>SSCS01000001.1:2673602-4010403 GCA_005188305.1 Xylaria sp. BCC 1067
TGCCGCAAGAGGCCCCTCCAGCGCCACTAAACATATCATTGGCGGTGTACTTTTGACCATATTCCAAGGTCGATATACTGTTGCCGCCTTTAGTCGCGTCGAGGTTGATAGTTGGTACGACAACTTGACCGCCCTTATACGAGCCTCCACGCACTATCCCGCCGCGGAATTCGTTTCGGAGTTGGTCATCAGCAACCCTGAAAAATTTGTCCTCGATATCGCTAGACCTTAACCGCACTACAGCGCCACTGTAAGATTTCTTGGTCGCCATCGCCTCCGCCGTAGGCCAGTACCTATAGTGTTTCCAGCGTTGGACTAAGCCGGCCTTCTCCTCTATCTCCTCCACGGTTTCCCATTGCCCTCGATCAAATCGATGAGACGGAAACGCGTCGTTGGTGCGGAAAAGGGCGCGGATCCTTATTACTTCTGCAACTGGAACTTGCACTGCAGCTTGTATATGTTCCGGTCGCCCATCTTCTTTATTGACGTCATAAAGAGCACAGACTTCGTTTTTGAACCTCGGCAGCAGCCCACGCATATGGCGATTTCGAGTAAGTCGGATTCCTCTTAGGGTTACGTTGCGAGATGGAGTATCGATATAGATCTCGCTGACATGAACTACAATATTCGGAGTCAGTTACCTTTCTGGACACTGTCTTGTTCCTAAAGGGAGATCTTGTTCTCTGAGAATTGGCAGAACAGATGGAAAGAGTGCCGAGAGTTACTTACTAAACTGCCACTTATATTCCTCTGGGCCTCTTTGGGGAACCTCAACCAGCGACCCTCGTTTAATCAACATACCCAGGTGTCGTAGAGAATCAAATTGTAAATGTGCTGGAATTGGTGGGTTGCGTAGAGCTGGTAAACGACGACGACGGCCGCTTCCCGCTCTTTCCAATTCTCTAATGATTTGAAGTTCATAATCGTGCACAATTTCCTCTGCCTGTTTGTCCTGTGTTAGGTCAATAAGAGGAATATGCCCTCCATTGCTCCGAGTATTTTGGAGACTGCGGAGCCCAAGCTCGACGCCAGAAAGCTCGACATCATCAACATCGTCTTCCTCGGGGATGATGATAACCGTGTCGTGGAGAGGATAATCACGAGGCATATTGCAGCTGGAATATTTGGTGTTGACGTAGGAGACTTGCTTGGTACGTTTTCGACCGATTGCACCTGCCTAAGAGTTGAGTATCGGTCGCTGCGATGAGCCTCTGTATTTCTAGATTTGATGAAAACGAAAAAATGAACTTACATTGAATGTCCTTTTGTAATGGTACCGTCCTGACTATGGGAGCATATGCCAATCACCCATTCATGTCCAAACGAACAGAAAGAACGAAGCAGTTAGGAAAGATGACGTAGTCAAGGTGGAGGCAGATACAATAGCCAAACGGCGCAGGACTGATGAAAGATCAGATGGAGAATGTCAATAGAGACACCAAAAGAGTTGTGGAAAGACAGCTTGGATTGGGTATGTGAAGTTGGAGTGAATCGTTTGAAGAGTTGCAGGCACGCCTCACAGCTAAAACAAAAAGTAGGTAGATGGAGTGAACAAAAGGATCGATAAAGAGTTGCTTGTAAGAGGCAGAACTGAACTGGGTATCTAAGCCAGTGTATGCGGGAGGATAGGTAAGTGGCAGTGCAACACTTCGAGCAGGAAGAAAATGGTAACGGCAAGAAAGTACTTGTAGTACGCAGCAGGTGCGAGAAAATGTAGGTGCGAGTGGTGAAGATATGAGTATTGAGGTTGAGGTTGATTGAGGTAGTTTGTGCGTTCCTGCTCCCAAAGAACATTCCAATATATATCTTCAAATGTAGGAGATAGGTAAGTAGGTAACCTGCATTATTTCAGGAGGCCACCTATATTTGTACGTGCATACCTTAGGTACTTAGGTAAGGATTCATTCATGTATTCCTCAGGCTGAATATGAATAGTACTTGCGCCAGTTATGTTCCTCTTTGAACCCGAGAACATCCCGAACCTTCCTATTTGACAGCGGTGCCTCATACTCCCCCATCTCCCTCGCAATAGCTGTTGCGGGTGCTGCCTTCTCTAAGAACTGCAAAGTTGGCTCCAATGTCGTGATTGTATCGTTGGTCGCATTGAAGACCTGGAACCCCAGCCCGTCCTTCTGGATACATAGATCACATATCTGCCCCAGATCCCTAGCATCTATATAGCTCCAGGCATTCCGCTTCCTCGTCTCTGGTTGTCCGACATGCCGTGGGAAATCACGCTCATATTCGTGCGGCTCGACAACATTCCCAATGCGCAGGGCGTAGATGTCATTTCCAAAACGACGTGCGAACCCCCGAGCCACTCGCTCACCACAGAGTTTTGATATGGCATATGAGTCCATAGGGTTGACGTCATCATCTTCCGACAGAGGAAAATGGTCGTACTCGATGTCGCCTTCAGCAAAGCACACGCCATAGACGGTCTCGCTCGACGCGATGATGATCTTTTTCACGCCAAGTTTGGAAGCAGCCTCTATCACATTGTAGGTCGCGACGACATTCGCCTTATAGCATTCATTGTCGGGGACCAGCAGAATCCGAGCATGAGCAGCAAAGTGAATGACGACGTCGGGAGGGCCGGGCGGCCTGCCATCGTTGAGGCCATCGAAGTTGAAGTGGCTCGTCAGAGCATTAAATACTTGGCCTGAATCGGTGAGGTCCGTTTTGAGGGTGCAGATATCTGGATTGAGCCCATTCCCATCAGGGTTGGGAAGAGGCACCAAGTCGAGGTTGAGGATTTTATGAACCCTCTTGAGAAGCTCTGGCAACACATGTCTACCAGCTTTCCCACTGCCACCAGTGAAGACAATTCGCTTGCCTGTCTGAGGCATTAGGGCTATTAAAGTAGGTTATGTAGGAATATTAAGACGTAAAATAGGTGTTTTTATTCCGCTCGCAGGTGAAATTACTCTTAGCTTCGTTATGATGTGCAACACGGGAAATTCAATACTTCACGGTTCGAACCCCTCTATTCGCCCGTCGAGAGGGGTTACATAGGAGAAACCGACAAGCCACATGCAGGTAAATACCGTAATTATGTAAGCACAGGCATGCGCGCCGTGCCTTGCACAGAGGCAGGATCAGATATCTCTCCACAACCACAAAGGGCTCAAAAATGACCGCATCTTGGATACAACAAAGGGCGCGATTCTAAAAGCCCTGCAAGCCCTTCCTACACTAGTTGCTAATAATGGCTCATCCAAAAACACGCTTAGCAAGGCGGGCTGATCCCACGGAAAAGGAGACCATATTCATCTCTTGAGGCGTCGGCTAGGAAACTTAATAGAAGCGTCTATCCACTTGATATTCGGCTGTTTCCCTTCGGGTGTCATGAATACATCCACTGGCCGAAGGTAAGGCTTGGCCGCCTTTTCCGTTAGCACCGCCGTAACATCGCTCGCTTCCTCGGCAGCCTCATCATATCCCGGCCCGTACACTTTGTACACGGCCATGGTGGTGTTCACACCGAAATTGCCATCGGGCCGGCCGGCCCACTGCGTGTATCCCGCAGGCAAGACGCTCGGATCGAAGTATGTATTTATATACAAGCTGCGATGCAACGCATTCCACGGCCTGCCAAGCGAACACTTGTCTACAATGACTAGTGCAACAGAGCTGTTGGCCGCCAGAAGCTGCGAGTCCGAGATGTAGACCCCGTACTTGTTAGCGAATGTCGTATTGGTACCTTTCCAGGCCGTGATACCGCCCCCGCAGTTGCGTAACGACAGAGTCGAGCTTTGAATAAACAGCGTCCCGAACCCGTACAGGAAGTCCGTCTGTCCCGCCACTACGGCGTCGTAGAAGTATGCATTGCCTAATTTGCCGACATACACCTTCACCCTTGCGTCAATCATCAGAACTCAGTCTCCTATAACAATGGGCTTACTAACTGTGTCCTGCCAACTGTAGAGGCCGCAGGAATAGAATCCGGCATTCGCACGGCTGACGCCTATCGCATGCGCTGGACCATTCGCGTACGGAGCATACTCGTTGCGGAAATCAATATTGTACGCCCGAAAATCAGTGCACCCAAACGGCGTGTCATCCGGTACCGGGAAGCCCGTCGGACCGGAACCAGTCAGAGTGGCGTTCAGATTAGGCCCTATAGTTAGAACACCGGTATACACATTATCTGGAAAGATGGCGTCGTGGTTCGCGGAATTCCAGTAGATCTGAACGTCGTTCTCGTGTGCCACGTCATAGTCAATATCTGCGTAAGATTCTCCCCTGAATGGGCGATCCGAGGCGCCCAAGAGTGTGAGCGGGCCTTGTCGTGTTACGTTCAGCTGCTCCGTATATATACCGGGCGCTATTAAAATGACGTGGGAACTGTTGTCGTTTGGGAGAGAGGAAATAGCGCTTTGGATTGTTTGGAACCTGGCTCTTTTATCCGTCTGGCTCACATAGATCGTCCCGGGAGGACAGCCATTGAGCGGGTCAGTAGTATTCTTCTGGCATTGCTTGAAAGTCTGGGCTGGTGTATTATTGGCAGTGCCAGCAACTGCTCGACCAAGCCCCAGTGCTAGAAGCAAAATATCCCCGAGTCGGGTCATTTGGACGGAGATGGGACTTTGATAGCTATCAACAATGGGCAATGACTATCCCTACCCGACAGAACGAATCAACGGAGAATCTTGGGGCGTCGTCGACGTTGGCCTTGTGCCTTCGTCTCAAGATGGAATTTATCCATCTCGACAGTTAAAGGAATCGCGTACATACTAATGACTTGCAGGCGCTAGGCAACTTCCTAGAGTTAGCATTACGTTGAGGCCTGCCAGTTGACTCGGCGTGAGTGGTGGAACATTCCATCGCACACCACTAGTCTCGAAAGACAGGGGGAAACGTGTTCTATTGTTCCGATCGAAAGCTTAGCACGCTGTGCGGAGAAATCTCTTGTGGGAGTACCATAAACGTCGCTGCATCAGGCTAAAACCTACATTGGTCGTGATGGTGTGGGGGACATAACGAATTCCTCCATCCTCGGTGCCCCATTTTACCCCAGCTTCCCCAACGAAGTCATCGCGGGCCGCAACGTATCAGCCTAGACCAAACCCATGCCGATTTATGAGTGATGGAAAAATATCTTCGCCCTACAGGGTGGTATCGTCTCAACTAGGGCCACCTCGTGAAAGTAGAGATGGTTGTTGCAATTTACCAGATTGTTGGACTGCGCCAGGGTCCGACTTTTAATATTACATAGTAGCCACTGCCAACATGCTGTTCGAAGAGTCATTTGGAGAGATTAGTTAGGCGATTATTCTAATCCAATAAACTGAAGACCGTAGACAAGATGTTTTGGAAAGCCACAGGGGCTATAGTTGTCGCTATCCTGGCGGCCTTGGCAATTGCAACACCAGTAGTGGACACACACGTGAACAAAGTTGTCTCAAGACCGAATATCGAGCCATTCCCGCACAACAGCGGCCGAACCAAACCGCACTCACCACCCCGGACGAAGGAATGTACCGTGGCAGCACTGGGTGGCGGAAAAGACGACGCACCGCGTATCCTCGACGCTTTCCATAAGTGCAACCAAGGCGGCACAGTCATCTTGGACAAACAGTACACAATCGCCACTGCCCTAGACCTGACGTTCCTGGACAGTGTCGATGTTGCACTCTCCGGGTCGATCAAATTCGCGGCTGATATTGATTACTGGGTAGAGAATTCATTTAAGTATGCTTTCCAGTCCTCGACTGCGTTTTGGAAAATCGGCGGAAGGGATGTCAATATCTATGGCGGAGGCGTAGGTGTCATCGATGGCAACGGGCAGCCGTGGTGGGACGGATTCGCACGAAACTCCTCTCTGTTGCGGCCCATATCCTTGGTGCTAGATGGGCTACAAGGCGGTTCCGTGACGGGTATACGCATGATTAACCCCCCTAACGTAAGTATAATACTAACAGCACGGGGCCTGAAAGCTAACATGTGACAAGTGGTTCAACCTAATTGCCAACAGTTCAGATATACTCATCAGTGACATGGTTCTCACAGCCAAATCGTCGAATAAAAACTCGGTGAAGAACTCGGACGGCTGGGACACGTACCGCTCAGACCATGTCGTCATCCAAAATTCGGTGATCGACAACACAGACGACTGTGTCTCGTTCAAGCCGAACAGTACGAATATCGTCGTGCAAGGCCTGAGGTGCAACGGATCCCATGGTATCTCCGTAGGCTCGCTGGGCCAGTACGTCGAGCAATACGACATTGTCGAAAACGTGTACATCTACAACAATACAATGTCGAATGCTAGCGATGCGGCTAGGATAAAGGTCTGGCCCGGTGTCCACTCTGAATTCCAGCCGATCCTCTCTGGAGGAGGCGGTTCTGGGTACGTGAAGAATATCACATATGAGAAATATGAGAGCATCAACAATGACTGGGTGATCGAGGTCAATCAATGCTACGGCCAGTCTAACAAAACGCTCTGCGAGTTGTATCCGTCGAACATGACTATTTCGGATATCTATTTTATCGACTTGTGGGGGACGACATCGTCGAAGCACGACCCTAAGGTCGGCACACTAGTCTGCTCATCCCCCGAGGTAAGGTCCCTTCATTAGCCATCTAGAGTGTGCTTTTAGCTGACACGTTTGGTAGCAATGTTACAACTTCTATGCGAAGAATGTTTCTATTATATCGCCGAAGGGCAACTCCAAGTGGGTGTGCTCAAATTTCAACACTTCGGGTCTGGAGGGGTTTGACTGCATTTCAGGATAGTAAAAACAAGTAGCTTGGCTAGTATGTTATATGGTTTACGGAGGCGGGAGAGCAATATAGCCGTAGGAACAGAGATTGTTCGTAGGGGAGGAAACCTAAGCGACAACCTGTTGAGCAAATATTGAGCAACGTAATGCTACTACGATCATTGTGGTGTATCCAAGCTTAGGGAAGGAAAAAAACACAAAATAGCCAGATACGGTAACTATGAATCGTGGCAAAAGAATGCATCAGCCGTGAATCGAACACGGGGCCCATCGATGGCAACGATGGATTTTACCACTAAACCACTGATGCTACAACTTAACATTCAGGATTGGTTTACATATTGTGGTCTTATATTCTTGGCACTTAACACCCGAAGCTCCTAACACCTGCCGCCAACTTCCGTGCAGCCGCAGAAATAGCCCCCAAAAAGCCACGACGAGTAATAATAATAAAAAAGGAATCTCAACATAAGGGTTTCGCCCTTTATTCGGTTCGTAGAATATCAGATTGTAAGTGTAACGAATATTACTTCGTGTGACAAACATTAGGGTATTTGCGTTCTTAGGTAGATTATGCTTATTGGGACCATCCTTTATTGGCTTAGAGACAATGTGTAGTTATTAGTGATATCAGCGGCTAATAGTATTAAATTCAACACCAGTCCTTTCTACGCCGTGTCAAGGAGGACAACTTCGGCCTCGGCTTCGCCCACACTCTCAACGGATATCCTATCGCCAGCGCGCACGTCATTTATGAATGCGCCATCACCCTCGCTATACACTTCCTCCCGCCCATCCAAGCGAAGCCTCGCTTTCCCACCCTTCGTCATGGGAAGATGAATGTACACCTTCCTCTTCGGATTCTCCGTGACATTCGCGCCGACTACCCACTCGAATTTCGTCTGAGGAGCAATGATGCCAGCACTCATGACGAAGTCGGCGTGAATGGGTATTGTGCCGTCAATTGTGGGCTCCGCGGCCTGCTCCTGCTGGTGTGTGGCATCAGGGCCGCCTTTCAGGGGGCTCAGAATGGGGACGAAGCCCTGTCTCTTCTTCTCGTCGTCGAAATGGCGCGTGTGGTATCGGGGAGTAAGACCGCGCTTCCACGGGATGGTCCAGATCTGAAGGAAGTGGACGGTGTCTTTGTTGTGCTCGTTCTGCTCGGAATGTGCGATGCCTGTGCCACCAGTGGTGAATTGGACGTCGCCCCGATGCATGCGATAGAACTGGTCAGACTGCGCACCCTCGGCACCCTTCTTGATCATGCTATCCCGGTGTGTTAGTTCGCCCGAGATGATGTAGCTGAATATCTCAAAGTCCCGGTGGGGGTGAGTGGGAAAGCCCGAGTTCGGCTTGACCCGATCTTCGTTTAGAACTCGCAACGACCCGAAGTGTGTGAAATTTGGGTTGAACCAGTCGGCAAAGGAGAAACTGTGGTAGGTATTCAGCCAACCGTGATCGGAATGCCCGCGGGCCGCAGAGCGGTGGGGTATGATTTTGGCGTGAGAGAGTGCTTTCGACATTGCGCTCTTGATGGTGTTCATATGTTGATATGGGTCAACAGCAGGTGGAATGGGAAGACCTGTTGTCAGATGCGTTTTGGGGGGTAGGTTGGTTTCTTTAGATGTAATTATAGTCGGTTGATTGTTGTGTTCGAAGACTGTCTCTTGGAAGAAGCTCTTGATGGTATCTGAACTATAGATGATGATAGAAAATGAAGCAACCAAAACTGACAGGACGAGAATGAAGCGCTTCATATATACTTCTTGATTAGGCATGTATTTCCAGAAAGTACGAGATTGACAGAGCACTTTTATCATTCACGATAGCATGGCCGTTCTAGTAAGCGCAGTAATGATGATCAAACTTCTGGGTTGGCTAGAAGGGATCTTGGGTAATTCTTATTCATTCAAGAGCAATACTTCTATGTGATTATGAAGTCCATGCCTTGCTAGGTTCTTGCCTTAATCATCAAAATAGGTGGCTTGGAGGGGTTCTAGAGGGGCCAACGGGACCCAGAACCCGAGCATAAGCTTCTAGCGTACCTAGTTAGGTAGAGCACCGCCTACAGTACAGTACTGTAGGTAAGCAATTACATACTGGTGGATCGTGCTGAATGATGCTGAGTGAGCCCCACTAAGGACTACCTAGGTAGGTACCCACCTAAGAAGTACCTAGGTACATACCGCCACCTTGTCTTGGCTCCACGAAGGCATCACTAGCGCCGGAAGCCAATCACGTAGCCTGCAAGATAATCAATTGCCTTGACGCGGCTCCACCACAGCTCCCGAAAATTTTATCAACCAATTTCGTCCTTCAAACTTCTTCACTTCTTTTTGTTAGACATTATCACTTCCTTCATTTCTGTTTTCACCACTCGCGCATCTATCTCAATGTAAGCATATGAAATAGATATGCTGAGTCCTGAATCTCTGTGGTAAGCTCACAACGTAGCCCTTTCAATGCTGGCTGTTCCCTCTTTCTAGCCCCTGATGAAACGACACGAGCTTGTCTTCATCAAGCTATATTATTGTTTTATGATGAGTTTTTTTATTTATTTCAAATGTTCGACTTCTGATCATCAATGAAGCTAAATATACTCTGATAAAGACATTGGTTTCACGTTTTATTTATTTTTGACCGATCAAGAGTTGATACTGACACCGACCTCAGATCCACATCCTCCCAATTTACCTCTTGGAACTTCGCTGTCCTCGCGGATGCTACTCATGCAGGACCCCTAGACAACCACAGCTTGACGGCTTGGATATATTATAGCATTTTAACAGATGAACGTCGTTAAACAATTAGTCGAGGAATTTCGCGAATCTTGTTTCAACATTAGCTCTCTAGGCATGATCCCGCTGTCTAAATCATATGCGATTCGTTCTATTTTATTGATGTAGTCAAAAGCTTTTTGTTAAATATTTATGCTATATTTCCCATATACAGGGGGGATCATAGAGCGCACTTATAGCTCAACCATTACGGACATCTCTATGCTAGGTCGATATGCTTCGCATTATGCTAAAAATGATATATATCATTTTTAGCATACGTCAACCTTTAGTAGCCGCAGCACTAGTGAGAGGTCATTCCAGGTCTGTTCACGTTCAAGCTGGAAGAGATTGACGAGATCAGCGCCTCGCGGCCTAGCTGGACAGCTAGGTTCTGGAGTTGATGAAGGATTACATATACTTCTCTATAGGCGTAGCGGGTCCTTCGGAAGCCTAGAATGGGGTATATAATGTGACGAGCTAGGGTATCGGCATGCTACCAAGGACGTGTAAGCGATATGGGATACCCTGCAGGTGAATACCAGGGCTTCCTTCTTGCCTAACCTACTAGTCTCCTGAGAGGCACGAGCGGCCGACCATGCTATCGCTCATTGCTTACTTCGTTGGGATAAAGAAGTCCTGCCCACGGTCCCTTTCGCGACGAGGGAGAGTTCATGGTTACGCACTCACTTGAATCCAGTCTTATGCTTCTCATCTTGAGGCCGGTTCTTCATTGTAGAGGGCCTAACTTTGTCAATCTGCTATCTATTAATGTACTACAGAAAAGGAGAAACTAAGCACCAACCCAAACGCTAGGCTTTAAGCTCTCAAGACCTCTCTCAATTTAATATTTAAACGTAGAACATAACATAACATAACATAACATAAGAGCTAGGTATAAGATTGTGACATTTCCGTTGTCATACGGCATGAAGGCGTCACCTTTGGTCACCGCGTCGGTGAAATTCAACGGAGTGGTCAGAAGCTACGAAACCTCTTTCTCTTTCAGTTATTAATAAAATCTAAGCCTTATTGGAACACGGAAGCCCTAGGTCGTCTACAGACTAAAACATATGAGACATAGCCTCGTATTGAAGAGACTGGAAAGTGAGGAAATACTCCAACCGCTGTATATAAATAAGAGGCCCAAGGAATGGATAGGTACAGACTATTCGAAGGTCAACGGACCTTTCCCCTGTTCCGCGTCATTTACGATCCTTATCCGGTGCCAAAGTACTACTGCTATCATTTGACCCTATTTTCCAGTGAATATTTTGAACTTTCAGATATTTTCTCCGTTTCTCCTACCCGGGAAGTTACAACCTGCTCCATATCAGGAACATACCAATCTTTACTTTCATCTTGCATTCATGTGTCTGCGGTTTCCTATGAGCTTCCGCACCATCTTTTCCAAGAATCTACCTAGGTCCATGCCTGGTTAGCATTACCGCCTCCTGGGTATCCCCCTCTGCTTAATGCAGTATGGCAGTCGATAGGTGCACCGGCTTTGAGGTGTTATCCCAACCTCACCGAGAAACTAGGTTATAGTTATGATCTTTCGCGACTTAATTCTAGGCGATACGTTGTCGACTAGTCAGGGTTTAGCTATCACTCCTTATCTTGCATCTCTTACTTGCTTGCTTGTCAAGATGGTTAGGCGGAGCGCCAAAATCGAGAAGCTTAGCATGTCGGTTAGGAGCAGCTAGGGCATTCTCCCACATGGTGTAAGAGTTCTGTCTACACCCACTAGTCAATCAGCAAACAAAGCAGCCAGCGATAATCCCGGCCCCCCTAAAGTTGCGGGTTGTAGAGAGATTCCATTTGTTTTGTAAGCCCTTCCGAGAGCCATCCTCAGTGGTGCGGTAACTTCTGGAGGGGCAGACAGCATGGTCAAGGCTGTCGTGGCAAGATACGGTGTGATCGACGATGACCTTGCGAAGGGTTCTATCAACTGGAACTAGGTTAGATTGTCTACCGTTGAGGAGCTAGAAGAAACTATTCACCTATGTGGACTTGCCAACAGAAAGGTTAAGGCTATCAAGGATATGTTCGACATGGTATACCAAGGCAATATTGACAGACGCGAAGCATATCTGGTCGAGAAAGAAACTGGTGTACCCGCTGATGTATATGGTACATCCGAGAAGACTGAAGGCCAGCAAGCCCTGGAGATCTTGAAGACGGAACGGAACATCCTCTCACTTAATCACATACATGGATTATTAGCTGGCGAGGTAATACGGCAATTCACCAAGTTTCCCGGGATTGGCGTCAAGACAGCAGCTTGGGTCCTTTCGAGCTTCAAGTGATTTTTACGGGGTAATAGCTGATCT
Organism: Xylaria sp. BCC 1067; assembly: GCA_005188305.1. Lineage (NCBI taxonomy): Eukaryota > Fungi > Ascomycota > Sordariomycetes > Xylariales > Xylariaceae > Xylaria > Xylaria sp. BCC 1067. The sequence continues at coordinate 2,685,441 of SSCS01000001.1, forward strand.
AGCACACCTACACACATAACTAAAGACACCTGATCTGGTGCAAACTTCTACCCTATAGAAGATAACGGGTGAGTACCTACGTCAGTATGAGATGCTATCTTATCCTAGGTAGGTTACCCGACATACATGAACCGTCGCAGTGCTGGCATGTGTCTTCCAAACATACCTACGTACATAATATACATCGGTAAGGAGATTATCTACCTAGGGTTAGTAGACGGCAACGGTGTTCTGTTTTCCCATGATGTCCATAGAGATATGTAGATATATATATCTACCTAGGTACTTACCTACTTAAGTATTGAACGTGACCTATGAGGCTATGAATGGCCGGTACCTACGGAATACTGAGGTGCCTTAAGTAGGGTGCATGTGGGCGTGTGCTTGGGTACCTATGTGGTACATAGATATGGGTACCCAACTCGAAATCTTCCATAGACCTATAGGTGATTAGGTACGTACTAATACTAATATATTAGGTATCTTTACTGTAGACGGGGACTAGTGCAGTTGGCAAAGCTAGCCCGACAGCTGCAGGTACGTACCGTACTTTAACTTTTTGACTTATCGATTCAAGGGAAACACGCCCTCGCATCCTTGCCCGCGACACGGCCGCCGATATTCTGGTGAATACCAATCCCCCCTCTTAACTTCTACCGTCGACGGAGCTGCTACACTGATCTGCGCTGCCATTTGCAAAGCCTTTGCGATCATTACGTTACGTAGTAACAATATGCTCTTTATTCGGTAATGCTATCGACTCTTTGACCAACTCCGCTTCTACTCTGCAAGTCTGCAAGTCTGCTTGCTCGACCGAAAGAGCATCAGAGAGACCCTTGCAGTCACAGGTCAGCCTTTCGAAAACATTTCCTGGCCTTCTCTTCCTCGGAACCCGAGGCTGATCCCTCTTGCCTCCTAGACTTCTAACACCCGCCATTAGTCTCTACTAGTCCCTACGAAACGCTTGCATCTGAATGACGCGGACCGATCGCTTTCCGCTTTCCTTCCATCGTTCGCCCTCACCTTCATCGGCCGACCGACATGTCCATATGGAGTCATTATGGCCGGCGTAATCAACGTGCTAGATGCAGGCTTTGCGGAGCTGCGAAACGTCCCTCCCAATCCCCACCTCTTCTGTCCGAGAGTGTCGCCGGATGACGATGAAATATACGAGGACCCCGATGCGATCTCTAGCATCAGCCCTGATGAGAAGCAGCAGAGGATTGAAGAGGGCCAAAAGAGACTCGATCTCATGTACAACTGTTCATTGATACTGGGGCTATCAAGAGAGGCCGCGGGTCCCCACCGTCCCACCTTCGATTCTCGATGCGACACTTTTTTGAAGTCATGCGCGAGCTGTGTGCGTAATTGGCACAAGGGTCGTGCTCCCTTTCTCAAAGATATCACCCCGTGAGTCTTAGATGCCCCAGTGTACGTGTTGTGCTAACTGATGTGCTAGAATATACGAGGAATCCGTGATAGATGAGATGAGGGACCGTCTAAACCAGTTCGATTTCGCCCGAATTACTCAAGGTCTTGAAGCTGCCGAACAGTTCATTCTCGCACACGATAGCATTGTTACTCAAAGCACGTTTATTAAAGAAGGGAAGGCTGACCTCTTGGTTTCTATCTACGAGTCACTGTGTTGCATAGCATATCTGAGCACTCCGGGGAATCGTAAACAGTTCAATTTCGTCTTCACGACGATTCAGCAGCGAAAACCTTTAAAGTTGTACGAGGTTCTCCCCACCACGACCATCTTTCTCTTTGATGAAGACCAGACCCGCAGAGACTTTGCGTTCCAGACATTTGAACGGAGACCAATAGTCACCAAGTCCGATTTTGATTGGGCTATAAACGACAGTCTATCGGACGCCATTCTCAAAGCTAACAGCAAGAACACTGACGATAGCACCCTTCAGCGCATCTGGCAAGGCTTCCTATACATTCTCGATGTTTTAGAAGAGAATATTGTTATGGAATGTTTGCGAGGCATGAATGTGCAACCGAGCGTATATGAGTTGATGCTATCACAGATGCCCCAACTTCAATCTCCTCCAGTTTTGAGGGATGTTCTTAAGGCGTTCTGTGGCCTTATACGAAAGTCTCCAAAAGCTTTTTGGGATGCCTATAGCCAATGGCCACCGCCAGCTATCCTCGAGCAGATTATAAGGAGCCCTGCCTTCCGGCCATTGCTCTTGCAGTCTGGTGAGCATGATATGACTTCTGATGGGCCTGCGGCTATTTCTTGGGTAAAACCCCTGATAGACTCTATCTCTCAGAACCAGAAGACGGATGTTTGTGACAAGTTAGTTCATCATCTTCTTGGCGATTTTGCCAGTGATCCCGCAATGTCGTACGAAGCCAAATTGGCATGCTATCGTGGTGCTACGGAAGCTCTCTCCTCCTCTCTGGCAGGATTTGTGTCTCCGAAGTATCGGCTCCATGCGGGTTCGTCTACGATTCAGACTAATGCACTACTGAATCTTACCCTGAAATATAAGGGCCTTATCGTTGAACTTGCAGAGCTTCCAGCTTCCGATCCGCAGAAGGCTTCTATGTCTAAAGCAGCATTAACTGTGATCGGATCTGCTTTGGCACTTGATTCACGGATCACAATGGAAGAGTGCAATGCTCTCCAAGAGAACGAAAGTCACGTCCAGACAGAGGTGAAACGGAACTCTGCTGGTCTATGGGAGGGTTTCCTAGAAATTCTCCAGCCAGGCGCTTATGAGCTTGCTAAGGCAATGTTACTCGCCTTTGTACCTTTAATCACTGTGGAGATTTTCCGCCCTCCCAAAAATACGAAGTTGTCGCATATCAAGATTGATTTCAACTCCGAGTTTCAGAAGACTGCAGAGGTTTTCGGACGCATAGTGGACCGCATGGAAGACTTCAGCCAGGCAGCTATAGGGCAGCTGTGTCTAGAACCTGCGACTATGTACCCTATGGTTGCGACACTCGTACATGGCGAGGAGCCTGTCAACCAGGCGGGAGCGTCTCTTATTAAGGCGATCACAGGTGAAGACAGACGTTCAGGTGCAGTTCTCCAGCTTCTTAGAATGCACTTTGTTCCTGTGTTATCGGCATACACCAGAGTTGTGAGTGATATCACCTTGAAAAAGTCACTCTGGTCTCCGCAAAGCAACATACTTCGCTATTCAGGGGAGATTCTTGATAGTCTTTGTAACCCAACCCAGGGCATACTAAGGTCTAGAGACTTGACGATAGCGGAACAAGATGCACTGGGTAATTGGTGGAGCTCCCAGTGGGTATTCTTAGAGAATGCCTTGAATCAGACAGATGCCTGGAGCCGGAAGGTGGACATGGAAACAATGAAGAATTTCTGCCGAGAGGTCATGGAGCATGCCGATGCTCTGCTGGCTCAAGATGGTCTCTTGGCCTCGGCATTGAGTGCCAGGTTTGCTCCCACAGCCTCGAGTATGGGTGGCGATGACTCGAACAAGTCAATGAAAGACATCCTAGAGAAGCCACGAATTCACTGTATGGGCCTTTGTAAGATGCTTCGGCTCAAGGATTATTATCTTGTTAGCGTTATCGTCAATGTCTTGGGGAAGCTTCTCAAACGTCTCCGTGAATTCGACATGGAAGTACCTGCGGCGCCATTGGCGTATATTAAAGATACCTGCATCAAGACCGACAGTGGTCGATACAAAATCATGACTAACATGAATGAGCGGCAGCGCGCTGAATTAACCAAAGCGCTCGGCGAAGAGGATACCGAGGACGATATCGAAATCCTTTCTGTTAGGAAAGTCGAAGCGCCCAAAAAACAGACCAAGCTTGATGCGTGGTCTAAGACAGGCAGTGAGACTCCAAGCGCTTCATCAACAGAAAAGACAATCAAGCCAGCCATCAAATCGAACAAGGATGATTTGCACGAATTGTTGAAGGCGTCATCCTCTGAGAAGAATCGGTCGGTTCTTGAACAGATGAGGGCTCGGCAGGCTGTTCCAAAGCTTGTTCCGAAAGCCCAGCCGGTTGCCTCCATCCCGTCAATTAGAGAGAAACGGGCTAAAGAGGCCGAAGAAAAGAGAAAACGAGACGCAGATGCTATTGCCCGAGCCAAAGCCCTTCGAGCGCCAAAGCAGACCGTAGCCGGTGAAGGTTCTGGTCTTCAGGGTCTGTCGGGCATTCATGGTAAAGAGCATACCCCGGCTCAGAGGAGCGAAATTATGGTGAACTCGTCGTCTGAAGACGAGGACGATTCGGATGATGCTGAATTCCTGAAACGCACGGGTACTGCTCCCAAGCGTAATGACGATGCACAGAGTCGCATACAGTCGATGAAGCTTAACCACCGCGGTCCGGTAAAGAAGATGAAGTTGCAGCGATCTGCAAAAGATATGCGAGCTCGACTAATTCCTCCCATGGATGTGTTGCATAAAGCTATTCTCGAGTGGGATATCTTCCATGAGGGAAATGATCCTCCTAACGGTATCACATGTTCTCGGGTAGCTGATTCGTACAATGACCCGCTACGATACAAACATACGTTTCTTCCGCTGCTCATTAACGAAGCGTGGCGGTCATTCGTAACTGCCAAAGACGAGACAACATCAAAACCTTTTGAAACCAAAGTCATCAACCGGATGAATGTTGACAATTTTATCGAAGTGAGCACAACGATGCCTACCGACAATAAGAAGGAGAGAGATAAATTCCTTTCGGAGGGGGATATTGTCCTATTCTCACATGCGCCAAATCCTTTGGAGGCAAGGGATGAGCTACATTGCCTTGCTCGAATCTGGCGGATTCAATTCAAGAACGGTAATCTCGAAGTCCAATATCGTCTTAGTAGTCGTGCCGGGCCTATACTATCGACTTTGATGCCCCAATCAGAGTTTTATGCGGTCAAGATCACAAATATGACAACAATTGAGCGCGAATACGCGTCTTTGGAAAGTTTACAGTATTACGATTTAGCCCCCGAAATTCTGGAGGCTAAACCGTCCCCAATGCTCTCTTTCAGTGAGGAAGCCATACAAAAGACAATGACAAACTACCACCTGAACCCAGGTCAAGCCAAGGCCATTTTGCACGCGAAAGAAAATGATGCTTTTACGCTTGTCCAAGGGTATGTATACGGATGCAACAGTTTCTCGTATTTGCTAACATGAACTAGGCCCCCTGGAACTGGTAAAACGAAGACCATCGTCGCCATGGTTGGTGCGTTACTAGCTGGAACTCAAACTGTTCCCTCAATGGGCACTGCCATTAAGCGACCCGATGGTCTGGCTCCTGCAGGCAATCGGGGAACTGCCAAGAAGCTTTTGGTGTGCGCACCTAGCAATGCGGCTGTTGATGAGCTTGTTCTACGTCTAAAAGCAGGTGTAAAGTCTATGAATGGAACCTTCCACAAGATCAATGTTCTGCGACTTGGTCGCAGTGATGCCATAAACGCAGCAGTCCGTGATGTTACATTGGATGAGTTAGTTAAAGCTCGTGTCGAAGGAACAGCGAAAGAAAACAGTGGTCCTAGTTCAAGAGAACTAATGCACCAAGAAGCCGGTCAAATAAAGAAGGAACTCGCTGATCTCCGTCCTCAGCTCGAATCAGCACGAGAACGGGGGGACCGCGCCGAGGCTACTAGATTACAACGCGAGATTGATGGACGCAGACGGCTTCAGCACCAAATTGGCGCAAAGATTGACGCTGACAAAGACAGCGGGAACACCGCTGCTCGAGAAAATGAGATTCGTCGTCGACAAATACAGCAGGAGATACTGGACTCCGCTCAGGTGTTATGCGCCACCCTAAGTGGTAGTGGTCACGAGATGTTCAAGAACTTGGCTGTTGAATTCGAAACCGTCATCATCGACGAGGCAGCTCAGTGCGTTGAGCTTAGCGCACTAATTCCGTTGAAGTACGGATGTTCGAAGTGTATTCTGGTGGGAGATCCAAAACAATTGCCGCCCACGGTGCTCTCGCAATCTGCAGCCCGCTATGGTTATGATCAGAGTCTTTTCGTTCGGATGCAGCGAAATTTCCCTGACGATGTACACCTCCTAGATACTCAATATCGTATGCATCCAGAGATTAGCTCGTTCCCAAGTAAGGAGTTCTATGAACACCGGCTTGTGGATGGTGGCGATATGACCAAGCTCCGTCATCAACCGTGGCACCGAAGTGAGCTCCTCGGTCCGTATCGCTTTTTTGATGTCAAGGGAACCCAGGAGAAAGGCAATCGTGGTAAATCTTTGGTGAATCTTGAGGAACTGAAAGTTGCTATGCAACTTTATGAGAGATTCACCCTCGATTACCCTCAGGTAGATCTTAAGGGGAAGATCGGTATCATTACCCCGTACAAGGCGCAGCTCTATGAGCTTCAAAATAGGTTTAAACACCGGTATGGAGAGAGTATTACCGAGTCGATTGAGTTCAACACAACAGACGCGTTTCAGGGCCGAGAATGCGAGATCATCATATTTTCTTGCGTTCGAGCTAGTTCTACCGGTGGTATTGGTTTCATGACTGATATTCGACGTATGAACGTTGGTCTAACTCGTGCGAAGTCGTCGCTTTGGATTCTGGGCGATTCTCGTGCTCTTGTTCAAGGAGAGTTCTGGAACAAGCTGATGGAGGATGCAAAAATGAGAAATCGTTACAGCGCAGGAGACGTTCTAGGCATGCTGAAGAAGCCCAGCACAAGACTGCCTCCAAACACCAACATCCCGGTGCACCCGCCGACATCGTCGTCACCTTCTACTAACCACGACGTCAATGATGTGATAATGGAAGACGCGCCCCCCATAAAGCCGTCAATCCCTAATAAATTCAAAACGCCTCAGTTGGCCGAAACCTATGAGCTCATCGGACCGAATCGTGGCATGGCCCCTAAATCGTCAGGCTTTGGGGGCCTCAACGAACGTGGTGAGCCAGCCATCGTTCCAAGGTCGACATCCGAACGTCCCGTCATCCACGAGTCTAGCGTCAAACGACGTAGAGAGGACCCCGATGCAACAAATCCAGCTAAGAGAGTAAGCCAATAATGTGTTAATAATTCGCGGATTACGCCTAACCCAAATCTCTAGGTTGCAAAGGAGGCAATCGGCAAGACGCCTCCAGCTAGACCACGTGCAATGCCACGGCCACAGGACCCGGCAGCTATGGCTGTTCTCGGAATACCACCAAATCCCTCCTCAGCTGAGGGGAAGGCACCCTCGGCGCCTCTTAATGCACCTAAGGTTCGTAAGCATTTCAATGTCGCAACTACTAGGCTAACAATGGTTTCAAGGGGCCTTCAATTTCTCGACCGCCTAAACCTATAGCACCACCACCTAAGAAGAAAAATTCCTCAGACCCTTTCATCAGGCGGAAGCCGAACAGACCTCATTAGCACCCCTTATCACTAGTTGTCTCTTTGTAATATAGACGATTAAAGATACAAATTAGGCATAACATGAAGACGCGATGCATTTCTACGGCGTTCAAGAGGCGACGGGAAGACCCGGACAGGACGGCATTTGCAGTTAGGTACCGTACTCTGATGGCTTGCATCTAGACCTGCGGCGTTTCGATACTATAGTTGAAATTTAGCACTCGGCCGATGCCGTGTTTAGCAGGAAATAAGTACCTAGATGGTTAAACTAGCGGGTGGCGGCTCGTACGCCTGTTAATGGAGGTTCGAGAGAGGGTCCTCTGGACGTGGTATCCGGGTAGCGCGAAGTAGAAGTTACGTCGCCGCCGATGAGAGGACTGGCTACCGGGGTAAGTGAACCACTCTCTATGTGAGCCGTCGTCCGCCTATCTTGTTAATCGAACGGTCTAGAATCGGCGTGAATTGATAGTGACTCTACGAGCTGTGAATCATACCACCCCCAAAGCTCCTGTAATCTCTTCGCCCGTTCAAATCTCCTACTTCATTTGGTCCCTTTAGCTTTACGCCAGCTAGAGTTGCCTTGTTCAACCTTGTGCCATCGAGCAGAATACCCTCACCCCGCATGAGTTCTACATACAGGGTCTCTAGTTAGTAAGGTAGATACAAGTGTTACGTGAATATCAGTGCATTATATAGAACAGCTGTTTATCTTGTGGCTTATGGCTATACACGTATTATTAAGGTATTCTGTAATATTGGACCGCATCGCATAGTCAGTAGCAACGGGGATAAATGACAACATGAATCCGCCCTTCCGGACAATGTATTACGGTCTGAGGTCATAGGAACCAAAAGTTCAATGGAGACAACATTTATGTAGAACGCGGGCATCGAATAATTCAAAGAAAGACTTGAAAAGTAACATAACAATTGCTAAGAAAACCAAATGGAAGGGAACAAACTGGGGGGCGTGGAAGAGGGAAGATGGGTTGTCCTCCTTACTACGCGACCGAGCGAGACTCGCTACTACTATGGAGGCTCCGAGTTCGTCGAGCCTCGAGCAGATCAAGACTCCGATTAGATTGGAACGAGCTGGACGACACTTCGACTGAGCGGGACCGCGGGCGGTGATGGCGCTCTTGCCGATGTTGCGATGAGCCCTCAGTACGGAAAGCATGCGTCAACCCCGCGCTTTCGAGAATCCGATGCTGCTCGCGCAACAAGACGTTGAGGTCTTGGAGGAGCACCGGCACAGCGCGAACCCACGAGTCGCGGCTGCGCTCGAGCCGGCGCAGCCGCTTCTCCCTCTCGTAGATGCGCTGCTCCCGCAGCGCCTCGTACCGCCGTATCAGCTCGTCGCGCGGCAGGCTCTCCAGCGTCTCGCGCTCTTCCGCCAGCGCCTTGGCAACGTAGCGCGCCTCGCGCTCCTGGCGCTGCTCTTTCTGGGAGGCGTACGATGAGGCCCTGGCCCTGCCCTTGCCGCGATCCCGTGTCGAGTCCGACGACCTGGCGCGGGACGAGGAAGATGGGGAGCTGGAGTCGTCATCCTCTCGCTGGTGACGGCCGTGAGCATGGTGCCCCAGGATAGCTGTCGGTAGCACTTTCGGAAAAGCCGCCGGCATGCCCGGCGCAAACCCGAACGGCTGCGATGCGGGTTCCCTCCCCTTTCCCTTCTTATCCATTCTAGTCCTTGGCTTCTCCGAGTCTCGTCGTTTCTGCTCGCGCGTCCTCTTCTTCCTGCTCTGAGATCGCTCTACGTCGGACGGCAGCGGTGGCGGTGGCCCCCCTGCTGGTGTCTGAACTGAACCTTCGGCTTCCCCTTTTCCTGGTGGGGACTCGGCAAAGTGAGGGGATGTAGGCGACTCGAGGTCGTCGCCTGACGCCCGGACTACAATGGGCACTGATTGAAATGCAATGGCGGTCTGCGCCTTCATCAGCTTCGGTGACGAGCTGGTGGTGTCTATGCTTGCGGCGAAAGAGCCGCGGGCATGGTCTCTATTACTAATGGCGCCCCCGTCCCCGTTACCAATACTGTTAGTGCCGCTCGTGCTCGGAGGAGACTCCTGACCGATGCTGGTGACATGCTCGATTGGCTCGTGCACCGCTGAATCTAGACGTATTCCTCGCTTGCTTGATCTTCGTGATGGTAGCGTTAACGTGATTACTGGCTTTTCCGGGACGACAAGATGAGTGCCCGATCCCGCCGCACCAATGCCTTTCGAAGCAGTTTTGATACGTGAGCCCCTACTGCTTGACCCTGGTTCGTTCATCTCGGATGTGATCGCTTTCGAGGTATGTAGTCCTTCGCTGCTTTGCGGTATCCCAGTAAGGTCCGAGATCTGAGAGACTGGGTGCGTATCCCTCACCGACCGACTCTTAGCTAGGCCCCTTGGCTTTCCGGGAGTATAGCGCCTTTCCTTGCCTGGCGAAAGAGAGACGGTATGAGGCCTCTTTCTCATCGCCGGGTCCGATAGGGCGGTCGCTTGCTCCAGCCGGTCGGATGCAATCGATGGTAGCGAGCCGGATGACATCGACTCACGACGATCCTCGGGGACGGGATTGAGCACCGTAACCACCCGACTAGCGGGCGAGGTTTTCCACATTCCAAATCTAGAGTTTATATCCCGGTGAAATGCTGCCTCTAGTCGGTCATCAACAGGGCATCGAAGTGCAGAGATCGGTGCTAGAGCGGAGCGTTCTGTAGGAATAGAAATGGCGATGTAGCGATACCCGCCAATGGTCGTAGCAGCAACTGCTGAGTCGGGTAACATGATGCGAGGCGGCGGTTTCTTTCGATTTTTGCTAGGGCGCCGAAACACTTTTGTTTTGAGCTTGTCCCATTTGTCCTCTTCGGAGCTCCCACTGAAGTCATCGGGTATGGACATATAATTGGATGGGGGTGGAGGCGTCTTCTTCAAGAATTGGACTAGATCTTCGAGTGAAGCGTCCTGGTCGTCGTTCTTGACTACGTCTCCGAAGTCTTCAACCCTGGGGACCGTGGGGCGGGAATACTTATCAGGCTGTTGTGGCCGCGAGGCATCGTTGGCCCCTTTGAGCTGCTCAGCTGGCTTGCCTCCCGGCTGGGCGTCAGACATTGAGCGACAGACTAATGTGGCAGACGAAGGACATGAGAGGATCACCGCCTCTTGATTCCATTTTGATTTTGGTACGGAATAAAGTCGGCGTCAACTATTATACAGAATCGGAAGAGCTCAGTGTTACTCTCGTCCCAGGGGTGCGGCTGCAGGACCAACGTTCTACGGAAGTTTATATTGTGGTCCCATCGTCTAGCTCTTGTAAAGATGACTTCTAGTCGATGTAGCATACTTGTAACAATTTTTTTCTTTTTCTTCATGTATGATCTCAATACGGGCGTAGATTCAATGCTCAATTGATCACACGGAACTCAACCTTTATCACTTTCTCACAGCTTCTATCTGAATAGGACCAAGGTAAATAGGAACTATACAGTGTCCATTTCAAAGCAAGATATAGCCCGTTTATCTAAACTACTCTACCGACTCTCAAGAGGAGCTGTCGACTAGGGCAGTCCCCAGCAGTCTTGACAGCTACATAGCTCTGTCACGAGACATGTAATACCTCGACGTTATCAACCGATACTGTAACTATTATATAGCGAAGAGTACTGAGAAAGGCAAATCATATCTCCGAAATTGACGGTTTGATAATTCTCCTTCCTATCTTCCGTTATACTTGTCAAAGATACGACATCCGGTAACGGCTAGTCAACTAGAGCTGACGGGCACGTTGAAGAAACAACTACCGAGTTTCGTACGTTCAAAGCTCTATCTTTATTATAGGTTACATCCCTGATACCATCATCCCTGCTAATGCAGAACTAACGTGCATAGGTGACGGCATCACACCTGACAGCTGCAAGGGCTTGCCCAGTTCCCCCCTGGTCTAGCTTAGGGATTAATGTAACGGAACGACAAAGTCAAGAGTGCATTCTGATTCCAGTGAAAGTAGACGACATCGACACGTCTTTTGGGGTCACTATCCTGTAATTGGTCGTGGGCATATTTTGTTATTCTTTTTCTCTTGTGATGTCCTAATAGCCCTCTCTCTGTCGTATTCTTACCTTACTGCAACAGCAAGAATTGATATTTAAGTCGTATTTAATTGCTTACTCGAATGAGGCAAGGGATATGGTCTAAAATATCCGGGGCTGCGAGTTGGGGTTAACATCAATATACACAAGGCTATTCCGGGACCGCCTTCAGTGATTCCGAGGATTAGTTTGCAGCGACTCATCATCAGGCCTTATTCCTACGAGACTTAGCTTCAACTACCCTTGTCAATACGATGATCGTGAATCGATCTTAGTCTCGTAATATGAGGCTTTCCCATCGCGCAAGCTGAACGTAACCAACAAGTTACATAGGGACGAGACAGAAAGCGACTCTGCTCATCTCTCTTCGAAATACCTCCGGAGTAAGCCTACCCCGTATTCACTGAGTCATGGGCGGGCTGCCGAGTCATGAACAACGCGGAGACGACTCAAAATCCATCAGACCATATCGTCATCCAACATTAGGCTCAAGGTGAATATGTATTGCGACAGCTATGGAATGCCATGCTTCTTACCTAGTCGCCATCATTAAGAAAATGCAGGAGATTTGCAGCAAAGAGTTTAGTAGAATGGAATGATCCATTTCAGCAGAATAAAGACTCAGAACAAATATCATATCTTCTATATGCTCGTATAGAAACTAGGCTTACCCTGACAACGGCCCAGGTATATCCTAAGTCAATTTTAGAAGAGCGTAAGGTCATGCCGTATTTCGTATCACGGCGAGTGCAGTCATTACCATACAGCTGCGCTTGGTGTTGACTCCGCATCTGGGGGTGAGCTTGTGGCATCACAAATCTTCTTGGAGACAAATAAAATACGTTTTAATTATGGATGAATACACATTTGAAAGAGTTATGGCTATAAATCTATCTGTTAGATCGTCAGTAGATTTTTAAATCCTTCAATCCATTCCCAATTTAGCCAGAAGGCGGCAGCCAAGATGGCTTCATTTGACTTCAAATCGTACCTCCAATCTATTGACCCAGCTTCTAGTTATGAGGTCGTAAAACTTTCGGGTGGACTGGTCAACCTGATGGCCCGAGCCTCAAAGACGACGGCAAGTGATTTAGGCACTTTCCCAAGGGATAGTAGTCTCATTCTCAAGTATGCATCACCCTTTGTTGCTATGGTTTGGCCCGAGGCGCCGTTCTCACAAGCACGACAGGTACGGTAATTGGTTTTCGTTTCGGGAACACGATAAACAAATTTGCATTCTAGGAAGTTGAAGTTGGTGCACTCAAGCTTTTCCATGATGAAGGGCCTTTACATGCCCTCCGCGAACAGGCTTGCATTCGAATTCCAAAGGTGTTGCACCACGATGTTGGATCTTCTGTTCTTATTATTGAGGATCTGGGTTCGCTTGTGGCGCTCTGGGATCTTTTATCCCCAAGCGCTTTGGAATGGGGCCATCTTGCCAATGATGATACCGCCGAGATAGATCTTTCTCTGGGCAAGCGGATAGGCGGTTTTTTTGCTAGGCTTCATTCCGCGGAGACCGTGCAACGAGTGAGGGACGCGTCGAGGAGTAGCGTCGACATAGAAACCGCTGTGCAGCACTTATCTGGCCGTCTAACTCAAGATCTCGTCTTCGAGGAGGCGGTTAAGCCGATCCGTCAGAGACTTACGACCCGCGACTCGAAGGAACTATATCAACGGATAGTCAAAGAGTTTAATCGCGAGTCTATCCCTGGAGAGGGTTGCTTCTCTCTTGGGGACTGCCATCCGGGGGCCATTCTCTTGCCCAACTGGGAGTTACTTGCAAAGGAACAAAGCTGTTCGAATGCATCAGCCCCAGAACCCACCGTTTCCGTTATTGATTGGGAATTTGCGGAAATCCCTGGCCGAGGCGTGAACGGGGACATGGCCCAGTTCCTGGCAAGCCTTCACTGCCATTAGCTTAATCTACAAGCCCTGCTTGAGTGTCTAGACAACGATTTAGAAACATCTCCTAAAGCGAGCAGCATCCACAAGGCGCTTGCAGCTACCCAAGTCTTCGTTCAGGGAATATGCACAAAATATGTTGAACTCTCAAACCGCACCCTTGCGCCAGCTGTCGTGGCCCAACGCTTGCGTTCTGCAGTCATCCTCTTCGGCCGCGAGACGATCAACCAGGTTTATGAGATCGAGTGGGATATTGAGGGCTATGCGGTATCCAAGGACGACTTACGGAACAAAATGATGGCCGCGGGGGCTGACTATTTGAGGAAAGCAGGAGAAAATGCATCTAAAGCCTTAGATACTTGGTCAAACGGTTCGGAAAAGAAGAGTATTATTTCTATTTTACTCGCGCTCTCCGGATAATCCCAATTTAACAGATGAGACATCAAGCCACCACTACTTTCTAGATCGTGAAGACTATCGTTACCTATTTAAGAAGACGATACGCGGCCTAAATATTGAATAGATAAATAGCTATTACACAGTTAGCGAAGTTGAATTGATCAAAATCAAATACTTATCAAACACAATGTATGAATGATGTTGAACAGATTTGAAATTGACCGATAAGGCGATTAGAGGAAAGGAGCCGGTCACTGCTCGAAAGGTAGTAATAGGAGAATCTTTGGTTCGTACTTAGTGAACTATATACTGCTAAAATAAGGGAGAAATGCTGGGGCTTATTTTTAAAAGGGACGGAAAAGCTACGTCAACAGAAGTCAACAGAAATGAAGGTAGTGGTCGCTGAAGCGGCATCGTTCGGTTAAGTGATTAGTAGTGATTAGTAGTGATTATGATGATTTATTGACAGCTTTTGAATCAGTACGTCAAAACTAATGGGGCAAAAACTAAATAATTCGCCTATCTAAAGGCAACTTCGCTTGCAGCCTTGCTAGGACAAGATCTAGATGATGCATCAATACTGCTTCATTCCTGGATTTTATCTTCTCTTGTTGGTCTCATCCCGCCTATCTGAGAATTTCCCTCTTTGGTACCCTACAGGCCTCTTCAACCAATCAGCGCTGGCATAGAGAGGGAGAGGTTCATGACGGAGGGGACCAGGTCGACTACACAATCGATCGCACTCTCGATATGTCTAAACCATGGATCTTTGTCTCTCCATCAAGCCGGGGCATTGGGCATGCGCTAACGGCGCATCTGCTCCGTTGCACTTCATTGCCCATCTTAGTGACCGCGCGCTCTGACCTATCCGGCGTGAAGGACTCCTTGGTAGCTGCATCAAGCCACGGGACGCAGATGAACCGTGAAGACAACGCGTCGCGGTTGCATGTAACCTACCTCGACGTGACGGACGAGTCGAGTGTGGAGGCAACGTCGGCAAAGGCAGCCGAGCTCTTCCCACCGTCTTCACATCACCTACACCTTGCCTTCGCACTGCCGGGGATCCTGCACCCCGAAAAGCAGCCACGGCAGGTGGATTATGATAACGCGCTCGAGACGCTCAAGATCAACACGCTAGGCCCTCTGATGCTAATGAAGTGGTTCGGGGACTTGTTGCCGCGGAAGGGAACGGACCTCTCATACGTCCAAGCGCTAGCAGCAGGCGGCAATCCCAACACGGATAGCAGCACGAACGGTGGTGAACATGAGGGACCCCGAGACCAATTCCGCATCCCCTTACATGCCATATGGCTTACGAACTCGGCGCGAGTGGGATCTACGTCGGATAACCGGCTAGGCGGGTGGTACAGCTACCGCGCGTCCAAGGCAGGCGTGAATAGCATCACAAAGAGCTTCGATTTACATCTCCAGACACGCAGCACCGATAAGGCCATGGCGCTCGCTTATCATCCCGGCACGGTGAAGACAGAGTTTAGTAAGGAGTTCTGGGGCAACGTGGCCGGGGATAAGCTGTTTAGCTCCGCGTTTGCTGTCCAAAAGATGCTGGCGGTCGTCGAGAGTAGGACGATGGGGGATAGGGGGAGGTGTTGGGATTGGAAGGGCGAAGAGATACTGTCATGAAGCGCGGGGTTCTGAAGTGGGACTGGACCGGGAGTATTATCTTCTTTTAACTACCTAGGTAACTAGAGGCGGTATAATCCTTTTATGATTATGAGGAAGGAAATACTTAATACGACGCGACACCAGTCTGCTTAAGAACCCCATGATAAGTTGCTCTCTGTTTATATTAGCCCTTCCCGAAATCTGTCGGTGTTTTTTGTTCGCAAGCAAATGGTGATACTCGAGTCCCGTTCTGCTTTTATTTTCCTTTATTATATCCAAAAATGGTCTATTGCAGCGTTTGTGCAGCAATCGTTGACCATGTAACCCATTTTCGGGTTGCAACCGCGAGGATGAACGCGACCTGTCTGGCATAACCCGGATACAGCCATGATCGCTTGCAACGAGAGTACTCAAGAAACGCATGCTAACCGCGCTGCATTGTGAGAGCCATCCAATCCTAGTGGTAATTCCATATTTCGCGCATACCAACGTATCGTTCGATTTAAAGTCTGTGGAATATGGTTGTCCATTGTGCGGGATATCTAACGTCGGCAATTTTGTGGAAGGGTAAACTGACTTGTGCAAAACGAGTTGCTAGGACACGACCATACAGGAATTAAGGGACAACAATGCCAACCTAGCTATCCAATATTATCCTCGGGAGTAGTCGATTAGGTTGCCCAGTAAGCTACTATATGAAACTTTTACGTATTACTCGCTTTTTGACCGCTTGTTCGGACCTTATACACCTGCTATCCAGTCTCGTACCAATGTTATGAAACTTAAACTCACTCGGCGCTGTCTAACCTGACGTTGAATACCTCCTGGTCGTGTTATAGCCCATAGCCAACAGTTTCCAATGCTCGATCCTTTCAAAAGACCGTGCCTGGTGAGCCTTTTCACTAGATTTTGTAGGCCCTACTTCGTCCATGCATTTTCGGTTGTCGGATACGGTATCTCGTGAACATGAATGGGGCTCATCACCGTCTTTCACCTTGTGACCAGCAATGTAGTACTGAAAACGCGGGTCTTCAATTAGAAAGCAATATCTCGTTCGAGATTGCTTGTTTAGGGCATGCAAACGCCGGCTTTGGTTGAGAAGCACAATATCTATAATCCCACCTAAACCTACAGTAGGCTCCAGCTGGGTATAAGAAGCATGCTGTAACAATAGAAGCGCATAACGCGCACGGAATATCATACAATCCGCAATCACCTCAACAGCCGACTAGCGGGCGAGGTGGCATCAAAAGGGGTAATCAGGTACACTGCAGCTTTTTTCAACCTGTCTTGAAGAAACGCCGTGCGTCATCAAACAAACTTTCCCGTACGCCGTCGCTATGATCACAGAGCTACATCTTGGAACGATGCGCCATCGCCGGGTGACGGCGCAGGTTGCTTATCGTCGTCAGAGCCATCGTCTTCTTCTGCCGTAGCCTGCTTGCCCGGGTGTATGGCAACTTTCTGCTCCTCCTTATCCTCGAGTCTCATCTTTTGTTCATTAGTAGATTTCGCCTTGGCCTGTTCCTCTATGTTCTCCTCGTCCTTGCTGCCGTCTTCATCGCTGCTGCTCTCTTCCGCCGCCTTCTCCGGGGGGTCTTTGCTCTCACCGTTCTCGGCCGACGAGGAGGGCGCCGTAGGAAGTTCTTTCTGGGGCTGGGGCGGGGCAGGCGTGGCGGCGGGTATAGAAGCCTCGCTAGGCGGTCCTGGCCGGAGAGCATCGAGGTAGAACTTGGTAACTCCCAGAATACGACCACTCTCCTCGCAAGCAGTGACCCACTCGGGCCGTACGACGGGAATATTCATCTCCCTAGCCTTCTCCCAAGCGACGCCGCGACCCTCGGTGGTGACAAAGTGTGTGGTGTCGATGCGAACGCTGTCGACGACCTTAGCGCCAATGCGCTCGACGGCGGCGGAGAGATTCTCGCGTGTCTGAGGGGGAAGGATGCCCGTCGTGATGGTGATGCCGCTAAGGTCCGTCATCTTGTGGGTGCGCACCACGACCTGCTTGCTGTTCATGGTGCCAGCCGACGTCCTCAGCACCAGGTGGAACGTGTACTCGGTGTCGACAGCAAGGCCGCTGATCTTGGTGCTGTGCATCTGGAGAGGGCGCGGGATATTGCCGGCCTTCTGGCCGTTGCGATACAGCGACAGGGAGATGAGGTCAGCGGTGGCTAGCTCGATAGGGTCCCACTCGAGGACTACAGCGGTCTGCGTGGCATTGCGACAGCGGAGGACGGGCGTGGAGGGCTCGGCAGCGCCGAAGGAGTGGAAGATTTGGTCTTGGAGAGCGGCGAATCGCTTGTCCGACTCGGACTCGGAGGCGTGGTTGCGGGCGACGGTGATGTCCACTATCGAGCCGGATACAATATTGGGTGGGAGGAGGATGGAGGGGAACTCGATCTAGATTCCACGGTCAGTTCCCGCGCAATAGGAGCGGAGCGGAGCTGAGCTTCAGCTTCTTGCGCGTGGGCTGTGCGACGGACTGCACGAGCGTGGGAGACGCAGGGGAGTTTCCAGGAGAGCAATGCTGCATACCAAGCGTTTGTCTGGGGTCAGGAGTACCGTCACGCCGGCATCGACTTTGCCGACGGTGAGGGACACGAGCATGTCGACCAGCGTGTCAGATTGCGAGCGACGGGCGCAGATGGGAAGCCTCCGGCTCAATTGAGCTATTGGTCTCTTTTGTGCCGGTGGTTGGTGTGTTGTATGTATGATGAAGCCTGTGCAGTGTGGTGCGCTGCTGCGTCGAATGTCGGGTGTTTTACCTTGCCTTGATGTAGGCACCTAGATAGGCACCTAGATAGGTACCTAGATAGCCGCCTAGATAAGTATCTAGGTACTTAGCGTAGGCACCTATCTAAGTACGGCTTACAGCGGTTTTTGCTGGCCAAATCGTTCAATGACCCCCATCCGCTTGTGGGTCCCCTTGATACCCGTCGTAATGCACAGAAGAAGCCAGCACATGCGTGGTACTTAGTGCTTGCCCCCACTGACTAAGACGGTGATAGGTATTTTCAACCTCACTGTTCTCTACGTTGCAGGTTACCTGTATTATTGCTTGTAAATAACACAGTATAGCCACCTAAGTACATACCTGCGATTCCGCCGGCATCACGTGATGTTATACCGTTTTCCCTTCAGACAACCGAAGCCCAGGGAATGTGTATATTCCAAGTCACATTATATGCCCTCCACCGCCGTAGTTCGACCTATCTAATGCGCATGCAACTTGAGGGTTCTGGTTGATTTGGTGTAAGGATATTTAAAAATGATACATAGGCTATCGTGAGAGTAGATATATACAAGTCAGAATGTACATATTCATACAGGATTGCCGTAGTACGCATCTGGGCGCTTGTGACACCGCCAAACAGCATCTGTATATCTGTGTTTGGATAAAATACAACAAATGGGGCGATCTTTTGTGAGTACTTGCTGGGTCTGGATCTTCGCGAGAAGCCTGATGCCCATGATGGCGGCATCAAGACGAACAACCAGCCTTATTTCTCCGGCCGGACTGCCCACTATCCTTCTTAATTGGGGGACTCGCGCCTTCGGGCCCGTCGCGCGCTCTTCTTTTCTTTTGGTCAGGTTGCTTTTCACGATGGAGACCATCTTTGCCTCTCTGAAGCATTATTTCGGTTTGTAATACGATATGCTTTGCTTGCTCTACAAGGTCGACGAATTTAGCATTGCATACGGCTAGGGGATCATGGCTTGTAACTTGTAGTGTTCCATACAAGTCGGCGATGGGGCTTGGCTCGTCATCCACGGGCACCCGCCGGCCGAAACGGTCGTATCCCGCGGCCGCTAGGGCATCTCGGACTGCGTGAGCAATTTTCCTTCTGGATACCTGGTTGGGAAACGACCCTCCCCCCACTGTGAAAAAGGATAACCACAGCGGTGTTTTCGTCTTTTCGATGTAGATGTCTTGCAAGGACTTTGCGAAGGGATGTTCGAGCTTGTCAAAGTACTTCATCGACTTCACCTCGATGCAATGCTTCTGGGAGACGAACACACTGAGCTTGTACGGGTTCGGCAACAACTTGGGACGTGGAATTCTCTTTAGTAAACTCGGAAAGAATATGTCATGTTCTTTAAATACGGACAAAACATGGCGGCTTGGTTCAATCTTGACTGTGGGATCACCAAGAGGGCTCAGTTGGCGGAGATCGACGGGGGGTGATTGAGTCGGGGAATGCGGATTCAGGGGCCTTGATTGCGCCAGTCGGAATAAAGTCCTTCTCATGGTTTCGGTTGGAACATATGCCGAGATTCGAGCTGCCAGCAGCTGACGGCGCTGTGGATAAAGGCTGGAGTTGGTGTTCGAGGCGCAAAGAGTGTGACTATCGGGCGCAGAAACTACGGCGGCAATTCTCTATTCCCACATCTGCCGTCACCGCTGTTGTAAACAGACAACCAGACAACAAGGGGATTGGCGGGGTGGAGGAGTGGGAGCAGGAGAAGCTCTCTCGGTAGGTTCCAACCTAAAAATTATAAATATTTGTTGATTGAAGATCGATCTTCCAGGTTCTCGTCAACCCCGGCTGCCGCGGAATTGTCAACCAATAGGAACGCTCGCTATTCTCAAGTTCACTACAGCAACCAACCGGGGTAGCAAGTGGTGTAGTGTGCATACAGAGCAGCACGAGCAGCACTACCTTGGTATATGTATATGTACTTATAAGCACAATAGAAAACCTTGTGGAAAACCTTGCAACGAAGTCAACGAGCCCCACAGGCTGAGTCGCCTCCGTATGGAATTCGAGGCGTACTTATTCGTTGTGCCTAGCAAGAAAGAGCGCTTGATGTGACAAATAATTTACAGTACTTGTTTGCTACTGGAATTTATAGGTAGGACGGCCAAGGTGTCTGTCAAAAAATAGCACTACCTGGTGCATCGGAAATGGGGTTAATGGCAGGTCAGAAGGTCACAAGAAAGAGAGGAAGAAAGCGTAGAGCAAGATACTATGTGGCGTAGGCAGGGAGCAGGCAGGGGGCAGGCCGGGAGGCTAGACGCGTCTCGGCAGGCCACGCAGCTAAAATAGAGTGGGAGGGGGGCCTACCTAGCGCCTCCTCATGCGCCCTATTGCCCAGGTTCTAGGTTTTACACTACCAATATCCTGGCCCGCGACTGATAGGGATTAGCGCTCTTGCCGCTTTTGCTCAGGCAGGCTCACGTTCGGCTCAGCCAAAAATCAGTCAATCGCACTAGGGAGGTATTTATGCAGCTGTGTACTTTTTGCACATAAAGTGACGCTCTTATCAGCTCAAGACGGACGAGGAGGATATACTTATGCATACTTGCGGTGTTAGATACGATGGGGTCCATCAGCTAGTAGAGTGATGGAAAGATCGAACTATAAGGGCTCAAGACACAACTTTCGGAAAAAGCATGAGCTATATTCTGGTTCAATGGTTGAGGTTAAGATCGAAGGAGTTCTCGAGGGTCATAACCGACGAATCTAGTTAATTCCACTCGCCAAATCTGCCGCCGGCCATTTCCTCCCTTCAACGCCACAGCATGATAATAACTCGCAGTGAAGCGCGGAACAGTACACTGACCAGTTATAAAGCTCTACCATATACATGTCCAGGAATAAAGGGGGAAAAGACGCGTTTCGTCGCCTTGCCCGTCGCTAAAAGTCTCTCCATCGCGGGCAGCCCACATCCTCCTCACAGCTTTCCAAGTATACATATTCCCGTCCATGCCCACATCCTCAGCATGGCGCATTACGCTGTCCACCCATTCGCGGCACGCACGTTCGCGGTCCTCCGTCATTCTGTCTGCTATGCGCCGCAGATCAAGGTATGCAGCTTCCTCTTGTACTTGCAGCTCGTGCAAAAAACGTATAGCGACAGGGACCGTCACCCTAACCATGTCCACCTGACCGGACCCATCCCCCTGGTCGCTGTTTAACGGGTCTACAAGGCTTGCGAAAGATACAGGTCTGCTCAAATGTGCGTCGTCCCCGGTGCGTACCATTAACACGCGGCACTCCGGCATCAGACGTTCCAGCCATGCCGCCATTTCCTCAAGCGTACTGTCGTCGCTAAGCTCCGACTCTGGCTGCACCGGGCACGTCTCAGGAATAACGTTTTCGTCTGCCACGAGCAAGACGGCGCGAAAGAGATGACCCATGGTGAAGCCGTGCTCACGCCACGTCTTCGCTATGTCTGCCTGCGGGAAGTTTGTGCTTTCCACTTCTCCAGCGAGAAAAGGGTAGCGGAAGATGACCTCTTTATTCAACTTGGCCGACATGGAGTTGCATAGCCGCCGGTGTATATCGATGACAGCTGCTACGTCGAACGATTCTAAGGATTTCGTTACCTGCAATGCCTTAGCGAAGAAGTTGTAACGCTGCAGGTTCGGTCGGCCGTCATGCACGCGGTGCCACTCGCGGTAGATGTAAGCGCCCAGACGCCGGTCTGTATATCCGTGGTCATGGCCTGAATAGTGCGAGTCACCAATAAAATAAACGGCGGTTTGCTTGTTCCATAGGTCGAGTTCATTTGTTCGCAAGGAGACTTCCGCGGGCTTTGGCATCAGCAGCGTCCTCGACCAGCCGTGGGAGAATGGGGGCTGGAATCGTAAACGTAGAGCTGCAGCCTCGTAAAACAAGTCTAAAGATGTCTACGTACGAGCTCAAGCTCGTCCATTGTAAGACGATTTGAGGCATTCAAAGCCTTGTGGGCATACTTCTGGTTGAACCGTGCTCGAGATTCTTCTCTTGGTGCGGCGGGGTACGTCGGTGAAGGTACAGGGTAGGGCCAGAGCATGGCGGTGCCGAGTTTGTCTATGTCTATTTCTTGATATGGTTCCGGGGACCATTCTTGAGGTTGATTGAAGGCCATTTGTGCGGAAATATTAAGAAAGGCCAATAATCAAAGACGGTTGTATTGGTAGAAGTTCTAATTATTGTATGAATGCGCTAAGGGTGTATAAACAAGTATGAATGCGTACCTAGGTAGGAACGAGCTACTCTGTAGTTTCCTTGTCAGCTTCTTCAACCTGCTTAATAAAACAGTAAAATAGCACAGCGGACAGAGAACCTAAGCAAGCTTTCATGTACCTAGTCAGTAGTTTCCTTGTCAGCTTCTTCAACCTGCTTAATAAAACAGTAAAATAGCACAGCGGACAGAGAACCTAAGCAAGCTTTCATGTACCTAGTCAGTAGTAAACTTTAAAAACAAGGTTGAGGTTATTGCAAGATACGAGGCACGGTGGAATACATAGGAACCCTAATAGAGCTTTTTGCGAGCTCAGCCGCCAGAAAAGACGGAGGAGCGGAAAAGATGTATTGGGTTTGGAGCTGGCTACCTATATTTATAATAACTTAAAAGGTTTATAAACTATTTATTATAAATACTAAACATAAAGCAAATTATATAAAAACTTATGTAGCTTATATAAAAAAAAATAGCTTAGGTTAGCTTAGGTAAGCTCAGGCTAAAAGCGGCATCGCTCAGGTTAATCCCCTAATCTATAACGGGCTAGTAAAACCCATTTTCGAGGTATTCAGGTACCTATTACTCATTCTGAGTTATGGCTTGTACTGTACCTAGATACGTGCCTAGACCGATAACAGCGAGCCCCGCGTCACCACAAAACATCCCACCATCCATTAAAACCCACAACCTCGTCGACCAACAACAACCGCCCCATTCATCTGCATTCTCTGTACCACTTCCAGAGCAGCACCGCACATTTCTCCATCGCAAAATCGAGAAAAAACACACCCATACTGCGCCGAACAGCATTCGCTTTCGACCGAAAGACTCGCCAACATGCCTAAGAATAAGGGAAAGGTACGCATCAGTCTTCCAAGTCCTCCATCCGAACGTCCCCACCCTCAAACCCGCCGTAAACCCGCCCTCAACCGCCATCCACCCGCTATGAACCCGCTATATTTACTATCATCGCCGCCCATGAGGAATGGCCGACTGACGAATTCGTTGCGCACAGGGAGGAAAGAACCGAAGAAGGGGTAAGAACGAGAGCGACAAAGAGAAGCGTGAGCTTGTGTAGGTTTCTCCTTGTCTCATAACTCCAGTGTTTCGTAACTAACCGGTCCCAATCACAGCTTCAAGGAGGAAGGCCAGGAATATGCTCAAGTTGTCAAGATGCTCGGCAGCGGCCGACTCTCTTGCTCTTGCTTTGATGGACAGACACGCCTCGCCCACATCCGCGGCAAACTTCGCAAGAAGGTTTGGATCAATAACGGCGATGTAAGTAATCATGACACTCCCTCGTCGGCGTAGTATTCTGCTAACGGCACTTCAGATTATACTGCTCTCGCTTCGCGATTATCAAGACGACAAGGGGGACGTCCTCATCAAGTACACCGCCGACGAAGCTCGATCACTGAAGGTATGGTGTCTGCCCGCTTATCCCTATCATTGCCTAACGACCTTGATCAATCATACTAACATTTCGCCACGCAGCAATACGGCGAACTCCCAGAGAGCGCCAGAATCAATGAAACCGATACGTACGGTCCTGGCGACGAGGGCGAATGCAACTTTGATTTCGCCGACGACCAGGACTCCGACGAAGAGTCAGACTCCGCCAACGGCAAGGAGATTGAGATCGACGACATTTAAACCGTCTACTGTCATCGCCACCCTTTTGTGCCACTATTGTGTGCCTTTCGCCCCGGCATCGCCAATTAACTGGGGCCGAGTTGGAAGGACAAAGATATCACATCAAAATTTCCGGTCCTGTTCCACCACCTACCCGGCGCTCTCCGATATACAATCCCGGCAATCACCGAGGAGTCCACCGAAGCATTACGACAGTGGAGGATATTATGGGGGCAAAACGGGCTACTGTCTATCTGAGTTTTTCGACCTGACTGAGGGGTTTTCTACTGTTGAGACACCTAAGCCGGGAGACCTCGAATGAGCCTGTCTTCTCTCTCTAGCCCACACAACGACTATCGTGTGGGTTCCCCGACAGCAACTTGGACTGTGCATACATTTAAACGGGGTTGTTTTCACGCATGTAATCGGAAGGATATCGAGTCCATGGTGGGAGAGACGTCATCGGACTCGCCGTCGCATTTCCAATATGTTTCGCTTTGCTTGTCTCATAAGTTGTTATCATTTTGATGTTCATAGTTACGAATAGACAACATTCCCCCAAATGCTGCGCGCGTCAACTTATCCCTGATAATTAAGTGAGTGACAAACATAGCCTGATGCTATCCTGTTGACCTTCAGTGGGACTATATCTCCTAGCAAACCTACAGTACCTCAATCAGCCCCTCACCTATTTAAATGCCGTAACTGTGAATTTCCTGTATTTCTGGCATCGTAACACTGCGTGAACAATAGTTCTATCTCGATTTGTATTGATCTATACCAAAAACTCATCACTGTCTCCATGCTCAACTCACGTCGCTAGCCACTATACTACCCCTAGCCGTCTAGTTTCTACTCCACAACCGCCGATATAATGATTTAGTATAACATGTAATTTCGGCCTGGGAAACCCAGGGAAAGTAGAATTGGGACTGCCCTTAGCAGGATCTTTTGTCTCAGATCCAATTTTGATTCATCCACGCAATCCTATGTAAAGCTGCCATTCCCGGTTGTTTTCTAACCTATACCGAACCGCCTATTGAGCCCTTTAGACTATATTGAGGTCCAAGGTTCAACCCTCGTCTTGTTCTCGTAATGCTCAGACGTCAGCGCGCTTTTCTGGTCTAGCGAAGACCGTAGATGGTCGTAACTCGAGCTGGGCCTAAGCTTTTAGGAGGACCACTAAGGTGGCATAATGTTTGATCTTGCCGTCATTCGTTAGTATTTAAACCGGCTGGATGTTATGCAAGGTGCACACGCAGCACCTATGACCTGGGTCTGCTCAAACTGGGGCAAGCCTCCACTAGTTTGGCTCCTCATATTTGCACTGCCGTAGACGAGTCACTTCAACTAGACTCTACCAGTCGTCGTCACTCTTCTCGTCATCTATGATTACGGTTAGTAAAGTGTCTATGATTATAAGTATAGTGGGTTGCCACCTACCGCTGTCGCGGACCTTGGACTTCCTCACTTGTAGAGCTTTCGCCAATGCGTCGGCCATGTTAGCCTCTTGCCCTCCAGGAGTTACACCGGCCGGTGGTAATCCACTACCGTGAGGGCCTGTATCCGATCCTCCGACCGTAGCCGCGCTCCTATCTCTGATCTGGTTCCTATCCACTTTCTTGAGTGAGGCAATACCTCCAGCTTTCTGGATACCTTCCAACATAGCGGAACGCCCTCCGGTTGCTGGAGGCATATATGCTGCCGGCGCGGCTGAGACATAACCAGAGTCGCGATTCGGAGGCAGTGGAGGCGGAGGTGGTGGTACTCCAGGGCCCAATGAGGGCGGCGGGGGAGGGGGTGGTGGCGGAACCCCTGGGCCTGGAGGAGGAGGGGGAGGAGGCACTCCAGGATTAGACGGAGGAGGTGGTGGAGGTGGAGGCGGCGGAGGCATACCAGCTCCTGATGGGGGCGGGGGCGGAGGTGGTGGGGGCGGCACTGATGACTGCGACACGGGTAGTTGTGGTGTATTCCTCGGCGGGGGGGCAGGTATTGGCCTCGAAGCAGCCGGAACAGGCGGTGGCGAAGGGGCACTAGAAATCGGTGCTTTTGGTGGAAGAGAGGGACGTGGAGGCGGAGGTGGAGATTGAGGCTGTTCGCGTGGCGGCGGTTGGGGAACTGGACCCCTAGCCGGCGGTGGAGGTGGTACGTTGTGCAATCTCTGACCTGTAAAAGGGGGCGGGACTCCATGCTTGTGAGCAGCTGCTTCCTCCCTGTCATCGATCGGCGTCTTCGGCGGTCGGGGAGGTGGGGGAGGCGCCGCGGGTGCGGCGCGAGGAGCTTCTTTCTGGGCGTATCTGCCGGCGTCGGGAAGGGCGGGAGGCGCATTGAAACGTGGACGGGGAGGGGGCGTGGGCTCCCGGGGAGGTGTAGGCTCACGCTGTACAGTCTCTACCTTGGCGGATCTCCGTGGTTCGGGAGGAGGCGGAGGCACTCTTTGACGAGGGCCGGGGGATGATGAAGCGCTGTCGGATGCCGGCCGGGTAGCGCGAGGCGGCGGTGGCGGCGGAGGTGGTGCCCGCGTGTGCCCAGTGCTTCCAGTGCTTATAACACTTCCGTTACTTCCGTTCACCGGCGGCATTGGAGGAGGGGGTAGCGCCGGAGTTGCGGTGGCTGTCTTTTTCTCATTTTCTTCTTTCAAGAACTCAACGATGAAATCTTGGTTCTCCTTTATGAAATCGTCCGCAAGCCCCTGCTCGGATAAGAAGTTTCCAAAGTTTTCCCGCCAGTTGGGATCATATGCCTCCAGCTTAGCAAACTCGGAAGAAGTCGGTTTAAGATAGCTATTTAGGTTTATTGAAGATGTTCTCGCATGGGGCTGTAGATATGGAAGACTGTTTCGCGGTGATTCGGGCGGCGTCGGATTGGAGACATGCCTATGACCGCCAAAGAGGCCGCTTAAGAAACCGCCAGCCTTGTGGTGCTGCGGCGCCGCCCCGCCGAAGGGAGTATTCTTGGTGGCTTTGGAAGCATTCTTCTCCCTATCGTCCATCCTTTTTCTGAACTGCTTAGCCTCCTTCTCGTCAACAAAGGACAGGCCGGCCCAGCACTCCTCGAGCTCGAAAGTGTGGAAGAATGTTCGATCGGCATTATAAGACCAGGAATCGAAGAGCTCCTGATCCCATATGACACCTCGACCAGCAGGCTACGAGAGGGTAAGCATACATGCAAAGGCTCTGTGGCTACTCAACGCTCACCGATATATCAACCATTTTGACCCAATATGTGTTCCCCACCAGGTCATTGGCGAGGACGACAGCCCCTTGTAGTCCCGTGTAGGTCCATTTCTGCCTGTTTGGATACGCGACGTAGAGCCTGGCAACGGCAACAGCTTGGATCTTATTGGATTGCTTAGGGACGACTCGCTTGACTGTCTCCTTATCCTCCTCGTTAAGGATGGAGGGCATTCTTATCGGGGGAGGCGGGTGTCGGGAACAGGCCGGTTAGTCGATGGCGATAGGAGATGGATCGCACGCGGCACCGTTCGGAGTATGCACTCGGATTGGTGAACCATGGGGAGCGCCCGACTTTGAGAGCCCACGCGAGGCGGCAGGATACGTCTCCTTCGAAGACGACGAGGCCTCAAGCGACCGCACACGTGCAAGGGCAGCGCTCGTAGGTGCTGGAAGGATTAATGGCTGCCAAGAGGGAAGCAGGCCGGAGGAGCACGTACAGTAGTTAGTATCTACTATACAGGGTGAGCAGAACAAGCAGAAGTAGAGGAAGTAGAGTAGCGTAGGTGCGCTAAACGAGTCCGGGAGGTGTTTGAATGTGGTATGGGGAAATGTCGGGTATGACAGAGGGATCCGACCGAAGCGGGTGTCCCTGGCAGAGGGAACGGCGGGCTCCTACGCCTCGGGCGACGGCAAAGATGCTACGCGGTACTTATACCGGTATCCTATATAGCATGTCGTTTACAGCTGTCGTATGTAAGCGTTTCGCCTGCGTCCTATGTCGATAGGTGTGTAGGTCCTATGTCTATGTCGTACGTATGTGTAGTATAGAACGTATAGAAAGTACAGAAAGTATAGAAAGGTATAGGCTCGTAGCTAATCTGCGGTAGATGAATGGGGGGGTACACAGGAGGTGGTCAGTCAAGGTACAGCATACGGAGCACATCAATCCAACCCAGGTCAGCCAATGACCACCAATCAATAAAATCGGCAAAGAAGGCATCCGTCCAACAATTCAAATCCCTTGAGAAAAGCCACGTTTTACCCCACCAACACACTGTGTCGCAACCACCTGGGCAAGCACGCCCAGTGCCACACAGCCACAATGGTACGTACTTACCTAAGTAGGTAAGTATCTTAGGTAGGTACCTCGGTACTTTACCGTATATACCTCCTGTTCTAGTGCACTGGGAGCCCTGTTTCTCTGCCACAGATATTCACACATGAGACAATCTTATGGATTTATCGATGAAAACGACAGGCAGCCTACGATAAGGGCGAATGCGGCATCCACTATAGGTATGTATACGTGTATATTGTCGGTCGAGGTAGAGCCACAATACGCGTACAACCCCTTCGGTTCTCGGCATGTGCTGCACCTAACACCGCTGCCTAAAGCATATACTCGACTCGAATCGCGAATGCAAGTATAGATGAATGGTTTCATTACGACTACTTTCCTAGGGTTCCATGTTTACAGTCACAGGTTCGCAGGCATCATTATTCGATTCCTTGGCAATTTGTTCCTTTATTCGTAGCAGTCGTATCAATCATTCTAACAAAATGTACTCGTTACGGGTGCCGTCCCTTCACAGCAGTCTCTCTCTCTCTTCGCAATCGCTCGAGAGGTTTCTGTGAGCCCGAATCCGGCTACTCCCCTATCCCTCATTATTTATTCAGTTCCTTAGCCTTAGCCTGTCGTTCTTCTTTGGTTCCCTCTTGCTCGGGCATGTTCTGAGGAATGGCGGGGCCTGGGGCAGCTTTGTGAGCTGCAAATTGCTTCGCCTGGTCGATTGCCGCGCCCACTGGGTTCGAGTGGGCGTTGGCATCGCTAGTCTGCTATAACAGTCATCAGAGTTGGTATTCAAAGAAACCGCGAACAACATAGTTCGGGTATGACGTACTTGAGTATTGGAGTTCTCGGGCATCTTGACAGCAAGCTTTCAGGCGTAACAGGTATATGGATTTTCTGGCTTCTATCCTTGCTTGATGTTTTTGTTTTTAAGTTTCGATAGATAAAAAGATTCAAAGGTGAGATTATCTTTGTCGATGGGCTTTATAGCCGAACTTAGGCCTGAATTCTTTGTCATACGGTTTGCGTCGACAATGACGTACGCTGTCGTCCCGCGCGGCCAAGTCTCGTGATTCGGCGTCAAAGTGGCGGCAGCTAGCGCGCGCCCCGGATGATGCGCGCACCCCAGTACCTTAAGTAGGTAGCAGCAACCTAGAAGCCAGTAGACTACGCCCCGGTTCCGAAGTCCCCTTCCCTCTGCCACACCTCACCCACCTTCACCACCGCCACCACCACCATCACAGCACCTGCGGCGAGGTACTACGTATAGTCTAGGCAGATACCTCGCGGTATACCCAGAGCTCTCGCAGAGTACCTAGTGCAGTTCGGAGATTTTTACGATCGGCCGGCTGTGAAAAGCCCGCGGCCGTCCTCCGTCAATGCGCTTGATCCAATATGTATGCGATTGGTTGAACCCTCCAACCGTCACGCCTCTCTCTCCATCAGGAACGTGCCCCGCATGTCTGCGAACAATGCCCCTCAGCCAGTGAGACTGTCACTGCCTTTAGTATGTCTCCGTTCATAAGCATCGTCTTCCAACAATGGAACAATGGAGTGCCCGACGCACTAACCGCCCGGTCACCACCACGCTA
Organism: Xylaria sp. BCC 1067; assembly: GCA_005188305.1. Lineage (NCBI taxonomy): Eukaryota > Fungi > Ascomycota > Sordariomycetes > Xylariales > Xylariaceae > Xylaria > Xylaria sp. BCC 1067. The sequence goes on from SSCS01000001.1 coordinate 2,715,205, forward strand.
GGAGTACCAGCAGCATCTTTTCCAAGAGCTCCGCGCCGAAGATGAACTGGTCGTTATCGCGAAGGGCCTCGGCTTGATGCGCCTGGTCACGAATCTCCTTCACAGCTACGACGCCGCCGGAAACAACCTCATCATAGTTATCGGTGCTGAGGATAGGGAAAATGCCTGGATTGGCGAGGCGCTGGCCGAACATGCCGCTATTAGCGCTGCCCCTAAAGCCAGGGGTCTTACCATCGTCAATACCGACTTCACCAGTGTTGGCGCGCGCGAGAAGATGTATGCGAAAGGCGGCATCTACAGCATTACATCACGAATCCTCGTCGTCGACCTCTTGACCAGCTTGCTCAACCCCGAGAGTATCACTGGTGTCGTATTGCTGCATGCGGACAAGGTTGTCGCTACCTCTCTAGAAGCCTTCATTCTCCGTATATATCGTCAGAAGAACAAGAATGGCTTCCTCAAGGCTTTTTCGGACAGCCCGGACCCCTTCACGGTTGGCTTTTCTCCATTAGCTACGATGATGAGGAACATGTTTTTGCGTAAAGCATCTCTATGGCCCAGATTCCATGTGACCGTCGCCAATTCTCTTGAGGGGAAGAAGAAAGCCGAGGTAATCGAGCTCGAAGTTTCCATGACGGACGATATGAACACAATACAACAGGCAATCATGGAATGTGTCGAAGTAAGCATCCATGAGCTGAAGAAGGGCAACAGTGGCCTAGAGATGGACGACTGGAATCTTGATAGTGCCTTGTTGAAAAACTTCGATGTCATAGTTCGGCGGCAGCTGGATCCTAATTGGCATCGGGTTAGCTGGAAGACAAAGCAGATCGTCAGTGATTTGACTGTTCTTCGAGGCCTGTTACACTCTGTACTGGCATTGGATGCCGTCTCTTTCCTCCAGCAGCTGGACACTATTCATGCTGCGCATTCCCCCCAACCTGGCTCTACTAGGCAGAATCAGTCGCCGTGGCTATTCCTCGACGCTGCCAATACCATTTTTGGTACGGCAAAGCAGCGAGTATACGCTGCCAGCAAAGCAAAAGTCGGAGCGCAAAATTCGGTTGACTCTCTTCGTCCTGTACTCGAGGAGCAACCAAAATGGGCGCTCTTAGCTGAGATACTAGAGGAAATTGATAGGGATCTTTACTTTGAGCCGGCTATGCGAGGCGACTCTAATCAAACGATACTCATCATGTGTTCGGATACGGCCACCTGCCGCCAATTAAGAGATTACCTCCAGACTATGCATGTGCAGCCACAGACAGACGAAAACCCAAAGCCAAAAAAAGAAGATCACAAACCCTCCGCTTCCTTCATGATGAGGAGAAGACTTCGCAATTATCTTAATTGGAAACGCGAATTCGCTAAGGTGAATAATGAGCTCTTTTCCGAGAACCAAAAGGCTCTTGAGGGTGCAGTCGATCCAAGGTTAGCTCAAGGCTCCTATAAAGGGAGAGCTCCCGCAAATAAGAGGCGAAGAGTACGTGGTGGAGGTGTAGTAGGCGCTACAACATCTGGTAGAACGGCCAACGGTAGTGTTGCGCAATATTTTGAGAAACCCGCTGAAGTAGCGGACCTCATGGAAGAGGTACAGATGCTAGAGGAAGAGGCACATCAGAAGGCGGATATAGTCGCCGATCCGCTAGATGACATGGACGACTATTTTGAACTCTATGAAATGCGGGACCTTATAGTGATTCACGCTTACGACGGCGACCAAGACGAACATGTCCTCGAAGAGATAAGGCCTCGATACATCATCATGTACGAACCGGATGCTTCGTTTATTCGACGGGTTGAAGTTTATCGATCTTCCCATAACGACCGAAACGTACGCGTATATTTTATGTTCTACGGTGGTTCTGTGGAGGAACAACGGTACCTAGCGTCTGTTCGGCGGGAGAAAGATTGCTTCACGAAACTCATCAAGGAGCGTGCCAGTATGTCTGTAGTGATGACAGTAGATGCGCATGGCATAGAAGATCCTCAAGAAGCGTTCCTACGAACTGTCAACACTCGGATAGCGGGCGGTGGGCGCTTGATCGCCACGGCCGAGCAGCCGAGAGTCGTCGTTGATGTGCGAGAATTTCGCTCTTCACTACCATCACTATTACACGGCCGCAACCTTAACGTCATCCCTTGTATGTTAACCGTTGGAGACTACATTCTATCACCTAGTATCTGCATCGAGCGTAAGTCTATCAGCGATCTCATCAGCTCTTTCAAAGATGGACGGCTATACAGCCAAGCAGAGACAATGTTCCAGCACTACAAGAGCCCCATGTTGTTGATCGAATTCGATCAGAACAAATCGTTTACGCTGGAGCCATTCGCCGACCTCTCAGGAAATCTACGGTCCGTCAACCCTAACGAGGCGCCCTCAGACCTCCAGTCGAAGATCGTGCTCCTCACACTCGCCTTCCCGCGCCTCCGCGTCATATGGAGCAGCAGCCCCTACCAGACAGCCGAGATTTTCGAGAATCTCAAGACACAGGAACCTGAACCAGACCCTATCGCTGCGGTGCGCGCAGGGCTTGATAAAGACATGAAGGCGGAGGACCAGGCGTTTAATCTTGAGCCTCATGAGATGTTGGGCGTTGTTCCTGGTGTCACACCCCAGAATCTCAAAAATATCACCTTAGAGACGGAGAATGTGCGAGAGGTCGCAAATATGACCCTCGAGGAACTAGGAACCCTAATTGGGAAAGAAGCTGCGAGAAAGGTCCATGGCTTCTTTAACCGCAACTTGATTGATCTAGACATGTGAGAACAGGAGCTGTGCCGCCCACCACCTCATACAGCAAAGTAGAAAATGTTGATACACGAGCTTAAGCTCTTGTATCAACAATGTACTACGCAGGATACTTTAACGCCGTATAATTTATACGAATTTATTCATGCCTGAAGAGACAAAACTAATCTCATAATCGTGAACCAAGGGGTATGGGTATCGTGCTATCGTGAAGCCGTCATCAGGTCAGCTCCGACCATTATTTGCTCGCTCGCTTCTTTAATTCTTGCGCGCCTAGCATCTCTCTGCGCCTCTCTCTCGCTTGTGGTTTGCTTTCCTTCCTCACTCGCCACCTTAGATCCGGCTCGTCGTCGTGGTATGATGGCGGCGCCTGCCCATAGTTCTCGTCCCGCCCATGCGCCGACGACGACCGCAGTAGCCGCAGGTAAAGAAGCTGATGATGATGTCGAAGAACGAGACGATTCCGCTGATGATGGCGTGTAGGATATTGCCGACGCCGTTTACGATGGCCATCAATACATTGCCGATCGTTCGGAAGACGCTTTCCACCTGTTTACCCCGGGTGTTAGTTTTGGGGAGAGTAGATGCGTGCAGTTGGGCGGTAGGTTTAGATGTCGGCGCGGGAACTTACGCAGCTGACTACAGCACCCATTTTGAATTGTTCGGCTGAATCACTGAGTGATGGTGTGCAGTTTGTGTGTTGGTTATGATTTAGTTGTGGAAGTGCTGGTTTCAGTGGTCTTGGTGTTGATGTGATGATTGTTTTGTAGGTGGTGTTATAGGAGTTCCGAAGACAAACTACTCGTCCAGTCATTCAAACTACGTATATATATATCTCTCTCTATCTGTGTATATTCGGATGGCACTGACGTAGTATACCAATCAAAACATAGACCTTCCGGCTGTCAAATTTCAGGCTCGTCGCATGGTTGCCCATGAGCCGAAACGGGAAAGCCCAAGGGCGTATCAGAGGCGACCACGATCATCGCGCATGACAATACGTCTCGAAGAAAGAGAGGCAAAACACACATATCGGTCCACATAGGAGTGGTGTGCGTGGGAACGGACGTTCTCCGATATGCTAGAACTCACTAGAGCAGAGATAGACGAGGTGACAATAGAAAACACTAGGCGATTAGGTCATAGATCTGCCCAGTAATAGGACCCGAAAGGAGCAGCACGGGGCACTTGTGACCCTCGTTACGCATTCCCGGTAGCGATAATTACCTAGTGCCATATCACAGCGGCGGGAGGACGAACTGCTGTGACGCGATCAGTGGTATAATGTGCCGATCGCTGTCGAGGCCTAAGGGGTCGACGTCATAGACAGTATAGTGGTGGTGGCCTGACGGAGTCTGTTCTTAGTTTAGGGTGGCACGGCATAGGCTCCCGGACGTTTATGGGGAATTCTGGATCGCGATCTAGAACAAGGCGCATGTAACGTCTAAGTGCCGTTTCCCCCTTCGTATCTGCAACATGTAGGAATGTATAGTGACACACAATGATGATGCTTTGTATTTATTCTCTATATGTAATGGAGGGAGAGTCGGAGCAAATGGTCCGGTTTGTAAGACAAAGCACCATAGCTGTATACACTTACTTAATATTAAGGCCAGGCATGACGATGTGGCGTAATGCATGCATGTGATTCTCTTGCCGAAGCGGGTGTAACAAGCCACCCCCATCCATGATGTGGCTTGAGAGACCAATGACGATTGGTGGAGAAGGCTGAAATGCGCTAGAAACCTGATTCCGTGAAGCACGATATAGTACTACCTACAGGACAGTACGGCCTCGCGACTATGACGTATGAGTTTGGTCGTAGGAAGGGCGGCATCACAACTAACTATAATGTACACACACAGAGACACACACCCACACACCCACACACCCATACAAGCAGCATACAAAATCTGGTTCGCTCTAGCGAGATAGTCCCCCGTGACCAAGATGCCGCGAAACTGGGTTCTGACTGGGCAAAAGAGGCATAATTCGGATTGCGATTTCTAGAGAAACCCGAAGTGGAAGTTAGAGGGTATCAACGATTCCTATTTTGGTGATTTAGGACCTACTGATACTGGTATAGTACGTGTACAGTAGACAGTCTGACCTATAGTTAGCCACCCCCTGTCCAGCCTGACGTACCGTACTGACGTAGCAAGGACCAGATTTGCAAACCCAACCCTCTCGCCCGTCATATTTAACAAATGCGACCGCATCTCACCCCCGCACGTTCGTCTTTACCTCCTTCCCCAGCATGCTCGCCTAGGCAGCCGGCCGTAAACCCCATCTCCCCCGCGTTCGCCGGAGATCGGGCACGCGGCTGGCTCCCGTCGTGGCAGTACGGATAGTTTCCACGCCGGGATCAAGAGTCGAGTGATTGAACGGCCTCGCCTCGCCTCGCTCCTCTTCATGACCTGAGACGGCACCCCCAGAGCACCCCGCCCGGGCCGCGGATACCGGTCCCCTGGTCGTGAAGCGCTTTGGTTGATGCCGGATCATTTCCTGGTCCAGCATCTCGAGGCTGCTCCGGCCCTGGCTGCCGTAGCGTTTGCGTCGACGCACTCGTCGACTGATCGGCTGATCTCGAGAGACGCTTCGAGCTGTGTCCGAACAGCCACCGAAGTCTCGCTCCTCTCGCTTCGTTCCATGTCAATCTCTGGGGCGACGGAAGCACGCTCGATCGCTTCGGTGGTCTTGAGCAGCGCTCCCTAACCGCCCCAATACTGGGTATAGCTCAGCATCACTCGATCGACGCAGTCTGATCTCGACGAAGCTCCCTTCCTACAGCAGCACCCCCCGCCTCTCCCTCGCACAGCGTGGCTTCCGCGTCGCGGCGCCTCCGAATCGAGATAGCGAGATCTCGAACACAGAGCGTTCTGTGCGCGCGTTTGCCGGCGTCGATGAATTGACGCGAACCTCGCGCGGCTGAGCCTGGTTACAGCTGTTCGGCCCGAGGGCCTTTCTTGACTTTCCGCGCGAACATGATCCCTTTTTCTTCCTCCCGCTTTTGGTTTTGCCGGTCGATGCGTTTACCTGCTCCCGGGAAAATAATTGGTGGGAGATGCTAGTGAAGGTCGCATCCGTTCGCGCGAAAATACGGACCGCGTCCCGGCCTTGAATTGCTTTATACCGCTTGCCGTGAGGCGACGTGTCTTCTCCGCTGTTGCGACCCCCGGCCTCAAATTCGATTGATCTCGCTTCTCTTTGGGGATGATCAGTCGCTTCTGCTGGAAGCTCCTGCGAGTTGGGAAGACGAGGGTTTCTCTTCACCTCCTCCGCCCTAAAGCTCCTGCGCCAGTTAATCACGCCATCGCTAGCCTATCAGACTATACAGCGACGTGCCTCAGAAGGAGCTAGATTGGACCGTTCGCCGTCCATTTCTCCTACCCGACGAAAAAAGGAATCAAAAACACATTGGGAAAGGATTGGTACGAGGAATCCAGATTGTCACCAATTTCACGAATGTTACGATTTCACGAGGATTTTGGTCTTAGCATTGGTTCCTGTATATTGGTTGCTTGCCGTTCACTTTCGTATTGTGCTTGTAGCTTCACGTCCCTTTGGCTATTCCTCAGTAAGCGAGGGTTAGACGACCAGGACATGAGTTTCAAGTTATTCTCCTTCACCTCTGTCTTGTTTATCCACTACTCTCCTGGCATCAGGGGGCATTAATGGCAGATATGGCATGGAGCTGGTTCGGTGGTGCATTCAACTATCCGTCAGATTGGTATCGTTACCCGCTTGTAATTAAGTTTTCGAGCGGCGTCTTCTGCTTTCTGGGAAACGCTGTATACGAGCGCGTTCGGTCCCATAGCCGGTCGCTTCACAGTAAAATTCAAGCCGGTTCCCAATGAATGTTGCAACTCGAATCTCACATGGTGATATGACACAAATGTAGCTCATTATCGTTCCGCCTGATTCTAATATTTTTAGGTCTTGTAGCTGTTCGGAGATGTTTGTTCCGTTCTGAGCTTGTGAGGCTGCAAGACATGTACGAGAACATGCTAGCTCAGCATATTCGCCTCGGCAGGCCAGTTTTTATATATTCATAGGCATATACCAAGATACCCCGCCGTGTTCTATCGTTTGCATCTAACTATACATGCGAAAAGGAGGTCTAGCAATAGCAAGCTAGATACAACAAAACGCTTAAAACAAAGAAATGAAGGTCCGAAAAACCAGCTAGCAGATTCGTAATAGCTTGGTTTTTGGGTAATCAGCGACAAGCTAGCGCAGTTCTTATCCAAATTTTAATAGCTGCCGACTTGGATGCGAGAAGTACGACGTCTCGGCAACTTCAAGTTAGAGGTCATCGGGGTGAATCAACGGTAGCCAACCCGCGAAAAAAAGGTATAGAATTGCACAGATGGTCCATAATTGAGGATCCAATTGCTTAGAATGTGCCCCGGGAACCATTTTTCTCGTCGATATGCCGGTATCGTTCCATCTCTTTCCTTTCCTTCAAGAGGCAGAGGGCTGCAATGACGAGTACGGCATCTACACCGACAACGCCGAATACAGCCGTGAAGATATTGTCAATGAATGTGTTACTGAATCGGGATAATGGCGTAACACAACCCGTCATCAAGGCCGCCGTAGCTGGGCTAGGGCAGGTGGCATCTGTATGGAAAGCCGGCGAGGTACTGTTAAAATAACCACAACATTGGAACTAATACCATTGTCAGAACTTGTCTTTAAGTGTCGAAAGCCATAGGCGTTCACGTACAGCAGTCTGCATGAGCCCCTGAACCTCTGGCGTCTGTGATATCCATATGTTGAAGTAAGTGTCTTTGATTCGCAAAGTGAGAATCCACAACTGGAGACCGATGGCCAGTGTGAATATGGCGTCGACGACAACCAGAAACAGGGAGGCTTTCAGCCAGGTGCGACTATTAGTCGCCAGCGCCGGCAGGGTACAGGCAAAGGTAATGAATGTAAAGATGGCATTACCGATGCCAGCTGCGAGGGGAACAGGAGGTTAGCATTATCAGAACCCTCCCCAATTATTCATTCATTTCCGATCCTCGCTCACCTGAGAAGGGAAATTGCCGGTAGAGTAGATCGCGGGCTGCCATGTCGCCGTCGGTGGGCGGGTCGAAGCAGTTATTCTGGACGATAACGGAGAAGCCCAGTATCAGGGCGCCGGTTGCGACGAAGAATATGTCGACGCCTATAAAGGCCGCGAGCACTTTGTTGACCATTTTGAATATAGCAATGAGGCTGATAGGGCCTCGTCTCGATTTCAGATATAGAGAATAACGACTCCGAATTCCACCTTATTTTTTTCTCGGGCGCTCTGGCACCGGGTATCGATCTCCTCCAATGTGCCCTTCCCACTTCGGTCGAAACGGTACGATTAAAATAGCGACGGCCGGCGTCCTCTACGAATGGAAATCTCTGTTGATTATCGGTACGGTACAGGAAGAAGCAAAGGGAAAGGAAATCCTAGTGGCGAGCCAGCGACAGAAAGAACGTGAGGTCGAGGATCAATCGACAAAAGAATGATGGTATCAAAAACGGTCCCGGCCGATGATTCGCAATGGATAGAAGAGAAGAGGATTAGGCTAAGCAAGGCAAAGTAACGGCAGAGGGAAGAGAGAGACAGAGACAGAGCGTGAGGAGATGAGACGGCAAGTGATACAGAGACGCAAGCGCCGGACAAGCTCAGAAACACCAACGCCCCACAACACTCCTATTGTTCGTAGCTATCTACACTATTTCCCTGCTATCGTCTACCTAGGTACTGTAGTCTACTGTATTTACAGGGCAGAGTGGCCTGATCGCTGGGCTTCACGGGAACAGGCGTCAAACAACAGGCGAATGAGCGCACCCACTGTGATGTGACTTGAGTACGATGCCCTAAAACCCGTGGCTTGGCTCAAGGACCGTGATGCGCAACTCAAGACGGTTGTGGTTTCAAAGTGGTGTGAATCAGGGGGAATGCGGCCCATTTTGAGGCAAAATACAACGGCTGATGCGACGATATGATGCCGGTCTGGGGCCAGGACCCCCCTACACTGGACACTACCTACATAGGCACAGTACTGTACTGTAGGTACTTACACTACAGGCCACAAGTAGGTAGTGCTCTAGGTACCCATCTCAACCTTTACGCCGTACCTAACCGCACACGCCACTTATTGAGCTATGCGCCGCATACCCGTAGGGGTTGGGCACCTCATCAGCCAATGAGGGTCTCTCCACGTCTCAGTGCTCGCTGTGTCCTCCAGTCCACTCTTCGTTCTTACTTATGAAGGACTACCTACAACTACCTATCATCAGCCCCAATCGCGAGTTTCAATTAGTTTACTGTAGCTATGTATAGTGTAGCTACCGCAGGGCATGCGCCATCCGTATGGGTTGTCCGCGTGAGGCTCTTGCGATAATGCGTAGTGCAGGCAGGTATGATAACTTACATTTCGAAGTGCAGACACACTCAACATCTAATTCGGTTGCCATACCAAATGCATTGCTGTGGTCCAGTGCCGAGATCTTTCGAGGTCGTCCTTCTTGGACCTTGTGTATATGAGTACGTGTAGAAGCGCGCTTCACTCGACACCTCATTCGTCGTCGCGAGTGTGGCCTGACCCGACCTGCGCACTTGTAGGGGTTGAATGTCTCGTCCTATCTATACCATCATATCACATATATACCACAGCACACAGAATAGCCTTGGGCAGGAAGGTCTGGAGGCTAAAACAGTAAGTAGCATGAAGGGTCCCTGAGGAATCGAGTCTCAGACGGCTTTCATGTGCCTATTTTAGGAGCACAAAGCGGGAAGAACGAATGATAATATGTCAGGCACATAGGTAGTTCATGATAGACTTTAAACAATCACAGTAGTAGGCCAAGATCATTCCAATCCCGTTTCCTGGTAGCGATCATCGTTGGATGTCCAGTTGATACGACATACAAAGGTGGTGTGCATATGAGCTATCATTTCGCCCATCTCGCTTGTTCTAAAGAGGGCGCCTCGGAAACAAGCCGCCCGCAAGCCGGTGGAACCCCCCTAGACCAGAGTCTGGTCCTCGATTCTGTATGGGAATCTGTGTAAGTAAGTATGGCAGATTGCGTGACACGACGCGGAGATTGGTTTGGTGATCGGAGCGGGATCGAGCATGGATTGACCGGGTTGGAATCACATCACGGCAGACCGCTTTCTGAAGTTGCATTCCCGGACATCGGGTTTGTGGGTGTCGAATACCACATACACACAGCTGGGCCGCAGATTGCTGTGTTATACGCACTCCAATGGTGATACACGCGAGTACTGTAGTTGCTTATCGAAGAATCTCGGGACGGCCCCTGCCATAGACGTCCGGGATCTCGATGCCTTTAGCACAATCGACTGATAGGAGCTTATCAACAGCAAGTGACGGATACGGAGAGAGTACCTAGGTATGAGCCCTACCGGCATCCGAGGTGCCCCAGGTGTTCCGCGAATCTAGTTTGCTACGTACCTAGGCTACGATTGCGCGCCGTACACCACATATCGGTACCGGCAGTTGCTCCCACACTTTATAGAGATATGTCCAAAGCGCCCGCTGTGTATTATCAAATGGGGTTGAAGGATAATGTGCGTACAGCAGTAGTGGTATGTATGTACGGGCGGTCGATGCTGTACACGCTAGCCTTGGCTTTGAAGACTTTCGCACTCGAGCGTACCCGACGAGGCCTCACCGCTAATTTCGAGAGAGTATTGACAGTTGTAGCCTAGATATGCTTGGGGCTCAAACTTTCGCCCTGCCTCAACGACCCTCCTTCAGATTACATGGCAGACAGGGTGCAGTTCTGGTTCGTAATCTCTCACCTGGAGCGATGGATGCAGCTGAGGGTATTACACCACCTAGAATTTGCAAATCATTCTTCAGCCCGTCTTGGTTGGGCAATCCGCCATGCTGGAACGAAACACAGGCCGCCAATCTGCCGCAATACGCCAAACCAGAGTCGGCAAGTTTTCTTCAACCACTAAATCCTGGGGAAATGTTCGGCGCCTTGCCTACCAGGGATTGGATTACCATCAATCTCGAATTTCTTTAGCGTGCGTATGCTCTCCAATCACTTGAATATTGCGAGACTAGCGAAGTCGTATTGAATGTCACATCGCATTAGACTATCTGGGACTGTACAGCACTGTACATTAGCGCTTCAGGGCCTCGACGGCTCGTGAATCTGCAGGCAAGAAATAGGGGTCGGCCTTATTCTTTGCTTTGTGCAGGTTGTTTCACCGCAAAATCCCAAGGCCGCTTCGCCTGCCTCTACTAACCACCACCAAATCTGGACTACGAGGTGTATACATACTTAGTGTAGAATATGAACAAGGTGGAGCGCAGTACACGCTACCTGGTCATATCAGGTATGGGCATAGAAAGAACGCGACTCAAAGGCACCTCAGAGAAGAGATGTACTTAATTATATGTTATATGTGTACAACGGTTTGTGAATTGCTACCTGGGAACAGTCACAAGAATGCAACGCCAGGAGTCTCAATGTCGCATACATGATGCAGGTGACAGGCCCTTGTTCCGCATTGACACTCCCGAGGTTCTAAGTCTTGTTCTATCCACTTTTCCCCTCGACGCGTCCAACCTCTTCAATATTCAGACCCTGGGTTGCCCAAGGTCAAGGTGTGCAAGGTGTAGCAATAGGCTTGGTGGATCGCGTCCGTATATCTCCATCTTTAGTTCATCTGGCGCTGGTGCTAACCAATGAAGTTTTGATATCTTCTACCCTCGCATATCTAGTACACGTAGAGGACTTTGCACTGACTCAATCACATTGACTCCCTATAGGCACTATAGGGGCGTCAACTTGAATTCCCTATAGAATGATCCACAATGTGCGTTTCGTTTCGCAGCACCCCGACCAGTCTCAGGCAAGATCAAGTTACCATTGCATGATATTTTCCCAGTGTCCTGCTGGTATATTGTTATCACGGGGTCGGTTATCCAGCGGGACGGCCAGAAGCAAGCCTGAAGTCGGTGAGCAACGGCGGAACTAAAAGCATGCATCCCATGTTATAGAAGGCCAGTCATGTTAGTGCGGGTAATCGGAGCCACAACAGACCCCGAAAGCTAACGGCGATGATTCCTCTGCTATACTTAGTACCTCTACACTCTTAGGCGATCGAGGAATTTCGCGAAGAACAGGGCTAGAAAGGTAGGCCGGCTTAACAGCACATTCTCACTACCTTAGGGGTCTTCACTGCTGCTCGAAATCTAACAATAAACAATTGAATACCAGGACGTGCCGCCGATGGTGAAAAGCGCCCTTGCAAGTCCCAATCTGGATACACTCCCAAACAGTCGACCACCCTGAATATTATTGGCCAGGCAGAAACAGCTAGCGCTTCCGCCCCCTGCGATATGCTTTCTCATGCATGCCACCGAGTGGGCCGGTTGGGGCAAGCATAAACAATACTGTGTGGAGTAAGATTACTGTGACAAGCGCGGGCTCGACTAGCCTGACACAGTATTGGAAGATCTAGACTAGTGGTACCTAGGTAGTGTGCTAGGTAAATGGCGCTCTGGCCAGCTGGCGTCTTGCCGCATTCGAGGCTCGATGACCAGAGCATCGGTAACGCGGAATGCGCCCGAGACAACATGTACTGTATCTTGATGCTAATACAACAACACCACGGCGTTCTCTGTCCAGTGCACCTAGAGCATGACAATATATATTGCGCCTGCGATGCTCTTGTATCGCCCAAGGAACTGTCTTTGTTGTTCGAGATTGAAGCCAAGCGCGAGCTCGCATCCGTCAGCGCTAGCAAGCTCGTACAGTATGTATCTTTAGGTAGCTCACCTACACAGCATAGGCGACCAGTTCATTACAAATCCGCAATCGGACGTCCTTAAACCTGCCGACCTCGTGGTGCACACTAGATGGGTACCTATCTCACAGTAGGTACATCACACGTCGCACTACTATACGTAGTGTACGCGAACTATATGTACTTGACTACACTAGGCCAGTAGCGCAGTGTAGTATAGGTCGCTGGCAGCACTATTGTCTCCATCATGCACCAAAGTATGGTGGTATTGGGAATCACGCGCTCGAGTAGCCCCGGTCTCTGCTGATAACAGCCAGAACAGTCTGTGCGAACCGGAGTATAGAAACGATACTGTGCACACTTTTGTTTTCACTTGACGAGCAGCTGCCCCACCCCCGCACCTCTTGCGTGCCGTTGAACGCTACCATATCAGTGCCGCAATAGAGGTGTGAAGGCTGGGCCTACATATACTAGGTATACTATACTATACTATACTATAGGTATACTAAAATATGGCACCACGATAGGTTGATGAGTATGTTTTTGCAAGCCGTCTAAACAAATACCTAAGCTTTTGGTGCTGGTGTGTATGCCCGCACCAAGTTGAGGTTTTCAGGGTTATCATGAGGCGCTTTCTCAGATCACTAATGTGTAATCGGCTAAAAATAAATATTGTAAACAGGAATACTATTATCGCTAGGTTGTGATCTAAAATGAAGCACATATCCGCTATTACACAAGTCACCATAGACTCGCGCAAAGCCAACGGGTGGGACTCGAAGTGGAAAGTAGATATCAACTGAGTGCATATACTTGCTAAATGCCGATTCCAATGTCTCAGCCACGCCAGATTTTGAAGCTCATCTTCCCTTTCGTGTGTGCCTCTCTGGCCAAGTGCTACGTCGAGGGGGAAAACTATCATACAGCTAAAACCAACAGACAGTGTTACTATAACTTCGTTTACGAGATAATCATCGTCTAGTCTACCCCAAATGCTTATTTTATCTGATACTGCCAGGTACTCATACTCACATCCCAGGTTTGGCTAATGGTGTGGGCCTATGGGAAAGCAGCCGGCGCTAATTCCCAGCGAAAGGTTGACGGTTGAGGCTGTTGGTTTTTTGGCAGATACAGCAGAAATACATACATATCACGCTTATCAATCATCCTTACTACCCTACCTCAGAGAGGCGACAAGGTTTTGAGAGATCAACAAAAGTAAGCCTTCAGCCTCGCATATCAAAACCCACAGGTCGACGGAGGTAGTGTAGGTATTCTAGTGGTTCTGCCAGCCGGCTGGCAGCAGCGGGTCTCACAGTGCACACAGTTGGAAATGCCCTTGTGCCTCTGAGATTTGTCAAGCCAATTCAAATTCTTAAGTAAGAATGTAAGGTTGATTCCTAGACAATGTGTCTTGCCTTGATTGGGCTCCTGCGATCTCAGGCTCGGAATCTGATTGGCCACAAGTCCTGTCTTTCTGGGCGGCGCCTGCCGCAACCATATTAGAGAGTTCCATGTCTCGTCAGCTTTAATCCCAACAGCTTTAACAAGGCCCTTTTCCCTTCGTGAAAGCAACTGTTCTGGATTAAGCCTCACCTGCCTTAAAGAAGAAGTTGCAACATGTTCACGTAAATAAACAATGCCTACGGTTTGACCTATCTACCTGAATTGGGTCTCATGTGGCTTAGGGCGAAAGTTCCGTTTAGCTACAAACTTGTTCTCAGTAAAACACACTAAGTAGGTACATACCAAGTCTTACAGCACTGGACACTACAGTAGAGAGAGGTAAGTAGCTCTCGCCCGGCCTCCCCTGTACCTACTATGGGTAAGGTACTACAGCACGGACGGCTGGCTGGTACACGTGTAGTGCAGCGTGTAGGATTGCCTGGTTTTGGGACGCGGAGGAATGCATGCACACACTACACACACCACACACACACACACAGTGTTCAAGAGTGAGGACCAAAATCAAGCTAAGGGCTCGTCATCGTCAATCTTCCAAGTTCTACAGCAAATCACTCACCCTCGTTAGAGTTGTATCGCTAGCAGCTAGCATGTGCAGTAGTTGATGCAGCTACTAGACGAGGCAGCTGATTGGCCAGCATCGATGGCGTGTGGTGTTCTTTCCGCACAAGTGGGCAACACTACCAGTACTGCGTATGGTAGGTGGGATGGGGGGCGCAATTACCCACTTTTCCACCCACTGCCCAGCGCGTTTGATCCCCGGCTCGAGGTCGTTCGTTCCCTTCACATGCTGTCCTGTAAGTAGTGCTGCCTGTACGCTGCCCGTCGTTCTGTCCACTGTAGAGTCCCGTCCCGCTGCCAGGACCCCTGCCTCCTCTTTTCGAGTGGCACCAGTAAGGCTCGCACCCCGGCACCGTGCAGCACACTGTCGACAGGTAACTGCCTGCTAGCACCAGTCGTCCCCATTTCCCATGCATCCACCCATCCGCCCATCTCCCCTCCCCTCCGGCACTAGCACCCACTGCTCCCCCGCCCGCGGCTTCCTAGCGCTCTTTGCAGCTGGCTGGAGAGTTCAATGCGTGTCACAAGAAAAAGGCCAAAAGCCCGTGTGCTACCTTAACTACCACCTCGCTATCCTCTTTTCAACCATCCCGCATTCACCTTTCCTGATCAATCACCCAAACCCAAACCCGATAAGAAAAGGGAAAGGCTCGACACCTGACACCCGACCAGACTTTTGGGCTTTTCCTCTACAGGGGAAAGTGTCGTTCAATCAAGCCGCAATCAAGGGCCCTACGCTCTGCCTCGGGTACGTGAAGCTTTCCGTTTTCTTGCTTTCTGCTGGTCGTCCACGACGCCCCTAGGTGTCCAGACAGTCCGACTAGGTTTGCATGCCCATCAAGTAGAGGGCAACGGTAAGCAAATACCAAGTTGGACGATTCGACTGCGTCGTGTCGTGTCGTGTCGTATCGCATCGCAGCGCAGCGCAGCACATACCCAGTTCACCCGTCTGCCCGTTCTTTTCCACCTATCGCCCTTTGGGACAAGGTCAGCCGCCAAACCGTCCAGTACTCCTCCAACCTGCCCTACCTACCCAACTGGGAACCTACCGTACAAGGCAAACAGCTCCTGCCTTGGACCTATTATCTTCACCTGTCGTTCCCAATAGGTAGGTAGGTCTGCTACGGGTGCTATCAATGCCACTGTTGGCTTTCATTGTTCATTGTTGCCATTCCACATTCTAGCCCAATCCAGTCCCGTCTCTTCTCTCCCTGTCCACTCCCTCAATTCGCTTACTTCCGCCAAACAAGGGCCGTGCAAGCATGCGGCACCTACTACCGACCTCTCTGCCTACCTAACCCTCTCTCAACCCGCTGATCCGCCTGCTACAGTCCACTCTTGCACCTTCTCCACTATCTCCATTGCGCTACAATCAGTACGCTACTTATGGCATCTAACACAATTTGGCCACACAGCGCATCATCCTGCAATACCCACAGGACCTCCTCCCCCCCCGTGTCAAGGAAGCACAGCCTACCCAGGTAATCGTATCCAAACAAAGGAATAGGTAGTGCCAACAACCAAGTGCCTGGGAATTTCTTCGGCACTCGCTCCCAGTGTTGTTCCGTCGGACGCTCGCACCAGACTCGATAGAGTAGGCGCCCCCCAAACCAGGTTTCTGCGGTCAGCTTCTAGCCTACGACAACAGAGCCTGTTCGCTCAACGCCAGATCCAGTATAGGCCATCGGCACCACGACCAAAACAGCATCTCCACCATTTTTTACCCGTTCCGTTCGTGATACCATCCAGCACCCTTCCCACAATGGCAGACATCACGGACCAGCACGACCAGACCACTCCCCAAGAGCTGGACGACAGCCATACCGGCAATGGCAACACCGCTGCCGCCTCCGAGAACCGCGGCGTTAAGCGTCCGCGCAATAGCATTGCAGAAGATGATGACGACGACGACGAGAAGGGCGGGCGCGAGCGGCGCAAGATCGAGATTAAATTCATCAGCGACAAGTCGCGTCGTCATATCACTTTCTCCAAGCGCAAAGCTGGCATTATGAAGAAGGTGCGTCGCCGACAGCTCCCCATCACCTTACCGTCATGCAACGCTCACGCCGAACGCGTTTTTGCGCCATATACTTCCCATTGGCATTACCATGAAACGCGTACTAACTACGTAAACCAGGCATATGAACTCTCTGTGCTTACTGGCACACAAGTGTTACTACTCGTGGTGTCAGAGACAGGCCTAGTCTACACATTCACTACGCCGAAGCTTCAGCCTCTCGTTACGAAGGCAGAGGGGAAAAATCTGATTCAGGTTAGTACACTCTTTCGTTGTATAAGATCATGGAACCTTGAGAGAGCTAACGACGTCGCCACAGGCCTGCTTAAATGCACCAGAGCCAAACCCCGGCAACGAGAACGGCGTTGACGATGCAAACCAAGTCGAATCGCCCGAAGAACCACCCAATTCACACCTTCCCCCCCAGACCAGCCGGCCAGGGATGCCACAGAACCCGCACATGCCAGCTAGTTATATGCCCAGCGTCCCTATGGATCCTCAGGCCATGGCTTATCAAAGTTATGTACAGCGTGGCGCTCCTCCGCCCTACGGCATGCCTCCACAGTCTGGCATGCCTCAACACACTACACACCAGTCTTAATTGTCACCCTTCCGGTGACTTTCCGCCGTGCGCTGATACCCCAAATATAATGCATTGATGAGGCTATTTTCCCACTCAGGCATTCTTCATCCTAACTATAATTGTGAGGCTACGGTGGCCCGGCGTTGTTTGGTCATCGTGACTTCTCCGCAATGTCAATTTAGTTTCTTCATCCGATTTCCAATCACATCTTTTCATACTTTCACTTTTGTTCTTGAATTTTTGCCCTCCATCCGTGGCCTACTTCGAGGTATCTCCAATGACCACCGAAAAGGAGCTCTACCTACCAGTAACGCTCTATGGCTTAACCGTAACCCCGCAATGACAAATGCGATTACATCCAATATCGATATATTTCGATCCGTTTCCCCCGTACTTGCAGCGGTCTATATCACCTCGGTTCCCTTTCTTTGTTCCGCATTAGAGTCAATATGCCAGCAGCTACCCTCTTCGGCTTACGGTCCGAGATTTCTTTCGACTAGGCTGAAAGGGCGTTTTCGGCTGTCCGTCGAGACAATTATGCCGACGGTGCTAGCGATGCGTTCGATCACCAGTCCCTATCTATTGCTCCCTTTAGTGTCACGTCTTCTCCCTCTATCTCGACCTTGATGTGACACTGGATCGTCTGGAATAGCTCTTGATCCGCTTGAAGGCCAGAATGAGAGGCGAATTTTTGAGCAGAGCGAGGGGAGTTTTCTATGGGGTGGGATGCTTGTATTCAGCGATGGTTCGCTCAATGCTTTATTGTCCGTACTACAGTATTGGTTGCATCCTTGGGAGAATGCCAGCCTCTACCTAAGGCCCTCGACATTCAGTGTCGAGTGAGCGAGCGTTTCGAGCCCGTCGCTCATGGGTGTCTCGATTGATTGGATGCATGCACCGGAAGCAATATCCTAGAACTGGTGTTGCTCTAAAAAAACAAGGAATTTTGCGGTAGCATCAATGACTACATGGCAGCGACGAATGTAACCTTTCGACAGCGTGGGTCGCAATGAGCATGCGGCATTGATGGAGGGTTGACGAGGTTTTACGACATCGACGGGACGAAATGACCATGAATTACACAACCCCTTACGTCACCTACTGGTCTCTTCTATATAAGTGTCCCTACCCCAAAACAAAGTCGACTCCTAAGATCTTGCCTGCCATCATCTGGACGCGTTCGACCTGGTGCTTTTCAACTACAACAATCAACAAGTGTCTTATAAATCAAGGATGTGATACCTCGAGAGGCTCACCCCTTCTTCGGACAACCTATTCCAAACAGTCACCAGTCTAATTACGCCGCACCCACTATCGTGGTGCACAATTTATGGATTGTCCGTGCTCTGGTGTATACCTTGCTAGCTCCTACGTCGTCATCTTAACTAGCGAAATCTAGTCTATCGAGTTTAAGACGTGCGATCTGATGGCGGGTACGACGATGAGCTCAGGCCTTCTCAGAACATCACTTGAGCGTTATGCTGGGCACGGGGAGCAAGATCAACCCCGCGTCAATTTGTATCATAGCAACATCTTCCATTAGACTACCCTCAAGATCCAGTAGTAATTGAGCTTCATATTTGAGAAAGACTCGTCTTTTTAGATATGCGCCAGGTAATTTCAACATACCGTATTCATAAATCGCCAAGTCCAGTATCATCTCAATCTTCTTTCTGGCTTCTTTCAAGCAATGCAAGTCTCGAAAAAGCAACGTGGTTGCTAGCTTGGTTACACCTACCGCATATAGCCAGGCTGCGGAGTGAGTGAGTTCGTGAAATATCAATATGAGACAAGCAAGAAGGTATACCAGGAATATATCTGTAGTTGTATAAGAGGTAAGCACGCGAGCTTTGTATACTTGTATAGGTCAAGCTCCAGTTACCATAATTTTATGCTGTGTCTCGGATTATCTGCGTGAAAGTTATTGCTTGGTCTCGGTATGTGCAGCACCCACAAGCCCAAAAACTAAGATCTGTCGTACAAATCGTGCGTCCCAAGACAGAGTTGGCCAGTTGTTGCTCGTTAGATATTTGCCCTCCTTTGTTCAGTAGCTTATAAGGTGTCTAGAGTCCTATATCATGTAGAGCAGCTAGTCCAGATGTTAGCTGGTTATTTATGTAGGGATTAGAAATAAAGAGAGAGAAAGGGGAGGATAAGGGTTAGAGATAAAAGAAGAGAAGAAAATAGTTAACACGACGCCTCCCAAGTGCTAATAATCGTGTTCTCCTTCCTCTGCGCTATGTTTGTTTCGAAGGGGACTCTCTCGCGACCCCCCTACCAACAAACATCTGTAGGTTTCGTGTAACACGCACTTCCTGCTTGTAGCGTATAGATTAGGTGGTTGATGTAGGATATAAATATACCTATTACTGTTGTCCGAATGGCCGCCTGCACAATTTTATCAGTGTTATTTTGCCTAGTATTTTTCTTCAATGATAAGCATAATAGCCACGTGAAACTACTGAGCAGGTTACTAATTTGTTAAAATCCAGTAGAAGTGACAATACCTTGTTGGATATATCCAAAACAATACTTAGTAGTTTGGCGTTCGGCACAGAGCGTGATATTATCAGAGATCGGAAAACGTGGCTATCCTCTAGTTCCGCCAAACTGTCCATGTTCTCATAATGGCAATTGATACTAGTTGTTATGATAGGGTCTATCTTATATGTCGACGCCGCCAACCCGGAGTCCGGTCGGCCTCGTGTGCATGGATACTGCATGGGCTCTGCTTTCGTCATACTGGGATTAACCCAAGAGCCACGTAGATTACCTAGACCAAACACACATGTGGGAGAAAGCTCCCTTGGACGCCGAACAGGAGTCTATCTATACGGAGGGTAGTTTTAGTTTGTTCATTGATGCGATATTGCGAAAGATTCGTTCGCCGTTTTAGCAAGACGCACGCTCACGTTTTTTCGGGTTTCATAGCTCACTTTAATGATAAATAGTTGCTTACAGTCGATTCCTTGATGCGCATTGCACATTACGATCTGCCACAGGATAATTCTGTTGTCATTCGGCACCTGAGTCGAGTATGCGCCTCCGAAGTAGATCACTCAGTTCCGGAGTTTCAAGTTCATAATAGTTTCACCACTTTCCATATTCTTTTTGATTCTCAGGTTTCATCTAGGCTGACAATCGACAACACAGCTTTAACAGCACCATAAAACGAACACTGAGGGACAGCCAACGTGCGCCTCCTAGATACTACAATAGGCAAGGACATATGACAGCAAAATGTAGAAGGAACGAAAGTTCGGCGAACGCATGAATCCCAGGACAACAGCAGGGCTATTGCATATCTTGATATGTATTTTGTTATATGTCCATAAGGAAAACAACGGGATTTCAGCGAAAATCCCTAACTGCCAAAGTGAGCACAAGTTGTGTTATGGTAGAAGGCGCTGCGACAAAAGGCTATATTCTACTGTGCACGGGGGGGTTGACTTGCCGAAAGGCATTTTTCCCACTAGCTCTGTCCGCCTGTAGTCGTTCACGGCCCTCGTACCTGGTATCAGGAGACCACGGGGATAAATGCAAGCTCGAATAGGGCATCCCTGCTCATACCAAAGCATCATGCGTACTTAAGGTTTGAACGCGACATAACGACATCGTTGTCCTGTTCGATTGAGTTTATAATTTGTTTGCCGAGGGCCATTTCTTTACGTAGGCCAACGTAATCCGTTGGGAACGTGCCTCTCAAGTGATGTATTCTCGCCCCCGGATTCGTTATCTGTGAATGTGGGATGCGAGTCGAGCAGTACATTTCTCACGTTCAACACACTCAATTAAAGGTACTTATACTATCTGACCCATGTTTCGCCCATGTTTTGTTTTTCGGTAGTCGAACGACGAATCGTAGCAGTATCGCGACTTGAGGAATTGTTGTCGCATGTTGAATCTCGTAGATATCACCTCAAAACTTAAATCATATGAGAGATAAGAAGAGGTCGGATGAGTGAGTTTCTTGGCTGGAGGAGTGTTGGGCTGGCCCCACCACTTGAGCGGGTTTGAGAAGGTTTATGCACGCTAACGAACCCTGGGCCGTCCCAAGGTACTGGTACATAGCACATGTCACTTGTCTACACACTAAACATGCCTGGGTATCCTCTAAAATACAGATAGAGATACCTTTCTCCATGCATCCAGTGGGAAGTCAGCTGTATTGAGTATCAAAGCAGGAATATTTGCATCTATGTACTGTCTACGCAGAAGACCGAGTGCTGAGCTCGAATATCCGTAGTATGTGCATTGGTGGCTCGCCGGAATAATATGAATAACAAATAAATCATTCGCGCGCTGGCTCGTAATTTCGTCGTATCGAGTGAGGTGGCGGCAACCAAGTAGGTTTATGCAGCCTGATGGGCTTGTTTTCCCAGTGTCTAGTAAGCCAGCTGGTGGCGATCGCCGCACATGCGCATTGCTAAGTAGAAATGTCGCTCCTTGCGTTGTTCGGGTGGTGTTTGATCTTCACTCCCTTCCTAATGCTCGCCCGGTGCGCTGTAATACCTGCCCACAAGCAGAGTGCCCAGGAACGTGCCGCCCAACACGGCGATGAAAAAACCCACGTTCACAGTCATGACAGCCAACATGCTACACGGTTGCAGTTAGGACCAAGCAATTTCTAGAACCAGCGAGGCCAAATAGGGATTGCTAGGGATTGCTTACAGTAGATATCCAACACCCGTAATCAAGGTATCAAAGGCAGCACGCAAGGGGTCGACAGATAGTCTAAAGGGGCGGTGAATTTGCGCCGCGCGCTGGACAACAAACACCTCCTCTTCAACTCCGTTCTCAGTGAGAGTCATCCGCTTGGAGAGGTCGTCGCGGGAGATCTGTTCTGATACGGGCAGCTTGCCCTGCACGACAACATAGCGACGCTTCATCTCAGCGTCCAACCACCGCGCCTCGGCCATCGCCTTGGCCGCCAGCAGGACTCGGAACAAGGCGCTCAGGAATATGAGAAATATGATGGTACCGGCGTAAGCGGCCGGCGTCGACGGTGTCCAGGCTTCGGCGTAGAGAGGGGTCGCCATGTCGTTGTTGAAGATAGACATGTGCCCCGAACCATGCGACGATGACGACGAGCCCGTGCCCATGTCCATATCATCGTGGGAGTGCGCCATTTTGCTAAACCGTGCTTTCTTGGTGTCAGGGTTCGGGTGTTGCGTTTAAGACTTTGTTGGCTATTTTGAGGAGGTGAACGAGGAATAGCTGGTAAGCAACGTAGAGGTGCTTGCTGCGCCCTAAAGAAATCACGTCCAAGGCGTTGCGTGAATTAAGCACCAGTGCTTCAGTTACGGCCGTTTTCGAGAGGCTCGGGTAGAGCAGGCTGTGATACACGAATTTGGAGAACGACTGTCTTAAACAGACGATGGGGCTTTGGGTAAGTGGGAAGAATGCGTAGGTGTCGATTCTATAGGGATATGGTTGGGGGAGACCGGGAAAGCTGGTATGACTGGTGTAGGTGATTGCGGCAGCTACACTCTAAGTACGGTGTGGGACAGCAGACGAAAGAAATACGGCGACAGCAGCAGGAGTAGCCTGTCCATGTCTTTTGTTTTCTTGCTCAAATGAACTCACAACCCTAGATACCCTGATCAGCTCAGGCATCGGCATACACACACCACCGACCCAACCCCAGCAGGACTGCCCCAGCATCCCACAGTGGGCTCCAGCCCACCAGAGCCTTGGCCAAGCCGGGACATCGCCTTCTGTCGGCTGTGATTGGACGGATCCCTGCGAATCTGTCCAAATTTAGTAATCATCAGTAGCGAGCACCCTCCAGCTCGCGCAGGCTGACAAGTACCGGTACTTGACAATCTGAGTTAAGGTGTACATACTTGTCTATGAGCGCGCACTACCAAGCCATTCAGTACCTACGTTAACAAATCGACATTCACTAGACCAAACAAAACAATGCGAAAGATAGGTAGGGCAAAGGATTAAACTTTATTTGTAAAGGCAGATTTCCATGCTTTAAGCGGGATATACATTGTTAAGCCATCAATTACTGGGTTCTAGGTGAGAGAGTCTGCGACTTTGCCAGGATTCGAGACCATTCCAGCCAAGTAACGAACAAGACATCTCGCAATGCAATAGCGTTTCAAAGCAGTTGTAACACGCAAGGGCTTCACACGCAAGTATCTTCCCCTCAATAGGTAATGTATTTGTAAAGCGCCCGCTAGTGAAGCGTCGATCTGACAACTAAGAGAGCTTGTTTTTTCTTCTTCATGATATTTCCGTGTCCACGCCTCAGGCCGTAGAAGCTAGAGTTTGGCGGTCTATTGGCTACTCAGCGTTCCTTGCTCTGCCTAGTGTATTGCGCTGTTTTGGATCTTGCAGGTAAGGAGGAAGGGCAGACAGAGCGATCTTAAAGTCATCAGATCACGGCGAATCGCCTATGATACTCTGCAGTTTCACATCTAATCAACTATGATTTAAACAATTGTTACAGGCAGACGAAACCGGTAGCATAAGTCCACTTCCCCAGCCCACTCACACCTAAGATGCTCATCCCAGCCTTTAATCTACTCGAACAATGAGAAGTGCCCGCATGTTCCCGGCTAGTACCAAAGCGAGTTTCAGCCTCTCTACTTAGGTTATAATGATTGCTCTAGCTAGCTTCTACTTCTAGGTTATATGTATCTGCATCGGTGGCAAAGAATTCTCGGGTCCGAACTAGACTAGGCAGCGCAACTGGGAGGAGGCATTGTGTCACAGTTCACACTGCTGGCAGGTCCAGTAATGACTATTGTTATTGCACAAGGAGGGAAGTTCTAGCTATACTATCAGAGTTTGCGTTAGCTCTATATATATTCGGTTCTTTGGTCTGTGCTCCTTTGCCTAATCCTCTTAGGTTTAGTTCCGTGACACATTGTGCAATCAAATACTGTTCAATGTCTGCATTTAGATATGTACTACCCGTATCACCATTTAGCGTCTCTTGCTTCATATTGTTTTAGTATTATAGCGCCCAAGTCTATCGAGACAGCTATGTAACTGGAAGTCCGAACGTGGGACGGAAAACTATCTTTGTAACTCCTCTTTTGATATTTCCGAGACCATACAATAGAGTTCGTAGTAGGAAACTCTGAGATAGAAAGAGAGTAGCTTATGTGGCATGTTAGGTTCCGTATCGAACCATCTACACTCATTCTTTTCATTTCGCGTCTTAAGTTACGGATTGATTAGGTTTATAATTAGGTATTCTGGAAGTCCACGTAGGGGCCCAAAGCCCCGAATGATATTCTGGATCCTCGTACTCCACAATATCAGTTATTAGAAAACCCATTGTATTATAACTATATGAGTGCTTTAGAAGTTTGTAGCGAGTAACTAGAAATAGAAGCATCCACCCCGTCAAGCAGTGTAACGACCTCCGCTCCCCGGTTCACCTTCTTCAGCTTTATCCGTTGTTCTTCTGGTATTTTAAAGGTCCCTATGATTTTAAACAGCTGCGTCTTAGACACTCTAACCTTTGTATTAACGAGAACTCTAATTACACGATGTATAAACTTGAAAATATCGCTACACTCGAAACCGAAAATAGCCTTAAGGCTTTTTTTATAGGCTCGTATAATACAATCTCTGGTCGGGTTTTCTTTCGTTTGTCTATACTGGCAAGATATTAATAGGCGCTATTCTTAGAGCTGTCACACGGATTGAAGGTGTCACCTTAGTCACCGAGCCGGTGAGGCCAACGGACCAATCAGAGGCCTACGGCCTCTGACCTTTTCAGCTGCAATATATTTATCAGGCCATGAGCCTGCAATTCGCCCACGGGCCGAGACAGTCTCGTCTCGAAGGTTAGAGATTGCGAGGAAATACCTCATATTCTGTATATAAAAAGGAGGCCTTCGGCCTCTATAGATTCAGTCTATTTCGAAGGTTACGGACCTTTGAGAGCCTAGATTGATTATTATCTAATAGAGCCTTTGAGCCAAGCCCTAGATAACTAACCCTTGTTACAAGAGTTCTGATACTAGAAAGTAGCTGTAATGCCGTGGTATGCTTAACTACCCTTTGCACTACGGCGATCTTTCGAATAGGCATTGCCCCCACCATCTCTTAGGCTCATATACTCCATTCCAATATTCTAACTTCCCTTGACTTTCATTAAACAACATTAGAAAATTGGCGCAAAGCGAAAGTTCGATTTTGACTCAGAACACTGATTGAACTAACCGAAAAATTTAGCCAAGTTTGTCGAGCTTTCTAATAACCACTCTAGCGCCGGGGGCAGTAACTGCTGCCTTTTCGTACGTTTGTTTATTTTGTTTTTCACGTGAAATATGTAGCCCAGGGTCGTGTGAGGCTCCTTAGGCATCCCTTGGGAAGACAAGAGGGGCTTGACGGTGTTGAATTGGCTACAATAGGAAGTCGACTAGGCCGCAGAATCCTGGAAATAGGTAATGCGGCCGAAAACGAATGATTTTCTCTGGAAGAATCATCCCCTTTTTGAGGTATGTTTACATCCCCCTCCACCTCAAGAAGGATCAGGGTAGCATATTTAAAGAATATAACGATGCTAATAGAGTAGCGATTAACATTACAGCCTAGCAAATTTTGCATGCTTTACTGAGTGATAGCCATGCTGAGTGTCTCCAGGGTTCTGCAGGCTATATGGCCAAGAGTAGGCATGGTTTCCCAGGGCATGGAAGCCCTTACAACCTTGATCGAAGTTAGCGGTTGTGCTCTGCTCTCACGCCGAGGGAATATCGCGAGAAAGCTAATACTGATCCACTGTCGCCAGAACTCCGTCCCAGACAACCAGAAGTTCAGAATTGGAAAATCGACGAGTAGTTGAGTGGATTGTACAAGCTAGAAATGGTCTTACGAAAGTTCACTGACACACCACCAACAACACGATCCACTACAGCGTAACCTAACTCGGGCGATCCTTCGAAGTCTATAAACTGCATGTAGGTTAAGAAATTATCCTTATTGTATCAATACGTCTGTGTAGCAATGAAACTGATAAGCTTGTAGGTCCTGCACCGCAGTAACAAGGGGTTTTTGAGTTCAATGGATCGAAAAAGTGCTCAACTCGACTCTGCCTAGGCACACCCATTAATTTGTGTAATATTTGTGAAAAAGAGATATTACTGATTCATATTACCGTGGTGATATAATATCATAGTTGTGGAGCCCTACTTACGGTTCGTGCAAGTTTAAATTGCTGAGTATAGAGTTCCCCCAGCGTAATGCTTTCCTTTGTCAATATTTTCAGCGACATAAACCCGCTAATAATAATAGAGAAAAGCCTCTGGTCTGTAAAGTGTCACTGAGGTATGTAGAGTTATTCCTCGTAATCCTCAAGCTCGTCACAAAAGCTCTAGTAGATCTCGTGCTTGTGGACTTAGAATTACTTACCGTCTGATGATAAAGGTATGTGGCTAATGTAGTTCTCCACCCCCCCGGCGACTTATTTGCCTTTTTTTTTTTTTTGGCGGGGTAGTCTATATTCTAGTGAGTGCAATACTTTTTATACATATCGTATAATACAAGGGCCTTGGCGTCGGGAAATGGTTCAGGGAAAAGTGATATTCTGCCAGCATCTCTCTAGTATATCAACATATGGAACAAGACGGCTTGTAGGCTAGTCTCACTGTTCAGCAATTTTGGCTCACGAGAAGACCCTAGCCTAAAGGCTTACGCTGGATGTCGATTTCTAACTAGTACTCAGAGCACTTAAGCCATGGTAGTGTCAGTAATTGGCATTCGGAGGTTCCCACGGAAGAAAATCCTGTAGTCTTCTAGGAGTGCAGAGTGGTTCCGAACAAAAATACACCTCTCTCAGTGTACAGGGTATATACTAGATATTCGAGGGAGGGGGTTAAGGGGATGAGAGAAATGATAGTCGAAATTACTCGCTTCTATTAGCTAACTTCAACCATATACTTAGCTTTCCCCAAAGCTTAGGCTGGCAGACACTCTACTTGAGCAGGAGTTAGCCATTTTGTTTTTTCAATACCAAATAAATCACCCAAATGCTTCAAGAACGCGAGGGGCCGTCGATACAGATATCTACATCTTAAAATGACCGAAACATAAAGTTTTGGCTCTAGAGACCACCTTTACTAACTCTTGCATCAACAAGTCTCAATGATTAGTCGTACACATTGCACCATCTATCTAAACGGAAGAATGGAAGCCATTTGCCCTTATCAACTTCTATCATGTCGGTATTGAGAAGTTGACTGTTATCTGTCGTTGTCTTGGGGACTGCTTGTTTGTATGGTCTAGACTACTTACACCTCAAGAGTCAGTCGCTGGCGCCTGTACGGCGTTCGCGGATTGTCGATAATAGACAGCGTTGTACGGCGGGTGGGCTTCGGATGGTGGTTTGCAACCTGAGCACGAATTGGAAAGTGAGCAATTTGTAAGCTGCAAATGGCATCCTACGTCTGATAGCGTGGGGAAAATCATATTGATAGGAACGGGGATACAAAACCGAATGATTCTGAGCATTTAATAAATCGTGTGGAGATTACCCCTCTGGTTAAAAAGATAGAGGTAGGCGAGAATACGTTAAATTCGATGTTTCTAGCTTTAATATCTCCTTGTTCTACTGCTCGTGGTGCCTATAAAACCTCGTCCGCTATCGCACCTAAGTCACTTTCTCAATCGCAACAGCACACTATTTCTACGGGTATTATAGTCGACACAGACGTGAAAGATTCCTTGTTATTCTGTATGAGTGAAACAGATAGATCACAACTTGCTCTAGGCTACGTATGATTTCCTGGCAAAGTATCGAAACCGTACTTAAATTCCTCTTGATTAGCGACTATATAACCAAGACAAGTAGTCTTAGCAACAATGATAGTCAGTATCTGTGGGCAAAACAAGGAGTTGTTAGACCCTGCAAATTCGTAGAGGAGAAGGTGTCTAAGCAGAGAACCGGACCAGGAGTACGTGAGGCCCCCGACCCTCACTAAAAAGAGGTAGACTGACCTATGGGCTCCTTTGAAGCACAATCAATGAATAAACGCCTAGAGGATCAAATAAAAAATATACCCAAGTAAAGTCCATCCAAATAGCAACGGAAAAAGGCTAGGTAACACGATGGGACTGCCTTAAGCCCTGTTTCCTCATAACGTCGTTCATATCCCTACGGCAAAGGAAGAGCCCCTATTGGCTAGCCGTACCCTTAAGTACACTATCCAGTCTTAGGAGTCTGGTTTGTGTCCGCCTATAGCCACTATATTTCGTATATTCATCGCCCACCAACCCTTCCGCAAGATTTGCAATCTTTAACTTCATGGGGAGAGCTGCTGCCATTCGTTAGATAATCTAGTCTTGGTACACATACAGGCGTTATAATCTTTGCCCTTTTTAGCCCTTGAGGAACCATGGACAATTTTGTGGACTGGCCATTCGAAACTAAATGATCAGGCACTTACTATATCTCTTCTTGCGATCTAGTTTGGGCCGATTTTGCTGGCCCGGACATACCCCTTGTTACACGTCAATTTACTTTCGATATTTTACAACACAAAACCTGGCTTTTCTCCGCCTAACTGGATTACTAACTTTCATCAACGGAAGGGTGAAGTAATGTTACGGGATCAAAACCAAGAGGAGTAAGCTAGCACAGACAGGAGAATTAGGGATCCATGCAAAATTTGATAGATCGGCTGGGACGTTCTCCTTGCGTAATAGCAAAAGTAATGATTGGATCTACCAGCATTACGAACTGTGATGATTACTTCCCATTTTGCAAATAGAGAAATCTGCGAAGAAGTAAATTGTGCTACTAACTATTCTTCTCCCAGGTTTTGGTTTTATCTAGACTTTACTCGTATGATGTTGATTTACCGTAACAATATCTTGAAATTCTCAAGCGACTTTTTCGAAACATCTTTAGACTTTCCTGGCACACTCATGAAATACGTTATCTACACGTATAAGTACATTACGCACGCTAAAACCAAACTTTCAACAACCAATTAGCAACGGCATTACGTCGCGCATAATCGCCTAATCGAAAAGCCCCGTTTATATGGCCTGTGAGCTTGTACAAGCTTTGTATAGGTGGTCTCATAGGCAGCACAATCACACGCAGACTCATAGAAGGGGCGTGTCTGGTGGGATTCGAGTGGTAGTGTGCAAAGATAGTCCTCGCACCTTCGGATGATTCATCAATACCCTTTGACCCTCTTGAATTAAGAAAGCGCCCACGAGGATGGCCTATATCAAGACTAGGAGAATTACTACGATACTAGCCGTTCGATCCGTGAACTAAGTATCAGGAGAGATAATTGACAGTAGATCTCTCATTAAGCGCCGAGGCTCGGCCAAAACCTAACTCGATCATGCGAGGGATCTTTTCCATGCGGTCTAGCTCACACTATAGACTCAAGAGCTGTACATTGGCCCCGAACGCTAATGCTTGTCATGTCAAGGTTACTAGCCTGGGGGACTCTGATCACGTTGACCTGTATGGCTCTCTTTCTAGTGTCTTACGGTGTACGTTAGGCTATACAGTATCATCAAATCAAGTGCTACTGATATCTGTCCTACACATCTACATGCCGATACTTGCAGAGGCGCATCACAGTGAATAGGCAAAAAAGGACACATAAAGTCCACACATGTAGTCCCCGTGGGCGACGCCTTGTCTCATTTTCCTACGGAGAATACCAGAGACAAGCAGCGCCAAAGATGTCTCTCCAAAAAAGATGCTGTGTTACGTACGTACAATGGCTTGACTCGTCTCGGAGGTTATGTCGATTAGGAGGAGAGAGTAATGTAGCTAAAAAAATCCCTGCTCTCCGAGTGTGGGCTATATTTTTTAGGCCAAGCGACCTGGACCATGTCTGATATGACTTCTAATCCCGTCAATCAGAACCAAAAGGAGCATAACCTCCGCGAGAGCGCGAATATAAAGGGGATAAATAGCAGGTTATGCGTTATCACCACCCACAAAAACCGCCATCACACAGCCTAGACTGCTCGGGAAGATGTCTGAGCCGAGACCCACATGTATGGCGATGTTCTGTAAAGGCCATGGATTCCACGTAGGGGTAGGTAACACGAGTCTTGATCACTCATGCTCTTACTCATCGCTAAGTCTCGGTTTACCGTGCAAACAAACCTGCACATATTTTGTATTGTCATATACTTTCACAGCATGCGGGGACCAAGATAAAACAAATCACAATAGATTCTAAGTTCACTCGAACGCTATAGGAAGGAGTCTTACAAGAGAGCCAGAGGCCGATAAATCCCAGCCACGGGCCCGGTATAGCCCTTATCACGCGTTCAGCTCACTGGCTACATGTGCGGTTTTGCAAAGGACTATGTTTTACTAGCGTTCATGTCGAAAGGGGTGTTCTTGGGTACAGTCAGATTTTCTACTTAAAACATTACGTTTTATATACCTCTGGCTATTATAGAATTTTACTACGACTAGACTAAATCGGATGTGCTCTAACCCGTCTACGGCGCATACTTTATGAGAGCATCGGAGCCCATTACGAGCTGTCTGGGTATCTGCACACTATAGTAGGCAGTATGAATAACCATCGTTGTCATTCCCCTCCGTTTATTCCTCTTGGCACAGTGAGGCCCGATGGTGCCTAAGGCACAACGTTTGCAGCCAGACGGAAGCTATAAGAGAACTTACTAACTTGAGATAAATTAACCAAAAAGGGGCGATGGCTTTACAAGCTTATGGTGAAAGGAGTCGAGACTAACGTTACAGCGGTAAATGAAACTATAGTAAATACCTATACGAGGTACGTAGCTGATTAATAGAATCCGGCAAAGTCTCACGGTTGCGTGCCATGCATGTGTCTCCGTTGTCTAGCCCCATGGCCCTCAATACAGCGCTGAATTCGAATTGTACTGAGCCACTTAGTAATTTGGTATATTTAACAAAGCTACATTACCAAACAATTTATCTTGGCTCCTACAATATTACTTGCTAACAAAAGAATCCAGAGGTACACGCTAGTGTTCCGAGACTACTATATTCGTATGTATCTCGATGATAGTTGGCCTGATGATGAGGTGTGGCACTCAAAATTGTGGTGAAAATGGCGGGCTACACTATAGCTAAATTGTTTACGGAGATGCTAGGTGGAAGAGCATAATAGAAGGTTATGGCATCTTTTCGCGACATATATCCTATAAAAAACACCGTGACAGAGCATGTATCTGCTATTTTATATCTCACCATTACAGTTATATATTAATAATGTATGTTAATCTCAACGTCTGTATTTTGTACATACGACCGCCTCGTCTGGAATAAACCACTGTATTAGGACTAACGATACTTTTGTAACTGCATGAGGCTAGTTGATTAATTCTTGCCTCTAGTGATGTCGTATATGGTTGATACATCAGGTCGGTGAATACCATTCAGGTAGTATCGATATGCGGTGGCGATCAGACCTCACGGTGAAGGTACCTTCATCCTTGCTTGTGTAACCGTTGACGAGAGAAAAGGGTAGGTAACAAATATCAGCCCGCTTAGGGCGGACGCGCAGCAATACGAACCAGCTTCATTAAATGCATGCTTACTATTACTTCGCAGGAGTCACTGGAAAAGGTGGCACGGACCTTAGTCGAACAGAGGTAAGGGGCCTAGTGGACATTCGGGGTCTCCTTTCCGTTCAAACGCATAAGGACGTGATGATTTGTGTAGTTGTTTCGCTTCTCTTTCTGTTGAATAGAGGGCTTTTGTTGTTACCTCTAATGTGAAAGCAGGCAGGAGACCGTTTCACCGAGGGTGCGTCCACTAGGGGAGGGTGTGGCGGACCCAGGCGGCTGGCGACTGGGATCGACGTTGCTTGTGGTTTCTTTTTCCATTCCTCTGTTTCGGGATTCACAGGTGTTGTTTCAGCTATTGTTTTTGATCTGCATTTTCCACCTAAGACTGGCGCTAGTGAGCGGCGACGACCATTTCGACGAGTGTCTGGCGCGTACTGTACAACACGTGCTAGCATGAGCACATAATGTAATGTCTTGTTGATCGGATAGATTGGTGTATCAGTAACGGGGATAATAACATCTGAATCCTAGATCCTGGTGCCCGTACTTAAGGTATGTAATGTACATGTACCGTAGATCAGTTTAATGTACTGTGTACTCTCACCGAAAGCCCTCTCTTTCAGCCTCACCATGCGGACGGCGCCAAGGAGGCAGGCCAAGCCCATACTTTCGGTTATGAGCAGAATGGTAACGCCATTCTTAGTTTACATTTTTCTAAACGCCGTGGATAGAAATGAGAAAAAAAACGCAGTAACAAGCCACCCCACGCGGCAACGTGAATCGAAGGGCGATATGCGGCCTCTCATCGTGGGTTAAATTATGATGGGATGGACTTGGGAACTGAAAGGGAGAGTGGAGGCTAAGACTATTCGCAAGCCACTGGCTCCTAAAAGCTTAGCTGACCTGTGGTACAGTACCAATACCTACATCACATGTAGACTAACCCCCTCCTTTTTTGAGCGTTGCCTGCCGCAGCTGTCACTGCTATTATTGCTGTACTAGACGCGTCCTGCTGGAGAAGGTCGAGCCGGTCTGCGTACAGTAGGTGAGCATGCTTTGTCATACCGATATAATTGGTTTACCTTTATCTCGAGGGAATTAGGGAGATAATGCGCTCCTATTCGATAGTGTAGCCCAGCACCCAAGGACCTACCCCTTCGAGATGTTGACCGAGTGGGCGCTCAGAGGCTATCCTACCTAATACTTCCGCGTCGGGTCATCGCGGATATTTGGGACTGGCCGGCGAGACTTTACATTTTTAGATTTCGGGTTTGCCCGAGAAAACAAAAAGGAATGAGGAAAAAGAAGCTCGTTGAGGACAAGGCAAGACCGACGGGAAATGAGAAGAGGTGGGGGGGACAATGGAAAAAAAAAAGGGTTGAGAGTGCTACTCTATGGGTACCTTTTTTACTCTGACACATATTCTGCATCGTCCTGCGCTCAACAACGGAGATGACAGAAAATACAAACACGATTCAAACTTCGTCATTTGCTTTTCAAGAACAGAGTAGAATGATTTAACGTAGATCCATGCTTGTCTATAGTATAGTTTCAATTCGTAGGTTGGTTGGGCGGAGCCTTTTCTTCACCCATATCCCATGGTATATTAGTTCTATCTATACATTTTCTAACACATGAGACAAAACACCTAGATTTCTTGTTCCCGAACTCCAATTGTCCCTGGATTGTGGATATCAATGCGGGCAATCCCGAGATCAAGCAAGCCAAGCGTTTTTTCTATTTCCATCCATTACGCGCGTGTTGTAACCAAAGTCTACAGTTACCCACCAAACCCAGCTGGGCCAAGTTCTGTCTCTCGAGTCTACCAGTACGTTGAAATTGATGGGCGGCAACAAATCTTTCATGGGTAGTAAACAAAGTGGCGTAATCACTACACAGTGAAGAAAGTGCGAATTTTCGCTGAAGGA
This sequence comes from Xylaria sp. BCC 1067, assembly GCA_005188305.1. Taxonomy (NCBI): domain Eukaryota; kingdom Fungi; phylum Ascomycota; class Sordariomycetes; order Xylariales; family Xylariaceae; genus Xylaria; species Xylaria sp. BCC 1067. The sequence goes on from SSCS01000001.1 coordinate 2,748,796, forward strand.
CCATCAAAACCACATGCTTTCGAAAAAAAAAAAAAAAGCATGATATTAGACAGGGAGGTATACATCGGGTCCAGCACCCTGTTGTTTTCAGCTCAAATACGGGACTAACCATGGCGGTAAAAATAAACACTTGCCCGCGCGTGCTGTCTGCATGTACTGTAAAGCGCGACAGTTCTGTAATCTTAGTATTGGTAGCGCGGTAGAACATGGGCGCAATATGATCCTCGAAATCCTTGTTCACCCAAATAACTAGTTATTGCGGTTATGCTCTCGCCTCCAATACCGTAACGATACAACCGAATATTCCTACATCTATAATGCCTTCGTGAGTGCAAATCCAACCGTGTCCTACACCAAACAAGCAAACAAATGAGAATCTAAGGCTGCCCGTTCAAATGCTCCGCCAGACCTTAAGAACGCCTAGACCACGACCTATAAACATGGCCCCTGTATTAATCCGATAATCACTGCCGTTTTGGTATCCTTCTGAATTAGTCATGATCGCGATGTGCTCGAAAACCAACTACTCCAAACATGTCCCTTTTCCGTCCTGATGTGATGGTGAGATGTCGTTGCTCTGATCGTGCTGATGTGTTCAACGCTTTCTGTGGCTAATTATTACGAAATATGATGGCCAAATCGGGGCTCATCCGAAGAACTTTTGTGTAGATTCCTCAAGCAGGCTCGTCCTTTATTCCTCCCGAAGAGCCTAGTGGTCCGTCTAGATCTCTTTTCGAATCATCCTCTGGAGAACCTCCGTTTCCACTTTTAGGCGATGTCTTCCCATTATTGCCACAGCCCTTGACCAATCGATGACGCTGTCTTTCTTTAGCAATGGCCATGTAACAACATAAACTTTAGCTTACCTTCAGGGCATCTTTGCGGGAAAATGCCTTATCACAATACTCGCATGGATATGGCTTCACGGCAAGATGTATTCGCTTATGCCTTTTTAAATCGTGGTTTCTGTTGAACGACTGAGGACATACATCGCACCTGTAGGGACGGTCCTGTTGCGAGTTTGGTGCGCCAGAGTATATATTATGATGGGGGAGCGCGTGTCCCGGGTGGTGGTAGGGGTTCAGGGGATTGGTGGTACCCATCAGGTGCATTTGGCCTCCTGGATTACCCATATTCGAGAGAACCATAGATCCTAAACCAGATACCGTTGTTGAATAGTTGTAGTGCCTGTTTCCGTAGGGTGGAAGTGCCCCTATAGGAGCTTGGTGCTGTGAGGTCAGAGCAGGAATCGCTCTCGTAGGGCCTCCTGTCGTCGTTGGAGATAGCTGCGTTGGGGAAGGATGTGGTGGAGGGAATGCCGGGAAAGGAGTTTGCTGTGGCGTAGATGATGACGCTGTATAATATCCAGGCGTTGGTGGCGCTCTAGAATACGTTTCGGATGGTGCTGTTACTGCAGGCGTGGGGGGTTGGGAGGTTTGAGAACTTAGAATTGCGTGCTGTAAATGTTGTGGATGTGAAGGCTGCGAGGGGAAGCTCGAATGGCTCGCGTTTCCTCCGGTTATGGACATCGGGAATGAGTGGCTGTCGTACGGAGGTGCCAAGCCATCTGTAGTCGCTGGCGACTGCGAACTTCTAGTGCTGTAGCCGGACTGGCCTGGCCCCCCCGGTGCGCCTGGTGCGTTCGGAGAGTAAAGATGGCGACTATAGTTTGATGACATTACGCTCGATTGTGCCCCGGGAGTTACTGAACCGTACGTATACGATGAACCATTCGGCATCGACCAGCTGTTTTGGCTACTATACTGCGTAATGCCTGTATGAGGGCTGTGCGAACTGCTGCTGTTGAGACTTGAGGAGGGTGGACTTATACTGTCACTCACTCCTGGGGACGAAGTCAGATGATTGCTACAAAGGGGTTGCGGTAGACTGTGTTGCAAGTACGGCGAGGAAGTTTGTTGACGAGATTCGGAGGGGGAGGAAGAAGGGGGTGAAGGGTAATGGAGAAAGCGACGAGGAGCTGCCATACTCGGTATTTGGGGGTCCAAGGACGTAGTGGGAGGAGGAAGGTGAAACTGAGGGAGACCACCAGTCGCTGGTCGACGAGAGAGGATGCTCTGCGTGGCGGCGGATTCCATGCTTCTTCTTGATCGGCTCCGTCCCTCCTCTCTCTCGTTGCCTACGTCTCCTCGTTCTCCCTGTCCCTCACCACTCACGCTTCTTAGTATCTTCCCCCTTGCACACGGTTGCTCTCTGTTGGTAACAGGACCGGTCCAGATACGGCTGACACCAGCAAATGGAGAATATGCGGCGTTGTGGGCGACTTTGTAAGAACTTGGATTTGGCGATCCAGGACTTGTGTGCCCCAGCCGACAAAAGATTCAGAGTTGTCGAGAATGATGCTGTGTATTGTAAGAATAATACTACTGCCTCCTCTTATTCACTATCCACTTCTTCCCGGGGCCGCTTGTCGAATCCTGTTGTGCGCAGCTCTCTGGCGTCCTGGGGACAGCGAGGGTACTCTGTTCTCCGCTATCGTAACGAATTGAGACGGCTACACGTACAAAGGCTCCGCCGCTCTGTTTTGACCGCCGGTATTTCAGATTGGCCTTTGGTCCAAGTGTGATACACGGATCGAAGAAGAGAATGAGTAAGGCGCTGGCGCTGCCTTTGGGTGATACTAGGCTCCCGCTATGTTGGCGGATGGGCTACGTTACAGACCAAGGCGCGGTTTATATCGTGTTTCTGGGGTCAAAGCCGTGATGTTTCCTTATAGGAGGGCAGGTGGTTCGCTCGCTGGCTCTCAAGTAGGTAGGTAGGTAATAATAGTTAGATACGTACAGCTCGAACGTATGGTAGACATAGATGGCCTGTGGAGACGTCGATCATCGGGAGGCGCCTGTCGTAATATATGGTCCCAGGCTTGCATGGGCCGTGGGAACGTCTTAGCTTCAGGTTGACCGATGTATGGTGTATGGTGTATGTGTATGGGGTGTCTGCTAAGTCTACGTAGTAGTTCTGGGTCAAAGTAGCTATCCTAGGCCGGACTGCTGGGTACAGTACTCGCTGGTGATGAGCTTACCTGGGAGCCTCTGTCCTTTTGCGTTCCTCGCTGAGTTAGCCCGGGGTCCTATCACTTGGGTGGTCCATCTGACCTAGGAGCAAATGTACCACATGTAAGTACAGATGTACTTACAGATGTACGTACAGCTGTGCCCAAGAGCAAGAGGCGTCTTGGTTGTACCGCGCGTACCGGCCTAGTAGAAGGTTATCTCATGGCACGTGTCGTATGTTGTAGCAGATACCTGCTCGTAGCAGCTGACCAACCGCACTTTTCGAAGTCAACGACACTGAAACGCCCCTTGCGGGAGTGAGTGGCCTAGCCCAGGGACCGGGGAAGAGACGATATGCGACCCCGGACTAGCTTGGTCGAGCTGAGTCCGCTAGCCTGGCTTACACTTCCGTTGCACACACACAGCTTGGTCGCCCATCCGCTGTAATTGGGATTGCGGTAATAAGCACGCTATTCTGGTAGCTGGCACAGTAGCTGAGGGGTCCCAGAGGCTCCCATGTCATAGCTAGTCATAGTAGATATAAAAATAATGCCTATTATGTAGAAAGAACTCAGGGGAAGCAGGTCTGCTCGCTTGAATATGCCCTATCTAGTATACAGTAGACCCTTGTAGCCGTCGCCGCCGCCATTGTTCTCGTTCCTTTTCCTCGGGAGACGGGAGACGAGCTCCTGAGATGGTGTAAGCCAGGCCAGATAGATCCAGAGGTGTAAGTAGATTAGGACGGCAGATGCCTCTACAGTACACACAGGCGACACAGCGCAAATGTCTCGCTGAGCGAGACTCAAACACAACCACCTAGCCCCGAAGAGGTAGCTTGCGGAGGCGCCAGACTCAGATCCCTCGAGACTCTGTCTTTACGTGTCTTATTGTCTTTTTCCAAATCAGGCTTAAACTCGAGGCATTCCTGCAGCTAGAGACTTGTCAAGGCAGGGCCTTTGCTGCGCGGTCTGGGCCGGCGGCGCTAGGCGCGTGCACGCGGGCGGGCGGGCGTGCCATTGCTTGGGGGAGCAGGGAAGAGGGAAGACGTACTGTGATGAGGAAGTCTAGTCGGGTCTAGTGTAGTCGGTACCCCAGCCCCGGGAAGAATTGGTAATGTGAACTGTAATGCGGTGGGCACGAACTGGCAGACTGAAATGGCCGATGTAGCGCTGGACGAGGCGTGAATTCAAACGCGGATCGCACCAACGCTGCAGGCGGATCTACAGTAGGATGCGTGACTCTGCCCGCGCGGTGCAGGTTGTGAGACAAGGCCAGCAGCAAGAAGGAAGGAGGGGGAGGAAGAGGGACGCAAGGAGGCGTACGGAGTACAGATCCAGTAACTCGCAGTTCGAGTGGCAGACGGGGATTCCCTCGTTGCCAACGAATGCCTCCTTCTCCCTGTCTCCCGCTCTCCTCCTCTCCTCTCCTCCTCTCGCACACATGTGGCATACATACACATGTAGCATACACATACGTACATGTACTGTAGCTAGCATACAGTACACACGGACGCATACACTACCTAACCTCCTCCCCCCTCCCCTCTTCCTGCAGTGTCTCTCTCTTTCTAAACGTACTTACTTAACTAGGTAGTCTACAGCGCAGCTGATGGCTTGCCTGTGGCGGACTCGGTAAAGATAAACTAGGGTACTTGCCTGGGAGTTTTGATGAGCCGGCAACAGGCGAAGAACTTAGCTTCTGGGCGCCCTGGTGAGATGGACGACGGAGACAAGGCTAGAACCCTTGCGCATCCTGTACGATACCCACTCCAAGGCTCCATGCTCCCAACATTCTGGGTGCATCCGTACACTACCCTAATGCCTACGGCATAAATAGAACGTGTTACTTAGTGGGAAATAGGTATACGCGCTGTTAGCATGATATAAATAATACCCGTCCTGCCGCTACGCATATAACTGCTTAGACTGGCATATATATGTACTCTACATGAGATGCGGGCTGAACATAATGCTATCATGTAGACACATTAATATGTGTATGTATACTGATGCCCTTACCACAGCTATCCTTTTCTAAAGTCTCGGTGGCTATGGTGTTTGGCTCTCCTGGGGTTTGATTACTTATCATAATTATTGTTCCTGTAACGAACTGATCATTGCCTGCGATCACTCGTGTCTCGTAGAGACTCAGGCTAAGTAGATAGCCATCCAACATGTGTGTACAGTAGGTGGTGTAGTGTAGTGAGCAAGCCCCAAGATTTGGAAAATTGCTGCTGAGATCCCCGATGGGATGGTCGACCAGGGTTTCCCATCTCCTCCCCTGTCATCAAATATGCATTCGACAAGGATCCTGATCGCTTGGCTGGGTGTCCACATCCACCCTGGTCCGAAATAAGAATGGGTATTGAGCTAGAGAAAGAGGTCAGCGCCGACCAGTGTTCACGGATCCCGTCGGAACACCCTTGTCGGTCTTCAACCCAGAGACGGCGTTATGGTGCTCGCATTACCATGAAGAATTCGCATCGATTGCTTCCGATCGTTGTCCTTTTTTCTAAGATGAAGCATGGAAATAGCACCGGTCTGTTGGTGCGAGACCATCTGCTTTTCTTCTGCCAGTTGACTAACAAGGACATATTTTGAACTTATTGTCTTGGCATATGATCAGCGATGTGCCATCCGATGCAAGCTTAGCTTCGCCCAGCTGGAGCGGAGTCGGTCGATTGCGGCTGGATCTGTTCAGCACACTCTGGTCTCCGACTTGGTGGTTCTTTTGGAGGGGGCATGACAGTGGCCTATACTACTGTGTGTATAACTAGAAACTGCAATAGCCTACCAAACTATAGTACTGATTAATAACAAAGTATGCTATTGTACATACATAATCATGCTCTTCTTTCTGTCCGTACTGTATTCGGTCGAAGGGTCTCTCGGCCGCGACCACTGCAAAGGAGTAAGCTCAGCTTCCGATGATGCACCTACGCACATGTGTGATGTTTTGACGTGTCGTATCTTGATTTCTTTCCTCAGCGGTCTATCTTGCCGCCAACCATGTTTTCAGCTCGCACCGGCTCCTTCGTCACAACAATGACCCGGCCCGTCCAGCAATTGCCAAGGCGTACTCAACAAGCAGTCTTCGTTCTTGCGCCAGCCTACATTATGCTGTGAGGGAAAGGTTATGTCCTTCCAGGGCATACTGGTACCTACTTGCCGTGTTGCTTGGCGTCACTGGGTGTCAAGTTACAGCATGAAGCTGATCTTGAAGACAGCGTGTGGAGCGTTTGAGGACCTTGGACGCAGCAAGGCCTAGAAAGCAAGGGTGCCCCGGTACCACCTACTGTCCGCTTCGGGACGTCTGGGGGCCATGAGAGCTGTAGTAAGAACCCCTGCTTACTGGTAGTTCTTAGGTGAGTTTACCTCTTGGTTGCTACTGTGTCCTCGCAAGCTGTGAGTTGGCCAAGATGAGCGGGCAACAGGTAGCGAAGCGCGGCACGACGACAATGGCGGAGTTGGCTGGCATTGTCATGAACAGTTGACGGATAGAGGAAAAGGCATTAATCTGTAACATCAATTAGCCAGCTAGCATCTTGCGACAGCAGGCAGATAGATCGATCCAGCCTAACCCTGCGGCAAAGATTCTTAGAGCATAGTATTAGTCCTGTAGGTCGCTGCATCCGCTGTGCGGCAGGCCATTGATTGAAATTTCGGAAGGGATGCTGCATGTTGCAGTCCTTTTTCCGAACATGGGTATGGTCACTTGAGCACTCGAGTGTACAGTGCAGTGCTGGACAGGTCACAGTCTCACAGATGATGATGCCAAGGCAAGCACTGAGCGATACACAGATAATATGACAGACGGCTTAGAAGATGGATCCCCGCACGGCATGACATGGCATCAGTCTCGACAAGTTGTACATGCGAGAGGAGAGCGTGTGTGTGACAGACATACAGACAGTTATCCAATATGCTGTAAAGCCTGTGAGACATTTAGGATCGTCCATCGTTTCTTTTTCCACGTCTCTATGGGACGATTGGATAGCCTTGGTCATGAATGCGTGGTTCTTTTTCCCTATGATAGATTTAGGGATAGCCCTAAGATGGGGCGGAGGATGGGTACCAATACGGCAAGGAGGAGTTGGTCCGTGGTGAGCCTTGCCCGATCCCCGGGAACCCTTGACGAGCGACGAGCGCGCTGTTTCGCTCTTCTTCTCTTTGTTGAAGAGGAGAAACGAAACGCAGTTTGTGTCCTGGGCTCACACATTCAGTAATCGCCGTTTTGCTTTCCGGTCCAGTTAGATCGTTCACAACGTAGCAGTGTAGGGATTAGTGTCTGGATATTACAGGACCACAGAGGACGGCTATGGCCGTCATGGTCAAGGACATGGTCATGGGTCACGCTCAGTACGTAGTAGCCGAAAGGTCCAATTTTAGAGCAATTCTCTTGCTGTAGGTACTACTCGATTTCAGGGCTCAGAGAGGCAGAGAGACAGAGAGGAACAGAGAGGAATTGTTTTACAGCCACAGTACAGCACAAGCTGTTGAAATACAAAATAAGCATCGTGTTACACCACCAACCAAAGCTGACAGGTAGAAGGATTCCGAAGAGTACTCCAGGGGTCAACACCCTCGCTCTGTTTCTTGTTTCTTGTTTCTGAGCGCTCATCCCAACAGGAAACGCACATGTAGTGGTTATTGCGGCCCCCAACCCTCCCACGTACTGCAAGTACGCAGTAGGCAGCTATCGAACTGCAAAATGGAAAATGAAGGGGAGAATAAAAATGGGGGCAAAAGAACCAGCGCAACGGCCATAGCTGCCTTGGCCACCGGTCCTCTGCCAGCAAACCCCGGGCGCGCGTCGAAATGCTGGCGGGATGGAGACCACCAGATCTGTGCGACGAATCTACGATGCCCATGCGTGCGTCGACACTAAGGGCTCAGCGTCTATCCAGTTGGGACCTTGGCGTCGCCTCGGGTTGTCTAGGCGCCTGCACGGCGCGAACTAGGGTTAATCGAAATGCTACGGCGCATCGAGGAGCAGCACGGGATGTGGTAACCCGTGACGAATTACAGAGTGTAGTGTCCAGTACCCCATTACACTAGAACATATGTCCACGATGCCGTCCGGGCGTTTTCGCGGCATCTCGCTCCCTCGGCTGGTTCGTTTTCCGGGGTTGGGAGCACAGCAAAAGCGTTGTTGGGCAATGCTGGTAACCGGGATGCATTACAGGATCTACTCCCGTCGAACTCGAGGAGCAGGTCCCAAGAACGGCAGTGTCCGCGTCCTCTGACCCGCAAATGGGGAACCCGACGTCGAGGTTGATTGATTTGCTCGGGACCGCGCAGACATGTCATTGTCTATATACTGTAGTCGCGCATGTCTCGGGAAGATGCAGGCTTCGACGAGCTTTCCGGAGCCGTGGCGAGCCGGTCCCAGTCGATGCGGCCTAGTGACCGCCTTATTATACTACCTACACAGGAGGATGCTCTTCATTTGATTGATGATAAGTGTACTTTATATTGGGCATGCACATAACAGTCTCGTCGAGTCTCCCCCTCAAAACCCCCTGGTCACGCGGGTTCGCTGCCTCCTACGTACATTGCACCAGGTAGTCTACACCTACAGTATGCCAGGTATACCCGTTTCTATCCTTATCTAAGCTCCCTTTGACGAGGATCCTGTCCGTTTAGTTTAGTGTCGGGGCTCCATGAACGCATCCACATCCAGAGTCTAGACTTCCTGCGATTCTTGGCCGAAAGAGAGGGCTTTCCGAGCGGAGTGCACTACCAGATTGGCTGGTACTTACCCGGTACTGTATTCGCAGGTTAGTTACATATATCACACACTCGCCATCATGTATTGAACCGTATCTCGAAGCCCTCGTCAGAATCGCGCATTACTTAGAACACGCGGGGAATCTGAAAGGACCCTTTCTTGCTGATGCCTTCGTCCTGACCTCGCGTGAGGAACTACTGACATTCGAGCAACCTACGACGCTGGGTCGCGAACAGCAACCACCATGCCGTAAGTCAGCGTAGATATACAAAGAATGGCTACAGGCGAGGCGATCTAATCATACTGTACAAGGGTTGTTAGGCGTGAAGTAACACTGCCAAGACACTGTCGAAGGACTTGGGCATATCCGAATCACCAATAATGTCATAATTTTCGGTACCATCCGTGTCACTCGGAGCAATACGAAGTGCCTGATCCTTGCCGGCACCGAAATAGCATGTACCTAGGATTGACAGCATGGTTTATTGCCTTGGACCCCTCTCGAGTGGACGTATGGCTCAGCGACTCACTGAACATGTCGTGGATAGCCCACCCATCCGAGCCATACTATGTATTTCTTCCGTAACAAGCGCCGCATAGGTAGGTGGTATGGACGCTACTACGTAGATATCTGACCGACTAGGCGGACTACACTAAGATCTTGCTTCCCCAGTCCGCCGAGTATAGCGCCGGCGATCTCGTGGGAAGCCACCAGCCCAAACGACAAGATGTGGCTGCAGGAGCCGCTGTTGCATGGCTCGAGAACGATGCAACATGATCATATTGGGGGGCATGGGTTCAGCCGGCCAACATGGAACGATCAATTTCCAAACATACGTTAGGCACCCGAGTGATAATACCATCCATCTTGCAAGATACTACACAATGCCAACAATGATGACCTCGACCTGTTGGTCCCGAAATTGATCATTGTTCAAACATAGATACTGTACATGCACCTGTCTGGATAGCGTACACAACAGCGATAGGCCATGACAAATAATGATGCACCCTGTCAGGGGTTGTGGCACCTATCAATCTCTGTGCTCTCTCTTGTTCTGTCTTTCACCTCTTATCGCCGCGGAATACCGGCGATGAGACCTACAGTGTTGTCTCAAAGTAAATGGCCCAGATCCTTCTGGGCAGGGTATGATAACCGGCTTGGTGTCGACGAAGTACTGTGTCTGCGTGCCATAAGACAGAGAGCATAACACTCACTGTGGTCATGCTGCAGGTCCTCGTCCACAGTGTCGGGTCGCAATTCGGTTGGCGTACAACATGAGTCTCGTGTGGCAACAGGCCACACAGCACAAGGGGAGCCTCAATCACGCCCGTTCCCTTGAAAACCTCCGAAACGGTTTTCATGGCTGCTTATGGCTTTCGGTTAGAGTTCCGAGAAGGAAAAGGACCCTCCCCCCGGATCCAGGACTCCACAATCCAGAACATTGGATGGGGTGAATGCTTCGTCGATCAACCGATGTCTAGTGTAGTGTATCACGACCCCCACGGGTGACGTTTGCCAGCGACTTCATCACCCCAAGCACAAAGTGCCCAAGCATCCCATGCCAAGCAAGAAGCGACTGCACACACACTTACGTACTTTGACGACAAGAATATCCAACGTTGGGCTCGCGCTCCCTCTGCATAGAATGGCGACCGTTCGCTAAAGACAATGCACCACCTGCACACGGGAATTCCATCTGTGTTCATCAGGTGACAAAAGGTGACAGAAGCCACTGCAGGCTTCTAGAATCGAATTCGGAGTTTGCTGTAACATGTGCCAAGACACTCCGTTTGCCGATTCAATAGAGTCGGCAGGTGGCTCTCCGCGACGATCTGCACTCATATATTGTCCGGCATCGAGCAGATATAGAATTCCAAATACCATCCTTGTGTTGATTCGGAAACCTGCTCGATCTATGGCAGGGGGCACTTTCTGCCGACTGCATTGCAAAGCAGAGACTCTCAACCCCGAAAGCCACGAGAGGCGGGGTGGCCGGGGGCCGAGGAGGCAAGACAAGAGACTTAGCCATAGGGAACGCCGGAAGTTCCCTATCTCCTGAGACATGAATTGCGGCTGCACGCCCGATCCCTTACGGTGAGGCCGTCTCAGGAGGTTTCTCGGCCGCATGTCTGAGACTGGTGTTCAGTAGTCTAGAACCATTACAGTTGGAGACAGATAGAAGCAACCCCTCAGTGGATGGGGTTGACCTACCACACCCTATACACAACATTGTCTACGCCTAGGCCGAAGTTCCGAGTTCCGGTTAGGTTTTCGACCATTGGGTAGCCTGAGTTCCAAATATTTCATGTTTGTTATCGTGTATGTTGTTAATGAGTTGATGCGAAAAAACGTAGGCTGGGAGAGGCCCTGGGAGGGAGCACTGCCCTAGCCATGACGATTATGCCCCGGTATATCTCTCAAACTTTACGAAGATAATATTAATCACGATTAGACTCGGTAGTAGGCGATTCTATGAATGATAGGCTGTAACTGTCTCGATGAAATCAGAAAGGTATGGTGAAGGCTCATACTTCGAAACTGGCCTCAACTGAGTTGTCGATGCGCAAGTCTACTGTCATCTTCGGGGTATGCTAATAAGATATGTTGAAAAATACGGCCACGGTAGGGAGTGAACAAGTAGAAGAAGTCAATCTCGATAGACGTTCGGACATGTGGACGCGCTGGCATAACAAATGGCCTCCTATTTCATGTTTGAACTAGTGATGAATCTGGGCATGAGAGTAACCGTGTTGTGGCCAAGCAATATGGCGCGATTTGCGAGCTTGTTGAGAGCGTAAGAGCGTAAGGATGATAACTTCTAACTCGTAGAAGAGAGAAGTTCTAGTTACCAGAAGAAGCAACAGACTATCAGATTTACAAGGGAGACGCCAAACGCCTTTAGTCGCTCGTTCTCTAAACTATAACGCCTCAGTCTAACACACTTCACAACCCTTTTGCGCCACCTTCTAACACTCTATAAGTTAAAGCCTGCCGGACCGCCCCTAGATCCCGTGGCAAAAGGAGTTGGCGCACCTCTCCCGAGCGGTTGACAGCTAGAGATCAGAGCGGGACGCCCATCCGCAACTCATGTGTTAACGCAACCACCACGTCTCTATATCGATGCCCGGCAGCCGTGGATCTGAAGGTTCATAAGCCAGCTGACGGTACGTATTATAGAATTTCTCGTAACTGTAGACGGAGGCTGGCTACCACAGACACAAGTGCGCATCCTGTCGATCATAGTCCTTCGAAGTGGTGATCTCGAAAATATACGTACAATGAGGAACGAAACATATTTTTCAGCCTCCCTTAATTACTATCCTCTTCCAACAGCTTCTGCCCAGTTGATTGTACCGAGGCAGTGTTTGTTCACTATCAACCTTGGTGTAAATACATAGAGGTTCTTCATAGAATGCCGTATACATTGAGACGTTGTACTGACGCAAAACGTCTCTGAAATCCATGACCACTAACTTGGACTTCATTTTCTTGGGCTAGAAGAGGCAGTTCTTTACAAGCAGATGAGCAGCTCTGCCTGTTATATTATTGCTAACTCTCTTACCACCAGCTTCACCGTAGCTACCCAGTCCTAGGGTAACAAATCGGAAGCTCTTGGCCAACTAATCAATTGCTCGTCCATGAGGCGAAGCGAAAACTGGCGACCTATATATACATCAAGGTTCAGAGCACGAAAGCCTTCCAACTAGAGGATAGACAATAACATAATACATATGGCTATTAGTCTTTCACTCACGCTGGCTCCTACTGTGTCAACCTAGACCTCCACAGCATGTGAGATAAGTTGGGACGACGTATTCGCTTGCTATGTTAAAGATGGAGTTGACGCTTGGTTTCCTAGCTCGCAAGTTGCCTATGTATGGGGTAAGGGGCAAAGCCATTAGCTAAATTTCGAACTTTTATCAATCGGTAACGAGAAATCGGTGAGAACGTTGTGGGAAAATTAGAGCTTGAGAATATGTTACGATCATGTCAAGACAAGGGTTATATAAATCACTAGGCAATGAGAAGACAGGAGCAGTAAGCAGCTTCGAATAATTCCATTATCATAATACTCATTAATCGTCATCCCAAAGTCTACGACTAATGATAATCGGCCGCGCTTGGTCCCAGGGCCCATTGATGGCATTCTTGTATTTCTGCAGAGAAATCAGCCACCAGCTACAGCCACCTATTGCCACTATGGCAACGATGGCTGCAAGAAGCACGCCTAACAGGCCGCTCCTCCACAATGAGACGCCGTCTTTCTCCCCGCCTAATATCATCCCCACCCCAGCACCGGCTCCTATGACGAGCATGACCGAAAGGGCCACGTGGTATTTCCAGCTCTGATGCCTGGCATACCGCCGAAAAACGGGAAAGAGCCCGAACACCTCGATACTGAAGAGAGTGAGGCTAAACACTTGTCCAGTTGAGGGAAGCCGTGAAGCTAGCACAGTCGACGCCATGAGGGCGGCGTTCGTGGAAAGTGAGGCTGGGAACTTTACGCCTACGCCTCCAGAATAGTCGTAAAAGAAGATATTTATAGTTAACAACCAGAAGGACATGGCCCAGATGCTGTCGGACGAGGTGGAGCGTGTCAGGGACTTGAGAATAGGCGACAGGCCCAGTAGAGTAAAGTAGATGAGAACGGCCGACTTAATGGTGCCCAAGCGCAGGCTCGTCCGGCCGCTTGGAGCGGGGGATAAGGCCCGGTGTTTGAGTTCGTCGGTCGAGTCGCTCGCAAGGCGGGCAGGGTTACTCGCTTGCGATATGCCCGACTGAAGAGAGATGGCCGAGGCAGAGTGAGACTGGCGTATGGCTATCTGAGGATAGGTGCGTTCGGCGGCTGCCAGGTTGGTCACAGAACCGGAGGCGGAGGGGGAAAGGCCCATGACGGAGGAGTGGGGGCGGTCTCGCCGACTCGGCTGCTCCCTGGCAGCGCGGTTCCGGTTGCTGCGACGCCTCTGCAACACCTCATCTTCGTCTTCCAAGCCGACCCAGTTGTCCCATATCAGCCAGCCGACGAATGTCGCGAAGCTGCCCCAGCCAACGACGGAGACGGGCGAAACGCGCTCTTGAAAAATGCCGACGAAGCAGACGACGAATATGGTGACGGAGCAGACCTGCTGGAGAATGACGCTGGTGTCGGCGACGAGGGGCCAGAACTCGTACGGCTGGAGACGCGGATTCCGCTGGAGGTTCTCGAGGAACGTTGCCTGGTCCGTGTAATTATCCGGGTCTACGAAACGGTCAGTCGCGGACAGGGACGGAATACGCAAGAGGACGACGACATACACGACTGCTTGACCCAGAGCAATTTCTTCCAACTGCGCTTTCTCCTCCGGCTCCTGCTCCGGCTTCCGAGCTTGGAGCTCGTTTTCCGCGGCCGCAGCTCGCCCCCCGAGTCGTGTGCCGCGGCGCCATAATCACGGCGCGCGGGCGGTTGGGAGGTGAATGCGTCTTCCGGAGCGAGGTGCGAGCGTGCCGAAGAACGGGGGGATGGCAGCTCGATGGGAGCGGTGGCGGCGCGCGTCAAGCCAGGATAGGGTCCGATGCGCGAGGGCGGCGGATTGGCCATGTTTTGCAAAGACGGGCTGCGTTTGCGACGTCAGCCGGCCGTCGGTAGGCCATACATACCGATGCCAGGCCAGTTAGATCGCCGGGTAGAGGGACGAGATATGATAACGATCAGAGAGTCCGTGTACGATCCAACCTAGACTAGTACAAGAGCGCGTGCTTGCTATAGGTAGGAAAACTCTGGGGGGCTTAGGGGCTGGCGTAGGTGTAGAAATGTAGTGTGGTACCTAGGTAGATAGCCAGGCGTTACAAGCGGTATACACTAGGATGGTATAGCGCAGTGCCGCAAGTGTAGTTGGGAAACGTCTGGCAGCCAAGCCACCGCACGAACACTGCCACGAACAGAAAGAAGCCCCTTGTCGCCAAGCACGTTATGACATCACATTATACACTACTGCACGAAACTGATACCGTAGTCTAACGGTAACCGAGGTTCGGATCCTACTGGTATTATTAACCTTTTGTCTTTTGTCTGCGATCTTTGCCTTTTCCAAGAAACTATTCTAGTATAGTCTATCACAACTGCTAAATTATACAGCGGCGAGACGGCGGATACTCAACTAAGAACAAGGAAATGTGGAGAAGATTTACCGAAGGAGCAAACTAAGTCTCCAGCCGGCTACTTAAGTACTTACCAACGAGGATTGGCGCTAGAAGAACGAGTGTCGAAGCTTTTATATACAGTACTTGCTTACAACTTACACAGGAATGCATTTGTGGGTATCGACTAACAGATCTCGGGACCTACCGAGATTAATGGACCTTCTGCAAGGCCGTGGAAGCAGTCATACTGCATCAGAACCATACCTACTAAGACGGAAGCAACATCGAAATAGGTATGGTAAGCCGAGTAGAATACAATGTCTGACTCGCGGCTCACAAGCAGAATCGCCTATGCTATCCTAGTAGTCTATCTACGAGCAGTATACTATATATGTCTTAGTCAATGCCGCCGAATGATAATTAGTTGCTATTACATAGCTGTCATCGCGCCTTCTAATGACACAGATGGTCTCGATCGTCGGCACTAGGTAGCCTCCTTACTCGTAGTTAGCTGGATGTCCGCCAACATCTCTCTAGACCTGGTTAGTCCAAATTCAACGACGATGCCCACGGAGAAGAGGGGGCCTACAGATCGACAATGTTGTGACGGAGGTTGCTAGGAGCGTAACCTTATTCTACATCGAATGGGCATTCGCATCAAGTGAATATTTGGAGGTTGAATACTGAGGCGTGAGATGGTTTCAACACGGGGCGAACCCAACTATGGCCGAACAACATCAACAACCTCTCCCCAGTCTGGAGGCTTTGCAACAAGGTGTAGGTGAGCGGAGGAGACCCTATCTGAGATTCGTGTTGAACATCGCAATACCGTCAGGTTGAGTAGACTGGTCTTCGCCGTAAAGCAATACGCGTGTTTATATTATAGCCCACAATTGCACCGCATGATCTTTCACTAGCCGCAGTGTAGAAGTGTAGATTGGTGTCTCAGACCGGAGACATGGGAATCGACTTTTATGTCGAATGGCCGGCAAACAGAGCAAAATGGGAATAGCGGTCAACCTAGGGCTTTGGAATTGCGTAGCGAAATTGGTGGCATCTTGAAAACGGCATCCCTAGCTCAGGTGCCTATGCTTGCAGAGAGCCTGAGACTAGTCCACGGCCACTCGGCCACTCTGCTCGTAAGATGATACCTATTAGAGATGGTGGGAGATTCTTCACTAGTTGTCGATTACAAAATGCAGTGAGCAAGATAATGCCAATTGGCCAATGTCTACAGGGCCCGCTGCGCTAAAGTGGCGGGCCTGACGGGGCTTGCCGGAATACGAGGAATCCTCCATGGGCGATGCAACAGTTTGTTTAGACTAGTGTCTTTGTTCAGGGGAGCCTTAACGCATTACACTACTTACAGTACTGTATAGAGTGGCAGCCTGACATATCTATGAGATCTATGTGTACTAGGAAAAAGAAGGACATGCTAAGTACGTAGTACTTAGGGAGAAGCTTTGTCTTGGCACAACAGACAATGCAATCCATTATCTAAACAAAAATAGGATACAGTATTCCGTAGGTACCTAGATAGGTAAATGGTGAAGACGATGATTACCTACTGTAGGTTAGTAGAAGAACAACGGCCGCGGGAGCCAAGACGCCATCTCGATATGGCATGGGGCAGCCGACGTGCACGACCGCAGGGCGCATGGCAGCGATGGACGGCCCCTGGCGGTCTAAGCCATCCTGTATGCCGTCAGCTATCCCAGAGGGCGACGGGTAAATGTAAGGAGTATTTTGTGACACGTGTAGGCCAGCCTCTTATCCCGATGGACGGGGATGCAGCCATTGCAACTCTAATCGAAAAATGACGGCATGCATCCAGGAATAATAACAAGTAGGCAGACTTGCTACAGACACCGACATGTAGGCAAGTTAGGTAGGCGGGTACCCAAGGGACTACATGAACCAACTCTTCGATACTTCGATGCTTTTGGTGCTTCAAAGCCTCCAAGCCTCCCAGCCTTAATGCTTCATACAGGCCCTGGGGACTTTTTAGGACCCGGCTCCAAGGGAGGATTGATTACTTACAGTACACGATAAAGGGCGGCGTGCCCGGTCCACCACCCTGAAACTGCGCGCCCTCAATTCTCATTCCAATGTTAGTCCGGGGCCCAGTCAAAAGCCGAGGTCGATCGTAAGGCCAGACTCTATTAATAAGTGGTGCCGAAAAGGCGAAAAGGGGGACATGTCGGGGAACACAACATACCTACATGTACGAAAGGAAAGGTGGGCAAGAGGAACATTGAATTATTGATTACATCCAATGTCTTGCTGAGTTACCTGCTGTCCTACTTACTTACGTACAATATCTAGCCTGTACCTACCTAGGTAGGTAGTGTAGGGACTGGTGACCGGAATGCTGCAACACTGCCCTGCCCTGTATCTACTCAGTAGTAGTCAATCCCCCGTGCTCCCCCCGTGCTCCCCATTCCCCGGGTAGTACCTGGGCTGCCCTGACCCTGGCCCTGACCTTGCGCTACACTAGCCTGCCTGTCGATCAGGTACCTACCTACTTATCTGCCCGCTTACATGACATGCCGAGCTCTAACTTAAGCCTTTTTTAGTTTCGCAGTCTAGACCCTTCCCGCAATCTATCTCTAGCCTCCACTACACTACAGTATTTGAGAGGTTACGATGTGGCATGACGATGTCTGTTTAAAGCATGGCGTCTGTTTTAGTCGCGGTCCTTGCTTGAAACGATAGAATGGGGCGGTATAGACGGAGAGAACAGAGAACAGAGCGAACTGGTAGTGTAGTGTAGATACCTACCTGGGGGTGCTACCGACCTTTGACTCAAGTATCAGAGGTATATGTATAGTAGGGCGGAGTACATCCACGCGCCTATTGGCTATGTCTAGACCGCAGTATACTACTCCTTGTGCTTGGGAGTTCCCGCCGCCGCTTCTCCAGCCAACACCAAAATACATTAGGGAGGCTAGGTATGCACCGAGGGATGTATGTTAATTAATGTAGTGTAAGTACCTACTCTGCTGTACGTATACATGGTATACATGGTATACATGATACATGGTAGGGCCGGCTGGCGTTCTCACCTACATATACATATCTAACGCAACCTACACTATATCGGCCAGTGCCACCCACCAACCAACCATCTCATCTGTTCGTCTTGCGTTTTTGTCTACTACTACGTACCTCGCTCCCGGCCCGGGCGGACCACTGCGGCACAAGAACTCGCCCATTGTCACATACATTCTCTTTCTCTTGCTCTGCTCGATACGACTCAACTCCATCTTTTCGCTTGAAGTCGCCAGCACTTTGGCCGCTTGGTGTCCTCCTCGTGTCGACTCTCGCTCCCTTGCTCTCTCGAACCTCTGGAATCTCTGGAACCAACGGCAGATAGACTCAATAGATCGTCACATCCCACCCCCGGTCACATTTCATCCACGCGGCCTTTCTCAGCCCTCCTGTCTATTGGTATTTTAGCCGCTTCCGTGCCTGCGGTCAAAGTGGAGCTCACTCGCAAAGTAGCCAAGGGGAGATTATTAGGCGAATATACGCAGATCGCTGGTCGCTTTGCTTAAAAGTCTCCGCGTGCGGCGTGCACATCACCGACCGACTACCTGCGGTCCTCTCTCGAGCTTAGAGACGCTCATCTCTCTCTACATTCTCTGCTCTCGACACATTCATTCAACCACATTCATTCATCATTTGAAAAACAACCGAGTTGCCCGTCATGAAGTTAACTGCAGCTCTCTACCTCTTAATAGTCTCATCGTCCGCTATCGCGGCCCCGGCTTCCGCGGGCTTACACAGGCTCCCCCGTCCAGCTGACTCGATCAACTCTAGCTTGCCACAAGAGCCGAAAATCAAGTTGGCAGTCCATGCACCAAGTCGATCGCCTAATTCAGTTTCCGGGAATAGAGGATTACCGTCAGAGAGGATAGATTCTGGCAATGAAAGGCTGTTGCTGCCCTCAGATGGCGCCGCGTCAACATCGCCGAAGAAAAAGTCTCCTCACAAACCCAAGCCAAAGCCTACTCCTAAGCCAAAACCCGAGTCATCGTATCTAGTCTCACTAGCCCATCGTTTGACGAATGGGTCACCGTTCTCTGAATCCAGCATTGTTAGGGAAGAAACCAGGGCTAGTACGGAGGACTGGGAACCGGAAGCGACTATAGTTGATTGGGAGACGAAGGCTTCGAGAGACGCTTACATCTGGATCCCCTCCTTTTCAACCGACAAGACGATACACTACCACCGCGTGCGAGTATGCACCGACATGCTCGTGGTGAGTCTGGCGCTCAGTGTCGTTGCTGTCATACTTGTCGTCGAGTTGTGGAAACCGGTCGCCACACGGTAAGGGACATCCCATACAGAACACGCGGATCATGCACACGGATAGCAGGCTAACCTTGCTCTTCAGATTTCGCCGCCTCCGATCAGGACACGGTCCAATCTACTTAGAGGTCAACGAAGCGATAAGCAAAGAGAACTGGGTGCGGAAAACGTGCCCTGCCTGTGGACCGGCACGCGAATTCGATGTTGAAATAAATCAGGAGATTGGCAAGGCCGAGGTGGCAACGACGAGGGAATGATGGTCGTGGGGCCAATGCTGTTTATTCAAGAGGGGGTGTATTTTTTACGCGAGCGTTCGTGGCTCCCTGAAATGTGCTAGCGCTTTACATGCGCGTGCCCAGAGAGAAATAATAACATGACTCGATGGAGGCATCGAGGCTTTATTGGTATTGGAAGGTATGCCACATATTATCACAGTCCAGCTTAGGAAGGACAGATTGCGTCTGTGTCGATCATACCACTCGGCGCTGTGGCAGTGGTTAGCATCGCTACTACATGCTTGGATGCGGGCAAGATACTCCGACGATTAATGGTTTACACTGGGAGAAACGAAGCGCTGTCGTAGAGACGCGTCGTTCTCCAGCGCCGGGGTACCAGCCGCAGCTTGACGTGTCATCAATGTGCGTCTAGGTGGACGCAATGTTGTTACGTCTAGGTCCACCACGAAAACAACGAGCGAAACAATTCCATGCACGCTGCACATGTTTTTTCTATCATGATATCCGCAATCACAAGTACCACATCCGAGATCCACCTCTTATCATGCATTTTCGATGCAAGCAACCGGGTCGCGGTGTTGAAGACACCGTATGCTAAGTAGCCCAGAACAAACAAGAGGCCGAAGTTGCCGGTTCACCAGGGCAGCGTTCTCACGCATTATAACTAGCCTTGAGATGTTCGCTGTACGTGTGCGCTCCTACACGTAGTCTAGCTCCACCGTAGTCATAATAGTGTCTTGTCTTGTGTTTACATTGCTCACATGGCGTACAGCTAGGAATATTGACATGATGGATAATTGGCTGCCCTGTTCTCTCGACTGGCGTCATCGCCTTGGTATCCTCTTTTCAATGGGCTGACACCGATACTGGGGCAAACCTGACAGGCAAATGAAAGAGAAAGTAACAGGGCTAATTGTCTTCCATGGCTCGAGTGATCAAGCATCGGCTCTGTCGGCAGACCGCCATATGCTTTGCTACGCGTTTGTCGTGTCGTTCGTAAATGAACCAACGAGCCGAGTTGGTTCATGCACGCAGTGAAGGTATCCGTCCTCTACACCATAATGAGTAATGGCTTGGCCTGGCCCCCAAACCGAGCCCTGCAGAAAGCCTTGCATTGGCTGGGGTTCTCTTATGCAAGAGACTGTCTAGCCTTAATGGAGCTCGTCTCAACCGACCAACCAGCGCCCTCCTTCGAGCTCGAGAGGATGAGGACTTCCAGTAAAGGAAAGGCAATGAATCCTGCGCCTCACGGCTTCTCCAGCCATCTAGGGACTCTGCGGAGCTGCTTGGTCAGAATGGGAGCCATTTGTCCTGCTGAGACTGCGCAGAGGATTGCTTATATATATACCGTCCTTTACCGACAGCTTTCGTTCAGTTTGCGCAGATCTCCGGGCAACACAACGCAAGGGATCTCTGTTGTGGTCACACCGTGACCAGTTGATACCAAGTAACTCGGCTTCACCGTGACTAGGGGCTTCTGCGGCTAACATTCGATCTCCCCGTCGAGATCCACCGTTGTGGGATTCCAAGAAATTGAGTCCAGCCCTACAGTCTGCTACCCCGCAGTATTTAATCCCATTCGCTCGGCTCTTCCTTTTCCTCTGGGAACTGTTTCGAGATAGACTAGCTCACCTAGTAACTAACCAACCTCCCGACCGAGTCAGTCAGTAGTCACGCGCCTCGATAACTTGTTACCTCGCAGAGACTCATCGCGCGCTACGAGTTCCGTATGTCGTTACCAGTTGGCGACGATGGAGGACGTGGACGCCCTCGGTCCCCTTCTATCCTAGATGCTGTGCGCATGCCCTCTCCTCCCGCTGGCTTTAGTTACGATGACGCCGGCCCCCGACGGTCCGCCTACGACTACAAGCACAATGCTCACCGAGACTCGTACCGCATCGCTTCTCCTACCCAGGAGTCGCGATACTATAGTCGCAGCAATGAGGGCATTGACATGCCCACAATGCCCGACGTGGACCCGCGGCATCCCCCCAGCACCCAAGAACCTCGAAGATCAAAAGGCGACGTGAATGTCGTCGACGCGGTGCAAAGCACGCTTCGACGCGGCGCAGACGCCTTTCTGCCTGCCAAGTACGCATCGAAGCCGCAGACTTCTGACGGTGGCCGCGACGAGAAGAAGATCCGCAAGAAAGAGAAAGAAGAGGAACATCTGGCTTACGGGAACATCCCGTCCTCAACTAGCTCCAAACCCGGTACCAACAACTACGCGCCTCCGCCACCGCAGCCGGCGCATAATTATACTATGCCCGGACAGTGGGTTTACGACAAACCCGATGAAAAGCCGACATACTCGAGCGCTAACCCCCCGCCACCGACGCATAACCTGCCTCATCGTAATTCCTATGGCGCAGATCCTCGGAACTCGGCGCCTAATGTTCTAACGGTCAATCAACCCTCGAACTTTGGTCGAAAAGACCATTCGCCTAACCCCCCGACCACGCGTATGTCCACATTGAGCGTGAATACTGGGCACCATTCGGCATCGCTATCATATAGCAGCAGCAGCGGTGCGCCGCCCGCGTCTCCCCTTCTCGAGTCGTATCAAGGCACATACCAGCAATCGTCGCCGATGCCGTCTCCGCTCCTTCTCCCCTCACACGGCTCTAGAACAAGCGGGCTCGAAATTATAGAGCCACTGTCGCCAGGGTTTTCTGATGGGGAGGGTGGGGAGAGGAAGACGCGGCGGCGGGCCCGATTCTACGACCCAGAGGAGGACGCAGAACGTCTGTCGCAAGCCCTCAAGGGCGAGCACCGGGCTCCTAAGACGGAAACGCTGATCGAGATCCTCCCGGGGCTGACGCACGAGCAGGTGATGGAGCTGCGAACGCAGTATAAGAAACTCGTCAAGATCGGCCCAGACAAGCGTGGCGTCAACATTGCGAAACACATCAGGCTGCGCCTCAAGGACGAGGACCCCGTGCTCATGAAAGCCTGCTACGCCACCGCCCTCGGTAAGTGGGAGTCAGATGCCTACTGGGCCAACTTCTGGTACCAGGGCGATAAGACGCGCCGCGAGCTCCTCATTGAGAGCCTCATGGGTCGCACTAATGAGGAGATCCGCAATATCAAAGATGCGTTCTCCGACAAGAAGTACAAGGACTCACTAGTGTTATGCATGAAAACGGAATTGAAGGAGGATAAGTTCAAGAAGGCGGTGCTGCTGGTTTTAGAGGAGCGACGCATGGAGGATTACGATGGGTACGGACGACACATGCCCATTGATCGCAGATTAGTCGAGGATGACGTAGAAGCCTTGTACAAGGCGATCCGCGCGGAGAAGGGTGGTGAGAGCGCCATGATTCAAATTGTGCTCCTTCGTAGTGATGAGCATCTACGCGAGGTGCTCAAGCTATACGAAAAAGTATGCGGCAGTAATTTCGCGCGAGACGCACTGAGAAAGAGTGGAAATCTGGTCGTAAGTTCAGCACCACCAGGCTTACTCCACTCTCTGGTCGTTTCCAGGGCTTCATCAAAAAGGTGCCGAGACACGAGATTAGGCTAACAGTAATTTTTCAATACTTCATAGGGCGAGCTACTAGCGCACATACTTAACGGCATCATCAACAAGCCCGTTCGAGACGCGCTACTCCTCCACCACGCACTGACAGCCTCCAAGAAGGATGGCCTGCGTCGTGAGCTGCTCATCAGCCGCCTCGTGCGCTTCCACTGGGACCGGCAACATCTCACGGCCATCAAGAAGGTATATCGCGAGCGCTACCGCGAGGACCTCTCGGACGCCGTGCGAGAGGGCACGAGCGGCGAGTGGGGACTGTTCTGCGAACAACTCGTCGTTACCCGCATGCCCGACGAAGTCAAGCGGTTTGAGACCGTGGAGAAGATTTCCGACTCGCGGGTCCGGGAGCGAGAGAAAGAGATGGATCGCGAACACGAGAGGCAGAAAGAGAGGGAACGAGAGGAGAGGAGGAGAGAAAAGGAGAAGGAGAGGGAAAAGGAGAGAGAGAGGGAGAGGGAGAGAGGGAGACATGACCGCCATAAGAGTAGCGAAGGGTTATTAGTCGTCAGGGAATCTAGGCATAGGGATCATAGCCGGAGTCGGGAGCGAAGCAGGAGCAGAAGACGGGAGTAAGGATTGGGCAACGGCATTTTCTTGGATTACGACGGTGAACGAATCTCTATTCGGGGATCTTGGAATACCTATCTCTACGTGCCATGAAAGAAAAGAGTTCACAAAATTGCATACAAACGGTCCAACAAGTGGTTCCATGATGCATGGCGACTTGTAGTTGAGGGCCTCGATTAGTTCACACAGTATGAGACATAACACAGATATGCAATGTCCTTGGTATGAAGCTAGCGGAATAAATTGAGCCAATTTTTATCAATAACTACAGCGGTGTGGTGTCTCGGGTTCTCCCGCGCATTGTTGAATACGGGGCACATACGCAGTCGAGAAGCACGAACAAGCGCCCCGCGGGCCCCGAGCCAATACCGCCTTGAGGCTCAAGACAGCGGGTGCTTGATGATCCCTACCGTTTTCGAAACTGCTTGCCTGTACAAATGTAATATTAAATATGGCGTCAAAGGTACAATGGCTGCTTACCAACATCTATGATGTAAGTATCCAGTGCTCTATTAGTACTACTGACTCCTAATAGATGATGTATATGGAGCCTAGGATACAAGACAGTTTCTCGTGTGAGGCAAGGATGTTGTCTATACATGCACTAGTTTGTACAAAGAGCTCTTCAAATCTCGCCTGCCTTTGTAGAAGGTCTCGAGGTACAAAACTCGCCCCCCCTAACGCCAGCGCGAGGCAATGTCAATGTCTTAGACAAATGTATGGCCTGACGCGCTACAAGCCAATATGCGGCACTAACAAATAAAATATTACACAAAGCAATGCCACGAAAGCCGTAAACAGAGTCGACCCCGAAAAGGGTGCACGGATCTTATCCAACTCGCCTGTCGTCGAGTTCTGCGGCACCCCCTGGTCGCGGATCACAGCCGAGCGGCCCCTCCACGGCACGGGCAGGCCCATGTCGTCGAGGATCTGCTCGGCGGTGATCCTGGAGCCGGCGAGCACGATGGGCACGCCGGTACCGGGGTGTGTGCTGGCGCCGACGAAGTAGGCGTTGCGGAAGCCCCTAGCCCGCGTGCGCGGCCGGAAGGCCAGCACGTTGAAGAAGCCGTGGCCCAGCCCGAGGATCGAGCCCTTGTCGAGGTTGAACTTAGCCTCCCAGGCGCGCGGGTCGTTGACGATCTCGTGCGTAATCGACCCCTCGAGCGGCGCGCAGCCCGTCCGCGCTGCCACCGTTGACAGCACCGCCGCTCGCGCCCGCGACACCAGCGCGTCCCAGTCCTGCTCCTCCCGCGCGGCCCTGTCCCCGTCCGCGCTCGCGCCGATGCCCCGGGAGGCCGGCAGGTGGCCGACGGGCACGAGCGCGATGACCGAGTCGCGGCCCTCGGGCGCCGCACTGGCGTCGATGCGGCTCGGGACGTTGACGTAGAAGCTCGGCTCGTCGGGCAGCGTCCGGCGGGCGAAGATGGCGTCGAAGGACTCGCGGTACGCGTCAGCCAGGAAGATGTTGTGCGTCTGCAGCTCCGGGACGCGGCGGTCGAGGCTCCAGTAGAACGAGATGGAGCTGCAGGACCCGTCCTTCGCGCGGAGGGCGCGGCCGTATCTCTCCGCGCCCGGCGCGCTTTGGGGAAATAGGTTGCTGTAGGCGTAGACGAGGTCCGCGTTCACGACGACCGTGTCCGCCCGCACCACCTCG
This sequence comes from Xylaria sp. BCC 1067, assembly GCA_005188305.1. Lineage (NCBI taxonomy): Eukaryota > Fungi > Ascomycota > Sordariomycetes > Xylariales > Xylariaceae > Xylaria > Xylaria sp. BCC 1067. Next base: position 2,773,967 of record SSCS01000001.1, read on the forward strand.
CCGCTCTCGAGCTCCACGCCACACGCCGTCCTGCCGTCCGGGTGCGTCAGGATCCGCTTCACGGGCGCATCGAGCCGGTACCGGACGCCGAGCCTCTCGCCCACGCGCCGCAGCGCCGCGAGCACGGTCTGGAAGCCGCCGCGCGGGTACCAGATGCCCTCGGCGAGCTCGGTGTACTGCAGGAGCGAGTACGTGGCGGGGGCGTCGAAGGGGCTCATGCCCATGTACATGGTGGCGAAGGTGAAGACGCGGCGCAGCCGCTCCGACCAGAAGTACTTGCCCGCCCGGCTCCAGATGCTGTGCAGCGGGTGCAGCCGCAGGCCCGCGAGCACGAACGCCGGCGCCGCGAGCTGCCATATGCTGGTGAAGTTGCGGCCCAGCACCTTGGCGACGCTGACCTCGTAGTGCGCGTGCGCCTCCCGCAGCCAGCCCAGGTACCGCGCGAACCCGTCCTTGCCCTCCCACCGCTCGATCTGCGCCTTCATGCGCGCGAGGTCCGTCGTCAGCTCGAAGTTCTCCCCGTCCGCGAACCACACGTTGTAGTTCGTCGGGCACCGCAGCAGCTCCACGCCCTCGGCCTCCAGCGTCGTGCCGAGGTCGAAGAAGACCTCGCGGAAGAGCTTGGGGAGCAGCAGAAGTGATGGTCCTTGGTCGAAGCGGTGGCCATCGTGTGTTATGAGACTGCAGCGGCCGCCGATGAACGAGTTCTTCTCTAGCACCGTCACGGAAAACCCGGCTTTGGCTAGTCTTGCTGCTGTTGCGATACCACCGGCACCAGCGCCTATACTTCGGTGTCAGTAGGTATCAGAATACATATATCCTCTGCCTCTATTTCAATATCTGGTGACCTTGGACAGGGGTTGAGTATGAAATCTTACCGATCACGACAGCCGTTTTCCGTGGTGATTTCTCCATATTCCAATTGACCATTCGACTAGCTCAATAATTTTTCACAGTGCAAGAGGGAGTATAAATGAAGGGCGTGATGCGAAACAGAGGAAGTGCAATACGCTTTCGGCCGACGAGGCTCGATGATAGACTACATTGGTATGACGTGTCTTATAAGTGTAGATGTCTATGACCATTGAATGCCCATCCCGCGTATACTTACAATAGAATTCGCCAGATCGGATAATGCAAGCTTTCCCATGTTTTGCATTAACAATACCGATTCCTGAACTAAATGTTGAAACCACGATCGAGCATTGCTGCTAAGAACCCAGAGAGATCTCCTACAACTGCAATAAGGACGACTAGTGAATGGTTGGGTAGGATCACGCATGCGCTAGTCTCGACCATTTTGAGTTTAAAGATCGTAAGCGATAGACTATCTCACAATTCAGCACGTGCATCTATTCTTAGCGTCAATGTCTAAGGTTCGATGATTCATCATTCCATTCAGTTCAGATGCGCGTGATCTTAGTTGAATCTCCATTATAGATATCCAGGTGGAGCCAGGGGATGCCAAGTCGAGGAGGCAGTGGCTCAGTCTGTTCAGCTAGCCATAATATCTGTCTAGATCATGTATTAACTACGTACTTGGGTCTTTGCGTGCATACTACACATCGCCGTTTGGGCCTATTCCTGCTCATGGCACGCAATCATGATTCAGCTGGGACGCAACATTATCTCAAGTCATCGCCCAATCAAGATTCCGACTCGCAATCATAATTACCTACATCCTAGGTAGTTATATTTATTTCTAAGTACGGCACCTAATTAGGTCGCATGATTAATCGTATCTTATCTATACGCATCCAAGACATATGCTCGACAAACATTGTTCTGGCAGTAGGAGTTGGTTTCATGAGGCCGACAGGTTCTTCCATGCAACCCAAAGGCGTCTGGGCTTCGGAACCGTAGCTCGGCCCTTCTTGATTTTAGAAGGAACGCCGCTCTTCTCCCGAAGAACGCGTCCAATTTCCATGTAACTCTCTACTGCCACTATGAGAGGGCCTCGGATCTCGTCGGGCAACAAGTTCATCGTAGGCCGTGACTTGTCATACTCCCTGAACGCAAGGTCGAGCAGCCTTTGTCTGAGTACCTCCACCTTTGATAGGTTGGGACTTTTGAGGATATCTTGAGGTTTCAATCCTTCTTCACTAAGCCAATTGGTAGGTAAATAGACGCGGCCCATCTCCGCGTCGACTTGGATATCGCGCGCAATGTTGACATACTGAAGCGCGTGCCCCATAGTTATTGCAGCCTGGATAAGCCTTAATTCCTCTTCCGCAGGTAGCCGCTTCGAGGTATGGTGGAACACCAACCAGAGACATAGTTCGCCGACAGTGCTTGCTACCCTCTGCGCGTAAGTCTGAAGGCAAGCCTCGTCCTCGATGGGAAACTCTGCACGAGTGAATCCAAGATCCATCTTGAACCCTTCCAACAGGTCGTAGAGTGGTTTTTTAGGAAGAAATTTCGTCGGCAGAAGCTCCAAGGCCGAGCGTGTAAAGATAGGGAAATTCTTCTCGACATACTGAGTGACATCGGCCGACGGATACGATTGCTTGCCCGGAGTGCCATACGCTCGATCGAGGTATTCAGTAAGCTTCTGTATCCATTCAAGCGCCTTGGCCCCAGAGGGAGAGTCATCCACAAGATCGTCTGCGACTCGACAGAATGAGTATCTGATGTATGATTAGCTCTCGCCGCAGCGACGTGCGGACTATAATACTCACAACAACACTAAGTCAATGCGCAGGCGTCCAGGAAACACAGCACTGGCAAGATAGAAACTCCGGCTTTTCCTCTTCAGTGTACTGACAGCTTCCCTTATGCCTCTGATCCGCTTCATGTCATACTTCGATGGGTCTGTAAGAATGGCTTTCATAAGTGCTAGAGACATGTTCCCTGGGCCGCCAGGAAACATCCCAGGGAATATGTCGAGAACTGCCATCCCTCTATCGAACGCTACTAGGCCGAAAACTATGAGCGCGTTGGTTGCTAGGAAGAAGACAGCTTCCTCCAACTCAAGGTCTCCCCACAAACGCCAACCTAGCTTGGTTCCTGATTCGATAGCCCATGTTCCCCGTCCCAAAGCGAGCTCATCGACAACCCATAGGTATATAGTCGGCAGAAAAATGGGCGTCGCGATACAAGTGAAAGGGAGTCTGAGTAAGAAATAACCCGACAATGTCCAAGTAAGTAGAGTAAAGGGACCCGCCCAAATTAGAATAAGGCCGAGATAGGTACCCTTCCCTCCCTGTGCGACGAGAATAGCGCCTGTTAGAATAGCAAGAGAAAGCAACAGCTGGCCAAGACTTCTAATGCGCTGGACCTGAGACGAGGTTTCATCATGATTGGTGAGAAACTGAGCATGCAATATGGGCTTATTCAGTAGAATATACAACAGAGTCGTGATATAGGTCTGTATGATGAAAAAGAACAACTCCTCAGCTGGTATTCCAAAAAGCCGCGGCCCAAGAATGGCATCTGGAGGGTACGTCCAGACGCCGTGCCGTATTAAATATGAGTCCCATGGTAAGGTCGCAAAGAACGCTATCAAAATTAACGCCGAGGTCTTATACAGATCCAGCCGAGTAAGGAGTGGCCATAGGATAACTGTCAAGACGCCAGCGAGTGGGATGGTATATGCAAGGTGTCTGGAAGCAAGTATTAGTTGTGACGCCCTGAACTAACTGCTATGCATTCTACGCTCAGGAAGCTCGATTAGGACTGGCTTACACAAAGGCATATTCGTAGGCCATGGCAAGGGAAATAGGCGTCCTACGGAAGACGGTTAACTCTGTAGCAGCAATTCGAAGAGCGGAATCATCGGCACATTCTACGTACGCCCGGCCGGGTGATGCATGTATATAATAAGGTTCGGGTTGAGCATGATACAACGCTGATTTCCAGAATAGCACCACGACGGCCGATGCGATTTGGCTTTGTCTAAGCCAGCGATCGCTTGGCGGCCGCTTGCGACGCAGGCTCAACCACCTGACGCAGCAGGAATGCGCCCAAAGACGGGTGTCATGATGGTATCTAGCAAGTTCATGAGATCATAGACTTTGCTCGTCGACCCACCGCTTTGCCCCAAACGCACTGCCCAAGCAGATTAGCGTTTGGCTAGCTGCCGCAGCCCTAGTCCTTCCTAAACTAGGCCTCGGGTATAGCCTGGGCGGTGCCTGGAAACCTGACTTGGAAAGCCGGCGGTATGGGAATGAATGGACACCTACTAAGTAGTGATGTTGTAAGGATGTAGGAGTTATGGAGTCTTGGGGAACAGTCGATGTGCAGTCACACCTTCTCTACCTCCATTTAACAGATTGGCGTCTCCCCATTGCTGCCGGCTGACGATTCGATATAACCACAGATATAATTGCACTTGACGATTGCTTGCCTGCCTTATTATTAAAAGCCGATTTTCTAGTCACAGGCAGATGGGTCAGCAAAGCCCTTGCGCACACCAGTTACGCCCATCCTAACCTATTGCAACTACGCACCAAAGTAAAAAGACAATGCTTCTGCGCCCGAACAACCAACGCAACATGCAGTGTTAGAAGAAATGTGAGCTTTCAACAACATCTTTCTTGGTGTTTCATTCGAAAGGAAAAGGGGAGGGCAAGAGGGGGCACTAGAAGAGGTACCTGAGGTACTGTGGCTTATCTAGACAGTGTGATATTAGGGGAACATCTGGCACAGGCAAAAAGTAGGTAGCAAGGGAAGTACCACCAGTGCAATGGTTTGATTGGACAGGCATGCATGCACAGCCAATTTGGTCCTATATGGAGGGTCCAGGAATATAGCATCAGGCAACCACATCACATACCATATGTTTTTTGTATGTTTTTTGGATCTTTTTCTTTTTATTCTTTTAAGCAGCGCGCATCGTTTAGTGTAAGTGCTGTAGCTAGTGCATGCAGACCGGACACCTCCGGTCGAGACCTGTTAGGACCTCTGCATGTTACCTTACCTAGGACCTAGGTGCTTAGGTACTGTACACACTTGGGTTTTGTATCAAGACGCCTTCCACGGCCAACAACACATGGACGATTCCCGCATCCAGTAGAAGATAGATGCTCGACGGTCGGTGCACTGTCAACTTTACAAATCGAATCGAATCGAATCAAATCGAATCGAATCGGAGCCGAGAACTCGCAGCCTATAGACACAAAGTTGTCTGTGCCGGATGTCAAAAGCTCCGGCTCCGTTGGAGGGAACCTTATTGTCAGTTGGACTTCTAGAGCTGAAGATAAATCATACCGGCTCCTCAGGATCCCGGATCGCTAAGCGACCTCGGAACAGGCAGGCCACAGCCGCAGCGAGTGCGGTTAGATAGCAGAAGGGGTAGCGTAACTTCGATTGGCCGAGGGCGTGCTATTTGTTATTATAAGTCGAAAGCACCAGTGGTACAAGCCCTGCATTTCCTGCGCATCCCACCGCTACTCCGAGTCCCATCACTAGAGAGCCAATACGCGCGTCCCTGCCGCCCTCTGCCCTACTGTCTTGTCTATGTAAGTCATCCGTTCTGCAGACCGCTGGGAAATACAGTACTTCTGACAGCTTGCCCATCCGCTCCACAGCGCCAACGCAGAATGACCATAGTACCGCAGGAGCTAAACCACACACGAAGGCTTCGGAAACATGCAGTCGCAACAGCAGCTATGTTCTTACGTAGGCAAATCACCCCATACTCTCATGGAACACATAAGCGCCTGCAAAGAGGCTCATGGAGAGTCGCTTTGGGCCGAGCTCGGTGTCCCAGACCACGTATGTGCCCCTACATTACGAGCAGAGTGTTAATTTAAAGAGCATGGGTTAATTTTAGTCTTACCACTGTTATCTGGCGCAGGTCTTCAAAGCCATCCCGACGGCACAGCAGTGCTCGCTTGTCAAGGCCCCTCTTGAAATCGTGTTCAAGATAATGTCATCGTGTACCTCCGTGGACGCAGCCTGCCTCGCCCTTACCTGCAAAGCACTGCTTCGAGTTTACTACTTGAACTCCCCTGTTATACCTTCTGTGGCCAAACATAGGCAGTCGGGAATAAATTGCATGGGAACGTTTTCGCTCTTGACCCTCATGCGGCCAGTGGACGCCTGTAGCCAACCAACCATTCATCTCATTCCTTGCTACCCTTGCCTATTCGGAGGCGATTACAACAACTATTATTGGGGGGAGCAGCAAGAGTCGTCACCTTCGGATAGTAGCAAAGCCTTGCAGATACGGTCACCTCAATGTCCGTGGTGCGGCATCCAGACCCAACCCTGGCAGCTATGACAAGATTCGAGTGATGCAAGAGTACGAATAAGCGAGGCAATGGACTTGTAGTTATTTAATGCTTCAAGCTACTCATTTCTTAGATGCGATAGCAATATGATGATGTTAATGATAGGCCGCTCGGCGTAGGCTAATCAAGACCATTTGTGTGTGCGGAGCCTTTCTCGATCGGGGCTGCATTTGGCTTCGGCTCCAGACTGCGTCAGAATAGATCTTCTTATAGAAGGACGCAATCGTCCATCGTTTAGTTGGTGGCCAGTGGACTTTACTGGCATCCACACAGAAGATAGAAGCGCTCAGAGACATCAAAGTTTTACGTTGACTAAAGAGCGCAGTGTGGGCACTCTTGATAGGGAGAGCAAGATCGTAGTTAAACAGACGATCGGAATAACTATAGCATATACGACAAAATAAATATTCCAGCCACGCTATCTATTACTAGCTTGAAGTAATTAACCTCGTTGATCATGCAACGTCCATCTACAACTAAAGCATGACCTTGCACTTCCAAAAAATAAATACGCAAAGGGTGAAAGAGGAGGGCGTAGGGCGTAGGGCCCCAAGATGGCATACAATAAGATGATTGACTCGGCCACAGCCTCTGCAATCTCACCAGGCTTTCCCGTTCTCTCCATTGGCGCGGTATCAACTGCTGGCGTTATCTTCAGTAACCTTAGGGGTACTAGTAGTCATTGGTATCTCTATGCCACCTAGATAAACGCAGTTGGTTCTAATCATGTCTCCTGAGTAGTCCACTGTACCAGACTGTGTCATCTTGATTACAGCCGTTCTGGGGGTGCAATACGGTGCTTTGGTCGAGTTAACTAAGGACGCTAACCCGATCACTTCTGTAATGCATACTAGCCGTCGGCACGCTACAATACTCAGTTGGCCGGCAACATTCACAATTGCTCCCTTCTGGCCAGGGTGCTGGCTCTCGCGCCACCATACTACCCAACGCTGCCCATGATACCAACCACATCCCCCGAAAGCGATATCCGTAATCCGATCATATGCGGGTACAAGCGCGTCATGAGAATGGAGAGAATTCCCCCAACACCGCAGCACAGATATACCCAGAACGTGCGAATGTCCTTGGGACAGTAGCGCCCGTCGATACCAGTGAGGAGCGTACAATTAACTAACTCATATTATCGGTCGTTCCACCCTTCATATCCTCTCTTAGCTGCCCCTCCAGCCCTAATGATGAAAACTATGCCCAACAATTAGAATACAGCCGTTGATGGTGTACTGTTGGATCCGGTAAATTAAGCATTCGTCACCTGTCGCGTGCCTGACCCGGTCTTACGGAAGTTCAATGTTTTAACGCTCCAGGGAGTCGCTAGTTGGCATTTTTGTTACGTCAAGTTACCGATGGAGCTTGAATCTACGAAGCTGTTACCGACTTCAGCTGCTTACTCCAAATGCTCGTCGCAAGGCACTCATGCCATTCTATCATACCCCTAATTATGAGACTACATAGTGAAACCCCGCATTCTGCCCTTTCTCTTGTGGCGAGAGATAACCAGAATGTTAGATAGTCGATAGAGCCTGCATTCGGAGTCAACAAAGGAGGAACCGTGGAACTATTTTTATGAAACAGTTATCCTTGGTGATCCGTGAAAGCCCCGGTTTTTCACAGGCACATCGACTGAACTCTAGTTAAAAATTGGGCCCGATTCTCTTCTCTAGCCTAGCTTTTTGCAATGGGAAAGAAGCGCGTTCTCATCACTTATGGTGTCGACGTGGGTGGTGTTCTCTCTTCCGCTGGGGTTTTATGAAGGCGGCGAGTCCACAAACAAGATCAGCAGAGGTGAGCGGACGCAGGCTGATGCAAACAACTAATCATCATCTTCGATTATGCGTGACACTGATGAGTGTAGTAATACCTAGGATCTTCCACCAGCACGATCAGTGTCCAACGACAACCAAAGCCCCTCAAGAAACGTAATGTGAGGACCACATGCTCATCCCGGGGAATAGTTTAGAAATCTTCCTGGAGGACACAGCAGCCGCCTGAGCCACGACATCGGCTTACACGGGTATTCTCGCAAAAGCCCTTCCGACATGAGCGTTGAGCAGCAGCGATACGGGGTAGAAAAGACATATTCAGGGGGATGTGGAAAATGGCCGCCGAGTTCACCGGTAAGCCTCCGCGGGGCAGAGTTGCTCCCCGGTGGTAGCAGAGCTTGCTACCATTCAGCAGATTCGCGACGAGTTTAAGCAGAGTTAAAACACCCCAGCCCCAGACACGATAGCGCCAGCTAAGCGTGGTGCTATGTTATGAATAAACGGATAGATATATTATCGTTATGTAGTCGATTTACACTCAAATACTAAGGAGATTCTTCTTCGATCAATGAATGTTGTGCTAGCCTTTTCATTTCCGAGTTCTTGGTCATCTGTACATACACGGTCCGACCATATAATTTGTTGCTAGATCGAGAGTACTGCTGGCACTTCCTATCAAATAAAAACACAAGAGTACCTCTTACCTCCGTTTGGTTGTCGGCAATGAGACAGGCCGATGTGTTGGTCATCTGACCCCAGAGCCAGTCCGCTCCAAGCTGATCTGGGGTTACGATCGACTAGCCCGGATGAGCACAGAAATCGTGAACAATGACGTATGCTAGAATGACGCGTAGTTCTTGAATCATGCTATTGATGTACAAGGTAGTGCGGAAGCAGTTCAGCCTGCAGAATTCCTTACTTATTAGACTTAATCATAACATTGAAGAGGTGTCGGGACCGAGGAAGGTTCCGAGGTTCTCTTTCTATTAAGGTTGTGTGCAGCTGCTTAATCCTTAATTCCTACTGGTCGCATAATGCTGGATCCACTCATAGCCGCATTGGTACCTATACGTCGCATGCACTTATCAAGACTACGCCTAAATGGGACTGAGTGGTTCTCGGCACCTTCGGCCGGCGGTCTCCGAGAGAGATCACAACTCCAGACTAGACTAGAGGTTGCTAACCTTGGAACATGCTCCGACCCTCGCAACACCTGTGTCGCCAGGCCCTCGCCCGGCCCATTGGCCGGTCATTGTTGCGCGAGACCGGCGCCTCGAGGTGTCTGCGCGCAGCACGGACAGCACACGCCCGCCCCTCGCAAGACTGCCTATCGAGTCCTAGACCACGGTACTTCACCACATCCCATTGGCGCCTTGCCTCGCCCTCGAAGTCACCGCAAGAACAAGACGCACCGAGCGCGGCCGCTACTGCCCCTATCCCTGCGGAAGCCACAGAAGCACAATTCGACGATGCGCCACCGTCGCCCAATCCCCAAGCCGCAAAGCCCCGGCGGAAGCGCGGCCTCTACTACGCAGCGGTCTTCCTCCTCCTCGGCACAGCGGCAGGGACAGTCGCGCGGCTGACCATTGCGCCGCCCGTGCTGCCGGTCGCAGGGTCAGAGAAAGACGCGCACCTGAAGCGCAAGATCCAGGCGCAGGGCGCGGCGCTTCCGATCGTGCAGGAGCTATCGGCGGACGCATCATGGACGTCGTGGGACGCGTACGCAGGGATCTCAGAGGCGCCGACGGCAGAGCACCCGCGGGGGTTGTCGCACGCAGCGATGCGAGTGACGTCGGGGCCCATGTCCGGGGCGTCGGGGCTGGCGTTCCAGCGCGTGTTCCACCGGCCGTCGACGGGCGAGGTTATCGCCGTCGTCTACCTTGGCCCTGCGCTCGCGGGTTGGCCCGGCGTCGTGCACGGCGGCGCGCTCGCGACGCTGCTCGACGAGTCCGTGGGCCGCTGCGCCGTCCTGCGCTTCCCCACCCACACCGGCGTCACCGCCACCCTCGACCTCGCGTACCGCGCCCCGACCCTCACCAACGGCTTCTACGTCATCCGCACGCGCCCCGTCCCCAGCCACGACGACGACGTCGTCGACAAGGACGGCGTCCGGAAGGGCGATCGCAAGCTCTGGGTGCACAGCACGCTCGAGACCGTCAAGGGCAAGGTCGCCGTCGAGGCCAAGGGCCTGTTCGTCATGCCAAAGGGGTACCCGCTGGAATCATTCGCGGAACGTTTCTAGTACCGGGGCGGATGTGGGGGTGTGGATTTGATGCCGGGGCTGTTTTAAGGTTTATTCTTACTGTATATATTTCGGGTCCGAACTATAGAATAGAGTGCAGGCCTGCCGCTTTCTGCGGGGCAGCCGATGTATGTTTGAAACGGGGAGTCTCTCAATAGCGTTAACAGAGCACCGAATGGCGTTAGACAACCTGTAACCTTCAGCTTTAGACGAAGAGCCGGGGTTGATGATCAGTCAGTGACTTCAGACAAGTTCGTTTGGCATAATCATTACTCTCTTATTAATGAAACAATATGTCAACTCCTTTACTCTATTCATCCAATGGCGTGAAATCCATAGGGCTCTTTGCTAAGTCCCCCGCTGGCTTGTTACCACCCCGGAGCCGGCTAGACTCACTCCTTGAGCAGTTACTAGTAGCCTAGACCAGTCCGTATTCCAATAGAGAAGATGTATGCAATTTCATTCTGTCGTGACCCGCTGTATCCTAAACATGACATATAATCCTCCATAATCCTTACTTGTCCCAATAAGAATATGTCGCAGGCTGCTATCTACTCTATCCAATAATAAAAATACACACTTGTGGTTCCATTAACCATTAATTGGTAGATTTGACCGCTGAATTGATAGCGACTGTCGTTCATGAGCCGCTCGTGAACACCGAGCGCCGATGGAAGCTGTCGGTGGAGGAAAATGTGCTCTACTATGTAGGCCCAATTTGTGACCATGGGTGTGGTGATGAAATAGTTCCGTGTCCGTGATTATATGGTTGCTGCCACCCGCCGCGGCCCAAATGTAATCCTCTCCTTGGTCCACCACGTCCTCGCCCGCCCCCTCCGTAGCCTCGACCGCCTCCTCGAGGGCCACCACGGGGGTTGGCCTGGGAACTGGCCGTGTAATCTCTAGACGAATAGTTTCGAGGCTGGATATGCGGTTGCTCCTTGACACCACTATCGAGATCTTGATGCGGTGTTGGTTTAGGGTTCGAAGGCCCGTTCGTATCACCCCGCCCCTGTCCACGCCTACGGGCGAATGGTCGGCGGGAGGATTTTGGCTTCCCTTCGACAGAAAAATCTATTTTTTTCACCGGGTCCTCTGCCATTAGGAGTCCAAGTAAGCCGAATCGCTCCCAGTCCTCTTTCGGTGTTGTCCACGGCTGAAATAGATTCTCGAGCTTTTCGATTCTCTGCAACTCGGGTACCCAACGTCGAACGTACTCACCATCCTTGTCGTAGTCAAATGCTTGTTTGACTGGGTTGAAGATTCGGGCTTCGCCACGGGGGTCATTGCCTACCCCCGCAACATACTGCCAGTTTGCCCAATTCGAGTTGACATCGTAGTCGACGAGCATGTATTCATACCACTCAGCGCCATAACGCCAGTCAATGTTAAGGTGTTTTGAGAGAAAACTCGCGACGTTCTGCCTTGCACGATTCGACGTATACCCTGTATAGATCAACTCTCGTGACGATGCATCAATCAGACCCTGCCCGGTCGTACCCTCAAGAATGCGCTTCATAGTGGAAAATACTTTATCAGAAGACTCTGATTGACCGTCCGTGTTCTTGCCACCCGTGCGCCCCGTTTTCCACTTATGGGAGTGGTCGTTTCTAAAACCAGACCGGCAAAAGAGTTTGTCTTGGAATTTCCGAGTACAAAGCCTCATGTAGTCACGCCAAAGTAGTTCAAAACGAATAGCTTTGCTACCCTCATTTTCGCCACGGCCATAACCATCTGTCTCCACGTACGTCTGGTCTGTCCCATTCTCGAAATGCAAAAGTTTTTCGTGTATTTGACGGGCAGTGATACATCCTTGCGCAAGGTAGCCGGACAATTTGGTGCTGTAATCCATTCCAAGTAATCCGTTGCGTGAAGCTTTGTACAATGAAGCATTGCCTGACTTGATCAAATAATTGAGTCGGTCTAAAGCGTTATCCTCACCACCACGGAAGGGGTGGGAGGAGATACCCTCATCTACAGATGCGACTATCGGAACGTCTTGCTCAACGGGATGAACTAGGGCTGTCTCCAATACCTCTAAAGACGGCGGGATCTCAAAGGGGTGCAGTTGACTCGGGATGTGAGCGGTGTCAATGGGCTTGGGGAGACACCCGTCGGCTGGCCGAGGTTTCGTCGGACGCGGACGTTCCCTTAAAGGCTCATTCATCTTGCGATAAGTTGTAAAAATGTCTGGGAGGTCTTGGGGGCATTCCAGTTTTAAATCTCGACTAGCAAACTGAGTATTAGCTCTGCTAACATGAGACATTCGGGTATCTACTTACTCATCGATAAAGTATTTCTCGTCCATCCATACCCGAAGGTCGATACCAAGAGTTGAGCAAGCCTCGGCCACTCTCTTTTCGTCTCGTTCCTCTTCGTAACCTTCTTCTGAAATCATCCAGACTGCACCTACGTTTTTATTACGTTGTCTGAGACCTTCAACCAAGTGTTTCAACACCTCACCAGGCGGACCAACACGTAGAGTCAGGTCATTTCCTAGCTTAGAAAGATTGTCTTTCATATTCCATAGTGACTGAGCAATGAACCGGGCCCGATGTGGTCCACATCTCCAGAAATGAGCGACCTCACTTCTAGCTTCAGGAAACGGAGAAATTTCGCCATCCTTAAGGAAGCCGGAAACCTCAATTTGATGGGGAGGAATGATGTGTATAGGAAGAAGGTGAGTAAATCCGTGGTTAGGAGACGACGCAAGATGGTGAAGGATAGGATTGTCTGCAACACGGAGGTCGTGCCGCACCACGTATATCAAGACGTTAGTGTCCGTCATGGCGTCCGGTGAATATGACGTCAACGAAGGGCAGATAGAGGAGCTGGAGTTCGTCCGCAGAGCGGAGGCTCAGTAACCGACAAACAGTTTATCGGATCTGAATACCTTTTAAAGCGAAGAAACCTAGAGAAATTGCAACCAAACGCTGTCCCAGGCAGTGATTCGGTATGAATTTGCGTAATACGTATTGTGGGGTGAAGTAATGAGGTGACAATTAGGTTCGGTTGACGAAAGTTCGCTGGATATCCTAGCTCACGAGCGAATGACGCAAAAGAATCCGACAATAGGGCGGACTATAAACGCAGAGTGTCCCCAAACTAACTGGGAGCAACCGTGTACTTGATGCCGGATCAGAACTGCGGTTTCTGGGGCTTCAACGAGCGTGTGATAGAGCAGCGACAAACGGCAATGGCTTTTATGGATGATCCTAGATACCGATAAGCTGGGTGAAATATTAAACGACCGTTGTTTCGATGCTCGGCGTGGGTAACACTGTGAGTACGGAGACATGGATTTGGTATCCAGACGTTGCTACCGCAATTGCAAGTCTTTGTTGGACCGCGGGTGTGTGATATGATAGGAAAAGCGTAGCCCTCACATGTGTGTACGTATATATCATATATATATGCAGATGTATATAAATATACAAGCGTCGGTAGTCCGAGTCGATCTAGGGCGCTGTCGGTCTAGACTCTATCTAGTCAAAATAAGTGTCAAGCTGCTAGCTAGGCGAACAAACGAATGAGTTTTCCGAGTCAGTCGTCTCAGCGTCTTGGTGTTGATCCGATGCTGCTCTAGTAGCCAACTCGGATATACATGGTGACGATTGGCAAGACGCGCATCGATGCTGTACAACGGACAGGCGAAGGGAGAGGAGAACGAAACATGAGCAGCAATGAGTCGACCGAGAGTTTTTGTCCTTCTTCCCGTCTTCTTATGAAATTTCGCCATTTTGGCAAGTGCAACGGCCGTCTAACAAAAGCGTATGTTATGTTGTTGCTCTGAGTGTTTTGGCCGATTTGCGAGTTGGTCGCAGGAACTGGAGATCGGAGACCAAGATCGGGCAGGGTAGGGCAGGGTACTGTAGGGCAGGGGGTGCTTGATGCCTGTACAGTACTGTACTGTAGGTACTGCTGTAGGTACTGGGTCCTGTGCGCCCACTGTGACTGTGACGTCTACCACAAAAGATGACGGCGGCACTGTATAATAAGTACTCGTGTTGTCCCGACACGCTTTCTTGCTGTTTGTATTGTTCTTGCTCCTCTTATAATATCTAATTTCTACTATCATTCTATGCGTCATCGATTCCCCACGGGCAATTAAGTCTGCGATTTGATGTCTGGACCGAGCGGTACCGCGTGTGCCAGACATGCTGCATCACGTGCGGCTGTCGAGTCTGGCGCTGGAGATCGACAAATGAGAGGACATGGTTCTAACATGGGAATCGAATATGGTAATGAGGTAATAAGGATAGGTACAGCATGCAGGGTCTTTTAGTCCGCCTGCGCCAAGCGCACTAACCAACACTCTGCTGTAGCAGTATGTGTTGTGGTAGGCCGAAACTGATCAGCTCAAGGTATCTAAGGCATAGCCTAATATCTAATATTGCACACTATTAGCCCAATTGTTTCCAGCGATTCCAACAGTTCTATATTTGAGGTGCATTTATTATAGATGGATATTGAATGTGAATAAGCTGTTACTGTGGTCCCCGAGCCGAAACCGGATTATACCTAGGTATCCTCTCCTACTCTTCATATTTCCGTATTATGTACCATTCATGCTAGGTATGTTGCCTGGGTAGATGGCAGAGTCTAGACAACCACCCTGGCGCATAGGTCAGTCCTGACAGGGTACAGACCAAACTAGGTAGGTAGCCTTCACGAGTGCATCCTCGGCATTACCTACCTGTTGAAGCACATTGTAGACACTGTAGGTTGTCTCGATGGTCGATGGTCAAAGAGGATACGTTTGATACTTTCGAGAGATACACTCACTATAGTACTACTCGCTAGTGCATATTAGGTACTCGTTCTTTCATTCATCTAGTGCTTCGCACAAAGACCCACGCGGCAATTATACTGCAGACTCGCTATACTACTGTACTACTAGTAAGTAGAACAGCCAACGAGGATTTACGGATATTACTGACAGATCATTTTAGATGGAGAGTCGCCCCCGAACTGGCTCACCCTCCAACGTCTGGATAGGCAAGTCAACCCTGTAGATATATCGTGATCGCAAGCGAAGATTGGCCCGCTAACCAAAAGAGACGCGTTCTATTAGTCCTACCCCCACCACAACCCTCGTTCAACCCTCGTTCTAGGCCCTACAAATGTGACCACCACCACATGTGTCAGAATAGTGGCGGATCCTCGTGCCCGGCACACGCTCGACCAGTGCTCGACGTTCACAAATCGGGGGGGCACCCCGTTTTCGCTGATACTTTTTGTGTAGCTGACGCAAAAAGTCTAGCCCTACAGGTTACATGTGCTATCTCCGTAAGCACAGCGAAACATTAGTAGCCGACCTATTTATTCGTCCATCAGACAAATCTAGAAACTTAGTAGGTTGCCGGACCTTGGACATCAGCTTTTGGTATTGTATTTCTCGGCGGTACCTACACTGCCCGCATGTCCTGCCATTGATCGATCAACGGAAACTTGGAGGGCATTGGATTGGTTAGGTGGCTGCACTCACGGGCCCAGCTATGCCACTTCGTACCTATCGTACCTATTGGTCTGGGTAATGAAATAGGTAACTGGACTGAGGGAGCCAGTAGGCCGTATCGTGCGATTCTCATAAAAAAAGATGAACACAGCCTCTGTGCATAGATTTGGAGTTGGTTGCTTGTTTGCACGCGTTGCAACGTGAGCGGGTCGATCCAATCCGGGGGTTGAGATCTGGTCAGGACAGGAACCGGCGTGGCCGTCGAGTTGCCTCGCGTGATGTTTCGGCATTACCTACCCAGACAGCTTGTGTGGCTCGGTAGGACTCACAGTGGTGGCCTGTCAAGAGTGTGGCTTACGCGCTCTTCCGGCGATTGCATGGCCCATTCTAGTGTAAGTATAAGGTTTTGCGTGGTGCGTGTGAGAATGCGACCACTGGATGCCTCTCGGACATATCCCGAGTGCCAGTCAACTGCGGCGCAGGGCAGGGCTAGGCATGCATCAGAAAGGGAATAGTCGTTCGAATAGTGTACTTACCTACCCACCAGCTAATCCCAACAGGGTAATTCGGGCCATTCCATGAGGGCTCCCGCTGTACAAGCACTGTTAGCCTACCAGCCCAGCCACTGGATGGCTGCTGAAAGGCGAACAGCGAACAGCGACACAGCGCAACATGCTGCGCACTACGCAGTGGTGGGCTGTAAGCGATAGACCCCAGCATCGATTGCATTGGACGGATCCTCCTTGGGCCCTGGGCCCTGGGCTACACGGGCGGCTCTATCCCCGGCCTCCAGTCCCTTCCTGATCCTTATTTCCCCTTATTACTTTATTATCTTACATATCACTTGACAACCTGGGAACCAAGACCCGCGTGCTGGTGAGGCTGAAGCACGCCCGTCAACCAAGATCGCGAGTTCAACGTCATCCCGTCCACGCTCACACTCACACTCACTCTCGCTTCCTCCCAATCCGATCATGCCTGTCGCCGACGTACTGCGAGGCCCTCGTCGCTAGTCACTAGGAGAGCCGTGGCAGCTCTCATCGTCATCGTCACCGTCACCGTCACTGTTGCTGCTGTCGCGGTCGCTCTCACCACACCTCATCACACTGCCTGAGGCCGCCGACTGCCATTTCTGGTCTCATCCTTGGCCTGCCCTCTGCGTCGTAGGCCATAATACAAGGGGAAAACGCCTCGCCACCTTGTTTGTTGGCCGCAATTCCACGCGGCCGCACTCATCCGCTGACTTGCTCACTGACGCATACTATACCGGGAGTCACATTCCCTCATCCTAGCGCCATTGAAATATCAAATACCATTGTCTCACTCACCGACCTCGTAGCCATCCGTCTGGCCGCCTATCTCATTCGGCGAGCCAGGCAACACCCCACTAGTCGGCTCAGGGCAAAGCATCAATAGATTCGCCGGGATCAACCACGGCAGTCAATCTTGGCATCGTGCAAGCATCTCCTATCCCGCGACTTGAGAACTTTGACTCACGCAAAACTCATCGCATGATGGCCGCCATGTTAATATCTAGAGCAGCTATTGCTTCGCGCAGCGATGCTCTATCGCCTGGGGGCATTGCTGGCGCCGTCATCGGCAGCCTGGTGGGGGGCGGCTTTTTACTGTTAGTCCTAGGGTTTCTATACTTCCGTTATAGACGAAAGTCTAGGATAGCCCAGGCAGAAGAGGGATTGCCCGTCTCCGAGGTGCCCGATCATCGTCGTTCCACTTCTTTATCCTGGTCAGGCTTTCCCCCACAGGAGGCAGCCGCCGTGCATGACAGGCATGCCCCGTCTGCTAAAGAAGAAGGATCCGGTGGCACTGTTCCGGTTCTTCCTGCGGACAGGTCACCGGTGTCGCCTTACGGGGAAGATTGGATGAGGAGCAACCAGGCCTACATCCACCAAGTTGTTGGCTGCGACCTACCCCAGGAAGTCAGTTTTTCGCTACCTGCGCTTCAGCAAGCCTCCCCGGCTGCGGTTGAGCAACAAACGATAATTACCCCTTTGGACCATGCGTACACGGCACCTGAAGCTGCCAACTCCAGCTATTATGACACGAGAATATCCATGGGCTCGAACCCAGCTCAGGACATTACACCTCCCTCGCCGCAGATGAACGAGATGTACAAAGCGCAATTAAGAGAGGCCGAAGAACACCGAAGAAGTGGTTCCCTTCATCAGCGAATTTGGAATACCCTAACACGGCAGTCGACGCGCAATTCGAAAGGGACAGTCGGTGGTGGTGCGCAGTCACCACCATTACAACAGCAATTTGGAGAAGCATCTATTGGATACCCTGTGCCCATAAAGCAAGAGCCTGGCCAAGAATCTCCAGGAGAAGTGAATTGGCAAGGTATAACTAACCACTACGTTGAAGAGCCAGAGGAGATTGGTGAAGGTGCTCCGGACTCGGAACTCCATGGTCCCGGCCTTGCACAAGGCGGACAGGAAGGCGAACACCAGCGCCGGCCTCAACGCGGAACTTCTGAGTATCAGACGCAGGACTCTCAGTATGGAGGATTTCCTTGCCGCCTTGATTCAACAGTTCGGAAAACGACAGAGGGAGGAGACCCTACGCTTCCATCATCTGTTCTAGCCACAGGCCCCACTTATGGGTTACCTCTCCCGACTCAGCCACAAAGCCCGACTGCACAACGAGAACGCCTTAAGAGCCCTGAGATCCCCGAGCCTATGGACATTGACGGCCTCCAGCCAGAGGCCAGTGGCCATTCTCCTTTTAGGTCATCGCATTCTCCTCAGCTATCTCCAGAGCCCTTCACCATAAATCCCATGGCTATCTTACACCCCACCAACCCTACCGAGCAGGCGGCCTATACTACATATCAGATTAAACACTCAGCATCACCACCCAGCATGTCATCACTACCCGCCCCTGAAATTACTACCCAGCAGCCGACACAGAAGGATACTGTTGATTCCCAACCTTCCAAAGACAATGACTTCGCCGACATGTACCTCGACCTCCCCAGTGATGAGGAATACCGTCGATCCATTGATTCATACGAGTACCCCTTAACTCCCGGGCAGAGTTCAATAGCAGGGTCAAATGGAAGGACACCTGATACTCGGCCCACGACTTCCCCGTCACCATTTCCCGTTATCCCCGAATACGGCCAACTAAAGCCTGACCCCGGTGTATCGCCTAATTCTTCAAGACCTTCGCCTCAGGCCGGCCCGTTGATATGTCCGGAATGCGGCCGAGAGTTTGACCAGATCCATAAGCTCAACCACCATAAGCGCTACCATGACCGCGTTCATGAATGCACATATCCATCCTGCGATAAAAGATTCGGCACAAGGACACATCTCGATCGCCATATCAATGACAGACATCTAAAGCTTAAGGCATACCATTGTACGGAGCCCTCTTGCCCATGGTTTAAGGGCGGTAAATCTTTCCCTCGGAAGGACAACTGGAGACGGCACATGATTAAAAAACACAAAACCACGCCTCAAGACTTCGAGAACATGGAGTTGTCATCTGAGCCATTTGGATGACAGTTGGTTGACATCAGCTCATTTCCCTTGTACGACTAGATACTTCGATTTGCAAAAAACCATTTGAATATGGAGTTCGCTCTAAGTAAGGATACCGTATTGTTTTTTATTCCTTCTCGGGAACCCTGGCGCTTCTTTCGCTAGGCGGGACTTCAACAAAATCAAACCCCTCTGGCCCCTTTCAATCTTTTCCGGCCAAGTTTCGGCCAAGTTTCGGATACTGTAAAAGGCATAGGGAGCAAGCGATTGATTGTTAGGCTTTGTATGTATTGGCATAGGAGCTGGCGGCATGCTTTTATGGACCTTGATTTAGGGTCATTGTAATAAGTTGGACTCGTTCGAAGAACTCAACTATTTGATGAATTACTTAGGTATTTGGATCCGGAAACATAATTCAGCCTAGACATTTGTTCTGAGCATTATCCCATTCCTATACGCCTTGGGTAAGCAGTGGATGGTTATTGAACTACCGTAACCCGCTTTTGAGATTAGAGTGTTCGTAGTAACTAGAACACTAACGGCGATTCGATGCTTAGCAAAATACCTGTCTCGAAACCTCGAGAGAGTGAAGATGCCTAGTTCGGTCTACTTGACAATTAGTTAAAAACAATGATTGTCCCTCGTAGAGAGCCGCTATCTTAGAACGGCTGCACTGTGTATGAAGGGGTGTTTGGCCTTTGTCTACTCTATCAAACCCAAGACTAGCCTACACTTTCTAGTATCTTAACATCGTACCCTGCTGAGGGCTAAAGAAACGGCGAGCGTCTAGTTGGCGTTACTAGAATATCTATATTATTTTTCACAAGGAATAGTAGCTTCCCTTGTACCTCTATTGTGGGATCTGCTCGTCGTAGATCATATTGTTAGCCTCGCCAAAAGTAGCTTCGGTTGGAGCGGGGGTTCAGCTCCTGTTGCTTGCTATAAATAGTTATGATCCCCGAAAGGGGAATTGTCTAGATAATGAGTGTCGACTAGCTAAAACTCACACCAAATTCGGGGTTTCGAGTTTCGTGGTTCAATCGGTACAGAGCCCTTCTGCATTTCGCCCATCGTCGCGAGAAGTAGCGAGAGCTATGGCCTTCCAACGTGGGATTTGTTTAGGGCGGTTCAATGTGTTGGTGTCTCGGATTTGGTTTGATGCTCGCTAATATACGAACCACATCCATTTCCACAACACCGATACATACCCCTTATTGAAAATGGGAATGTAAGATGTATGAATATGAGAAGCACGATATACAAATAAAGTGAAATGAACAATTATCTTCGTCAATTGTGCTGTTGTAGGTGCCCAGGAACGAGCAACGAGATCCCACCCCGTGGAACTAGGGGATGGGGTTGGGGTTTGAAACGATTGCTGTAAGGAAAACTCGCGCGACAAAACACCTTCGCGACGCTCCAGACATCCTAGTCTCCCTCTCCACAAGGGAGCGAACATATAGACAGCGAGAAAACGAGTTCTATTTAATCTAATTTTCTTCACTATGTACACACTTTGTTTTCTATTTTCTTTCTATTCTATTCTTAAGCTCTTGAAGAGCTCAACCATTTCGTTTCATTTCAATACTGCAGCAGCTAGTTCTGCCTTATTTCCTAGTTAATTCATTTCACCAGGTGCTATTAATTTCTATACACAAATAAATATTGCCGTAATAATCAGGGCTAGTACACAATGTTGCTCCGCTCTCTCTTTGTCGCGGGCCTCTTCTTACACGCCGCCGACGCAGCACCACAGAATCGAAATGGGAATGGGGGTAGGAACAGGAACGGCAACGGGAACGGACGTGGGCGCCAGCGCCTGACGGCCCAGGAGCAGGCGGACCAGATACCGCAAGGGGTGTCGGTGGCTACGGACGGTAGCACTATTCTGGATACCACAGCGCAAGTGAAGTGAGTCTGCTCGCCGTTTCCCCCCCATCTCCGAGCTCTCTCAATATCCATCGGGAAGAGCCCTCCCGGTCTCAGAGCCGAAAACCAGCCAAGAAGTTTAGAGTGAAGAAGACTAACACGGTAACACTACAGCGGCCAAGCAGTCCGCTTCAAAGTCTCAGCGCCCGCGGACCAGTTCACGACAGACACGGGGGTCGCCGGCGCCGGGCAGGCCGCAGGGGCGGCGGGGACGCTGGGCCTCAACGTGCTGCTGCACGGCGACGGCGGGCAGTCGTTCTTCGACTTCCCGAACCAGGCGGTGCAGAACGGCCTCGCGGGCGTGGCCGTGCTGGCGCCGGACGCGAACCTGTTCTGGGGCGGCGGCTCCGGGCTGCAGCGCACCGACGGCGTCGCCCACGCGCAGATCGTCAACGACCTCGTCCGCGACGTCCTGCCCCAGGTCCTCGCCTTCGACGCCGACAGCGTCAGCTTCACCGGCGTCAGCGGCGGCTCGCTCCTCCTGTCCGGCTTCTTCATGCCCGCCTTCATGCAGAACTTCGCCTCCCCAGCTGCCGCTGCCGGTGCCGGTGCCGGTGCTGGGGCGGGAACGAGGGCGGGAGCGGGAGCGGCTGGCTCGCGTAGTCGCCTTGCTTTATCTGGTAGAGCGGCCAATGAGACCGGTGGCAAGACCAGCCAGGTCCTGCTCAACTGCGGCGCGCTCGCGCCCCAGGTCGCTGTATCCGCTGACGCCGCGGCGGCACTGGCCAACACGCGCATCCACTTCCAGTCGACGCAGGACGACCTCGCGAATCTGCAGGTCTCCATACCCGAGTCCGTGACGGCGTACGAGAAGGTAGTCGCGGACGCTGGGCTGGGGACGCAGCAGATCGCGGCGCTTCAGACGGTGGATAACTCCCCCAACGGCGGGCACTGCGAGTTCGACGAGCAGGGCTTCGTCTCCGGCGTCCAGCTCATGGCGGATTCATTCGCGGCCATATTGCAGGGCGGGGATGGACGGCTTGCCGGCACGAACGTGAATGTGCTGAACCCGGTACCGGGAAATGAGCAGCTTGTTTTCTCTGGTGCCTCGTAGGCGAGAAATGGGCCGTCTTTGAGGACATAGCCCTGGCGAAAAGGGGCTTGGTTGGTGTAAGGCGGATAGATGGATATAACGAGAGATTCGCATATGTCCACCGCTACTTTAGCTACTAGACAGGGCGGACAATTCGAGTACGATCGATGAGGACTAAATATCGTCGTGGACAGGCCCATGGGTTAGCATTAAAACGTACTACCCAGCACAACATATCGCCAATTTGACTCTCCTTTTCAGCAGCGGGCGATTGTGGAGGTTCTGATAATCTCGTGCCCACACCCAGGATATTGATTTGCTCCTATTAAATCCTACCTAGACAGTTTGTCTGGGTGGGTAAACATGCTGGGAGGTCGGTGAGACGATAGGATATAATCAGCCGCTATTTATTCATCTAAACTTAAATCTCTGCCTTCTATAGAAGTAAATATGCTCGGTTGTGCTGGTCAAAAGGGCGGCGAAATCCCATATATCCAAACCCCAAGACGCCATTAACTATGCTTTGATCCTCTTCTGACCCGGCATGCTTTCCGTATTATATAGTCCGAGGAATCGCCGGTAGAATGGTGGTAAAAAATGCAGATGTGCTCATCCGGCCGGCGAAATTGATATAGTCCAAACCCAAAACAGTAGCCACCAAATCCAATAACCCCCTACTCTTCTTCACTGACGTCGCTTTCCTCCTTCTCAAGCTCAGCCATCAATACGGCTTCAAGGTCAACCGCCATCTCATCTATGGACGCGCCTCCTCCTTCTACGTCTTCCATGTCTTCATCTTCGTCCTCGTCCGATATTTGCTCTACGGGCGCATTGTGTGTTACCGTGCTGACATTGGTATGGGCACCTCCACCGTTGATATTCTGACTCATCATCTGGCGATGGATGGGGCTTGGTAGGTTGAAGTTATCGGGTCCGTCGTCGTCATCGTCTTCCTCTTCGTCTTCTCCATCTGCGTCCGCATCGTTCAAAGCTTCTACCCCGATTTCCAATTCGTCGTCGTCGTCGTCCTCCTCCTCTTCCCCGTTGTTAATTTGCTCCACAAACTCGGAGAAACGCCGGGGTTTGTCAATGAAGCCGGGAGAGAAATCGCGGTTAGAGGTGGGTGCGGCACCACCCGGGTCTTCGATGGTCAAGACGTCGTCGCCGTCTGAGCTCTCATCTTCCGAGTCGCGATGTGTCTTCTTTGGCTGGGCCGGCGGTGTAACTCTCGGCGGTTCGGCTTTCTTGACCACTGATGGTTTAGAATCCTTTAACGGTGGTTTCTTAGACTTGGTGGCTTTGCTAGGAACGGGCTTGTTTGCGGGCTTGCTTGTTCTTGAAGGCCGATGGGCTTCGAGTTGCGGAAACTCCCGCCGTAAATCTTCGGTGTCGTTCTTGGTCGGTGTACGCACTAGGTTCATATTGAACATGGAGTCGACACGGTGGAGGACAAAGACCTCTCTCTCGGGGTCGAAGATGAGCACATATTGTTTCTCCTCATGGCCTCGCGTGCCCTGGTAGGAGTAGCGGCCGCCGTCAGCTGGAAAAGATACTTCGTAGGAGGAAGAAGACGAGTCTGTCGAGTCGCTAGGTTTTAAGCGTGTCTGATGTGGTGCTGTGAGTGAGAGTGATGATGGCTTGTGGTTGTCTGGAGCATTCACCGGGTTAGTCCACGATCCAAATCAATGTGTCCGAGTATCTCGCTATGTAGCAGCAGCGGGGCGTACATCTGATGCCTGTGAAGACTTCCTTGGGATCGGATCCCAGCAATGCATCGCTCAGGACGACGCGGTACTTGCCAACCTTGGTAGGATCGATTATCCCGGCGGCGAGGGAGGCCATGGTCCTTCGGTCGCCGTGGCTGGCGCAGGTGGCTCGCGGGCGGTTCGCGGAGGACGATGGAATGCGTGGAATGGTGATGGCTGAGCCCGGGGTTGGTGGAGAGGGACAAGTGGATCGTCAGTCCTCGGGACGGCGGTTCGCAGGCTACCTAGTTAGTTTAGTGGTGGGTTCGAGCGTAGGATGGTGGATGGACGGGACAGAAGACGGGGCGAACGATCGGGAGATCGGGGAGACAGCTGGTAGTGCACTTGGTCAGAACACTGGTGGTGGACATAGTGGATACCTTAGATGCCTGTAATGATGGGTACGTTACGTATTAGTGCCTATCTACAGGTAGGTAGACCAAAGTAGGTACCTACCTAGAGATAGGTAGGTAGGACTTAGAAAACACAGCGTCAAAGTCGCGCCTAGTGTCTACTTACAGCTTTGTCTCGTACATGTACATTGCATCGCACAGTGTCTAGTTTCAAACATAGAACAAAAGTGGATTCTACAGTATGATTCCAGGTTAAATTATAAGGTATTCGACTTATACCACTTACCATGCCACCGGAACCTCAAGAGTAGAGCCACCCCGGGGAGAAGCCTGAGGTATAATACGCATATGTATATACCATTACTGCACTGCACTGGAATGGACTAGTAAGTTTGAAAGTGACAATACTAACCTATGTACCTAGGCACAGGCAAGTGCCTACCTAAGTATTTAAGGTATACATGATCAAGCAGCCTGTCTATTGAGGTTTTCTATCTGCGCCTTGAATCCCGTCCTACGCCCGTCTCTACCTACCGGACTACTATCGTAACGTGTATCCCATTGGCTCGAACCTTTATATATCAGATTGAACTACCCTACCACCTAGCGCCGCCCCCACCCCTAAAAGCTACTTAGGTAGGGAGGGGAGCAGCTAATAGGCATGAAATCCAATATACACCCTCTAAAATACATTCCTGCTGTGCTTGACCCAAGTCCCCAGTTGCGTACGTATAAACAGTGGCTGAGAGATCTCATACGTGGAGCCAACCAGCCAAAAAGATAAAACAAGGTCGATGTATTATCCTCATACCTTGCCAACTCACTTCTAGATAGTTATTCTTGGGAACAATCGACAGAGGTAGCGGGCCCGTATTGCTAGGAATCTAATCCGGTATCTCATCACCCGAGCTTGTACCAGAATGGTCCGCGAAACCATCTAAAATGTCTGGCCCCATCATGAATGGAGGCGGCCCCGTGAGAACGGTATCTACGTATTCTTCCGGACTCGCAAACGCGCCCGACAACATCATGTTAAAGGCAAGAATCGTGCTCCCTCTAGTAAGGCTGTCCATCGAGCCGTCACTCATGCCATCATCGAGATCCTCGTCCGTGACATCCTCCCAATTCTCATCATTTCCTTCCGAGGGATTAAACTCGGCATCTTCGTTCCAGTCGTCATCGTCGAGAGCATTCTCGCCTTCGAAGAAAGGCCCGACATACTCGTCATAGTACTTCTCCACTACACGTTGGCACTGCTCGCAAAATTGGACGTCAGTACTTGTCGGTTCTGATGATTTTAATGGATATGTAGGCAAAGAGTGGGAGACGGGGCTCGTCTGCGCGCATCCTCTACCGCTTATATAGCTGAAAGGGGAAGCCTAAGAGCTCACAAAACCTACCAGAGGTAGCTCGTCTGGGTACATCTCTCCACCTTGCCGACAGTACATATTGATCGACTGCCGCATATCGTGCGAGCCCACTTCGGGAACCGAGAGATCCCAGTACTCGAAGCCTGGCGGGCCCAGCAGAGAGTCAACCCATGATCCTTCTTCTATGTCGGCTTCATCTTCACATTGGCCGTAGATGTCACCGCAAATGCATGCATGTTCAAGGCGAAGAGTTTTTCTGATAGCCGGCAAAAGCTTTCGCCACGATGTGGAGGCAAGGGTCACGTCTCGTAGACAGAGCTTCCGAAGCGTGCCTTTATGGAGTACAAGAGCGTTCATCAACTCTATTCGATTACCAGCAATACCGCCGAGGACTAATTCGGTGAGGTTAGACCAGCGGAAGCCAGGTTCAATGATGTCTCTCAGAGTCGCTCCCTTTTCTTGCTCGTCGCATTCTAGATTCAGGATCTCGACATAGAGACACTGGAGATGTGGCATGGATTTCAAAATCTTTCGTATGGCGCCTTTGGCGAGAACACGCTGGCATTTTCTAAGCGAGTTGCCCTCATGTATCCTCTCGTCGGCTGGGTCCACATTGATGCTGAGTTCGATGAATGTGAGGTTGGCAAGTGGTTTAAACATGCGTGTAAGCTCCTTTTCGCTTCTCTTGAAGAATCTCCAGTGTAGCGATCCTGCGCGAAGCGTTTTCAGGGCGCATTGAGCACGGACATTAGCCATGAGGAGAGCGTCAAGCGGGCGTTTCCCTTCGGGGTGAATGCCACTCATATAACCACTTCCAAGCAAGTCAGCAAAAGGTTTCCTCCTCTGGGTCCGATAGCGCCCCTCATAGAAAAGGTTACTCGCTGACATGGTCAGGGCCTCGAGTTTTGGGAAACGGGGAAGGACCTTCTGGAGTAGGACCAGATCCTTGTCTGCCGCCATGAGCTTGTCCTGTTCGTCGACGGCATCACCGTACTTTCTGTACTCGGCCATTAGCTGCCCCGGTGTCAGATTCAATTTTCTTAGCGCTTTGCTCTCCCTCATCCTGATCTTATGTTCTCGCACAAACTCTCGCCATGCGACTTTCGGAGAGTCCAGTGTCTCAGCAAAGTAAGTCAACGAGCTGACATGCTTCGAGAAGAGGGGATGCAACGATATGGCCTCTAAGCGATCGAATTCTTCCTGATGCATGTGAAAGGTAACCTCGGGCAGCATATACGTAGCGCCAATGTCGGCGAATAATTTGTTCACCAGACGGAAATTGAGAATGTCATCAACACCCAAGAGTGAGCAAACAAGATATATTATCTCGGGCGGTACTCTGTCCATCTCGACAAGGCAGGCGTGCGACGCCGACAGTTATGGCGGGCGTCTGTATAGGGGAGATTTGACTGGATAGTGAAAAAGGGTTGTTCTTGTCATGTGCGCTCAGCGTCGAGAGCGGTAGGTAGGTAAGGAGAGGTACCGGGTGCTTGCGTATTAGGTAGAGGTTGAATACAAGGGTGTCCTCTACTTAAATAATGGAAGTTTGTGGTTTGGTATCGCACTTGCGCAAAGTTCATGCCTGAGTGTGCCCAGGTGGTGTCCCAGGTGGTGTCCCAGGTGGTGTCCCAGGCAGGCCGGCGCGAGGGTCCCAGTGTTCCCAGTATTTGCACGGGCCACTCGCTCAATGCCCCACGTCACTCACGCAGCGCCCTACCTACCTACTCCGTACCTAAGGTACTGTGCAGAGCTGAAAACAACTGCACGTAGGTACCGATACACCGCTATGCCGGTGCCGTACTTACATACTTTAGGTACAGATGTTTACCTAGCCTAGGTACTTACTACCTATCTATAGCCGTCTGCAGGCGACTTCGGTACGTAAGGTACAGTAAGGCGGGAGGGGGAGCGTCACAATTCGAAACCCAGGCTTTATTGGTGGGCATCTTGCACTGCACCGCGCCTCGGACGGAACTATATGGAGCGCTCTCTGAAGAATCCACTGGCACTAATACCTGTACCGTCTGCATGACAATACCAAGGTAGTTCAATATATCCACGCTCTAAGCATGGCATGCGTAAATCTGCACTCTCGTAGATCGGGGGTATCATCCAAGGCGAAAAGGAGGGTTAAATAAAGTTAAATCGTCACCAGATGGTCTCAGCTCGTCGACCGAGATCCCGTTCGTGGGGCTGAGAATACCCGTCGGGCCCTTTCAAGTGGCCTACGCCGGGTTTTGCAATACCTGTCGCCTGGTAATATAGCTTCTTGTTTTCCACGGATGAATAAGAGCGACAGTGGTTGACCGCACGAGAACCAGGGCCTCCTGCCGCCACCTAATTGGCCCTCCCGGGAACCTACACAGAGAGAACAAGGACGGCGAATCAGTTATTTAATAGCGTGGTTGTGGCTAATGATCTGCCCGCTACGGATGTGATTTCCCTAAACCATGTAGTGTCCTATACCCGACTAACCCATGTATATGGTTTACTTCAGCGTCTTGCGACTGAATCGATAAGTTCAAAGGGGTAAGCCTTAGGGAGTTATATGCAGCCGTGTTTGTTATGGTGCCTAGCCCTGGACTTGGTGCTCACTGTAAGAATAATGCTGTCGAAGATCCAGCGTATAGCACATGAGGAAATGCGGGTTGTAATAACCGGACACGTTGTCACGCTATCGAAAACGTGATAAATATGTGTGGTTCGGCGTGGCAATCTGCCCTGGTTACCCAATGAAACCGCCAAACTCCGCTCAAAAATCTCGCATCGAGTACTCAGGATAGCACCGCAATAAAGCCTTGGCTAATGCATGTTGTAATTCGTCGTTTACCATGCAGCTATACCTCGAGTAGATAAGTCTTAAAATCATGGAGTTAAGGAGAGCGAGAATACGCTCGCCGAGCGAGTTTGCTGGAATGTACCTGGCCTACCCACAACAAATACGGTGCGGTACATAGGGAACGACGGGAATAGTAGACACTTAGGCCATAGCGAGCATGCATTCCGGGTGGACCGTAATCAAGATTGTGAGTAGATGAGGGAGGAGCTTCACAGCGAGGTGCCATCGGCGCCTTGCAGGCATGGATGAAACTTGGCAATTAGTGATGTGATTCCAGTGCCATGACCTCTCCGGGCTGACTATCTACAATGCTAGAGTACACAAGGGAAGAATGCGGTGGTATGTATCATGCTGTCTATAGTACGGAAAGATCGCCGAATTTCTCCTGTAAGGGAGGTCAGTACAAGTGGTTTCCCAAATCGTCTATGGGACACGGATGTGGTGTAGTTCATACCTTGTATCCGGGAACGGACCAGCGGCCCTTGGAAACTAACTTCGAAGTCTTCTCGTCGATAGAGGGCTCGGCGGCAGCAACTTCGTCCTGTGACATCCAAAGTCAGCATCATATTTGGCCAAAATCAATGTCGTCATTGCCGGTGCACGAGCGCAACATACCACAGTGAGCTCGTCGAATGGCCGGGCCGTCTCAATGTTCTTTAGGGTGGCCTCGAGGTCCTTGAGCTCAAGGTCGACCTTCTCCTTGGTCGCCTCGGCGTTCTTGATGGCCTCGACCTCAAAGGCCTCGATAGCCTTGAGCTGGCGGGCGACGTCGTACTTGGCAGGCTGGAAGGCGCTGAAGCGCTTCTCGATCTCGTCAATAACGGCCTGGTTCTTGAGGACGGAGCGGTATTGGGCGAAATCGACGGTGGTCGGCTGCTCGGACAAGACCTGCACCTTTCGGCGGGCGTTCTCGTTCCTCTGCTTGAAGGCTTGTAGGGAGGCGACGGTCTGGCCGCGTAGGCCGAGAGAGGAGGTGACCTTGGCCCAGTCGAGCTTCAGGGCAGCGCTGCGCTGTGAGGTTGGGGAGAGAAAATTAGCTCATCTGTTTGCAAGCTGTGGTCGCAGGCTTGCCCATTGGCGGACCAATTGCTTTTATATATCCATGAAAGTAACGGCCTGAACTCCAATACAACCTAACAATTCGGAAGACACTTACTGCAGGTGCGGCCATGTTTGCGATGTGATGAGGAACGTAAATGAGTGGAGATCTGAAGCAATTCGTAGCAGAGGTTGCTTGGTCTTTGCCGAAGGACTCGGCGTTTTGCAATGGAGCGCGGCCGACCGGGACCCCGTGACTTCTATCACGTGACTCAACTTGCCCAATACATAAACCCCAAGCTGTGGAATTTCTACATTTCAATGGGTGCAGGTGAGTTTCAGTCTTTCAAGCGGGTTTATCTATAGACTGCTTTTTCTGGTTGAACCCTCAGTGGCGGTCGTCACGGTGCGGGCGCGAAGCACGCACTTGTTGTAAACAACAGTGACAAAATGTGCTGCAAAATTACAAGTCACTAATTGCGTGTCTGGCAACGGGCAAGAATTCTACGACGATCCCAGAATTTCCTTTTGCAAGGTATCGTAGATTTTGCGACAGAATCCGGCAAATGCTTTTTTAGGTGGTCCGTATACCTCGTCCACACATGATGATTCCGTCGCAATCCAACCCAGTCGGCCGGACTTGTGGCTTATGACGAAAATGCCAGCAAAGAGCCCCCTATTTTGCACCCTTAGACGCTAAGCGCCATAATAGAATTTACTATATCATTGTCGTTCTCTTTCAGTGCCTTGATTGCCTTTGTGCGAGAGACGCTTGCTTGTGTCATAACCAGCTCAATGTCCTTATCTTCAAGACCGTCGGCATCCACCTCTTCATCATCGTCGTCGTCATCTTTCTTGTCTTCGGCACTCTCAACGGCCTTGCCGGCATCGGCGTGGCTGTGGTCGTGGCCAGCGTGATCATGCTCTCCACCCTGGGCAGCGAGCGACTGGGCGGCAGCCTGCTGAGCAGCCGAGTTAAGATCCTCGATCTTAGCCTCACCAAAGACACTAGTTTAGGTGTTAGTCACTGAAGTTTACCGGGCTATTTCTCTAGCTGCTCACATATAAGTGTTGCTGTTAGGCGACTTATACACCTCAGGGTTGTTAATAACGAACAAGATCTAGTATCAAATCGTCAGCAAGGTTCCATATCGTCTTCCCAAAAGTAATACGAATAGAAAGGACGGCCAGGTAGTGTGACGCCTAGCTTCGGGAGCCTTTTAAGACAGAATACCCCTGCAACATGCTTGAGGCCAACCGCGGATGTAGCGAAACATTCCCACTCACGTTCTTGGGGCGGCGGAGGGTGACACGGGTGATGCCAGTGACGCGGGTGAGGTGAAGCTTCTCAATAGCCTTGCGAGCCTTCTTCTCGTTGCGGGAGTGGATCACAGCGCTGGAACCAGTTGGGCCGCTCTCGCCGGCCTCGATCTCGGAATCGGAGCTATCGTCGTCCTCCTGCTCCTCAACACCGACCTTCTGGGGCTCCTCGTCGGGGAGCTCTTCGACACGTGGGTTGGCCATGGTTGAGGTAGATTATACTATCAAGTCCGACGACAATCAGCTAAGATGTAGACGGAGAAGGCTAGGAGGGGGAGCGAGGCTAGCGAAGTAGAAGAGGCATCTATTCGGCACAGCACAGACCAGCTGCAGCCCAGTAGCAATCAGCTCTAAAAGAGCTATGATCAAAGTGAAAAGGAGGAAGTTGACTGTGCCAATAGAAAATAAACTCACATGCAGCAGAGATGACAGATGCAGAGGTCACAACAGAGAGATTATTACGGGGAAGAGGTAGTGGGGGATAGTGTCACTCAGTGTACCTGGAATTTGGCGAGGAAAAGTTGCGGCACCTGTTCACAAATTGATGTCAATTGTTTGGCTAGGGTTATCGCAGGCGGTCGGACCGTGCGCCCACACCTGGACCCCTCCAGTCTACCCGATATAGAAATGGCCCCGTTTCAAGGATAGGTGCTTACCTACCTAGGTGGTTTAGGTATCTACCAAGGTACCGACGTACTGTGACAGAGGTGGTAGATGAGATGATGAAAGAGTGGCTCAACGATGACTGTGTGAGATATTAAATAGGTACAGGGTTGTGTGCCGTGCGCACGAACCACACACAGTACCTAAGGTTGGAACCTCGGGGATGGAAGTTTGCCTAGGTACTGCCTAGGTAGTTAACATAGAAACGAATACCTTTCAAGGTGACAGTAAAAGCTAACAATAAACTGAATCATGATGCTTAATGTTGGTTCAAGCTGCCTCTCGAAAAAATCACTAAAAGAGGAATGCCACGTATCATTGAGAAAATAGGTAGCATACAAAGAGCCATGACCACTACATCAGAGCTAGAAATACATAGATTAAATATGAAATAATAGTTTCAGTTTAATCAATAAAGCAAGGACCTATACTGCCTACTATAGACTGATAATGCCTGACTCTAACAAAGAGATACCGGCAACGGTCCTGGATTGGAGCGAGGCGTAGGCAGATATCACCGAAGCTAAACAATTAGCACAAACTATGCGACTTATGAAAGTTCCCGGAGAACCCTTAGACTAGGTACAGTTCTTAAACCACAGGAGACCTTCTAGCCATTAAAAAATAGATGAGGAAAGCTACCTAGATGCAATTAAAGGACTCAGAATCTGAGAGCTACTGTTGCTGAAGAGGATTTCGCAACTCTGCAACTTTCCACTATTGGACTGAGATATTTCGATGCAGCATTCAACGGTCCCATAACTCAGTTGGTTAGAGTGTCGTACTAATACTAAATCCACGATTTAATCTTGGTGATGCGAAAGTCGTGAGTTCAAGCCTCACTGGGACCACGGAATCATTCATGACTTATCCCCGGATATCTGGGAATTCCTTCATTCTTTTATTCTTTTTTTACTCATCCTAGCCACAACAGTCTCTTGTCTACCTAACAAAATCAAGGGATGTTGTTGGGTGAATCTTTTTGTTGACTTGATTGCCTTCATGTAGTCTAGTTGGCTTGGGTGTTTGCAAAAGACCTACTAATTATTGGTGGTGTATATACAGAGGATCAAACATCGGATGGCAGTAGTAAATTGGTTGCACCATATTGATTCAGCCCTTGCGAGCATTCCAACCAAACTTCACTCGTGAACAGGTGCAGACTATTGCATCGTGAGGCACGATGAGTGTTGGGGTACATGAATCCCATAGAGGCGGAGCATATTCGCAGAACCCGCCTCTCTCCAGGTCTGCTGTCCCGTTCTTCACACACGCAACTCTGGTACCCGGGGCAGAAAACGCATCATCAAAAATGCTTGTGAATGGTCCGTAATCATTGACGCCGGTCACCTCAGAAATACGTTTTGTGTGTGACATACAGGTCCTGCCAGACAATGCAGCAAAAGGAATCCGTCAACCCCGTGCCCATGTACCATGCAAAAGACTAAGACCTCGTCCACCGTGAGAGTCTCTTCTACCTTCACCCAGAATCGAGCGCCATCCCTTCTATTCCCCTCACATTTATGCCTTGGCCTTGACCTGGGCGAGGGCCTTGCGGACCTCGTATCGTTGCTGCTTCTTCGCGCGGAGGAGCTGGAAGCGCTGGAAGTCGGTCAGAGCTTTTCTGCGCTCCGTCCGCTGGCTGCGCTGAGCCCACTTGCTCTGCTGCCACTTCTTGTCGATCTCGGCCTTCTCCCAGAAGTTCTGTAGTGTGCCGGTGCGGACGGCGCGGGGTATCTCGAGCTTGAGGTCGGTCAGGAGCACATCGGATAGGGCGATGGGTCCCTTGGGCACGACGAGCTTCTCCTCGGAGCTGGGTCCATCAACCAGAACCTATATTCGAATTGCCAAGTCAACCACCGATTCTCGTATTCCCGATCTTCTTGTTCCCTAGGCACCATGCAACACTTACGCGCTTCTCGGAGATGATCTCGACAATGGCGGCGATCCGGCCGGTGTAAGGGCCGTTGTTGATGAGGACGAGACGGCCGACCTCGACAGTTCGCCACGACGGGGACTCAACAGACGCGGACATGGTGGCAGTTTTCTATGCAACGGGTCGTTAGAATAAATAATACTGCGGCCAGATTCTCGTTGCTGGGAGTAGTGGAAGACGCGTGGTAGAAATCCGAGGTGCAGGGTGTACGGTTCACATGTAAAGTGTGTCGAATGGGGATTCTAGATGGTTGTGGTAGGAATTGGAGCTGGCTTGTAGGTGTACGCGGGATGTGCTCGAGGGCTATCGTCGGTGGGTGATCGTGCAGCTGTACTTACAGATTGAGTGGTGGGTGAAAGGGTACCGCAATGTGAGGCTCAATCAATGTCGTCTTGCTGTCAGTCGTTGGAGGGGATTCCGGGATGATGGATTTTTGTCCACACTTTCTCAAAATTTCCTGTGTGCACCAAATCTGGGGGTACCAGCCGATACCCGAGCTGCCAGGTGCCAATCGAGAGCAGTACCACCTGTCACCCAATTACCTTCCCCGCCCAATGAGACGACGCAACAGTGTGGGTACCCACACTAGTGTAGGCAGCTGGTGGGTTCTCATTTACCTAGCTCAATCGGAAAAAATACTCCTAGCGCTATAAAACGCGAAAATCTGAACAAACCTTCACCACTTTCTTTCCAACCTATCTTTGCCGTTTCTTGTTTTCTCCTCAACCAACAGTTACGTTTCAGTGTCTACTCTACCTACACACACTTTTATAGGTAAGCATTACCCGAATCATCAATTTTCTTTATCCCCAATCGCTTCTGATGAGGTAATTTGCGATTGATTCTATGTCGATGGCGCTCTCGCCGGAGCTGCTATATCGGGTAGAAAACTGATATTTATTTCTTACATATTCTGACTGCTTTTCTCGTTTTCACGGCCATTTGAGAGGAGAAAACGTTCATCCCAGCTGACCACGTCGCAGATCAACTTATTAGCAGTAACGTTTCCGCTTAGGTGGCTCCATAAGGTGTTGTACATGGGTGCTAGAGCCCTACTATTGGCATTCAACGTCTCGCGGGATTGGAAGCGGCTCTTTGTAATCTATTGACAAAGTCGTGTAGCATAGCTTGGAATCAATTCCTATATATAATCGTGCGAATTATGATGTATTTCTTTATAAGCCGATACAAATTAAGTATCTTCATTTCACCAGGCTCTCTGAACTCGATGCGATGCCCATTGACCTATAGAATCACTACGTATTGGCTAATCACGGGGGTATAGCAGTAATTTCTTCGCGTGTAATCAAACAATCGGTTTAGTCCTCGTAGCTAGGGCATCTAGAGCAAGATTATCAATATAGAGTCTGACTGAGCTGAACTATTTCAGCCTCTTTGAACTCCAACGAGTCCTACTTAATCACACATCTATCGATCGAACACAGCCTAGATCGTAGGCGTCTCATGTAAACCGCAAATGTCGCCAACGCCTTTCATGATTCCTAAACGCCATGCCTTCGCTTGGGTATATCTGCCGCTTTGAGCTAGTGGGAACAAATGAAAGGAAAATTAGAAAAATTCAGTCCACAATGCTGGTGCGCGGATCATCAATAGTCGTGACACATGATTGTGATAAGACTGAACTGAAACCAGCCCATCGTCTGCTACATGCAGTGAAAACCCAGCTGTCTCTGCGGGTATGTCACTCCCCTACAGCAGCGACGCCATCTTCGAACGCCTCCTTGTCCTCTGTGCCCTGTGGCCATTCCAACGGTGGTAACAGGCTGTACCTCACACCTCGTTGATTCTCCAATTCTTTGCGTAGGATCTCCATCTCCAGTTTCCATCGAGTCTCGAGCGTTGACCGGCGCGCTGTGAACGTCGTAGCTAGGATGTCTTCTTCATCCGCAAAATCCAACTCGAGATGCTCAACCTCTTTGGCGTTCTTCTCTCTCAGTCTTTCCACTTCACATTCCTGTCTCTCTAGCAGCTGCTCCAAGGCTTTGGCCTGACTATCTCGCATGACATTGATCTTAGCTTGGTGAAGTTGCTTCATGTTCTTTTCGAGATTATACTGTTGCCGAAGTTCACGCTGGTCCTTCTCAGTTATAACTCGGGTTGGCATCTCCGGGGTAGGGTTATGACCTAATCCGTCGCAGTAGGCCTCCATGTGCTTCAGTCGTACTCGTACGTGTTTCTCACTCTGTTCTAGGGTATACCGCAATTCCATCTCCGCGGCCACTTGCCGATCTTCGAGGTTCGCGGACGTCTTAGTGTGCCGCTCAAGCATCTTCTCTATAGACGCCGAGTGTCTTTCAACAAGGGCAACTTTCTGCCGTGCGTGCCGTGCCCACAGGAGCCATTTTGATTTCTGCTCGAAAACTTCGAATCGGTCCATCTCTTTGACCTGCTCTTCACGCAAAGCCTTGAACTCGCTACAATTCCGCGTCCGCTCATCGGCCTCGAGTTCTTCGGCTTCTTCCCTTGCCGCCGCCTCCTGTTTGATAGCTTCTTCAACCTCCAGGGCCGCGATGCGTGCCTCTTCTTCTTGCCTCCTTCGTTCCAGCTCCTCATCGCCGTTACAGAAATTAGGGCAACCAACAAGGGGATTCCATACTGCACCACAAATATAGCAGAACTCAGCGCGACACCTGCACGTCATATGAGTGCATCCATAGGTAAGCTCAACCAAGGTGCGGCACTTATAGCACCTTCGCCAACCCGATTTCTCACCAATCTTTAATACGGCGTCCAGCTCCCAATCATCCGGACAATCTTGACCAACAGGATGAGCAGTTTTCTTGCACATAACACACACGCGCGTCCGGCATTTGCGACACACAACTTTAAACGGGTGCTTCGGGTCGAACTTGGCACGTGGCGGGATGAACTCTCCGCATGATGGGTTCGAACAAAAGACTCGAGCTTCCCACGGGGTACTGAATTGAACTACTGCCTTTAGGAACTCGGCCTGCTCTTCCCGCGAGAGTATTGACTTGATGATAGAGCTCGGTATAGGTTGCGTACAACACCGTGGTGGCATATCGGATTCTTCGGCCGTGGCTTGGTTGATCATAATGCGTAGGCAATCCTGACAGTAGCTATGGCCGCAAGGCAGCTTCTGCAACTGTTGGCTGGGTCGTATATCATCTCGGCATGCGCTGCAGGAGCTATACAACGGTTAGCCATCTTCTGATGTGCATCCTAGCTCATGGAGCCGGGAAGCCAGTACATGGTAAACTCACATGATCAACGCCGCTACCTTTCTTCGACCCAACAATTTTGAGATTTCCTCCCGAAGGTTCTTGTAGCTTTCCCTCGTACTCATGCCTAAAAGGCTTGACGTTGGCTCAACCGTGGGCGATGTCACAAATTTGGACTGGCCGAGGCTTGGCTTGATGTGAGACAAATAGCTTTCATATAGCCCAAATTTCGGCGCCTGTGACCGTCCTATCGGCAGGATTCTGCTAGTATGGCTATGCCCATAGTTCGATGAATGGGATGTTATAGTGGTGCTTGCAGTTGCCTGAGATCGTGATGAGACTGTACGAGCACGGAGGGGATCTACAGTCGCGTTTGCCTCTGCGTCCATGGTATCGTGGTTTTCCGGTATCGAGGGGACTGGGCGTGATTGGGGGACGGAGATACCAAGATTTTGTGCCTTTATGGCGAGTCCTTGGAGATAAGTGTCGTGATTGTCAGCGGACGATTGGAGGACCTCGTTCTGGTAATCGGCGTCTCTGAGCTCGGGCAGAGCGTCGGTGACATTGGGGGGGCGACCTGAGCACGGAAAGCTCCAGAGCTCGTGAGCCATTGTATGTAATGGACAACGAGGGGAAGGAGAGGAAAGGCAACAGAAGAAAAAAAGACCCAAGCTAGGGTAGAGTTCAAACAGCTCGAATCATCATCCGATGATCAGCGGACACGGGTAAGCGCAGTGAGCTACAGAAATGTCGTCGATGCACGCTAGGACTAGGTAGGGAACCTACACACTAGATAGGCCAGCGAGCACTATCTAGACAGCACCTGACAGTGCAGCATAGGTAGGTATGCGTATCTAGCGCCAGGTCCCGGTGATTTCCAGGCCTCCTTCCAGTGCAAGCGTGCGAGTGAAGCCAGATGGACGAAGTAGAGAGTGGGGAAGGAGACCTATGACGATGGAATTATTCGGGATGGGAGGGATAGTAGAAATAGTACCTAGATATGGTGGAGATGGTAGAGATGGTAGAGATGGTAGAGATGGTAGAGATGGTAGAGATGGTAGGGATGGTAGGGATGATGTGGATAGTTTGAAATAGGTAGAAAACTATATAGTAAGGCGGCCCGTCGATACCCTGCAACGTCTAACGTAAAATGGGTGTCGGGTCGGATGATTAGGTTGTGTTTGTCATTGAGTGAAGAGGGAGAGAGCACCGCCCCCAACGAACGAGAAGTGCGTATACTGTAGCTGTAGTAGGTAGCAGGTATTATAGACAAACGGCGCTGGATGCCGAGACAACCTGGACGAGTACCTGGAAGAGCGTGAACACGGACAGACACGATCGCCCAGCTGCGGTGCGTCGATACGTCGATACGTCGATACGTCCAGGGAGTTTAGTTTATCTACAGGAGGAAGGGTAAGGACGAGTGAGGACAAGTGAGGACGAGTGAGCCTCGGACAACCCACTGATTCGCGGGAGCCTTGGGTTAGA
Source organism: Xylaria sp. BCC 1067 (assembly GCA_005188305.1). NCBI lineage: Eukaryota > Fungi > Ascomycota > Sordariomycetes > Xylariales > Xylariaceae > Xylaria > Xylaria sp. BCC 1067. The sequence continues at coordinate 2,812,101 of SSCS01000001.1, forward strand.
TAGATCTACATAGGTAAGTAAGGAAGTAGGTAGTTGACGACGACGTACCTCTATCAGCTCGGCACCTATTCTAAACCCAGACCTCCTCCACTCGTCGTCCCTGGGCCTTACGGCAGCTTAGCTTGCTTTCTACAACGGCTGTTCCCACCTACATGCGGGCAGGCGAGGTTAAGCAAGTACTAGGTTAATCGGTAATCGGTAATCGATGGGGGAAATGAGATGGTGGTATCACAAGCATTGAAGCTGTGCAAGACAAATTTCCGTCGCGGATAGGATGCTACCTAGTACCTCTTCGCAGGAGGATTAGTACCTATACAGTAGGTAAAGATGGGTGATTGTCAGGTGCAAGGGTATAGGAAGTATAGATAGACCCACTATAGGTCACCCACTGTATAGATTAGTACTACAGTATCCAAAGAACATCCTAGACTTAGGAAATACATTATTAGTCATATATACACTTAGGCCTTTAATAACTTGGTAGCTAGCGATTATTAAGATTAATTGTTTTTTTATATTAAATCTATTACATTGGTAAAACGGCACTATTACTTGCTTTATTTTATAGTATATTAATAATAACTATTTGGTCTTTTAAACCACTACGTTAAAATCTTTTATATTTTTTGCTATTTAATAAACTATTAAATTATTATTTAATTATAAATTTTAGTATATTAGCAAGGTAGCTAATATATTTTTTTATTATAAATTATTTATATATTGCTTATATTACTAAAAAAAACGTTTATTTTGCTTGTTTATTAGCTTTAATAAACGCTTAAAACCTAATTTTATATTTTATAAAATAGCTAAAATCTTTTAGGTTATTTTAAGCCTTTTTTTATAAATAGCGTATTAAGTATATTTTTTTTTTTAATATTTAAACCTTTATTTAAAGCTGCTATAAAAGCGGATAAATTAAAAAAGATAGCTTAAAAAACTACAAAAAAAACAAAAAATAATATATTATTATTTAAAATAATAACGTTAACGCTAAACAATAATTCTTTAAAAACTTTAAATTAAACTATTAAAAAAAGCGTTAAAAAAAACTATTTTTTTTAAATATTTTATAAATGTTTATTGCTAGGTCTATTACGTTTTTTTATTATAATAATAATTTAAAAGCACTTTTATTAAACTTATTTAACTTAAACTAACAATTTACTAATTTATTAAATAGTTTTAACTTAAATTTTTATATTAGTTTAACTTTAGTAAATATTAACGCCTTATATAAAAAAAATCTATTAAATAGCAAAATATTTAATATAAACCTGCTACTATATACTACTTATATTTTAGATCTTTTTTTTATTATTAATATACTTTAAAATATTAGATTTATATAGCTAGTGTTTATAACTATAAACTAAATAGTAAAAATTATAGCTTAATTAGTTGCTGCAATTATAAAAGCTTTTTAGCGTTAAAACTTTTTAGTATTAAATAAAAATTCTTTAAGCAGCATTAATAATAATAACAATTTTTTATTTAAACTAAATAATATTAAATATTTTAATTTAAGAACTAAAAATTTAAAAGAATATAATATTATATTTAGCAAACAAATAATTATATATATAAACGTTTATGCTTTTATTAACCAGCTTAAATATTTTATATTATTTAAAAAAAACTAAGCTATAAAAAATATTTAAAGATTATACTTTTAAAAAATAGCTTTATATTAATATACTATTAAGCTATTAAATTTAAAACAAATAGTTTTATTTAAAAGATTAGTTAAACAAATTTATATAAACCTAAAAAATAAATTTAAAAAAACTAAATTAAACGCTTTAAAATTTTTTAGCAAATATATTTTTACTTTATATAATTTATTTATAAAAAAAATATAAAATTTTTTGTTTAATTTATAATAGCAAACGTTAAAGTATATAACTTGCTTAATAAAGCTTAGCTATTATAAGCATTTAAATTATTTAATAGTAAAATTTAAAAGCAATTAATTAAGCTAAATAAATAAATAACTATATTTGCTTTTTTAAATTAAATTAACTAATAAAAAAATATATTTGTTAACTAAGTATATAAGAGATTTTATTAATAAAGCGTTCTGTTAACTTTTATTAATACGTTTTATAGCAAGCATAACAATCCAGCAAATTATTTCCTATATAATAAATAGCTATACTATTTATATATTAATTAGCAATAGCTATATAGCTAGCGCAAAAGGAATTATAAAAAAAATAAATATCTTTTTAGCAAAAGATACCTTTAAAATTAAGCTATAAAATATTTTTAAGCTAAGAAAAGCTATTTAGCTAATAAGCTAAGCGCTTTAAAGCTATAAAAAAGAAAATAACAATATTTTACTTAAAACTAAACTTTTTAATAAATATAGTAAAAAGAATATTTTTTTAGTTAAAAAGGATATTTTTTAAACAACTAAAAAGCATATCTTTTAAATAATTAATAAGTATATCTTTTATAATATTTTAACAGTTTTTTGCTATATTAAAAAAATAACTATAAACGATTTTTATAGCAGCAGGGTTATTTTATAAAAAATAGAAATATAAAAAAAATACTAAATGCTAGATTTATTTATAACGATTTTAATTAGGATAATACTATAGGTAATTTATATAAACCTTTAATAAAAAAATACAACGTTTTTAAACCGTTTAAAGAACTATAAAAAAAAGTAGTTTAATTTAATATTATAGTTAAAGCATAAAATAAATATAATTATTGCTACTATAAAACATTTTTTTCTAGTAATAATAAATTATATAAGCATATTTATAATATATATTTAAAAAATAACTAATAGATACGCTAAATAAATATAAAAAATACTATATATATTGCTAGCGCAATAAAAAAGTTTTATAAAAATACCTAAATATTTATAATATTTATATTAAATAGTTTAGTTAGGCTATTTTGTATTTAGCTAAAAGTTATAAAATTATTAGTAGATTTTTAGCTAAATATTAGCATAAAATATAAACTATACTTTTAGTTCTATTTAAAATTTTATATTATTTTTAATTTAAAAATTATATAAAAGGAAAAAATATATATAAATATTAAATGTTTTAAAACTTTTATAAATAACTAATAGATTTTCTAATGCTATAAAAATGTTAAAATCTACAAGCGTGCTATTTTAATAGTTATCTAAAATATTAAAAAAACTATATATATATTTTATAAATATACTATTATTTAAATATATTTTAAAAAATTTAATATTAAAAACAAACCTACTATAATATTTTAGTAATATAAAGTTATAATTATTAAAAATCTTTAAGCTAACCTATTGTTAAAAATAAATATTTTAAGCTTAAAAAAAATCGATATCCTTTTATTTAAAAGGTATGCTACTATTAGCTTATATAAAAATATCTAAATTTTTATAATATTTAAAGTTTAAAAAAAATAACATAAAAATATTAAAGTTTAAGTAGCTTAATATATATTTTTGCTATTTTATTTAATAGCTACTATTTTAGTTATTTATATAGTACTAAAAAATAAATAGGATTTTCTTTTTAAACTAGCTACCTATAATAAATTTTTCTATTTTGCTATACTAACAAACGTAAATATAAATTTTGCCCTAGTTAAAAATAAATCCTTTAATTATATTAAAATTCCTTTAAAAATAACTATTAAAAGTTTTTTATTAATTAATAAAAAATATAACGCTTATTAGGTTTTAAAATTTAGCATATATAAATTTGCTGTTTGTTAGCTATATTAAAAAAGTAAATACAAACAATTTATTTATAAGATATTACTTTTAAAAAATAATATAATTACTTATATTATTAAAAACAAAATCTTTTATTTTATAAAAGTATATATTTATAATAAACTAAACAAGCTAAAAGTAGCACAATATATTGCTTAACTATTGTTTAAATATAAATTAGTCTTTTAAAATAAAAGATTTATAAATATTTTTAAAAACAAATAGCTTTAGGTTTATATAAAGCTAAAATAAGAAAAAAAAATACCTAAAAAATATAAAGTATATTTATAAAAAAAAGCTAAACAAAAGGTTATTTGCAAAACAATAAATAATTTATAAGCTAAAAAATAAGTATTTAAAACTAAAATACTAGTCCTTTTTTTCTTTTTAATATTTATTGTTTAAAAAAAACTACTATTTTTAAAAAAATAAATAGTAGTAAATATTTATATAAAAAATAAAATATTTTTAAAAAATATATACTTAATAAAATCTTAAAATAAAATATTAGCTAAAATAGCTAATATTATATATATAATAGTTATAAATGCTATATTTTTTTATTACTAATAGTAAATTTATTTAAATTCCTAGTAGGCCTTTATAATTACTATACCTAAAAAATAGTTTATATTTATTTGTTTTATTATAAAATATAAAAGTTTTAATATATACGTTTAATAATAAATAAATTGCTTGCTAGCAAACATTAATGTAGCAGATAGCTATTATAACAATATTATAATAATATTAGCTATACTAAATAATTATTTATAAAATTTAAAAATTATACTAAGCAAATTTTAAAAAGTTAATATTAGTATTAGCTTTAATAAAACATTTGCAGAATTTTTTAATGTAGTAGTTTTAAAAAGATTTATTAATAGCTTTAAAATATTTACTATTAAAAAAAATTATAAGCGATTATAAATCTAGAATTTTTTAAAACTTTAAAAGATTTTAAAATTTTTATTAAATTAGTAAAATATATATAGTATAATGTTTTAATATATACTATACTAGTTAAACTATTAAAAAAATAAAAAATAGCATTAGTAGCTTTATTTAAAGCAATAAATACTAAAAATTTAAATAGAATAGCAAAAAAAAGATCGAAATTAAACTGCTAAAAAATAATTTAGAAAATTCTTTTAGTATATTTTATAAACGCAGAAATATTAGTATTTAATGCTATTAAAGTAGTACTAGTAATATATATAACTTTGTTTTTTTTATATTAATAAAACTTTTTTATATTAATATAAATATATTTGCTTATAGCATTAATATATTAGTTTACTATATAAATAATATAGTTCTTTTTTGTTTGCTAAATAATAAAAGATATTTAACTACTTATATACTATAAATAGCTATTTGCTTTATTGTTTTTTTATTATATACTTTAAGTAATGCTAAAAAAAAATACTAGGCTATAAAAATAAAAATAGTTGGTTTTATTTAATGCTTATAAAAAACCTATTACTAAATTAATATATATATAGCAAGCATTTATATTTTTACTAATTATTACGCTATTATTAGAATATTATTAGGTGAGGCCGCAGGGGCAATAAAAGCAGTAGTTAAATCGAGGATGTATTGTGAAAGTGTGTGTGCGGGGGGCACACACACGTAATAATAATAAATACAGATTGGTGGGGTCTCCCACAGGGTGGGGTGTGTGGCCACAGCCACCCACAGGGGTGGCACGGCCACACCGTGCCACACGGGCTACCCTGTAAGATATCCTATCAAATATATTACTAATTTATAAATATTATAAATTTTATTTTAATATTTATTAAAAATAAAAAACTAATTTAAGCTATAAAATATATTAGCTAGTTTAATTTAATAGTTATTTATAAGCTAAAAAATTTATATATTATTTTTAATATATTATTTTGTTTTAAAAGAATATTTTTTATTATAGACCTAAATTATTTAAAAGAATTAAATATCTTATTAAATAACCTTAAAAGAAAAAACATATATTAAGCAGTAGTAATAATGCTTTAACTTATTTAGAAAAATTTTTTGCTTTTTATTTAAAGACTTTTTTTACTTTTAATAAATTATTTAGCCGGTATTTTTTAAAAATAAAACTAAAATATACAAATTAAAAAAACAACTAAATAAATAACTTTTGCTTTAATTAAAATATTATTTAAATTTTATAAAAAATTATAGCAAAAATATTTAGAAAATTTTTAATAAAAGAAAATATTAAACATTATTAAACGTAATATTATGTTAAAGTAAAAGGACTACGCTATTTTTTTGTTTAAACTTTATAATAGCGTTCTTTAAAAAACTACTAAAAAAAATTCTATAAAACTATATATTTTCTAAATATGCTTTTAGCAAATTTTTAATATAATGTACAAAAAAAATTACATTAAATATAAAAGACTTTTTTTTACTTTATTTATTACTATATTTTATAAAGTTATTATAAGCTAAACAAATATTTAAAAGGATGCTTTAAATATAAGGTATTTTATATACAATACTATAAAAAATACAGAAATTTTTAACTAATTATTAAACTACTATATTTATATTATATAATAATAATTAATTTTATGCTAGCATTACTAATATTAATAAATAAACAAAAATATAATACAGTAATATTTAGTATATATAAAATATTTAAGAAAATAACTTTAATACTTAGCTAAAAGAAATATACTATAGCATAATAAAAAAAACTATTAATCTGCTATTTTTTGCTTATAAATTAAAAGATTTTTAAAATAATTATATTAAATTAAAATTTAAAATTTTTTTTGTTATATAGTACGCTATTTAAATAAAGCTAAAAATAAAATTGCTTTATTTTATAGTATATAAACTATTTATTAATAAATAAAACAAAAAAATAATTTAATTAATTAAATTAGCTTTTAAATATTATATTAATTTAATAAATAATTTAAAAAAATAGCCTGAAGTTTTTTTTTATTTATAATTTAAGTTTAATAATAGCTGGTTATTTATTATTAAATAATTTTTTAATAAGATTATATATAGCTTTATTTTTAATTATATTTAACTAATATTTTAGAAAATTTCTTTAGTAGCAAACTTTTTTATAGCTTAAATAAAGGTATATAATGCTATATATATAGCAGTAATTACTATAAAAAATAGCTTTAACTAAAAATATTTCTTACGATTTTTTAACGTTAGCAATTATATATTTTTTTAATTGTATAAAAAATATATAATACTAAAGGCAGCATTTATTAAATAAAAGTTAAAATAATAATATATAGAACTATTTAAAATTTCCAAATATATTAAGCGATTTATATACAAATTAAAATTCTTTAACAATTAAAAAATCTATAACGTAATATTTATTAACTATTTAAAACTAATAATATTTAACGTTTTTAGAAAATATTTTTTATATACTAGTTTTATTTATATATAAAATTACTAAAAATATATTATAGCTATAAAATAAAACTGTTAGCTAGTGGTATATAAAGGACTAAGGCCTAAATTTTATAAATAAATAACTATTAAGCAATTTAAAAATAAAGCAGAACAGCTAATTATAATATTTAAATCTAAATAAACTATTTTTTTATTAAAAAAAAATCCTCTTTGTTAGAAAAAAATTCCTGTTCGAGGAAAATCTTCTATATATAATAACAAAGGCGTTATTTTATTTTTAGGGGGCAGATTGTCAGGTGTAAAGGTATAGGAAGTATAGATAGACCTACTATAAATTACCCACTGTATAGATTAGTGCCACAGTGTTTAAAGAACATCCCAGACTTAGGAAATACATCATTAGTCACACACACACTCAGGCCCCTGACAGTGATGGTAACGCAGCTTGTGCGGAGACTAACAGTGCGGTGTGGTGCTATACCTAACCCTGTACCTTGGTAGGTCGAACCCAGGGTTGCAAAAATATACTAAATTAGTACAAAATTAGTATGGATTAGTACGTTTTTAAACCAAGATTTCTCCATAACGAAAATACATATAAACACAAAAGTAATATTATTTTAAAGCCCTTTTCTTAAAAAATATTATTATATTTATTTTTTATTTTTAAGTGGAAATTTGCTTAGTAATTACCATTAGTACATAATTTTAGTATTAATACGTAAAATTTATGTACTAATATATACTAATAGTAATAACTTAGTAAATATAACGTATAAAAATATAAAAATTTTGTTTTTATAATCTTTTAAAAAAGGGTTATAAAATGACACTACTTTGTTGTTTATATGTATTTTAGTTGCAAAGTTATTCGTTAAAACAAAATATACTAAAATGTACTAAAATGTATTAAATTGCAACCCTGGTCGAACCCGGCGGGCACGCCCGTTAGCCAGTCTTGAGGTATCCTCCGTCAGTACCTAGGCAGGTACTTAAGTAATTACCCAGGTACCTAAGTACTTACGTAGAGGGGGCCGAAACAAAGTAGAGAGCACAAGGTTAGATAGGTCTAGATATACACCCAGACAATCAAATCTTAAAATTGCTATACGTAGCATACCAACCGCTACTAGATTTTATAGGATCCTGAATGCTACATGTCAAAACAGTGTTATTAGAGAATGGCAGGGTGTGAAGGGTGTCGAGGTCCATGCTAGGTACCTAGGTAGCTTCGCCAAGTTACATACTGCCGGTACCAATCTCGCCGTTGGGTGCATACTAGGTAGAGAAAAGGCGTTAGTCTAGGAGGGGCACTTTTTTATCCCTTTCGGCCCTGTTAGCCCTGTTAGCCCTTCCCCAGCCCCAGGCCTAGCCCGAGAAGTCTCTAGCAAACGCACCAAACGGACCTTAAAGTGGCCTTAAAAAGTGGCCTTAAAGTGGCTTTGACGCGGCCTTGACGCTGCCCAAGGGCGATCAGTACATCACAGGCTGGTGGGCGGGTGGGCGGGTGGGGGTTGGTGGGGTCGCAGCCGCGCCTAGTGCCCTGCCTAGTGCGAATACGGGCGAACCCGCCATTGCCAGCTCGATCCTGATCCTTTGCTTGCTACCCACCGACATGTGCTGTATCCCCCTACTTTGTACTCACCCAACCTGGTGACTTTGGGGGTTTAGCGTAGACGCCGCTTTGCTCAGGCTCGGCTCGCCTTGTCCTACTTGTCCTCAGTCAGGTGACTGATCAGCAGGACTTATGCACCTCTATGCATATCCCCTTGAAACGGAGTGGCTCTACTAGGTAATAAACGGTCTATACAACAGGTTCCGTCCTATAGCTAACACACTGTCTTCGTAGCTAAACATACGTGGAATTCAATCGCTTCTTCTTCTTCTTCTTCTTCTTCTTCTTCTTCTTCTTCTTCTTCTTCTTCTTCTTCTTCTTCTTCTTCTTCTTCTTCTTCTTCTTCTTCTTCTTCTTCTTCTTCTTCTTCTTCTTCTTCTTCTTTAAGTTGACAGTCAGTAACTTTACATAGCTGAATAATAAGGATCAAATTCCGCGGCAAAGAATCCCAGACTGTCCAGGCTATTGAACCTGGTAAGCGTTTAAAACATTAGACAATGGTTCCTTTCTAAAGGAGAGCTGCTTTCAATGCTTCCAGGGTCGGAAAAAGTTTCGAGTCCTAGAAAACTCCGTGCGTGTTTTGTTTTTTTGGGAGCATACATATTGTTGCCCTTGCAAGAAATAACCCTATCCTCTCCCAACTAGAAGAACCAGCCCGTAGTAATTCATACAGGCTCAAGACCGAGGATATCTTTAGTGTGCATCATCGGAGTGCCTTACGGCCCAACTAGAAGCTCAGTGTTAGTCCAGTCCCTTGGGCTATCCAAAAGCTGCAGTGCAACCAAGCCTACAAGGTTGTTAAGCCGCAGAAAACGTAGCAAGCTCCTCTGCCGGAGTGGATTTGGTCCAACAGGATCGGACTTACCCAAAACTTAGACTTAATTTCCTACAAGACATTGTCTTCAAGGCCCCGAAAGTGAGCATGCAGAAGATAGATGCCGAAAGTATCATGGGCGTGTGGCGAACAAAACGCCCGTCCAAATTCTTGAGCGTGGCGTCAAGTATCCCTGATTGCTCCTTAGGCTGGGGAAACCCATTAGAGCTATACGTCGAGTTAGTGCTAGCACAAAGATCACAAGGGGGATGTGGAGAGCAGTCAGGCATTTTACACGTTCCGGGAGTTTTCAAAGTCTTCAGCGTTGGACGAGTGAATAGACTGGGGATATATACGGCTGTAAAGGTTTGACTACTAGCCATTTTAACGAATTGGCGAAGTAAGGGAAACAACTTGGTCAAACAAGGGGTTAGCACGCTGATTGTGAAGATTGATGTTGACGGGGGTTTGCGTATTGAACTACCCTTCGGGAGGACATGATACTCCTTTAATACCGGGCTCTCTAGCTCCTCGGCGGCGATGAAGTCCATGGCAAACTACCAACAGTCAATTACTGTCCTCAGCCTGCAGAATAAAGTCTCTATTCCAATCCCACTATCTCAGCGATAGATTTTGCGCTCTAGAAATGATAGTAGTGACTGCCTTCGGATACTCAATTGTATATGGTAGATGAAAAGGAAGGCCTTTCCCGCATCAAGAATGGCTGAAATGAATGCATGTTGGTGGTTGTTGTTGTAGTTGTTGTTGGGCTGCTGCACCAGGCAGATGAGTGGATTTAATTGAAAATACCCCCGCTCGCCAAAACTGCGACTTTCCGCCACAGCCAAACGTCTTTTCACGCTTTGACATCCACTTTTGACACGATCCAAGAAAACTATATTTTTGATAATGACCCAGTCTCCTTGGGCCAAAGAGGCAACTGACCGCTTCTTTAACGGCCGCAAATCGCCGTCGCAGATGCAATGTGACGAAATTGCACAATCCATTTCTGGCGCATTGACGGTTAGCCCTGTGGACACCCCAGGCTCAATGAGCTACACTGTTATCTGCAACGGGGGCGCCGGGCTACAAGATCTCATTGTATCCTTCAGAGAACCGGGGGCTACGCTTGAAGAGGAGATGGTGAAGTTGGCGAAGGAGATCCACGGCGACCTTGTACCAGAATCGATCTGTCACGGCAACATGAAGGGAGCCGATCCGCCGCTATCCATCTACTCTATGCCGTATCTGCGAGGCTCATCTTGCATCGAAGTCTTAGCTTTTCAGGTGGAAATGAATTCCGACGAAGAAGCTAAACATAAAGTCTTTATCCAACACTTGGCTCGGTAAACCTTATACATAAGCTAAGAACTATTTAAAAGTCATCTTGCTTATATCTCCAAGGTACTTTGCACGATGTCGATCTAGCTCTCGGCCGGTTGACCGTCAAACCCAAGCAACGAAGCAAGAAGGAATCCGTAAAAGGCTTGCCCGTCTAGCAGAAGAATTACCGTCGTCTATCCTACCAAACTCGTTGTTGTCCAAGCTCATTGAAAATCTTACCTCGCTCTTTAGCCTTGATTACCCACAAGTCCTTACGCATGGCGATTTCTCAGTAACGAATATTCTAATCGACGAAGATACGTTCGAAATCACAGGCATCGTCGATTGGTCTCTAGCGATGATTCTGCCCTTCGGAATGGATTTGGATATCCTCTTCTTAACCACAGGGTTTATGACCCAAGAAGGCTGGCATGACTATGCATGTAAGCTGCTGCTGCTAGATACCTTCTGGGACGAGTTCTGGGCTGTCTCTGGGATCGAAGGAGAGGAACGTCGGGGCAGAATACGGGGTCTGGCTGAAGCTGCAGGCCAGATTGGTGCAATACTCCGATTAGCATTCCGGCGTAACGCCGATGGATCACCAACTGAAGAGGTTTTGGTGTTAGAAAGCAGGATGAAACAGCTGAGGGCGTGGTTTAAATTGCTTTAGACAAGGTAAATGATCTGCCTTTCTACCTTCTCTTAGATGAATATTACTAGTTTGTCCTGTGATTAGAGCGAACCTACGCTATCTTAGATCACGGTGGTCCAGGGATCTTGACCACAATCTTAAGATCTCGTCCATAGATATTTGGGATGCAGTTCATGCCTTCGTGCTCGAAAACGTTTAATTGGGGAATAGGCAAGTACCTATTACTCTCCGTTTATTACAGCCCAGAACAATGCAACGGAAACTTATGCAAAAGTGGAGCATAGCTCATGCTAAAAGCGGCGTCGCCTAGATCTTTGAGGTGGTGCAATTACAAGCCTCTTACGGCATCCCGGAGAAAGCTACCTACAGAACTAGGTGGGCATGGATATGGGACCCAAAGTCCACGATCCCCTGCCTTATTTCTTGTCCCTTCCTTCCTATTCCCTACCTCGCTGCCTACTGGCGAAAGTTCTGCAGGCCGTCATCCGAGACACTCGATTTGGGTAACCATATATACGAAACTTACGGTGTGCAAAGGAGCGACACGTGTAGGCACTGCAAGCCGCTCCGACTTTATCTACCTTGTTCCCCTTCTGCCTATTGCATCTTTGTTTATGACCTCGTACCTCTCAGCTCATAATACCGGGATGTAATGATAGCGGTCCTCGGTATTATGTACTTTACATTTGGGAAATGGGGACAATGTGGTGTGTGACATACCACGTCGTATGCTCCCGAGTACGTCGTGGTTCTACTCGACATTTACATTCCGAAGCCAACTCCTGGTGAACATGTACGGCTGCCGGTATGCAATTTCCGAAGCTAGTCGGTGTCGAGTTACCAAGCAAGCAGCTATCCTACGGGGTGATAGGTCCCATTCTTTTCTTGGTGAAACCCTCCTTCAAGAGAGATAATCTGTCGGTCTCGGTGAAACCGTTTACCTTTAGTTCGGCCCGGTCCACCATTCGAGGTGACCTTATGGGGACGAAAATACAACAGCCGGCTACCCCGGACTTCGTGCGTCACACATCGAACTTTGTTTTCCGTGCATGCCTGGAGGTCTTGAATGCCCAAAACCAGATTGAAGGACATGTAGTAGGTGTTCCGGGGCTACTATTGCAGCGCCGGCTCGGCGAATCCGATGGGAACTAAAAACACAGTACAGAGTGCCTAGAAACAAAGGTTCCAAACAATATAGGATGAATACGAGCCCGCATTGCCGATTTCCTCCGCACCTAAAGTGTACCGAGTGTTTACATAGCTCAGCCCGCGGACTTGTATTTAGGTAGTTGTAGCACATTGAGGTGACCAAGCCGACAACTCAAATATAATGAAGACTTTGATTCACGGTAGAAGCTATGCTTAAGCGGTATGGAGGTGTCACTTAAGTCACCGAGTCGGTGAAGGTCAAGGGACCAATCAGAAGCCGCGGACCTCTCTCCTCTGTTAGCTGTAATATATTGAATAATTAGACATTATAGGTCTACAAGACCTCCGGGTGCCTACAGGTTGAGGCATACACGATATGGCCTCGTATTGAAGGAAATAGAGCGTGAGGAAATACCCTCACGACCGTGTTTAAATAGGGGGCCCAAGGTCTCAATAGGTACATCCTATTTTGAAAGCAATGGACCTTTGAGAGCCTAGAAAGATTATTATCTAATATAGCCACTGAGCCAGGCCCTAGAACACTAGCCTTGTTACGCCCACCCACTCTATGCTATGCTCCTAAGTAGTTCTTAGTGAAGGGAGCTTACAATATGTATACTAGAGGGCTGAGCAAGCTCACTAAAGTAGAAGTGCTTAAAGAGAGGAGGGAGAAGAATTAGGCGGGAACTTGATATCTGTTGTGTAAAAACATAAGACTGTGAGGTTTTGGAAAATCAAGTGAATGACCGGGTAGCAATAATGGGTGTAAACATGAAAAAGGCCAAGGTAAATATATTTATCATGTAAGTAATAAGTTTTAGCACCCCTAAAAGAATTCGATTAAAAACATCCAAGGAATCTAACTTAATCATTGGTCCTAGGCAATATGATGCACACTAGCATTCTAACTGCTAGGCTTCCGTTAAGGAGTCAATCAAAGGAGCGGGTGAGGATCGTCCCTGTAAATGGTTCTAGGACGCCTCAACGACTAGTTAGCCCCATCTAGATCAAATAAATTGACCTTTTTTGTCTCTAGGAGTAATTCAAAAACGTTGGTAATGCCATTAAATACGTAGACAGATTTATGCCTACGCCATGCTAATATCGACACATAGAAGAAGTCTTGCTTGCAAGCTTTATTCTAGCCTTATGATACTTTGTTTTGCTATGGATCTGGGCGGCCAATGATAGCTGGCCTGCACTGCTACGTGTGAAATGACTCGTCCTTTTCGCACTCCCTCCCTCGTTCTATATGAGTTTCATAACAATTGTCTGTCAAACGGACGCGTCATCGTAGTGGGACTAACCTCCCTACTCTCGCAATAATAGTGCTAGACTTGAGAAAGTTTACGCCCAACTTTTTGCATCAACAAGTCGAGTACCCTTGGCTTTCTCGAATGTGTCCGGAGTCGAGACGGAAGCAGGTAAGCTACCTGAAAGCCGGGAGACGATCGATCATGAACTACTCCATATTCTTCATTGTACTGGTGTTTGCCGTGCAGATCGGCCAGGCAGGCGATATTAGCCTCGATAAGAATGTAAAGATAGGCTCGCCTCCTACCCTGGATCCTACCCTGCCCCCTTCTCAAAAGCACGAACCTCCTCTTGATCTATCGAAAGGTTCCGGTCTCCACGCCACTACTCATTGGGCAGGCGCAACAATCGACATGCCGCGAGGCGACAATAATGGTACCGGCCCGGCCATAGGGAGCTTCAAGGCAGAATGGAACGTCCCGAAACTGTGTCTGCGCGAGGGACAGAATATCCAAAGTGCAAATACTCTGCACACATGGATCGGGATCTCGTGAGTAGCCGCCTGAGCCACTTTCTTTTTTGCGATATTTGGAGTGCTGGCTCTCGCGTTTCAACCCGATACCGTGTGCGCGAAAACTTCCGAAATCCTAGCGAGTTACTCTTGAAATGTCAATAACTGACTCTCAACGTTATAGCGGGAAGGAGTGCTCGCCAAAGGGCGCGATGCTGTTGGCTGGGATCAAGACTACGGTAGGTTAAGAAGACTTTGGCCTCTGGGACTTCTAGTTTGAGATTCGATTAGGAATCGAGTCTCGGGGACGCGGGTACTAGGCGTTACTTGTCCTTGCTTTGCGCTTACAAGCTCTACGAGACGTAGCTTCAAAATGATGGCACAACAACTGCAGCCGCTTGGTTCGGGTGGTACCCGTCGATCTCGATTGTTGATTTCGGTGACGTGGAGGGTGAGTAGGATAGTTCATCCACTGCGCTCGTCGATCTAGACTAGGAATAAACCCCATCGGGCGCCTTATAACTAGTTGGTAATCATATATCGCAGTCAAGCCAGGAGATTTGATCGCGTTCGAATTGGTGCTCTCCAATACAACCCACGGTGTAATGTCGGTACTCAAATTTCCTGTTCTTCACCTTCCCTTGGTCAATACGCGTGCGAAAATCTTCCTCTAGACAGTCGCTAACGCCACAAAACCAACAGAAAGATCGCCAACAGGCACACCAACCACGTGACAAGACAGACTATCTATTCAACTGTCCCGTCTGTAGACGACTTCCCGATCTGTGGTGACAAGGATGGGCGTGCATGGGTTGTGGTCGAGGGGCCCTTCTCCCAAGCCTTTCCGACAGAGCAAGACCCGCCAGACATGGTAACATTTGCAGATGGGATCCCTGGGTTCGACGACGTGAGCTTCCGTTTACCTGAGGCCAGGGCGCTAGACAGGCTTGAGGCACGTAGCGTGCGTGGTGACAGCGCCGCGCTCTACACCGTCGCTGATAATCAGGGGGTCGTGGTGAACGCGGATACGTTTGGAACCAAGAGCTTCCGGGTGTACACGTCCCAATCATGTGTTAAATGATCCAGAATATCAATGTTGAGACGGAGGGCCTAGGCAGTGTAATCAAACAGGATGTACGCAAAAACAGGCAGATGACCAAGCTTTATCACGCAATAACTTAAGGCATCGACGAACTCCTGGAGTAACGAATGCGTGATCGACACGGCCAACAAGCATTCTTTGACATGTAGATACCCGCTACCTAGCTATTACTTAGCAGCTTCTCTACAGCCCACTTAACGGAGAAGTTTCTGATGTCTGAGTAGTGCTGTCCGACGCCGACAAACAAAACCGGTACATTTGTTGCATGTACGATGCTGACCAATGTTCCTACCATGTCACCCACTGTATCACACTTAGAGATGATGAACCCATCAAGGTGCCGCCCGGGTCCGAATGATGAGTTGAAGTTCCTGGCTTGGGCGACCGAGTCTGTCCCTACGAGCGCCTATTATCCACCGTCAGCTGAGCAAAGGGAAAATGAGAAAAATGACGGGTACTCACCTCGCCAACCATCAATATCTTGTCGGGCTGGGCGAATTTTGCGAATTTCTCAAGTGATGACATGAGACGTTGGTCATTGTGCCGCCGCCCCGCAGTGTCGATAAGAACAACATCGTAGCCTTCGTTTGCAGCCTCTCTGACTGCATCTTTGGCGACTGTCGCTGCGTCGCCGCCGTAGCCTTTCTCAAATATCTCGACTTGGCCACCCTCTCGTTCCGTTAGTTCCTTGAGATTCCGCACATGAACCTTCAGTTGCTCTACAGCTCCCGACCGGAATGTATCTCCAGCAGCAATGAGAACCTTGTACTTATTTTGCAGTAGGAAGAAGCAAATCTTGGACAAGTTTGTAGATTTGCCTACACCATTAACACCCACGATGGACATGACGTAGGGTCTGCGCTTGCGCATCGATGCCGCCGAAGGTCTCGTAACAGCATCAATCTCACGTAAGAGATCTAATGATGAGGTTGGTGTTAACATCTTGACCAGCGATGCCTCCATGGCCTTAGCTATGCGTGCATCGATGCTCTCAAAGCTTCCTGTCTTGACACCTAACAACTCCTTCTCTACGCCTGCGCAAAGGCGGATGGCTGCTTCACGAGCGACATTTTTCTTGAGAAGGTGGTCTTCCATGCCTTTCATGGCCTTATCCAAATCCTCTTTTGTTAGAGTTTTACCGCCCACCACGTTGCGGAAAAGTCCGCTAATTGTGCTCAAGCCGGAGCTAACGAGTCCTCCCCGCGAAGCGGCACTTGAAGCAGCGTTCTTTGCTTCAGCTGACTTTAGGATCGAATGTACTTCATCGCCTAAGTCCTTCAGAACAAATTGTCCTTTGGACGTCGTTGTCCCCCAACTGGTGGAATCGACCCCTTCTACAGCTGTCGATCGACCGGCCGGCTCTGCTTCGCTCTCGCTTGTCAACGTATTCTGGGTGGCGGAATAATCCAACTGCACATCATCTTCTTCGTCGGCAAAACCATCAGCGTCCCATCTCCGACCCTTCTTAGGCGCCTTCTTCCCTTTTCTTGACGGCGCTTCGTCGCCTGAGGATGCGGGCGCCGAATGATTATGCTGCATCTTCCTAGCCTTCCGCGACATGCGTGTCATGGGGCCGCTTTTGCCGACAAGGAGATGGTTATTTCCACCAGGTGTCGAGGGTCGGGAGGTATTGGAGGCCGCGATCGAGCTTGGTTCGGAGGGAGGTGACGCATCTTTAGCTGTGGTGTGCGGCTTCGTCCTTTGCTTGAGACCTGGAGGAAGGGGTGGTTCGTCACCTAGATTTCCGGATTCTACCTCTTCTTTGAGTTCAAAGGGTGTGTCCGTGGCTGGCGCGCCCTTGGCGGTACCCCGTGCCTCCAGTTCCTGGTATTGTTGGTCGAAGTATTCGTCGAACTTGTGGCAGTGTACGATTGTAGTGTCGGGCTTCTTTAATTGGTCTCCGTAGAGGTCCACAAAGATGGTCTTGAGGTTATCGACGAGCTTGTCAATCCATGACAGGTGCAAGAGAGAGCGGTAGACAGCCTAGATGGGGATGCGGTGTGAGTTTTTGAGTTTTTCAGAATATTGGAACACTGGAGGGGCGATAACCAGGCCGACTTACAACGAATATGATACCTAGTTCTTTTACGAACGTCCACTTAAGAGTGTGTTGGTCGTACCTATAGGGTGGGTTATTGGCGGTAGGCTGGTCGTCTTTTGCGCCGGCAGACGCGGCCTTCTCCTCGATGAAGACATTGGTGATGAAGTTATTGATAATGGCAGGGCTGGTGGGCGCATAGGTTCGCGACCACAGCACCACGCCAGACGTCGTCAGAATTTCGAAGGTGTCCAACATGATGGCCCCATACAAGACTGAAGTTTTGCGGCTCGCGAGACGGTGTGATCGGGGATGGAAGCAAATGCACAATGGGGTGTGATCCGAGATGGCAGCTTAGCATCGGCGGAATGGCGGAAAGCCACAAGGGGACAGATACGATCGGTTACCTAGGTACGTACCTCTAAGTTGTGCTCTCAAACTTTAGGTGGTGTGCCTTTGTGGGGCCAATAGGGCCGTATGATAGGAGGTTAAGGACCGTACGCATCACTAGCCCCCACAAGTACCCCCACTATTCTTATCAGATTATACCCCTGTGGCGGTCCGTCCGAGGCCGGCTCCGGAGGACAGATACCTAGGTACTTATAACCTGAAAATAGGCAGGAGCTGCGAGCCTCTATAGTCGGGACTGACCGCTTATTGCAATTCGGGTATGCTGTGATTAGGTACCTAGGTACCTGGGGATCCACAATGGATCCCTCCGTTGCCTGCGGTCTGACGCAGCCAGCGGAAGCACCAGGTGGTCAATCGTACATTGCAGCGATGGAATAATCTCGGGACATTTTCGCATATTGTAGGCTACTGCCCAGTGAAGCCAGCCCACCAAGCTCGCCTGAAGCCCTTGAAGATCATTGAACAACACGCCGCAACTCGACTCCAATCTCACGAGAATTAATAACAGCTTGCCGTTCGCATGTGCTTGCGCCGTTGAACAGCTTCCTGAACCCCCCCAAAGCAGGGTTTCCCCGCCAGACCCTACCCTCACCTCATCTCGACGTCCCTGAGCCGCGCTTCGACGAGCACACAAGCTATCATTTCAAAATGCAACGAGCAAGCTACGCGCAGTCACCGCCGCTGCACCATCCCGTCCCGCAGCACGTCTCTACCGTTCCGCAGCTACGTTCGCCGCCGCCGCCGACGTCGTCACAGCCCCAACAGCATGGCGCGTACGGGAATCCCTATCAACAGGGCACCCCCGCCGCTGGCGCCGGCAGTAATGTCTTTGGCGCCTATGGAAACTTCATAAACGACCCAATGGCTGCCCAATTCGTCGGCCAGGTTGGACAGAACGCCTTCAAGCACGTCGAGCAGAATGTCAATCGATGGGTCAACTTCTCAGCCTTAAAGCACTACTTCAACGTTACCAACGGATACGTCATCAATAAGTTGTTCTTGGTTCTGTTCCCTTGGCGCCACAAGCCCTGGTCGCGGAAGCAAGCAGTCGGTCCCAACGGCCAGGAAGGGTGGTATCTACCCCCAAGAGACGACATCAACAGCCCGGACATGTATATCCCCGTCATGGCTCTCGTCACCTACATACTCCTGTCGACACTCCTCGCTGGTCTCAGGGGGCAGTTCCAGCCAGAGCTGTTAGGATACACCGCCTCCAAGGCCGGCGTAGTTGTCATAGTTGAAATCCTTCTCCTCAAGCTCGGGTGCTATTTCCTAAGCATATCGAACGAATCCCAGCTGCTCGATCTTGTGGCTTACTCAGGCTACAAGTTCGTTGGCATCATTGTGACGGTGGCCATAGCGGAGCTTGTCAACCGTGGAAAAGGTACCGGGGGCTGGGTTGGCTGGTCCGTCTTTTTCTACACGTTCCTCGCCAATTCCCTATTTTTGGTAAGTCCGCATGAAAATTGACGTTGGAGTGACGGAAGGTGGTCGGTCTCATTGCTAATGCTTGAACTAGATGCGATCTTTAAGATATGTGTTGCTTCCCGAAAGCTCAGGAGGTGATGCGAGGGGACCTATGCAAACGGATTCGAGGACAAAACGGAGTCAAAGAACGCAGTTCCTCTTTGCCTACTCCTATCTGGTGCAACTGATGTTTATGTTCATACTATGTTAGATACTAGGAGGAGCATGGAGATCAACTGTTTTCCGTCCCTTATTTGGTAGCCATTATCTACACATTGTCTATCGTAAAAGGAAATTGATGAACGTCGGCCAGTTATCTTGCATGAGCTCACACCTACCGGTCCTGTAGGCCCCTGGATGGGCATGACCACGGCGGCGTCTACATACCGGAATACATACATCGGAAACATAAGTTCATAGTGGATAGATATTTGGGCACATATTACCTACTATCCCTACAAGCTCATCCAAGCTCATCCAAGCTTTGAGCATCTTGGTTAGGCATAGTGCCATCCGGGTACCTGACCCCCCACCTCCAACCACACGCCCACGCATCCCTCATCTCTCCAGCCACAATACAGAAAACGAAGGCATGGCGCGCATCAGCATCATTGGGCTGATAAGTTGTGAACACGTATGAATCTTGCGCCATAGTCTCGGACGAGTTCAATCTCGAGCAATTACCTATCCATTCGATTTGTAAGCACGTCTGGATACCGCACTCATGTACCTAGATCAGTTAAGCGATTGCGGATGCCATTTGTCTATATATTATTTATTGTTGCGCCTGATGCAGACAGACAAGTCTTGAGTTGGCCCGCTCATCTAGCTCCAGCTTCATTACCCGCATCGTGATTGGAGACAATAGAGACTAGACTGTACACAACTTTACACGTCGCTTGCCATCTATCGACCTATTCCCTCTACGTCGCATTAACCGCCACGTATAGGCTTTATTCTCTTGTTCCCTTCCTCATTTCTGTTGGGCCGCTAGGTGTCTAGACTACTTGCTAGCTCAGACTTCAGCTTCCCCATCCCATAAATACTCCATCCAACTTTACAGCTTTTGTATGCTCCGCCTGACGTCACAAGCTTGTATACATTGTTACTTGTAACAGCCCTCACACTCACACTTCATTCGCGACCGTCAAACATGGCACTGCCTCCCATCGTGTCGGCTACTTTGCAGTCGGCAGTCCTTGCTGCAACCTCCAATATACTGGCTCAATGCCTAACGGCCTATCAAACAGATGTATGTAATCCTGGCTTATGCAGCGCACATCTCTGGATCTGGTCTTCTCCAATATACCGGATTCATTCTAATCACTCACCTAGAAACCTCTCGTTTTTGACCTAGTACCTATTTTCCAATTCGTGCTATATGCATTTCTGAACGTGCCACCCAACTTCTTATGGTAGGTAGTTTTGTATAATATGCGCCTTTGACTCTTACCCATGGCCCAGGGACAGCACTTCTACCGACTTTTTTCGCTGGACACAATGACCCCATGCTGATCCTCGTACAGGCAAGATCTCTTAGAGTCGACATTTCCAGCCTACCATGTATCGCCGACCCGTGCCGCCGTGAAGTCGGCAGCCGCAAATGACGAAAAGGAGCTGGACAAGGAGGCCAAAGAAGGGAAACTAGTCGAGCCTAAGTTAAATATCACCAATACCGTCATCAAGCTACTTCTAGATCAAAGTATCGGTGCTGCCGCCAACACTTTTCTCTTCAGCCTCTTCATCCACTCTATTCAGGCCGCTATGCCGCGGCCTCTGGGCGCACCGCTTAGCAACCCCGACAAGAGCCTGCAATACCTGCTTTCACGAGGGGCGGTCGACTATGGGAAGGTCAACTGGGCTCGCGTCGTCGCCAACAGTCGGCGCGAGTTCTTTCCCATCCTCGTCGCCGGGTGGAAACTCTGGCCGTTTGTCAGCTTGGTCAACTTCGCTTTCGTGAAGAGTATCGAGGGCCGCAATCTTGTCGCGAGTCTTGCTGGGGTCGCTTGGGGCATCTACATGAGTCTTGTGGCGGCCCAGGGCTGATTCGCTTGACTTCGATAGCGGAGTGGGGGAGTGGGTTGGTCATTGCAGACACTCATGGCTCTCGGGGTGGACCTATAGGTTTTTACGTGTCGGTTCGACATCTGAGACTAATGTCTCACCCTCATACGCGTTTGCGGTTATCGAGGCTGCCTTAAAGGCTGTGGGAAGGAGTATAGACGTTGTCGGCGCTGGGAAAAAAGAGTTTATCCCGTGTTCAGGCTTCTTGGGTCAAACAGTCAAGCACTCATAGAATATATTGTGAAAGATCTATACAGTTGTAATTTAACTGGTCATCAATACATGCATCTGTCACCGCACACTTAATCGCGAAGTCGTCGCTTCAAAGTCTCTGGCCCTAAGCAACTTGGAGCGCAACACAGAGCTGGCTCGATTCATAAAAAGGTAGTTAATAACACATGCATCACTGGCGAGTGGGAATATCAAATTTGCTACATATAATGTAGATTTAGGGTAGCAGGATAAAACGTAGCTCTTCAGCAACTCAGCCGGGTGCACAGTAGAATTAGAAAGAAAAATATACGACTCGATAGTGCCTCTTTGTTTTGCGAAAGCCGGTAGCGGTAATTCTGAGGAGTACGCTTACAAAGCTTCCTTCGTCCTCAAAGAGCCTACTAGCCAAAGGAGCCTTTGACCTAAATTTACAAAGCGAGTGCAAATTGACAAGGACGTCCGATATGTTTCGTAGAGCGCATCCCCAGGTTTGTCGACCCGGACGTGTGCTCACTTACACTTCATCGAGGTAATGTATGAAGTCAGAAATAGGCATCAACAATAAAATTTCCGACTTCGACTTTATCTTCTAGATCCACAAAGAAAAAGCGTTGGAGCTCAGGGCCATAGAGACCAAGCCCAACGCATAGTACACAAGACCTCAATTCAACGTCCTACGTCGCCAATCATCGGTAAACTCACCCCTAGAGCTCTAGATTAACGGTGGCCATGACCGGCCATTATACATCCAGGAAGGTGATGTCAAAGCGGCAGCCGGGTGTCACATCAGGGGCAATGACGGACGCGGACTGGGCCCAGCTATGCGAGGTTACGGCACACAAAATCCTCCGCAAGGGTTTCGTAATCCAACACATCAGTCCTATGACGAGTATTCAGCTCGGCGCAGAGCTTAGCACTGGTATCGTACTTATAGGTCAGTCGCTAGAACCATTTGTCCCTTCCCGTGGTGTGTTTAAACAGAGCAAATTGCCTAAGTAGGCACTCTCTGCTCCTACAAGGCCCCAAGAATCTGCAAAGCCCTTACCATATATGGAAATTGCTGACGCTAGCGGTATAAACAAGTATCGACGGGGAACAAAACCGTTCGCAACGTTAAGTCTACAGAAGCTGGCGTGGCCGAGGGTTTGATGGACATTGCTGCGGAAGGACGTGAGTTGCACCTTTATAGCCTGCCTCTTTTGTCAGTTTTGCCTTTGTTGCGGTGCTGGCACCGTCTCCTTTTTGTTGTGGTTTATTCGTTGTTTGGAGCTTCGTAGTTCTTTGACGCAATTAGCGAGGTAGAGACAGGAGACGATTCAAAAATACTGACTGTGCTGTCCTAGTGAAGGGTATGATGATTCTGTATGGGCTTGCTTTCTATTTCGCGGCTGCGGGTTAAACGGGAGTGCAGAAGTATTTGACAGGGCAGTCGATAACAGAACAATATGCAGGACTCTCAGATTGGAACCAATACAATAAAACTTGAGGCCCTTTGTCTCGCAAAGTAAAGCGCTCTTGGTTAACGCCAAGACTTACTCTGAAGCTCTTACGTAGATGACCCCTTTGATCCTTGGTGAAATATACCCTAGGTAAGCTTCTTTTGATACTATCTGTTTAATTACGTAAAGCTCGTTCCGACTATGTCCTAACCTGTGATAAGCCTAACGATTAAAAGATATCTGTTAAGGAAAGATTGATCACTCACTGGACTCTTTTATCCCCCTTTTCGGCGTGTCTTAAAAGCAAGATTTGCCAAAGTAGGCATTTTTGTTTCTGCAAACCCTAAAACTCTGAAGAAATCTTACCGTAATTGAAAATTATTGGCTTTAGGGCTATGAATATACAACAGCTCCTGGCGTGTGTCGGGGATTTGAGATTACGTATAAGGGCTTCATTTTGGCATTACTCACCTGCCATTTGAAAGGGTCTGCCCTGTAGGTAATGCTAAACATCGGTCGGTGTTGTATATTACTCCCAAAATGTACCGTCATCAATCTCTTGAGATCCTTGAGAGCTGTCATCTATCAATGGTTGCCTAGCTTCTTCGAGGTCAATAATTCGAAAGGAAAACCAGACTTTTCCGTTAAGGTAGGTGTGACGAAACTCAGGGTGGTCAGGATTTTCTGCCATGGCCCGGATCTTTTGCTGTACGCAAGGGTCGGCGAGCGAACAAGGCCTTTTGATTGGCCTAACGATGATGTCAGCAACCAGTGCAACACCGAGGTGTGAATGGAGTTCGTACGTTTTGGGGCCTGGGCCCTGAATAAGATAGCCGTAGGGTAAGATTTCGTCGACTGACTTCTTAATGCGGCTGTTAACATTGAACCATTCCTGGGGGGTGAGTACGAAATCCCCGCGCAAAGCTCTGTGTTTTGCCCACAGAAATGGATTTTGAAAGGCTGGGCCTCTGTTTGTTGGCATCGGAATCATACTTCGTTCCGACATGATAGAGAGCTGAGAAGACTGTCGGGGTCGGGGTCGGGGTCGGGGTCGGGGTCTGGGTCTGTTAGACATTGTTATAAATGAAAAACTTAGTACACGAGGTGCAAGCTAGTAAGAAGATATATTGAGAAAACCTTTGTTGTCCACTTGGGATCATTTATACAATACTACTTGTACCGTGTTACTGAACAATATGCATGGATTTCTATTCGTCCTTTTAGTAGCATGAAACAGTATCTTTGATCTGGCGCCATATAGGACAATCGGGTTCTTCACAAAGAGTGGTGTGGTAATTAACAAGGACAGAGTTTGGGTTTCAGCGCAAGTTAAAACGCTCTAGCTAAATTAAAGTCTCCAAAACTAGACGATTACAATCTAATCCAACAAGAGCGTATTTTCATTGCTCTACACCATTAAGCTGGCATTTCGACTAAAATTAGTACCGCCCTATGGCCCTTGTTTCTTAACCTCCGTTTGACTCTCCGCTTTCAGTTGTGACACGATGGCGCCGTCAGCCACATTATCTTGACTTGCCCAAGAGCTGTGATTGCATCCATCTTGATCTTGCCATAATCCAGCCTCCATCGAATCGCTGGTTTCCCTTTTCCGAGTCACGAAGTTGATTGATTGGCGGGCCTTAATAGCGACTCGGTTCCCTCCTAATTTAGCCCCCGGACCATTGTTGCCGTAGCTCTGGGTTGTCCTGCAAGCATCTGGTTGTTAGAAGCTACAGTTTATAGCAAAGATTTAGGGCATTCTTGAAGGCCTGGGAAAAGCAGATCCATGTCTAAAGGAAAGCTACCTGTCGAAACGGAACACTCAACGCAGGATTCCGTACTTACTGTCTGTGTCTACTATTAAACGGTGTCCCTCCATAGGTGCGCGAGCCGAAACCGCCCACATCAACTTCGGACTCCTTTTGCCATCCACAAATACAAGATAGCCAACCGCTTTGAGACAATTGCTTAGCGATAGTATGGAAACACATGGGGATGCCAATTGCGATCAAGGTTACAGATAGCTCGGCGGCGTGCCAGATCACTAACTGGACAGTGTCCTCTGACGAAGCGGTTAGTATTTCTTCGATAAAAATTGGAAATTTCGGGCTGTCACGCCAGCTCTGATCTACCCATGTCTGGTTAGGGCATGGGCGTTGGGTAACGGGCCACTCACTTAAATAGTTGCGGCTCCCTAGACTGTGCAACTCAGTGGCTCTCTTAATCCCACAGGCTGCGGCTCTAGAACAACGACAGTTTAGTGAGTCTATCATTTTCTAGAATTATTACGTTGGTGACTTACATGAGGCCCAAGCTTAGACTTAATAGAATGACAATCTTTCGCCTCCAAGCCATATTAATATTCCACTATTGTTATTGGTTAGCTAGGAAATATAGACATAGAGAACTAGAAAATGAAATTAAATACTCTCTAGCCGCTATTTCTCACAAAGGTAGGCACTAGGGACTTTGGAGGGCTTTGGAGGGCTTGGAGGGCTTTGGGGGACTATGGGGCTTCTAACAGGATTCAATAGATATATGGGAAATCAATTCTACTTACCAGGACATACCAGGGAAGTGCTGCGTAACAGACATCGACAAAAACGCTTAGCGAGCCTGCAAGGAGTGCTACCGGAGTGGGATCGAAACAATGTCCGCTAACACGTGGGTCCCAAAAATGTGATGCTGGTTGACACGAACCCCAGACCACTCCCTGCGCAATGACGACGCTGATGCCGAAAATAGTTATCGGTACCCATATAAATATCTTGTGTCCCCTTTGAATGACAAGGCGGTCCAGGAAGAATGTTATTGATAGTTTTGAAGTGACGTTCCCAGCAATGAGAAACGTCTGACCGATCATCTCGTAGAGAATAGCTTGGGATATGTCATCTGCCGATTCAATAGCCGAATTGTCCCAACCAAGACCATGCTGTGCTGAGAGTTGAACTAGGATGGCGTATATAAAGAAGAATATCTATGCCAACAATATCTCAGTCAGGAAGGCCATCAATTATGTTCGGAGACTTCGATATTTTTTATACTTGCTCGGTGTCCATATCATCTCCTTTTGGGGCTAGAAAATGAAAACTCACAAATGAAACAATGTAGGCGTAATCGTCAGCTCTGAAGCAGTCAAGAGCCTTAATGCGTATGTAGAGACGAAGCAAGACGAACATGAATGTTACAGTGAGCAAAATCCACATAGGCACAAGGGCCTGGTATGCATAGGGGGCTATACCCTGGGCCATCGCTGGCTAAGATGTTGAGTGTTTTGTTTTTCGGTATTGCTATTTTGCTCGATATCGCATGCTGGTAAGAACTAAGATTAAGGAAAAATATTGGCGGCGAAGACCATAAAAATAACCATTTTTGAGTTAGTGAGCGAGCGAACGCGCGAGCGCGAGCGGGCAAGTTTCTTGGGGCAAAAGTTCGTCAATCCCTTGCCCATGGCTTCTTATTGTAACGTACAATTGTTGGTCAACAAGAATCCTTGTATTCTGGGACCTGCAGGTAGCAATCGTCACATGGCAGAGAACGGGGCTGGAGCCACGTCTGGAGGTCGCTCGGATATTCCATTGGTACTCGACAGGGTGTTGGTAGTTTCAGCCTAAGACTAGCTTCCTTAGTTTTTTTTGTATGCAATATAAGAGGTATTGCCGATCGGCGCTATTCGAAAATCTTGATTGTTTTCACAGGATCACCTTTAGAAGTTGCGTCAAGCGGGCCTTTAACAAGCGCGCCGTCGTTGTGTGGCGACGGCACGTAAATCAGGGGAAGGTTTATGAATTCATCTTCGATGTGATTGTTCATGATGAGATTTGCGTCCTTACTTCTAATATATTGTGGAAACTGGCAAGACAATTTGCGAGGAGGAGATTTAGACTAGCTACAGATACTTTAACGAGTTATCCGGAAAGCCGTTCTGCTGGTCATAGTGATATGAAGGAACCAGGTAGGTATGAGAGCGAAAACCCTAATTAACGTGCCCCATCATACAGAGGCTCATTTTACTAAAAAGATCGTATCCGGAATACAGGAACTTCTAAGAGAAATGCCCGGGGGCTAAGCGAACACGCGACACGGGAGGCTGGAAGTACGGCTATCCGTACGGCCGGGAACAACTTCTAGGCTTGATTGGCATTTGGGATGAGCTCCCTTGCAGAATAAACCGATAGCTCGTTTCCCCATGCAGATCCTTGCCGCTTATCTAATATATCCGTTAGCAATTTCATGACACTGTGGATATATATTTTCACATTTTAGAGGCGCCTGTCCTATAATCTGGCTGCCCGTATACATATGTAGTCTAGGGATAAAGAGCTATAAATTATTTACCTACATCTGTATTCCTCTACTGATCCTTGGGACATGTCTTAGGGTTCTGGTGTCATGGTAGCCTTTCGATTTCGGAATAGCTAGGTACCTAACCTAAAGCCGGCGGATATATTGAAACCACAACACCCTTTTTGATCTTCAATCTATTCCCTGGTCCGACGTCCTCCTTACCTCGCGATACTCGCCACGCTGCCCATCGCATAATTGCCGGGAGATGCGAATAATTGAACAGGTGGTATAGATATATTTGAGTGTTTTACTTTGTACGTACGACCCGTGACTTTTTCACCCTTACTTCTTTTCATCTTGATCCCTACTCTGTATATTTTATGGCAAACTCGAAATCCCTTTCTAGCAGGCACTCGTACTCAGCTCTAACGGGCCGGTCAGTCCTCGTATCCCAATAACCTATGCTGCACAATACCTCTGTAGTAGACGAGGAATCCACTGGCGATAACACTGGCTTAGTATGAAAGTATTTCTTTGTATCATGGATAGATGCACATATATGCTAAAAAAGGCTCGTAAGATGGGCATCAAACTGTAGCATGGTGGCCCCGCGAGCTCTCCGCAAGGCGCAGTAGAGTGCATATAGCTCGAGCCTCGTTGGTGCCTATGTCACCATTGACACCACCACCAAAACCCACTGTTCTCATCTCTCTCTACGTGGTGATTGGGACTTGATGGTTATGGTCTGAAAAAGAAAGCGTGCAACAACGAGACGGAATTATTTGGCGAAGTGGTCTCTCTTTGGATTCTACAGGTTATCCCTGCCCTGTGCTCATGATACTCTCGACTTCCACCGCGATTTTGATAAATTTGGCGGTCTTCTCTAATAGTACACTATTGGCGGGACCCGACGGGAATCGAATATGGATTGTGTTTGCAAATATAGTAAAGTCGACCGTTTATAATCAGGTGAATGCCACTCCTAGTAGATCTCTTCTGCCGAACCAGCGGCGCCGTTGAATTCATGAGGTGGAATTTGGACTAGCTAATTGCTTCGGCTAAGGTCATAGATGTACCGTTCGGTCTGGTAAATCATTTCTATCACCAAGGCACTGTGATCTCAACGCACTCTCGTTAGTTGCGTATCGGCATGCGCAGTGTCGGGCCCCGGGCAGAGCAAAAAGTTACTCTCAATCCGTTAGTTAGTAAATAAAGACGCTTAGAATTTGCCGATTTCCCCCTTATGCATCCACTTTAAGGAGCCTTTGTGACTATGACTATGCCCCTTATAGATAAATGTTTCAGTAGGAACAAACTTCTCTGTTCAGCCAATAAACAACCTAGACACAGATTTTAGGAGCGGCGCGTAGCGAAGATATTCCCACTGCCATGTTTTGGGGTACGGGAAGTTGGAAACTGGGTCCATCCATAAGAAGAGCGTAGCTGGGGCTCCTGAGGTACTGGAGTTATCCACTCTCACTTTTGACCTAGCATGAAAGTAACTGAATCCGACCGATTAATGACCTTCTCCGTGGGCGGTATTGTAAAGTAATCTGGAAATTCTTTAGAATTTGATTATCAATTCTTGTTAAGAGCGGTGTCTCACTACTTGGGCCGATTATTAGATTAATACCTGCCTCCTATTATAACAGTAGCGCAGCCACAACTATGCAATTTCCGTTGATAAATTATTAAAGCACTGTTCCCCAAAATAAAAAAAATTATGCTGTTAAACTAGACTCCTCAAGTATCAACTGTCACGGAAAAGTGGGTCTGCCAAGATGGCTTGGGTAAATTATAGCGCGACTGATCTACTAGTTTTTTCACAGCTCAAACGCACACCTGAACTTTCTTCCCTTTAGTTACTCAGATCATCTAATAGATACTTCATCTGATCGTTACTGGAGTGCACACAGGTTCACTACTTCCATATGATCAATACTCCACTCCTCCGCGAGATCAACGGTATTTATAGCTGTATCCGCTTCTCCGCGACAGACTTTGGTATTGAATTAAATAAGTACAATGGCATTTAGAAGTTCTAGCCCTGTGATCAGGTATTGTCACACGGTATAGGGATGTCGATTTTGGTCACCTAGTCGGTGTAGGTCAATAAACCAATTAGGAGCAGTAGGGCCCCTCTCCCTTAGCCATCAATATAAAGGGTAGACCTTATTGGTCCCTGAGACTTCAGGTCACCTATAGACCGCGACGTACGAGATCTGGTCCTGTATCAGGGGGACTGAAATATGAGGAAATACCACTATCGATTGTACATGGATAGGGAGCCTGAGAACTCGATAGATATAAACTATTCGGAGGCCACGGACCTTTAAGAAACTAGAAAGATTATTATCTAATACAGTCATTGCGCTAAGCCCTCGCATACTAGCCCTTATTATGGGTATAATGGCTTACAATTCATTTGATTCATCTAGTCGAGATAATGCCCTTAGGTGGAAGCTAATGGAATAAAGAGAAATCCTATATTGAGAAAGTTGGCCGCTTAAGCCTCTTAAGAGGCAATTTTATAAATTAAAAATAGTAATAACATGTAAAATATTAGAGGAGGGCACCGGTATGGCTGTTACAATATAAAATAAAATCTTTATCAGTTACTGGTGGCTACTCTAACAGGGACAAGTTGATTAAGCGTGCGAAGACGGACGTATGGGTATATTGTAATACATATAACTCCACTCAAGTCAACAATTTCTTTTTGATTCTCTAGAGACCTAACGGACTCAACTAGTTTAAAAGCTCTTCTAGACCAATAAGAGTGAATAAATATTCGAGCATCGACTTACTTTTGTATTACCAAACTGCTAGCACCCGTTAAACTTCACATTATGGTGTCCCCTTTTCGCCACGAGGGTTGCGAACTGCAAAACACGATGAAGCATTTTTAATAGCATACTCCTATAAGAACTGCTCCTTAGCTCAGTATACATCAGTTCAAACTGACCCGTTCTCCTACCGCGCATTCGTTAGCCAGAAGCTCCTCTGATACAAGCATGGTATAAAATTCTAGCTCGCGTACCTTCCCCCGTTATCATAATAGCTAGATCCTACAGAGCACAGTTTGACATCATTAATATGAAGCGGACAAAGCTACGTCTGTTTTGAATTTTTCAAAAGTGAGACACTCTGAGGAAGTTAGAAGTGAGGGCCCAATGTTGAGCGACTCAGGTAATGTTACAACTGATTAAGGCCCTGGAGCAACTCAACTAAGGTCCAAAGATAGTGTATATAAGGAATGCACCGCCAAATTGCCTATCATACATGAACTTAGCTAGCTAGAGCATAGGAAATCACTCTAAGTAATCACTTAAGCGCCCTCGCGGGTCGCCTGGCCTACCCATGTGCGAGAGGATAATGTGGCTGGCGCTGGAAGAGCCTCATCCTCGTTTGTTACGAACTATTGTGTCAAGAAGTGAATTTTCAAGGCCAGGGGTGGAAACTTGCGAGAAGAAGGCGAAGCGCCATACGCAGAAGTGATGGGAATAGGGGAGTCGTAGTGACATCTTTGGGCTAGTATTTTTTATTATTCAGTATCTCATCTCGTAGTAATGACTATCCAGCCCCAGTGAGATTGCCATTACTAATAAACACCACGAGGACCGCTGCATATCTGTAAACCATCTGGTTAGCATGCCCTTAAAGGTAAACTGCTGAGATGCTATATAGTTAGGGAAGGCAATATTACTCACGTCGCTGTGCCAAAGAAGATCTCAGCTCGTCGGGCATTCGTGATCAACCACACACTTGCCGCGAAGCCTACCGTGAACACGGCGACGAGGGCAAGTCTGACCGGCTGACTCTGAGCGAGATACAGGGCTAGAATAGGACCAACAAGGAACACTATCGCCACGAGGATGGTGATGACACCGAGCAATTGTGTTATCTTTTGTTCTTCAAAGCGTTTGATTTTGGGTCTTCCATCTTGCGCGTATCCCGGCTTGTCCTGTTTGTGATTGCCGGTTAGCACCCTATGTCCTCTTGCCTCTCGGCCTTACGTGGACCACTCACCTTGGTTGCCCTCGCTTTCCTGAGATAGTTGGAAAGGTGGTCCATCGCCGGACTCTTGAGTGCTACCAGATCGTCGGCATCCAGATAGTCTCTAGCCTGTCCGTCAATAACCGTATATCCCTCCTGGTTGAACATTTGCTTAGCAGCTCTCAGAACTCGCCCACTAGGGGGTTGTAGCTGCGCGACCTTGCTTTGAAGCAGGAGAGCCTCGTCTTCCAGTCAGTTCAACAGCGTCAGCTATAGTTCATAAGACACAAAGGGGCGGGGCTTACGGTATTCTTTCATCTTCGCTCTCAATTGTAAGATTAGTTTCATTTTGATTTTTGCTCTTATGAATGCTTTCGAGTCAGCTTTAGCATGATTCGTGTTCTCCGTGAGCTCAGATGGCGCGCATTGCTCGAGCAGAGCTTCCCACTGTCTCGCCGCGTTGATGGAATCAATATCGGGTTGTCGCACCGCTTCTAGGTCTAATTCTTTGAGCTGTACCTCGAGATGTATCATGTCGCTCTGAAGATAGAGCAGATTAAGAGCACCTAGCTCATCGAACTTGCGGAAGACAAATGGCTCGCTATCTGGGTCTGACGCTATCCATGATGCCCACTGAGCGTATCCTGCGGACTTTGGATCTGGAGAGGGACGACCCCTCTGGCCCAATTCAAGATCGTCCATACTAATTGATGTATTAAACTTGAGCCATAATACGAGCCATATCTGGACATCTAGGTGCCCTGATAACAGCATGTCCCCGATCAGGCAACAACCTGGCGGACGTAACCTGGAAGCGAGCGAATTAACGGCTAACACTCTTTGCGACGAGCCCACACCTGTAGAGCTAATGAGGAAAACGCCTAACAAGGCAGTGTTGTCACTGTTGCCACTGTTAATTGCTCCGCCATTGCCTCAGCAATGCGGGGTACTGGACATGGAAGCATGGAAGCCTAAGGTATCTACAACCAAGCTCGATATTAAAAACGCCTAACTACTAAGTATTTTCTACGCTAAAGTAGCTTGTCGATTAAACCTAATCACTACTTCGTTTCTCCTTTAGCCAGTATTTTCGTTTTCTATTAAATTTCCAGTTGAGGACGAACTATAGGAACCACTGTGTTCTTTTATCAGCACCAACTCTTTAAATCCGGAAAACACATTATCCGATCCACATAAACATCTAGAAAACATCCTAATTATGAATAACTTCAACAATTCCCGCTTTATGAATAACTTCAACAATTCCCGCTTTATGAGTAACTTCAACAATTCCCGCTGCAGATATTTCTACAGCCATGGATGCCTTAATAAGGTATACTTTTACGACGATGAGTGCGATGTCTGTATGGTGAGTACGGAGATGTATCTATTACGGCCATATGATGTTGACTTGGTATTTGGTATCTAGGTCGAAGGGCCGGGTGCCAGCGTGAGGGAATCCCAACATTTCCTGGATTCGGTACAACATGGTGCCCACAGGAGCGACAGGGCCCAGGCGCGGCCACTCATTATCAGACGCATCGGCCAATCTCGCAGCGGTTCTGCTCAAGAGTGGCATATCGCAGGAATAGTGAACGGAGTCTCGGTCGATATATTGGCCGATTCTGGCGCAAACATAAACAGCATGTCCAAGGACGAAGCTAATAGAGTCGGCGCTGTCGTGGACCCAGATACTGCTGGACAGGCAATTCGACTTCCATCCGGCGAGACATGCCTCTCCCTCGGCGTCGTTGCGGTTGAATTCACCTTTGAGGGAGAGGAGAAAACCTATGTATTGCACTGTACTATTGTGGGAACACTGGAACGGGCCATGATTGTCGGCTACGATTTCCTGGAAACCACTGAGACTCTGACTCGTTTTTACGACCAAAGGATCAAAGAGGCACCGCCCGCCTTATACTGCATACCTATGAGCCTTATGGTAGAAGGAAACACCGTTTTTGATGGCAGTGGCGTCCGAATGGAGGGTTTCATCAATGGTATTCGTACAACAGTTGTACCAGACACGGGCTCGGCTATCATTGCTATGTCGACCTCGTATGTTGATCGCCAAGGGTTCGAGATCGACACGATACGGCGCAAGGAGGTGACTTTCGTGGATGGAAGCACAGCATTCACTCGAGGAGTCGTCAAAGGAACGTGGGTTTTCCTCAATCCTAACACGAATGTCGAGCCACAGACCTATCTCGTCAACCACTGCCTCCGCCAAGCAGAGGGACCAGTGGAGACTACCGAAGGTTGTCGCATTTACGAAGGAACAGATGATGATAGGGACCCATACAGTTATGTTTGGGAATATGAGTGGGACGTCATCGATGGTCTGCCTGTCGATGCAGTCCTGAGTCTGGATTTCATCAAGCGTCACGACGTCTTCAATAAACACCAGCACTCATTCATTCGACCTTCTTTTCGATCCATAATTCCAGAGATACTCGGAATATGTGAGCTCCCTGGGGGGTGTAAGGGACTAGTAAATCTAGCCGAAGCCTTCTTGGCCGATCGTGAGTCATTCTTTAACGTCACAGACCCCTCTTTACTCTACGTTCTCTTCCCGTGTCTCAAAATTCCATTGACGCGACTCTCGTCACCTAGTTATATCGCCTGACCCATTCAGCTACAACATGATCCTCCGTGAGAGTGCACGACGAAGCGAAATACAGAGGGCGATCCTCAATCTCCCCGACAACCTCCAATCCGCGCAGCGCGAAATTGAGGAGAACAGAATCACCTACTGGGATAGTATCAAAGACTTGAAAGACAGAGGCGAAGATTGGCAGCTTCGGAGAGATCAGTATGTGGGTAGCCTACGTCTGCAACCAGCACAGATGTCCTCATTGCAGTCACCAGATGCGCAAGGAGATGCTTCCAGTAACTGTGAAAAAAGAAAGAAGTGGAGCTTTTGGCATCTTTTCTCACGAAATTAGAGGTACGAGCGCGATCAGTGGTACATGCGTCCGGAGTTCAAGTAAAGACATTGTGTATATTAAGCTGGCTTCACAGCTGGAGGCGCGACACAGATTTTGACTTGTGCGCCTCGCTGTTAGGGCGCTACATTTAATTAATAGGAAGTTTCGCGAGTGGCAAAGTACATTTATATTTTTTTCGCCGGTATATTAAAACAGTCTACATGCCCTTAAATAATACATAGGCTGCTTAAAGGAAGTAAAAATTAACTATACGCTTTTAATAGTAATAAAAATTATTTAAATTATTAAAGAAGCTTTTAATTAAAAATAACGTGTTTTAAATTTAATAAAAAAAAAGTATAAAAGCTAAAAATAATAATAATTTTAATATATTTTATAAAGTTTTAAAAGTTTTAAATAATATTTAAATAATTTTTTAACTTTTTTATTAGTAGTTTTATAATATTATACTGTTTTATTTTTTTTAATTAATATATTAGTTATTTTTAATATAAATTAATAAAATAATAAATTTATTATATATAAAATATAAAAATTAATAATATTATAGTATTTAAATATTAATAATTATATAATTTTCTTATTATTTATTTTTGTTATATTTTTAAATAATAAATATATTTTAATTTTTTAATTTTTTTAATTTTTTTAATTTTTTTTTATTTTTATAAGTTTTATAAAATAAAAAAACTACTTTTATAGTTTTAAAAGCTTTTATATTTTTTATTATTAACTAAGCTATTTAATAATTATTAAAAGTTTTTTAAAAATTTTTTAAAAATATAAAATTTATTAAAATATTATTTTAAATAAAAATTATTAGTTTAAATATAGTTTTATATTATTTATAATATAATTTATTATATAGTTTAACTTTATTTATAAGCTTAAATTTAAATTTTATATTTTTTTTAAATATAAAAGTATTTTTTTATTAATTTTTAAGCTTTTTTTTATATTTTATATTTTTAAATTTTTTAAAGAATTTTATAATAAAAAATTAAATTAATTATTTATATTTATTTTTATTATTTTTATTACGTTATAAATTTAAATATTAATATTATTTTTAAAAAGTTTAAAATATTTATTTAATATATTTTAAAATATATTAATTATTTTAATATTAATATATATTTTTATTTATTTAGCTAGCTTATTAATTTTATAATTATTATTAAAATATTTTTATTAGTTATTTTAAATATTATTTTAAAAATATTAT
This sequence comes from Xylaria sp. BCC 1067, assembly GCA_005188305.1. Taxonomy (NCBI): domain Eukaryota; kingdom Fungi; phylum Ascomycota; class Sordariomycetes; order Xylariales; family Xylariaceae; genus Xylaria; species Xylaria sp. BCC 1067. Next base: position 2,847,756 of record SSCS01000001.1, read on the forward strand.
AAATATTTAAAGTTATTAAATAACTATAATTAAATTTATTTTACTATTTAATTAATAAAAAAATAATTATTATTATAAAAACTAAAATTTAATTTATTTAAGCTAATTAAAATTTTATAAAAATATTATATATTTTTTTAATAATTTTTATAGCTATTTATAAAAGTTTAAATATAATATTAATTAAATATACTAGTTTTTTTTTAATATTTATAATAATTAATATTTAATTTAAAATAATAAACTATATAGCTGTTTTTTTAAAAAGTAATAGTATAAATAGCTTAGTTAGTATTTTAAGCTTTATTATAAATATTATTTATTATATTATTAAAATATTTTTTAATTATAACTTTTTAATTAAATATATTAATTTTATAATAATATAACTTAAATTAAAAAAATAATAAAATATAACATTTAATTTTATTGAGTTAATTTTTATAATATAACTATATAAAAATATTATTAATATATTTAATAAGTTTAGCTTTTTATATTATATAATAGTTTTTTTATTATTAAAATAATTAAACTATTTAATATAATATAATTATTTTTAATTATTTTTTTTATATTATTTTAATACTTTTATAAATTTCTTTTTTATTTATATAAATAAAATTATTAATTTTTATTTAGCTTTTTTTTTATAAATATTTTAAATTATATTATTAAATTTATTTATATTTTTTATTTTTAAATATAATTAAATATTTTATAATTAAATATAAAATTTTTTTTAATTAACTTATTTAATATTTTTAGTTTTTATTTAAAATAGCTTAATAGTTTAAAATAGTTATATAAATTTATTAAACTAAAAAAGTTAAATAAATTAAATAAATTGCTAGCTTTTAAAAAACTTTTATTAAATAATTTTTTTAATAATAATTATAAATTTTTTAAATTTTTTTAATTAAAAATTAATAAGTATAGTTATAAATATAAAAGTATTAAATAAAAAAGTAAAATATAAAATTAAAAAAAAATATATATATATATAATATAAGTTTATAAAATAAACCTTTATATACTTATAATAAATAACTTTTATAGCTTACGTTACTTTAAAATAGCTAAGCTTAAAAAACTATAATATATAAACGAGCTATAGCTAAAAAAGTTATAATATATACACTTTATAGCTATATAACTACTTTTATAAATTTTATTAAAGTATTAAAGTATAAAAAAATGTTACGATAAAATACGGGGGGCTTACACACACACCCACCCTTCTCGCAAAGGGGGGGGGTCCACCACCTCCACTGTATATATTATAGCCCTTGTGTGTGTGCCCCGCACACACACTTCTATAATACACGCTTCTTTTTACCACATATTTAACCGCACACCTTGTGCCTTTTCTTTATAAAAAACTTTACTGCTTTTAATATAAGTTAATATTTTATATAAATAATTAATTATAAACTTTTTTAAAGTTTTTTTTTATAAGTGTTTTTTTTTTAAGTAGTTTTAGCTTAAGCTTTTTAAGCCTTTTTTTACTTTTTTTAATAAGTGTTTTAATAAAAGCTTACTAAGCTTTAAAAATATAATTAGTATACTTTTATAATACTATATTATTAATAATACTAAAAAAGGTTTATGTTTTTTTAATATTTATTAATTAGTTTTTATAAATAATATAAATAATATATTATATATTATTAATTATATTTATAGCTTTAACTTTTTTATTTAATAAAATAATTAAATTTTTTTTTAATTAAATAAATATTATAAAATGCTTTTAACTTTATAAATATTACTATTATTAAAGTTAAATTATTATTTAGCTTTAATAAGCTTAAATAAAAAAATAGCTTATTAAAAAAAGTTTTTGTTATTTTTAATAAGTTATAAATATATAATAAAAACAATAAAATATATTTAGTAATATATAAAAATATTTAATTTATATGCTAAATTATTAATATATTATTTAACTTTAAAAAAGCTAGCGTATTATTATAAATATTTTTTTTTAAAATTTATTAAATAAATAATATTTATTTTATAATTATAATAGTACTTTTTGCTTTAAAAAAATTATAAAACATAGTATTTTAAGTTAAATTAATGTTTAAATTTTATAGCTATAAAGTTTATAGCTAATTTAATATTTTGTTTTAAATATTTATAAATAGCTTATATATTTTTAAGCTTATAGTTTTATTTATTTTAGCTAGTAATTATATTTAAAAAGCTAAATAATTTAAAACTATATAGCTATTTATATAAAAATAAGTATATAATTTATAAATATATAAAGTTAAAGTTTTATTATAAAATAAAAAATAATTTTATTTAATTAAAGTTTAATTATATAAAATTATAGTATTATATTATAAGTTTTATTATTTAATTTTTTTTTAATACTTTATTATTTTATAAATAATAAGCTATTATTATTAATAGTTTAATATTTAATACTTTTTATATTTTTTATTAAAAGTTTAATATAAATTTATAGTTATAGTTAAATATAATACTTTTAAATTTTTTTTAATTATTTAATAAAAGTTGTTTTATTAACGCTATTGTTTATTTTTTTACTATATATTTTTTATTACTAAATATAAATAATAATTATTTAAATATATAATATAATATTAGTATTAAATAATTATATATATTATAATATAATTTACTAGTTAATTGCTAAAATATTTTAGTTAACTTAATTAAAAGTAATTTTATATTAAAATTTATTATAATAATATATTTAAATAAAATATTTTTTAATTAAATAAGTTATAAACTATTAACTAGCTTTAAATAGTTAATATAATTATATTTATAATTTATAATAAATAAAATAAAGTTTTAAGTTTTTAAATATATATATAAGTTTTATATAATACTTTTTATTATATATTAATTTAAATATTTATTATATTATTTTATAAAAAATATAAAGTTTTTTTATTTTTACTATTATATTATATATAAATTTATTAATAATATAAAAAAAGTACTTAAGCTTAAAAAAATATTAATGCTTTTATTAATACTATAATATTTATTATAATATAATTTATATAAGATTTTTTTATATAAATAGTTTATTTTATAAGCAACTTTAAAATTTTTAAGCTAACTATTATTTATAATTGCTTTATTTATATATTTTATAATATTATAAAATATATTGTTTTATATTATATTAAAAATAATGAGCTTATTAAATTTTTATAGCTTATTTAATTTAATATATATATCGTTTTATATAACTTTTAAATAGCTTAATATATTAAATATATAGTTTAACTTATTTAAAAAGTAATATATTTATATATTGTAATACCTAGCACAACGAAACGAAGGCAGGGCTCCGGCAATAAGTGCTATATTGTATAGAAATCTACAAATGAAAAAAAAAAAGGAAATATTTATATAGCGAGGCTGTGGGGGCTGTTTTGCCTCGAGGCCTGTAGGGCTGTTTGCTTACGTACGTATTTGTGTTTGTGTATGTGTGTATATATGCGATTACGGTGGTGTGGCTTAGGTGGTATGTATAGCCCCTACTAGCTACCTAGCTGTAACTACCCCCCCTTCTAAAAAAATTCTAGCTTGTTTGTAAAATAAGTAGTATTTAAACTAATAGCTTTCTAACAAAAAAAAAGATCGCTTTAAATTTTTATTTATATAATTTTTTATAAAGCTTTTATTTAATTAAGTTATTATACTAGTTTTTTTACTAGTTAATTATTAGTAGTTAGTTAATTAAATTGTTTTAAGCGTGCTAATATTTTATTTATATTTTTTTTATATTAATATATAGTTATTATTTAAGTATAGCTTAGTAAATTAGTTTTTATTTATAGCTTTTAGTTATTTTTTTAATTGTATTAATAGTTTTATAGCTTTAAAATTATTATTATAAAATATTTTTAGCTATTTAGCGTTATTTTTAAAGTTTTTTATAAAATATTATTTATTATTATAGTTTTAATTTTTTTAATTTATTTAATATTATAGTTTTTTATAATATAGTTAAAACAATTTTATTTTTTTAATTTTAAACTTTTTATTATTTTTAAGTTTTATAACTTTACTATTAAAATTATTAGCTTTTTGTTTTTTTAATAAATTATTAAAGTACTTTTATAGTTAATTTATATAAAACTAATTAAAAGTTTTTTAAATAAATAATATATTTAATATAAAAGTATTGCTTTTTTATTTTAAAATTTTAAACTTTTTTTATACTATTAAATAATTTAATTTATTAAAAAATTAGTTAGTTTTTTATAATTATTGCTTTTTTAATATTAATATATAATTTTTAACGTTAAAATTAAAGTTTTTTTTGTTTTAGTTAATTTATTATACTATATAATTTTAACTTTTTTTTAAATATTTTTTTGTTATTTTTATAAATTTTATAAATTTTTATACTTTATTTTATATATATTTATATAGTTTTTTTTTTAATTTAAAAAGTTATTTTATTTTTTTTTATAGTATAGTTTTTTTAATTAAAATAAAATAACATAAAAAACTTTATTTTAATTTTATAAAATAATAAGTTAATAAAAATATAAAAAAAATATATTTAAATATAATTTATTATAAAAATATATTTTAATTAGTTATTTTAATAATAATTTATATATAGTTATAATTATTAATTAAAATATTTATTTATTATTTTATAATAACTAGTTAAAGATAAAATATATTTTATATTTATTAATTTATATAATTTATTTATAAAAGTAAATATAAATTATAAACTATAATTTAAAATTATTATTATAAATATATTAAAAACTTAAAATAGTTTTTTATAATATATTTTTGCTATATTTTTTATAATAATATTTATAATATATAAAATTATTTAGGTTTTTTTATTTAGCTTATATATTATTATAAATATATTATTAAAGCTATATTTATTTTTAAATATTAGTTTAAAATCTATTATTAAATATTGTTATATATAGTTTAATATTAAAAAAAAAATAAGTTTTTTTAGCGTTTTATTTTAAAATATTTTTATAAAATAGTAGTTTATATAATTTTTAATATAAATATTATAGTTATTATTTAACTTAAGCTATTAATACTTTTTAATTATTAATTTATATATTTTATATTTATTTATATAAACAGTTAATATAAAGTTATATACTTTTTATATTAAATAAATATATAAATATAAAAAGTTAAATATAATAAGTTAACTTTTATAAATTATTAAACTATTTTAAATATTTTATAAATTGTTTTTTTAGTTTAGTTTTTTTGCTTTTTAATAATAAATTTTTATATTAAAATTAATATAGTTTTTATATATAATATAGTTTATTAATTAAAAACTTTTTAATATTTTTTTTTTAAAAGTTATTATATATAATATAATAAGCTTAATTTATATAAATATATAAGCAATATTATTTATAAATTAAAATATAATTAAATATTTTTAAGCTAATTTTTTATTTTTTTAAGTATTTAAATTTTTTTATTTTTAAAATAATATATTAATAATTATATTTTTTATTTTAAATTAATATATAATTAAAAAGTTATATTTTAAAAAAAATTTAACTTAACTAGCTTATTATAAATTTAAATACTATTTTTTACTAAAATATTTAAATATTTAATAGTTTATTAATATTAAAAAAAGCTTTTTTTTTTGTTTATTAATTTTAATTACTACTTTTTTAATATTTAAGCTATAGCTAATATTATATAGTTATAAATATTATAGTTTATTTTAGTATTTATTATTATTTTTAAATAAAAAGCTATTAAATACTAATTTTTTTTATAAAGCTATAATATTATATTTATTATTATACTATTAAATATATTAGTTTTTATTTTAATAAATAAATTATATTAATAATAATAAACTATAAAACTAAAAATAAATACTTTTTTTAATTATTAAAATTTTTTTTATATTTTTTAGTTTAATTAAACTATATATTTTTTTATATTAATTTATTTAATAAGCTAGCTAATTTACTAAAGTTTTTTATAAACTTTTTATAAAAGTTATAAAATTTTAAAAAAAAATTTATATTTTTTATAATAATAAATAATTTTTAAAACTTTATAATAGTTAGCTTTTTAAAGTTTATTTTTATTTTTTTATATTAATAATATATTTTAAAAACTTAGTTTTAATAATATAAAATTTTAACTTTTTAAAGTTAGTTTATAAGCTAATATTTTTTAAGCGCTATAAAATTTTTTTAATATAAGTTTAATACTTTTTTAAATTATTAAAATAAATAAAAATATTATTTATATAAATATTATAAAAATTATTTAAATAATTAAATAATATATTATTAATATATTTTTAAAAAGTTAATAGTTTATTAGTTAGCTTAAATAATAATATTTTATAATAATATATTTTATTATAAATATAAAATATTTTTAAGTTTTTATTTTTTAAATATATTTTAATATAGTAAAATATTTATTATATATTAATTTTAATAAAGATTTTTGCTTTAATAATATATAATAAAATTTTTTTAATTAAAAAAAAATATTAGTTTTTTTATATAATTTTATTTAATTTTTAATAATTTATATAAAAATATAAGCTTTTATTTTGTTTTTTTATAAATAAAATAAAAAATATAAATAAAATATTATTTAGTTTAATAAAACTTTTATATAAATTATTTATTAAGTATTTTTTTATTAATTTTAATTTATTTAATAATATTTTATAAAAAAAACTATAACTTAAATTTATAGTAGTTTTTTTATTAATAAATTTAATTTTATAGTTTATATATAAATAATATAAAAATAAAATATTTAAATTTATTTTATTAAAAATATATAATAAATTATAATATTTAAAAAGTATAAATTTAAAAGCTTTTTATTTTAATTTTTAATTTTTTTTTTTTAAAAATTTTTTGCTTTTTTATTTATAATTATTTTATTTATTTTATAAATATTAGTAATTTATATATATTTTATACTTTTGTTTTATTTTAATATATTTTTAAAAGTAATAATATTAATAATAATTATTTTAGTATTTAGTTTTTTTTTATATTATAAAATTTTTTTTTTTTTATTTAATAAAATTTTTAAACATTTAATTACTAAAAAGCTAAAATGTTTTTATTTTTATAGCTTTTTTTTTTTTTTTTTATATAAATATGTTACGATGGGATACGGGGGGACCACACACACCCACCCCGCAGGGGGGGGGTCCACCACCTCCACTGTATATATCGTAGCCCTCGTGTGTGTGCCCCGCACACACACACTTCCACAATACACGCTTTTCTTTACCACACATTTGACCGCACCCTGTGCCTTTTCTTTACAAATGGTGCCTCCACGAGGTGTCTAGCTGGGACCATAACACCAAACTACACCAGAGCGCTGTATACGCGACCGGCTGGTTACAGCGACAATGTCGACGCCTGCCGCGTCGATTTCGCTCGCTGTAAAGGCGCGATCCATACAGATCTCAACCATTTCCGGCTGCGTGTACTCAACATCAACTTGAGTACAGTGCTCCGGACCTTAACCACACTCGAGTGCTTGTCTACTTGGCTGGTTATTTTCTACGTATTGGCTGGTCGTTCCGCCATGTGTTGGCTGGTTGCAATATGCCTGTTGGCTAGTTGGAGCCTACGCTCCAGGGGTGCAACACGCGTATTGTAAAGGTGCAATACACACGCGATTGCAAGGGTGCAATACAAAGATAATAAGGGCGCAAAAACAAAAACATTCGACCATTATTCGACATTCCCGATCGTCGCATTTACTTGCAGCACGTGCAACGGAGACAACGTTTACTTTACGTTTACTTCAAGTCGACAACCACTTTGCCAATGAACACTTCGAGCTAGATACCACGCGAACCAACAAATCTACGCTACAGACCGAACGAGGGCGTTCACACTTCACTCGCCGCCGCCCAGACTCCGGCTCCGTCGACGCCGCGTACACGCAAGACAAGTATTACTACACTGCGGTGGACTTTTGAGCGGAGGAATTTGGTGAGGGCACCAAAGCCTTTATTGTTGTGCGGCATATGTTACGATGGGATACGGGGGGACCACATATACCCACCCCGCAGGGGGGGGTCCACCACCTCCACTGTATATATCGTAGCCCTCGTGTGTGTGCCCCGCACACACACACTTCCACAATACACGCTTTTCTTTACCACACATTTAACCGCACCCTGTGCCTTTTCCCTATAAAATAGTAGTAATAGTAATAAACAATTATTTAAATTATATTATATTTTTATAATTTTTGCTTTAATAAAATTACTATATTTTAAAATTAAAATAAGCTTTTTTTATTGTTTATTATATTTATATATATTTTTTTTATTATTATTTTTTTTATTTTTTTTGCTTTAAGTTTTTATTATAACATTATATATTTATTTAATATTTTAAATATTATAGCTAAATATTAGCTTTATTTATAGTTATAATATGCTTTATATAATAATTTAAAAATAACTTTAAAAAAATAATAGTTTATATTATTTATAATTAAATAAAATATTATATTATTAAAACTAAAATTTATTTAAAATTATATTATTTTATATATTTATTATAAAAATAAATATATATTTAAAAGTGCATTTTTTAATTTAAATTATTAACTATAAAGCTTTATATATATTTTAGTTATTTTTATTATTATATTTTATTATTTTATAAAGTTAAAATTTTTTAAAAATAAGTAGCTTAAAATATTTTAAAATTTTAATAGTAAACTTTATATTTATATAAATATATATACTAGCTTTTATATTATTAAAAAAGTTATAAATAGTTAAAAATAGTTTATTACTATTTAATATATAAATATATAAAAAAAGTTTTTTTTTTAAAAATTTATTTATTATAAATTTTTTACTTTTTAAAAATATCTTTTTTAAATAAAAAATAATTTTTTTTAAGGTTAATTTTTTATTATATTTTTAGTATTATTAGTATTTTTAAGCATTAATATATTAAATTTTGCTATAATAATAGTTATATAAATGTTATAATTTAATAAAAAATTTTGTTTAAGTAAATAGTTTTTAATAATATAATTATATTATTAATATTTAAAGTATTTACTTTTTAAAATTAATTAGTATATTTTATTTATAGTAAGCTTAAAATAAATAGTTTTTTTAAAAGATCTAAAAATTTTTTAGTTTTTAATAATATAATAATAATAGTTTAAGCACTTTATATAGTTTAAATATTATAGCTATTAAAAAGTTTAAATATTTTTTTATTTTTAAGCTATTAGTTTTTATTTTGCTTTATATTAGTTTATAATAAATAATAAGCTATTTAAATATAATATTTTATAAAATTATTAAAAAATTAATTAAGCTTTAAATATTTAAATATTATAGCTATATAAAGTTATATTAATAGCTTATTTTTAAAAGCTTTTTTTTATTTAAACTTTTTAAGTTAATATTTATTAGTTAAATAAATAAATTTTGCTTTAAAAATAAAAAAAATAGCAAAAGTATATTGCTTTTTTATATTTAATTTTTTTTATTTAGTTTTAGCTTTATTATTAGTATTAATATTATAATAAATATTTTATAAATAAATAAAAAATTGTTTAAATATTTTATATTAATTAAAATAGTTATTTAATTAATAAAATTAAAAATATAAAGCTATAATATTATTTAAATAAAATTTAATATTAGTTTTAATAGCGCAATTATTTAAAAACTAATTTATATTATAAATAATTTTATTTTTTATATTTTAATATTAAACTTTAAACTTAATAATATTTTTGCTTTTATTATTATAAAAAATAAATATTATAACTTTAGTTAATTTTTAAAATTTTCCTTTAGTATAAATTAAACTAAAAATATTATTTTTTTAAAAAATTAAATTAACTATTTATTAATTAGTTTTATTTAACTATTTTTAAATATAGTTATATTTATTAATTATATTATTTAATTTTTAAAATAAGCAGTTAATAATAGCTTTTAACTAAGCTTTTTTTATTTAAAAGTTTAATTTATTACTATTAAAATTAAGCTATTTAATACTTATAATAAAGTTTATAGCTTTAAAAGTAATAATTTTATTTTAATATTATTTTATAATATATATAAATTTTTTAGCTTAATTAATAAAATGTTTTATTTAAGTTTTTTAGTTTAATAGTTATATATATAAATTAGTTATATATTAATAATAAACTATTACTAATAATATTTTTACTTTTATTTTAAAAAACAAAAGTTTAAAGTTTTTAATAAAAAGCTTTATAAATGTTTTATTATTAAAAAAGCTATTAAACTTAAACTATTAAGCTTTATTTTTAATAATAATAAATATAAACTAAAAAATAAAATAATTATTTTTAAAACTTAATATAGTATAGTTTTAAACTAGCGCTTAAATAATATTAAAAAACTTTTATAAAAAGTTTATAAACTTTTTTTTAATAAACTTAAAGTTTTTAATTTAAACTAAAAAATTAAAAATTTATTTTATTAGTATTTTTTTTTGCTAGTTTAAATTAAATATTATAATATTTTTATAATATAAAAATATAAAAAGCTTAAAAAAAACATTTAATAGTTAAATTTTTAATAAAAATATTTTATTATTATAAATATAAAAAGTTTTTATATTATTAGTACTAATTTATATTTATTTTTAAGCTTTTATTTTAATAGTAGCTCTTTTTTTAAATATTTTTATTATTATAAAAAATATTTAAAAAAGCAGTTTTTATACCTTAAAAAAAATAATCTATAAATTATAATATTTAATATAACAAAACAAAAGCAAGGCTTTAGCAATAAGTGCTATATTATATAAAAATCTATAAAAAAAAAAAAAAAAAGGAAATATTTATATAGCGAAGCTATAAGGGCTATTTTGCTTTAAGGCCTATAAGGCTATTTGCCTTCGTATATATTTATGTGTATATACGTATATATATGTGCGATTATAGTAGTATAGCTTAGGTAGTATATATAGCCCTTACTAGCCACCTAGCCGTAACTTATATTATATTAAAATAAATATATTAAAAAATTAACTAATTTATTATTAGTTTAATTTATTATAAATATATTTAATATTATTTAATTTATAATGCTTTTTATTATAAAATAATTAGTAAATATTATTATAAATGCTTTATTTAACTAAATAATAATATAAAGCTTTTTATAGCTTATATTAAATATATTGTTTTTAATTTAAATAGTTTATATTTTATTTTAGCTTGTAATAAATATTAGCTAAAATATATAATAAGTTAAACTTTGTTTATTAAAATATATTTTTTAAGCGTTTATTTATAGTTAAAAGTAATATAAAATATTATTATATTAAAGCTTTATTTAAAAAAACTATTAATTAAAAATATAATAAATAGTTAAAGTTATAATAATAAAAATTTATTTTATAATAAATAATGTTTTATACTATATTAAAAAATATAGTTTTAATAAAAGTTAGTTTATAATAAGTAAATTAATAGTATATTTTATAGCATTTTAAGTTATTATTTATTATTTAGCTTTTTTATAACTTTAAATAAATAATATAGTTTTATATTTTTATAAAAACTTTATTATTTAAATATAATATAGTAATAAGTTATAAAAAAATTTACTAGTATTTAAATACTGCTTAAAAGCTTTTAAAAAATTAAACAATATTAATTATTTAAAAGCTAAGTAGTTTTATTAAAAAGTAGCTAATAAAAACCTTTTTTAAAATTATTACTATATTTTATTTTTTATATAAACTAAATTTAGTTTTAAAATATTTAATATAATTATTAAAAGTATTTAAAATAATAATAATATTATTAATAAATATTTTATAATAATAAAAATACTTATAAAATAAATAATTTATATATTATTAAATATATATAAATAAATTATAAAAGCTTATAAATATAATATTAAATATTTTTATATTATATAAACTAATAATTATAAACCTATTTTAGTAATTTAAATATATTTTACATTAATAAAAAACCTATTTATATTTATTATAAAAATATATTGCTTATTTAATAAGCTATTAATTATATTTTTTTATATTAAAAAAAAGTAATTATTTAGTATTATTATTTTATTAAAAGCTTATTAATTTATAACTATTTAGCTTTTTTTTACTATAAACTTTTTTTATATTATAAAAATAAAATATATAAAAAAATATAGCTTATTTATTTATATTATATAGTTTTTTTTATAAAGTATATTATAAGTTTTATTAAAAAGTTTTATATTTTTATAAATAAAAAAATATAACTATAAATTAAATTTAATATTTTATTATTTTTTAATAAATAAAATTTTAAGCTAGTTTTTAAATAATATATTAACTTTATTTTTATTAGTTTATATATTATATATTTTAATAATATATATAAACTTAGTTAACTTTAATGTTTTTTTAAAATAAATATATATTTTTTGCTTAATAATAATTTTAAAAAAAATAGTTAGCTTTTTAATATTAATAGTAAAATAAAAGTTAATTAATTTAAGCTTAAGTAGTTTATTTAATATAAAAAAAATAGCTAAACAAAAACTATTTTAAAATTTATAACAATATTTTATATTATATTAATAAATAAAATAGTGCTTGTTTATATAATATTAATTAATATTTTTATTATAAGTAATAGTAGCGTTAAGCTTATATATATATTTATAAAAACGTTTTTATTAATAATATACGTTATAAAAACGTTTTTATTAATAGTATACGTTATAAAAATTACTATTATATTTTTAAATATATTTTATAAATTAGTTAATTTATTAAAAAATATAATAGTGGTTTTTTAAAGGTGTGTAAAAAATAATAAATTAATGAAATAAAAGGTTAAAAAAAGGAAAAAAATAAAAAATCCTTTTTTTTATAAGTGCGCGCACGCGTGCTTAAAAAGCACGGACCTTATAGGTTACGCAAAGCAATCGTGTTAAATTTAAGATAATTATGCGCGTAAGCTTATAGATTGTGTATGTCCGGCTCTGCTAAACTTATCGTGAGTTATTTAATACATATAAGTTTAGTGGGGTGGCTAAAGCCACCCGTCACTAGCCACTAAGCCATAGTTTTTATTTAATTAACGGAGTGAGCCTTTAGCGCACGCGCTAAAAGCTCACTTTTTAATTACCTTTATAATTTAATAAATCGCGCTTATAGCGCGTGCTTATAACAATGTTATACGTAGCGCTTATTACACTTTATATATAATTATATTATATATTACTTATTAAAAAAGCTACTATTACTTTTAATAGTTTTTTTTTAAAGCTATAATATATAAAGTAATTTTTTATATATTTTTTATTTATTTATATTATTTTTTTTAAAATGTTTTTAATTATATTTAATTAATATTAAATTAGTTAAACTTTTTTTATAAAACTTATAATTTTATTTATTTTTTGCTTTTTTTAGTATTTTTTAATAAGTTTTTTATTTTTTTATAGTTTTTTTTTATTTTTTAAACGTTATATTTATATTTTTATTTTTTTTATTTAATTAAATAATTATAACTATTATATTAATAATTAAAATAAGCTTTTAATATACTTTTAACTTTATAAAAGTTTTTTTTTGTTTATTTATTTAACTTTAATTAATTTAAAAAAAGGAACTTTTTTTTTAAAAAAGTTTTTATTAACTATTAGTTATAAATATTTTATAAAAATAATAAAATAAATATAAATTTTTTTAAAACTTTAATTTATAAGCTAAATTTTTTATTTTTTATTTAACTTTTTAAAAATTTAATTTTTATTAAAAATATTTTTTAATAGTTTATTTAATAAATAATATATTTTATATAAATATAAATATACTTTATTTTTTAGTTAAAATTTTAATATATAATATTTTTAATTATATTGTTTTTTAATAGTTATTTATATAAAGTTTATAGTTAAATATACGTTTTTTTATAAATAGTTTTAAAAAAAGCATATATTAATAAATTATTTATGTTTATTATTTATTAAAGTTTTAAAAGTATTATTTAATTAAAATTTAAATAGCTATTTATATAATATAAATTATTTTAATATTAAATATATTATATTTAAGTTTTATTATAAAAAAATAATATTTATTTAATTTATTTTTAAATTTATAAAGTTATAAAATTATAAAGCTATTTTTATAGTTTAGTTTTTTTATTTAAATAAACTATTTATTTAAAAATAATAAGCTATAATTATAAATAGTTTTATTTTAAAAGCTTTTTAAATATTTTATTAAAAGTTTAATATAAATTTTTTATTTTAATTAAAAATAATTGTTTAAAAATGTTATAATTAATAAATAATAATTATTATATTAATATAATAGCTTATTTTTTAGTTATATATTTATTATTTTTAAGTATTAATATAAATTACTTTAAAATAAAATATAAAATAATTATTATTATATTATATATTAAATATTATATTAGTTTATTATTTAATTGCTATAAAGTTTTTATTATTTTAACTTTAAATAAAACTAATATAAAATTAATAGCAATTATTTTTATTAATAGTAAATTTTTAAAATATATTAATTAAAAGCTTTTAATTTATAATTATTTGTTTATTTAATTTATATTATAAACTTTATATTATTTAATATAAGTTTTTATTATTTATATTTTATTAGTTATAATATATAGCTTTAAAGCTTTTATTATTTTTTAAACTTTTATATAATACTTTTTATTATAAATAGTTTTTAATACTTTTTTAATAATACTATAAAATATATATAAATATTATATATTATTATATATATTATAAATTAAACTATTAGTTATTAAATTAAATAAATATTTAGCTTTTAAAAAAAATTTAATATTTTTATTAAATTATTTAGCGTTTTTTATATTAATAAATATATAAGTATATTTTTAGTTTTTTTAATATATTTACTTAAAACTTTATTATATATTATTATTTATTACTGCTTTAAAAAAATATATAATATATAAAATTATTTTATATTATATTTAAAATAACTAGCTTTTTAAATTATTTAATTTTTTTTTTATATTTTTATATATTAATAACGTTTAATAAATAGCTAAATATAATAAAAATATAGTTTAAATGTTTTAAAAAGTAATAAACTTATAACTTATATTATAAAAAATATATTAAAAATTAATTAAACGTTTATTTATATAGTTAATTATTATTATAAAAAATTAATTTAATTAACTATATTTTTAATAGTAAAATAATTTATTAAAATAATTACTAACTATTTATTAAAATAAATTATAATATATAGCTTTTTAGCTATTTATATTAAATAAGCTACTTTTATTTTAAAAAAGCTATATTAAATTTTTATATTAAATTATAATTTATTTAAATATATAACTTATTATATTTTAATTAAAAAAATTATTTATTTTAAAGTTTAATTATAACTAAAAATTAAATAAAATATTATTATTTTAAATTTTTTTTATAATAATATATTAACTTAAAAAAATAAAGTTTTAATAAAGTTATAATAATATAAAATAGTTTTTTTATAAATTATATTTTATATAAATATAAATAATATTTTTTTTAGTAATAAGTTTATAATATATTAATTAAATATATATTTTATATATATTAAGTTTTTTATTTTTAATATAACTATTTTTATTATTAAAAAAGCTAATTTATACTTTTATAAAAGCTTTAATATTTTTATATAATATAATATAAAGTAATAAAAAAAGCTAAATATTTTAATATATTATTTTAAAACTTTTAGCTAGTTAAAAAAAGCTAAGTTATAAAAAGCTATAATATAGCTTTTTATATTTATTAAACTAAAAGTGTTTATTTAAAAACTTAATAAATTAACTAAAAAATATTTAATAAATAATTTAGTTAAAAATATAATAATATTTTTTTTAAAATAAACTAAATATTATATATAAATATTTTTTATGCTTTATTATTAAATATAAAAATATAACTATATTATTAATAAAAGTTTTATAATAGCTTTTATAATTTTTAAACAAATTATTTATATACTTTTAAATATATATTAAATTATTATAAAACTTTATTATAGCTATATAATATTATTTAATATTTTAAAAGCTAATAACTATAAAGTAACTTTTATAATTAAAATAAACTAAAAACTAATAAAAAAATATACTAATATTTATAACTATTTTATAATATTTCTTTTAATAAAAAATAACTTTAGTTTATAAAAATAATAAATAATTATTAAATATAACTATTTTATTTAATAAATATAAATTTATTATTATTTTACTTTATATTTTATAATTTTTATTAGTTATATTTTATTTAATATTATATATTATATAATAAATACTAAATAAATAAATAGTATAAGCTTATTAATAAAGTTTAAATATTTTTATTTATATAATTTATTATAATATTTATATAATATATTTATATTTTTATAATTAAAAAAATAAAAATAATTATTAATTTTAGCGTATTAATTTTGCTAGCTTTTTATAAAATATATTTTTATTTACTTTTTAAAAAAAATATTTATTATATTTTTATTTTTTTAAATATTAAATAATTTAATAATTTATTAAAACTTTTTAGCTAAAAATATTTATTTAATATAAATATAAATGCTTGTTTTAGTTTTAATTTTAAAAAAGTTTATATTTTTTTTAATATTTAAAATATATTATATATTAAATATTTTTAGCTTTATAAATTTTAAAATTAATATAAACTTTAAACTATTAAAGTTAATATTATTAGCTTAATTTATTATAATAATAATTTTATTAGTTAATAGTATATTAAAAATAAAAAAAGTTAACTAAATAATTATAAAGTTAATAATTTTATTTAATATAAATATTTTTTTAAATAAAATAAATTTAATAATAATAATAATAATAATAAATATAATTTTAAATTTATAGCTTATATATTTTAATAATAAAATTATATTAAATACTATTAAAAATACTTTTTAAAAAATATTTATTAAAGTATTACTAAATATTATAAAAGTTATAATTTTAGTTAATTAACTAAGCTTATTTATAATATTAACTATTATAATAGCTATATAAAATAAAGTTTATAACGTTTTTTTAAATAATACTATAAAATAATTAGTATTTTTATTTTTATAAATTATATTTTTTTTTATTTTTTTTAATATTTTAATATATTTATTTAAGCTATTAATTATAAATATAACTTATAATATTTATATATTAATTAATCTTTTTATTATTATTAATATATTTATTACTATTAATATTATTTTAAAAGCTATAAAATAAAAATAATAATTAATAAAAACAATTTATAGTTAATAATTATATAAGCTAACTTTTTACTTTTAAAAGTTATTTTTTTTGTTTATTATTTTTTTTTGTTTATTATTTTTTTTATATATTTATATATTTTTGTTTTAACTTTAAATTTAAACTAAAAATTATTTTTAAAAAGTAGTTTAATATTAAAACTTTTTATTATTTATTTTTTTTATAAAACTTTTAAATTTTAAGCTTACTTTTATTATTTATACTTTTATAATAAAATATAAACTTTGTTTATTTTTTAATTTTAACTAAGCTAAGCTTAAGTTTTTTTATATAATATATTTAAAGTTTAATTATATATTTTAAAATATTAAAAAGTAATAAATATAGTTATAGGTATAAAAATATTTAATAAAAAAGTAAAATGTTAAATTAAAAAAAAAGGTATATAAAGTATAAGTTTATAAAGTAAACCTTTATATGTTTAGTAGTAAATACCTTTTATAAAGCAGCTAGCTAGCTAGTACTGCTAGCTATTAATAATAATGCTATAGTTATTAGCTATAGCTAAAAAATATAGTTTATTTAGCTTATATTTATATAGCTACCTTTAAAAATTTTATTAAAGTGCTAAAGCATAAAAAAACTATATTACTTTTAGTATAAGTTAACATTTTATATAAATAACTAATTATAAATTTTTTAAAGTTTTATTTTTTTGTTTTTAGCTTTTTAAAATTTAGCAATAGTATTTTTTTTATAAATTTAGTTGCTTTTTTAATTAGCTTTAATTTTAGCGTTTTTAAGCCTTTTTTTACTTTTTTTAATAATTATTTTAATAAAAGTTAGCTAAGCTTTAAAAAGTATAACTAGCGTATTTTTATAACGTTATACTATTAACATTACTAAAAAAGGTTTATGCTTTTTTTAATATTTATTAATTAGTTTTTATAAATAATACAAATAATATACTATATATTATTAGTTATATTTATAGCTTTAACCTTTTTATTTAATAAAATAATTAAATTTATTTTTTTTAATTAAATTAGTATTATAAAATGTTTTTAACTTTATAAATATTACTATTATTAAAATTAAATTATTATTTAGCTTTAATAGGTTTAAATAAAAAAACAGCATAATAAAAAAAGTTTTTATTATTTTTAATAAATTATAAGTATATAATAAATATAATAAAGTATATGTAATAATACGTAAAAATATTTAATTTATATACTAAATTATTAATATATTATTTAATTTTAAAAAAGCTAGCATATTATTATAAATATTTTTTTAAAAGTTTATTAAATAAATAATACTTATTATATAATTATAGTAATACCTTTTGCTTTAAAAAAAACTATAAAAAATAATACTTAAAATTAAATTACTATTTAAACTTTATAGCTGTAAAATTTATAGCTAGTTTAACGTTTTGTTTTAAATGTTTATAAATAGCTTATATATTTTTAAATTTATAATTTTGTTTATTTTAGCTAGTAATTATATTTAAAAAGCTAGGTAGTTTAAAACTATATAGCTATTTATATAAAAATAACTATATAATTTATATATATATAAAATTAAAGTTATATTATAAAATAGAAAATAATTTTATTTAATTAAATTTTAGCTATATAAAATTATAATATTTTATTATAAGTTTTATTATTTAATTTTTTTTTTAATAGCTTATTATTTTATAAATAATAAGCTATTATTATTAATAGTTTAGTACTTAATACTTTTTATATTTTTTGCTAAAACTTTAATATAAACTTATAATTATAATTAAATATAATATTTTTAAAATTTTTTTAATTATTTAACAAAAGTTATTTTATTAGTACTATTATTTATTTTTTTGCTATATATTTTTTATTACTAAATATAAATAATAATTATTTAAATATATAATATATTACTAGTATTAAACAATTATATATATTATAATATAATTTATTAGTTAATTATTATAGTATTTTATTTAATTTAATTAAAAGCAATTTTATAATAAAATCTATTATAATAATATATATAAATAAAATATCTTTTAGTTAAATAGGTTATAAACTGCTTACTAGCTTTAAATAGTTAATATAATTATATTTATAACTTAAATAATATTTTATATACTTTTTAACTAATTATAACTTATAATAAATAAAATAAAGTTTAAAGTTTTTAAAAATATATATAAGTTTTATATAATATTTTTTATTATATACTAATTTAAATATTTGTTATACTATTTTATAAAAAATATAAAGCTTTTTTACTTTTATTATTATATTATATATAAATTTATTAATAATATAAAAAAAGTACTTAAGCTTAAAAAAAACATTAATATTTTTATTAATACTATAATATTTATTATAATATAATTTATTTAAGCTTTTTTTATATTAATAATTTGCTTTATAAGTAACTTTAAAATTTTTAAGCTAAATATTATTTATAACTGCTTTATTTATATATTTTATATTACTATAAAATATATTGTTTTATATTATATTAAAAATAACAAGCTTATTTAATTTTTATAGCTTGCTTAATTTAATATATATAGCATTTTATATAGCTTTTAAATAGTTTAATATATTAAATATATAATTTAGCTTATTTAAAAAGTAATATATTTATATATTATATTAAAATAAATATATTAATAAATTAACTAATTTATTATTAGTTTAGTTTATTATAAATATATTTAATATTATTTAGTTTATAATATTTTTTATTATAAAATAGTTAGTAAGTATTACTATAAATGCTTTATTTAACTAAATAATAATATAAAACTTTTTTATAGCTTATATTAAATATATTACTTTTAATTTAAAAATTTTATATTTTATTTTAGCTTATAAAAAATTTTAACTAAAATATATAATAAATTAAACTTTATTTACTAAAATAGTTCTTTTTAGCGTTTATTTATAGTTAAAAGTAGTATAAAATATTATTATATTAAAGCTTTATTTAAAAAACCTATTAATTTAAAAGTATAATAAGCAATTAAAGTTATAATAATAAAAAGTTATTTTATAGCAAATAGCATTTTATATAGTATTAAAAAACGTTATTTTAATAAAAGTTAGTTTATAATAAGTTAATTAATAGTATACTTTATAACATTTTAAGTTATTATTTATTATTTAGCTTTTTTTATAACTTTAAATAAATAATATAGTTTTATATTTTTATAAAAGCTTAGCTATTTAAGTATAATATAATAATAAGTTATAAAAAATTTATTTATATTTAAGTACTATTTAAAAGCTTTTAAAAAATTAAAAAAAGCTAATTATTTAAAAGCTTAAATTTATTTAATAGTTATAAATATATTTAAAGCATTTATTTAAAAGCTAAATAGCTTTATTAAAAAGTAGCTAATAAAAAACTATTTTAAAGCTATTATAATATTTTATTTTTTAAATAAACTAAATATAGTTTTTAAATATTTAATATAATTATTAAAAATATTTAAAAAAATAATAATATTATTAATAAATATTTTATAATAATAAAAATATTTATAAAACAAGCAATTTATATACTACTAAATATAAACAAATAAATTATAAAAGCTTATAAATATAATATTAAATTTTTTATATTATATAAACTAATAATTATAAATTTATTTTAATAGTTTAAATATATTTTAAACTAATAAAAAAAACTAGTTATATTTATTACTAATATATATTTTTTGCTTAATAAACTATTAATTATATTTTTTTATAAAAAAAAAAATAGTTATTAAATATTATTATTTTATAAAAAGCTTATAAATTTATAACTATTTAGCTTTTTTTTTTACTATAAACTTTTTTTTATATTATAAAAATAAAATAAACAAAAAAATAAAGCTTATTTATTTAAATTATATAATTTTTTTTATAAAGCATATTATAAATTTTATTAAAAAGTTTTATATTTTTATAACTAAAAAAATATAACTATAAATTAAATTTAATATTTTATTATTTATTTATAAGCAAAATTTTAAGCTAGTTTTTAAATAGTATATTAACTTTACTTTTATTAGTTTATATATTATATACTTTAATAATATTTATAAACTTAGCTAACTTTAATATTTATTTAAAATAAATATATATTTTTTATTTAGTTATAATTTTAAAAAAATTAGTTAGTTTTTTAATATTAATAGTAAAATAAAAGTTAGTTAGCTTAAGCTTAAAAAATTTATTTAATATAAAAAAAATAGCTAAACTAAAATTATTTTAAAATTTATAATAATATTTTATATAATATTTATAAATAAAATAATACTTATTTATATAGCATTAATTAATACTTTTATTATTAGTAATAGTAGCGTTAAATTTATATAAACGCTTATAAAAACGTTTTTATTAGTAGTATATATTATAAAAGTTATTATTATATTTTTAAATATATTTTTAAAATTAGCTAATTTATTAAAAAATATTAGCTTTTTAAAAATATTATTAGTTATAAAAGTAATAATTATTAGTATTATATTAAACTTTATATTTATAGCAGTAATAAAATTTGCTAACGTAAGCGTTTTTAATTTTATTATTATAGCTAATAAAGCAATAAAAACTTTTATTATAAAAATAAATATTTTTATAGCGCTTTTTTAAGTATTAATATAATAGTTACTATTTTTATTTTTATAAATTTATTTAAGCTTAGTACTTTTATTAATTTTAATAAACATATTAAAATTGTTTATTATAAAAACTATACGTAATATTTTAATATTAATAATTATATATATAGCTAATTTATATATAGCTATAAAACAAAAATTATAATTAATAAATAAAAGTTTATATTTTATTTATAAATAAGCGCTTTTTTTATTTTATAATATAATAAATAATTTATTTATAACTTTATATATATATTTATAGCTTTATATTAATATTTTAAATAAAATTATAAAGTTATTAATTTTAAAAAAAGTAATTATATTATTTTAATAATTAATTATAGTTTAATATAGCTATAAAAAATCCTTTTTAATAAATATATTAAGTTATAAAAGTTTATTAACTATTTAGCTTTTTTTTTTTTATTTAATAATTTTTAGCTTATTTTAAATATTAATGCTATAAGTAAAAAATAAAAATCGGGCCTATTTTTTTAAATATATTTACTAATTTTTAATATTAATAACTATACTTTTTTTTATTTTTATTAAATATTTAAATGTTTTAAAAAAATTATATTTTATTATAGTTTATTTTATGCTTAGGTTAACGTATATTTTTATATTTTTATTAGTAAAGCTTATATATATTTTAAAGCAAAAATATATATAATTAAAATATAAATATTTATTATATTTATTAGCGTTAAAAGCTTTAGCTATTAATACTTTTATATTAAGCATTTAGTTTACTAAAGTTTACTTTTATTTAAATATTAAGTTAATAGTATTTAAAATACCTTTTAGTTTATAAATAATACTTGCTTTTATATATTAATATTAATAAAAATACTAAAATAAAATATTATAAAATAGTAATATTTTAGCGTAATATTTATAAGTATAATATATAAAATTAACTAATAATAAAATAATAATTTTTTTTAGTTTAGTATTTATTTTATATATTTATTTATATATTTTAAACGTATATTTTAATTTATATTATTAGTTATATATAGTATACGTTAAAAATATATTTATTATATAAAAAAATAAAGTGCTTGCTTTTTTATATTTAAAAAAACTGCTTTTTTTTAATATATAGCTATTATTAATAAAATATACTCTTTTGTTATAATTATTATAACGTTTACTATTATAATAATTATAGTTATAATTTTATTTATAGCTATAGTTATAGCTATAGTTTTAATTTTAACTTTAATTACGCTTTTAATTTTGGTTTTAATTATTATTATAATAATTGCTATTATATTAGTTTTAGTTTTAATTGCTTTTATAGTAGTATTTATAATTCTGCTTATAATTACAATTATAATTATAGCTTTTATATTAATTTCTTTTATATAAACAATTAAAACATTAACTATTACTATAGTATAAGCGCTAATTATTATTTAAATAACAACTATTATACTATTAGTTGTTTTAATTGTTATAACTATTTTAGTAATTTAACTAACTGCTTTAAAATATATTTATTAAAAAGTTTTATAACTTAAAGTTATTTATTAAAAAAAACTTAATATAATGTTTAATTTAAAAAAATTTTCTTTTAGCTTTATATTTTAGCTTATATTATATATTTTTAATTTTTTATATATATTGTTTAATTATTTTTTTTGCTTTAAAAAGTTAAATATAATTAATAATAGCTTTATTTTATTAGTTATAAATATTCTTTATAATATTTGCTTAATTTAAATTATTTAAAGCTAATATACTATTAATATAAGCATATTATAATTTATACTATATATAATATAATAGTATATTATAATTTTTAGTTATATTATAAAGTAATAATTTACTTACTAAAAATTTTTAAGTAATATAGCTAAGTTTAATTTTAAACTGCAAAATTAATTGCTTTAAAATATACTTAAAGCTTACTTAGCACTATATAAATCGGTTTAAAAGTAAAACCTTATTTATTTACTAAAATAATATTAACTTAGCTAAAAGTTAATTAAATATTGCTAAAATTTATAATATATTAAATATTTTAATATTTATATATTTTATAAAAAAATTAATACAATTAATAAAACTATATATATTAGTATATATAATTTTAGTACTATTAGCAATTATACTTTAGTTATTAAAATTGTTTTATTTTAAATTAAATATTTTAATATTATTATATTTAATTTTATATATTTTACTAATAGTAAATTATAAATTAGCTTTTAGTATGCTAAATTTAAAAGTAAAATTATTATTATAGTTATAGTTATTATTTTTATTATTGCTGCTATTATTACTACTATTATTTAAATTATTGTTTTTTTTAGTAATATATAATAAGCAATTTTTAAACACTAGTAATAGTTATTATAGCAGCTAATTAAAATTTAGCAAAAAACTAAACCTTTTTAAGCTTTAAAGTAATAAATTTTTAAACCTGCTTTTTTTTAGTAAAAATATTAAATAAAATATTAAAAAAATAGTATATTTAAAAATAAAGCTAAAAATAGCTATTATATAATATTAAATAGCTATAATATAAAAGGTTATTAAATAATAAAATTAATTATAGGTATAAATTTTAATAAAGTAGGTTTAGTTATTTTTAGTATATTTTTATTGTTTAAAGCATTAGTAAGTAATACTATTATAGTTTTTATTAATAACATTAAGCTATTTAGTATTAAATTTAGCTTTAAAAATTAAAAACTTAATTATTAATTAGTAAGTAATAATAAAAGGCCTATTAATTTTAGTAAAAAACCTATAGCTTTTACTTTTATAAAGTTTAAATATTTAATACTAGCTTTTTAATTAGCAGCTATATTTAGCTTAGCTATAGCTAAAATGCTATATTTTTAACGCTAATAAGCTATAAAACTTCTTAGCTTTTTTTAAGTATTTAATAAAGGTTTAAAAAAGTATATAATTAATTTAATGTTTTATTATAATAATATAATGCTAGATTTAATTGCTTGCTAATTTTTAACTAAAAATTAATAGTTTTTTTGTTAAAACTTATAGTTATAATTAATAATATTTATATAAATATTTTAGCTATAATAAGCTTTATATTTATAATATAAAAAGCAAAATAGTTATATAGCAAAAATTTTAATTTATAAGGTTTATTTATATATTTACTACTTAAAATTAATTAGTTTTTATTTTTTAATAAGTTTATTATATTATTTAGTAAATAACTTAATAGTATTAAGTTTTTATTTTTTTTAAGCTATTTAGCTTTTAATTAAGTTGCTATATATATTTGCTAGCTTAAAAAATAAACGTTTTAGCAAAATAATATAAAATAAAGTAAACTATATACAAATTAAACAAAAAAAATAAAATAAGCTTTTATATGCTATTTTTAATTTAAAAAAGTATATATATGCTTACTTTATTAAAAATATTATATTTAGCTAAAATAAAAACTATTATATATATATAAATAAAAAAAAAATTTACTATATTTAAACTAATAAATTAAGCTTAAAATATAAAAATAAATTATAAAGCTTAAATTTTTTAACAAAAACTTTTAGTTTATTTATAAATTTTTGTAAAAAATATATTGCTAGTTTTATATATTTAGCAAAAACCTTTAGCTTATTTATAAATATTATAAAAATATATAAATTAGTATAAAAAATTTGCGCTATTAAATATTTTAGCAAACATATTATTTGCTTTAGTTTTTAAGCAGCTACGTTAATTTATAGCTATATAAAAAAATAACTTTTTATTTTTAAAAAAAACTAAAAAATTAATAAGTTAAGTTAGTTTAATTAGTTTAGTTTAGTTTTATAAATAAAACTATAAAAAGTACTAATTTAATAAGTATAGTTATAAATATAAAAATATTTAATAAAAAAATAAAATATTAAATTAAAAAAAAAGGTATATATAATATAAGTTTATAAAGTAAACTTTTATATGCTTAGTAGCAAACATTTTTTATAAAGCAACTAGCTAGCTAATACTACTAGCTATTAGCAATAGTACTATAACTATTAGCTATAGCTAAAAGGTATAGCTTATTTAGCTTATATTTATATAGCCACCTTTAAAAATCCTATTAAAAAGCATATTTAATAAAAGTAGTTTTTATATTTAAGTTAATATAAACTTTAATATTTTTATTAACTTAAAAAGTAAATAATTTAAAATATAAATATATATATTATTACTAAATAGTATTTTTTTTAAATTATATATTAAAGCTTTTTTAACTTTAAAGTTTTTATTATATTAAACTAAAAAAATAAGCTTATATTTTAAAGCTTTTTAAGTTTTTAAAAAGTATAATAAATAAAATATTTAAAAAAAGTATTATATAATTAACACACTCCGGTATAGGGTGTGGCCTTTATAAGGCCATAGCGTATGCTATAGCACTAGGAAAGCTATACACAAGCTATAAAATATAACATATAGGCCTTACTAAAAGGAAAAAGCCTTCGCTAAAGCTTTAGCCTTTAGCTAAAAACTTTATAAAAGCTTTTTTTCTTTTTTTTTTATTATAATAATAAATTTAATTATAGCACTACTTTTAGTTATTTTTATTAAATAGTGTAGTAAGTTCTATAATTATTGCTTTTGCTTTTTTTAATTAATTATTTTTTTTAACCGGTAAACTATATATACAAATATAGTATAGCTTTTTAAATATATAATTTATAAGTTTTTTTTATATTAATTTTTTATTTATTAATTTTAAAAATAAATTAAATATAGTATAACTTTTTAATATATTTAAAAAAAAAACAATGTTAATATTTATTTAAATATAGTTTAGCTTATTAAAAAAACTTTTAATATTAATTTTTAATTTTTAATTAATTTAATAATTGCTACTTTTAATACTTTGTGTTAATTTTATAATTTGCTATTTATTTTATAGCTAAAAGGCTAAAATTTATAGCTAAATTAATAACTTTATAAATTTTCCAAAGCAAATATACTGTTTAAAGCTACGTTATTTTAGTATAACTATATTTAGTTTAACTAATATTTATAATATTTTATAATTAGTACTATACTTAAATAGCAAAGTTTTAATAAAATTATAGCTAGCTTTATTTTTTAATTTATATAAAGTTTTTTAATAAATATAGCACTTTATATATATTTTATTATTTTAATTTATTTTATAAATTAAAAGCATTTATATTTTTGTTTGTTTTGTTTTTTTTGTTTATTTTAAACATATATACGCTATTAGTAAAGCAGCTAATATATAAATAGCAAACAATTTATTATATTTATAAAGTTTTATATTTTTTTATAAAATAAGTATAAACAGTTTTACTTATATTTTAAAGCTTATAATTTGTTTATAAATATAAAACGCGTTTTTTTTTTACTTTTATATTTTATTAATTAACTTATATAACTATTTTTATAATTTTTACTTTTATTTTATTGTTATTGCTAAAATTAGCTTAATATATATTTAAAATATTTTTAAAAAACAACTTATATATTAAAAAGCCTACTTTAAAGCTTTAAATAGTTTTAAAAGTAAAAAACTTTACTTTAAACTTAATAAAAGCAAATAAAATTTTAGTATTTATAAAGTTAGCACTTATAAAAAAATTTAGTTTATTTTTAGCGCTATTAGGTGCTAATTTATTGCTTAAACTTTTAAATAATTTAAAAATAATATAAAAGTTATAAGAACTAACTATTTTTTAGTTGCTTAATATTTTAAAAAAATTTTATATTTTAAATATATAACTAAAATAAAAGCAAGCTTTTAAAAAAAAAAAAAAATTTTTTTAGCACTTTTAATAAGTTTAATAACAATAAGCTAATATAACAATATATTTTTAGTTAGCTTAAAAAATAAAAGCTATAAAACAAATAAATTAAAAAAAACTTTAAATAAATAAAAAAAATAGCTATAATAACTAGTAATATTAAAAAAATGCAAAAAAGTTTTAATAAACTAAAAAAAAATCTAGTAAACTTAATAAAAGCTATATATAAATAGTATAAACAAAAACATTATAATAATTATTAAAAAAAAATTATAATTATAATTATAGTTATAATTATAGTTATAATTTATTTTTAATTATTATACTAGTTTATTTATTTATTATAATTAATTTTGCTTTAACTTAAAAACTAAACAAATTACGCTAGTTAAAATTATTTTAATTATTTTTTTTAAAATTATTTTTTTTATTTTTTTTACTACCGAAAATAGTTAGTAATTATTATTATAATATAAATTTTATATTAAACGTTGTTTTATAAACAATAAAATATATAAAACTATAAACTAATTAGCTATAAACTTATTAACCTACTTTTAAAATACTATTTATATATTGTTTTATACTTTATATACTAATATTTAATGCACTAATAAAACTATATATAAGTTTTAATAGCTATTTATTTATTATATTGTTAATAGTAGCACTTTATATAGTAATGCTTTATATAATAATACTTATAATAAAGCAGTTAAATAAACTTTAACTAGTAAAAGTTTAATTTACTAATAATATATAGCTTTTTATTAAACTTTTATTTAATATAAATAGTTTATTATAGTATTTTATATTATAGTAATAGTTTAATTATATAAAAAGCATACTTTATTTTTTAAAAGCTATAATATTTACAAAAAAAAACTTAAGCAATAATAATAAAAGTAGTAATAATTTAAATAGTAGTAAAAGCTTATAGTTTTTATAAAATAGGCCTAGTTTTTTACGCGGTTTAAAAAAAAAAAGCAATAGCAATAATAATAGCTATAATAATAGCTATAGCAATAATAACAAAAACAAACAAAGCTTTATACTAATATTATTAAAGTTGTTTTTTAAAAATAGGCTTTAACTTAAAAAGTTAAATATTAATTTATTTAACTTTAATTATAATAACTTTAATAATATAAGCATAGTTATAAAAAAAACAAAATAATTTTTATTAATATATATTATTTTATAAAACATTTGGATTTTTTTTTTAAAAACTTAAAGTTTATAAAAGCAAACATAAAGCAGCTTTTTATGTTATAAATAAAATTATTAAAAAAACTAGCTATTATATAATAAATAAATAAGTTTATATTATAAATGCGCATTAAGTTTTATAGCAAAAAATATATTAAAGTTATAAAATAGTTAACTAAACACTTTTTAATACTAATAGCATTAATAATTAAATATTTTAATTAATTATAGTTAAAGTTAGTTAACTTAGCAAAAAGCAAATTAGTAATAGTTAATTTTATTAAAAAAAAGCTATAGTATATATAAGCTATAAACATTTTAAATAAAGCTAATAATAATTAGTATAAAATAATAATAACTATTTAAACTAATATAAATTTAAATATAAAGCAATACTTTTTAGCTTTAAAACTTAATTTATTATTAGCAAAATATATAATAAAAATTTTTAAGCTTAAATTAATACTAATAGCAGTAGCTTATAATAAGTTTAACTAAACTAAAAATTATTGCTAAAAGTTTAATAAATTTTAAAACAAATATAGCAATAACTAGCTATATAGCAACAAATATTATAGTAATAAATATAATAATAAAAACAAAAACAAAAATAAAAAGCTATACTAAAAAAAGCAAAATAATAACTATAAAAATAAAAGCAAAAATTAATAAAATAAATATAATAAATATAAACAAAAAAACTTTGCTAATATTATAGTTAAAAATATATTATTATAATTAATATTTAGTAGTAAATTATTATTTAAAAACTTAAACAATAATATATATATTATAATAAATTATAGTAATATATATAAATATTATAATAAAACATTTAATTTAATAAAAACTAAAGAAAAATATATATATAAATATAATAAATAACTAATAAAGCAAATTATAACTGTTTTTTTTATATATATTAAAACATATATATAAACGGTATAATATTTTATTTATCTTTTAAAATAAGCTATTTTAATATTTAAAAATATATAAGCTTTAATTATTTTAATTATTTAATATAATGCTTACAACAAATAAATTAATTGCTAATAGTAAGTTAAAAGTATTTAATTTTAATAAAAAAAATTAGCTAATTTTTTTTTAAATAAAACAAGCGCTTAATAAGCTAATAAACAATACTAATAAATTATAAAGTAATAGCTACTTATATTTAAAAGTTATATTATATAGTAAACTAAAAAGTAATAATATAACTATTTATTTAAATAAAAGCGTAAATTGTAATATTATTATATAAAAGCTATTAAATATATTAAAATATATAATTAAAAAAAAAAGTTATATTAAAAATATTAGCAAAAGTTATATTTATTATATAAAATAAGCTATATTTAAGTTTTATTTGTTAAATAATAATAATTATAAATTTTTTAAGCTATTAAAATTTAAAATATTAGCTTAAATATTTAATTAAAATATTAAGCTAGTACTACTATTAAAAAATAGCTTTTTTAACTTATATAAAGCAATAATAAATTATTAATATTATATTATTTTATTTAAAAATATAAATAACTTTAAACTATTATTTTAAATATATTTTTATATATATTTATATATTTATAAGGTTATTTTATTAAAAAATATATTTTTAAGCTAAAAAAAATAGTTATAATACTAGCTATATATAAACTTTTACTAATAAATAAAAATTTTATATTTAAACTTTTATATATTAATAATATTATATTTTTAGTAAAGTTTATTATATTACTTATAGTTATAATAATTAACCTATTATAAAAAATTAAAACTATTTTTAAAAAAATATAAATAAATATAATTTAAAAATATATAAATACTAAAATATTTAGTATTAAAACTTTTTAAAAATATAATATTATAGCTATTATAATAGTAATAAATATAATAGCGCTATAAATAATAAATATACTAAATATTAATTTAAATATAATATTTAGTTTAAAAGTTAATAACTAAAGTATTTATTTAATAAATAACTTTAATATTTTTATTAATATTATTATAAATTAAAAAATTAAAATAACCTTTATTATAAAAGCTTTATTTATTAAAACATATATATTTAGCTTAAATAAAATAAAAAAGCTAAATATTATATCTTTTTTAAATAATTTTATAGAAATTATTAATACTTTAAAAATATATAATATTTTTTTTTTTAAAAAGTTATTTATAAATGCTATATATAATATAACTAAAGCATTAGCTAGTTAATAAATAATAATAAAAAATAAAAAAGCTAAACTAAAAATTTTTAAAATTTTAAATATATTAAATATTAAAAAGCTTACTAAAAATTAAAAAATAAAAATATTTAGTAGCTAGTTTATATATACTAAAAAAAATATTAAGTTAATTAAAATTTTTAAACTTTTTAAAAATATACTAAAAATTTAAACAAATTAAAATATTATTAATATATTTAAAAATAAACAAATAAAATTTTTTTTAGTAAATAACTAATAATTAACTAAGCTAAATAATTATTTATACTTTTTAATTATTTATATAAACAAAGTTATATAGTTTAAGTTAATTATTTACTACTTATTTTATTTATATATCCTATTTTTATAGTATAGCTTTAAAAAAAAAAAAACTATATTTTTGTTTTATTATTAATTTATATATTTTAAATAAAATAGCTATTTTTAATAATTATTTTTTTTATTATAGTTAAAAATTAATTATATTTATATAAAACAAAAAATATATTATAATAATTAATGCTACTTTATTTTTTTATTAATTTAAAATATATTTAAATTATTATAATAAATTTATAATTATTAGTTTATAAAAGTTAAAGCAATTTATTATAGCGCTAATAAGCTTTTATAATTTTTTAATATATATATAGCAGTTTATAAACAAGTTGTTTTATTTATATAAGTACTATTATTAAGCATTTATTAATAATATTGTTATTTTTTTTAATATTTAAAATAAATATTTAGCTTATTTATATAGCATTTTTAAGTTATTTTAAAAAAAGCAAATTTTAATATTTTTAAAAAAGTTTTTTTTTATATACTTTTTAGTAAAACTATTAAGCTTTTAAATAAATACTTTTAGTATATTTATTATAAAAAAAAAGTTAAAAGCATATTAAAATTTTTAATTTTTAAATTAGCTTAAAGCTTTTAAATAATACTTTAAAAGCACTAGCTTTTTATATAATTTTTTACTTTATTATATTTAATATATAAAACTACTATAAAAAAATAAAACTTTTTAATAAAAGTTATATATTTAGTTATATAAAGCTTAAAAACTTTAGCAAATATTAAATATATTGTTAGTTTATATATTATAAGTTTATAAAAGCTAAACTAAAGTTATTTAAAATAGTTTAAAATTTTATTTATAAATATATAATTTTATATTATTATAATTTAGCAAAGCAATTATTTTTATAAGTAAATAAGTTTTTAAAGCAAAGTTTTAAAATAATAGCTTTTTATATAAAAAATAAGTATTAATAAATATTTAAAATAGTAATTTTAAATATTTAAGTATTTTTAATTATATTTTTTAATAAAAATATATTTTAGCTTAAAATATATTATAGCTTTTTAAAATTAAAAGTAGTATATATATTATAAATAGTAAAAAAAATTTATACTATAATTAAAGCAGTATATAATTTTATAGTAGTTTTAATAAATTATTTAATAACTAAAAGTATTTTAAATTAAACTAATTTTAATATAAGCTTTATAAATTAAACAAACAAGCAATTAGTTAATATTTTAATTTATTTATTTTAGTATAGCTTTTAAATATACTATTTTTTTAGTTGTTTTAATTTTATGCTAAATATATTAAATTAATTATATATAGTTACTAATAAAATAAATAATAATAGCAAAATTAAAAAGTTTAATAAAAAAGCTATATTAAACAAAATATAGTTAATTAATAAAATATAGTTTATTATAAATATAAATATTAAAAATAAAATAGTAGTAAACTATAGCAAAAATTTTAAATATAAAAAAATTCTAAATACTATTTAAAAAAGCAATAAAAACGTTATAAATTTTTTTTGCTTTAGCTATTTATTTATAATTATTAATAAATTATTATATAATATTAAGTATAAAAGTATTTATTAATTATATATTTTAAAAAATTAAATATATAAGTTTTTATAAATAGTATATAATAATAAATATTATTTTAATAAATAATAAATAATATAAAAATTAAAGCAGTATATAATTAAGTTTAAAACTTATAAAATAAATATATATAACTAATTATAAAAAAATATTTAGTAATTATTAGCTTATTTAGCTAAAAAACTTTAAATTTATAAAAACAATTATAATAGATTTTATTATAAAATTACTATTAATATTTGTAATAAATATATTATAATAACTATAAAGTTATAAAATATATAATATATTAATAATAATAATATATATTATATTTAAAAAGTTTTTATTAATATTTAGCAATATTAAATATACTATAAAAAACTAAGCTATAGCGCTAGCTAAATAATTGCTATTATATAACTAAAATATACTATTAAATATTATTTTAAATTAAAATTATAAGTTTATATTAAAATTTTAAAAAGGTTTATAAAAAGGCTTAAATATATAGTTATTTATAACTATTATTTATTATTTATAAAATAATAGCTTATTTAAATAAAAAAACCAAACTATTAAAATAGCTATTAAATATTTTATATTTATATATTTTAATTAATTATAAATAAATTTATTACTTGCGTTATAATAAAACTTTAATATAGTATACTTTAATTTAATTAAGTTTTTAGTATATAAGCAGTTGTTTAGTTTTAAATTACTAAAGCTTACTAATATATTTATAAAAATAAATATTACTAAGTTTAAAAATATTTACTTTATATATAAATATTTATATTAAAATATAAAGCTAGCTATAAATTTTGCTATATTAAAAGCTAAGCAATACTATAATAATAAATATAAGTTTATAAAATTTAATATTAATAATAAAGTATATTTTAAGCTATATAAAAAATATTACCTACTAAGTAAACTATTTAAAAAATATTTATAATAAAAGGCTAGTTTATAAAAAATAAAACAATAAATAAGCAAATTAGCTTATAAAATTAACTTTTTAAAAACTTTTAATATTTACTTAATAATATTTATTGTATACTTTTTTTTAGTTAGCAAAGCAAAAATTTATTTTATAAAAAAGTACTTTTTTTTAAGCTTATTATAAATAATTAGCTTAATTTAAAAAAAAAAGGTTAATTTTTTAAAATTAAAACTATTTTTAAATATTGTTTAAATTATTAAAAAACTAGTTATTAGTATTTAATTAAATAAAAAAGGTATAAGCATAAAAATAACTAATAGTAATTTAAATAGCAATTATATAACTTTATAAAATTAATTAAAAAATATTAGTAAAAAGCAAATAAAAAACTAAAAATTACTAAAATTGCACTTATTAAATACTAAAAGCGCCTTTAAGCAGTTTAAAAGTAAAATTTATAAAATAACAAATAAATTAAATTAAAATTTCCTATTATAAGTTTATTAAAATTAATAGCGTTCTTTTTTAAGTAGCTAGTATTTAATATACTTTAGTATAAAGTATAGCTTTTATAAAGCTATAGCATATACTATAGCACTAGCAAAGCTATATATAAGCTATAAAATATAGCGCACAAGCTTTACTAAAAAAAAAAAGCCTTTGCTAAAGCTTTAGCCTTTAGCTAAAAACCTTATAAAAGCCTTTTTTTTTTCTTTTTTATTATAATAATAAACTTAATTATAGCACTACTTTTAGTTACCTTTACTAATAATATAAAAGTAGTTTTATAATAATTATATATATTTTTTTTTAAAATTTAATTTTTAGCTAATATTTACTTAAATATATATATTATTTATTAAAAGTATTAAATTTAATATAATAATAAAAATAAATAAGCTTTAAATTAAACTAATAAATAGTTTTAAATATACTAAAGTTTTATTTATTATTTAATAAATAGTAATTAATATAATAATTGTTATTTATTTTAATAGTAAAATAAATATTATAACTTTAATTATTATTTTTATTTTCATTTTTTTTATTATATTTGTTTTAGTTAATTTTACTATAATTATTATATTAATTATATTAATTATTTTATTTATTATAGCAATTATTATAATAATTACTATAATAATTATTATATTAATTATTATAATATATGCTTTTATAGTTAAAACTATTATAGCTTTAGCTTAAACTATAATAATAATTATAATTTTTATGTTAATTATAGTTATATTTATAATTAAATTTATTATAGTTTAATTATTTTTAGCTATTATAGCTATTATAAGTATTATTATAACTAGTAAATTTATTAGTAAATTTTTTTTATTATTATAATATTACTATTTTTATTATTATATGTTTTAAAATTAAAAAAACAATTTAAACTATTTTTTAAAAATAAAACAAAACTAATATAATATTTTTTAAAATAAAAAGTATAAGTTTTTTTATTAATAACTTTTTTAGCTAAGTTTTATATATTTTTATATACTTTTTTAATAGCTAAAATATATTTTTTTAATATTTAGTTTTTTTTAAAAGCTTTAAAAATTGTTTAAAATTTAAGCTTATATTATTATAAATTTAAAATATTATTTTTTACTACTTATAAGTATTTTTTTTAATAATATTTATTATTTAAATATATTAAAGCTTTTTTTATATAAACTATAATAAAGTATATTTATTATAATATATATTATAAATAATAAGTTTGCTTTTTTTAAATTTTTTTATTATAATAAAAAAATTTATAATAAATTTTTTTTAATTACTTTTTTAATTTTATTAAATTTGCTTTTATAAAATAGCTTTTTATAAATATTATTTAATTTATTGTTTTATTATAAAACTATAAGTTTAATAAATAAAGTTTAAAATAAAAATAAAATTTAATATTTATATAAAAACTTAATATTAAAGTTTTTTAAAAATAATTTTATATAGTTAATAAACAAATAAACATTTATAAAAATAATGTTTTTTTTATTTATAATTTTTAAGTTATTTAAATTATTATAGCTAAAATTAAAAGTTTTAATTTTTTTATTTAAGCTTAATTATTTTATTTTAAATAAATATTAAGTTTTATATATAAAATATTTTATAGTAACTTTTATAACTATAATATAAATAATTAAAATAGTTTAAGTTATTATTAAAGCTATTAAAGTTATTACTTTTCTTTATTATAAATAGCTTAAGATTTTTTTTATTATGTTTTTTATATTAATATAATTTTTAAAAGTATTATTATAAATAATAAAAAAATTATTGCTAATATTAATAACTAAAATATTAAAAAGTTTAAAAAGCTTTTTATTATTTAAAAAATAAGCTATTAAATAAAATACTTGTTAATTTTTTTTATTATTTTATTATATTAATTTAAAATGCTTATAATATTATTTAATAACTTTTTAATATGTTATATAATAACCTTTAGCTAAAATAATTTTTTTTAAATATTTTTATTATAATTTAGTATTATTTAATATTTTTATATAAATATATAATAATATATATATTAAAACTTATAATTTTAAAGTTTTTATATATAGTTAGTTTAATATTTATAATATACAATGCTTATTTTTTTAGTAATACTATATATAACTTTAATTTAGTTATAGCTTTAAAAAAATGGTAAAAAAATATTTAATAAGCTTATAAATAAGCTTAACTTAAAGCTATTTTTTGCTAGTATTTTATTTAATATTTTAAATATAATATAAATAAATAAAAAGTATAATAAAATAAATAATATAATATAAAATAAAAATAAAATATATTATTATACTTATATAAATAATAAATTAATATAAAAATTTTATAATATTTATATTATTAAAATAGCTAAAATATAAAAATATATTACTAAGCTTATATATTTTATAATTATATTTTTATATATTATATAATATATTTTTATAATAATTGTTTATTATAACTATTTATTATAATAGTTTATAATTAGTTAATTAATTAAAAGCTTTAGCTTTAATAAAAAATAAAATATTTATTAAGTTATTATTTTAATAATTATACTTTTATATTTTATATTAGTATATTTTTATAATAATTGCTTATTATAACTAAATATTTTTATAAAATATAATTAGTTAATTATTAAAAGCTTTAAACTTAATAAAATAAATATTTATTAAAGTAAATAATATTTATTTAAATAAATAACTTTAATTTAATTTAATTAAAGCTAAAATAGTAATTTATATTTAATAGTTAAATAATAAACTTAATTAAAATAATATATAATTAAATATACTTTAGTAGCTTTTAAGTTAAAACTATTATAAAAAAATAATAAAAATAATTTTTAAATAGTTTAATAATAGTTTAATATAATTTTTATAATAAAATAAAATAAAAGCACTACTTAATAATAATTTTTTAAAAATATATAAAAAATAATAAATTAATAAAGTAAAAGGTTAAAAAAAAGAAAAGGGTTAAAGATCTTTTTTTTATAGGTGCGCGCACGTATACTTAAAAGGTACGGACCTTACGGGTTGCGCGGGGCAATCGCGCCTATAGCGCGTGCTTATAGCGATGCTACACGTGGCGTTTACTATACCCCGTGTATAATTATATTAAAATACTAGCTTATTAAAAATATTATTAATAAAAGTAATAACTATTAAAAATATATTAAACTTTATATTTATTATTATAATAAAATTTGCTAATACTAGTATAGTTAATTTTATTATAACTATTAATAAAATAACTAAAGCTTTTATTATAAAAGCAAATAATTTAATAGTTTTTTTTTATTAACTAATATAATAGCTACTATTTTTATTTTTATAAATTTGTTTAAACTTAGTATTTTTATTAATTTTTATAAATGTATTAAAGTTATTTACTATAAAAACTATTTATAAAGTTTTTATATTAATAATTATATATATAGCTAATTTATATATAGCTATAAAACAAAAATTATAATTAATAAATAAAAGTTTATATTTTACTTATAAATAAACGTTTTTTTTACTTTATAATATAATAAATTATTTGTTTATAACTTTATATATATATTTATAGCTTTATATTAATATTTTAAATAAAATTATAAAGTTATTAATTTTATAAAAAGTAATTATATTATTTTAATAGTTAATTATAACTTAGTATAATTATAAACAGTTATTTTTAATAAATATATTAAATTATAAAAACTTATTTACTATTTAGCTTTTTATTTTATATTTAATAATTTTAGGTTTGTTTTAAAAATTAATACTATAATTAAAAAATAAAAATTAAGCTTATTTTTTAAGTATACTTGTTAATTATTTATATTTATAACTATACTTTTTTTTTATTTTAATAAAATATTTAAATATTTTAAAAAAGTTATATTTAATTATACTTTGCTTTAAATTTAAATTAATATAAACCTTTATATTTTTATTTATTAGGTTTATATATACTTTAAAATAAAAGTATATATAGCTTAAATATATATATTTATTATATTTATTAATACTAAAAGCTTTTTTTATTAATATTTTAGTATTAAACATTTAATTTGCTAACGTTTGCTTAAATATTAAGCTAGTAATATATAAAGTACTTTTAAGCCTATAAATAATACTTACTTTTATATACTAGTACTAGCAAAAATACTAAAATTATACATTTTAAAATAAAAAAGTTTTAATATAATATTTATAAATATAATATATAAAATTAACAAAAAAAAAGCAATAATTTTTTTTAACTTAGCGTTTATTTTATATATTTGCTTATATATTTTAAATATATTTTTTAATTTATATTATTAATTATAAGTAGTATATATTAATAATATATTTATTATATAAAAAAATAAAGTATTAGCTTTTTTATATTTAAAAAAACTTTTTTTGCTTAAAGTATATTTATTATTAATAAAGTATATATGCTTTTTATAATTATTATAACGTTTACTATTATATTAATTATATTTATAATTATAATTATAGCTTTAATTATATTTTTAATTATTATACTTATTTTAATTATTATTTTGCTAATTTTAATTATATTTATAATTTTAATTATAGCTATTTTTTTAGTTATAGTTATAGCTTTAGCTATTATTATAGTTATAAGTATAGCTTTTATACTTATTGTTTTTTTTATATAAGCAGTTAAAACATTAATTATTGCTATAATAAAAGCTTTTATTAAACTAGTAATTATAAAACCTATAACTATTTTAATTATTATAACTATTATATTAATTTAATTAATAGCTTTAAAATAAGCTTGCTAATAAACTTTACGTTTTTAAATTAATAAAAAAAAATTTAGTTTAATACTTAACTTAAAAAACCCTTTTTTTAGCTTTATATTTTAGTTTATATTAAATATTTTTAACACACTCCGGTATGGGGTGTGGCCTTTGCAGTGCTATAGGGTAGCTATGGCACCTGTAGGGAGCTATAGGTACAGCCCTAGAGGTGTGGCAGTGGCCCCGCAGAAAGCTACAAAGGCCCTACTAAAAGAAAAGGTCCTCTTTAAGGCTTTTGCCTTTGGCTAAAGATTTAAAAAAGTTCTTTTTTTTTTTTCTTATTATAATAATAGATTTAATTTATAATACTACTTTTAGTTGCTTTTACTAAATAGTGCGGTAAGTTTTATAATTATTACTTTTATTTCTTTTAGTTAATTATTTTTTTAACCGGCAAAATATGCGCGCGGATATAGTATAGCCCTTTAAATATATAAATTGTAAGCTATTTTTATATTAATTTTTACGTAGATTTTAAGTATGCATTAAAAGCAGTATAGCCTTTTAACGTATTTAAAAAAAAAGCAGACGTTTTTTTAAATATAGTTTAGCTTATTAGCAAAAACTATTAATATTTAAGCTTTAATTAATTTAACGATTTTTTAATACTTTGCGTTAATTTTACAATTTATAAACTATTATTTTATAGCTAAAAAGCTAAAATTTATAGCTAAGTAAATAACTTTGCTTTTTTATTTATAAAGTAAACGTATAGCCTAAAGCTATGCTATTTTAATACAACTATATTTAGTTTAGCTAACGTTTATAATAGCTTATATTTATTACTATATTTAAATAATAAAACTTTAAAGTTTAATTAGCTTTATTTTTTAGTTTATATAAAGTTTTTTAATAAGTATAGCTTTTAATATATTTTTTATTACTTTAAGTTATTTTATAAGTTAAATATACTTATATTTTTTGTTTTAAGTTTAGTATGTTATATATATAAAAGTTAATAATAGGTAGCAATTAATTTTTAGTGCTTATAAAATTTTATATTTTTTTAATATATATAAATAAATATATATAAATAGCTTTACTTATATTTTAAGTATTTATTTAAAGTTTATAAGCAAATATTTTATATTTTTTATGTTTTGTTAATTTAAGTTACGGCTAGGTAGCTGGTGGAGCCTGCGCCCTACTTTAGCTATACACCGTAATCTTTATTGCACATAGGTGGGCACATAGCCGTGTAAACCTACCTTTACTAATTAAAGCGCACCTTGCGCAAACATATAAACATATATATATATAAATACTTTATATATTTACTAGAATAGTTTTTTTTTTTTTCTTTTTTTTTATTATAAATTTATAATATAATACGGTATTTTTTAAAGCTTTTGCTTTTATATATATATTTAGTATAATAATTTATAATAATTTTTTAGTAAAGCATTAAAACTGGCTTTTTAAATATTTTTTAATAATTAAATAATATTATAATAAAATAAAAATATAAAAATTTATAATAAAGCTTGTTAATAAATTATAAAAATTGTGCTTTAAAATATTAAATATAGCTTATTTTAAAATAATAAGCTATTTATATTTAAAATTTAGTAACTATATAATAAATATTTATTATTATAATATTTTTAAAAATATATTTTTATTGTAATAGTTAGTTAAAATAAAAAGAAAATTATAAATAACTATATAACTTTTATATTTTTAACCTAGGATTTTTTAAAGCAAGTTTAAAATGCTATTTACTTATAAAAAAACTTTTATGTTAATTTTAGCAATATTTATGCTAATATTACTATTTTAACTAAAAAGTATATAAGCTTTTATATTAAAAACTATAAACTTATATTTTTATTTTATTTTATTATTTTATAAAAAAAAATTTAATAGCTTAGTTTTAATAAACTAATAAATAAAAAAGCTTTTATAATAATATATAAATAGCTTTATATTTTTTTTTAAAAAATTAAAATATTTGTTTTATTGCTATAAGCATACTAATAATATAGTTAAAAAATATAGATTTTTTTATATAAAGCTATTTAAAATAATAAAAAACTAGTTTATTAAGCTAAAAAATTTAGCAATATAATATTTAAATAAAAAGCTAAAATATAATAATAAATAATTAAAAATATAAAGTTATATATAATAAAAGCTTTATTTTAAACAAATAAAAATAATAATAATTTAGCTGCTTTAAAATAAGCTTTAAATAAACTTATTATAGTATATAAAAAATATAAATATATTAAAAAATAAAAAAATAATATTAATTAATAAGTAATAAACTTATTAATATATAACTATAATATTATAAATAATACTAGCTATTATTTAAATAGTAACTTTTATAAATTTATTAAAGTAACTATTATAATATTTTATAAAAACAAAAATAAAAATACTATATATTTTAAAATATAATATTATATAATAAAAAACTAATTATTTAGTAATACTAATTAGTTTATTAATAATACTACTATAATAACTAATATTAAAATATATTTAAAAAAAACTATTATTAATAACTTTTAATTATATTTTTTAAATATTTATTTTAAATAAATTATTATATTAGCAAAGCTATTAAAATATTTATAAAAAATTTATTATAATATTAATATTAAAAATAAAGCAAAGTTAAACTAATAAAAGCTAAAAATAAAAAAATAGTATACTTTAATATAATTTTTTACTTTTAAAGCTAAATTTATATGTTTAACTAGCTAGTATTATTTTAAAAAGTTTAAATAAAAAGTTATTTAAAAATAAATTATTTACTTATTTATATATTACTATTATATTTAAATATTTAAAGCTTAATATAACTTTTAAACTTTTTATTTATTATTATATTTAAATTGTTTATTATTTATTAGTAAATAATAAAAAGCAAAATAATATATACTTTAAAAAAAAAAGTAGCTTTATTACTACTATGTTATTTTTATAACCTATATATAATAATATTTAAACTTTAACTATACTATAAACTTTTACTATATTATTAATAAATATTATAAAGTTTACAAAGCTTAAATTTAATAAAATTTATAAGCTTATATTAAAAAGTTAATATTTTAATTATTAAAAATAAAAATATATAATTTAAAAATATTTTTATAAGTTAAATATTAATAAAAAAGTATAAATTATTACTATTATAGCTAAATATAAAATTAAAAAAAATAAAGATTATATTATTATTAATATAATAAAAAATTAACTTTAAAAAAATTAATATTTTGTTTAAAAAAAATATTTTTTAAAAAAAATCTAAAAGTAAATAAATATTTAAAAAAATAGCTTTTTTTATATATTTATACTATAAATAATAATAAATTATTTTTAACTACTAATAACTTTTTTAAAAATATAAAAACTAGTATATATATATATATAAAAATTTATTTTATAAAAAAAATATTAAAATATTTAAAGCTTTTTATTTTAAACTAGTTTTAACTATAAAAAGTAACTAGGTATAAAAAAATAAAAATAGCAACTAAAAAATTTATTAAGCTTTATAATTAAACTTAAAAGTTTAAAAATAAACTTTTTAATAAATTTTAATATTTATTTTTAAAATATAAAATAATATTATTTTAAAAAAGTTATAGTTTATAAAATATAATATACTTTTAAATTATTTAAAATATTAACTATTATTTTTATTAAATATACTATTAAATTATAACTTAAAATATATTTTAGCTGTAAATAAAATTAATAT
Source organism: Xylaria sp. BCC 1067 (assembly GCA_005188305.1). Classification (NCBI taxonomy): domain Eukaryota; kingdom Fungi; phylum Ascomycota; class Sordariomycetes; order Xylariales; family Xylariaceae; genus Xylaria; species Xylaria sp. BCC 1067. Next base: position 2,890,784 of record SSCS01000001.1, read on the forward strand.
TTAATTAAAACATTTATATTATTAAAAAAATATAAAATAATATAATATTATATTAATAAAAAATAATAATAAAAGAATTAATAAAAAAAAATATAAAAATATAATAAAAAAAAATAACTTATTTTTATTTTAAATAAATTTAATTTAATTTAGTACAATATAAAATATAATAATTTTATTAAAGCTAATATAAAAAAAATAAAATATAGCTTAAAAAGTTATAAAATTTTATTAAAAATATTGCTATTATAAACTTTGCTTAATAAAAAAAGCATAAATATAAAATAGCAATTAAATTAATAAAGTTTATATTAATTAAAAAAAAATAATATAAGCTAGTATAAAAAAAAACTTTTAAAAAATAAAATTACTATTAATATAATTGTTTTTAAAAGTTTAGTAAAAAAAAATAAAGCAAAATTTTAAATATTTATTACTAATATTTATAAAATAAATAAAATAATTATAAATAAAAAAACAAAAACTAAGTTTTTTTAAAAAAGCAAAAATAATAAGTTAAAAAAAAAAGTATTATAATTTATACTATTTAAATATTATAATTTATTATATATATTTAATAAGGTTAATTTTAATATTTTATTATTTTATTAGCTAAATATTAACTATAAAATTAACTTTATATTAAATAAGTTTATATATAATTTAAAATATAGCTTATTATATAAAATATTTTTAAATAAATTAAAAGCTATTTATAAATACTTAATAAATAATTTAAAAAAAAGTTTTATTAAACCTAGCAATATTTTATTTGCTTTTTTAGTTTTATTTGTTAAAAAGCTTAGTAATAGTTTAAAATTTTATATAAATTATTATAAACTAAATAAAATTATATAAAAAAACTAATACTTTTTATTTTTTATTAAAAAAACTTTATTTTATATTATAAAAGTAAAAACTTTTATTAAAATAAATATATAATAAACTTTTTATTAAATATAAATAATAAAAAGCTATAAAAACTTAATAACTTTTTATATATAATATAATTTTTATAAATATAAAATATTACTTTTTAGTTTAACTAATAGTTTAGCTATTTTTTAAAGATTTATTAATAATATATTGTTTAATTATTTTAACAATTTTTATAGTACTTATATAAATAATATTTTAATTTATTTAAATAATTTAAAAAATTATAAATATTATATAAAAATAGTACTATAATAACTATATAATTTAAGCTTATAAATAAACCTAAAAAAATCTAAATTTTATATAATAAAAATAAAGTTTTTAAAATATATTATAAATATTAAAAGCATTTATATTAATTTAACAAAAGTAAATATAGTATATAACTAGCAATTATTTATATTTATTAAAAGTATTTAGTTATTTTTAAGCTTTTATAATTTTTATAGCAAATTTATATTTAAATATAACTAAATAGCTTTTTTATTTATTAAGCTAACTAAAAAAAATATACTTTTTAAATAAATAAAATAGTATAATAAAGCTTTTAAAAACTTAAAAAAAGTTTTAATTTTTATACTTTTGCTAAAATACTATAAATATAATTTATTTACTAAAATAAAAATAAATATATTTAATAAAGTAATAGCTAAAATAATATTTTAATTATATAATAATTAATAGTATGTTTTTATATTTTATTTTAAAATTATATATAATATTAAATTAAATTATAGCATTTATAACTATAAATTATTTGCTATAATATTAGCGTTTAAAAAATAAAAACTAGAACTAATAAATTAATATAAAAAGCTATTTATAGTTATTATAAACTATTAAGCTTTAAAATATTTTAGTAAAAAATAATATTTAAACTTATATTAAGCTAAATAAGCTAATTTATTTATTAATTATAACTTTTTAATTATATATTAACTAAAAAAAAAAATATAGTTATAAACTTTTTATTATATAAATAAAAAAACCTAATTATATATAAAAAAAAAAAAGCGTACTATTATTTTATTATATTTATTTTAGTATATAATAATATAACTTTTATAAAACTTTAACTTATAATATAAATAGCTGTTTTAATAATTTTTTATATATTATTAGGTTTAAAAAAAGCTATTTTTATTAAAATAAAAATATAAAAAATACTTTAAAATATAATTTTTAAAAAATATATTTTAATAAAAAAATTAATATATAAAAATTGTTTTAATTTAAATATAAACATTTATAAATAAAAAGCATAAAAAAAACAAAAAGCTAACCTTTAAAAAATAAAAAACAAACTTATTATTTATAATAAATATTTAATAATTTTTAATATATTTTTATTTTAAATATAAATAATTAGTAAAAATTATATATAAATATTTATAGTATACTTAAAAAAAAAAAATATGTTAGCTAGTAGTTAAATATTACTAGTAGCTTAAAATAAAAAATAATTGTAATATATTTATAACTAACTATATAAAATATAAACTAGCTAAAATATTATAAAATAAAATACCTAAAAAATTAATACTAATTTTTATACTAAATTATATATAAAAATATTTAGTTATAAATTTTAAATAAATATTAAAAAACAAATATAAATTTAATAATATTTTAGTTATAGTTAATTAGTTAAGCAAAAAAGCTTAAACTATTTTTTATACTATAAATATAATAGCTAAAAATACTATATAAATATATTATAAAAGCTTTTTTTATATTTTTAAAATACTTATTACTATAATTTTAAATTAAAAATTTTAATTTGTTTTAATATTTATAAATAAATTATATTAACTAATAAAAATAATTTATATTTTAATATTTATAAAATATTATAAAATAGTTAAATAAGCTAAAATTATAAATAAATATTTAAACTAACGTTTATAACTGTATATAAATTATTACTAAAATAACTAGTTTAAATATATATTAGCAATAAACTATATATAAGCTATGCTACTATATATATTAATAAAAATATTGCTATATAAAATAAAAATAAAATTTTTTATACTTTTTTATTTTAATTAAAAAAATTAAACAGCTTTTGTTAAAAAAAATAAAAAAAGTTACTTATATAAAAAAAAACTATATAAATATATATAAAACTAAGTATAAAAAATTACGTAATATATAAAATTTATATATAATTATATAAAGTATAGCTAAAAAGTTATAATTTAATAAGCTAATTAAAATTATTATAACTTTAACTTTAATATAAAAAATTATATACTAATTTTAAAAAAATGCTAATTATAAAAAACTAATTATTTTTTTAAAAAGTTTAATTATTTAATAGTTTTTTAAAAGTTTAAAATTATTAAATATAATAGCAATACTTTTATTTTTAATATTTTTTTAATATAAAAAGCAACTAATTAATTTTATACTAATTAGTTATAATAGTATTTAAATAACTTTTTATTAAAGTAAGCTACTAAAAATTTAAATAAAAAAGTAGTAAACTTTAAAAATAAAAAAAAAATTTATAATAAAAAAAGTATAAGCTTTAAAACTATACTATTATAAGTTATAGTACTAAATAAACTAAAAAAGTTAAAATTATAATAATAAATAATATTTAGCAAAAAATTTTAAAAACGCTTTATTATAATTTAAAAATTTTTATAATAAAAATTTTAACATTATAAGCTTTTTATTAAAATTAAAAATATAGCTAAAAGCAGCTAAAAATAATAAATTTAATAAGCTATATATAAAAAATAATATATTATAAACAAATAAAAAAAAGTATAAAGCGCTACTATATATAAAGCAAAATAAATAGCAAACTAATAATATTAACTAATAAAAAAGCACTATAATAATTTAAAAATAAAAAGCTTAAAAATAAATTATAGTATAAAAACCTAAAACAATTTTTCCTTTTATTAAAAAGCTATTAGTTTAAATTTTATACTAGTTAAAAATATCTAATTTTTTTAGAAAAAAAAGTAGTTATAGCTAGGTAGCTAGTAAAGCTTATGTTTTACTTTAGCTATATACTATAATTTTTATTATATATAAGTAAACATATAGTTATATAAACCTACTTTTATTAATTAAAACGTACTTTACATAAATATATAAATATATATATATATAAATACTTTATATATTTACTAAAATAGCTTTTTTCTTTTTTTTTTTTTTTATTGTAAATTTATAATATAACACAGTATTTTTTAAAGCCTTTGCTTTTATATATATGCTTAGTATAACAATTTATTTATTTAACTATTTATATAATTTTTACTTTTATTTTATTATTATTACTAAAGTTAGCTTAATATATATATATTAAAAACGTTTTTAAAAAACAATTTATATATTAAAAAGCTTATTTTAAAGCTTTAAATAGTTTTAAAAGCAAAAAACTTTATTTTAAATCTAATAAAAGTAAGTAAAATTTTAATACTTATAAAACAGTTGCTTATAAAAAAAACTAGCTTGCTTTTAGCGCTATTAAATGCTAAATTACTATTTAAACCTTTAAATTTAAAAATAGCGCAAAAGTTATAAAAACCGAACATTTTTTAACTGCTTAACGTTTTAAAAAAGTTTTAAATTTTAAGCGCTTAATTAAAACAAAAATAAACTTTTAAAAAAAAAAAAAGAAATAAACCTTAGTACTTTAAATAAGTTTAGCAATAATAAGCTAATATAATAATATATTTTTAGTTAGTTTAAAAAACAAAATATATAAAACAAATAAATTAAAAAAAACTTTAAATAAATAAAAAAAACTGCTATAATAACTAATAATATTAAAAAAATATAAAAAAGCTTAAATAAGCTAAAAGAAAATCTAGCAAATTTAGTAAAAGCTATTTATAAGTAGTATAAACAAAGCTATTATAATAGCTATTAAAAAAAAGTTATAGTTATAGTTATAGTTATAAATATAATTATAATTTATTTTTTATTATTATGCTAGTTTATTTATTTATAGCTATTAATTTTGTTTTAACTTAAAAATTAAATAAACTATAATATTTTAAAATGTTTTAGTTACTTTTTTTAAAATTATTTTTTTTATTTTTTTTATTATTTAAAACAGTTAATAATTATTATTATAGCATAAATTTTATATTAAATATTATATTATAAATAATAAAATATATAAAGCTATAAACTAATTAACTTACTTTTAAAATATTATTTATATATTAATTTATATTTTATATACTAGGGTTTATATACTAATAAAACTATATATTAATTTTAATAAATATTTTTTTATTATGTTTTTTATAATAATATTTTATATAATAAAGCTTATATTTATAATAAAATAAATAAATAAACTTTAATTATTTAAAGTTTAATTTATAAAATATATTTAATAGTTTATAAAACTTTTAAATAATATAAAAAATAATATATTTAATATTAATAGTTTATTGTAATATTTTATATTATATTAATAGTTTAACTATATAAAAAATATATTTTATTTTTTAAAAGCTATAGTTTTTATAAAAAAAAATCCTAGCAATAATAATAGTAATAATAATTTAAATAGTAGCAAAAGTTTATAGTTTTTAAAAAATAATAAACTTAGTTTTTTATATAGTTTAAAAAAAATTGCAATAGTTATAGCAATAGTAATAAAAATAAATAAAGCTTTATATTAGCTTTATTAAAATTTTTTTTTAAAAATGCCTTTTATTTTAAAAAGTTAAATATTAATTTATTTAATTTTAATTATAATAATTTTAACAATATAAATATAGTTATAAAAAAAAATAAAATAATTTTTAGTAATATATATTACTTTATAAAACGTTTAAATTTTTTTTTAAAAATTTAAAGTTAATAAAAATAAATATAAAATAGCTTTTTATATTATAAACAAAACTATTAAAAAAACTAGCTATTATATAATAAATAAACAAGCTTATATTATAAATATATATTAAATTTTATAATAAAAGCTATATAAAAATTATAAAATAATTAATTAAACGCTTTTTAATATTAATAGTACTAGCAATAAAATATTTTAATTATTTATAGTTAAAATTAATTAACTTAGCAAAAAATAAGTTAATAATAATTAATTTTATTTAAAAAAAGCTATAATATATATAAGCTATAAATATTTTAAATAAAACTAATAATAATTAATATAAAATAATAATAAATATTTAAACTAGTATAAACTTAAATATAAAGCAGTATTTTTTAGCTTTAAAGCTTAATTTATTTTTAATAAAATATATAATAAAAGTTTTTAAGCTTAAGCTTATACTAATAATAATAGCTTATAATAAGTTTAATTAAGCTAAAAATTATTGCTAAAAGTTTAATAAATTTTAAAGCAAATATAATAATAATATGTTTTATAGTAATAAATATTATAGTAATAAATATAGCAATAAAAACAAAAATAAAAATAAAAAGCTATATTAAATAAAACAAAATAATAACTATAAAAATAAAAGCAAAAATTAACAAAATAAATATAATAAATATAAACAAAAAATTTTTACTAATATTATAGTTAAAAATATATTATTATAATTATTATTTAGTAATAAATTATTATTTAATAATTTAAACAATAATATATATATTATAATAAAATATTTAATTTAATAAAAGCTAGAAATAAATATATATATAAATATAATAAGCAGCTAACAAAGCAAATTATAATTTTTTTTTTTATATATATATTAAAACATATATATAAATAATATAATACTTTTTTTATATTTTAAAATAAATTATTTTAATATTTAAAAATATATAAGTTTTAATTTTAGTTATATTAATTATTTAATATAGCGCTTGCTATAAATAAATTAATTGCTAATAGTAAGTTAAAAATATTTAATTTTAGCAAAAAACTAAATTAGCTAATCTTTTTTTAAATAAAACAAATATTTAATAAACTAATAAGCACTATTAATATATTATTATAAAATAATAGCTATTTATATTTAAAAGTTATATTATATAGCTAACTAAAAAATAATAATATAATTATTAATTTAAATAATAGCATAAGTTATAATATTATTATATAAAAATTACTAAATATATTAAAATATATAATTAAAAAAAAAGTTATATTAAAAATATTAGCAAAGGTTATATTTAATATATAAAATAAGCTATATTTAAATTTTATTTATTAAATAATAATAATTATAAATTTTTTAAACTATTAAAATTTAAAACATTAGCTTAAATATTTAATTAAAATATTAAACTAGTATTACTATTAAAAAATAGTTTTTTTAACTTATATAAAGCAATAATAAATTATTAATATTATATTATTTTATTTAAAAACATAAATAACTTTAAACTATTATTTTAAATATATTTTTATGTTTATTTATATATTTATAAAGTTATTTTATTAAAAAATATATTTTTTAAACTTAAAAAAATAGTTATAGTACTAGTTATATATAAGCTTTTATTTATAAATAAAAATTTTATATTTAAACTTTTATATATTAATAATATTATATTTTTAATAAAATTTATTATATTATTTACTATAATAATAATTAACCTATTATAAAAAATTAAAACTATTTTTAAAAAAATATATATAAATATAATTTAAAAGCATATAAATACTAAAGCATTAAATATTAAAGCTTTATAAAAGCATAATATTATAGCTATTATAATAGCTATAAATATAATAGTACTAAAAGTAATAAATATATTAAATATAAACTTAAATATAATAATATTTAGTTTAAAAGTTAACAACTAAAATATTTATTTAATAAGTAATTTTAATATTTTTAATAATATTATTATAAACTAAAATATTAAAATAACTTTTACTATAAAAGCTTTATTTATTAAAATATATATATTTAGTTTAAATAATATAAAAAAAGTTAATACTATGCTTTTTTTAAATAATTTTATAAAAATTATTAATATTTTAAAAGTATATAATATTTTTTTTTTAAAAAGTTATTTATAAATGTTATATATAATATAACTAAAGCATTAGCTAGTTAGCTAATAATAATAAAAAATAAAAAAGCTAAGCTAAAAATTACTAAAGTTTTAAATATATTAAATATTAAAAAGCTTATTAAAAACTAAAAAATAAAAATATTTAGTAAATAATTTATATATATTAAAAATAATATTAAATTAGCTAAAATTTTTAACCTTTTTAAAAATATATTAAAAATTTAAATAAACTAAAATATTATTAATATATTTAAAAATAAACAAATAAAAATTTTTTTAATAAATAATTAATAATTAACTAAGCTAAATAATTGCTTATATTTTTTAAATATTTATAATAAAAAAGCTTTAAATATAATTTTTAATTGCTTATATAAATAAAATTATATAGTTTAAATTAATTATTTATTATTTATTTTTTTTATATAATTTATTTTTATAATATAGCTTTAAAAAAAAAAAACTATATTTTTATTTTATTATTAATTTATATGCTTTAAATAAAGTTATTATTTTTAATAATTATTTTTTTTTATTATAGTTAAAAATAATTATTTTTATATAAAAAAAACAATATATTATAATAGTTAATATTACTTTATTTTTTTATTAGTTTAAAATATATTTAAACTATTATAATAAATTTATAGTTATTAGCTTATAAAAATAAAAGCAATTAACTATAGCTTTAATAAGCTTTTATAATTTTTTAGTATATATATAATAGTTTATAAATAAGTTGTTTTATTTATATAAATATTACTATTAAACATTTATTAATAATATTATTATTTTTTTAAATATTAAAAATAAATATTTTGTTTATTTTTATAATATTTTTAAATTATTTTAAAAAAAGCAAATTTTAATATTTTTAAAAAAGTTTTTTTTATATATTTTTTAGTAAAACTTTTAGGCTTTTAAGTAAATATTTTTAATATATTTACTATAAAAAAAAAGTTAAAAGTATATTAAAACTTTTAATTTTTAAATTAGCTTAAAGCTTTTAAATAATATTTTAAAAGTATTAAATTTTTATATAACTTTTTATTTTATTATACTTAATATATAAAGCTATTTAAAAAAAATAGCTTTTTTTAATAAAAGTTATATATTTAGTTATATAAAACTAAAAAATTTTAGTAAACGTTAAATATACTATTAATTTATATATTATAAGCTTATAAAAGTAAAGTTAAAATTATTTAAAGCTATATAAAATATTATTTATAAATATATAGTTTTATATTATTATAATTAAATAAAGCAGCTATTTTTATAAATAAATAAATTTTTAAAATATAGGTTTAAAATAATAGCATTTTATATAAAAAATAAATATTAATAAATATTAAATATAATAATTTTAAACATTTAAATATTTTTAATTATATTTTTTAATAAATATATATTATAGCTTAAAATATATTATAGCTTATTAAAATTAAAAGTAATATATATATTATAAACAAAAAAAAAATTTATATTATAATAAAAGTAGCTTATAATTTTATAGTAATATTAATAAATTATTTAATAACTAAAAATATTTTAAATTAAACTAATTTTAATATAAGTTTTATAAATTAAACAAATAAACAATTAATTAATATATTAATTTATTTTTTTTAGTATAAATTTTAAATATAAAATTTTTTTAGTTGCTTTAATTTTATATTAAATGTTTTAAGCTAATTATATATAGTTATTAATAAAATAAACAGTATTAATAAAATTAAAAAGTTTAATAAAAAGCTTATATTAAACTAAATATAATTAGTTAATAAAATAAAGCTAATTATAAATAATATTATTAAAAACAAAATAATTATAAACTATAGTAAAAATTTTAAATATAAAAAAATTATAAATATTATTTAAAAAAGCAATAAAAATATTGCAAATTTTTTTTACTTTAGCTATTTATTTGCTATTATTAATAAACTGCTTTATAATATTAATTATAAAAATAACTATTATTTATATATATTATAAAACTAAATTTATAAACTTTTATAAATAGTATATAATAATAAATATTACTTTAATAAATAACAAATAATATAAAAGTTAAAACAATATATAATTAAATTTAAAACTTATAAAATAAATATATATTAATTTTTGTAATAAATATAAAATATATATAACTAGTTATAAAAAAATATTTAGTAATTATTAACTAATTTATTTAAAAAATTTAAAATTTATAAAAACTATTATAATAAACTTTATTATAAAGTTACTATTAATATTATTAACAAATATATTATAGTAATTACTAGGTTATAACATTTATAATATTTTAATAATAATAATATATATTACTTTTAAATTGTTTTTATTAATTTTTAGTAGCGCTAAATATATTATAAAAAATTAAGCTATTGTTTTAGCTAAGCAACTATTATTATATAATTAAAATATATTATTAAATATTATTTTAAATTATAATTATAAGTTTATATTAAAATTTTAAAAAAAACTATAAAAAAGTTTAGGTATAAAACTATTTATAACTATAGTTTATTATTTATAAAATAATAAACTTTAAAAAAAAAAAAACTAAACTATTAAAATAGCTATTAAATATTATATATTTATATATTTAAATTAACTATAAATAAATTTACTGCTTATATTATAATAAAACTTTAATATAGTATATTTTAATTTAATTAAATTATTAATATATAAGTAGTTATTTAAATTTAAACTACTTAAGCTTATAAATATACTAATAAAAGTTAACTTTATTAAATTTAAAAATATTAAGTTTATATAAAAATATATATATTAAAATATTAAACTAGCTATAAACTTTACTATATTAAAAGCTAAATAGTACTATAATAATAAATATAATTTTATAAAATTTAATATTAAAAATAAAGTATATTTTAACCTATATAAAAAATACTACTTATTAAATAAGCTATTTAAAAAATATTTATAACAACAAGTAAAACTATAAAAAATAAAGTAAAAAGTAAACTATTTAATATATAAAATTAATTTTCTTAAAATATTTAATATTTACTTAGTAATTTTTATTGCTTATTTATTTTTAAAATAGCAAAAAAAGAACCTTTTTTATTAAAATATTTTTTTACTAAAGCTTATTATAAACAATTAATTAAATTTTAAAAAAAAAAGTTAATTATTTAAAATAAAAACTATTTTTAAATACTATATAAATTGCACAAAAATAAAATTTTAATATTTAGTTAAATAAAAAAAATATAGCTAAAAAAATAACTAGTAGCAGTTTAAATAGCAGCTATATAACTTTAAAAAATTAGTTAAAAAGTAGTAGTTATAAAAAAATAAAAAGCTTAACTAAATAAACCTAAAGCTAAAAATACTTGCTAAATAAAGCTAGCTTTATAAGTTTAAAAAAAATAAACAATTTATATTTAGTATAGTTATTATAGTTATAAGCTTATTAAAATTAATAGTATTTTTTTTTAAATAGCTAGCACTTAATATACTTTAGTATAAAGTATAGCTTTTATAATGCTATAAAATAGCTATAGTACTTATAAAAAGCTATAAATATAGCTTTAAAAATATAGCAGTAGCTTTATAAAAAGCTATAAAAGCTTTACTAAAAAAAAAGGTCTTTTTTAAAATTTTTACTTTTAGCTAAAAATTTAAAAAAGTTTTTTTTTTTCTTTTTTTATTATAATAATAAATTTAATTTATAGCATTACTTTTAGTTACTTTTATTAATTTTTTATTTTTTATATATATTATTTAATTATTTTTTTTATTTTAAATAGTTAAATATAATTAATAATAGTTTTGTTTTATTTATTATAAATATTTTTTATAATATTAACTTAGTTAAAATTATTTATAGCTAATATATTATTAATATAAATATATTATAATTTACGCTATATATAAAATAATAAAACGTTGTAATTTTTAGTTATATTATATAGCAATAAATTATTTGCTAAAAATCTTTAAGTAGTATAACTTAGTTTAATATTAAATTATAAAGTTAATTATTTAAAAATATATTTAAGCTTAACTTTATATTATATAAATTAATTAAAAAATACAATTTTATTTGTTTATTAAAGTAGCGCTAATTTAGCTAAAAACTAATTAAATGTTACTAAAATTTATAATATATTAAATACTTTAGTATTTATATATTTAGTAAAAAAACTACGATAATTAATAAAGCTATATATATTAATATAAATAATTTTTGTTTTATTAATAATAATACTTTAATTATTAAAGTTATTTTATTTTAAGTTAAATATTTTACTATTATTATATTTAATTTTATAAGTTTTATTAGTTATAAATTATAAATTAGCTTTTAATATATTAAATCTATTAAAATTAAAATTATAATTATAATTATTATTACTATTATTATTACTATTATTATTACTATTATTTAAGTTGCTATATTTTTTAGCTAATTAAAAATATATATATATATAGTAAGTAATTTTTTTATATAAGTAGTAATATTAGCTAAAATAGCTAAAATAGCTAGTATAGCTACAAAAATAATTAAAATAGCTAATTAAAATTTAATAAAAAACTAGATTTTTTTAAGCTTTAAAATAGCAAATTTTTAAATTTGCTTTTTTTTAGTAAAAATATTAAATAAAATATTAAAAAAATAACATATTTAAAAATAAAATTAAAAATTATTATTATATTATATTAAATAGCTATATAGTTAAACTAAATAATTATAGTATAATATTAACTATTAATATTAGTTTTAATAATATAAGTTTAATTACTTTTAATATATTACTATTATTAAAAGTATTAATAAATAGTATTATTATACTATTTATTATTAATATTAAACTATTTAATGTTAAGTTTAATTATAAATAAAAGCTAAATTATTGATTTATAAATAGTAATAAAAAGTTTATTAATTTTATATTAGTAAAGTTAAAATATTTAATACTAGCTTTTTAATTAGCAGCTATATTTAGCTTAGCTATAGCTAAAAAATTATATTTTTAGCGCTAATAAGCTATAAAACTACTTAAGTTTATTTATATATTTAATAATAGCTTAAAAAAATATATAATTAATTTAATATTTTAATATAATAATATAATATTAAACTTTATTACTTGCTAGTTTTTCATTAAAACATTAATAGTTTTTTTATTTATACTTATAATAATAAAAAATAGTAGCTATAAAAATATTTTAGCTATAAGTTTTATATTTATTATATAAAATATAAAGCAATTATATAAATAAAGTTTATTAATATATTTATTATTTAAAATAAGTTAATTTTTATTTTTTAATAAATTTATAGTATTATTTAGTAAATAACTTAGTAGTATTAAATTTTTATTTTTTTTAAACTATTTACTAGTTTTTAACCAAGTTGCTATATATATATATATATATATATTAGCTTAAAATATAAATATTTTAGTAAAATAGCATAAAATAAAATAAACTATATATAAATAAAATAAAAATAAAAATAAAGTAAACTTTTATATATTAGTTTTAATTTAAAAAAATATATATATATTTATTTATTAAAATTATTATATTTAGCTAAAATAAAAACTATTATATATATAAATAAATAAAAAATTTACTATATTTAAAAACTAATATATTAAGCTTTTAAAATATAATAATAAATTATAAAGCTTAAGTTTTTTAATTAAAACTTTTAGCTTACTTATAAATTTTAATAAAAATATATTGCTAGCTTATATATTAATAAAAACCTTTAGTTAAATATTAAAATTATAAAGTATATAAATTAATATAAAAGATTTACGTTATTAAAAGCTTAATAATATTAACTTGCTTTTTTTAGTTAGTTTTAAGCAGTAGTATTAATTTATAGTTATATAAAAAAAACTTTTTAACTTTAAAAAATAAATTAGTTTAATTAATATAATTTAATTCTTTAAATAAAACTATAAACAGTATTAATATAATAAATATAATTATAAATATAAAAGTATTTAATAAAAAAGTAAAATATAAAATTAAAAAAAAAAGTATATATAATATAAGTTTACGAAATAAACTTTTATATACTTATAATAAATAACTTTTATAGCCTGCGCTACTTTAAAGTAGCTAGGCTTAAAGGACCGTAGCGTATAAATAGGCTATAGCTAGGGGGGTTATAGCACACACACCTTACGGCTATATAGCCACCCTAATAAATCTTATTAAAAATAAAATAAATAAATAAATACAATTAATAATAATTTTATATATAAAAAACTTTTTAAAATATATTTATTAATGTTTTTATAATAGTTAAACTATAGTTTTTTTATTTTATTAAAAATAATAATTAATTAAATAACTAAAAAAAAATATTAATATAGCTTTATTTATATTTTAAACTTATAAATTTAAAAAATAATTAAAAATAACTTTATAATATTAATTAACTTATTTTTTTTTAAAAAGTTAATAAAAAATATAGTGCTTAACTTTATTATTATTATTATAAAATATTAATATTTATAATTATTAATTATATAGTTTTTATTAAAAATAAGTATTAAATATTTATTATTAATAGCTATATATATATATTAAAACAAATAAGTATTAAATTACTTATTATTATTATAAGTTAAACTAAACTTATATTTATATATAAGTTTTATAGCTTGATTTTTAAATATATAAAATATAAAAGCTATTATTTTTTATAAACTAAGCTTAAATTTAGCTTTAAAACAAAAAAATATATTAATTAAAACAAATAAAATATTTTTAAGCTAAGTTTTTTTACTTAAATTTTTAATTATTTAGCTAAATAATTTTTTAGCTTTAAATAATAAATAACTATATAGCTTTTTAATATTTTGTTTATTATTTATATTTATAAATTTTTCAAAAAAAAATATGCTTAAAAATATTTTAATATATTTAAATATTTTTAAAACTTAATATTTTAAAATAGCTAGTTTTTTTGTTTTGTTTTTTTTAAAGTAGTAAATATAGCTAAAAACCTTTTAAAAAAGCTTTAAAAATAAAAATAATAGCTAAAATACTATTTATTTAAACATTTAAGCCTAATATAATAATATAAATAATTAAAAACTGTAAAATTAATATATATAAATGCCTTTTTATAATATTTATATAAATAAAGTTATAATAGTTATAAGTTATAAAAATAAAAAAGTAATAGTTATAAAAATATATATAAATTAAAGGGTTAAGTTTATAAATATAATATTTAATACTTTACTTTTTAAGTACTTTTTTATATATTTTCCTTTAAATTTTTCTATTAATGTAACTTTTGCTCGAATAATTAAAATATTAATAGGATTTACGAAAGGGTGGCTTATAGCGGCAAGCTGTACGCCACGGTCCTTTTAGCTATAGCCGTAGGCTATGGCACGGGCCTTTGCGGGCCGGCAGTGCTAGCTATTTAATAAACCCTACGGGTTTTTATAAGGTTGTTTATTATATATATATAAAGGTTTAAAAAGCAAACTTATACTACGCACTACTTTTTTTAATTTATAACTTACTTTTTTACTAAATATTTTTTATTTAATTTTTAATTTATAATTAAAAATAACTATAATAATAGCTAAAAAAAGTAATTTATATAATAAATAAAAATATTAATATAAGTTTTTTAAAAAAATTTAAACTTTTAATATTTTAAATAAGTGTTTTATTTAATTTATTTATTTATATTTTTTAATTTTATTAAAAATACTTTAGCTTAAAGTATTATTTTAAAAAAATAGTTCATTAGTTTTAATTAATATATTTTTAGTATTATTTATTATTTATTTATGTAAAAAAGTTATAAATTTTAAAATTAGTTATAAATATATTAATATTTTTTGCTTTTATATATATTATTTAGTTTATTTTTTTTTTAATTTTTGCTATTTTTTTATAATTTTCTTTTTATTACATTATTATAAATAATTTTATAAATATTAATAAAATTAACAATATTAAGCTTAAAATAAAAAATAAGTTATTTATAGTAATTTATAATATAATATTAAGTTTTTATTTATTTAATAACTTTATAACTAAAAAAGTAAAGTTTAATAATATTACTTTTATTAATTAATATTAAAAAAATTTATTTAATTGTTTTTTTTTTAAATTTTTAATTTATTTATAATAATAATATAATATAAAAGTTTTTATTTAATTATTATTTTATTTTTATTATTTAACTATTTTAAATATTATTATATTTATAAATTAAAGTTTTAAAAAAGTTACTAAAAAAATATATATATTAATTAACTTATTAGTAAGTAATTTTTATATAATAAAATAAACTAATAAATAATTAAATAAATTATAAATTTTATTTATAAATTAAAATTATTAATATATTTTTTATATATTAAAACTTTATAAAAAACTTTTAAAGTAACTATTTTTATAACTTTTAAATAACTTTTATTATTTTTATAAATATTATAAAGCTATTTTAATAATATTAAATTTATTTATTAAAGTAAGCTTATTTTTGTTTTTTTTTATTAATTTTTAATAAACTATAATATTTTTTTTATAAAAATTATAGTTTTATTATTTAAAAAGCTTTATATTAATATTATAAAGTTAAAAATAATAAACTTAAATTTTATTTAGTTATTTTATATTATATTTAAAATATTTTTAAAAATATTATTTTAAAAAATTTAAAATTAATATATAAATTTTTTTTTAATTTTTAATATTTAATTTAAAATTAATTAAAAAAACTATTAAAAAACTTTATTATTTTTATTAGTTTATTAAATATATTAAAAATATATAAAAAAAATTAATAAAAAAAATTAAAAAAAAATAAACTTTTATTTAATTATTAATAATGCTTTTTTTTATTTTTATTTTTATAACTATTATTTATTATAAAGTTTTAAAAAAAATTTAAAATTAATTTATTAAAAAATATTTTTTTATTTAAAAATTAAATATTAACTTATTTTTATTTAATAAATATATAAAATTTAAAAAAATAAATATAATATATAAAAATTTTTTAAAAAAATTTTTTTTTATAATTAAAAAATACTTTAATATTTTATTTTTGTTTTATATATAATATTTAAATATTAGTTTTTTATGTTAGTTTTTAAATTATTATTTTAATAAAGATTTTTTTTATTTAATATAATTTAAACTATTTTTTATTTATTATATATTTAATAACTTAATATTATTATAAAAGTTTAATATATTATACTTTTTTAATGTTTATATTATAGTAAATAAAATTTTATAGCTTTTATTTTTTAAAAGTATTATTATATTTTAATTTAAAATAATTAAAATATTTAATTATAACATTATATTAATTTTTTTTAATATATAAATAAACTATTTAAATATTTTATAAATAAATAAATGGCTAGTTTTTTTAATAAAAAAATAATTTACTATAATAGTTTATAATAAAAAAATTATTTAATATTTAAATTATATAAACTTTAATAAAATAAATATTTAATAATAATTTATAAATATAAATTATAATAAATAACTTTTAATTATATTATTTTTATTTATAATAATATATTTAATATTTATATTATAATAGCGTACTATTAAGTAAGTGGTTAAACGGGGATTTAAACTAGTTACCTTTATAGGTGGTGCGCGCTACACGCGTAAACACGTGGGCGCGGACCACTATGCCACAGGCCGTTTAAAGGTCCGTACGCCACACTATTCGCATTTAATAAACCTCGCAACGTATACGTAAACACAATAGTAAATAGCCTTATAACAAAAAGGCACGCATATAAATAAGGCTTAAGGTCGCGGCTGCTACGCACATTATATTTTACTGCTTAAGTAGTTATTTTTATTATAATATAAAAATATTAGTGTTTAAACTATTTAACTTTATAATTAACTATAATATATATTATTATTTATTAGCTTTTAAAGCTAATTATAACTGTGCGCTTAAGCGTAAAAGTGCGTATAGCTTGTTTATATAGCTTTTAATAGCTTAAAACTATAATAAAAAAATATTATAGCAATTAATAAAAACTATATAATAGGATCTATAAGGGTGGCCACACAGCCGTAGGCTGTGTGTGCCACGGTCCCCTTAGCCACAGCCGCAGGCTATGGCACGGGCCCTTGGGACCGGCAGTGCCAGCCACCTAGCAAACCCTACGGGTCTCCACAAGGTTGTTTGCTATACGCATACAAAGGTCTACTTCGTAAACCTGTGCTGCGCACTTTTTCTTTTAATTTATATTTTACTTTTCTACTAAATATTTTTACACCTATAACTGCACTTATTACTATAGCTATTTAAAACTTAAATAAAATTATTAAAACTTTTTACTATTTAGTTTATATAAATAAAAAGCTAAAAATTATTTAAACTTTTTTAATAGTTATATATAATACGTTATAAATAATAAATATTATATTAGTTTAACTTAAATAAATAGCTTTATAATTATAATAATTATTTATATAATAGTTAATATAGCTATTATAAAATTAACTATATATATATATATTTATATATATATAAAATTAAAAAAAAATATTTATTTATTAATTTTATTAAATTTAATAATAAGCTTTATTAATAAGTAGTTTTAAAAAAAATAAAAATAGTAATAAATAACTTTTAATAATTATTAAAAAAAACTATTAAATAAAATAGCTTTAAACTAAATTAATATTAATAAGTTTATAAAAATTTTATAAAATAAACTTATTATAATAAAACTTTATAATAAAAAAAAGTATAACTATATAATAAATTTATTTAAATAATAAAAATAACTAATTAAAAGCTTTAAAAAGTTTTATTAAAAAAGTATTAGTTAATTTAAAAAATATTTTAAAAAAAAGTTATAAATTATTTATAAAACAAAAAAACTATATTATTTATTAATAAATTTAACAATATTTTTATTATTAAATTAAAATAACTTATTAAAAAATAATAATAAACTTAAAAATAATAATTTAAAATTATTAAATATATTAAAAATATTTAAAAATAAAAGTAAAAGTAAAAATAAACTTATATTAAAGCTAAATAAACTAATTAACTTTATTAAACTTTTATTTAAACTTTAATTTAATAAATTAAAAAAAAATAACTTTAATAGTTTTTTTTTTTAGTTTTAAAAACTTTAATATAAAGTTTTATTATTATTATAAAAAAAAAATTAAATATTAAAATTAATTAAAAAACTTAAAACGTAATTTAAATAATAATAGTTTAAGTTTATTTTTAATAAAAATATTTATTTTAAAAAGTATTAAAATTAATTAAACTATAAATATAATTTTTATTTTATAATAAAATTTATTAGTTATTAAATAAATATAAATTAATAAATTTAACAAAATTATAATAATATAAACTATTATTAATATATATAAAAAAAGTTTTTAAATTTATTTAAAAATATTAAAAATAATATAAAAATATTAAAAATTTTTAAAAAATATATTAAATAATAAAGTAAGTTTATTAAAAAAATTTAAAAAAAATTTAATAATTTATATATATAATAAAATTTTTTTATTATATTTATATTAAAAATTTTTAGTTTTATATATTAATATAAAATAATTAATAAATAAATTAGCTTAAACTAAAAAATTATTTTATTTTTAATAGCTATAAAAATTAAAATATTTATATAATATAATATAATTAAAAAAATTATAAAATAAAAATAATATATTATATAAAAATTTATTAAAAAATTTAATAATAATTTTAAAAATTATATAAAAAAATTATAATAGTAATATTAACTATATTTTTAAAAAAAATATAAAAAAGCTAAAAAATAAAGATTTTTATAATAATAATAAATTTAATATAAGTTATAGCTATAAAAATAAAAAATTTAATAAAAAAAATTTAAATATTAAAAATATAATAAATAAAACTATATTATAAAAAACTATTTAAATAAAAATAAATAAAATAAAACTAATTTAAAAAAAATTAAAACTATAATATTTAAAGTAAGCTTATTAAAAATAAAAAATTATTAATAAAATTTACTAATGTTTATTTTATTATAATAGTTTTTTTTAATTTAATAAAATTAATAAAATTTTATAATTAAAAAACTACTTTAAAATAAATAAAGCTTTTTAAAAATATTTAAACTAAACTTAAAAATATAATTTATTTAAAATAATATTTATTATTAACTATTTATTTTATAAATAATTAATAAAATAATTTTTTATTTAATATAAATATAAACGTTAAAATTATTAATAATAAAAGCGTTTTTTTAAAAAATACTATAGTAAATTTTATTATAAAATTTAAAAAATATACTATAAATATTAATAAAAAACTAATTTATATAAATAAAATTAATATTATTATTTATAGCTTAAAAGTTTTTAAAAATAAAAAGATTAATTTATTAATTAAATATATATTATATATTTTAAGCTTTTTTTTAAATATTATATTAAAAAAAAGATTTTATTAAAGCAAAAAATTTTTATATAAATATATTTTTAAAAACTATAATTAATAAAATTTAAAAGAGTAGCTATATAATAATAAGCTATGCGTGTTATAACTTTTAGTTATAGCTATAAGCTATGCTATAGCCGTATAGCTAAAAACTTGCTAGTTTTTATTAGGTTGTTTATTATAACATATAAAGGTTTGCTTTATAAACTTATGCTATATATACTTTTTTTTTTAATTAAACATCTTTTATTTTACTATTAAATACTTTTATACTTATAATTATATTTATTAAATTAGTACTTTTTATAGTTTTATTTATAAAATTAAACTATATTAACTAAATTAACCTATTTTTTTAAAGTTAAGGAATTTTTTTTATATAGCTATAAATTAACGCTACTATTTAAAACTAACTAAAAAAAGCAAGTTAGCATTACTAAATACTTAGCAATATAAATCCTTTGTACTATTAATATACTTTATAAACTTTATATTAGCTAAAAGCTTTTGCTATATATAAATTAATAATATATTTTTTATAAAAACTTATAAATAAACTAAAAGTTTTTATTAAAAAATTTAAGCTTTGTAATTTTCTTTTATATTTTAAAAGCTTAATATATTAGCTTTTAAACATAGCAAATTTTTTTTTACTTATATATATGTAATAGTTTGCCTTTTTTAGCTAAAATATAATATTTTTAATAAAGTAAGCGTATATATACCCTTTTAAATTAAAATTAACGTATAAAAGCTTACTTTATTTTTATTTAATTTGCGCGTAGTTTATTTTATTTTGCGTTATTTTGTTAAAACGCTTATAACTTTTTAAGCTAGTATTTATAAATTATACTATAAATAGCAACTTAGTTAAAAACTAGCAAGCAGCTTAAAAAAAACCTAATATTACTAAGCTACTTATTAAATAATACTATAAATCTATTAAAAAACAAAAACTAATTTATTTTAAGTAGTAAATATATTAATAAACTTTGTTTATATAATTGTTTTATATTTTATATAATAAATATAAAATTTATAATTAAAATATTTTTATAGCTATTATTTATTGCTATAGTAAGTTTAAATAAAAAAACTATTAATTTTTTAGTAAAAAACTAATAAGCAATAAAATTAAACGTTATATTATTATATTAAAACGTTAAATTAATTGTATATTTTTTTAAGCTATTACTAAATATATAAAAAAAATTAGGGAGTTTTATAGCTTAATAGCGCTAAAAATATAATATTTTAGCTATAGCTAAACTAAATAAAGCTGCTAATTAAAAAGCTAATATTAAATACTTTAACTTTACTAATATAAAATTAATAGGCCTTTTATTGCTATTTATAAATTAGTAATTTAGCTTTTATTTATTATTAAATTTAGTATTAAATAGTTTAATACTATTAATAGGTATTATAATAGCGCTGCTTATTAATACTTTTAGTAGTAGTAATATATTAAAAGTAACTAAACTTATATTATTAAAACTAATACTAATAGTTAATATTATACTATAACTATTTAGCTTAACTATATAGCTATTTAATATAGTATAATAACCGTTTTTAATTTTACTTTTAAATGTATTATTTTTTTAATATTTTATTTAATACTATTATTTAAAAAAAAACAGATATAAAAACTTATTACTTTAAAGTTTAAAAAGATTTAGCTTTTTATTAAATTTAAATTAACTGCTATAGTAGCTATTTTTATAACTGCTATAATAATTACTACTAGTGCTTAAAAACTACCTTTTATGTATTGCTAAAAAAAATAGCAATTTAAATAATAGCAGAAATAATAGTAGCAATAATAAAAATAACAACTAAAACTATAACTATAACTATAATTTTATATATAAATTTAGTATATTTAAAGCTAACTTATAATTTACTATAAATAAAACATATAAAATTAAACGTAATAATATTAAAATATTTAATTTAAAATAAAATAATTTTAATAATTAAAGTATAATTATTAATAGCACTAAAATTATTTATATTAATATATATAGCTTTATTAACTATATTAACTTTTTTATTAAATATATAAATACTAAAGCATTTAATATTATATAAATTTTAGTAATATTTAATTAGCTTTTAACTAAGTTAGCTTTATTTTAATAAATAAATAAAGTTTTATTTTTTAATTAATTTATATAATATAAAGTAAAACTTAAATATATTTTTAAATAATTAACTTTATAATTTAAAATTAAACTAAGTTACGCTATTTAAAAGTTTTTAGCAAGTATACTATTGCTTTAAAATATAAGTAAAAATTATAATATATTGCTATATTATATATAATATAAGCTATAATATATTTATATTAATAATATACTAGCTTTTAATAATTTAAACTAAGCTAATATTATAAAAAATATTTATAATTAATAAAATAAAGCTATTATTAACTATATTTAACTATTTAAAATAAAAAAAACAATTAAACAATATATATAAAAAATTAAAAATGTTTAATATAAACTAAAATATAAAGCTAAAAGAAAATTTCTTTAAGTTAAATATTAAACTAAATTTTTATTTTTTAAATTAAAATTAAATAGTATATTAGCTAGCGCTTTTTAAAATAGCTATTAGTTTAAGTGTTATAATAGTAATAATAGTTATAATAATTAAAATAGTTATTATTTTAGTAACTGCTACTTAAATTAATACTTATATTATAATAATAGTTAATGTTTTAACTATTTATATAAAAAAAGAAATAATTAGTATAAAAATTACAATTATAATTATAATTATAGTTAAAATTATAAGCGTAGCTATAAAAGTAACTAAAACTAAAATTAATATAATAATAACTATAATAATAATAATTAAAATTTTAATTATAGCTATAACTAAAGCTAAAAATATAACTAAAGTTATAATTATAGCTATAACTACAAATATTATAACTATAACTAAAAATATTGTAATAATAAATATTATAATAATTATAACAAACAAGTATATTTTATTAAAAATAGGTATATATTAAGTAAAAAAAGCTAGCATATTATTTTTTTATATAATAAATATATTGTTAATATATACTAAATATAATTAATAATATAAATTAAAACATATGCTTAAAATATATAAACAAATATATAAAGCAATGTTATAAACTAATAAGAGACGGCTTATTAAAAAGACTAAGCGCGGGGCACAGAAATAAGTACGGATATAAAAAGGGCACAACTAGAAAAATACTTAAAAGCAAAACTACAGTTATATAACGGATTACTTCTTAAAACAAGATTATTAAAAGTAATTAGAATAATCTAAAAATAAAAAGTATAATTATTAAAAGTAATCGGAATAATTAAAGTAATTATAGCTAAATATATAAAGGAAGGAATTATTATATTTATAAAAGATTTTTTATATAACTAATTATTTTTTATTTTATTTATTAATTTAAGCTTATAGCTACTTTTTAAAAATAGCTATTTAGTATATAATATTTATAATATTATTACTTATATTTTTTATTATTAGTATTTAATATTATTTTTTAATAAGTAGTACTTTTAAATATATAGTTTTTTAACAATTTAAACTATTTTTGCTAAATATAAAGCTTTGCTAAAATAAGTTATAATATTTTAATAAGTTATTATTTAATAATGTTTTAATATATTAATAGTTAAAAACTATATTAGTACTAACAATAGTTTAGTAAACTTTTATTATATTTTAATAGTAAATAAAACAATTTAAAACAGAAAATAAATAATTTAAAAACTAATTAATAAAAGTTATAACCTAAAGATTAAAACTATTATAAAGTTTAAATTATAAATTATTAAAACTAATTTATTTTAATAAAAAAGCTAATAACGTTAAAAAATTTTTAACTAGTATATAAGTTTACTTTAGGAACTTTTTTTTATTAATAAAACAAAACAAAGTATTTAACGCAAAAAAATTTCTTATTAATAATATATTAAAATAGTTCGAACTATAAATAAAAGTATATTTAATAAAAAATTTGGAATTAATTATAAAAAAATTAAACAAAACGTTTAACTTATTTAACATATTTATATAATAACTTATAAACATATTTAAAAACTTAAAAAAAAAATAATAAGCAGAAAAAAAAATGCTAAAATTATAACAAACAAATATAACATTAATATATATAACTATATTTAAACAAGTACTTTTACGCACTTTATAAAATAATAAAAAAATATTAATAACTATTTTTTATAATAAATTTAAAAATAAAGTTTAAAATAAGTTATATTAAATAAAAAAGCTTAAATAATTAAACAAATATATTATAAAAACAATTAAAATTAATAATTGCTAATTTAAGCAAAAATAATAAAAAAAAAATATATATATATAAAAGTTTATAATAATAGCAAATATAAAAAAAAAACAAATATAATAATTAATAGCAATAAAAATTTATACTAAACTAATAAAATTTAATGTTATAATAAAAAAAAGTTTATATAAAACTATTTTAAAATTAAATGCTTTAATTATAACAAAATAAGTTATATAACAAAATAGTATAAAAAAGCAAAACAAATTAAAACTAAAGCAAAAAAAAATATATTAGTAATAACTAATAACTTTAAACAAATAATAGTAATAATAATTACTATATTAAAAACTAGTAATATATAAACTAAAAAATAATAAAAAGTAATAAAGTTTATTTTAAACTATATAATATATAAAAATAAATAAAAAGCATATATAAGCTATTTTTTTATATAATAATCTATAAAAATAAAATAACAAAAATTTTATAATAATAATTTACTAATATTTAAAAAATATTAAAAAGTTATTTATATAAATAACTTAATAATATTTAAAAATAATAAATTAAACTACTAAAAAAATACAAAAAGCAAAAAATATAGATTTACTTATAATATACTAAAATAAATAAAAAATAAATATTATTAATATATAAAAAATAAACTATATAAAACTTATAGGAATAAAATAAGCAATTTTATAAAAGCTTTAATAAAAAAATATATATATTATATTAGTAAAAATTAATATATAATATACTTAGTATTAAAATATTATAGCTATAAATAAAACAAAGTATACTTAAAATATTTATATAGTATTAAATCGAAAATAGCTTAAAAAAGTAAATATATTTACTATATAAACATAATAGCGTATAGTTTATATAAAAGTAAAAACTAGCTTAAAAAAAAATATCTAAAAGAATTAAATAACTATAGCTTTAATAAGTATTAATACTAAATAAAATAAAAATAAATATAAAGCTTAGTTATAAAATTAATATAATATAAAAATATAATACTTTATATTTAACAATATAAAAAATAAGCATAAAAAAAAGCTTAATTTATAAATAAAAAAAAGCTAAATAAAAAGCCTAATAATAAATTAAAATATTAAGTATATTAAATATAAATAACTTTAAATATAACTATAATAGTTAGTATAAAAATAAATATAACTTAAAACTAAACTAATAATATAAAAATTATAAAAAAAAATTAAATATATAATAGTATAATATTACTAAGCGAAAAAAAACTTAACCTAAAATTTAAAAAGTATAAAAAAATATTATAAATCTTTTATATAGTTTATTGTTATTTATAACATATAAAAAAAAAAAAATATATATAGTTTTTATAAAAAGTAAACAAATAACTATTTATATAACTATATAAAATAAAAAATATTAGCTAAATAATATTAATTTATTAAAATTTTAAAAAATATACTATATTTATATAAAATATTAATTATTTATAAAAATATATATTAGAAAAAATAATAAAAAAACAGTATTAAAAAGTATATTGTTAGGTTTATATATTATATAAAGTATAATATTAAAGCAAAAAGCAATAATAAGCTAATAAAACAAAACAAAAATAATGAACCTTTTTAAAAAAAAAGCAAAATATAATTAAATAACTAAATAATATAACAATATAAATATTACTAGTATAATAATTTAAAAACAATGTTTAATTAAATATTAAAAAAAACAAATAGTAAATATTATAATTAATAAAAAATAACAAAAAGTAATTGTAATAAACTAATAGCTAGCTTAAAAATAAAATATAAAAGTTTTAAATATAATAAACGTATAAAATATAATATATATAATAATAAAATTAAAGTATTAAAATAAAAAGCTTTAAGTATTTATTAATATAAAAGCTTAAACAAGCTTTATTTTATTAAAAATTATTAAAAGTTAATATATACTAATAAAATTTAAAAATAACTTTTATTTATTAATAACTATTAATAATAGTTTAATTTTTTATAACTATAAAATTATTAAAAAAAAACTATAAAACTTTCTTTTAATATTTAAAAGTATAAAAAAAAATTTATATTTAATATTATAAAAATATTAAAGTTTAATATTATTTTAAAAATATTTTAGTTATAAACAAATAATTTTTTAGTAAATTAAAAAACTAGCTATTTTTTATAAAATATACTAAAAAAAATTTATTTATTAACTAATTAACAAAAAAAGCTATATTAAAAAAATTTATATAAATATTTATAATATATATAATATTAAAAAAGTTTAAGTTTAAACTTTATAAAAAATTACTAAAAAAATATTAAAAATATAATAACCTATTTAATAAATAATATAATATAAAAACAAAAGTACTAAAGTATAATAAATAAAATTATTAAATATTTTTAAAAAAAAAAAATACTAAAATATTTCCTTTTTTATTATATAAATAAAAATTAGCTTATAAAACTAAATAAATATTTAAAAAAAAATCTTATAAAAAAGTTTATATAAAACTTTAAGTTATTAGTAAAATTACTAATTTTATAAATACTAAAAAACTAAACAAACAAAAAAAAATATAATAAAAATTATATATAAATTATAAATATTTTAATTTTATTATAAAAAAATTTATAGAACTTTTATTAAAAATTAAAAACTTAAAAAATAAACTATATAAAACAAAGTAGTTTATAATATTTAATTTACTAAATATTTATTACTAAATAAAAATTACTTTAAAAAACAAATAAAAAATAACGTTTAAAATACTATATAAATTTTATAAATATTTAGTTATATTATTTAAACTTATAAATATATTAATAAATTTTTAAGCAATAATAACTAATATATTATAAAACTTTATTAATAAGTTTATAATAGTATATTTAAATAATATATTAATATATTTAAAAATATATAAAAAATATATATAATATATATAAGCAATACTAAATATACTAAAAAATATTAAACTTAAAATATATTTATAAAAAAGTAAATTTTATAAAAAAAGTATAAATTTTTTTAAATTTATAATTATATTAAAACAAATAAAAATTTAAAACTTTAAAATATTAGTAATAAAAAACTAGCTAATATTTAAAAGCATTAAAAATATAAGATTTTTTTTAAAATTTATAAACTATGTTTAACTTTTTATATATAAATTTAAAAAAATTATAGCATTATTTATAAACCTAATAAAAAAAAATAAAAGATTTTTATAAATAAAAAAAAACAGTTAACATTTAAAAAAATTAAAAAAAAAATACTAAATAATTTAGTACTATAGTTATTAAACCTAAAACAAAAGTATAAAATTAAAGTTAATGCTAATATTTATATAATAAATAAATAATTAAATTAAAAAAATAAAAATAAAAAGCTATATTTAGTAATATTTTTTTTAAAAAAGTTTTTAAAACTATAAATAAATTACTTAATACTAAATAAAAAATTTATAATAATAGTTTAAATATTTAAAAAATAAAAATATTACTTAATAAAAAGTATAAAACTAATAAAGGTTTATTTAAATTATAAAAACTTTATTATATTTATAATAATAAAAATATTAAACAAACAATAAATAAAATAAGCAGAATTTTTATTATAGTTTAATTTTAAAATTATATATATTAAAAGTAAAAAAAATATTAAAGCAGATATTTTTAATTAAAAATTAAATTTTTATAATAATATACTAAAAAAAAATAAGTTTTTTTAAAACAAAACTTAAACAAAACAATAATAATTATAGTTATATAATTTAATTATAATATATAAATAAAAAAAATTTAGGAATTTTTACTAAATAATAAATAGTTAGCTAAAATATAATAAATATTACTAAACAAAAATAAAAAAATACTAATATATAAAAAATAAATTTAATAATATAGCAAAATATTAATTAATTTAAAATAACAACAGTTATAGTATAAATTAATTAAAATAATATATAAATATTTATTATTAAAATATTAAAGAATATTTAAAATACTAAAAAAAATTAAAAAGTATTATTAATTTAATATAATAAAAAAAAAAGTTAAAAAAATAATAAAAAATTGCAATATTTATAAATAAACAAAAATAATTAAACATAAACTATATAAATTATTATAACTAATTAATATTTTAAACAAAGCTTAAAAAATTATAGCTTTTAACTTTATTATTAAACTATTAAAATTAAAAAAACTTATAATAAAAATAAAATATAATTTTATTTTAGTATTAATAAATAAACTTATAAAATATAAATATTTTATATTATATATAAAGTTAAATATAGCTAAAAAACTAATATATATAATTATAAAGTATATTTTTAATAAATATAACATACTAAAAAAAATAATTATTAATAAAAATAATATAATAGTATTAAAGTTTTAGTAGTTATTAATAAAAGTATTAAAAATTAAGCATAAAATATTAATTATTTATTATTTATAAACTAATAAACAAACAAAAAAATTAAATTAAACATTAAAACAATACTTATAATATTATTTAAACAAAAAATAAAATAATTAGGTTAAATTATTATTAATAGTAAAATATATATATAATAGTTTAAAAAATAAAATAATAAAAATATTATTATTTAAAGCAAACTATAAATATAATTTAAAGTTAAGCAAAAATACAATTTAAAAAATTATAGCATTAAAAATAAAAATAAAAGCTAATAAACTTATTAAACTATAATAAAAATTATAAAACAAACTTACGTTTATTTAAACATAAATAAAAACTTATTATAATAAATCTAAATTATTAAAACTAATTTATAAAAAAAAATAAAGTTTATTTATAATAATAAAATATTAAAATAAAAAAACTAAGTAATAAACTTAATTTTAAACGATTAAAACTATTTAAAATTAAAAAAGTTATTTTAAAAACTAATTATTAACTATTATTACTTTAAAAAATAAAAATATACCTAATATTTTATATTTTTTTATTAAAAAAAGCACTAAAAAATGCTAAACTAATAATATAACTAAAAATAAAACTAAACTAAAACATATATAATATTAAAAAAATACTAAATTTATATTAAAATAAAAAAATAATTAAATATTTAATAAAATAAAAAGAATATTTATATATAAAAAATATATAAAAGCTTAAAAAATATTTATAGAATATTATATAAGTAGTAAACTTATTTTATTAATAGCATTTTAATTAACTAAAGCTAAAAAAGCAAAGTTAATTTCTTAAATAAAAAAAAAACCAAAAGTATTTTAATTAAAATTAAAAGGATTAATAGTAATAAAAAGCTACTAAAGTATATATTATTACTTTTACTTATAGTTAGTAGCTTTTATTTTTTTAAAAAACTTAAAACTATAATAAAAAAACTTAGTACTACGCTTTTTTAGCATTTTATTTTATTTTTTTAAATAATTTAACTTTACTAAAGTTTTTTTTAAAAAAATATATAATATATATAATTTAGCGCATATTTATTAGTATTTATTTTTAAGCTTATAATATTTATAAACAACCTAAACTAAATTTACAAAATATATTAACATTTTATATAATTAACTACGCTTAACGCACAAAGCATAATAACTAATATTAAAAAATTTAAAACATTTAAATTTAAATAAAATATAATAAATATAAAAATTAATAAAAGTACTAAATTTAAAAATATAAAAAAACAAACAAAAATGTTTTAAAAAAGTATTATAAATATTTATAAACAAAAAGTTAGCTATAATAAAAAAAAAACAAAAAAACAAAAAAATAAATTTCTATAAAAAAAAAAAATAAAAAACTTACTATTTATTAAAAACAATAATTTTAAAAAAAAAAAAATAATATTATAAACTAATAAAAAATAGCTTATTAAAAAAACTAAGCATAAAGCGTAAAAATAAGCATAAATATAAAAAAAGCACAATTAAAAAAATACTTAAAAGTAAAACTATAGTTATATAATAGATTACTTTTTAAAATAAAATTACTAAAAGTAATTAAAATAATTTAGAAATAAAAAGCATAATTACTAAAAGTAATTAAAATAATTAAAATAATTATAGCTAAATATATAAAAAAAAAAATTATTATATTTATAAAAAATTTCTTATATAATTAGTTATTTTTTATTTTACTTATTAATTTAAGCTTATAGCTATTTTTTAAAAATAGCTATTTAATATATAATACTTATAACATTATTACTTATATTTTTTACTATTAATATTTAGCATTACTTTTTAATAAGTAGTACCCTTAAATATATAGTTCTTTAATAATTTAAACTATTTTTGCTAAATATAAAGCTTCGCTAAAACAAGTCGCAATAAACAAGCGTTAAATTAAAAAAAATTACTATTTTTTTACTTATTAATTTTATATGCTATACTTATAAATATTATATTAAAATATTACCTTTTTAAAATGTTTTGTTTTAATATTTTTATTAATACTAGCATATAAAAGCAAATATTATTTATAAGCTAAAAAATATTTTAAATATTTTTAATTTAATATTTAAATAAATTTTAGTAAACTAAGTATTTAATATAAAAATACTAATTACTAAAGCTTTTTATATTAATAAATATAATAAATATATATATTTAAGCTATATATACTTTTATTTTAAAATATATATAAGTTTTATAAATAAAAATATAAAAGTTTATATTATTTTAAGTATAAAACAAACTATAATTAAACGTAAATTTTTTAAAACATTTAAATATTTTACTAAAATAAAAAAAATATAGTTATTAATATTAAAAATTAGCAAATATATTTAAAAAAGTAAGCTTAGTTTTTATTTTTTATTTATAGTATTTATATTTAAAACAAACTTAAAATTATTAAATATAAAAAAAAGTTAAATAGTTAATAAACTTTTATAACTTAATATATTTATTAAAAATAACTTTTTATAATTATACTAAATAATAATTAATTATTAAAATAATATATTTATTTTTTAAAATATTAATATAAAGCTATAAATATATATATAAAGTTATAAATAAGCAATTTATTATATTATAAAATAAAAAAAGCGCTTATTTATAAATAAAATATAAGCTTTTATTTATTAATTATAATTTTTATTTTATAGCTATATATAAAGTAGCTATATATATAATTATTAATATAAAAATATTATATATAGTTTTTATAATAAATAACTTTAATATGTTTATTAAAATTAATAAAAATATTAAGCTTAAATAAATTTATAAAAATAAAAATAATAGCTGCTATATTAGCTTATAAAAAAGTGTTATAAAAATATTTACTTTTATAATAAAATTTTTTATTATTTTATTAGTTATAGTTATAAAATTAAAAATGCTTATATTAATAAACTTTATTATTACTATAAATATAAAATTTAATATATTTTTAGTTATTATTGTTTTTATTATTAATAATATTTTTTATAAGCTAGTATTTTTTAATAAATTAACTAATTTTAAAAATATATTTAAAAATATAATAGTAACTTTTATAATATATACTTTTAATAAAAACATTTTTATAAACAATTATATAAGCTTAATACTATTATTATTAATAATAAAAATACTAATTAATACTATATAAGCAAATATTATTTTGCTTATTAATATAGTATAAAATATTATTATAAATTTTAAAATAGTTTTAGTTTAGCTATTTTTTTTTATATTAAATAAACTATTTAAACCTAAGTTAATTAACTTTTATTTTATTATTAATATTAAAAAGCTAGCTAATTTTTTTAAAATTATTACTAAGCAAAAAATATATATTTATTTTAAACAAATATTAAAGTTAGCTAAATTTATAAATATTATTAAAATATATAATATATAAACTAATAAAAACAAAGTTAATATATTATTTAAAAACTAGCTTAAAGTTTTATTTATAAATAAATAGTAAAATATTAAACTTAACTTATAGTTATATTTTTTTAGTTATAAAAATATAAAGCTTTTTAATAAAACTTATAATATATTTTATAAAAAAAACTATATAATATAAATAAATAAGCTATACTTTTTTATATATTTTATTTTTATAGTATAAAAAAAAGTTTATAATAAAAAAAAAAGCTAAATTGTTATAAACTTATAAACTTTTAATAAAATAGTAATATTTAATAATTATTTTTTTTTATTATAAAAAATATAATTAATAGCTTATTAAATAAATAATATATTTTTATAATAAATATAACTAGTTTTTTTTATTAGTTTAAAATATATTTAAACTATTAAAATAAATTTATAATTATTAGTTTATATAATATAAAAAATTTTAATATTATATTTTTAAGCTTTTATAATTTATTTATTTATATTTAATAATATATAAATTATTTATATTAAAAGTATTTTTATTATTATAAAATATTTATTAATAATATAGTTATTTTTTTAAATATATATAATAATTATATAAAGCATTTAAAAGTAGTTTTTAGTTTATTTAAAAAATAAAATATTGCAATAATACTAAAAAAGTTTTTTATTAGCTATTTTTTAGTAAAATTACTTAACTTTTAAATAAATACTTTAAATATATTTATAACTACTAAAAAAATATAAACTTTTTAATAGTTAATATTTTTTAACTTTTTAAAAGCTTTTAAGTAGTATTTAAAAACTAGTAAATTTTTTTATAATTTATTACTTTATTATATTTAAATTACTAAATTTTTATAAAAGTATAAAACTATATTGTTTATTTAAAGTTATAAAAAAAGCTAAATAATAAATAGTAATTTAAAATACTATAAAATATATTATTAATTAACTTACTATAATTTAACTTTTATTAAAACTATATTGTTTAATATAATATAAAATGCTATTTATTATAAAATAACTTTTTATTATTATAATTTTAACTATTTATTATATTTTTAAGTTAATAGTTTTTTTAAATAAAGTTTTAATATAATAATATTTTATACTATTTTAAACTATAAATAAGCTTTAAATAAAACTATTTTTATAAATAAAATATAGCTTATTATATATTTTAATTAGTATTTATTATAAACTAAAATAAAATATAAGCTATTTAAATTAAAAGTAATATATTTAGTTTAAAGTATAAAAAAGCTTTATATTATTATTTAGTTAAATAAAGTATTAAAAGTAATATAAATTAACTATTTAATAATAAAAAGTATTATAAACTAAATAATATTAAATATATATATAATAAATTAAACTAATAATAAACTAGTTAATTTATTAATATATTTATTTTAATATAGTATATAAATATATTATTTACTAAGTAAGCTAAACTATATTTTTAATACGTTAAATTATTTAAAAGCTATATAAAATGCTATAAATATTAAAAATAACAAGCTATAAATATTAAAAAAACCTGCTATATATAATATAGTTTAAAATAAAGCTTATAATATAATAAAGCATATAAATAAAGCAATTATAAATAATATATAGTTTAAAAACTTTAAAATTATTTATAAAACTAACTATTAATATAAAAAATTTTTAAATAAGCTATATTAAAATAAATATTATAAAGTTAATAAAAATATTAACGTTTTTTTTAAGCCTAGCTATTTTTTTTATATTATAAATAAACTAGTATATAATATTATAACAAAAGTAAAAAAACTATATATATTTTATAAAATAATATAAAAAATATTTAAATTAATATATAATAAAAAGCATTATATAAAACTTATATATATATTTAAAAATTTTAAACTATATTTAATTTATTATAAATTATAGTTAGTTAAAAGGTTTATAAAATATTACTTAAGCTATAAATATAATTATACTAATTAATTAAAACTAGTTAATAGTTTATAACTTATTTAATTAAAAAATATACTACTTATATATATTATAACAATTAATTTTATTATAAAATTACTATTAAGTAAATTAATTAATATATTTTAATAACTAATAAGCAAATTATATTATAATATATATAACTATTTTATATTTATATTTTATTATATATTTAAATAATTATTATTTATTTTTAATAACAAAAAATATATAATAAAAAAATAAATAATAGCGCTTATAAAATAATTATTATTAAATAATTAAAGTATTTTTAAAAGCATTATTTTTAACTATAATTATAAATTTACTTTTAAATTTTAGCAAAGTATATAAAAAGTATTAAATATTAAACTATTAATAATTATAGCTTACTATTTATAAAATAATAAACTATTAAAAAACAAAAACTAAATAATAAAGCTTATAATATAGTACTATACTTTTATATAGCTAAATTTTAATTAAATAAAACTATTTTTTATTTTATAATAAAACTTTAATTTTATATATTTATTAATTTTATAGTTATTTTTATATAAATAACTATATAGTTTTAAGCTATTTAGTTTTTTAAATATAATTATTAGCTAAAATAAATAAAGTTATAAGCTTAAAAATTTATAAGCTATTTATAAACATTTAAAATAAAATATTAAATTAGTAATAAATTTTATTACTGCTAAGTTTAAACAATAGTTTAATTTAAAACATTGTTTTTTTTAGTTCTTTTTAAAATAAAAAGTGCTGCTATAATTATATAACAGCTATTATTTATTTAGCAAACTTTTAAAAAAATATTTATAGCAACGTACTAACTTTTTTAAAGTTATATATTAAGTTAATAATTTAATATATAAATTAAACATTTTTATATACTATTAAATATACCTAATTATATTAGTTATATACCTATTACTTATTAAAAGTAATAAAAATCCTTTTTAGTATATTATACCTTTTTTAAAACTTATTAAAGCTAAATAGCAATTTAATTTTAATAAAAATAATATTTATAAAGTTAAAAATATACTATAATATTAATTTAATTAAAAAATAAATAAATTTAATTATTTTATTAAATAAAAAAGTTAAAAGCATAAATATAATCGCTAGTATATAGCTTATTATTTATATTATTTTTAAAGTTTAATTAATAACTATTAAAAATGCTATAAGCTACTTTTTATACTTTTAATAACGCTTTATTATAGTTGTACGCTAATACCTAATGCTTTTTTTATTATAATTTAATTAGGTAAAAAATTACTAGCTACCGCAATAGCACAGCTATATATAACGCTTACTATAAAAAAAAAAAAAGGCAGCTATATAAAATACCAAAGTTAAAAATAATTAAAAAGCAACAAATAGCAGTAAAAACTAATAAAAAAAAGCAAAAAAAAAACATAGCAAAAAAATAACAATAGTTTAAATAAAATTATAATTAGTTATTTATATAAAATGCTAACTTATACTAAAAGTAATGTAGTTTTTTTATATTTTAATACTTTAATAAAATTTATAAAGGTAACTATATAACAATAAGCTATATATATTATAACCTTTAGTTATAGCTATAAGCTATACTATAGTTATATAGCTATATAGCTAAAAACCCGCCGGTTTTTATAAAGTTATTTACTATAACATATAAAAGTTTACTTTATAAACTTATATTACGCATACCTTTTTTTTTAATTAAACATTTTTTATTTTATAATTAAATACCTTTACATTTATAACTACATTTATTAATTATAGTATTACTATTATAAATATTAATATTTTAAAATAAAAATTTTATTTTTAAAAATATAATAAAATTAAACTAATAACTTTTATTTTTTAAAAATAAAACTAATAAAAATATATATTAAATATAAATAAATAAATATAAAAAAATTTACTAATTAATTTAAATATAAATAATAGCTTTTTAATAATTATTAAGTTAAAAAATAAACTAATTTTTAAATATAAAAATTTATTTTATTTTAATATTAAAAAGTTTATAAAAACTATTAAATTTTTTATAAATATTAATTTAAATATAAAAAAAATAAATAAATTTTTTATTATATATATAATTAAATAAAATTAAATAAAAATATTTTATATAAATTTATTAAAAAAGCAAAATATTTAAAAAAAAAATAACTTAAATAAATTTAAATATTTTAAAGTTTATTTTATTTAATAGTAATAAATATTACTTTTTAATTATTAATAATTATAATTAATATAAAACTTATAAAATATATAAAACTAAAAATAATATAAATAAAATTATTATTTTTTATTTAAAAAAAATAGTTTATAAACTTTAAAATTTATTTTTTATTATAAATAAACTAATATAATAAAAACTTAGGATTTTAAAAATTAATAAAAGTTATAAATTTAATATAAATATATTTAAAAAATACTATATAAATAAAAAAATTGCATTAATTTTATTTAAAGTAAAACTAAAGCTATAATTTTATAAATATATATATTAATAGTTTTTTAAAACTATACTTTAATTATTTTTATATATATTATTAATTATATAATATAGTTTATTATAAAAAAAATCACTTTTTATAAATAATAAATAAATAATATAAATTTAAAAAAATAATATATTTTAAATTTATTAAATTTAAAAATTTTTAATTTATATTATTAAGTTTATATTAATAAATTAATAAATATAAAAACTAAAAAATAAAAAAATATATTATTAATATTATATTTATTAAATATAAAAATATAAATAATTATATTATATAGCTTATAAATAAAAAATAAAAACTTTTAACTTTATATATTATTTTTTATAAATATTTAAGCAATTTATTTAAAAGTTTTAATTTTAAAAATATTATTTATTTATTATTATTTAAAATATAATATAAATTATAATATTATAATAATAAAGTTATTTATATTAAAATTTATAATAAAAATAATAATATTATTTTAAAAAAATAATTTATAATATAAAAATAAACTAATATAAAGTTAACTATATAAAGTTTATAATAAGTATAGTTATAGGTGTAAAGGTATTTAGTAGAAAAAATAATATAAAATTTAAAGGAGGAGTGCGTAGCACAGGTTAGCGAGGCAGACCTTTGTATGCGTGTAACAAACAACCTTGTGGAAACCCGTAGGGTCTGCTAGGTGGCTAGCACTGCCGGCCCTAAAGGGCCCGTGCCACAGCCGCAGGCTGTGGCTAAGGGACCGTGGCACGCACAGCTTTTAGCTATACGGCCACCCTCGTAGATTTTATTAGTTTAGCTTTTTAAAATTATAAATATTTTTAATAAAAATAGCTATATATTAAGTGCTTTTAAAATTATTTAAATATAATTTATATATTAAAAATAATATTAAATTAAAAAAATATAATTTTAAAAAAAATAAATAAATAAAATAAATTTAAAAGTTTTTATAATTTATAAATTTAAATAATATAAAATATAAATAAATATTTAAATAAAGTTTTTAATTAGCTTAAAAAATATAAAAAAATTTGTTTATTATATATAAACTAGCTAAAATTATTAATAAAAATTAATATATTTAATATAAAAATATTTATTTTTAATAAGCTTAGTTTAAAAAATATTATAGTAAATTTTAAATAATTAAAATAGTTTAAAGCTATATTTAAAAAAATTTATAATAATTTAAATAAAAATATATTTTATTTTATTAATTATTAAAAAGCTATTTAAAAATATTGTATTAATATTATTTAAATATTAAAAAAATATTTATAAATAAAAAAAATTAATAAATATAAAAAAATATTTATATTAAAAGCTTTTTTTAATAAAAAAAATTAATTATAATAAAACTATTATATTAATTATAAAAATAGCTTTTTAAAAAATTTTCCTAGTTTTAATAATATATAATAATTAATATATAATTTAAATAAACTTTATTATAGTTTATTTTTATAATAAATTATATAAAAAAATTTATATAAAATAGGTTAAAATATTTAAAATATAAATAAACTTTTTATATAGTTTAAAATAAGCTAGTTATAAATAATAAGCTAAAATAAAAAAATTATAGTAATAGTTAAATTTAAATTTTTAATAATAAATAATATTATTTATATAAATTTAAAAACTAAAAAAGTAATAGTTTTATATATAAATAATTTTTTTTATATAGTTTTAATTTTAATTATTTTAAAAAAATAATAGTAAAAACTAAAAAATAAGTTTTAATAAATAATTTTAAATATATAAATTAATTTTTTAATATAAAAATTTTATAAAATATATATAATAATAATATTATTTTTAACTAGTTATAATATATTTTAAAAATATTAAAATTATTTAAATTTATAAATATAAAAAAATACTTAATTTTAATAAATTTAAAAAGCTTAACTTTTATAATTAAATATAAAAAAAAACTAGCTCTAAAAAATAAAGTTTTTAAATATATTTTTTTATTAAAAAAGCTAGCTTTTATAATATAAATTATAAAACTAAATAATAGCTATATATTTAATATAAATAAAATTTATAAATAATTTATTATTAAAATATATTAAAAATATAAAATAGCTAATAAAATATATAACTAAAATATTAAAACTATATTTTTACTATAAATAATTAATAATAAATTATTTTTATTAATAATATAATAATTTTAAATTATTTATTATTATAAATATTATTATTTTTTAATTAAAAAAATATTAAATTATTTATAAAATATATTATATTTATATATAATAATTTAATTTTATAGTATTATAAGTTATAAAATATTATTATAGAAAATTTAATAAAAAATAAATATATTATTATAAATAAAGCTTATAATAATTTTATTTAAACTTATAACTTTTTAATAAAATTAAACTTTATATTTAAAAAACTAATTATTTTTTTATATAATAATATAAATATTATTAATTAGTTATAAATTAATATTATAAATAAACAAAAATAATATATTTAAATAATATATTATTATATTAATTAAAAAATAAAAGTAAAATTTATTACTTTATTTATATAAAATTAAAAAATAATTTTATAAATAAGCTAATTAAACTTTTAAAAAAAATAAAATATTAAGCTTTTATTATAATATTAAAACTTCGCAAAATAAAACTTAATTAAACTAAAATAACAAAAAAAAAACTTAAGCTTTATTATAACTTTTTATAATTAAATAATAAAAAAAAGTATTAATTATTTAAAACTTATTACAGTTTATTTTTTTAAAAAACTTTTATTTTTTAATAGCTTTTAAATATTATTATTTATTTTTAAATTATTTATATATTATTTTTATATTAAAAGTTTAATTAAATATAAATAATAAAAAAATAAAAAAAGTTTAGTTTAATTTTTAGTTTTAAGTTTTAAAAAGTTTTAAATAAATATTATATATTAATATTTTAAATAAAATATTATTAATTATTAATAATAAATTTAAGCATTATTTTAATTTATATATTTTTTATTAATAATAAAGTTTATAATAAATATTTTAATAATTAATAATTATATAATAATTATATTTATTTTATAATAGTAATAATTTTTAATAAAAGTTATAATTTAAAAAAAATAAAGCTATAATTAAAGTTTTTTTTTAAAAAAAATAACAATTATAAATAAATATTTAGTATAATAAATACATAGTTAAAAAATAAAAAAAAGTATTAATTAAATTAAATATAAGTTTAAATATTAATAAAAGTATTTTTTAAATTAAAACTATATTTATAACTAAAAAAAATATTAGTTTTTAAAGCTAATTATAATTATATATTTAAATATAAAAATATATATAGCTTATTTATATAGCTTTTAATAATTTAAAACTATAATAAATAAAATACTATTATAATTAATAAAAGCTATAGCTATTTAAAAGTTAAAAAAAATACTTAAAACTTTTTATTATTTAGTTTATATAAACAAAAAGCTAAAAATTATTTAAACCTTTTTAATAGTTATATATAATATATTATAAATAATAAATATTATATTAGTTTATTTTAAATAAACAGCTTTATAATTATAACAATTATTTATAATATATAAAATTTATATATAAGTAATTAAAATATAATTAAAAAGTAATAACTTAATAAGCTAATTAAAGTTATTATAACTTTAATTTTAATATAAAAAATTATTTATTAATTTTAAAAAAACGCTAATTATAAAAAATTAATTAACATTTTAATAAGTTTAATTATTTAATAGTTTTTATAAATTTAAAATTATAAAATATAATAAAAATATTTTTATTTTTAATGTTTTTTTATTATAAAAAGCAATTAACTTATTTTATATTAATTAATTATAATAATATTTTAATAATTTTTTATTAAAATAAACTATTAAATATTTAATTAAAAAAATAATAAACTTTAATAGTAAAAAAAAAAAGTTTATAATAAAAAAAGTATATATTTTAAGGCTATAATATTATAAATTATAGTATTAAATAACCTAAAAAAAATAAAACTAAAATAATAAATAATATAGCAAAAAATTTTAAGAATATATTATTATAATTAAAAAACTTTTATAAAAATAACTTTAATACTATAGGTTTTTTATTATAGCTAAAAATATAGCTAAAAGCAGCTAAAAATAATAGGTTTAAAAAGCTATATATAAAAAATAATACGCTATAAATAAATAAAAAAAAAGGAATAAACGCTGCTACGCTAAAAATAAAATAGTTAATAAATTAATAATATTAACTAATAAAAAAGTATTATAATAATTTAAAAATAAAGGGCTTAAAAATAAATTATAAGTATAAAAACTTAAAGTAATCCTTTTTTTTATTAAAAAGCTATTAGTTTAAATTTTATACTAATTAAAAATGCTTAAATCTTTTTAAAAAAAAAAGGTAGTTATAGCTAAGTAACTAGTAAAACTTACGCTTTATAGTAGCTATACACTATAATTTTAATATATATATATATAAGCTTATAGCTATAAAACCTACTTTATATATAAACATATATACATATATATAAATATTATATATTTATTATAATAGCTCTTTTTTTTTTCTTTTTTTTTATTATAAATTTATAATATAATACGGTATTTAATTAAAGCTTTTACCTTTGTTATATATGTTTAATATAATATTAATTATAATAATAATAATAATTTTATTATTTATAAGTTTAAAGTTAATTAAGTTATAATAAGTTTTTATTTATTTATTTTTTATAGCTTTTTTTTTTATTAAATATTTATATATTAGATTTTTTTTAAAGAATATTTTAATTATAAACTATTTAAATATTTCTTTTATTTAAATTATAATTACTAAAGTATTTATAAAAATATAATAAGTTAGTTTTTACTTTTTTTATTATTTATATTACTTTATTATTATATATTAAGTTTTAAATATTTTTTATAAATTTATTTTTTATAGTTTTTTTTAATTAATAGCTTTTTAGTTTTTATTTATTTAGCTTTAAAACATATAAATAATAGTTATTTTTTTAACTTTTGCTTTAATATTATTTTAATTATAGTTTTATTAGCTAATAGCTTTATAATTAATAATATAAATATTAATATTATATATTTAGTAAATATTATATTTATTATTATATAGTTTTTGTTTAAAAAAGCAATATTTAGTTTTTAATTATAAAATTTAGTTTTAAAATTAAAAAAAATAATATAGCTTTATTATTTAAAACAAAAAAAAGTAAACTTAAAATTTTATATAATATATATTTTTATTTTATATATTTTTATATATTTTATAAAGTTTTTTTTATTAAACTTTTTTTATAATATAATAATATTATATATTAAAAACTAAAATATAAAAATAAAAGTATTTATAATTAAGCTTAACTATATTTTTATATTAATAATTTTAATAATTAAACTATAAGTTATAATAATTTAACTATATAGTTTTTTTATATATTTATTTTTTAAAAAAATATAATAAAACTAATTAAATTTATAATAAAAATATATTATATATTATTTATAAATTTAGTATTATTATAAGTTAATAAATTTTAGCTAATAATAAAACTATTATTTTATAGTTTTAAATTATAATATAAATAATTTTTATTTTTATATTTTTAAAAAATATTTTCATTATAGTTTAATATAAATATAATTATTTATTTATATATTAAGTTTTATTATTTTAATACGTTAAACTAATATTATAAAAAAGTATTTATATTAAATAAATAATAATTTTAAGTATATTTTATTTTATATTTATTTATTGCTTTTATTTTTATAATAATTTTAAATTTATAAATTAAAAGTTTTTTAAAAAAAATATAAAGTTATTTATATAGCTATATATTTATTTTGCTTTTAAAAATAAAATA
Source organism: Xylaria sp. BCC 1067 (assembly GCA_005188305.1). Taxonomy (NCBI): domain Eukaryota; kingdom Fungi; phylum Ascomycota; class Sordariomycetes; order Xylariales; family Xylariaceae; genus Xylaria; species Xylaria sp. BCC 1067. Next base: position 2,933,725 of record SSCS01000001.1, read on the forward strand.
GCTTTAAAATAAACTTATAATTTTTTATAACTAAAATAAAGCTAAATATATTAAAAAATTAAGTTATATAAAAATAGCTTTTAATTTTTTTAGTTTTTTTTATTTTAAATTTAAAAAATTATTTAATTATTAAAATAATTAAATATTTAAAAGTTTTAAACTTTTAAAAAGTTATTAATATTATAATATTTATATTTATTTATATAAAGTTATTATTTATTATATTATAAAAAATTTATAATAGCTTTTTAAATATAATATATAAAGTTTTACTTTTTATAATAAAATATTATATAATTAAATAATTTTTTTAATTAAAACGCTAATATTTTTTAAAGCTTTTTATATAAGTTTTTTAAAAATAATATTAACTTTTTTATTTATAAAAGCAATTATTTTAGTAGTTTATATTTTTATTTTATATTTTTTATTTTTTTAAATTTATATATAAAAAAAATAACTTTTAATTAATTATTTTTAAATTTTTTAAAATATTTTTAAATATTATAAATTTAAAACTATTAATAATAATTAATTTAAATTTATTATATAATTATTTTATAAAAGTATTTTATTTTAAGCTAATTTTTTTAAAATCTTTTAATTTATTAGCTTTTTTAAATATTAATTTAAATAAAGCTTTTTTTAATTAAATAAAATAAAAATTAAGTTTAATAATAAAATATAAATATTTTTTAATAGTAAATATATTAAAAATACTATTTTAAAAAAATATTTAATATATTATTATATTATTATTATTATAAATATTATTAAAAACTAAGCTTTTTTTATAATTAATAACTATAAAGCTATTTATTTTATAATAGTTTAATATTATATTATTTTTATATTATATTTTTATATAAACTTAATTTAAAAAATAATAATAATTAGCTAAGCTTTTTTTTATAAAAAAGTTTTTTAATTAAATAAAATAATAATAGCTAAAATAATAATAAAAGCTATAAAGCTTTTTTTTATAGTTTTATTTTTTTAATATAAATTTATTTTATTATAAATAATAATAAACTTTTTAATTTATATTTAATTTTTTTAAGTCATTTTTATAAATTTACTTTAAAATAATATATAAATTATTTTTAGTATTTTTTTTTACTAATATTATTTTTAAAAATAAAAATATTTTTTATTATATTTAAAAAGTTTTTTTTTATATATATTATTAGCTATTTTAATATATAACTTTATTAAAGTTAAATTTATAAATAAATAAATAAATAAATAAATATTAGTTATATAATTAAGTTTTATATAAATAATATAATTTTTTAAACTTTAAATATTATTAAAAAAAAAACTAGCAAAAAAGTTTATTTAATTTTTTATTTTATTTTTTATAATTATTACTAAATTTTTAATTTTTATAAAGTTTTATAATAATATTTATTATTATATTTTTATTATTATAGTTAAAAAAATAAAAATATTTATTATTTTTATAATAAATAAAATAAAAAATAACAATAAATTTTTACTTTATTTTATATAAAAGCTTATTAAATTTTTTTTAAGCTTTATATAATACTATTTAAATTTATAAATTAGCTAGCATTATAGTTATACTTTTTATAGCTAAACTATAAACAATAAGCTTTACCTTAACCCTTTATAGTTAATTTTAAACGCTATATTTTTTAAGCTATTTTATTTTAAACTATTAATATAAAGTTTATTAAATAATATAATAAGTTATTTAAGTTTTTAAAATAATAATTATTAGTTTTTTTAAGCTTTTTAGTTAACTTTATTATAATACCTATATTATTTAAGCTAAAATTTTTTTATAATTTATTTATTTAGTTTTTATTATAAATTATTATATTTTATTTTATTTATTTATTTATAGTTTATATTAAGTTTAAACTAAATCTTTTTTATTTTAAGCTTTAATATTTTATTTAAAAAGTTTTTAATAAAAAATAACTTATTTTATATTTTATACTATAAAAAATATATTTTAAAACTTTATAAGCTTAATTTTTAAAAATTATTAATATAATTTATTAAAACTATTATAATAAACTAATTTTATTTAGTATTACTATACTAAAAAACTTTTTTAAATAAAATATAAGCTTTATTTTATAATATAATTCTTTTAATAATTACTTTAATAAAGTATTTAATTTAATATATTTTATAAAAAATAAAACGTTAGTTAATTTTATTAAAATTTTAATAATATTTTATTTTAAAAGCGTTATTAAAATTTTTTAGCTATGTATTTATATTAGTTTTATTAAATAATAATAAAAATTTTATTTAAAAGTTTAAAAATAATATTAATATATTATATAAATTTTTTATTGCTTTATTAATAAAAGTACTATTTATTAAAATTAGTTAAAAATTATATTAATTATTATTTAATATAATAAATTAAAAAGTTTTTTATATTAAAAAAAAAGCTATTTAATATATTTTAAAATATTTTAGTTAACTTAGTTAATAAAGGTAATTAAAAGTAATGCTATAAATTAAGTTTATTATTATAATAAGGAAAAAAAAAAAGACTTTTTTAAGTTTTTAGCCGAAGGTAAAAGCTTTAAAGAGGACTTTTTTTTTTGGTAGGGCCTTTATAGCTTTTTATAAGGCCACTGCTACACTTTTAAGGCTATGCTTATAGCTTTTTATAGGTGCTACAGCCACGCTATAGCACTATAAAAGCCACACCCTGTACCGGAGTGTGTTATTAGTATTAAATATATATAATATTATATTTTAAATAAAAAAAAAAGTATAAATAAGTTTAATAGTTTTTTAAAAGTTTTTTTAAAAGTTTTTTTAATTATTTTTTTTAGTTTTTAAAAAACTAGTTATATTATTATATTTAGCTTTATATTTTATTTAATATTAAGTTTTTTAAAGTTTTATTTTTTAAAATATTTTTTTAAATTTTTTAAATAAGTTAAACTTTAACTTTTTTATATTTATAAACTATATTTAATATTTTTTTAGCTTAAATTATTTTTAAATAGTTATATTAATAATATTATAAATATTAAAAATATTTATTTTTTTAAAACTTATATTATAAAAATATAAATATTTTTATTAAATAATAAAGCTTTATATTATATATTATAAAATATATATATAATACTTTATAGTTTATTATAATTAATAAAAATAATATAATAAATATTTTATTAAAAATATTAAATAAAATAGTTTATATACTTTTAAATAATATATAAGCTACTTAAAAAAAAAAAATTAACTATATACTTTTAATAATAATAAAAAATATTTAAATTATTTAAAAAGCTTTTAATTAAAAATAACGCGTTTTAAATTTAATAAAAAAAAGGTATAAAAGCTAAAAGTAATAATAATTTTAATATATACTATAAGGTTTTAAAAGCTTTAAGTAATGTTTAAGTAATTTTTTAACCCTTTTATTAATAGTCCTATAATGCTACACCACTTTAATATATATGTTTTTGTATTAATTAATGGGTATAGGTTTAATTAACCCCCCCCCCGGGCGCTGAAGTAGGTGCAAGTAAACAGACTGTACTATGTACCTACCTATTGTATTATTAGCCCTGTGAACATGGGGCAAGTTACGCCAGCACTGGTCTAGCGTGCTGGAGATGCCTGGCAGGACACGCTATACTAGGTAAGTAGTAGCTCTAGAAATTGTTTAACTAAATTCCTAGCCCCTGTATTAGATGGCTAGAAAAGAGCATACATGATACAGATCAACTGAGGGTAGCCCCCTTGCTTACCTAAGGGTAACTCCACTCTTTTTCAAGAGATAACTACCTTAGGTACCTAATAGAGTACTTAACGCTATAATGCAACACACAACTAGAGGGGCTCCGCCTAGGAAGGTTGGATCTCTGGGAACTCGCCGCTGTCCTTTACGGTCCGGTCTTTGCTTCAGCAGGCCCTTTCGCGATACGATTTGTTATTTCTATATATAGCATTATGCTATAGGTCAATTCTTAAGAAAAAAAGGAGTTATCCTCAGATAAGCACGGGGGGCTACCCTCAGCTTGTCTGATCGCTCCTAGAAAAGCCACACCACTTCACTATCTGGATAAACGCGAAGATAATCAGACATTGCTATATTACGCCTCTGGGCACGCTGGTATGCACCTGAAAGACATAATTATGAATACCGTAAACTAAGAAAACATTAGTGCATGAGAATAGTTCTCGCGGACCGGGGCTGGACAATTGGCCGAGATCCGGACTACGAGTACAAGGTTTATATTGTTTCACGAGGAGCGCCCCAGTTATTAGGAACATGATCATATATATCATCATTAGTCCCGACGTGCATATACAGCGGCAAAACGACAGAGCCTCGACCAAGTACCCTTCGAGCGCTGTGTTTCTATCTGCAGCTTTGCCAGAAGATACCACGTTGCTAATAATCCAAGAGACCAAGAGCCGAGGACTATCCGAGACATGAAAATAAAGCTTTCTGGGATGCTTGGTACTTTACACCTGTATGATGTTGAATCGTGCCGCAGATCGTCCGAAGGGCTACCTAATCCGACGAGAGGGTAAACGATCGAGCATGGAGCCCAGATTGTATCGAGGTAGATCGAGATGGTCTGTGTGCCGTTCCAAACTCATCACGCACATGTGCCACGGCTAGAGCGGGAGCAGCGCAAGAAAGCTAAGGCATGCTACTGTTAGATCAGTGTGTTGAATGTATCGATGAGGGCATGTGTAGCGGTCTGTTGTGGTACAACCGATGAGCGGCGTATGCGGCAATTAGCAGGGCGAATCAACTATCATGCCACGGATTTCGCTAATTGGCTGTGGGCTCTAAGACTATCTACGTTCGTCTCTCCTGAATGGCCGCCGATGTGAGCTGTGAAACGAATAAATGGTATATTCGTGATGTCTCGATTGCAGGCCAATCAGCTGTTACAAATGAACACATTTAGATGGAGGTATGGTAGTACCGAGTACCGGGAGACCTAGCGATAAAGATGCTACAGTGTTCTTTTTGTTTTGGAGCCACTGGGAAAAGACGCTCAGATCCGTGAGAACCCTTCGCGGAAGGTATCTGGCTACATGCCAGCAACCAGAGTGGTTGTGGTGTTGTTTTCAGATAGGTAAGTATGAGGCATATGTACATGCTTGGGTTCCGAACCACAGATTGAAGTAATTGAGGCGACTGAATGCCTACCTAGGTAGGCACCTCTTAGAATATTCACCGAGTTAGGTACCTACGAAAGCGGATGGTAAATGTAACTACCTAGGTAATCTACCTCTAGGTATTCTGTACTGTACCAGCATGCTGATTACCTTCCCGAGTGGGTGCATTGCAATGATGAGCGCACGTCCCATCAGAAACGGGTACTTACTTCAGCACTATAATATCTTCCAAGGTTCCCTGCCTACTGAGGTAGACGCATCGGGTGCCACCTATACCTTACCTAGGTAGCTGTTGATAGTGGACTCACTCTGCCGGGAACACGCATGGTCGGGGCAGTCACCTCTCCCTCTCACCTTGGCTCCCACTTCCCGGGCTCGCCGACCCCAACCCGGTCAGTCAGGATCGTCGTGCCTTCCATCCAGCACATCTAGCCGCCTGTCCGCTATCGACCTCTCGAATGCCGCCTTCTCGACTTCCAAGGTTGTGAGCAGCCATCCTGGAGTGCCTGCCTACCTAGGTAGGTGAAACATAGGTGAACATCCTCTTTCTTCTCCTTCTGGATTTCTGCGCCCCTCGCCCTCCTCGCTATCCCCCGTTTTCCCTCGCCACCACATATAACCAACCTGTGTCTCCTCGCAATCTCCTGCAACTGAGCCCCTCTCACGAGGCCTCGTCACATCTCGTCAGTCCTCTTTCATCATACCACCCGAGCTCGTCGGCGGCTACACAACCGGGTAATACTACTACCCAGGTCACCCACCAGGCTTATCCTTACTCTGTTCACTTCAATATCCATTTCTACCAAGCCCATTTCACCACTATTGCCTGTTCCTGACCTGTCCTCGATATTGATAGCTTCGACTTCACGTTGGCGCTGACCTCATCTAATCCAGTGGTCGTGCTGGAAGTACACATTGCCGCCCAAGCGCCGGGAAATTCAAGCTGACGGGTTACAGCGAGTTAGGTCAATAACATTTTGCAGCTGTCAGAGAAGAAAGGCAGGCAGACGAAGACACTACGCAAGCTACTTACAATCATGGCGCCGGTTCCTGAGGAAAGACCTCACTACAGCGGGGCCTCGCCGCTCGATGGGGGGAGCGATCCATCCAGTCTGGGCGGCAACGACACCAGATTTTCGCCCTCTGGCTTAGAGATTGGCCTCATTGTCGGCATCGTGTCCCTTGCCGCAGTAAGCCTTGTCTGGCTGTTTTTCTGGAGATCTCGTAGAAACCGCGCTGCCAGGCACAATCGCGCACCCTCAGCTGCCGAAGTTCAGGGCTACGACGAAGAACTCACTGACGCGAGCGGCTTACGCATCCCGACCCCCATTACCAAGGACGAACGAGCCAGCACTGCTGATAAAGATGAAGTTTCCTCGATTGAAAGACCCCCCTGCTCGCACCACCGCCCAACGATGAACTGGTCTCACTGGCCCCAGGCACCTCAAGTCAATCGTGGTGCGTCCGCCTCCTGCTGTAGCTCTACTCCGATTGCTTCCTATTAATAATACATCTATACGCTAACTATTTGGTGTTAGCTGAGGAGCGTGAGATGCCGGCTCGCGTCTAATTTCAATCATCTGAGTATAATGTGGATATGTACCTAGGTACCTCTACAACTGTTTTGAACCCCACGACGAGCTCTTCTTCAGGTCGAAAAAGACATTTGCTACTATGGAGCTCTGGGCTGGCAGACTGAGGGGATACTTTGGAGGTTTCGGACTGGCATTGCCCGCCACACCTGTTCATGGACATCCGACACGCAGGGTCGGTTTGTACCACAATACCAGGGAGGGGAAGTGCGTGCAGTACTTAGTTGGGCGTTTGGTGCGTTTGATGATTAGCCAGAAGGGAAAATATTCTTACCACTGTTGGCCTGACTGAACGTCAGTTTTGGTGGAATCTGGTCAGTCCGTTTGTACTACGGTACTGACGAAGGAATGGGCAACATTGTACCGAAGTTACGCATATTATTAGTCCTCCAACAGTTCCAATGTTTCGGCAAGCTGCTCATGGATGTTTCAGGGATAGTGGTGATACCAGGCCAATAGACCTCAATGGGTTTGGCTAGATGAATTCGCCGCTGCGAGACTTTGTAACTGGGTGCTCAAACACTGACTGTCGTCTGAAGATTGTGCCCCGATGGATCGATGCCCGCTCCTTTCGAGTTGCACAAATATCCAAACCCCGCCCCTTGGGTGTTAGGGAATGGGGGAGCGAACAGAGACGAGGTCTAGATGTGTGCAATCTTCGCCGCCAGCGCTTCACTTAAACTAAATCGTATAGACTAGTTGGCTCAACCCAACCAGGTTTCACCTTCTCAATGCTCAACGGGGCATCATCTCAATGGTGCTGGGACTCTGTCTAACTACTCTCACTTTGCCGAAAGGCGGGGGCATCCGGTGAATCATACCATGCAATCTCGCGGTTGGGAAGCATGGCACAGCGGAGGAATAATTGTTGCCGTTCCACAGACGGGCACCCCTGATGCCATATGCGTACCTGATCAAATACGCGGCGTCGAAGCTATTCATATCATGTCTCTCTTCCCCTCTCATACATAATAAGGATGTAGTTCAAACGAATGATCAATATTTCACATGATAGAAGGTCGCAGACGCCGTTATCCGCATGCTTGTCCCGTGTTTGACGCGCGCGATCGCATGTTTTCATGAGACACCATCTGATCGCAAGTCGCTCGTTTGCATTTTCTCAGCTTCGAGATGCCTCCAGGCGCCAGCTTGACCACATGGCGACGCGGTGGCCCGTCTTTCTCTCATGTCTAGCTAGAATTCGGACACTGCTGCGAAAATTTCTCTTCCGGTTTGCTCGGTTGTTACTGTAGCATTTCATGTTGACGTTGCCTGTAAATGAATGGATGGATAGTAGCGCTTCCGAATTCGAGGGCTCGGTTTGCGAGCGTGGCTCTCCTAATCCCCATCGGCCTTCATCTCTCATTCACGCGCCGGAAACCGCTGCATCGGGGCCACTTGCGAAGGTGCATCCTCAATTATAAACGAAGAGCCACGGCTCTCTCCGTCAACGTAACGTAGTACTGTTTTCCCCTTCACTAGACAACATATTTCTTGTGTCTTCATCACTGGCAATAGTGCCAGCGTTGCTGATGACGGCTCTATTGATAAGAGCCCTCATCAGGAGTAACATGCCAGACGGTTGCACTGGGTCGCTGTGAAAGTTACTTCATCCGTCCCTCGATACATTCTGCTTGGTTGCAGAAGACGAGATACGTCGACTCTTATTGGCAGCAAGCCGGCCTAACGTAGATAAAATTCCTACAAAGGCCTGTTGGCCCAGGGAAACCCTTCTAATTTCTCCCGTGTGGTATCCTCAGCGTATAGCAAGCGCAGCTCCACAACGCCAACTCTGCGCACAGAAAGGGCTGGCTAAGCAGCACGCAATCTCCGCGTTCCTCGTGACAGAGATACACTTTTGAAGTTTCCTTCTGCTGAAGCAACGAAGCACCTCGGGTTGAATGGCGACGCGGGGGTTTTTTTTTGGGAGGAAAGAAGGGATCCCTTACTTCATATGGACGTGGGAGTTGGAGCTATGCCCATAGGGCTGCTTGGGGTTCGAGATCGAGCTGCTCGAGGAAGAGAGGGTCGCTGCTGCAGCTACGAAGCGAGCGGCTAGGCCAAATTGCGCGGAATGTCATTTTTCATCACGCCGAAGGCTTGATCGAAGTGATGCCCGCGGGTCGTTGTGTGCAGGATGTCACCCATCGGAGGACGGTAATTTGACATCAATTGAGCTGGGAGCCTGGAGCGTCTTATGCACCAGTGCCTTAGGAAGGCACTTTAAAGCGTATGCCACCCAGGTTGCTTAGCCCCTTAGCCAGAAAAGATTGACATATTGAGTGACAATGAGGACAGCTACCATCGTGTGACGCCTTCCACTCCATCCCATGTTCTAGCCCATTCAGTCTCCCTAAGATGATATTCGAAGAGCATTTGCCCCTGAATATATAAGAGATCAGACAAGCTGAGGGTAGCCCCCCCTGCTTACCTGAGGGTAACTCCACTTTTTGCTTAAGAGTTGACCGTGAGGGACGGCGGCCGAGTTCCCAGAGCCTAGGTAGGTATTGCGTTGTGGCGTTAAGTACTCTATCGGTTATCTCTTGAGAAAAAAAGGGGAGTTACCCTCAGGTAAGAGGGGGGGCTACCCTGAGTTGATATGTACGGAATATGCTCTAGGTACTCTCTTAACAATAGAATATTAGCTCAGGGGCTGTTGCCACCCCAAGCGCGATGTGCCAACGGAACCCAAGTCATCTAGAAGCATATTATCTATGTCAAGGAAAATGTAGGAAGGGTCTTTGGGAAGCTAAAGGGGAATATTGGGACTGCAATTGCTTGACATCGGCTAGCAGACCCTAAATACCAGCCGGCTTCCCTACCTAGGTACACTCTTATCGTAGTACTGTTTCCGTTTGAGCCGCTACTAAGGTATAGGGACCATGGCTGTAAAAAGCCAATCGGAGGGAAATATGATTGAAGATCCCGTCCCTCGGCCCACTATGCACTATTTATATCCGCGCACAGCGTCGGCGTTTGCGAATAAGGATCGCTGGACGCGCAAATGCGCACAGACTCGGCAGCGGCAAGTGTGATGCCACTAGTGGAGAAAGGCGTGATATTCCTGAGGGTTGCGTGCGACAAGGAGAAGACTTGGTCGTCGTCAAATTTGTGTGTGCGAAAGACTACGTCGCATATTGCTTCCCCGCTGAGTACTTCCGTGGAGGTTACGCCTGGCCCGACACCTCCAGTTGTCGGCTGCATTTGCGCTGCGGATGCGAGGCTATGGCCCAGCCGATGAATACACCCTGTGGCGGCAAAAGTGGTTTATCGAGCGCGTTAGATGCGCTATGCTATCGGAGGACTGGGCTTGGGGGTCGCCGCCGTGCACCCCGCCGATCGCGGACTCTCCCCTTGAAGGCGAAGGTCGTATTTGGGCAAGCAACGTCGCCATAGAAACCGCGCTGCTTACATTGTCGCTCAGCCCAACCAATCTCATTCTAGGCATATTGCTGCTAACTGGGTTAGACGAAGTACCGGTAAGGTGGATGACGGCCGCTCACCAATACCCATCCAGAGCGTTCAACTGTTCTATGAGTGCTTCGACAGATGTTCTTGGGAGATTGCATTCCAGATGAAGCCCCGGAACACTACTACTAAATCATAGTCGAAGAGGGTGCCCGTCAGGTGATCTATTCCAAAAGCAAGGATGATGATTGCCATCTTGGTCTCGCCCTGACCGACTGTTGGAGACTCACAAAGTGCGGCTAGTAGTGCGCACGTACGATGTATCTCATCGCCAGCTAGACAAGCGTCAGGAGCCATGTGAAGGGATAAGGCGGACTAACATTTCCAGGTGGAAAAAATCCCCGAATCACCCTCGTTAGGTACGCTGTTCAGGTGAGCCAGAGTCTTTTATTAGGTCTGTCTAGGTGAGTCGCCATGCCTAGAAAGTGTTCGCAGGGTCGCCCGAGGCTGCGAAAAGGAACACGGCATTGACTTCACGGAAACCCTCGCCTCAGTGTTCCGATAGAAGACCTATAGGACCCTGGTTGTACTGGCCGCCAAGGAGGACAGGGGAAGGGAGCAGCTGAATGTAGGGACATCTTTCCTGGACAGCAATATAAACGGCGACGTATGTATGTACCTACCTCCTGAAGTTGAGATGACCGGAAAGATTTGCAAGCTGAGGAAAGCATTATACGGGGTGAAGCAGGCTCTCCGGATCTAAGGGCTCTCAACAATGAGCGGGCTATTTGATAACCCTATCAATCAACAGTACAAAATAAAAGATCTGCTACCATTCCATTCCTGGTCTATACTACCTAGGTACTCGCCCAGTTAGCATTATGGGCTAGAGATACTAATTGGAATTGATCCGGATGCGACTGGCAATGCTAGAAAGACGGCAGGGACGCGATGGGGGCGGGTTCACAAGGACAAAACGTTAATACTAGAGAGCGCCTATGCATGACCTCGCCCATAAGAGTTGACGCGGGTAGTTTTGCTAAGGCCGGGAAAACTGCACCCCATGCTTGCCCTATCCTCTTGCGTGGTAAGGGTAATTGACTTCCTGGGGAATCATCTTGGTAATAGGTAGATATAAACAAAGAAATTTCCGCCTTTGGCGCACCGGTCATTGCTGCAAGACTGGCCGAAACTATGTAATTACCTAAAGCAGTACTGACGACAGTAATACATAATACGCCTTGTCTTGGGGCAGCCCTCAGGGAGAAGTCACGGAGATTGCACAGATCGACGGTTAATATTTATTCAATTTCTCCACACAGTCTCTGCAAGGTACCTACTAGGTTGTGATGAAAGCTAGCGTCGATAGAGCATATGCATCTTACACGCAATACAATACACGCCTCACCCACGAGCACGTGCTCCAAATCATGCTAGAGAGTTTGTTTAGAATAAGCTAGGTGATAAGTTTGACACAGTTTATCAGCTACATGTGGACAGGATAAATACATACAAAAGATTTGAGGTCTTGGAAACGACACCATCAAAGTCCCTAGCCATGGAGGAAGATGCACGTCTTCCATTAATACCGTAAATTACAGCGGCAAACTATAGTTCATCTGTCGCGCCGTGAGATCGCAGCAACTTCGCCACCTCGATCTTCCTTTTGGTAACCTCTGCCTTATCTGCTCCCGATTCCAGATAGAAAGGCCCCTGGGGAAATTGCTCAAGCTTCTCATCAGGCATGTCCGCCAGAGCAGCTGTTAAAGCGGTCCTGAATTGCCCATTCTCTATCTTAAGATTGACTATTGCACCGGCTTTTAATAAAATGTCCGCATGCTCTTTCTTGCCGAAAAAGGCCGCAGCGGCTAAGGCACTCCCACATTCCCCGTGTTGGATTTGTTGATTGACGTCCGCCCCGTTGGAAAGCAGGTAGTAAATCGTTGACATAGACCCCTTCATGATTGCTGTTCCGAGGGCACTACCGAAGTCTCCGACACGCAGTTGCGCGTTCACGTCCGCACCCGACTCGACCAATAACCTGACGCATTCATCTATATCACAACCCCTCTTGTATATAAGTGGTGTCTTTCTTTCTGCTGCTGCTGCAAGTGCACTGCCATACCTTCCGTTTTGCAGAGGCATGTTCACATCAGCCCCTGCTTCAATTAGTAGCTTAATCAAACTGTATGTGCCAGGACAGGTCACAGGTATCGCCGCCGCTGCGACAAGTGCACTGCCAAGACACCCGCTTTTGAGCGGCATGTTCACGTCGGCCCCCGCTTGAAGCAGCAATTCAATGGTTTCGGTGTGATTACCATAGGCTGCTGTTGCGAGTGCACTGCCGCACCACCCACGCAGTTGCATGTTTACATTTGCGCCCGCTTCGATTAGCAACTTGGCCACTTGAGCATTGCCTCTTGCTGCAGCTTTTGAAAGCGCATTGCCATAACTGTCAGCCGGTAGCTGCATATCTATGTCTGCTCCTGCCTCGTTGACCAGGAAATCGACAATCTCGATGTTCTCCTTTTCTACAGCTGCTGCAAGAGCGCTGCCGCCACCGCCCGCCGATACCCGCATATTTACGTTTGCTCCTGCATTATTAACCAGGAATTTGACAATCTCAGTGTTTCCCTCGCCGGCAGCAGCAGCGAGCGTGCTGCCATAAGTGTTAGCCGGTACCCGCATATTTACGTCTGCTCCCGCCTCATTGACCAGGAACTCGAGAATCTCAGTCCGTCTTAATCTCGCTGCCAGTATGAGGGCGCTCCCTACATGATGGTCAAAGGATAAATTCACATTTATCCCTCGTTTTACTAGATTCTCGCAAATTTGTTTCGATCCACCATAGATAGCCAGTGTAAGGAGGTTGTCTTGAGAGTCGGTTACCTCCGATACGTCAAAATCTTCGTTCTGCCACCAGTCCAATAGGCTTTCGTAAAGCGCGAAGTAACACATCGCCCACGATGCGACGGTTCGCGGGAAAATAATATACGGCCACTGCACTTTACGCGCCATAATAATACACCATGTACGGTATGGCGGGATGCTCTTGCTAGGAGAGCCGAGGAAAGTTTTCAATAGGTGCGTCACCATAGGATCAGCCTCCTGTTGCTCTTGAGCTCGGGTATGACCTGTCCAATACTTCCGCGCGTATGGCTCAAAAGGGTAGCCGATCTCGAGATTGTTAACTGGATGATTTCCCAGAATATAACCAGGGTTGTGCGTGGGGCTGTCTGTGGATTCCTCATCGAAAATCTCGTCTAGGTCAAGGTTCTTATATGCTTCGATAAGAAGCTTTAGACAAACGTTGGCAGCGTGGCAGTGAGCCCTTCGAAGGTCCCAGTGACTCTCTTCGAAGTATTCTATGACAGATAAATGGGAGAACCTCCACACATATCGCTGAGAGTCGATAACAAGAAGATTATTGCAAAGGTGCAGCAGCTGAGATTCCGTGATAGTATCAGACAGGTCGAGAGTATCCGTGTCCGAATCGAAGCGAATTGCAGATAGAAGCCTCCTGCTGCTCAGTGGCTCACATGCACAGGCCACTAATTTGAATGCCCGGTCTGCAAGGACCCTGTCTTTCTTGTGTCGACTCTTAATTCTGTCGTAAATCTCATCGTATGCGCTTTTAAGACTAGAGGGAAGTTTCCCTAGCCGGTCTCGGATGGCCGATTCCGTTTCAAGGTCAAGTATTTCGTTGATTTGCAAAAATGCCCACTGAAACCTGTTCAAAATCAGAAACGCCTCTATCTGGTCATCTCAGAGTTTCTTACATCCCCTGACTCTTGTCGAAAAGGACGCCAACAATTTCATTTTGCAAGTCCTGAGACATTCCTCCCCAGCTCTCATGCTTGGTGATTTCCTGGCTGGCGAATGTCCGTATGTCTTCTTCGTTATCAGTTGCTTGGATTTCAATATTCGGTTTATCGAGAAATCGGTGCCTAATATCCCGGTCGGGTCTGCTAGAAATGAAGACCTTGAGGGGATTCTCAGATTTAGAAACAAGCTCTTCTATCGTCCCGAGAATTTCTTTGCGTAAGTCTTGTTCACACTCGTCCAAGGCATCAAGCACAATAGTTGTTTGAGGGTAGAGATTTAGTGACTGCAACAGTTGTTCCTTGCAATCGCTAAAGCCAAGGTCTGCTCCTCTCTGCCTCGTCTGGCGGCAGAAGTCTTGAAGCGGTTTTCTTATACAATCGGGATTTCCTGGGGTGGTCGACAGTTGGCGAACATAGCTTCGAAGGACGGAGAGGGGCTTTCGGCGTTGTTCCTCATTCCTGTCGCAATAAAAGAATGCGAAGCCCTCTTGTCCCGTTGACTTCTCAAGTCGGGCCCGAATACTGTCAATTAGCTTAGAGGTGAGAAACGTTTTACCAGAGCCAGCTACTAGCGTTAGTCACACCAGAATATAAGTACGCTCATGACATGGAGCTTACGAAAACCTTGCAGCCACAGGATCATGGATGAACTGGCATCCTCCCATTTACGAAGTTTATCGTGTTTCAATAACCACTCGCATGTGTCGGATGTTCGAGCCTCCGCAACCCTGTCGTGATAACGCCCATATGGTAAAGGGGAAATCCACTCTAGCATTTCAATCTGCTCTTTACTGTCCATTCGTTCTAAAACTAGTTTGCTATTAATACGATTAGCATCACGCCCCTAAAATTGTTTCAGCAACATACATCTGGTCATATATAATCGCGTGGAAACTTGGCTCGAGTTCGAGAAACTGTCCGATATTCGATCGATTCGAAAGGTTACAGTGCTTTTCGCAATCCTCTGCAGTCCGGTGAAGTCGTTCTCCACATTTTGAAAGTTCGTTAATGTGGCTTCCCGCGCTGCCGAGCTTGAATGGGGCGGCCGCAGATTTGATCTTGCCCTGTTGCTGTTGTTGCATGGCGAAGCTAAGAAATAACTGCGCCTTGGTATATGTTTGAACTATGAATGTCTTCAATCTGCACAAGGCGGTCCCTGGAGGCCTAAGTGCGGGCTCTGGGGCCATGTATAGTTGTTGGTACGTATCGCATTGTGCGAGGAGTGAAGCAACCATAGCAATTCCGGCAAGAATTTGACTTCTTAATTCGCTAGCTGAGGTCGAAATCTACATAAGTTAGCTAATTGGCTCTAAAAGGAGCGGCAGATGAATCGCAAAGAGACTTACCGTGAGAACGGAGCGAACGACGGCCCACGGCAGGGCGGCATGAACGGGATCGAAATTGATAGCGACGTCAACGGCAGAAGCAAACTTGTTTAACACTGCAACGGCATTCTCAATGATGTGGTGTGTCCTGCTGTTGTGCTTCTGCGGCTCGAATACCATTTCTAGTTTCTTTTGGATCGTGATAGCCAAACTCTTCACATCCGGCATGCTTGCGGGGTCACAGTCACGTTCATCTGCAAGCTTCTCGATGCTATAAATATTCTCATGTTTTCCCGACTCTTTCAAATGCCCTAAGGCTTCATTCCACATATCAAGACTGCTGGCGTACGGCTTCGGTGACTCGGGCGCATTGCAGGCTCGTCCATCATGTCGTTCCAACTGTGGTCGGCCAAGCTGGGAAGACTCAGGAACCGGCTGGCTGGCGGCTGCTGCTATAGCGAGGACCTCGGAAACGCCCGATTGCCTAGATAAGTGCGGTGCTAAGCCTAACGGGATGGCTGTAGGTTAGATTCGGTCGTCTACTTGGATAATCAGATTGAAGTCTTGTGATCGTACCTGTTGACGATGTTGCAACTAACTCAGATTTGGCTGCTGCTAAGTTCCTGTTGCCCTTCCTACTTAGGTGCTTGCGAAAGAAATCGCAAATTTTCTTCAGAAACATTGCTCAAAAAGTTTAGGCAGCTGTAGCGTGTTGAGTAAACAGGTCGGTTTCGTGGTTCAGCGAGGCTGCTGCTTAACAGGTTGGGATTGTGGTGGGGTTTGATGCTTGATGTTTGGCTACCATATAACTACGTAGATAAGTCCTGCTAGGAGCATCAATATGGAGAGTGTATATCTTATAAAATAATGATAGAAGAAAAATATTTTGTATACATACTGGGATCGTGTTGGTGACGACGTGGTAGATAGGGTTGTCCTATTGTCGATGTTTGTGGTTGTGTTGTTTATTATCAGCTGGTTATCCATGCATGGCTCATAGGTATGCGAGGACAGCCACTCCGTACGTTGCATTGTTATAGCCACCGCCCCGAACTTTTGAATCTAGCCTTGGCGTATATACGAGCCTCCATGTCATCGCCTTGCTTATTCCGTTATATAACAACATTACACAAAAGAGCTATTGTAAGCCTTGCCTGATTATGACTATAAATAACGGCATTGGCTTAAGGTGCCGTGTTGGCATAGGGTAGTTAGATACAAGCGGTCTTAATTAACACCTAGATACCTCTCTGGCCGATACGTTGCGCCGCAAGGGGAATGAATAGTCTATCCATGAGCAAGACATTCATATTAATAGATATACTTGGTTCGTTTTAACGTGACCTAATAGATTTTCTTCACCCGCGAGCAACGAGATTCAAAGGTTCGTCATAAGTGCTCTTACAATGCTTCGCACAGGGGTCAACCGTAATAATCCAACGGTCTAAATCCTACGAGGACATTCGTATAATAGAGAGGACGTTGGTGAGGAATCCATGGGAAACGTTGTAGCGAGCTAGGTAGAGAGCGCACTGAGATTTAGCTATGCTAAGATTAGGTACTTAGTACTTACCTAGCCAAGGTTCGATCAAATGCAGGCGGGGGGGACGCGGGGCAGACTTCAACCTTTTTTCTCTTTTTTTCTTGCTTAGAAGCCAACCACGTCGCTGCCAGAGTTTCTACTTAGTGTCGCTAGGCAGATATAACTAGGTAACAACCTGCAGTGATCATAGCATCAAGCGATTAATGCCTAAATGGACATGGAAAATAAAACTGTCAGTAAAGTCGAACAAAGTAAAGTACTAAATGCGTTATCCGATAAGCCTAGGGGACGGGAATGGAAAATGCCCCTCGCCCCGAGTTGTGCATTAGGCCGCAACAGTGGGTCTCCACTTGCAACTAGCCCTCGCTGCGGCTCCGTTTTCCTGCAGCAACCAACAACTAAAAGAAAGATTTCGAGAACGGCAGCCAGTCAAGTGAGTCACGTACCGCCCCAATGCGACCACCAGTCCTGCAGCCTCCAAGGACACTCCCGTCTTGTCTTCGTCGCATCGCCACGAGCCATTGCGCGTTTGCCCAACGACAACCAATTCCCTTTACTAGCCGCATCCCTACGAGCCACCACAGACTTTGCCCACGACAACCACAGACCCCGGATAATAGCCGTAGCGTCGCTGTTCAGAGCCGCTTCAGTAGCACGATCGCAAACACCGGCAGCGGGATGGAGAAGGACAAGACCGACAAGTCTTCCGTCAAGGTGCCTAAGGGCACGCGCGACTGGGTCGGCGCAGACGTCAAGATCAGAGATCGCATCTTCAAGGCTGCTGGCGACGCCTTCGCCCGCCACGGCGGCGTGCAATTGGACACACCCGTCTTCGAGCTCAAGAGCATTCTTTCGGGCAAGTACGGGGTGGGTTCACCGTCTACCAGGACAGCTCCTTGGCGCGTGGCATTCGCGTAACTAATACAACACTTCAGGAAGACTCTAAGTTGATATACGAACTCGCGGACCAGGGTGGCGTACGTCTCTTAGCCTAATTCCATGTCGTTGTAGCCGCGAACCAATACTCACGACAGGCAGGAGGATCTTGCGCTTCGATATGACTTGACCGTAAGTATGGTCTCAGGACCTGGCTGGGTCGCTTTACCGTCTGCCCAGGTGGCTAACCACGTTGTACACATAGGTTCCCTTTGCGAGATGGCTCGCCATGAACGGTACCCAGCAAATCAAGCGGTACCACATCGCTAAAGTGTACCGACGGGACCAACCTGTTCGTCAAACCCACCCCCCAACCTAAACACCGGCCTTCGCTGCCATTGTCGTTGTCGTGCTTAGCGAGTCGTCACATGCAATTCAAGTCAATGGGTATACAGGGCTCATAGAACGAAATTTCGTTTAATGGGCGCGTTGACTGCTGTCGTGAAAAGCAAGTCGACTGTGGATACAGGGGAAAACACGGGTTAGATGACAGGGAAGTGTGATTCAACTAACCATCATTTATCTAGGCCATCGCAAGGGGGCGTATGCGCGAGTTTTACCAATGCGATTTCGATATTGCCGGCGAATATGATTCGATGATACCCGATGCTGAGATTCTACGAATTATATACGAGGTGTTCTCTTCTCTCGGCCTGGCCAAAGACGTCACCGTTAAGATCAACCACCGCAAGATTCTTGACGTATGTTTACTTCCAGCCGTCCTACTACTTCCCTTTATTGGTCATCGTAGTCTAATTGCTGAAACAGGGTCTGTTCGCCGTTGCCGGTGTGCCCGACGATAAAATCAGAACGATAAGCTCTGCAGTCGATAAACTGGACAAGCTGAGCCGCGAGGAAGTAAAAAAAGAAATGATTGAAAAGGGCCTCGAGGGCAGTGTGGCCGATGAGATCCTTGAGTGGACTAAGTACAACGGTGACATACCTAAAATCTTAGAGTTACTGAAGAAGGACGAGAAAATGTTCGCGAACGAGAAGATCAAGAAGGGAATAGAAGAGATGAGTCTACTTCAGGATTATCTGGATGCCTTTCAAGTAGCGGGCCAAGTGTCTTTCGATCTAGCCCTAGCTCGCGGCCTCGACTATTATACAGGTATGAGACACCGGCGAGTTGTTGAACGGTGGCCCTTTGGTCGCTAATACACTGCTAGGCTTGATTTACGAGGCAGTTATTGAACTTACTGCCAAGGATCGCTCGGCCGAGACGAGAATAGGTAGCATCGCAGCCGGTGGTCGCTACGATAACTTGGTCGGCATGTATGGACGGAAACAGATTCCTTGTATTGGCATTTCATTCGGTGTTGATCGTATCTTCACGATATTGAAAGCACGCCATGAAAAGGAGAAGCAAAACGTACGTGGCAGTGATGTTTTCGTCATGGCTTTTGGTGGCAAGAACGGTCTTCTCCCAGAACGCATGGGAATTGCGCGTCTTCTCTGGGACGCAGGCATTTCCGCCGAGTTTTCACCCAAGGTGAAACCCCGCCTGCCACAGCAGTTCAAAGCTGCCGAGACGGCTGGCATACCTCTTGCCGTAATCATTGGGGAGGATGAATTAAAAGCTGGTAAGGTTAAGGTTAAACTCATGGGTTTACCTGATGGCCACCCGGAGAAAGAAGGCAAGCTGGTAGAGAAGACGGATCTTGCCGCGGAGTGCAGGCGGTTGTTGGCTCAAGACGCGGAACAAACAAATGGTGAGACAACGGCCTTAACTTGACATGCCCGGATGGAGAACGAACGTCACATTAATCTCTTGACTCCTGATGCTAAGGAGGCCTGACCATCGCGACCCAGGCTATCGTACGAACTCCGCGGAAATAGAGATATACGACTGGGTGCCTCTGGGCATCTACGTGCGTCACCGCAATGTACGGCTATCTAAGCGCACGAACAGTGACAACGCTGTGGCCTATATGCGATGAAGGGTTGGAGCATGTAATTGGTAGAATAAAAGCAAAATCGTATGTAGTAAGCGTGCAGACCTACCTTGATAGACAAGAATCAAGACAGTTAAGATCTCAATGACCCAGATATTCCACGTGTATAACCTTGGGGATTACCCTGTGAACTATTTGATATATCAAGAAAAGCATAGCGTAGTTAGGTGAGGAAGAGATATACACACTCTTCGGGAGGCAGCTGGAACATAACTAATCGCACCTCGCTATCCTTGCTACTTCAGTTGCCATCCTCCTTAGCTAGCTATGGCGCGAACCAAGTGAGCCTGTATTCAAAGGTCACGGTCTTCCCTTGGGCACCCTGCATGATCTAAATAACCTCCCACCTCGCTAGCCACCCAATCCCCTGCCCAGCCTCCCGGACAACACACAGTCGTGCCGCGGGGTCCCTGGGGTTCACGTACCGCCTCATCTCCTCCGCCGCGCGCTGCGCTGATAGGCTGGCGATGGCCTCGCCGCGACCGTCGCGGAGGTTGAAACTGCCCGTCGTCACGAAGCCGATGAGGTCCGCCGCGTCGGGGCAGAGGGGGTGTCCGTTCATGGATGTCGCGGTCGGGTGCGGCGCGGGGTACGTCTGTTGCGGCCCGATGAGGGCCTGTGCTAGGGCTTGTCTGCGGGCTTCGGGGGTGTCGGCGTCAGTGGCTGTGTTGGCTGTGCTTGGGGGTTTGTTTCTGCTGCTCGTGCTGGGTTTTGATCGTGCGGGCCGTTGCGCGAGCCATTGTGCCCGCAGGTTTGATGGAAGGCCGCTGTTGCTGGGGGGCTGCGTTGCTGGCACCTCGGCTTGCGAGGATATGGCCGCTGGACTCGGCGCGGTTTCTGGGAGTCGGTAGACGCGCGCGCAGGTGGTTACTATGCCGCGGCCGAGCATCTTTATGCTCACGGTGATGGTGGCATTGCGTGGGAGGGGCTGAGTCGACGCTAGGTTGGCGAAGACGCTTTTGGGGAGGTATTTTATGTCTGTCAGGGGTTCGGACTTGACCTCGCGCTTCGTTTTCTTCGAGGTCTTCTCCTTGCTAGGTTCCGGCGCCCCTGAAATCTCGTGATCCTCTCCGCTCTCTGCTGACGCGGTCTCCCCGGGCCGGAAGCCGAATAGCGTCTCGAAGTCACAGCTCCAGCCCACGCCGACCTCTCCTTTGCGTCCGGCTCCAAGATCGAGGCTTTCCCACTTCACCCGCTTTCCCTTGGGCTTGCGGTCCCACGTCTTCCGTCTCGCTTCTCGTTCTCTCGTCTCCCACGCATTCCCAGCGTCTGTCCCTAGGACGTCACCTGGAAACCAAGGCTGGCCACGCTCGAAAGTGAGCTGTCTGATTTCATCGAGCCCGCCGAAGGTCGGGTTACCGCCGGTAGATAATGGGTAGTGCATCAAGCTGTACCATACTGGCTGAACGCACTTCCAGGGGAGCAAAATCGTCCAGGTCCCTGGGATTCGCGTCTCGTTCGAATTCCGTGACGCGAGCAATATGATTGGAATGGGGGGGTCGACACTGCTCGGTTCGAGAGTAGTGCCTGGGCCAGTTTTTCCTCGTCGACGGTTGATAGATTTCTGGGAGGGGAGTTTAGAGGCTTTGAATCGTACGTCTCGGTCGAATAACTGATAGGGCTCTAGGACCTCGTCCCTTCGAAATGCAGACACAGATTCCATGAGCTTGAGCTGCGCTTGTTGGTTTGTGGCGACTGGGGGCAGTACTCTTTGCGGGGGGTACTTGATACGCGGGTCGACGACAGAGAACGCCAGCAAGGCGCCCAGTGGCAGCGATGCGGGATCTCGTAGACCTAGTAAGCTTTCAAACTTCGAGGCGTGCGCTTCTTTAGAACTGGATGTGAAAGGCTTCAGCACACCCAGTAAAGCCTCCGTCGCGTCGGGTCCGGTGACATCTATACTTCCGATTTCATGTCGCAAGTCTTGTAAGTACGGCCGAGGCTTGTATGCTTCAATAAGCCGTAGCAGCTCATTGAATGTTTCGAAAAAGGCGGATGGATGAATACGGATGAAAATTTGCCTAGAATATGTATCTGTTCCTGAAGTCTTGAGCGCCTTTGGGGGATCCCAGATAACGCTAGCTAGGCCAATGAAATGGACTGCGTTCTTCGTTTTCCTGCTGATATTACCGCTCCAATGCACTGCTCCGGCTCTCCAACGTATTCCTTTGTCGCCCCATAATGATTCGTGGGTAAGGCCGACATCTTTAAGGATATTCTGAATGATATTTTCTTTTCCAAATAAACCGATCGTACTCATGTAGCTCATATCCCAGGCCATAGCACCCTTCTCCCACTGAACCCGATGGGTCGGCCTATAGTTCTTCTGCGTGGGAGATAGGGGCATGGAGAAGCCCCATAGAGGCTCTGAAGGGAGTGTCATCCTAGCTCGTTTGGCATGCCACATATGGGTGGGTAGCCACGTCTTGTTCAATTGTCGTTTCCTGTACCTGGGCGCAGTGATTGGGAGATTGTTTGGTTCGTTTCTCCGTATTTTGGGCCTAGCGGCGCGTGTTGCGATAGCATCGCTATCAGGCCCAAGGCCTTTCTTAATCTTCAGCAGCTGTTTCCGTTTGGCGAGAATGCCCAGCCTCCGCGCCGTCTCGGCACGTAACCTAGCCCTCGTTGTCTTCGGCTTCCTCGTCCTGGAGTTGACTGTCGGGGTATTGTCCTCAGCCATCTCCCTTTTGGCCCGCCTGTGAAGGCGCTTTGGGATTCTCTTATAGTTATGGGCCGCTGTTCTGCGCCTCATGGTGAAAGGTACACGCTGAAAGGCTCGGCTCGTGCCTGACGTTCGAGACCGACGCATTCCCTCGTCCAAGGCGTTGATCTCAAACGCCATCGAGTTGACAAAGGATTGCACATCAAGCTCGCCATCTCGCACCGCGGCGTACGGGCCCTGAACCGCTATACTCCGGGCCTCGTATATCTTGAATCTCTTGGCAGCCCGAGAATTTGAGTGGGAGTTGTTGTCTTGGGGCCCCTGCTTCCTCTTATTCCCCTGCCCCGAGCTCGCGGAAGGGGTCCGTGAGGGGGCGGCGGACGAGTTTTGAGGCCTCGAGGGTTTCCCGCTCTTCCCCTGTGATGCTTGCTTCGGGGGCATCCTGGCTGTTCACCTGCGCCAAGGGGTTCCATAAGCAGGAGATCCACGCCGCGATACAAAATGAAGAATAGTGGTATTCTCTGCTAATGCAAACGGGAATACAAACGTGGGCTGTTTATGGCGTGTAACCTGTTGACCTGGCCGTTGGCGTCGTCTAGATGCGTGACGCCTGAGGAAAAAAGCCTTCCGTTGAAAGTTGGGCCACCAGCCACGATGTTTTCCCAATCGGCTTCACCAATCCTTTTCTTTTCTTTCCTTTTCTTTTGTTTTTCCTTCCTTTTGGCTCGCCAGAAACTGGACTGGTTTACGGCATATCTTATTCCCTTGAAATGACTCAATTCGCCTCGTCTCACTACACCATCTTCGGGCTTCTAGTTTGTGATACTGTACTTCGACAAAGACGCAGCCGGGGGAATCGATCAATCATTGCACAATCGTGTCTAACTAGGTAAGTAGGGTCACCTAGATGGCAGCTTGCTCAGACGGCCCACCTGGGCTGATCGGGCCCAAGTAAATCCGCTAAGCTGGAAATTTCAGTGGTTCACGACCTCTGTGGGTATCTCCCTAGGTAGGTACTTACTTAGATAGCCTGGATATGTGCCTGTGCTGTACGGAGGTTGGGGCCAAAATTAAGCATCGATCTTAGCAAGCGTTTATAGTATAAATAAGATTTCAGCAATACTGTTTAGGCATAAACTTACCTAAAGAGTTTAGTACTTAATTTTTTTCTAATTTATATTTAAAATGCCAGAATTTGTTGTACCTCTTTTCTGTTTTTTATTTTTTTTATAGTATTATTAATTTTTTATAATAAGCAAAAAATTTAATATTAGTATATACATTTAAGTATTAGTTTTTTATTTTAAAAGCTATTTTTAAGCTAATATAATTAAAAAAATAAGCTATACTTTTAGTAGCTTTGCTACTTTATTAATTAAAGCTAAAAAGTATAGTTATAAGCTTAATAAAAGTTTAGTATTATAAAAATACGTTAATTTAAAGCTTAGCAAAAATTATTAGCTATTAATAACAAAAAAATAAAAGCAAAAAATTACTATAATTATTAAAAGTAATAAAGCTTATTATAAGTTTTTTATTTAAAAGCTAGCTAATTATTTTAATAAATAAAACTTAAATAATTATATATTATTTTATAAAATAGTATTAAAAATATTAGTAGCTAAAAAGTTTAAAACAATTAAATATACTATTAAACTTAGTTTATAAAAATAAAACCTAATTAAACGTTTAAAATAGTATTTAATAAAAAAAAACTAAATAAAAAAATAAAAAAAAATTATTTAAAATAATAAAACTATTATTATTATAAATACTTTTTAAAAGTTTTATAAAGTTTAAAAGCATAAATATAAAGCTTATAACAAAAATATTATATAAATATAATAAAAAAGCTTTAAAAATTTTATATAGTAAGCTTACTTTTATTTTTATAAAATAAAACCTTAGTATACCTAGCTAAAAAAAATAGCAACTTAACAAAAAAAATACTAAAAAATAATAGAAAAATTGTTATATATTATAGTTACTAACTATTAGAAATATATATAAAAAGTACTATTTTTAGCTATAATTTACTATACTTTTATTTTTTTTTAAGCTTTAGTTTTATATAATACTTACTATATTAATTAACTTATTTTATTATATTTAATTTTGTTTACTAACTTTTTATAACAATTTTAAAGCTTTTATTTAAAAGTTATTTATAATAGTTATTAATATAGCTTTATAAAATACTAAACAAAAAGCTATTATTAAAATAACTAAATTATTATTAAAAAAAAACTAAAACTTATTTAAATTAAAAAAAAAATAGCTTTAGTAATTAAACTTTTTATAACTATTAAATTTATTAAATATATTAGCTAAACTTTTAAAATAGTTATAACTTTTGCTAACGTTTTAATAAAAATATAATTTTATAATAATATATATTTTTAATTTTAAATAATAACTTAAAACTATATTAAATATATATATACTATAAACTAAAGCTATATTTATAGCAAACTTACTAAAAAAATTAAAAAGCAAAAAAATTATAAAATATAAAAATTAAAAAAACTTTAAATTTATTATTTTTTGCATTTTTTTATAAAACTAAAGCTTAAATTTAATATTTTTAAACTTAAGTAGTTTTTTTAATAAAAAGCTTTATAAAAAACGTTTAAATAAATATTAAAACTAGTTTAAAAATAATATATATATAAATAACAACTTAAACTTTAGTTAGTTTATTTAATTTAAATATATATATTTATTAATGTTTTTTATTTATAATAAATAAATAATATAAAAAAACAAATTATAATTTATTTTTAAAAATTTTATATATAAGTTTAAAAACTTTTTATAATAAATAATATATATAGTATATAAAATAAACTAAGCTTATAAAAATAAATATTATAGTTTGTTTAAAAGTAAAACTATAGCAAATAAAAAGCAATATAAAATAAATTATAATATTTTTATTAGTTAAACTAATATATTTATTTACTAATTAGTATACTTTAAAGCTAATATTAGTAAGCAATTAAAAATAATATATTAATTATTTAATTAATATTTTAAATATTTTAATTATTATTTAATATAAATTAAAAACTAAAATATATATAAAACTAATAATAAAAAAGCTATACTTTATTATTAAAAACTATTTAAATTTTTATAAAAAAATATTATAAATTTTTATAATTTACTACTAAATATTAAAAAAAATATAGTAAATATAGCTATTAAATAATAAAAATTTATAAAATAGCTAACTAAAAAAACTTTTTAATAAGCTATTATTATTTAATAAAAAGTATTTAAATAGCTAAACTAATAAAATAAGTTTAAATCTTTTAAAAATTAACTTTAAAAATAGTTTACTAATTTAAAAACAATTTATTACTAAAAAAAAATAGCTAGCAAAATACTACTATATTTTAAAAACTATAGTTATAAAGCTATAAATATAACTAACTTTTATAAAGCTATTATTTTATTTTTATACTAAAGCAATAAATAGTTTAAACTATATTTTAAAACTAAAAGCTATTTTTAAAGCTTAAATATATACTTAAAAATATTATTAATAATATATTAGTAGTTTTAATAACTATAGTTTAAAATAACTTTAGGCTAAAAACAAATTAAATATTATAAATATAATATTTTAATTGTAATAAATATAGCTATTTTAGTTATAACTATTTAAAGCTATAAAAAAAAAGTATAAAATAAAAAATTTAAAAAATATAAATAAACTAAAAAAAAAATATATATTATAATAATATAAACTTTTTTAATTTATAGCTATAATTTAATTATTAAAAAAAAAAATAATATATTTAGTTTTAAAAATAAAGCTTAAGCTAATTTATTAGCTTTATATTTTTATTTTATATAAGTTTTATATTTTAATTTAAATATATATTTTAAGCTTTAAAATTTTACTATTAAAAATATATACTAATTTTAATTTATATATTAAATATAACTATATTAGCTATACTTTTATTTTTAAAAATAAAATTAAAAAAGCTTTATATTATATTTTAGCTTTATAATATATTATAAAAAGCAAATTAATTATTTATAGCGCTTATTAAGTTATTTATAAGCTTATTAATAGCTATAATATAGTTTAAAAATTTAAATATATATATATTATAATTATATAAAATTTATAATTAAAAAGCAGTTTAATATTACTATTATAAATAACTTTAAAAAAAAAAGTATTATATTAAATTTAATTAAAAATTAATAGTTTTTTAAATTAAAAGCTAAAAACTTTAAGTTATTAATATTTTATTAGTTTATATAAGTTTATTATAACTAAAAGTTTTATTAAGCTATTATTATTTTATTTAAACTTTTATAATTAAAAAAAATTATTTTAAACTTTAATTATATAAAATTTAAATATATTTTATTAAAGTTTTAAAACTTATTTAAATTTTTTAAATATAAATATATAAGTATTTTTTTTAAATTTAAAAAAAGCAATTTAGTAATTAAATTATAAAATAGTATTATAGTATTTTATTATTTAATATATTTGCTAACTTAAAATAAGCTATAAAAGCTTTAAAAATAGCTTAAATTTATAATAAAAAATAATAAAATTAAAAAATTAAAAAGCTTTATAAATATATTAATTTTATTTATATTTAAAAAAAACAAAAAGCTATAGCTTTATATTAATTATAAAAAACTTAACTATATTATAGTTAAAAATTGCTTTATTTTTTTTTTATTTTAAAAATATTAAACAAATTTTTTAAAGTAATAATATTTTTAAAAATTAACTTTAAAAATATTTATTATTAGCTATAAATAAAAAAAAAAATAAATAAAAAATATCTTTTTAAATATATTATAGCTATTATAAATTTTTAGTAATATTTATAAGTTTATATAATATTTTTATTACTTTTTAAAACTATATATAAAAAATATTTAACAATTTTTTAAATATTTATTATTTTATATATTTAAATAATATATTTATTTTTTTAATAAATAAAAAATTTTATATAAAATATATTTAAAATATTATTAAAAAACTTTAAAAAGTAAACTTATATATTAAACTATTTAAGTAATATTTTTATTAAAACTATATTAAATTTTTTAAATATTTTATTTTTAAAAAAAGTATTAAAATAAATTTAAAATATATTTATACTATTATAAACTAGCTATTTTTTAATTTTTATTTAAAATTATAATAGTTTTTAAAGTTTTATAACTTTTATTACTATTTTATAAAAAGGTTTTTTTAAATTATTATATTATTAAATTATTATTTAAAATAAAGCAAGTTTAAAATAAAAAAAAGTTAAATTTTACTAAATGCTTTAATATAAAAAATATATAAAAAGTTTAAAAAAATATTTAAAAAAGCTATTTTTTTTAATTATTTTAATTTTAAAAAACAAATATTAGTAAAAACTAATTTTTTTAAAATAGCGCTAGTAAAAAACCTATTTTAAAAAAATAAACAAAAATTTTAAAAGCTTATATTGTTTTATTTTTAAATATTTTTTAAAATAAAATTAAAATATAAAGTACTAAACTAAAAAATATTTATAATAATAGCTTATTTTAAATATTAATAGTATTATTTATAAAGTAGTTATTTATTTATTAAAGTTTTAATAAATTATAATAATTTATAAATATTTATAAAAATATTTAAATTAAATAGCTAATAAATATATTAGTATTTATATTTAGCTTTATTTAACTTTATAATTAAATATAAAAAAAGCATATAAAATAAAGCTAATTTTTTATTATAAAAACTTAATTATATAAAATATATATATAAAAAAGTAAACTTACTATTAACTTTAAAAAAAAAAGTAGTAATAGCTTATATATTTATTAAAAATAAATTATTTTAAGTTTTTATTAAACAATTATATATAATATATTTACTTTTAATTTAAATTATTTTTATATAAGCAATTATATATTATTATATATAAATAGCTACTAATAATAAAAGCTTTTTAAACTTAATAATAAACTAAAACTTTTAAAACTTAGTACTAAAAATATAATATAAAAATTTAAAATATTATTAAATTATAAAATAAATTATTAAAAAATTTACTATAATACTATAATAAACTATTAAAAGCTAAATATTACTATATAAAAATAAAGCTTATATATTTATAAAAAAATTAGTTTATTTTTAATTAATTAAATTATATTATAATAATATTTTTATAAGTTATTTTAGCTAATAATAAACTAAAAAACTGCTATAGCAAAAATTCTATTAAAAAAATATATAATATAATATTTAAAACTATATAAATAGCTACTTAATTTGTTTTAAAATTAAAGCAAAATACTATAAAAAATATAATAAACTAAATATTTTGCTATTATTTATTAAACTTAAAAAAAAGCTATTAATAAATTTTATTATTAAATTATTTAAAACTTTTTATAAAAAATAAAAAGTAAATATTATATTAATTATTATTAACTAATTTATTAAACTAATACTATTATTTTTTATTATTACTATAATAATTACTACTAAATTAGCTATTTTATTTTATTAAAAAGTTAAATGCTAATATAGTTTATTTATAGAAATTATTTTTAATAAAAACTTTTTATTTATTAATAAATTTTAGTTTAAGCTATATTATTTTTTAAAAATTAAGCAAAAATATTTAATAATATTTTACTTTTAAACTAATAGTTAAATAAAACAAATAAACTAAATAATTAAAAAGTATTTTAAAATATTTATTAATAGCTAATAAACTAACTAGCTATAATTATTATTTTAAGCTTTTTTTATAATAAATTTAATAGTTAATAGTATTATTTATAAGTTATTTTTTAAAGCTTTATATAGCTATATATTAAAATTTTGTTTATTTATTAAAAATAATATTATTTTAAAAAAAGTATTAATAATATATAATTAATTAAATAAATTATAAGCTATTAAAAATAAAATAGCAATTTAATAATAAAATATAACTAAAAAATATATAAAAAACTATAATAATAAATATACTTTAATATTTTATAATATAAACTAAATAGTAGCTTTATTAATTAAATATTTAAAGTTTAAAAATTAAAAGCTAGTATTTAAATTTATAAAGCTTTTTAAAATAATAAATAAAGTTAGTTTATAAGTTTATTGCTTTGCTTTTTTAGTATAATATATTTAAATTTATAACGTTTTTTTAGTATAGCTATTAAAGCTTTAAACTATTAATATTTTATATAGCTTATTTATATTAAAATTTAAAAATATTAATAATAAATAAAAATTAGAAAATATTATAAAAAAATAAATATATAATAGTAAATTATATTATAAAGTTAAATAAATTAGCTAGCTTATTAAATATAACTAATAAGTTTTAGCTATTAATATTATAGCTTTTAAAGTTTTTAAAGCATTTAAAAAACGCTTAAATTAATATAGCTAATAGTAGTATTATATAATAGCAATTATATTATAAAAGCTAGCTAAAATATACTTATTAACTATTTATTTTATTATATTATTACTAAATTTCTATAATTTATTTATATTTATTTAGTAAATTTATAAAATTTTTATAAAAATAAAAGCTAATATAGTAAATTATTAGTAAAAAGTAGCGTTTATAGCAAAAAAAGCAACTAGAATATGTTTAAATTATTATTAATTAATTATTAAAACTTTAAAAAATTTATTTTTAAATATTTTTTTAATTGTTTTAATTTTAAAACTTAATAAAAAATAAAAGTTTTATATATATAATAAAAATTAAACTTATTTTTTAACTATAAAAAGTTATATTTTATTAATAAACTATATATAAAATATTAATAAAACTAACTATAAGCAAACTTAATAACGTTTTTATTTAGTAAAAACTTTTGCTAGTTTTTTTATATTTATTTTTTTTATTATAATAAGCAATAATATATTTTTTATATTTTGTTATAAAAGCGCTAATTATTAATAATTAAGCAATATAACTAGCATTAAAAAACTAAAAGTAAAAAATAATAGTATAATAATAAAAAGTATAAATATTAGCGTTTTATTTAAGTTAATATTAAATATAATTTATATATAATTTGTTTTATTTATAATAGCAATAAAAAAAAGCTATATAGTTTAAATTATTAAAAACTAACGCTAAAATATTTAAGTTTAATATAAAACTAAAAACTTTTATAGTTAATAAAATTAGCATAAAAATAGTATAATATATAAATAATACTATTAACTTTTATTTTAAATACTTTTTTAATTAGTTTAAAAGCTATATAATAAATAAAAAAAAAGTAAATAAAAGCTTTTAATAAGCAAAACTAGTAGCTTATAATAAACTAACAATAAAAAAGCAATTTATTTTAAATTATAGCTTTTTTTATATTAGTTATAGCTATAAAGGTTAAATTGTTTAAATTATTAAAATATAGTTTAAAAAACTGCTTTAACTATTTAAATAGCTTAACAAAACAAATAGCATTAAACTTTATTATAGCTAAAAGCTTTTTTTTTAATAGCAATTAATAAACAAAATAAAAGCAATTTTATTTATAAGCTTATAAATATTATAGCTATTTTAATAGCTAATATATATAAAAAAACTAAAGTTTTTTATATTATAAATAACTTTTAAAAAAAAGCTATAGTTTAACTAAGCTACTATATAAATATGTTTAAAATAGCTTTAATAATAAAGCATATTTAAAACAAATTTAAGCATTTTATACTATTTATATTTATAGTTTTTAGCTTGCGTTTTTTAATTTTTTTTTTTAGTAGCAAGCAGTATAGCAAAAAAAAAAGAAGCAGTAAAAAATATAAAAAAAAAGCAAAAAAAAAGCAAAACAAAAGCAATAAGTAGCAAAAAAAGTAGTATTAAAAAAATAAAGCTTTTTAATTTAATAAAAATTTTATTAAACCTAAAAAAAAAAAAAAAAAAAACTAAGGTTTAGTATAAATAAGCTAATTAAGTTTATATAAATAAATAAAAATAAGTAAAATTAAGTATAAAATAATAGTAAAAGTAGTATAAATTAACAAATAAATATAGCTATTAATAAATAATATAAGCTATTATTTATAATAGCATACTAAGTTAATTAATTTAGCAATATTTATAATAGTATAGTATACTAAATTAATTAATTTAGTAAAATTTTCAATTATAAAAAAAAAAAAATTTAATTATATAAATTAAAAACAATTTATATTATAAAAAAAAAATAGTTGTTATATACTATAATTATTAACTACTAAAAGTATATATAAAAAGTACTATTTTTAGCTATAATTTACTATACTTTTATTCCTTTTTTAAGCTTTAGTTTTATATAATACTTATTACGCTAATTAACCTATTTTATTATATTTAACCTTGCTTACTAACTTTTTATAATAAAAATATAATAAAGCTATTAAACTAGCTGCTAAATTTTAGTAGTAGTTAAAAATAGCTATAAAATAAATTAGTTTTTAAAATTATACCGGTTATAAACTAAAGTAAGTTTTTAATAAAAAAATAAATGCTTAAATTTAAAAAGCAAGCATAAAAAGCAAAATTAACTAAATAAAATATTAAAAAAAAGTATTAAAGCTTAAATTTATACTATTTATTAAAAAAATATAAGCAAAGTATTTAAAACTTACTTTTTTTATTTAAAAAAATAATACAAAGCTTTATATAAAGCACTAATACTAAAAAGCATAAAAAAAAGCAAATATTTTAACTTTAAAATAGCTACTTAACTTTTTAAATCTTTTAGCTATTAAAAAGCTATAAAATATTATTAAATAAAGCATTAAATATATTAATTAAACTAAAAATATAAAAAAAATAAAAAAAGCATAAATAAAAGTATAAACTTTTTATTTTAAAAAAAAACATTGTTAATTAGTTAAAAAGATTTATAGCTATATATAATAAATAATTTTTTTTACTAGTAAAAATATCTATAAAAAAAATACCTAGCTATTATACGCTTTAAAATTTAAAAAGTTTAATAAAGCATTTAAAGCTAAATAAATATAAAAAGCAAAAAAATAGCTTAAATAATACAATTAAAAGTTACTAAAGTATAAAATAACCTTTTAAATAAGTTAAATAGCTATTAAAAAAAAAGCACCTAAAATAGTTATAAAAAAATAGTTAAATATAAATATTAATAATTTTAATAATAATAATAGCTTTTAATATAGTTTAATAAATTAATAAATTAATAAGTAATATTTTAAACTATTAATAAACTATAAAATAAAAAAAACGTTAAATTTAAGCTGTTAGCAGTTTAACAAGTGCTATTATTTTTTAAATAAATTGTTTAGCTATAAAAAAGCTAAATTGTTTAAAAACGCTATTTTTTAGTTTTAATAAAAGCTATATATAATATTACTGCCTTTTTAATTAGTAATTCTACCGGTTAGTTTTTAATAATACAATTTAATACAAATTAAATATAAAGTTATAGAGCTAAAATTATATACCCTATACTAAATTGGTAAGAGGAGTTATTAGTTAAATAAGACCAATCATTAGCCTCGCACTATAATCCAGTGCTAAGATCAATGCTTAATTTTGGCCCCAACTTCCGTACTGTAAGTACTAAAGGTAGCGTACTTACTTAGACTAACTATTCTGGACCAGGTAATAGTGGATGTCTCTTGCTGCCTTGCGTTTGGCCCTAATGAGATGGGTCTAATTAACCTGTCATCTGCAAATCATGACGTCTTGGCCAAGTTTTGACCGTGTCTGACTACTTTATAGATTCTGACATTTCAAGAGTTCCCCAGTCCAGATTTCGCCAAGCGCCGATCGCCTGAGCACTGCCCGGTACCTACTGCCTGATAGTGGTTTCTCCAATGCCTCGTTTCCATCTACTTGTACCTGTCTATCTAACTCGAACCTAGTCAGTCGCCCCCCAAGTATCTATCTTTTAACTACCGAGTCCAGACCGGGCGGACAAGCGAGATAGTGTGCAACCAGTCGCTCTCCTGTCTCTTGCCACCGACCTATCCCACTTCACTTGGATATACCACACCGTACCATACCACACCTGGTGATACTGCATACGAGCTTTGCGCGATACGTATACGCGCATCTAGATCTCGCTCGCTCGTTCTCCTTCAACACGACACGACACGACACCACCACCCCATTCCGCCCCCCCCGTCGGCCCCTCGGGCTATTCCGGCTTACGAGTCTACAGTAGTCAGTTCCGCCTATTTATCAGCCTCAAATCAAATCATGACTGCGTATCTGTGCAATCCTGCCCCCATCCGCATCCGCTAGCTGGCATGTGCGCTACTTGTGCCGCAGCGTCTTGGTCTGGTTGAATGCGGCTATAGTAAGGTGTCATATCATAACCGTTAACACGAGTCCTGTCCAACCATGGCGTCCTTGAGTATGTAAGCCCTTATTCCGGCTCCTGGATTCGCTCCATCCCCCCTTCCTCCCTAGCCCCGGGTTCGTCCAGCATTCACCGGCCTCTCTTGTCCTATTGTGTCTCCGGCACATCCGGACTTGCGCTGTCAACTAGTCCCAAGCCTATCGTCGCGCGACTCAGCTTTGTCGGCATCTTGTCTTTTAGTGAGACCTGCCGCCATCTCTACATGCCCTTGGTCTCGTTGCATTATCGCCCCCCCTTGTTCGGTCGTTGGCGTCGGCGTTGTCGCAACGATCATGTTATCTATCCCGTTCTCTACCCTTCATTGTCTTCGTCTGCGCTACTGCGCGCTCCATGTTTTCCAACTTGAACTAATATGCGTGTCCTTCCGATAGTGAATAAGGCTCGAAAGGTATTGCGCCAGTGCTCCGTCTCTTTCGATTCTCGTCGCATTCCACAGCAGCTGACCTGACACCCGCACACAGCCGAAATTCGAACTGCATCTCTGGATATACGACCTGAGCAATGTCCCTTTGGTGGCCGGCACGTCTTGCGTAAAATGGCACCTTCCTAATAGTATACATGGCGAGCACCGCGGCCGCACCGCCAAGTGCTCTGTCGACAAGATCAACCATCGCGTCACATATAACTACTCGAAAACTGTACCGCTGCGGATCTCTATTGACCGCGCCAACAACCTGACCGAGTGCTTTATCGAGTTCGAAGTCTTGCAGGAATTTCCCGTGGGATCCGGCGGGCGGGACGAAAAGATATCTCTGGGCAATGTGAAATTAAACCTGAGCGAATATGTGGAAGAGAGCGAGGCCTTTCCTCGCCGGGGTGCCACTTCGCGACTCGCCGGAAGCTTAGAACATGCACGAGACAAATCGTTGAAACCCAATTCTGGTCGATCAGCTAGCGAGGCCGAACGGGCTGCGTCTGGATCAGCAGGCACGGTAGCGCAACACCCAGAAGAGAATGATCTGGTGGACGAAGAGGCTGAAGAGGGGATTGTGCGACGGTACCTCATGCAGGATAGCAAAATTAATAGTACACTGAAGATTGGTATTCTAATGGTGCAAGCGGATGGGGAGCGCAACTACGTAGCACCACCGTTAAAGTCGGCTACTATGTTCATGGGCGGTATCTCGAGCATCATCACCGGCGCCAACGAACAGGCCGCATCGGATGCAGAAGAGACAAACAAGCCCGGTGGTGCCCTGCCAAACGTCAACAAGTCCCGCGACAATGCCGAAGCCCAGGACATGTATCGTCGTGCCCTCGCCGCGAGTTGGGATTGCCACCCTGGAGAGCTACACGCCGATGAGTGTATAGAAGATATCTTTGCTGGCGGCAGTGGCTGGCGTGATGGTATAGTCAAGCAGTCGAGATCGCACACCGAATCACCAATTCGCGATGGGATCGGTAGCAGCGGCAGCGCAAGCCCAAGCACAAGTAGCGACGATGCTCCCAGCGGCACCCTTCGTGCTAGCGATATCCGCCGCATCCAGGCGCATATGCGCGGGAATAGCGGCGCAAGCGACAGGTCCAGTGCTACGGTCACGGGGCGTAATGATAGCGACTATGGCTTACAATCCTTGGCACTGCAACAGTCCAGGCTCAGTCCACAGCCGCATCCTCGAGGGCGTTTGGGCGGGCACGGCGGACGGCATTCGCCCCTCACAGTGCACAGGGAAGAGAGCAGCGGGTCGCTATTCGACGAAAACCCATCCCCAGGCCTTCACACTCGCAGTGAGAGCCTGACAAGTCTCGCGCCCACACTCGGCAGCACGAGAAGCAGCAGCGAGCGAAGCGGTGGATTGAAATTAAGCGGGTTCCGAAGACCCAGGGAGATCGATGAGTACGAGTTGCGGGATGATCTTGTGGCATGGAAACTGCCGGGAACGGTTACGTAGCAGGGCGGACCAACTGCACAGCGCTGCACGGTGTGGAATATCATAGCATAGCGAGGTGATACGGGATGGATAGGGTGTTATGGCGTTCCGGACAAGTGGTGAAGGCATCTATCGTATCTCATGGCGCATACCGGTGCACACGAGGATACGTACGCCAGATATTTGCTGATTTTCTATGTACCACAATGTACCAACAAGCGAGCCGGCAAAGCGATAGAGCATAGAAAGAGATCGGAATTCATGATTTGAACAACGTATTCAGTTGCTGGGATGCCATGTTACAACCACTCCCATCGATTCCCCGTTTTATTTAAACCTACACGATGTGTGCCATTAAGTAGACTATCTAGGTCGAGGAGTCACAAACGTTCCGTACGAGGCGTAGGGAGCTCCGTTTGTGTACGTCACGAAAATTTCCGGCCTTATGCCTCAAATCGAGCAAGCTGAGGGGTGCGCTCATTCGTATGCGACAGTTGCTAGTTTCGCAACGTACAAACTTCCATCTCTATGGCCATCAATCTAGCTAGCTTCTACGAATGTATTTCAACCAGTATAGCAATGACAGGCACAACAAGCACTACAACGAGACTAGGGCGGCTCCCGTTCTTACGTGTCCAGAGAAATATAAGGCAGTGATGGTTTATGATAAACCGGCTCTTTTATAGTCTAAAACCATCTTACCCCCCCAAAACCCGGCTCCGCCCGACGCTCTATGTTTAAATGCATCCACCATGGTTCCAATCCTGTAGCCATGTAACAAAGCCATCACCGGTTTAAACGATGTTCCGCCGGCTAACTCCAGCCAGTGTACCATTCAACATGAGCAAGGCAGACAATGACGATCCCTCGTTTTAGAGGCGTTTCCTTTAAGGAGCTCTCAAGGTCCCCCTGACGCCGCCTTTGCCGCCGACTTCTCTCGCCGTGATGGTGACGCTCAAGTCGCTGGCAACTGTAATGGTGACCTCGACCTTGCCACCCTTCTTGACGTCCTTAACTGCAGCTTCGGCGAGTGTGCTGCCAATCTTCCAGATCTTTTCCCTATGCTCCTCCTCCTCCTCTTCCGAGTCGAAGTCGCTGTCCTCGTCCTCGTCATCCCCCTTTTCGCCATTCTCCTTGGGCTTAGGCTCAGGCTTGGTCACCTTAATGTGGGTGCCACCCTCAACGACTTTGACGAGCACATTACCGCCGTCTTTAGGCGCCTCGACATGGACAGTTCGGCGCGCAGGAACGGCTGTCTCCGGGGCGATTATAGGAGTGAATGTCTCGCCATCTTCGGACAATGTGAGAACACCAACAGCGTTTGAGATGTGTTTGACAGTAGTAACAGCTGGGTGAGTCGACTGATCGATATCTTCAGACTCGTATTCCTGGATCAGAGACGCTTGCAGGGCGGCACCACGAGCCTGCAGCTCTGAGGGGTTCAGCGCGCTAGGACTCGTTGAAGGTGCGAGGACAGTGGTTGTCTCGGGAAAGATGGATCGCAAGTTGGATGCAATTCGGGGCGTGTGCGACGTGCCACCAGACAGTATGACCTCATCAATGTCGAGAACATCCAACCCAGCCTTCTTAACCACACCCTCAACCAGTCTGTTAAAGCCCTCGAAAACTTTGCGTGAGATGGTCTCGTACCGTAACCTGTTGATGGTCATCTGGAAGTCAATGCCCTCCGCCAAACTCTCAACGCTAAAGTTGGCGTTGGTACCTATGCTAAGCGCCTTCTTAGTGGCCTCGGATTCGGCCTTTAGCTTTGCTAAGCTCCTAGCATTCTCGCGTGGGTCAACATTGGCGTTCTTCTTCATAAATTCCTTGGCGAAGTGGTCCATGAGGACCTTATCCAGCTGAGCACCGGCGTATTCATAATCGTGAGCAGTGGCAAGGAGTGTGTAGAGCCCCCCTCTTGAGGCAACGACGGCAACATCGGAGCGGGTGCCACCAAGGTCGGCCACCACAATGGTCTTATCCTCCAACTTCGCCTCAGGTCTCGCATCGTAGGCTAGAACGGAGGCAATCGGCTCGTTAATCAGCTGCAAAATTTCCAGGTCGGCCTCCTGCGCAGCTTTGATCAAGGCATCCCTCTGCTTTTCACTGAAGTTTGTGGGCACGGTCACGACAGCCGAGGTGACTTTCTTTCCGATGTAGTCGGATGCAGACTGCACCAGGCGTCGGAGATACCGTGTGGAAATGTCCGAAACTGAGACAGTGGAGGGCTCGCCTTCGACCTTGTCTTGAATGGTGAAGGAGACGGCTCCATTCTTGTCTTCGGGGTGAGAGGCGGCATGACAGTGGGTGGGGTCGATCGACTTGTAACTATTCATATCGTTAATAGATGGCCAGCAGGTAGAATCAAGGCGAGCATACTCTTGGCCCAAGAAGTCCTTAAAGGCAACAACTGTGTTCTTGGGGTTCCGAACGAGAAGGGCTTTGGCTTGGTTTCCGGTGTACTCTTCCCCGTCTACATATGACAAGATAGTAGGGATCTGACGGTCTAGCGATAGAAAGATTAGCAGGAGCAAGAGAGCGAAGAGTCGCATGAATAGATCTGACCTCCATCCTCGTTGGCAATGACCACAGGGCTATCGTCAATAGTGCATGCGATCGAGCTGTACGAATTGCCAAACGAGATACCAATGGCGCAACGCTCCTCCGGCGAGACGCCGGCCACTCCTTTCTCAGACATGCTTCAAGAATAGAATGGCAGGTTTGAATCGGGCCTGTATGTATGCCGAGCAATACGGAGGGGGTGGTGGCAGCGTCGAAATCCGATTAGCGGGCGAAGACAGGACAGGACGGGATAGGACAGGATGGACGGGACGGGACGTGCCAGGTTATGGTGGATGGTGTATGCTGGTTTGCCTCGTAAATTTTGGCAACCGAGAAAAAAAGTTCCAGTTCCAATGCGACCAGCGCGCCAGCCACAGTTGCCCCTCCAAATCGCACTGCCAGCCACAGCCCAATCTCTTATCGTCCAAGGTTCTTCTCAATTCTTTATCAGCGATAGCTAGATAAGGTGCGGCCCCATTAAAATTTCACTAGTCGATAGCCCTGAAGGTATCGGTATCGCATTCGAGACAGAAGCCGGAGCCACAGCCAGATTCCAGTCGAGCCATTGATGCACCAAACACCCCCAACCAGATCAGAATCCTTGAACCAGCATCCTGGAGAATGACTGCCCAGACTGATCGCGTTTTCGTTCTGCCGGGAGACGAGATCCCCGCATCTCTGATCCCATCACACCCCAAACGGGCACTGAAGCTTGGCCCGGGCGTGCGACATGTGGCTCCGAGTGACGTGATTCCAACCGCCGCTGGTCAGTTGGTCACTGACCGCAAGAAGAACTCCATATGGGTCGAATACAATGGCGGAAGGGTGAGGGCGCCGAACTTCCTATCTTCCCGTCGAGCATTGCTAACCTATGTCCTCAAGTATATACCAGCTGTTGGTGATTTGGTTGTCTGCACCGTCCAGCGCCCCGGTCCAGAATACTACTATGTCACCATCACTGACTATAATACCAATGCCATTCTTCCACAGCTAGCTTTTGAGATGGCCACAAAAAAGACTAGGCCTCAGCTCGCCCATGGCGCTCTAGTATATGCCAGAGTGTGTCTGGCCAACCGTCACATGGATCCCGAATTAGAGTGTGTCTCCCCTACCACCGGCAAAGCAGATGGCCTGGGTCCCCTGGTCGGAGGCATGGTCTACGATATATCCCTCGGCATGGCTCGTCGGTTATTAATGAAAAAATCGGTTGAAGAGGGGAAAGTAGCCGTGCTAGAGGAACTGGGCTCAGCCGGTCTTGCGTTCGAGACCGCTGTTGGTAGAAATGGCAAGCTGTGGGTCAACAGCGACAGCGTGAAGACCGTTTTGATAGTTGGTCGAGCAATCAAGGATACGGACGAGAATAAGCTCACCGTCGAGCAGCAGAAGAAACTTGTGCGGAAACTCATCAAGGAAACGAGTTGAGTCGGCATTATGTCGGCAGCCACCCGGAGACCACCTCAAAGCGCGCATCGATAGGTCAGAAACCGACTTCTAGTACAACGATCGCCCGCCGCGTGGTACCGTCTCGTGTGTCGCAAAAAGGCCAAATGCCCAAGCTCTAATCGCGATCAATTAATCCGTCAGAAAGGATGACGTTCCCTTACCGCATCACCTACCACATCTGGAGGGTTATGATGGCTTCCGCCTCCTCGGTTATCGCGACCTCACGTAGGTTGTCAATGATTTGGAATTCTGTTTATTACTTGCGCGCTCTTATCATTATAAAGTAAATTTGAGCCAATTGACTGACAGCAAATTGTTCCATTTTTAGGATATCTGCTCCATCACTTGCATGGTACTCTTATATTGAATCGCATGCCCGCAGCTGGCCGTGTCGCCGCAATCGAACCCTCCGGTCTTGACCGGGAAAGCCGCACCTAAACTCCACGATCCTTACGTCGAGTTGGCTAAAGTCGCACAGCGGGTGGCGGTCGGATAGAATAGCGGAAACTCGCAGCAGCGTGAAATACCCCCGTACCATCAGGTACTTCTGAAGCTTTCCAATTTGGCTAAATACATGCGTTATGACAACCGGTACATATCACTTTAACCAGCTCGCCCTCTATGCATGACCTTACCCTTCCTAGTGATTGACATGCTCCAGACCGAAAGTACAGAACGTGTCAATATACGACCCAATAATATCATACCGATTAGCAACTTCTGCTCAAACGACCGTCCTGCAAGTTCGTTACCGTGTGAAAGGATAGACAGAATTCGCTAGGACATCGTGCATCACTGCCGTGTACCTGGTCAGAGACTCAATTGTTTAAGATATTGCTTTCGAGTATATAAACACGATGGGGTAACACGACACTTTCCAGACCAGTTGCAATATAACCAGTGCTGCTATTGTCTGCTTGCATCATCAGTGCTCGTTCTATCTAACTCTCACCCCAGATAGCCCATCTCAAGCTACTTACGATGCAGTTCTTTGCCCTTCTCACGCTGGTAGCAGCCTGTGTAGCTAGCCCTATTGCCTCCCGGGCTCCACTCAAACCATATGTTAAGCCAAAGAACACGGACTCGAGGAGTCCATGCCCGATGTTGAACACTTTGGCGAACCATGGATACCTGTACAGAATCACTCTCTTCTAAGTACTCACTATCCGTCATAGACCCCAGCTAACCAGAAGACTTATTCAGCCCGCACAATGGCCGCAACATTACAGCCCAGGACTTCGGTGATGCCATTTTCCAGTCAACTAACTGGCACGTCAACTTCGGGCTTTTTCCAGCTGGTGCCGCACTTAAAAACCTTGGCAAGTCCGCCATCGACCTGTCCGACCTAAACAGCA
The DNA here is from genome assembly GCA_005188305.1 of Xylaria sp. BCC 1067. Taxonomy (NCBI): domain Eukaryota; kingdom Fungi; phylum Ascomycota; class Sordariomycetes; order Xylariales; family Xylariaceae; genus Xylaria; species Xylaria sp. BCC 1067. The sequence goes on from SSCS01000001.1 coordinate 2,974,740, forward strand.
CACCTGGCGGTGAGCATCCTGCATCCCTTACCCGTGGGGACGCCAGCTCCGGCGACAGCAACACAATCGACGTAGCCCGCGTTACACAGCTGCTTTCTGACAGCAGGACGAACTTCCTGACGGTTGACTCGGTCGCCAAGACCCGAAATCGCCTCGACAAGAGCTCAGTCCCACCCCTGACGGCAGCAGAGCTAGGCGTCGCGCAGGGAGAGGCAGCACTTATGATGTTGCTCATGCGCGATACATATGTCTCGCTGCCTACAAACGAGAAGAATGTCACCACGCTCCGTGCGCCAAAGGACCGCACGCGTGTTTGGTTGCTACAAGAGAAATTCCCTACGGCTCAGGGTTGGAAACCTGCAGAAGAAGTCGTTGAAATTGCGGATCTAGGACCGATCAACACCGCCATCGTTGAATCACAAGCCGCGCAAAGGGGAAGCTCTTAGGCAAGTTAAGCCGCTGGGAGAGCGGGCGGGCTTGGGCTGCTCTCAACGGATTCTTCGCTTGTCAAACTGCATATATCGTGGCGCGCTATCCAGGCAGTCATATGCGGAATAAGCTGCGTGACTGCCTCTCGTAAGATATTGCTGACACCAAAACTGTGGTGAAATATGACACGTCCTGTTCCCCGCGAAGTATCCAACTCTGTGTATCCTCCTTGCCTCCTCCACGTTGAATCCCGTATATATCCTGCCGTTCATTCGACGCAAAGCGACTTCACCTCCCCTCGGCCAGTAATCTCTCCGTTATCATATAGTATCATAGCACGTAACCCTACCGCGTCCTCCCATGGGCCCAAGGCGCCTCGCCTCTCAGTTATAGAATCGTGGCTGGTAGATCTGAGTGTTGGACTCGTGATGGTTCATAAATCTAGCTTAGTTATCACCCCTTGAGGAAAGGGATGCGGTTTTCACTACTACGTTTGTCAGCAACGTCCAAAAACCAGGTAGCACACATTGCTGACCAAGACATGCCACCGCCATGTAAGCCAATTTTGATTTTGCATCTTCGAAGTCGGGCCCGTCCATCGCCAGTGTTCCAGATTTATATCCGTTTAGATGTCAAACAGCCCTTTCCAAAGACGACCATATCGATCTTAGTGAACCCTTTCACAGCCGACAGCTCACGTCCGCACAACCAATTCACCGTTTAATTGCAACTCCCAGGATACCCATTTATGCTTGGTGGACCGCTTGCCGGCGCTTTTGGATGATTGTGACTGTTTTCCGTCCTTCGATTCACTCTCGCGACTGCACGATATACAGAGAGCTTTGTTATGCGAATCTGCAGAGCCGTCAGGCCCTACCAGCGCCAGTCGGAAGGCGTACGGGGGTGGTAGCGCATCGCAGCCGTTGCAAGGCATTGTTGAATTTTCAGGGGGAGGTTCGATAGCTTGCGTGTAGGTGTTTCTTCTCCCCGTAACGAGGTCGTCGAAGTCGTAGATTGGCTATTCTCGAGGGTAGTGTATGCCGTCGACAATACTCTGAGATATCAGAGAGCTCCCTGATACTTTTATTTGTGTTTGCCAAAGTCCTAGATTAGAACCCAGCAAGACGCCCATATACCTCAATTGTTGGGCTGATAGATATCGGGTGATATTTTTACCACACTGTCGGACTCCTCTGCACGCGCTGTGTCGCATTCATAGCGCCGTTCGTTCGGTAAATGACTCTAGCATGCCTTGGCAAATAGCAGCAGCTCGTCTGACCGGAGGGCGCTTAAGACTTTGAAAATTGAGACAAGAGCAAACTCGTGGACTAGTTCCCTTCGATACTACCCACACCTTTACCGTGATGACGGTACACTAAAGCTGAGAGGCGTCCAGGACCCACGGTGGCAGTCTATTCCCTGATCACCACGTTGCGGGAAAGGGGATAGATCTTTGGGGCCCCAGCTCGGTCCGGATCTCATTCCATTCAATGGGGCACCGTATGGGGAGGTTTGTCAGTTACGATTTATAAGTAGTAACGTCAATGCAACCATTCTGTATTGAATTTCGTAATAATAGACAACTAGGCCAATAGCATCTCGCGTCTGAACCGGCGTCTTGGCACGCCCTACACATTTCCCAGGAGAAAGCGTCATGCTTGTCTGTAAGGCTACTAGAGCGGCGATTAAATGGGCACGTTTCATCCATCCGCGATGCTTGATATGTCGTAGCCTGGGCGGCTGAATTTCCAACCCCTGCTTTGGTCTTGAAATCCCTTGATGTCCCAGCCCATGGAAGGATTGATGACCACCTATACCGTGCCTTATATGGACTAATTAGGTGCCTATAAACTGTAGTCTAGCCGTAATCTCCCACCGAGCAAGCTGGAAGGCGTTACATTGACATGTTCAGCCGCACATCACGAGCCTCCTTTCCCCAGGTCCATGTTTGCACGTAATTTAGTATCCCGAGAACAGCAGGCCGCAAACTCGCCAAGACGCCCCCAATTTAGCGTACCGTAGTCAAAATGGGGGCCGAAGATTAGTCTCGGACGAGTACATAATTTGGTACCATTGGAGCGAGACAACTTAAAGCACAACCATGCTTTGTCACCCCCTACCCTTACACTGCACCGAAGTCAAAGTCGATAATCCCAGAAGACATAGAGATTTCGTTCCCTTGTATCTTGGCAATCTTGCACTTACGCAGTGGTGGATGTACTTCGATCATATCAAAGAAAGACATTAGTAATCTTGAGCAGGCTAGATGACGGGTGGAAAATAGCCCCGGCCATCCCTCACCCTGCGATACTATCTTGTCATGCCTGGTACCTGGTAGTTGGATGCGCCTAGTTAGAGATTGTGCCTAAGTGACGCCACGAATTTCGTTCTAGACGACTTCGCATTACCAGACGCCCGGGCCTCTGTCTGGGCTGATACTAGTGGCTGCTGTACGACATACCTACTGACCGCTGAATTCATACCAACGCGTGACGATCACCAGCAATATCTGTTGGCTTATGACGGTGAGCGATGGGTGCTGCACCTGTGGGATAATACAGTCGAATGCATGCCAAGCACATCGCGCAAAAACTTGCCTGCCGGGGGCATAGGTCCCACGCAGATCCCGGAGATGCAAAATAAAAGAAAGCCTACTTAGGGACTTGCAGGACGGAAGCGTCCATCAAACCGTTACATAAGCACGCTACCAATACCATACGTGGATCGAATGCCGAGGTTCGTCGCATCGTTTCCGAAAATAACTACCTCTCTAGTGGGTTGTGTGAATCTAGTGCATAGGAGCAACCCTATCAAGGGCTTTCCCCAATTGCCAAGATAGAGAAGGATGGCCTTGTCCCAAAATCAGGTTGGCATGTGTCCTATAATAGCCAGATACGAGCCCTATCATAATACTAAAGTCCCTTACCTTTACACTACTGTACAAACTACTCTTCATCTAGCATCCTGTTCGTCGTCTTCTTGTGATATTTTGGCTCGGTATTGATCGCGATGAATCACGATGACGAGGTAGTCGAGGAAGGATGTATACACTAATCGTCTGACACTCTCTAAATCTATTCCCCGAGTTTCTGGGTCCTTGATAGGTGCTTCTTACTATTGTAGGAATCCAAGGATCTCTACGATCTTCTATGGCAGATCGGGACATTCACCTAGAATAGACTTTTGTCCGTTCAAGCAAGTTGAAAAGCCTTATCTCCCATGTAGTGTACCAAATTCCGAAACGCGGCAAAAGCTTAACTCCAACCTTGTTCTCTGGCTGTTCGCCAATTATAACCGCCACGCTTATGCTGTGAAGTGTCGCCAAAGCCAAAGCCACAGCGCGGGACGGCGCCAACTTCCCAAGATGAGGTTCAAAGTTCCTATAGGTGGGTGCATCAAAGACCAAGGTGGATCACATTTCGCTAGAGTTCTAGTCAATAAAATTCAACAAGCCGTCTACTATCCCTGCCGGCCAAGACATCCGGCGCAAAACGACAGCTTTGGCAGTATCCCCAAAATACCATCTCAGTCTATCTCTATTCGACATCCCCAATTCTGGAGCAAATTAAAGATGTTCACTGCAGTAGTGCTTCGTGGTTTGGCCTCGTAATGGTCGTATACCGCGTTTGTGCTATGTCAGTAAGACCCAAGAAAGGCTAACTACACTACGTGACAGCATCCATGACTCATACATCTCAACCAGCCCTGAGGAGGATATTCCATACTATGGCAGTAGCCTGCCCTCCATCCCCGCACATAGACTACAATAGATGGAAACAAAAGTAGTGCGACAAGAACGAGGCGATACCAAACAATGTTACTAGCAACAAAGCACAGTTCAGCATGAACCTATATAGCCACACCAATCCACGACAAACAGTAATTTGGGGATCAGAACACTGCTGCATATATGAATCCTATCGTAACTTACGATTATGGGAGTATTCGATAAGGAAGCTAGCATTCATTCGTTATCCTAAAACATTATAAGACTGCACACAAATGCCTTTAGGTAGTCCTCTAACTGTTGTTAGATACTTCACCCAGAAAATCGCACAGCATTTGCCATTTCCGTAATAAACGCTGTTCACAAAGGGGAGTGATTGCTTGATTATGGATTACGTAGTTCCCAGTTTTTAATTAACCTCTGTCATTGTGAACAGTGGAAAGTCTGCCTTGACTACCTAATTAATTACCAATTAAGGAAGATAAAACTAATTACTGTAGGAAATTAGCTAGAGTGCGGCCTAAACCTAACAGTCAGCCACGAGAGCTACAGTATAATAGCGTGAAGTATCATCCATAACATCATGTCACCTTTCCGGATACTAAGAAACTAGCCCGCCTCATTGAAGACCTTTCTCGTTATTCTCTTTATAATCATCATTATGAATCGTAATTAACAGGAAGTAAACATCACTTGACGTCCAATGTTCAATTTCGTTAAGCAAAGGCCACTTTATCTGGCTTTAAATACCAATATAAGGAGGTAGAAAGAAAACATATGTTGCTAACCAAGGACTGCACGCAACAATAGGAAGAAGCCCTATTGTCCTTGCATGCAGTTTTCTTGCTGCCGGTCCTTCCTTCTTGTCCCTGGTTGATGTTTTCCCTAAAGTGCGAAGTTGCTGTGAGGTTAACTCGGACAAGTCATTGCAAGTTTTTACATTAGCTCCAGTAGCAACAGTGATGTCTTAAAATGAGGTCATCAAACAGCTTTGAGAATTGAATATAATGTAACTATTTGCTGCAGATAGTGGTTTTTAACCACTTTCAGCAATTTTTATTCCATTTTCTCTCATATCCTCATGTGGTGTTTTAGTGCCTTGAGGTTAGGCCCAGAGTGAAGACTGGCTGGCGATAGGATGCTAGTAGGTCACTTTGGGGTAGAGTGTAGGTAGAGTTTGGGTTTAATGGTATTAATTCCTAAACCTTTCCTTTTGGAAGGAGGTTCCTAGTCCTTATACTTATACAAATCATTGGTTCCTCTACCCTGCCAGGTAGCAGCTACCCCCCGGCACCGTTTCCTCCTAACATTTAGGCCCCTTCAGCGTCGTGGGACTATGAATCGAGCTCCTCGACAGATTCCCCCTTGTAGGCTTGCTTCTGCCAATGAGCTGGAACTGCTCCATTTTCAATAGCCTTCTGGCGTCGCACAGGATCTGGAATCATTTCCGGTCGAATATAACGACAAGTTAGGGCGTATCGGCGAATTCCACCGGCTGTGACAGCGTGCTATATAACATTAATTAGTTTAGTGCTTGCAAAACGAAACTCGAGAGGTTGGAACGTACGTCATAATACTTATGAATTTTTGTGCCATGCATTATGACAATGTCCCCATGTTCAACAACGAAAGAGAGTAGGACACGGTCTGCGCGAAGCTTGTCCCCAAAATCGGCCTTCTTCTTTGCGCGGAAATTCATGACAGATGGAGATCCAAGAGATAAGGTCGCCACAGTTGGCCCTAGCTCTTTCTCGCCATCGTCATGGTACTATAAATACATTATCAGCCAAATTCCCGTAAGAATAAAGAATCACACTTACACTGATCTGTGAGTTCTCAAAATACCCAAGCATCAACTGTTCATTGAAATCAATGAAGTGGTTTGGCATTGAGCTAGAATCAACAGATAGGTTATTTTCCGCAGCGTTGCCCGCTGTAAGTTGAACTGCAGTGGCTCCACCCCAAGTAAGACGACTGAGAGCCTTCATGACGGGATCGGGTGCTGTGTTAAAGTCGTTGGATGTTTCCACGACCACACCAAACTTGTAATCAGCGCCCTAGTATATTATCAGCAGCTTGCCCGCAGGGTTGCTTCAAGGAACATACCATGTTGCATGAAAATTGGGACGTCAGTTCCTCCATGTGTGAACCTGCCAAGTTTAGTTAGGATATTAGTAAGCGGTTAGTTAGTTGGCGAACTTACCTTTGCAAAATGCCGGAAAACGTCTCAAATTCACAGCTCCAACTCGGGTCGCCTCTTGCACCTCAAGGAATAAGTCGTCCAAACCTCCCTTTCGCTCTCGTGTAAGCGCCGTAGGACGAAATACGGTGACAGAGCCAATGAATTGTCCCTCTTGGAGGTTTTGAGGGACATTGGGGAGATAGAAGCTAGTGACTTCATACCCTGGCACATCATGAGCAGTACGTACAATGCCTTCATTGATTCTAAAGAACTTTGTCTTTTTCTTGAAGGCATCTTCGGTCTCCTGGTTAATTATTGCCATTGGCACATCCCGAGGAGGCATTGACAGTTTGAAGCCGCACTTTTTCTCACACTCCCAACCCTCCCAGGAAAGTCGCCGGCTTGCGATCTTGCATGTTGGGCATACAATGCCCCTCTTGAACGCTTTTTCTGAGCCATAGCAGTTGGCCTCTAGAACCGGGAGCGCAGGTGCCAGAGGGTCCACTTCGCGCTCCGAAGACCATTGTACTCTTTCATTCAAAAAGTTCTCATTGTATTGGATCGTGTTGATATCAACGACTGGGCTTGAGAACTCGAAGAACTTTGCGCAAGTGTGCTCCAGACAGCACCACCCTTCTTTGAAAATCTCCTTACTTGAGGTACCACATGATTCACAGGTTATCGTATTGCAATGGAATTCACCTACGGCGTGCATACCCTCTCTTTGGTGGCCCTGTGGCAGCCACCAGGGCACAGTTTCCAGGTTAATGCTTTGAAGCCGGACCATGTAATGCATGAAGCTTGATCCATCTCGTTGAATTGGCTGACGTTCTGACCAAATGTCTGTGATGAAGAACCAATCCAGGACATTGAAATGGTTGGCAAGCTCCACATTCATGAGGTTGTTGACGTAGCGACCTAATAGAATTAGCGATGTTTAACAGATGGGGTACCCTGGCTTGTGCTTCCTCACCCTTTTCCACGGATTGCTTTCCAACCACGATTCCCACAGGCTGGTTCATGCGCATTGCGTTCATGAGGATAACATAGTTCTTGCTCTTTGTACTTTGATTCTCGGTGCGAATGTGCTTGCCATCGGCGGCAGTTTGGTTGCCGCTTCCACTATGATTCGGGTATATAAGTATAATGTCTTGAATTTTGGCAACAAAAGAGCTTCTGAGATACTTACACTGTAGTGATAATCACTTGAGCCCCTATGATGTCGCGAGGAGTAGTTTTTCCATTGAGGAGCATCCCAGTTGCAACTTTGTCAGTGGATTGGATCCCACCTTGGTGTGCTTTCCAAAAGTCAATGCTGTCACATAAAGCAGCACGAATTTTGGAGTAAACCGGTGGTTGTCCGGTTGGCAAGGGCAAAGAAGGGGATGGGCTATTAGCCTGAGGCTTTTGCTTCTTTCGCGACGAACCATCCCCCTGGTCAGAAGCTTTTCGCTTCTGAGCACCTTTGCTGGCTCTAGACGAGCCAACATCCATCGGACCGCCACTGATTGAGTTCATTGTCCTTGGGTTTAAAGAACGATGACTGGCGATGTAACACGAACAAACTCTATTAGAGCAGCAGTGCAAGTAGTATTGCTTGTGTTCTGGCTGGGATGCTTGAGTAGCCTGGCCGTGAGAGAGGGAAGTTGTGTGTTATAGTGCAAGTAATAGTATGGGATGAAGATGAAGGAGTGGAAGGACTATGCTTGCAGTACTGGTGTAGAGGAGATGGAAGAAAGGATGAAGAGGAGGGCGAGGGACACTCAATATATATAGGAAAAACATATCTAGCTGAGAAGAAATGGGTTGATTAATTGCGGGCCGTCGACTTCCTCAAACATATTATCTATGGTTCGATGAATACCTATTCTGCATTGACTACAATGCTAGAGTTGACAGCATTGGCTACAATGGTAGAGTTGACAATCGGCTAGTTCTCATATGGAGTTGCCACATAACGTGACCACCTCGCCTCGAAATTGAATGGCAGCTGTGGGTCTGGTGAGTTTGTTATGTGCCAAGCGGCAGACGATAGTAGCAGTTAATACAGAAGGGAAAACTTTCTACATTCATTTTGGTATTGGGGGTTTTCTACTCGCTTATATACGAAAAGCCTCTAGCGCAACAGCATTTAATACTCTCCATTTGCCAATGTCCTGCCACCTCCTAGTTCGGCCATTGTTACATAGCTAGTGAATGAAGTGACCAAGTATGGGGCCTAATCCCAGCCCTGGGACCGCCCTGATTTTATACACCGCCGCCGCTTATTAAGTATGTAAATTTGTTCTGTGCTGTTTGTAGAGGTTCCCTTGCAGGTTTGAATAACAAACATCTAGAATCAAGCATACTGATTGTCAACTTGCCTGTTTAAATAATTGCCTTGCAAGGAATTACGTGGCACATACATATACAGCTTAGCAATCCCGCCTAAAGGCGTGGTTTAGGAATGGTTAATAAATGGAACTCTGAGGTATCTAGCAGCACCTAATAGGTAGCTGGAAGTTAGCCGTGCAAACTAGTGCAGCATAAGGGCTAGAAGAGTTTGCTCAGTGATCATCTGCCCATTCTTTGCATCTCAAGCTATACCCTTGACCAATTCTAGCAATAGGAAATTTTGTTTGAGCAAATAGCTTGTGTAATGTCACACGGTTAATATTGCCACTTCTGGTCACCTTGACTCACCTTTTCAGCTGCAATATATTTATCAGGCCATGAGCTTGCAACTCGCCTATTGACCGAGACAGCTTCGTATCGAAGGCTACTGATTGCGAGGAAATGCCTCAATATTCTGTATATAAAAAGGAGGCCTTCGGCCTCTGTAGACTCAGTCTATTCTGAAAGTTAAGGACCTTTGAGAGCCTAGATTGATTATTATCTAATACAGCCAATTTGAGCCAAGCCCTAGATGACTAGCCCTTGTTACATGTAATTAGCAGTCCCCATTGAACAATCTCCTTTTTAAAATTCGTGCGCAGCATATTTAAGTAGCTGTTAGAAGAAATACAATTACTAAGTAGATGGGGTGGAATATTCCGGTTCACTGAACAAATCACCTTTAATATCCATTGGGAATTATGTTGGGCATTCTGATCTGTTCTTACTGTTTAAGTGAGACTTTTGCCTGTGCTGTATTTGCACCAACGGTGACAAAGCCAAAGTGTTGTTTAAATATTATAATATGAAGCTGGGATATTGTTAGGCTAGTTCAACGGAAACTGCAACGGTGCAGAAGGGAGCCGAACTTTCATCAACACAGCACGAGCTCAGTTGCGAGGTGTGAGAAGCATACAATGATAATCTCTGCTGCATCTATACCCTGCCGTTCATATTGGGCACACTAGGGGGCTACTTAACGGGATAAAGCCTTCGGGTTGGGTCCGGGATATGAATCCTGAAATTTTGTACGATATTAAAGGACGTAGGAAAGCCAATAAGAACCTTGAGGCGAGTCTTCTCGCCAGGGCCTCCACTCTGCTGTCCACGTTGTTATTCTTGCGGGCATGCTGTATAACGATATCTTAAATGTAAACAATGTAGTAGCTGAAGTGACAGGTACATATAGCAATATGCATGGCTTACAAGGGCATGAGTGCAAGGCTAGCCATTCCAACATCAGAAAATCTATGATTTTTACTCTTAAAGTTGCTCCCTAAGTATTTTAATTATTATATGCTTTTAAAATAGTTAAAATTAATAAAAGTTTAGCATGAAGATGTACTTGTGTTACTAAATCAACGCCACAATAATATATTTTACAATAATTTCTAACTAATTTGAAAAGCTGCGAATTCCAACGACTCAATTCGAGACAAAGGGTTACGTAGGTATGCATAATTTACAGTATTATATGTATTGCCCAAGCACTGACCCGGGTATCCAATGAAGTTTATCATTGGGATGTTCGGTCATCTCCACACAAATATCCCCATTAAATCTCGCTCTGGCCTGCGTCTGCAGACGCTCAAATTATTTCCTTACGTCCATTCCCCCCGCACTATCTGTATCCTGTTCTGTCCAAGCTAGGCCGTCTTTCAATCCCCATTTCTGTGAAAACACCTGCCACGGTTTTTATTGCCGTTTGTGGCAACAATGGCAACCGAGATCACGTCGTCGGTAAAGTGCCCAACAGCTCGACGAAAAGGTTAGTCTGGGAATGTCATTGCCCCATCAAGCTGTTTTATGGCTACTCTCTAAACGCCACGAACGGCGCACCGCGGAAATAACCATGAGCTGCTCGATGACATGGCGTACGTGGTATACTATATTATAAGAGATTTAACCGATCTTTTCTATAGACCCAGCTTGCGGAACTTGTCGTAAAAAGTGTCGCAAATGCGATAGAAAGCGGCCCGTATGCGACAGATGCCGCATCAAGGGCCTGCATTGCGAAGGCTACCCCCCTCGTTTCCAGTTCTGCGAGATGACTACAATTGTAGCCCCGAGACGTCGAAGCTTGGTATATTCAATATGGGATAGTGTCGCAGGTCCAACCGACTCACTCCCTCTATCAACTATCTTGGGAAAGTTGCCTGAAGGCTCCGATGCAGAGCCCGAGGCTTTGGTCGCCGCCTCGGTAGCAAGGTCACCCCCTTCACTGATGTCTCTCCCCCCGAACAGCCTCGGCCCAAATCTTATATCTCATATCTCGACCTTCTCATCGCCTTCCGCTATACCCTCCAGTCTCCAAGGGGAGATACTCGCAAACCGACATCTCATTGACCATTGTAGGTGGCTCTATAGTTTCTGTTGGACACGAGCTAACCGGTGCTGTAGTCGATCAGATACTTAGTGAGCATCTTACCATTCATATTCATGGCACGGTGAACCAGTTCAGAGAGTACGTTCTACCACTTGCCTACCAACATCGAGGCATTTTACATGCCTTACTAGGACTTTCAGCTTGTCATTTTCGCCTTTCTGGCAAGAGTAAGAATCAACAATTTGTTGCCTTATCTCTTCGGTACCGATCATCAGCTTTGCACTACCTAGGATCCTTAGTATCCAACGAAGAAATATCGGGGCTCACTACATCTGAGGAGGAGTATGCCCTTGTCATGATTTTTCTGTTGGTGTTACATGACGTATGTCACAAACATGCCGACTGTCGAAAGTGATTGCCTAACATTTTCTCAGGTTTGCGAGACTGGCGTTTCCTCTCATGGCGCCCGCTTGACAGGCGTTGCATTCCTCTGCAAGAGATTGACTTGTCCTAAAAATTCATCTACACGCTCAAAGACTAGCATGTTTCTCATTTCCGCTCTAGCGTGGTAGGCGCGGCTGCTACCATTACACTCCAAGTATTTGTACTGAAATGGACTAGGTTGGACGTGCTGCATAGTTTCAGCAGTGTGGAGAAGCTCGCCTACCCCGAGGATGTTCGCAAATGTGTCCGAGATCATGCAAGTCTCAGCCTTCACACTCTTGTAGGATGTCCGCCTGTTATATTCCATCGCATTGGCCGGGTCTTTAACGCTGCTAAATCATACCTGGGTGGAGATCTCCCGCTTGACCGGTTCCAAGTATTACTCGACGAAGCTGAGAAATTCTTTCGCAGTTGGGACCCAGACCAGGCAGTCTATCCCACAGGCAATCAGGAATGGAAACAACTGGCCGAGGCGTATAGACATGCTTGTCTCCTTCGCATCATCCGGCTTCCAGGCCACTTTACGGTGCCCCGCGAAGACCCTCGGATCAGAGCATCCGTTTCAGCCATCCTCGACGTCTGTGCGGATATTCATAGGGATAGCGCTTTCTATAGACGTCTCTTGTTCCCTCTGTTTCTTGCAGGAGCAGAGACTTCTTCGCCACATCAACTACACTATGCAAACTCGTGTATCGATGAGATCAAGCACTTGACAGGGTTTCCGCACCCAGCTATGACCATGCTATTGACCAAAATTTGGGAAGAAAGACGGACCAACGGCAATGGCAGTGCAAATGTCCCCTGGATGGAATTCGTATGTTACTCCCCCCTTTAGCTAGTAATCACCTCGCACAGCTTTCCCACTAACAGCGATAAACTTGCAGGCATTATCCGAAATCTTACATTCTCAGCAATCTTTCCTCTTTTTCTGAGGACGTAGGAAACGCGCCTTATCACCTAGCCGGCTCTTATCAAGGCGCGTCCCTACCACGTTATGGACTCAGTCTCTTTGGAGTTTGGTTTTGCGATAACGTCATTTAGGAAACTAGATTTGTCTTGACTAGGCCGGACTAGGATTGGTGGCAGGTACGATATGGGATTGGAAATGTTTCTAAATAGAGTATACTTTCTCTACGGACCAGGCCCGTCTTGTGTGTGACATATCAAAGAGGAGGAAGGCTTCACGAACTCTCATACTCGTTCACCAATATAATACTTAACTCAGATCAATAATAATTAGTGTGCAGTAATAGCGGACTTGCAATACATTAGATTCTATTAACACTAGAGGGTCCTACCCCTTAACGATCTACTAGGCCTGGTCTTGTCTCAGCGTTTGTTGCCAGACAGTGCGTTAGATAGCCAATTACATAGTAGGTTGAATAGATCACGTTCTTGGAGAAAGTCATCAGCATGCCCGCGGGACCCCGGTATCTATCAATCTGGCGCCAAGATGGTCATTTCTAAACTAGGGTGGTATTAACCAATCAAGCCGCTTGCAGTCTGCTGTAGATAGTGCATGTCAGGTTAGTAGTTGGGGGTAGTCAAGCCCCTTGCATCTTGGGACACGATCAAGATAGTGTACGTGACAAAACCTGTTGGCTTATATGCAGATTGAATATATTTCCAGATTCAGTAAAGACATCAAACCCTTGCGAGCTCGTGCCCTACCCCTTCCCGTGAGGTCCAGTATACGTAGAAGATCAGGTCCACGCGGAATAGAACACCCGGCGGTTTCGAAACTACCGAGCCGCACGGAATTGGAGTATTGCCGCTTCTGGCAAGTCGTCCCCTAACATCATAACATAGCGTAGGTCTACGTAATAGCACCGACTATACACCAGTGCATTCGATGTGAAACCGCTCGGTGACGCAGAGCTATTGGGTGACGTAGGGGTGCTCTCGTGTGTGCCTAGTCAGGTGGTGCCGCGGCGATTGCCCGGCTTGGCTTCAGTGTGCATATTTGGTACGACGATGTCGGGTGCTATCACATCACGGTGTCCCGCGCATGTGCATGTGCCTGTGCGTAGAATGGCCGGCTCAACGTCTCCATCGAGCAGGTACGCTGTGGTCTTGTGCGCGCCCCCAACGCCGCGCGCGGCGCCCGCATTCCGCGGCCCCCGTCCGGGCACACTAAGATAGCCGCAAATTCCTCTTTAATCGAGATCATAATCGACACCCCTGTACCGAAATCCAGCCCGACGCGTGTGGTGGTCGTGACCAACAAAGGTACTTCTGTTGTTGTGGCATTGCATGCCGACCGTAACGTTTCGCCCGCTGGGTCCTTACAACCACTGCGATTCCGTGGTAGTGTAGTTAAATGGATTTCCGAGGAATAGATAAGATGGAGACTCGAGTTTATTAGTGGAAGTTGACAGGATGAGATATGACAAATTCCTGTTGTTGTGGTTGTTATTGTTATTTTAGCACAGAGAACCCAGACGGACTCAACTAATCGTTGCTACCATGCACAAATAGATGTTTTCTTTATTTTAAAAGGTGCAACAGACACGGTATGCTGTTTAAAATCCGCAGCTAAGCGACGCGCAAGCTATGACTAAGATAATAGTGAAAGACGACCGGATACGCTCTCTAAACTTCTTTTGGAGAATGATAGGGAAATGTACGGTACAAAGAGGAGGATAACTTTTAGGAAAACTTAGAGCTAAGGATGTAATTAGGATGGCGAAACCTCAGGAGGTTCGCCGGGAGGCTTGAGCTGAGTCACACTCTTATGTCTGCGTAAGTGAGTTAGGCTTCTCTATCAGGCTCTAGGAGAGTAGCATAAAGTTCTCGGAGAGCTTTTAAAGAGGTTTAAAGAACTAGAGGATACCAATATCCCTTATGAAGTGTACGAGGTCTTAATTCTACCTACGTATTGATTGATACATGGTATAGACTACTCACGGTAATATATATATGTATATATAAGGTGGGCTTTAAGTCTTCATATATAAAACATTATCCCTAAGCTTCTAGAATACAAAATCACCAAGACTTTGAAATACGCACAACGGCAACTATTTCAAAGTTTCGGCGCATCTGCTGTAGTGCGGGGTTGATGACAATGAGTTTCTTTGGTGTGTAAGGTGGATTTGTTTACGTTCTGGTTAGAACGGGGAACATCGTTGGATGGGTTCTCCTCGAAGAAGTTGGTCGGTTTCAGAGACATGACAAACTTCTCTATAGGCATAACCGGGAAGTCTAAATATGGAGTTAGCATGCAGGTTATGAGGTAGAAGTTAAAAGGACTCGCCTTCAGGTCGAGTGACGTGTGTGACACCGAACGCGTGCCATAGCACTACATCTTCGTTTTTCACGTTCTCGGGACGCTTGGTCCAGACAGCCATCCCGGTATCCTCTCGGCTTTGATTGGTGAACTCGCCTGCAGCCCACAGTTCATCGTCGTTATACTTGGTCACCCAAATAGCCTTGGAGGAAAATATTCCTCGTCGAAAGTTGAAGGTCTCGGGGCCCATCATTATCATCTGGCTGGGAACGGGATGAAGCTTGTAGCCGCGGGGTTGTCCGGAAATGGTATTCGTGCGCCCTTCATTGATGATCTTAAAAGTGCGGTTCTTTGAAATATCCAAGTCGTATCCTCCCGGCTTCTCAATTACTGTTGTGTTGACCCTAAAGGCACAGCCATAGGGATCGAGGTCAGGTTCGTTAACGACAGGTTGGCACTCGTCATAGGCGACGGTGTTTTTGCTATCACCATCCAAGATAGGATCGATTCGAACGCAGAATATATGCTGATGATTGAGGGCCAAGACGCCCGGCGCAACGACGGTACCCCACGGCACATGAAGCCCTTGACGGATAGGCGCAGTCGAGACGATTCCAGTAGCACGTACCTCGATATGGATGTTGGCTGCTTGGTCTAGCACGAAGGCAAGAATATATTCGTAATTTGCGACGGTTGCTGTACACTGGATAACAAGTTGCCTGTTCCTCACCACGGAGGACTTGCCGTTCCGTAAGTTGGTGTGCTTCCAGCCAATACCGTCATCAATCTCATGCATACAGACAACATTGGGCATCACCATAGGGTTTCCATCTCCAGTAACCCGAATGCCGTTAAAATAAGCGATATGGCCGAGACAGTCGCAACCAAGGCTGAGGATGTTGGAAGTAAGCCCGAAACCGGAGTCACCCAGGTCGAAGGCCTGCTTTCGGTGGTATGGTGTGCGGGGATCACCGTACGGGACCGTCATCTCGCTCATGGAAATCCGGTAGAATAAGGGACGCCCATCGTACCGCACATCGTGAAGGACGGGCCCCTCACGGACAGTCCAGCCTAGAATGAAAGACCATTTCTGCCACTCGACGCGGCGGCCGGAAGTCCGGAAAGAAGCTCCCTGGGGCTGATGAACCTGGAGAGGCTTCAGATCTTTCCGGAAGGCGTCTTTTCCGAGAATACCGGCGCTGTACTCGACAGGCTTCGTGGCATCCCAGGGTTGGGTTTCCTCGTCAACCTCGTCACCAGTGCCCATAGGAAGCTTCTGAAGCTGAACTAGCTCCAGCGTGTGCGCGTCAAATATGGGCGCAAGAGGAATGGGGATTGAGTAGTGGTTTGCCTCGTCGTCTTCACTCAAGGCGATGTACATGTAGCATTGGAACAGCCGCCGTCGCTCGTTAGTGTCGTCGGTGCCAAAAGCCCAGGGGTCATTGAGCACACGAGCACTAGGCCGTGTTAGACGATCGAACTCGTTTTCTTTTGGCTTCCGAAAGGTAAACTTACTTGGGGGGTAGTTTCAGCTTGGCAATCTCGGCCTTGACAGCGGGATGATTGTTACAAGCCTCGTGGACAAGTATGTACTCGTCTGCGTCAACTGGGCCTTGGGAATCTGGGGCATTATATTTGTTTTCTATTTCGTGTGTGGCCAGGTTGGCAATGGCGATCATGAGAGCTTGGCTCCTTTTCACATGGTAGTAGATCCGAGCCTTGCGGTTGGGCGCACTGCCGTTGTGATAGAGGTATTGAAGAGTGAGAGCTTTAGGAGGCTCTGCAAGATCGATGACCTTAAATCTTATCTCATCGTCGGCGCATTGAAGGTGGTTTCGTAAAATTTGAGATGCTGCCAACACCTCGTCGGCCGTTAACGGGTCGAGGGGGTGAGGCGCGGTCTTGGAACTATGAGTAGGCATGTTGGGCGATGGTCTCAATGCTTGATGTGCTAACTAATTCTTCCCCGATACATCGCACGGGTCATGTCCTCAACTTATACTCGGCGCAACAAGCTACCAACCGCGCTGAAGTAACGAAAGTTGAGCATTCTAGAAATCAGTTGACATGCTTGCTATTACCGAAAATGGAAGTACTGCCAGCATCGACGTGCCAAGACGCCCAAAACTGCGGGGTATCGTGTGGGTGGGGATATATTGGGCTTCTTCGTCTAGGGACGGGATCAGGTATAGCATTGCTTCTCGGAATAAACGCGTTGTGTTGGCCCCGTTGCCAGTTTTGGTAGGGCTATCACCTGGCCCGGTGCCAAGAGCGAAGTGCTCGGTCAGAGGGGTTTCCGTCTTCATTAGTTGCGCCATATCCCGGTCTCTGGGTTTTAAACCTCGGCCAGGTCGACATCAGCTATACACTACTATACGCAAAACTCAGGGGACTCGATTTGACTCGCAAAACTACCACTGTTACTAGTGCTTTGAGTTAGAAACTCACCCGCCCTTCCCCCCAAGAAATGATGACTGCTTACCTGTACTGTGACAGAATAATTGGTGCTGTAATTGCTATTCCACTGGCCAACGAGGCTGGTATGGTCATCGATTACCCCAGTGCTGGCAGGAGGTAACGCGCCGAAGACGTGGTAAAAAAGATTGAAGCAGCCGGTTCCAAGGCGACGGGTTGCCAAGCGAGCGTGACAAGCGTGAGCGACATTCCCTGCAACTGAAAGGATTGAGATCTTGGTGCACAAGACTTCCAACCAACCATCTGCTGCCTGTCTGTGCTGACCGGGGTGACCCATGGTGCTACCCTAGCAGTCGACACGGACCCTGATGAAGCCACAGAAGAGCTCTTCCAATCGCACTTCGACACCAACATCAAAAGACCTATCTTGCTTATCAAAACCGTCACCCCGCATATTGCTTGAGGCGTGGTTGTTTCGTCGGTAGCCGCTCCTCTCGGCGTTGCTAGCCAATCAAACAGTTTACGAAGCGACAAAGGTTGCGACCCCCGGTATCCTTGCTATTGAAGAAACCAAAGTAGCCATGAAGGTAGCTGCGTTCATTGACTCGATGCTCAAGTTTTTCAGCCCACCATTCCTGGAGTCACTGAATCGGATACTAGATGGCAAGATGTTTATGGCTTTTTTTGGGTTGGGGTTAAGGCTTCTCTTCTTCATTTTGGATATCACTCGGTACGTCCTTTTGATGTTGTTGGTACAGTTCAAATTCGCAGTTACTTACTGCATGGATTGGTGCGTACTTTGATCACAGGACCAAGTGTTATAGCCTTAAGGGAAAAATGAGAGTGACCACGGCAACGTATTCCAGAACTCAGCTTTTGCAGCCGGCTCGGTTTCTTATCCCTGCAAAGATCTCCAAAGGGAGCATCGATGCGACCGATTATGGTATGATGCTGCGGTTTGCGGCGCATCTTTGCTGGGGCTAAAACGTGCTATCCCACCGGTTCTGGCTGGTTGCGGCTGACCCGGGTCATAGCTCATCAAACATACCCCCGGCTCGAGGTGCGCCGCGTCAGCCAACTCTCGCTATACCTCGCGCGTTTAACCATTATAGTGATTTAGTGTAGGTGTGTTGAGATAAGGTTGACAGCAAGGTTACAATCGAGCATCAAACCCAATGTCACACGGTGAAGGATAAACCCTTAGCCGCCCTGACCGGCTGGCGAAGCGACGCCAAGACCGCCACGATCTATCAAAAGGCGTTGGAGACTGCCTTACCATCCCATTCCGGCCCTAACTTTCCCCGGGAGGCACCTACACTAGAACTCTGCCTGACCTTTGACGTGAGACATCTATACAGTAGTCCGGGCGCCCAGATTGGAAGCATTGGAAAAACTTAAAGACGTAAAGCCTTCATAGACAACTAGATCCGTGAGAACTTAGCCGGATTTCGAGGGATTAAAGGACCTTTGGGACTACGAAATCATTAGCTAGGTGGTTTGAAGATCCCTCCATGCCCAAGAGCATTGTCCCCTGCTACACTCGGCAAACGGCGCCATGTGAACGCCACAGTCAAGGCGCAGCCAGTTCCGTTATCATCTCGCTTCGATTGCCCCTTCGAGCGTTTGGAAAGCGCCTTAACAGTTCCCGTCTATTTCTGCTGCTTTAGCACACCGGTCGCTGCATGTATAGTCGCAGCCCGCCTTGTTTTTCACTTTATTTAGATTATAATGCTTTAAAATATACAGTAGATGTGTTCAAGCTAAACTACCAACCTCACTACTTTCAACAAATTTCATTCTATGATGGTGGGAAAACACGCAAACATCCTGGCTGTAGTCTAAAAGGTAATTACACCATCAGACGGCGGGAGGCTCTGAAAGTACCCGACACGCCTAACTTGGTAAGTAGTCTATAGATTGAACGTCGGCCTTGCGATCCGAGTATGGCGGATGGCTGTGTTGTCTGAATCTAAACAAGAGCAAGGGAGTACCCCTACGGCTGGCCACTTGTGGGAGGCATGTGGCGCAGCATCTTTCCGAATGCCTAGGGCGCCATTTCGGTGACCGTGAAAGTGGAAAAACCAGATGATGGTCGGCAGAGTTATTCGTTTGGTATAGCTTCCCTTACATAGAAACTCTTGTATTATAAAGTTGTTAGGCTCACTCCTTGTTTCGTTTAAAATAGATTTATATTGATTATCTTGACATTTTTACCCCCCCAAACCGAACACCCAGCGCAGAGATAATGGCGTTTAGCACACCTGCTATCTGCCTTGACGTGGCAATTGACCATCGTATCCGAAGACTGTGTAAACCAACTTTGCAGCCACCGGGGGTTCCGGAGCCGAGTGAACACCTCTCCATTTTACAACAACACGGAGTCAGGCTAGGATGCGGGACTGACGAAATCAACGTCACAACTCAACTCGCCGGGCCCGCCACAACAGGCGGCATACTTGTTACCTTGAAGCAGCCTCGATACAATCATCCCTTTAAGGACGGTCTTGGAGCCGTGGGCCTCCCAGGGAGTGGCGGAGAGCTAGTGACCATGTCCAGGGTTAACGGGTTTCATCCTAGTTATGCCATGAACTATCTACCAGAGCACACAAATTTGAGGCAGCTGCTTCTACTTAATGTGGTCAAAACGTGCGGCCTATACCGAGAAGACTGGCAGGAGATAAGGTGGATGGACACGCTCAGGGCGGAATGCTTTGAGTTAACGTATAAGCTAAAAGGTCAGTTTATCGAACTGCATATGAGCTTTCCAACTACCTGCATAATACTAACGCCGCCTAGATGAGAAGAAAAAAATGGCGAATCAGCCGCGGTCCCTCGATCGCGAGCGGATCGCATATGGGCGATCCAGAACTATCCTCGATTATGTACGAATCTACCGTGGCATCCAGAAGAATTTTCTATCTAGCATTGGCAAGATAGAGAACTCTGATACTAAGCCAAACGAGGATCTTTACAGCAACCTCCTTACTAGTCGACTCAGTTACAAATGTAACGATGCCAGTGTTGTGTTACGCAAGATACACGAACTGTTTATTACTGGCTTGCCTGAGTCGAACAGCAGGGTGAACTTGGAATATATCACTACAATAGGGCTCGAAACACTTCAGATCGCCGAAAGATTTACAAAAAACCCGTTTCGAACACATAATTTGCGATTGAAGGAAATGTTAGAAGTGGGGATGACAAGTTTGAACGCCTGCTTCGCTGATCTCGGTACGGATTCAAGGTTCAATATCGAAATGTTGGCGGATATATTCCTGCAGATGGCTCTTGCAATAGAGGAGATACTGGGCGATCTACTCGAAATCGAATCCCGGCGTCGTTCAACAATTCAACTATGACCACCAAGCGCTACGACGGGTGGCATGAGAAAGGCTCCAGAGTGAAGATCGGCCGCCGGTAGGCCGCTGTAGGGTAGGTGGTAGTTATGGTATAGGTCTTAATAGCATTAATTCCAGAGCCCTTCCACATGAGTGGGAGGTCTTGGCCCTTTATATATGTACAAAGACTGGGTCCTCTTGGACCGGCTAGGTAGCGGCTACCCACTAGCGTCATTTCCGCCTAACAACGGTGTGGGAGCCTCAATTCATTAGTTCAAGCACGAGAGCAGTGCACTTCTAATTGGGTCGATAAAGGAGCCGGCGCTGCTTATGTACTCGGCTAAATTCATGAGAACTATCTTACCACGCGTATTAAGTTCTTGGATTATTCTTATCTCATCCTCGTTCGCGATTGCAGCGCGGAGGCTCATTAAGCAACATTAGTAATTAAAGAAAAGGTTTCCTATAAGGTATTTAAAATATAAACGCTATTAAATAAAAAATAGCGGTATATATAAGCTTTAAAAAAGCTTATAATATAGTAGTTTTATTATAGCTTTATATATATAGCTTAAATATACCACTTATAAACGTAACTAGTTTAACTTTAAACCAACTACTTAACGGTGAGCTCTTATACGTCAATAAGTAGTATTATAAAACTTACCCAAAACTACTTACTAATATTGCTCATACAAATATGCGGCGAAGAGTTCTACTTGGACAAGGATTAACCTACGTCCTAGAGAACTTGAGGCATTGGTAGGGCAACCTTCGTTTCGTTGATCATACGTAATGTGAACGGGCTCTTCCCCGGCGGAAGAGTATTCGTGGAAAGACGTGGCGAATGGTTACCGTGTGCTTTCGTGCGCCGAGTCTTTCGCCTCCCACTGCGGGCTACGGTCATCACCACAGTTCCAATAGCAAAGGGGATCACAAACTGGTCGCTGCTGCTAGGATCTCTACTTTGGTTATCTTCTAAAGAGTGAAACTGGGTTGTATTGTTCTAGGTGCCGTAGGTGTTGTCTGATCCGGATGTTCACATCGACGGCTCCATCTCCGATAACATCTCCATCGTCTTGCGCAATCTCTCCACATGTTCCGCCATCGGCTCCTGGAGCACATAGTCTTTGGCTAGGTCACAGATGTCCTCCATCATCTCAATAATCAAGCGTTCTACCCTTGTGCCGTTGCTTACTTGTTTCACCGCCGCAATATACCCTTCTAGTCTTGAATTAACCGGCTGTTCCGCGGCGGCACTGAATATATCTTTAGATAGCCTCGCCCTTTCGCTGCAAGCGCTTAATGAATCTCTGGATTCTACGCATAGGGCATTGCCGTCCTGTATCGTTTTCTCGGCAGTGCTTAGCGCCTGACGGACAACTTTAAGCGCTCGACCCGCCGCGTGAAAAGTTTCGCCCAGACCCTCGTCATTTTTCACCCTGCCGTACTCGTTCCAGGTTTCGTGGAGGATTTGAAGAGCAATAAAATTCTCTCCTGGGGCCGCAGAATTGTCCGAAGAACTTTCTTCTGTCTTGTTATTGTGCGTGAAATGGAACAGCAGGAAAATCGGAGGTAGTATTATCATGTCTGGAATCAAAAGAACGGAGTCTTTTCCGAGCTCGTCATTGTTGCAAATATTTTGCGTCCAGTCCATAGTCTCGTCCAGCTGGGTTAGCTGAGTAGTGGCACTCTCGTTGCTGATTTCTTCTGTATATATAGTGTAGGTGAATGTTCGATTTAAATCGTCATGGAACCCGTCAAGCTCCATGAAGACTTCTTCAAGAGGCTGTTCTAGCCTCCTCCAGCTTATTTCTAGAGGAGGACTAATCTCAATAGCATGAAGGCGTTCAATAAACCGACGGAGAACTTTCACAGTGCGTAGGACTTGACGCGGTTTTGAGGTCCTAGGTATGCCTGAAGCTCTAAGTCGAGTTGGCAACGTTGAGGAATTCTGAAAGAGACAGTCTAGAAGGTAGGACTGAATAATTGGAAGCAGGTCTTCGACGTCGTCAAGGTATTCGGGTTGAGTATTAAATACCCACTGAGATGATGATTCAAGTAACACAAGAAAGGATTCCATTTTTATATAAGGGTCCGAGAAACCTGGTAACAGGTCGCGTGCTTGTTCTTCACTAAATATTGCGTAATATTTATCAACTATCGTATTGATCAGTTCCTCGGTGATACTTTCAGGAAGGCTATCATCGATTAGTTGGATTTTGGATATAGTTTCAGCTAGTAGATCGACGTTATCCTCTGAGAAAGCTGGCTCTAGTTTCTCCTCGTCGACCTTTAAGTTGGCGGCAGAGAACCGGTTGACTTCGGATATATCTGTCGAAATGAGTACTATAGCAAATGGGGGCACATCTGGTGTCAGGCTATTCATATTCAGGGTCGAACTTTCGTTTCTCCATAAGTGCTGCAAGTTGGATAGGTTCTGGAGCCAGTCAAAGAGGCGTTTTCCAGGGATAAATTCCACGTTATTCCCTGTCTCTTGTAGCACTGTACTTGGGGCCGCCCCATGAAAGGGGTTTAGCTCTAGGCGGGGAGTCTTGTGTGCTGTCGATGGATTCGGGCTTATCCGCCTCTTGGTTAGGTGTTCTGTCACTGTTACTGTTCCTATCTCCTCCTGGAAGCGAACATGTCTATGGCCTTATCGCAGCTGTTAGTAACGTGAATAAACTACAATAGGAAGTGGGTCGGGGCAGGCTTACCCGAAATTACGCTCTTTGGGGGAGGCGTACATAAAGAGCTGGGAGGAGACGTGCTGGGCTGAGGTGGTAAGGTTGAAGAGGCTGGCGCAGGCATAACGGATGAGAGGTAAGGAGGAGCTAGCTCGTAAGAAGAATTGAGAGTGCGGTCGGTTGCGATAGGGCTTGATGGTGGTGCATACTTTTGCGGCGATACACGATGCCGCCTTTGTCCTAAGCCTAACCTTTGCTTTGCGGCGCGTAACAATTCCTCAAGACGATCTATACAATGTTCAATTGCGTCCAAATCACTCAGCCTTACAGGGAATTCGCCTTCTGATACGGCACGATTGAGCTGAAGCTTCTTCCCCTCAAGTGCTAAGGTGCGCAGCTTTCCCGCAATGTCTTGTAACACGGAGTCTGTTTTCGTAGCGTCCGCCTGTGCTTGTTCTAACACTGACCTCGATTAGCTAGTTAGTTAGGCACCTTATTCAAAGATGGATGTCATGCTAGACAGCGGACACTTCTGTGCCGAAGAGGGGCAGAGTCTCAAGGTGGTAAATCTAATTAGAGGGGACATACGCTTGATCTCACTCTCAGCAAGGCATATCAGGGTAGAGAAAATCTCGTTCCCAACTTCTAGTAGATCACTTCTTCCTCCGAAGAACCATTCATTCAAGCGGAGCTGGTCTCGCCATTGCGAAAATCTCCCTGAAAGAGAATCTAGTCGGTAACGGGTTTGATCCCAGGACATATGCGAGCGGTCTGAAGCAGTCGATAGTCCTAATTCCACTGGCGCATCACACTGGTTGCTGGGGTTTGCTGTGAAAGAATTCAACGATGACGAACTTTTCGTTGACACAGATCGAGCCGATTCACACGCCGATTCGTAGTATCGTAGCAAGAACGCTTTACTGTTGTGGGAAATCTGGATGAATATATCCCGCCGCTTCTCGCTGGCGCTGTCGAGCTTGAAATTAGCATCGTCTGCACGACGGTCTATTGACAGCCTTCGTGGTCGCCTTGTAGAACGAGTACGATTATAACGCCTCTTGGCGCGGGGTTGCGGACCCTCGTAGTTGTCCCAATGGCTCCATTCTTCTAGAGAGGAGAAGCTCTTAGATTTGGAGAGAGGGGATAATGAAGGCTCATTTAGCCCATAAATCTTATTCTCGCTGTCATCGTCATGTGGCCGTGGCAACGCCATGGCGGCCAGGGCCTCTCTCTGTATGAGAAGACCTCGCAGCTATAGACATAAGATGAAGGGAAGAGGGTAGGGCCACTCTCTAGGAGAGCTGCGTAGTGCTTGCACCTAAAAGAAACCCGACGGGACAGGGCTGTCTGCACGTGTTGGAGACAATTGTGCCATGAAAGGGGCCAAATTTCTCAAATATGTGAAGTATTCCTACTTATAGTTAGGCTACTGAAACATTTCCAACCGAAATAGACCATACCTTGACCGGTGTGGATCGATATAGCCTATCGGAGGGCTCCAACGGCATCCCTTACTGCCCAACGGCTACACCACACTCGTACTATAAGATAGGTCTTCTTATAGGTTGGCCACCCTCATCTCTTTGATCCAAGACATAGGATAGGAGATCTGGATCGCCTCAGGCTGTAGGAATCTTGTATACAAATAGAAGGCCGAAGGCCATACTAGCTTGTGGAAAGGATCAAGGACCTTTGAGACCACTGATAAATTATTAGATAACCTAAGCCACCCATAACAATCCAAGTCCTAGATCACTAATTAGCCCTTCGTACCACCATAACGAAAACAATCTGCAAATACCCATCCAGCTGCTTACATCTTACGAAGATTAGTAAACCTTCATTTATGCTCGGGTTTATTGAAGTCCTGCAGGGCACTGCCGCCGCCACCAATACTACCACCATGCAAGTGGTCTCCAATCAGTTTCCGGCTATTCCTTCAAAGAAGTGCAATTGTCTGCGCCTGCAAGACATAGTACCTATTCATAGGTGGGTATTTCACGCATCTATTGCTAATTTGTGGTTCTTAAAATGTAACTTATAGTTTTTATTAAATATAAGGGTAATAATAAATGTACAGGCCACAGCCACGGGCCCTTAGCCACCCTACCAGACCTGTTTACTATAACTGCTTATAAATTAAACTTTTTTAAAAACTTTTATATTTATTTAGTTATATTAGTTAAATATTTTTAATTAATGCTTAAAAATAAAAACTTTTTTTAAACGTAAAGTTTTGCTTTTTATATTTATTAAAGCTAAATATAATAATAAAAATAAAAAAACTTTTATATAAAATTATAATAGTATTTAAAGCTAAACTTAATTAAAAAAATAGCTATAATTATTTAATTAAATAAATAAAATAAAGTTATAAATATAACGTTTAAAAATTAAAAAATAATAAAGCTAAAAGCTTACTAATAAATATTAAAGTAAAGTAAAATTAAACGTTATAACTTTAGTTATAATTAAAAAAAAGCTATGAATATTTTTGTAAAAAATAATATAATAAAATAAAATAGTTTAAAAAAATAATAAGTGCAGTTATAGGTATAAGGTTATTTAGTAGTAAAAGAAATGTAGAATTTTAGGAGGAGGTGTGCGTAGCACAGGTCAGCGAAGCAGACCTTTGTATGCTATAGCAAACACTCCTGTGGAAACCCTGCGGGCCTGCCAGGTGGCCAGCACTGCCAGCCAGCCAGGGACCGTGCCACAGCCTGCGGCTGTGGCCAGGGGGGTTATGGCACACACAGCCAAGGGCTATGCGTCCACCTTCGTAGATCCTATTAAAAAATAACTTTAAGCAATTAATAGGTTTATAAATATATTTTAGTATTAAAAACTACTAAAAGTAATAGTGCTTTTTTAGTAAATAATATATAATATAATTATATAAAGGTATAATATTATATATTACGTATAATAAAAAAAGTAAACGTTACGCTATAAATGTTTATTTATTAAAATATAAAAACTTATAAAGTTTATACCTTTATATAAATGATACGATTGTATAAAGGTGCGGTATTATACGCCACGTATAGCATATAAACGTAAGGTTGCGTTATAAATGTTACTTGGTTAAAATGCTAAAACCTATAAGGTTTATACCTTTTGCGTAAATATATACCTATATAAAAAAAAGGACCTTGAGTTTTTTTTCCTTTTTTTTCCTTTTAGTTTATTAATTTTATTACTTTATTTTTACTTATATAGCTTATTATTAAATAGTGCTTTTATTTTATTTTATTGTAAAAAATATATTAAACTATTATTAAACTATTAAAAGTTTATTTTTACTATACTTTTTTATAGTAACCTAAAGGTTACTAAATATATTTAGCTATATATTATTTTAATTAAGTTTATTATTAAGCTATAAACATAAATTATTATTTTAGCTTGCTAAATTATTTACTTTAATAAATATTTAATATTTACTTACTTTTTTTTTTTTTATTAAATTTAAAACTTTTACTAGTTAGCTAGTTATGTTTTATAAAAATAGTTAGTTATAATAAAAAATTATTGCAAAAACATATTAATATAAAACATAAAAGTATAATTATTAAAGCAATAGCCTAATAATTACTTTATTTTTTATTAAAACTAAAATTTTTAATTAGTTAGCTAGTTATATTTTATTATAGTAGTTAATTATAGCAAATAATTACTATAAAAGTATATTATATAAAATATAAAAATATAATTATAAAAATATAAGCTTAACTAAATACTTTTATATTTTAGTTATTTAAATTGTATAAATATTGCAGATTTTTTACACTAGCTAGTTGTTTATAAAAACGTAATAATACTATTTTTTTTATTTTATATTATATTATTTACTATATTATATTTTTATTATTATATTTAAAATGCTAGGTAAATTACTAACAAACAGCTTTATATATAGCTTTAGTTTTATAAGTATATTTAATATACTACTATTATTTTTTTAAAAAATAATAATAAAGTTAAAATTACGCGCGTTATTATTAGCTAAGCAAATATTATATATAATAAATACTAAACTTTTATTAAATAAAAAGCTTAAAGTAGTTAGTTTTAATATATACTATTAAATATTTATATAAAAACGCTAAATAATAAAATATTATAACAAAAGCACTAAAAAATAAAATATTTAAGCTAAAAGTTATAGCTAGTTATAGTGGACAGGTCTGGTAGGTAGCTGTGGCCTATGGCCGTGGCTTGTGGGTAGCTATAGCTAGCCGCCGGAAAAAGTGGGTTACATTCCAAACCTTACCCTACCACACACATATACACACAGATATTTATCCTGCGCACTATAGCCCACGCTTTATACTTAGACCTTTTTTCCTTATTTTATAATTAGCAATATATATAGTTACTTATATATAAGCTTTACTTTATTTATAAAATACCTATTATAATAATTATAAAATTAACTTCTTTTTATTTAAAAAGCTTTATATTTCGATTTATTAATTAACTATTAAAATTACTTTTTATAATTTTATACTTTTAAACTTTAATTAACGCTAAAGTAATAATCTTTAATGGTTATAATTAAACCTAATATTATAACCTAATTAAATAAAAAATCTGTAAATTTTTTATTTTTACTTTTACTATTAGCTATTAAACCTTTAAATTTAGTATAAAATTTTATTAAAAAGCTTTTAACCAAGCTTAATAAAAACAATAACCTTATAAAAAAACCTAAAAGTTTTAAATATATTACTTTTAACTTAAGCAACTTTATTAGCTTTTATATTACTAAGCTTAAAGCTAATATAACTTTATTAAGTTAATAAAGCTTAAAAGTATTTATTATTAAATATACTAAAAAGTTTTATACTATAAAATAAAACTATAATAGTAATAATAGTAATAACTTTTAAAATATTTTAAATAAACTTTTTATATTTAGTTATAACTAAATATATATTAAGCTAGCTTAAAATATACTTAATAAAAAATAATATAACTTAACTTTAAATAAAATTTAAAAAAATATTTAAAAAAAAGCTAATAAACTTTAAAATATATATTATAAGCAAGCTAAATAGCTTACTTATTATTTTATAGCTATTATAAAACCTAGCTAAATAACTTTTTTTAAGTTTAATAAGCTAATATTACAATTAGCGTTTTTAAACGAGGCAAGGCTTATACGTAGGTAACCATATGTATTGCTAATTGTAAAATAAAAAAAAAAAGGCTTAAATATAAAGCGTAAGCTACGGTATATATATAAATACTCGTGTAAGTATATGTAGTAAAGCAAGGTTTAAAATATAACCTACCAAGTTTAAAATGTAACCTATAACTTTTAGTAGCTAGAGCTATAAGCTATAGCTATAAGCTTAGCTACTTTATTAAACTTATTTATTATAACTACTTCTTTTTTAAAAAAGACTTAGTTTAAGATTTAAACTATAGCTTTTTATGTTATTTTTTAATAAAAAAAAAAGTTATTTTAAATATTTATTTTTTAACTATTATATTATAAGCTTTAAATTTATAAAAGCGCTTTAAAGTATTTTTATAATATATTAAAAATTAACCTATTAATATTTTTTATATATAAGTTTAATTTATATATATATTTTTTTAATTTATATAGTATTACTTTTTTGTTATTTTTATTTTTATTTTTTTTTTAATATATTATTATTTTTATATAGTTTATTAAATTTAATTTTTTTTATTATTTTTAGCTAAGCTTTTAGTTATTTAAGCAGTTTTATAAACTTTAAATTATTATAATAAAATATTAATAAAAGCTATATTAAATTTTTAAAATTTTTTATTAAATATTACTACTTATTAAAGTTTTAATCTTTTTAGTTTATTTAGTATTAAAGTATTTTTTTATAGTATAAGCGTAAAATATATACTTTTTAACTTTTTTTTTTTTTTTTTTATTATTATTAAATATTAACGTAATTATTTTATTTTTTAGTTATTTAGTTTATTAACTTAATAAAAAATTATTAAAATATTTATATAATTAGTTAGTATAATATAAGTTAGTTAATTGTTAGCTTAGTAGTATTTAAAAATAAAAGGTTATAAATTTTATTTTTTTTATTATTTTAAAATATTATTATATAAAAAAATAATTTAGCTTATTAAAAAAGTAATTAATAGCTTAAAATTATTATTTTCTTATAATAAAAATATAGTTACTAATATTAAAGTTAAAATTTTATTAGTATTAGTTTTTTTATTAAATTATATACGTTTATATTTATATTAAAATAATATATACTATATTTATATATTTTTATATAGTTTTAGCTTTTTATTAAGCTTTTTTATATATTAATTGTTTTTTTTTAAATAAATTAATAAAATTAATTATTTATTACTTTTAATTATAATATATAAATATAAAAAATTTAAATAATACTTTATAAAATTATAAGCTTATAAATTTATAAAGTAATAATACTACAGTAAAATTTATTATAAAAAAAGCATTATTTTAATTAGTTTAATAATAGTTATAATATAAATAAAACTATTAGTTTAAATATTTAATAATAATTTTTATTTGTTTTATAAACTTATAATAACTTATAAAAAATAATTTTTATTTAATTTATAAAATTTTAGCAAATTTATTTATAAATAATAAAATAAACTATAAACTTTTATTTAAACTAATTTATTTTAATAATTTATAAACTTAAAATAGTTTTTTATAATATAGTTAAGTTATTTTTATTACTATAACTTTTTTATTATATAGTATTAATTATAGCGTTTTATTTAATTAGTTTATTATTATAAATATAAACTTTTTTTTTTATTATTATTTTTTTAAAGTTTATTATAATATAATAAAATAAATATAAAAATATTAAAATAAGCTATAATAATTTAAAAGTTTTATTATATAAAACTTTAGCTAAATAATATTTTATATAATTAATAATATATTTATTATAATTTACTGCTAGTTTTAGCTATTAATATTATATAGCTACTAATTATTATATTTTTTATTTATTAAAATATATAGTTATAATATATTTATATATTTTTTTTAAAATATAAATAAAAAAATTATTAGTTATAAAAATTATTAGTTGCTTTTTATAAATAACTAATTTATTTTATATAATTTATTTATTATTTAATTTAGTATATATTTTTATATAATATACTTTTAAGTTTAAAAAGTTTTAGTTTATTATTAATATTTTATTTATTAATATAATAATAAAAAATAGTATATTTATTATAAAGTTATTAACAAAAATATATAAAAAAATATTAATTATAAAAACTATATTTATTATAGTTTTTTTATATTGTTTAAAAAGTTTTACTAGTTTAAATATTATTATATATTATATATATTTAATTTTACTTTTTTATAATTATTTATTATTTTATTATTATATTATAACGTTTATTATTATATTTTTTATTTTTAATTAATAAATTATTAAAAAATAATATTATATTAATAAATTAGTTTAATTTATTTATTAAAAGTTAAACTTTTATTTTATACTAAAATATTTAAATGTTTTATAATTTATAATAATTAAAAATAGTTATTTTTATTAATTATTAATTAATTTAAGTTTTTAATATTATAAAGCTTTTATAATTGCTAATATTTTTTATTATAAATATTATAATTAAATTTTATTTTATATATTATTTTAAAAAAAAACTAATAAAATACTATTTGTTATTTTTTTTTAAAAAAAGCAACTAATAATAATATTATTTAATATATTACTTTTTATTTATATTTTTTAATTATAATAATAATAGCTTAATATTAATATTAATATTAATTTAGTTTTTAGTTTATTAAATATTTTTTAATATATTTTATTTTAATAAAAAAAGCTATTTTTATATTAAATTAAATAATAGTTTTATAATATAGCTATATTTTAAAATAAAATGTTAATAAAAGTTATAAAATTTTAAAAATAATTATATTATTTTAAAAGTTTTTAGCTTAATTTAGTTTTTAATTATAAAATTTTTTTTAAAGTTAATTTTAATACTATTTTTTTTTATAATAAAGCTTAAATATTTAGTTTTTATTATATAAAATTTATATTTTTTAATTGTTTTAAAATTTTTTTTAATATATATTTTATATTTTTTAAAATTATTTAAATAAATAAAAATATTATTAATATAAATACTATAAAAATTATTTAAGTATTTTTTTAAAGCGTTATTAATATAATATTAAAAAATTATAAAACTATTAATAAATTTAAAAAATAATATTTTATATTTAAATAATTTATAATAAGTTTTAAATATAATAAAATTTTTATTATTAAAATATATATAAATTTAATAAAAAGTTTATTTAATATTTATTTTAGTAAAAATTTAAGCTTTAAAAATATATAATAATATTTTATTAATTAAAAGTAATAAATAATAGTTTTTTTTTAGTATTATATTAATTTTTTAATAATTTATATAAAACTAAAACTTTTTATTAAATTTAAATATAAATAATATAAAAGCTATAAATAGTATATTTTTTAGTTTAATAAATTTTTTTTTTAAGTTTTTAATTATATATTTTTATATTATTTTTAATTTTTTAAAAAATATATAATATAAAAAATTATTTATTAAATTATTTTTGCTTTTATTTAAAATAAGTTTAATATAATAATTATTTAATTAGTTAAAAAGTAATATATTAAAATTTATTTTATTAAAAGTTTTAAAAAGTAGTTTATATTTTTTTAGTATTAGCTTTTAAGCTTTTTGCTTTAATTTTTTTTTTTTTTAAAAAAAATAATTTATATTTTTTTTATAATAAATTATTAAATTAATTTTTATAATATTAATAATATACGCTTTTTTTTTGCTTTAATATAATATTTTTATAAAAAATATTATATTAATAATAATAATATTAATAATAAATTTATATTTATATTAGCTTATAATATTTTAATATAATTAATATAAACTTTAAAAGTTATATTATTATTTTAAAGCTTTTGTTTTTTTTTTATAAAAGTTGTTTTATTTTAGTTAAAAGTTTTATTTTATTTATTACTAGCTAGCAGTTTATTTTTTATATTTTTTTTATTTAATAATTTATTTTAAGCTTATTATTAAAAGTAAAAATTAGTTATAAAGTTTTAATAATTAGTAATAGTTATAATAGTTTATTAATAAATAAATTAAAGCTTATAAATATATAAATAAAATATTATTTATTTTATTATTTTTTGCTTTTTTTTTTTTGCTTTTAATTTATAATAATATTAGCAAAAATATATAATTTTACTAATATAAATTAAATAAAATATTATATTTTTTATAAAATAGTTTATTAATAAAAAATTATATTTTATATTAATTAAAATTAAAAATATTTATTTAAAAATATAGCTTTTTAAATAAAAGTTTATAATTATAGCTTTATAAATATTTTATTAAAAGTTAATATTATATTTTAAAACTATTTATTATTTAAAATTAATTATTATATAAATGTTTAGTTTAAATATTATTTATTATATAAAGTTATTATTTATAAAAATATAACTATTTATTTTTATATTAATAAAACTATTAAAAATAATATAAATTTATTTATTTTATATTATTATATATATTACTAAAAATAAATTTTTTTTAATATATAAAAATAAAAAATTTATATTATTTATATTTAATTTTATTAATAAATTTTTTAAAAAAAAGTTTATAGTTTTTAAAATTAAATATTTTTTATATTAATAATATTATTATTATTTTTTATTTTTATTTTTTTTACTATATTATATAAATAAAATAATAAAGTATATTTTTTTATTTTTATTTTTATTATTTTTAAAATAAATTAATAGTAAATATTTTTTAGTTTTATATTTTTTTTTATAATAATTAAAATATTTATTTTTTTAAAATAGCTTTTATATTTTTTTATAATTAAAATATAAATAAATTTTTTTTAAACTATTACTATTAATAATAGTTATTTTTTATAATAATTTTAATTTTTTAATTTAAAAAGTTATATATTTTTTATTTTAATTATTTTTTTTAATAAAGTTTTTATTATTATTATAAATATAGCTATATTAGCTTTTTAATATTTATTAATAATATTAGTTTTTATTATATTATAAGCTATTAATTTATAATATTTAATAAATATTAAATAATTAATATTTTATATAAATAACTTTAAAATATATATAAAAATTTTTTTTTATATAAATTTAGCTAATTTATATTTATAAATAAAATATATAAATTAATTTTTAAATTTTTAAAAGTTTATAATATTAATAAATTTTAAAACTTTTTATTTTATTTAAAACTTTTATTTTTAATTAAAGTTATAATATTTAGCTTATAAATATTTTATTAATTTTTAAGCAATATTTATTTTATTAAAATAGTTTTTATTTAAATAAAATTATAAATTATTAGTTATTTTTTTTTTAAAATAAGCTTTAATATTAACTATTTTAGTTTTATTATTAATAAACTAATTATAATTTATTTTAAATTAATTAGTTTAAATTTAATATTATATTTTAAAAATAATAATATTTTTGTTTTTTATATTATAAAATATAATAATGTTAACTTTAGTAAATTTTTTGCTACTAAAAGTACTAAAAGCGCTTAAAGTGCTAAAAATATTTAATATATTTAATATATTTAAGCTTAAAATAATTTTTTACTATTAAAAAACTAAATTAAAAATTAATTAGTTAGTTTTATTAAATTTGCTTTTTTTATTTTTTAAGTTAATATAAAAAGTATTTATTTAAGCGCTAATAATATTATAGCGTTTTATAGCTTTAGTTTAAATTTTTTTAGTATAGTTTAAAGCAATTTTTAAATTAAAGTTATAAATAAAAGCTAAATAATATATATTACTTATAATAATATATTATATAAATTTTATATTAGCGTAAGCTTTAAATTTATAAAATAGTACTTTTTAGTTAGTTTTTTAAAGCTTAATAAAATTATTAAAAGTTATTAGTTTATTAAACTTAAAAAAAATATTTAGCTATATTTAATAATAGCTCTAAAATAATATATAAGCTATTTAACTTGCTTATAATATATATTTTTAAGCTTATTACTTTTTTTTTATATATTTTTTTAAATTTTATTTAAAGTTAAATTATATTATGTTTTATTTAGTACGCTTTAAGCTAGCTTAATATATATTTAATTATAACTAAATATATAAAGTTTATTTAAAGCATTTTAAAAGTTATTACTATTATTTATATTATTATATTTAGTAGTATAAAACTTTTTAGTATATTTAATAATAAATACTTTTAAGCTTTATTAATTTAATAAAGTTATATTAGCTTTAAGCTTAATAATATAAAAACTAATAAAGTTATTTAAGTTAAAAGTAATATATTTAAAGCTTTTAGGTTTTTTTATAAAGTTAAAGTTAGTTTTATTTTTATTAAGCTTTTTAAAAAACTTTTTAATAGTTTTTTAGACTAAATTTAAAAGTTTAATAACTATAAGCAAAAATAAAAGTAAAAAATTTACAAATTTTTTATTTAATTAAGTTATAATATTAAGTTTAATTATAATAACTATTAAAAATTATTGCTTTAGTATTAATTAAAGTTTAAAAGTATATAAAATTATAAAAATATAATTTTATTAATTAGTTAATTAATTAAAATATAAAGCTTTTTAGCTAAAAAAGGTAATTTTATAATTATTATAATTAACGTTTTTAAATAAAGCAAAGCTTATATATAAATAACTATATATATTGCTAATTATAAAATAAAAAAAAAAGGCTTAAGTATAAAGCGTAAGCTATAGTATATATAATAAGGCAAGGTTTAAAATATAACCTACTAGGTTTAAAATATAACTTATAACCTTAAGTAGCTAAAACTATAAGCTATAGCTATAAGCTTAACTATTTTACTAAACCTATTTATTATAACTACTAATAACTTTTAATAATTTTATTAAACTTTATAAAACTAATTAAAAAGTATTATTTTATAAATTTAAAGTTTATATTAATATAAAGCTTATATAGTATATTATTATAAGTAATATATATTAACTAGTATTTGTTTATAACTTTAATTTAAAAATTGCTTTAAATTATACTAAAAAAATTTAAACAAAAGCTATAAAGTGCTATAATACTATTAATGCTTAAATAAACGCTTTTTATATAAACTTAAAAAATAATATAAACAAGCTTAATAAAACTAATTAATTAATTTTAAATTTAGTTTTTTAATAGTAAAAAAATACTTTAGCATTAAATATATTAAGTACTTTTAGTATATTTATAAAAAATAGTAGCAAAAAATCTAGCAAAGTTAATATTATTATATTTTATAATACTAAAAATAAAAATACTATTATATTTAAAATATAATATTAAATTTAAACTAATTAATTTAAAACTAATTATAATTAGTTTATTAATAATAAAGCTAAAATAATAAATATTAAAGCTTATTTTAATAAAAAAATAGCTAAAAATTTATAATTTTATTTAAATAAAAACTATTTTAATAAAATAAATATTATTTAAAAATTAATAAA
Source organism: Xylaria sp. BCC 1067 (assembly GCA_005188305.1). Lineage (NCBI taxonomy): Eukaryota > Fungi > Ascomycota > Sordariomycetes > Xylariales > Xylariaceae > Xylaria > Xylaria sp. BCC 1067. The sequence continues at coordinate 3,010,466 of SSCS01000001.1, forward strand.
ATATTTATAAACTAAATATTATAATTTTAATTATAAATAAAAGTTTTAAATAAAAAAAAAAGTTTTAAAACTTATTAATATTATAAACTTTTAAAAGTTTAAAAACTAATTTATATATTTAACTAATAAATATAAATTAGCTAAGTTTATATAAAAAGAAAAATTTTATATATATTTTAGTATTATTTATATAAAATATTAAACTTTTAGCTAATATTTTAATAAAAATATTAACTATTTAGCTTTTATTAAATATTATAAATAAATAGTTTATAATATAATAAAAACTAATATTATTAATAAATATTAAAAAGTTAATATTGTTATATTTATAATAATAATAATAAAAACTTTATTAATAAAAAATAATTAAAACAAAAAATATATAACTTTTTAAACTAATAAATTAAAATTATTATAAAAAACTATTATTGCTAATAATAATAGTTTAATAAAAATTTATTTATATTTTAGCTATAAAAAAATATAAAAGCTATTTTAAAAAAATAAATATTTTAATAGCTATAAAAAAATATAAAACTAAAAAATACTTTTTATTAGTTTATTTTAAAAAAAACAAAAATAAAAATAAAAAAGTAAGCTTTATTGTTTTATTTATATAATATAACTAAAAAAATAAAAATAAAAAAAATAATAATAATACTATAAATATAAAAAAGATTTAACTTTAAAAACTATAAACTTTTTTTTAAAAAAACTATTAATAAAACTAAATATAAATAATATAAATTTTTTAACTTTATATATTAAAAAAAATTTATTTTTAATAATATATATAATAATATAAAATAAATAAACTTTTATTTTTTAAATAGCTTTATTAATATAAAAATAAATAGCTATATTTTTATAAATAATAGCTTTATATAATAAATAATATTTAAATTAAATATTTATATAATAATTAATTTTAAATAATAAATAGTTTTTAAATATAACGTTAGCTTTTAATAAAATATTTATAAAGCTATAATTATAAACTTTTATTTAAAAAGCTATATTTTTAAATAAATATTTTTAATTTTAATTAATATAAAATATAATTTATTTATTAATAAACTATTTTATAAAAAGTATAATAAATTATTTAATTTATGCTAGGAAAATTTTATATTTTTATTAATATTACTATAAATTATAAAAAAAAAAAAAATAATAATAATAAAATAAATAATATTTAGTTTATATATTAATAAATTTTATTTTATTTATTAATAAACTACTATAACTATTACTAATTATTAAAACTATACTATTAATTTTTACTAATAATAATAAGCTTAATATAAATTATTAAATATTATAAACTAATAAAAACTAGCCTATTAAAAAAACTAAGCGTAAAGCGTAAAAATAAACATAAACGCAAAAAAAAGCACAGCTAAAAAAACGCCAAAAAAAAAGCTATAGTTATATAATAAATTACTTATAAAAGCAAAATTACTTAAAGTAATTAAAATAATTTAAAAATATAAAAAATAATTACTAATAAATAATTAAAATAATTAAATAATTATAATAAAATAAATAAAAAAAAATTATTATATTTATAAAAAATTTTTATATAACTAGTTATTTTTTATTTTATTTATTAATTTAAATTTATAGCTATTTTTTAAAATTAGCTATTTAATATATATATATTTATAACATTAATATTAATTATATTTAACTATTAATATTTAGCTTTACTTTTTAACAAATAAAACTTTAAAATATACAGTTTTTATAATAATATAGCTATTTTAAATTAAATATGCTTTATTTAAAATAAGTTATAATATTTTAATAAATTATTATTTAGTAACGTTTAATATATTAATAGTTAAAAATAATAATAGCACTTATATTAGTTTAATAAACTTTTATTATACTTTAAATATAATTAAAACAATTTAAAGCAAATAACAAATAACTTAAAAACTAATTAATAAATAAACTAAATTAAAAATCGAAAACTTTATATAATTTAAATTATAAACTATTAAACCTAGTTTATTTTAATAAAAATTTAATAATATTAAAGGATTTTTAACTAGCTTAAAAGTTTACTTTTAAAACTTTTTATATATATTAAAATAAAATAAAATAAAATATATAATATAAAAGGATTTTTTATAAGCAATATATTAAAATAGTTTAAACAATAAATTAAAACGTATTTAATAAACAATTTAAAGTTAATTATAATTAAGCTAAGTAAAATATTTAGTTTATTTAATATTTTTATATAATAACTTATAAGTATATTTAATAACTTAAAAAAAAATAATAAGCAAAAAAAAAAATATTAAAATTATAATAAACAGGCTTAATAATAGCTTTTATAGCTATATTTAAATAAGTACTTTTTTGTACTTTATAAAACAACAAAAAAACATTAATAATTATTTTTTATAACTAACACACTTCGGTACGGGGTGTGGCCTTTGCAGTGCCATAGTGTAGCTGTGGCACCCGTAGGGAGCCACTAAGGCCTTACCAGAAAAAGAGGTCCTTTTTAAGGCTCCTGCCTTTGGCTAAAAACTTAAGGAAGTCCTTTTTTTTCTTTTTTTATTATAAAAATACACTTAATTACTAGCACTACCCTTAATTGCCTTTACTAATAACAAACTTAAAAATAAGGTTTAAAATAAATTATATTAAATAAATAAACCTAAGCAATTAAATAAATATATTAATAAAGCTATTAAAATTAATAATTACTAATTTAAACAATAATAATAAAAAAAAAATATATATATATAAAAGTTTATAATATTAATAAATATAAGCAAAAAATAAATATAATAATTAATAGTTATAAAAACTTATATAAAATTAATAAAATTTAATATAATAATAAAAAAAATTTATAAAAAATTATTTTAAAACTAAATATTTTAATTATAATAAGTATAGTTATATAATATAATAATATAAAAAAGCAAAAAAAATTAAAGCTTAAAAAAAAATATATTAATAATAAATAATAATTTAAAACAAATAATAATAATAGTAGTTATAATATTAAAAATTAGTAATATATAAATAAAAAAATAACAAAAAAAAATAAAATTTATTTTTAACTATAAATTATATAAAAATAAATAAAAAATATATATAGTTTATTTTTTTATATAATAATTTATAAAAGTAAAATAATAATAATTTATTAATAATAATTTATTAATATTTAAAAAATATTATAAAGTTATTTATATAAATAACTTAGTAATAATTATTAATAATAAGTTAAACTAATAAAAAATATAAAAAGTAAAAAATATAAATTTAATTATAATATATTAATATAAAACAAAAATAAATATTAAACGTATATAAAAAATAAACTATATAAAATATATAAAATAAACAAAATAAATAATTTTATAATAGTTTTATTAAAAAATATATATATTATATTAATAAAAAATAATATAATATATATTTAATAATAAAATATTATAGTTATAAATAAAATAAAGTTTATTTTAAATATTTATATATTATTAAATTAAAAATAGCTTAAAAAAATAAATATATTTATAATATAAATATTAAAACATATAAGCTATATAAAAATAATAACTAGCTAAAAAAAAAATGTTTAAAAAAGTTTAATAATTATAAATTTAAAATATATTAATATTAAATATATTAAAAGTAAATAATAAACTTTATAGTAAAATTAATATAATATAAAATATAATATTTTATATTTAAAAATAAAAAAAATAAATATAAAAGAAAGCTTAATTTATAAATAAAACTAAACTTAATAAAAAGTTAAATAATAAATTAAAATATAAAAACTTTAAATATAACTTTAATAATTAAAATAAAAATAAATAATTTAAATAATTTAAAATAAAATATAAAAATAATAGTAAAAAATTAAATATATAATAATATAATATTATTAAATTAAAAATAAAAACTAAACTTAAAATTAAAAAAATATAATAAAATATTATAAATTTTTTATATAATATATTAATATTTATAATATAAAAAAAAAAATATATATATATAGTTTTTATAAAAAGCAAATAAATAGCTATTTTTATAACTATATAAAAAAAATATTAGCTAAATAATATTAATTTATTAAAATTTTTAAAAATATATTATATTTATATAAAATATTAGCTATTTATAAAAATATATATTAAAAAAAATATTAAAAAAATAGTTTTAAAAATATATTATTAAATATATATATTATATAAAATATAATATTAAAATATAATATAATAATAAACTAATAAAACAAAATAAAAATATTTAATGTTTTTTAAAAAAAAGTAAAATATAAAATAATAACTAAATAATATATTAATATAAATATTATTAATATAATAATTTTAAAAAAATATATAATTAAATATTTTTAAAAAAAATAATATATATTATAAATAAAAAATAATAAAAAAAAGTTATAATAAATTAATAACTAGCTTAAAAGCAAAATATAAAAGTTTTAAATATAATAAATATAAAAAATATAATATATATAATAATTAAATTAAAGTATTAAAATAAAAAGCTTTAAATATTTATTAATATAAAAGCTTAAATAAGTTTTATTTTATTAAAAATTATTAAAAGTTTATAAATATTAATAAAATTAAAAAAAAAATTTTATTTATTAATAACTATTAATAATAGTTTAATTTTTTATAACTATAAAATTATTAAAAAAAAAACTATAAAAATTTTTTTTATATTTAAAAATATAAAAAAAAATTTATATTTAATATTATAAAAATATTAAAGTTTAATATTATTTTAAAAATATTTTAGTTATAAGCAAACAATTTTATAATAAATTAAAAAACTAGCTATTATTTATAAAATTTATAAAAAAAAAATTTATTTATTAATTAATTAGCTAAAAAAGCTATATTAAAAAAATTTATATAAATATTTATAATATATTTAATATTAAAAAAGTTAAAATTAAAACTTTATAAAAAATTATTTAAAAAATATAAAAAATATAATATTTTATTTAATAAATAATATAAAATAATAATAAAAATACTAAAATATAATAAATAAAATTATAAAATATTTTTTAAAAAAAAAAAAAACTAAAATATTTTTTTTTATTTATATAAATAAAAATTAATTTATAAAATTAAATAAATATTTTAAAAAAAATTTTACTAAAAAATTTATATAAAATTTAAAATTATTAATAAAATTACTAATTTTATAAATATTAAAAAAACTAAACAAATAAAAAAAAATATATTAAAAATTATATATAAATTATAAATATTTTAATTTTATTATAAAAAAGTTTATAAAACTTTTATTAAAAATTAAAAATTTAAAAAATTAATTATAAAAAATAAAATAGTTTATAATATTTAATTTATAAAATATATATTATTAAATAAAAATTATATTAAAAAATAAATAAAAAATAATGTTTAAAATATTATATAAACTATATAAATATTTAATTATATTATTTAAATTTATAAATATATTAATAAATTTTTAATTAATAATTATAAATATATTATATAAGTTTATTAATAAATTTATAATAATATATTTAAATAATACATTAATATATTTTAAAAAATATAATAAATATATTATAAAATATTAAATTAAAAATATATTTATAAAAAAGTAAATTTTATAAAAAAAAAAAAATTTTAAATTTATAATTATATTAAAATAAATAAAAATTTAAAACTTTAAAATATTAATTATAAAAAATTAGCTAATATTTAAAAATATTAAAAATATAAAATTTTAGTTAATATTTATAAACTATATTTAGCTTTTTATATATAAATTTAAAAAAATAATAATATTATTTATAAACTTAATAAAAAAAATAATAAATTTTTATAAATAAAAAAAAAATAGTTAATATTTAAAAAAATTAAAAAAAATATTAAATAATTAAATATTATAATTATTAAACTTAAAAAAAATATAAAATTAAAGTTAATATTAATATATATATTATAAATAAATAGCTAAAATAATAAAATTAAAATAAAAAACTATATTTAATAATATTTTTTTTAAAAAAGTTTTTAAAATTATAAATAAACTATTTTATATTAAATAAAAAACTAATAATAATAATTTAAATATTTTAAAAATAAAAATATTACTTAATAAAAAGTATTAAACTAATAAAAGTTTATTTATATTATAAAAACTTTATTATATTTATAATAATAAAAATATTAAATAAATAATAAATAAAATAAACAAAATTTTTATTATAGTTTAATTTTAAAATTATATATATTAAAAGCAAAAAAATATTAATATAAATATTTTTAGTTAAAAATTAAATTATTATAATAATATATTAAAAAAAAACAAAAATTATTAAAAGTAAATTTAAATAAAACAATAATAATTATAATTATATAGTTTAATTATAATATATAAATAAAAAAAATTTAAAAATTATTATTAAATAATAAATAATAAACTAAAATATAATAAATATTATAAAATAAAAATAAAAAAGTATTAATATATAATAAATAAATTTAATAATATAGCAAAATATTAATTAATTTAAAATAATAAAAATTATAATATAAATTAATTAAAATAATATATAAATATTTATTATTAAAACATTAAAAAATACTATTAATTTAATAGTATAAAAAAATAAAAAAAATAATAAAAATTATAATATTTATAAAAAAACAAAAATAATTTAATATAAACTATATAAGTTATTATAATTAATTAATATTTTAAATAAAATATAAAAAATTATAGCTTTTAATTTTATTATTAAACTATTAAAGTTAAAAAAACTAATAATAAAAATAAAATATTATTTTATTTTTATATTAATAAATAAATTAATAAAATATAAATATTTTATATTATATATAAAATTAAATATTATAAAAAAACTAGTTTATATAATTATAAAGTATATATTTAATAAATATAATATATTAAAATAAATTATTATAAATAAAAAAATATTATAGTATTAAAATTTTAATAATTTTTAATAAAAGTACTAAAAATTAAATATAAAATATTAACTATTTATTATTTATAAATAAATAAATAAATAAAAAAGTTAAATTAAATATTAAAATAATATTTAAAATATTATTTAAATAAAAAATAAAATAACTAAATTAAATTATTATTAATAGTAAAATATATATATAATAGTTTAAAAAATAAAATAATAAAAATATTACTATTTAAAATAAACTATAAATATAATTTAAAATTAAATAAAAATATAATTTAAAAAATTATAGTATTAAAAATAAAAACAAAAACTAATAAATTTATTAAATTATAATAAAAGTTATAAAAAAACTTATATTTATTTAAATATAAATAAAAACTTATTATAATAAAATAAAATTATTAAAACTAATTTATAAAAAAAAAATAAAGTTTATTTTTAAAAATAAAATATTAAAATAAAAAAACTAAGTAATAAAATTAATTTTAAATTATTAAAACTATTTAAAATTAAAAAAGTTATTTTAAAAACTAACTATTAACTATTACTATTTTAAAAAATAAAAATATATTTAATATTTTATATTTTTTTAATAAAAAAAGTATTAAAAAATATTAAACTAATAATATAACTAAAAATAAAACTAAACTAAAATATATATAATATTAAAAAAATACTAAATTTATATTAAAATAATAAAACAATTAAATATTTAATAAAATAAAAAAAATATATATATATAAAAAATATATAAAAACTTAAAAAATATTTATAAAATATTATATAAATAGTAAATTTGTTTTATTAATAGTATTTTAACTAATTAAAGCTAAAAAAGCAAAATTAACTTTTTAAACAAAAAAAAAGCTAAAAATATTTTAATTAAAATTAAAAAAGTTAGTAGTAATAAAAAGCTACTAAAATATTTATTATTATTTTTATTTATAATTAATAGTTTTTATTTTTTTAAAAAATTTAAACTTATAATAAAAAAACTTAGTATTATACTTTTTTAGTATTTTATTTTATTTTTTTAAACAATTTAACTTTATTAAAGTTTTTTTTAAAAAAATATATAATATATATAATTTAATATATATTTATTAACGCTTATTTTTAAACTTATAATATTTATAAATAATTTAAACTAAACTTATAAAATATATTAATATTTTATATAATTAACTATATTTAATATATAAAATATAATAGCTAAAATTAAAAAATTTAAAATATTTAAATTTAAATAAAATATAATAAACATAAAAATTAATAAAAGTATTAAATTTAAATATATAAAAAAATAAACAAAAACGTTTTAAAAAAATATTATAAATATTTATAAATAAAAAGTTAGCTATAATAATAAAAAAGTTAAAAAAAATAAAAAAAAATAAAACTTTTAAAAATATAATAAAAAATTTATTATTTATTAAAAATAATAACTTTAAAAAAAATAATATTATAAACTAATAAAAATTAGCTTATTAAAAAAACTGAATATAAAATATAAAAATAAATATAAATATAAAAAAAAGTATAGCTAAAAAAACGCTTAAAAAAGCTATAATTATATAATAAATTATTTATAAATATAAAATTACCTAAAATAATTAAAATAATTTAAAAATATAAAAAATAATTACTAATAAATAATTAAAGTAATTAAATAATTATAAAAAAATATATAAAAAAAATTTATTATATTTATAAAAGATTTTTTATATAATTAGTTATTTTTTACTTTATTTATTAATTTAAGCTTATAGCTACTTTTTAAAATTAACTATTTAATATATATATATTTATAATATTAATATTTATTATATTTAACTATTAGTACTTAGCTTTACTTTTTAATAAATAAAACTTTAAAATATATAGTTTTTATAACAATATAGCTAGTTTAAATTAAATGCGCTTTATTTAAAATAAGTTATAATATTAAGCAAAAAAAATATAAAAAATAAATTGCTAGCTAGTAATAAATAAAATAAAACTTTTAACTAAAAATAAAATAATATAACTTTTATAAAAAAAAACAAAAACTATAAAATAATAATATAACTTTTAAAATTTATATTAATTATATTAAAACGTTATAAAATAATATAAATATAAACTTATTATTAATATTATAACTATTAATATAACTTTTTTTATAAAAGCTTTATATTAAAATAAAATAAACATATATATTATTAGTATTATTAAAATTAACTTAATAATTTGCTGTAAAAAAATATAAATTATTTTTTTAAAAAAAAAAAAAAAGCTAAAATAAAAAGCTTAAAAATTAGTACTAAAAAAGTATAAACTATTTTTTAAAACTTTTAATAAAGTAAATTTTAATATTTTGTTTTTTAACTAATTAATTAATTATTATATTAAGTTTACTTTAAACAAAAATAAAAACAACTTAATAAATAGCTTATTATATTATATATTTTTTTAAAAAACTAAAAGTAATATAAAAATATATAATAAAAAACTTAAAAAAAAAATTTATTATATTAAAAAATATATTATTTATAACTTTTATATTATTTATTTTTAAATTTAATAAAAGGTTTAAATTTTATATAAACTATTAAAAAGTTAATATAATATTTAAAAAAAACTACTATTTATTATTTTTAATTAATAAAATATTATTATATATTTTAAAAGTTTAAATTTTTATTAAAATAAATATTTAGTAAATATTTTATTAAATTTATATATATTTTAATAATAAAAACTTAACTATATTTAAAATATAATATAAGTTATTTAAATATAAAATATTACTTTTTAAATTTATTAATAGTTTAGCAATTTTTTAACGTTATATTAATAATATTTTAAGCAAATATTTAAACTATTTTTATAATATTTATATTAATAATATTTTTATTTATTTAAATAATTTTAAAAAATATTAAATATATATTAAAAAAGTACTAAAAAAACTATAAAATTTAAAATTATAAGCTAACTTAAAAAAATATAAATTTTATATAACTAAAACAAAATATTTAAGCTTTATTATAAAAAAAATAGCATTAAAATAAATTTTAATAAAATATTTATAATTAAAAATTAGTTTAAGCTTAAAACTTTTAAAAAAATAAAATTATTTTTAAAGTTTTATAATTTTTATTAATATTTTATTTTAAAATATAGCTATATTATAAAATTATTATTTAATTTAATATAAAAAAATAGCTTATTTTATTAAAATAAAGCTTATTAAAAAATATTTAATAAGCTAAAAACTAAACTAATATTAGTACTAGTACTAAACTATTATTATTATAATTAAAAAATATAAATAAAAACTAATATATTAAATAATATTATTATTAGTTATTTTTTTTAAAAAAAAATAGCAAGTAATATTTTATTAGCTTTTTTTAAAAAATAATATATAAAATAAAACTTAATTATAATATTTATAATAAAAAAATATTAAAAGTAATAAAAGCTTTATAATATTAAAAACTAAAGTTAATTAATAACTATTAAATATAATTATTTTTTATTATTATTAATTATAAAACTTTTAAATATTTTAATATAAAATAAAAACTTAACTTTTAATAAATAAACTAAGCTAATTTATTAGTATAATATTATTTTTTAATAACTTACTATTTAAAAATAAAAAATATAATAATAAATGCTATTATATAATAATAAAATAATTAATAATTATAAAAAAACAAAATTAAGCATTAATAATATATAATAATATTTAAATTAATAAAGCTATTTAAATATTATAAAAAGCTAGCAATAAGTAATATTTTTATAATAAATATATTATTTTTTACTATTATATTAATAAATAAAGTATTAATAATAAACTAAAAATTTTAAAACTTAAAAATATATTATATAAAAGTATATAAAAGCTTAAATAATAAATAAGCTATATAAAATAAACTAGTTATTTATAAAAAATAATTAAAAGTTTTTTTTATTAATTATTTTTATATTTATATTTTAAAAAAAATATATAGTTATATTATTACTACGTATTTTAAATAGCAAAAAATATAATAATTAATAATAATATAATATTAATAGCTAAAATTAGCTATAAATTATAATAAATATATTATTAATTTTATAAAATATTATTTAGCTAAAGTTTTATATAATAAAACTTTTAAACTACTATAACTTATACTAATATTTTTATATTTATTTTAATATATTATAATAAACTTTAAAAAAATAACAATAAATAAAAAAAAAGCAAATTTATATTTATAGTAATAAATTAATTAAATAAAGCGCTATAATTAATACTATATAATAAAAAAGTTATTACTATTAAAGCAGCTTAGCTATATTATAAAAAACTATTTAAAGTTTATAAACTACTAAAATAAATTAGTTTAAATTAAAATCTTTAATTTATTTTATTATTTATAAATAAATTTGCTAAAATTTTATAAATTAAATAAAATTTATTTTTAGTAAGTTATTATAAGTTTATAAAACAAGCAAAAATTATTATTAAATATTTAAATTAATAGCTTTATTTATATTATAATTATTATTAAATAAATTAAGTAATGTTATGCTTTAAGGGCTAATATATCTTATAGCTTAGTTTAGCCTAGTTATATAGTACTACGCGGACTTTGTATAGCTTTAGTTATTTATTTCAAAATAGTTTAAATAAAAGAATTAATCCTTTTTATACTTTATAATTTAAAGCTATTAGTTTAATAGTTAATAGCTAAACGATTTGTTTGTTTAATACTGTTATAACTATATTATTAATATTTTAATATTTAAATTTTAAGTTTTAACGGATAGCTTATAACTACTACTACTTTTAAACTATAAAATGCTATTTTAAACATTATTAACTTTTAAATATAAATATAAATATATTTATTTTAAAAATAAAAGAAATAAAAAAACAAAAATAATAGCAGATATAAAATATAGCTTTTGTTTATAAAACTATAATTTTTTTGCTGTTTTTTTAATATTATATTATTATTAGTTTTATTTTTATTATAGCTTTATAATTATATATTAAATAAACTACTTCGATTATTAAATAACGCTAGAAAACTTTTTTAAGTATTATTAAATAAAACTAAAAAGTAGTTACTAAACAGTAATTTTATTTATAAATATATTAAACTTTATAAATTTATAAAAGATTTAAAAAATATAAGTATTTTATAAATTATAAAAGTTAAATTAGCACTAAAAAATAAATTTAATAAAATTATAATAGAACATTTTAACGTAAGTATATTTTATATACTAAAATAATAAACTAAAATATTGTTTATTATTTTATTTTATTTTTTAAAGTAAAAAGTTAATAAGTAGTTTTTTTAATAAGTTGTTTAGTTAATAAAACTAATTTATGCTGCTTTAGTTTTTTAAAATATAAAGTAAAATATTTTTATTAAATAGTAATCTTATAAAAATAAACTTTAATTTTAATTTATTAATTTTAATTTTATATTATATATACTAGCTTAAATAATGCTTTTATTTATAAAATAAAATATTAAACTAAAAGTACTATAGCAAATTAAAATATTTATACTAAAAAATATTAAATTTTTATTAGTATATTTTAAACGTTTTATAACTAAACGTTTTATAATTAAAAGTATTTAAACTTTTATAACTTATATAAAAAATAAGTTATTATAAACTACTAATAAACCTATAATAAACAAATATTTATAAATATTTATAGTAGTAATAAAAAATAAAATAAGTTAAACTTGTTTTATATTAGTTAAATATAAAGCTATATAAACTATTTAATAAATAAAAAAAATATTTAATAAGTTAACTTAAATATAAATTATTATTAAAAAAATTTAAATATAAACTATAAATATAATAAATAATTATAATAATAATTTAACAAACGCTTTAAAACTATTAAAACTAAACTTAATAGTAATACTACTATAAAATAATACTATTAAAATATTAATTTAAAAGTTTAAAAATTTTATTAATGTTTTAAAAAATAATAATTAAAAAAATATATTAAGCTAAAAAATATTTAATATTAAATATTTAACTTATATATATAAAGATCTTTTAATATAAAAAACTATATATAAATTAGCAGTAATATTTATTAATATAATGTTTATTTTTTTAAAAATAATATTAAAAAATATATAAAAAATAACGTTTATAAAACTATTATATAGCAAAATTTTTTATAACTATTAAAAAGATTTACTTAATTATAATAAGCAAAAAAAATATTTTTGTAAATTAAATAATAAATATTTAGTAGTTTAAATATTGCTTTAACTAAAATTATAAAATATTTTAAACTAAATATATTAAATATTTTTAATTAACTAAAAAGCTTAATGTTTAATTTTTTAACTGCTAAAATTTAGTTAAGCAAATTAATTTATAAATAAATAAAAAGCATTTTTTAGCTAGCTTATACTATAAAACATAGTATAGTACTTTAGTAAATGTTTAAAATATATAATCTGCTTTATTTATTGCTATAGTAGCTAATAGCTTAATTAATAATAGCTTTTATTATAAATAACTTTTTAAATTATTTTAAAAAAAAAACTAAAGCATATAAAAATTAGCTAATATAAAGTAACTTTTTATTATATAAACTTAAACATTTAATAATTAGCTAAATAATAGCTAAAAAATAACTTTTATTAATACTTTAAAAACTAATATTGCTAGCTTTAAATATATATAGCTATAATACTAAAAAATTACTTTAAACTTATAACAATAAATATAAAAAATATAAAAAAACTATAAATATATAAATTATTATAAAAAAAACAATAACTAATACTATTATAAAGCAGCTAATTAATAAACTAAACTTTAAAGTAGTTTATTTAATAAATATAAATATAAATACTTTAAGCAAAGTAACTATTAAAGTAATTATAACTATAAATATAAACGTAGGTTTAAATATAAATATAAATATGCTATATAAAACAATAAATGTTTTAGTTATAATAATTTTAGTTATAGAAACTTTAATAAAGGCAATTTTATTTGCGGTAAATTTAAAAAAAGATTATATAAATAACTTTAAACTAAAAGCTGTTTAAAAAATAGCGCTAATAAGTTTATAGCAATAAATATAAACATTAAAGCTATTTTAATAAAATATATATATTTATAAACAATATAAATTAAAAAATATAAAAAATATAACTTTTAAAAAATAAATACTTTATATTAAATAAATACTTTATATTAAATAAATACTTTATATTAAATAAATACTTTATATTAAATAACTTTACTAATAATAATAAAAAAAATTTATAGCTAATTAAAAGTTTTTATTTTATATATATTTATTTAATTAAATATATTTTTTAACTAAATATATTTGTTTAACTAAATAGTAATAAAAAACTAATAAATATGCTATAAGTACGATTAGGTCTTTTTATTACGTAATAAATATATGCTATATATATATAAAAATAGCTATTATAAAAATAAAAGCCTAGTAGCTAAAATAAACGAAAATAGTTATTATAAAAATAAAAGCCTAGCGGCTAAAACAAAAAAAATAACTATTATTATAAAAAATAGCGCAAATAATAACGCAAATAACAAATAGTATATAGTAATAAATTAAAACATTATAAACAAAAAAATCTAGATAATTATTTTAAATTTTATACTAGTAAATTATTTTATATTTAAAGCTAAATTTACTTATATTAAAATAGCTTTAAAACTAGTAAAAAGCTAGAAATTAAATACTGTTTATATAAATATAAAAGCTTTAAATATTATAGTTAACTAAATATAGCTAATATTAAAAAAATAACAGTTTTAAATTATTATTTTAGCTAAAAAAACAACTATTAAAAGTATAAGCAGTTTAGTTTATATAATTAAAAAAGCTATTTTTATAATTAATATACTAGCTAATATAACATTAAATAAACAAGTTAAAATAAATATATTTATAAAAGTATAAATAAACAATAAACTAAAGCTAAAATTTTTATTTAAAACGCTATAAATAAAAACATATTAAATAATAATAAATTAATAAGTGTAGTTATAAGTGTAAGGATATTTAATAAAAAAGTAAAATGTAAATTTAAAGGAAAAGGCGGTTATAGTTAAGGTTTATAAAGTAAACCTTTATATACGTTATAGCAAACACTTTTATAAAAACTTATAGGTTTTTAGCTATATAGCTATAGTATAACCTATAGCTATAACTAAAAGCTATAGCATATATAGCTTATAGCTATATAGTTATTTTTATAGATTTTATTAAAGTGTTAAAACATATAAAAAAACTGTACTATTTTTAATATAAATAGCGTTTTATATAAGTATTTAATTATAACCTTTTAAAAACATTAAACTTTAGCTATTTTTTTTGTGTTTTTTTTTATTTATATTTGTTGCTATTAATTGCTTTTTTTTAGTTATTTTAACTTTTGGTATTTTTTATAGCTGTTTTTTGCTTTGTTTTATAATTGGTATTGCTTTTAGCGCTATAACTATAAATGTTGTTTTTACCTTTTTTTTAGCAATAAAAAACCTTTTAAGCGTTTGCGTACGTTTTTAGTAAAGTATTATTAAAAGTATTAAAGAAAGGTTATAGCGTTTTTAATAATTGTTTATTAAATTTTAAAAGTAATATAAATAATAAGCTATATGCTAGCAATTATATTTATAGCTTTAGATTTTTTATTTAATTAAATAATTAAACTTATTTTTTTTTTAGTTAAGTTAATATTATAAAATGTTTTTAATTTTATATATATTATTATTGTTAAAATTAAACTACTATTTTGTTTTAATAAGCTTAAGCAAAAAAATAGTACGTTAAAATAAGTTTTTGTTATTTTTAATAGGTTATAAATAAGTAACTAATACTACTAAATATATATAATAGTAGTTAAAAATGTTTAGCTTATATATTAAGTTATTAATATAATATATAATTTTAAAAGAACTAGTATATTATTATAAATATTTTTTTAAAAAGTAACTAAATAAGTAGTAGCTATTATAAAGTTATAGTAGTACTTTTTATTTAATTATAAATTAAAAAAAGCAATATTTAAAATTAAATTAATATTTAGATTTAATAGTAGTAAAGTTTATAGCTAACTTAATATTTTGCTTTAAATATTTATAAATTGCTTATATATTTTTAAGCTTTCGATTTTTTTAGCTTATAATTATATTTAAAGGTTTAAATAATTTAAAACTATATAATTGTTTATATAAAAATAACTATATAACTTATAAATATATAGAATTAAAGTTTTATTATAAAATAAAAAATAGTTTTATTTAATTAAAGTTTAGCTATATAAAATTATAATATTATATAATAAGTTTTACTGTTTAGTTTTTTTGCTTAAATAGTTTATTATTTTATAAATAGTAAGCTATAGTTATTAATAGTTTAATATTTAGCGCTTTTTATATATTTTACTAAAATTTAAAAATAAATTTATAATTATAGTTAAAAATAATATTTTTAAAAATATTTTAGTTATTTAATAATAATTGCTTTATAAGCGTTATTTTTTATTTTTTTGCTATATATTTTTTATTGCTAAAAATAAATAGTAATTATTTAAATATATAGTATAATATAAATATTAAATAGTTATATATATTATAGTAAGCTTTATTTATTAGTTACTAAAATATACTAATTAACTTAATTAGTAGTAGCTTTATAATAAAGTTAATTGCTATAATATATATAAATAAAGTATTTTTTAGTTAAATTAGTTATAAGCTGCTAACTAGCTTTAATTAATTAATACAATTATATTTATAATTTAAGTAATACTTTATATACTTTTTAACTAACTATAATTTATAATAAATAAAATAAAGTTTAAAGTTTTTAAATATATATATAAATTTTATATAATATTTTTTATTATATACTTATTTAAATATTTGCTATGCTATTTTATAAAAAATATATAGCTTTTTTATTTTTATTATAATATTATATATAAGTTTGTTTATAATATAAAAAAAATGCTTAAGCTTAAAAAAAATATTAACGTTTTTATTAATTTTATAATATTTATTACAATATAGCTTATTTAAAATCTTTTTATATTAATAGTTAGCTTTATAAGCAATTTTAAAATTTTTAAGCTAAATATTATTTATAATTGTTTTACTTATATATTTTATTATATTATAAAATATTTTATTATTTTATATTATATTAAAAACAGTAAACTTATTAAATTTTTATAACTTATTTATTTTAATATATAGCGTTTTATATAGCTTTTAAATAACTTAATATATTAAAAATATAATTTAGCTTGCTTAAAAAATAGTATATTTATATATTATATTAAAATAAGTATATTAATAAATTAACTAGCTTATTATTAGCTTAATTTATTATAAAAATATTTAATATTGTTTAGTTTATAATATTTTTTATTATAAAATAATTAGTAAATACTATTATAAATATTTTATTTAACTAAATAATTATTTAAAGTTTTTTTATAGCTTATATTAAATATATTACTTTTAATTTAAATAATTTATATTTTATTTTAGCTTATAATAAATATTAACTTAAATATATTATAAGCTAAATTTTATTTGCTAAAATTATATTTTTTAATACTTATTTATAGTTAAAAATAATATAAAATATTATTATACTAAAACTTTGCTTAAAAAAGCTATTAATTTAAAAATATAATAAATAATTAAAGTTATAATAATATAAAGTTGTTTTATAATAAATAATATTTTATATTATATTAAATAATATAATTTTAGTAAAAGTTAAATTATAGTAAGTTAACTAGTAGTATACTTTATAATACTTTAAGTTACTATTTATTATATATTTTTTTTTATAATTTTAAATAAATAAAATAGTTTTATACTTTTATAATAGTTTAGCTATTTATATATAATAAAGCAATAAGCTATAAAAAAATCTATTAGTATTTAAGTACTATTTAAAAGCTTTTAAAAAGTTAAAAAAAAGCTAATTATTAAAAAGCTTAAACTTTTTAGTAGTTATAAATATATTTAACGTATTTATTTAAAACTTAAATAATTTTACTAAAAAGTAACTAATAAAAAACTTTTTTAAAACTATTATAATATTTTATTCTTTAAATAAACTAAATATAATTTTTAAATATTTAATATAATTAATAAAGTTATTTAAAAAAATAACAATATTATTAATAAATGCTTTATAATAATAAAAATGCTTATAAAATAAACAATTTATATATTGCTAAATATAAGCAAATAAATTATAAAAGCTTATAAATATAATATTAAACTTTTTTATACTATATAAACTAATAATTATAAACTTGTTTTAATAGTTTAAATATATTTTAAATTAATAAAAAAAGCTAATTATATTTATTATAAATATATATTGTTTGCTTAGCAAGCTACTAATTATATTTTTTTATAAAAAAAAAAGTAATTATTAAATATTACTACTTTATTAAAAGCTTGTAAATTTATAACTATTTAGCTTTTTTTTTTACTATAAACTTTTCTTTATATTATAAAAATAAAATATATAAAAAAATATAGCTTATTTATTTATATTATATAGTTTTTTTTATAAAATATATTATAAGTTTTATTAAAAAGTTTTATATTTTTATAATTAAAAAAATATAAATATAAATTAAATTTAATATTTTATTATTTATTAATAAATAAAACTTTAAGCTAGTTTTTAAATAATATATTAACTTTACTTTTATTAGTTTATATATTATATATTTTAATAATATTTATAAACTTAGCTAATTTTAATATTTATTTAAAATAAATATATATTTTTTGCTTAGTAACAATTTTAAAAAAATCGGTTAGCTTAAGCTTAAATAGTTTATTTAGCACAAAAAAAAATAGGTAAATAAAAATTATTTTAAAGTTTATAACAATATTTTATATTATATTAATAAATAAAATAATATTTGCTTATATTATATTAATTAGTACTTTTTTTATAAGTAATAATAATATTAAGCTTATATATATATTTATAAAAGCGCTTTTATTAATAATATATATTATAAAAGTTATTATTATATTTTTAAATATATTTTTAAAATTAACTAACTTATTAAAAAATATTAGCTTATTAAAAATATTATTAGTAGCTAAAGTAATAATAGTTAAAAATATATTAAATTTTATATTTATTACTATAATAAAGTTTGCTAATATAAATATATTTAATTTTATTATAGCTATTAATAAAATAACTAAAGCTTTTGTTATAAAAGCAAATATTTTTATAGCTTTTTTTTATAAACTAATATAATAGCTACTATTTTTATTTTTATAAATTTGTTTAAGCTTAGTATTTTTATTAATTTTTATAAACGTATTAAAATTGTTTATTATAAAAACTACTTATAAAGTTTTTATATTAATAATTATATATATAACTAATTTATATATAGCTATAAAATAAAAATTATAATTAATAAACAAAAGTTTATATTTTATTTATAAATAAACGCTTTTTTATTTTATAATATAATAAATTGTTTATTTATAATTTTATATATATATTTATAGCTTTATATTAATATTTTAAATAAAATTATAAAGTTATTAATTTTATAAAAAGTAATTATATTATTTTAATAGTTAATTATAGTTTAATATAGTTATAAAAAATTATTTTTAATAAATATTTTAAATTATAAAAGCTTATTTACTATTTAGTTTTTTTTTTTATATTTAATAATTTTAAGTTTATTTTAAATATTAATACTATAAATAAAAAACAAAAATTAGGCTTATTTTTTTAAATATATTTATTAGTTTTTAATATTAGTAATTATGCTTTTTTTTATTTTAGTAAAATATTTAAATATTTTAAAAAAATTGCGCTTAATTATAGTTTGTTTTATTTTAAGGTTAGCG
Organism: Xylaria sp. BCC 1067; assembly: GCA_005188305.1. Lineage (NCBI taxonomy): Eukaryota > Fungi > Ascomycota > Sordariomycetes > Xylariales > Xylariaceae > Xylaria > Xylaria sp. BCC 1067. The sequence goes on from SSCS01000001.1 coordinate 3,030,402, forward strand.
TAAACTTTTATATTTTTATTAATAAAATTAGTATATGCTTTAAAGCAAAAATATATATAACTAAAATATATATATTTATTATATTTATTAGTACTAAAAGCTTTAATAATTAATATTTTTGCGTTAAGTATTTAGTTTATTAAAGTTTGCTTTTTTTTAAGTATTAAGTAAATAGCGTTTAAAATATTTTCTAGTTTATAAATAATACTTGCTTTTATATACTAGTACTAATAAAAGTACTAAAACAACGCATTATAAAATAGTAAAGTTTTAGCGCAGTATTTATATATATAACATATAAAGTTAACTAATAAAAATATAGTAATTTTTTTAATTTAGTGCTTGCTTTATATATTTATTTATATATTTTAAATATATAGCCTAACTTATATTATTAGTTATAAATAATATATATTAATAATATGTTTATTATATAAAAAAATAATATGCTAGCTTTTTTATATTTTAAAAAACTGCTTTTATTAAATATATATTTATTATTAATAAAATATATATATATTTTTATAGTTATTATATTGTTTATTATTATGTTAATTATAGTTATATTTTTAGCTTTAATTATAGCTTTAATTATAGTTTTAGCTATAATTATAGCTTTAATTATAGTTTTAATTTTGGTTGTTGTTTTGTTAATTTTAATTGTGTTTTTGCTTTTAATTTTAATTTTGGCTGTTTTTATAACTATACTTTTAATTTTAACTGCTATTATAATTGCGATTACTACTTTTATACCGCTTGCTTTTGCTTTTATGTAAGCAATTAGAGCGTTAACTATTATTGCGGTACAAGTACTAGTTTAAAGTCACGGCTGGGTGGCTAGTGGGGGCTGTGCCTACCACCTTAGCCACACCACCGTGATCGCACACACACACACACGTGCACACACAAACACGCACGTAGGCAAACAGCCCCACCTAGCCTCCACTGGACTCGAGGTCAAAATAGCCCCCACGGCCTCGCTGTGTAGATATTTTCTCCTTTCCTCCTCATCTGTAGATTTTCTATACAATATAGCACTTATTGCCGGAGCCCTGCCTTCGTTTTGTTGTGCTAAGTATTACATTTAAGCGTTAATTATTAAATTAGCAATTATTTTAGTTATTATAATAGTTATAACTATTATAATAATTTAATTAATAATTGCTTTAAAATATATTTATAAATAAACTTTTAAAGTTTTTAACAAATAAAAACTTAGTTTTATATTTAATATAAAAATTTTTTTTTTTAGCTTTATATTTTAGTTTATATTAAATATTTTTAATTTTTTATATATATTGTTTAATAGTTTTTTTAGCTTTAAATAGTTAAATATAGTTAGTAATAGTTTTATTTTATTAATTATAAATATTTTTTATAATACTAGCTTAATTTAAATTGTTTAAAACTAATATATTATTAGTATAAATATATTATAGCTTATATTATATATAGTATAGTAGTATATTATAATTTTTAGCTATATTATATAATAATAAAATATTTAATAAAAACTTTTAAATAATATAATTAAGTTTAATTTTAAATTATAAAGTTAGTTGTTTAAAAATATATTTAAGCTTTATTTTATATTATATAAATTAATTAAAAAGTAATATTTTGTTTATTTACTATAATAATACTAATTTAGCTAAAAACTAATTAAACATTACTAAAATTTATAATATATTAAATGCTTTAATATTTATATATTTTATAAAAAAATTAATATAATTAATAAAGCTATATATATTAATATAAATAATTTTTATACTATTAGCTACTATATTTTAGTTATTAAAATTATTTTATTTTAAATTAAATATTTTAATATTATTATATTTAATTTTATAAGTTTTATTAGTAGTAAATTATAAATTAGCATTTAATATACTAAATTTATAAGTAAGGTTTTAATTATAGTTATAGTTATTATTTTTATTATTGCTACTATTATTGCTGCTATTATTTAAATTGCTATATTTTTTAGCTATATACGGTAAGCGGTTTTTAAGCACTAGTAGTAGCTGCTATAGTAGTTATTATAAGGGCTAATTAAAATTTAGCTAATTAGGATTTAGCGGAGGACTAAATCTTTTTAGGCCCTAAGGATTGCTAAAACTGCTTTTTTTTTAGAGAAGGTATTAAGTAGGGTATTGCAAAAATAGCGCGTCTAGAAATAAAGTAAAGAATGGTTAACGCGCTGTATTAAATAGCTGGGTTGTTAAGCTAAACAGCTGCAATATAAATGGTTGTTAAGTAGTGTTATTTATAGCTAATAAAGCAGGTTTAGTTATTTCTAGTGCATTGTTACTGCTTAATATAAGCTTTATAACTGTTTTAGTTAATAGCGTTAAACTAATAGGTTATAAAAATAATGTGCTAAAGCTAAACTATTGTTTTGCTAATAGTAGTAAAAAACTTATAAATTTTACTTTTATAAAATTAAAGTATTTAATACTAGCTTTTTAATTAGTAGCTATATTTAGCTTAGCTATAGCTAAAATATTATATTTTTAGCGCTAATAAGCTATAAAGCTTTTTAATTTTCTTTAAATATTTAATAATAGCTTAAATAAATATATAATTAACTTTATATTTTAATATAATAAAGTAATATTAAATTTTGTTGTTTATTAGTTTTTAACTAAAAAATTAATAGTTTTTTTATTAAAACTTACTATTATAATAAGTAGCGCTAATAAAAATATAGCTAGTTTTATACTTATTATATAAAATATAAAGTAGTTATATAGCAAAAATTTTAGCTTATAAAGTTTATTTATATATTTACTACTTAAAATTAGTTAATTTTTATTTTTTAATAAGTTTATTATATTATTTAGTAAATAGCTTAGTAATATTAGGTTTTTGTTTTTTTAAGCTGTTTAGCTTTTAATTACATAGTTATATAAAATATAGTTTTATAAATGTTAGTTTAAAAAGCGTTTTAGTAAAATAGCGGAAAATAAAATAAACTATGTATAAATTAAATAAAAAAAATAAAATAAGCTTTTATATGCTAGTTTTAATTTAAAAAGGTATATATATGCCTATTTTATTAAAAATATTATATTTAGTTTAAAAAAGGGCAAACTACTATATATATATAAATAAAAAGGAAATTTGCTATATTTATTACTAAAATATAAAGGTATATTACAAAGCTTAGTTTTTAATAAAAACTTTTAGCTTACTTATAAATTTTAATAAAAAATATATTGCTAACTTATATATTAATAAAAACTTTTAGTTAAATATAAAGTTTGCAAAGTATATAAATTAATATAAAGGATTTACGTTACTAAAGGTTTTAGCAAATATATTACTTGCTTTAGTTAGTTAGCTTTAAATAGCAGCGTTAATTTATAGCTACGCAAAAAGCTAATTTCTTGTTTTTAAAAACTAAAATTAATAGTTTAGTTTAGTTAGTTTAGTTTAGTTCTATAAATAAAACTATAAAAAGTATTAATTTAATAAGTGCAGTTATAAGTATAAAAATATTTAGTAAAAAAATAAAATATAAATTTAAAGGAAAAAGCAGCTATAGCTAAAGTTTATAAAGCAAACTTTTGTATATATTATAGCAAACACTTTTATAAAAACCTATAAGTTTTTAGTTATATAGCTATAGTATAGCCTATAACTATAACTAAAAGCTATAGTATATATAGCTTACAGCTATATAGCTACCTTTGTAAATTTTATTATAAATATACTAAAAAGATATTTTATTATTAAAGCAATAAAAATAGTTATAATATTAGTAATAATATAAAAGCATAATTTATTTATTTAAAAAAAAGTATAAGCGTTTTATAACGTAATAATTTAACTTAAAACAACTTAAATAATACTAGTAAACTATATAAACTTATTAAAATAAATAATAAACAAATGCTTAAAAAAATATACTTTTATAGCAAGTATAAATAGTTTATTTAATGCAATTTTTAATAAAAAATAGCAAAATATATTCTGTTTAAAAATAATACTAAAAAAATAATAAAAATATAAAAAAAATTTTAACTAAAAATTATTAAAAATATAAAAATTAATAAAAAATAGTAAATTAACTAGCAAATAGCTACTAAAAATATAAATATATATTTAAAATATAAATTTAAGCTAATAAATAAAACATTAAAATATTTATTTAATATATTATAAAATAAAATATAAAATATATAAATAAAAAATAATATATTAGCTAAGTAACAAATAAGCAAAAATAATAAAAAAAGCTTAAAATAACCTAAAAATATTTTATTTAAAGTTATTAAATATAAAGTTTATATAGCAAACAAAAATAAATAATATATAAATAAAAAAATTAAAACGTTTAAAAAATATAATATATAAATACTAAAAAAAATAATATAACTTTTAAAAAATAAAAAACTATAAATAAACTTAATAAAAAAATAGCAAAACTAATAAATATAAATAAAATTATATAAATTTAAAATTAAAAATAAAAAAGTACTAAATAATATATTTAACTTAATATACTTTAAAAAAAAATAAACTAAATATATAAACTAATACTATTTAAATATTTTATATTTATAAAATAAAAAATAGTTAATAGTTAATATAAAAAATAAATTATTATAAACTTTTATTTGTTAAATATAATAATAATATTAAATGTTTATTTAATATTAATATAAAATAAAATTATAGCAGATATTTAAAGCAAAAAAGTAATATTAATGTTTAATATAGCATTTTTTTTTTATTAATTACTAGTTTATTTTAAATATAAAAATTAAATAGTAGTTATATCTTTTTAAAAACTAAAAATATTTAACGTAATATTAATAAAATATAAAAATAGTTTAATATATAGTTAAAAATTTATAGATTTAATTTTAAAAAAGTTTAAATGTTTTTATTAAGCTTATTTAAATAATATTATTATATTTAACAATTTAAAAAACAAATATTTATATTATATAAATATAGTTTTAAAAAAGTTTAAAAATATTAAACTAATATTTTTACTAAAAAAATTTTTTTATAAATATTTATTTATTAATTTATTAAAATTGTAAATAAATAAATAAAAAATATATATAACTAAAAACTAAATTAAAGTTATTTAAAAAATTTGCTTTTTAAAAATGTTTAAAAAACTAAAAATATATATTAAAATAGCTATATAGCTAAAAAAATATATTTTATAGTTTTAATAAAAAATATTATTACTATAAATAAAAAAATAAATATATTTAAAAAAGTTTAAAAAGTAAAAAAAATACTAATAAATAATATAATAACAAAAAAAATTAAATATTTAAATAAAAATTTAAGCTAATAAATATTAAAAAATAAAACTTTAATATTTTATAAAAAAATTTAATAAAAAAGTTATATTTTATTTATTAAAACTATAATAAATAAATATTTTTAAAATAAATATATTAGCTAAAAAAAAATATAAAGTAATAGCTTTTTATATAGCTAAAAAATAAATAAGTAAGCTAATACTAATTAACTAAATATAGCTAATTTTATACTTTAGTAAAATATTTATAAAAATAAAAATAAAATATTAAATAATAAAGCTTAAAGTATTTTGCTTTATTTAAATATATAAATAATTAAAGCTATAAATATAATTATTAAAACAAAATATTATAGTTTTAATAAACTATAAAACAATAAAAGAAATAATATAGCAAAAAAACTTTATAATAATAAATATTATTAAAATAAACTTATAATTAATAGTAACGTTTATTTATTTAAACTAATATAAATTAAACATAAAATATATTTTAAAACAAATTAATTTAATACTAAATTTACTATTTAAACTATTTATAATATTAAATAAAACAAATTAAAAAAAATATTAAATAATTATAAATTAAAACTAAATAATATTGTAGTATTTTTTATTTATATAATAAATATAATATAAATTAATAAAAAGTTTAAAATAAAACTTATTAAAAAATACTTTAAAAATAAAAAACTAAATAAAATAATAGCAACTTTAAAAAAACTAATAAAATATAGCTTTAAAATAAATAATAATAGTTTATTATATTATTTACTATTAAAAAAATAGTATAAGCTAGTAATTTTTAAAAGCTATATAAAAAATATTTTAAAAACAATATATAATAAATACTATTACTTTAAAACAAAAAAAATAATAAGTAAATTAAAAAAAATTTGCTATTTATAATATATTAAAAAAAATTTAAAAATACTTAAAATATTGCTTATAATATTTAAATAATAAAATAAATAAATTTAAACTTAAAAAATTATTTAAACTAATAATAAGCAAATTAATACTTTTTTATATAGTAATAATAAACTTTATTATAAAATTTTTATTAGTTTTTATAATAAATATACTATAAAAAATTAAAAGTTTTAATAAATATAACTGTTTATTTATAATTATTTATAAATATAATAAAAAAATACTGCTTATTTTAAAAAATAATAAATATAAAGCTTATTATTAAGCAAAAATAATAATAAAAATACTATTAATTATAAACTAAAAAATCTTATAAATAATTATATTAAATAAAAATAGCAAATTTTTATTAAACTTTTAAACAATTTTATTTATATAAATAAATACTAAGTTAAAATTTTTAATAGTATATTATTTATAAATAAACAAACAATTAAAAAAAAAACCAAAATATTAAAATAGCAATTAAATTTTACTATTTAATATTAAATGTTTTATAAAGTTAAATAATAGTAATATTATAATACGCTTTAAATAATTTTAAACAAAAAACGCTTAAAAAAATACTAAATAAAATTATACTAAAATTTAAGCTAACAACTTTATTATTTATTTTTAAAGTTTTAAAAACAAAAATAAACTATAAAATTATTAAAAAAAATATTAAAAAAAAATAAAAATAGCTTTAAACTATATAGTAGCTAAAATAAAAATAAAATATAATAAAATATACTAGCTAGTTAAATATAATATAAAAAACAAAATATATTTTAAATTATATAAAAATATAAACTATTAAAACATTTATTATATAAATAGTTATAGCAAAAAGTTAAACTATTAATAATAATTAAATAGGTTAAATAACTAGCATATAAACTAAATTTTTTAAAGCATTAAAAAATATATAAAATAATATTAGTTATATATTTTTATTTAGCACTAAAAATATTAAACTTATATAATAATTAATAGCTAAAACTAAGTTAAATTTATATAAATAATAATAATAATAAATAAAAATTTTACAAAATAAAAAAGTTAATATAGCAATAAATAAATAAATAAAAAAAATAACTAAAACTTAAATATTTTATATAATAAAAAAAATATATATTAACGTATAATAAATAGTATTTAAAAAAAGTTTTTATATAAAATATAAAAAAAATAGTATATAAGTTTAATAAAAAAAATAAAGTAATAAAAAATAAACTATTAGCAAGCTTAAATGCTATAAAAAATAAAAAGCTATTTAATAAGCTAATTAATATAAATAACTAAAAAATAGTAAATATAATACTAAAAACAAACATATAAATATAAATATTAAAATAAATATTTTATATATATATATAGCTAGCTTAAAAAATACTTACCTTTTAAATAATAAATAGTTATTTTTTAAACAATATTTATTATTTATACTTTTAAACCTTTTTAATAAATACTAATTTAAACTACTAACTATATAACTTTTAACTAATTATATATTATTTAACTAATTATATACTTTTTAACTAACTATATATTGTTTAACTAACTATATACTTTTTAATTAACCCTAGCTTAACTATTTTTTTTATATTATTTAACTAATAATATAATAAGCGCTAATAAAGTAATAAATGCTAATAATATAATTATTATAAAAAAACTAATAAATAAATATATACTAATAAATAGCATAAATAATAATTAAAAAATATAGCTATTTTTTAATAATAAGTTTTTTTTTTTTTAAAAAAAATAAAAAATAAACCTTACTATTAAAAAAAACAAATAGTTTATTAAAACTTTTTAAAAAAATAAAGCTAAATATAAAAGTTTTTTTATATAGTTTATAAAAAATAAAAAAACAAAAAAACAAAAAAAGCTTTATAAATTAAATAAACTAAAATAAAACAAAAAACTGCTAAAAAATATAAAAAATATTTAAAAATATTAATAAAATATTATAATAATTACGCTACTATAATAATAAATAAACATTTTAAAAATAATATAACATTTAGTAAAAGTTTAACCTATAAATAAATTATTTAATACTAAACTTTAAGCTAAAGCAAAAAAATAGCTAAACAAAGCTATTAAACAAAAAATAAAAAAAAAATAAAAAAATAACAAACTAATAAAAGTTAAAAAAAAACCTAGAATTTTAAAAAGTTTTTAAAATAGTAAAAAATATAAAAAAAAAACATAAAATATTTTTAGCTAAATTAAAAAAAAAGTTATAGCAGTAAAAGTTTTATAAATAATAGCTAACTTTTAATAAAGTACTATTTTATAATATTAGAAAAAATAAGCAAATATTAATAAATAAATATATAAAAAAATAATGCTAGTAAATTATTAAAAACTAGCAAATAACTAACATATATTTATTAAAAATATATTTATAAAAAGTATTTTAAAAAATAAAACGCTTAAAAATACCTTTATATTTATTTTGCTAGCTATAAGCAAAATATTATTAAAGCTACTTTTAAATATTAAAGCAAAAATATTTATAAAATAGCTAATTAAACAAAAAAACTTTAAATTAGTTAAAAAATTAACTTTAGCTTTGCTAATAAATATAGCGTTAAACTTACTAATAAATATAGCTTTAATTTTTATAAACTTAAGCAAACTAACATATAAAAAACGTTTTTTTTATATATAGTAAATAATAAAAAAATTTTAACGTTTAATTACTAAATAATACTAAAACGTTTATTTTTTATATAAAAGTATTATTTTAATAAAATATTAATATATATATTTTTTATATAAAACTAGCATTATAATATAGCTAATACTAATAAAATATTAATATATTTATTTTTTATATAGTTAAAATAATAATACTATAATATAACTAATATTAATAATATACTTTTTATTAAAATTAATAAGTTAGCTAGTATAACGTTAGTATTTATAATAGCTAAAAAATTTAATAAGCTAAATATTTAAAAAAAACTAGCTATTTATTTATTAGTAAGTTTAAATATAAAAATAATATAAACAATATACTAAAATAATCTAAAAATATTTTTAGTATATATTTAAGCATTTTATAAACTAATATTTAAATAAATAAATATAGTAATTATAGCTATAGTTAAAAATATATTATTAAGCAAACCAATTAAAAAATATATTTAGCAAATATTATAGTAAGCATTAAATATAGCAGAACTTAGTAACTTATAAGCTTTATAACAAACAATTAAAAAAATAGCTATTTAAATAGTAATTTATTAAAAGATAAAAACTAAAATTAAAATAAATTAAAAAATTAAAAAGCTAAAAAACGAAGTTAATAATTTAAAATAGTTATTAATAGCTACTATTAAGTTTTATAATAAATATATTGCTTTATTTAAATAGTAGCTTGCTATAATTAAATAACTACAAATAAAAAACTATAGCAATTTAATAAACGTTGTTAATAATTTAATAAACATTATTAATAATTTAATAGATAGCGTTTTTAACAATTTTGTAAAAAGTATTTTTGCTAACGTAATATAGCAAACAATGCAATTATTTTTAACAGCTAAAAATAAAAAACAACGTTTATTAAAAAAACAAAAAAAAAACATCTAGTTATTTTAATATATTATAAATACGTTTAACTTTTTGGAAAGTTTTATAAAATATAATGTTTTAAGCTAGTTTAGCTATTTTTTGTATACTTTTATTAATTGCTCTAAAATAAATAGCAATACGGCGTAACTAAACGGAAACATTTAGTTTTTTTTTTAATAGGGGGCAAGTATTACGCTTTAAAGGCTAATATATTTTATAGCTTAGTTTAGCCTAGTTATATAGTACTACACAGACCTCGCGTAGCTTTAGTTATTTATTTTAAGATAGTTTAAATAGGAAAATTAATCCTTTTTATACTTTATAACTCAAGGCTATTAGTTTAATAAATAAATACCTTTTTTATTATAAATTTTACTATAGCATTTTTGCTTTATAAATTTATAAAACTATAGCTATATAAAATATTCTTTAAATTTTTAATATTAATATATTATAATTAAAAAAAGTAAACTATTAACTTTATTAATTTATTAAAAAAAAATAGTTAATATAAAAAAAAGTATAATAAAAAGCTAAAACTATATAAAATTATATTAATACTACTTATATTATTTTGTTATAAACCTAAACATATATAATTTAATTAAAAAATTAATATTATTAAAACTTTAATTTTAATATTAATAATTATATATTTATTATAAAAAAGCAATAGTTATAAATAACTAACTAACCTTTAAATAAATTAAATTATTTATTAATATAATAACATTTTAAAACTATAAAAAAAACTAGCTTAATTATTTTTTACTTTAAAATGTTTATAAACTAGTAATTAACTAACTTATACTATATTAATTAACTATATAAATATTTTAATAACTTATTACTTAATTAATAAACTAAACAACTAAAAAGCAAAATAGTTATATTTATAAAAAAGTTAAAATAAAAAGTTAAACAAATATATATATTTTACTTTTATTATAAAAAAACCTTATAATACTAAATAAACTAAAAAAGTTAAAATTTTAATAAATAATAATATTTAATAAATAATTTTAAAAATTTACTATAACTTTTATTAATATTTTATTATAATAATTTAATATTAGCAAAATTATTTAAACGTTTAAAAAAATAGCTAAAAGCTATAAAAAAGAATTAATTTAAAAAAAACATATAATAATAACAATATATTAAAAAATAAAAATATAAAAAATAAAAAGAAAATAATATTATAAAAATTAAAAAAAAACGTATAAATTAAGCTAATATAAAAAAAAATTAATAGGTTATCTTTTAATATATTATAAAAATACCTTAAAGCATTTTTATAAATTAAAAGCTTATAATATAGTAGTTAAAAGGTAAATACTTAAAGTAACCTTTTTTTTTACTAAATAGTAATATAAAAAGCTATAGTTTAAACCTTAAACTAAGTTTTTTTTTTAAAAGGGGGGTAGTTATAGTAAATAGGTCTAGTGGGTAGCTATAGCCTATAGCCGTAGCTTGTAGGTGGCTATAGCTAGCCGCTAAAAAAAGTAGGTCACATTTTAAACCTTGCCCTACCACACATATACACACACAAATATTTACCCTGCGCACTATAACCTACGCTTTATACTTAAACCTTTTCTTTTTATTTTATAATTAGTAATATATATAGTTACTTATATATAAGCCTTGTTTTATTTATAAAACACTTATTATAACAATTAATAAAATAAATATTAAGCTTTTAAGCTTTTAACTTACTATATATAAAATTAATAATAAATATATTTTATTAACTAATAGTTTAAATAATAAAGTTTAAATATTATAAAATAAAAAAGTACTTTATTTTATATAATAAATATATATAAGTCGTTATATTTAGCTTTTTAGCTTTATTAGCTTTTTTAACTTTAACACTTTTTTTCTTTTTATTTAATAAAAAACATAGTAATAGTGCTAATCGCTAGTTTTATACCCGAATTTCGAGAGGAGTCTTAATATTCATGGCTCTATATGCAAGCTAATCTACACGCGTGCGTTCACTGGCGGATTTCCATTTTTCACGGGATTAATTTTGGAAACTTGCACCGATTGGATCGTGAAGCAGCTGAAAAAATGTCATGATCAGGGCCCTTGTCTGCAGCATTCAGCAACTACGTGTGAAAAAACTTTGCTGCACGGTGTAAGACCCCAGACTCTCGTCTTGCCAGCCTACACCTGTAGCAGCGCTATTCATATTGTTACCCCTAGTTGGGCATGTATTTCACTATCACCAACTCCCCTTGGTCAAGTACATGGGACTTCTTTTACATCTACTCGTATTGACATCAACAACAGGGCTTCCCTGCCAGCGCAATGGGTACTGGAGAAGGCGGCCAATTTCTCAAAGGCAACAGAGCTAGTGGCCAATCGTTACAGGTAATTGGCGGCGTTCACGACAGAAGGCGAAGGAAGGAGAAGAACAATACAAGGATAAGAGTGAAGAATGTGATCATGGTAAGAAAATTGGAGATCCATCGGGCGCAAGCGCATCGCAAGATCGCGCAGCGCCGATCTCCACTCGGTCCACGAAGTTGTAAGAGATCGTTCAACCCCTAGCTGCTCACCAGCGGTAGTATATCTAACTTGTCGCTAGGTTTAGGGAAGCTTGATGCAAAATTCAACAGGCTCAACCAGTTTCGGGCCAGTCCTAAAGCCTCATCAAGCAAGGCGATTGCTTTCTCGCGGCCACAAGGATGTTATCAAAAGTTCCCTACTACAACACCCACCCCCCCCAATGGGCTAACCCCAACGCTATCATCCCAAAGCTTCGAAGTATGTTCATTATCCGACGTGAGCGAAACTATGCAAGACCTCGATGAAGCGTTGAGTGATGCGTCATTAGACCACGTCGATTTGTCGCACCGATGCTTAGAACATGTGATAGGCATACAGAGCCACAATGTCAACATCTCGAAAGCCCTGAAGCCTTACGCCCGATATCCTCCCATTAGCGCAATCCTACGCGAAGTAGATGAAAGCATCACACTTAACAAGTATAAGGACCTTTTTGCAACTCCGGACCATTTCTCTGATGAATACGGATCCGAGACAAATCAAACACTCCGCGACATGTTGCGAGCACTTTCAGGTGTGTTAGAGAGGCTAGAATGGATCAGTGTCATGGCTATGGGTATAGCATCGGTAAGTCACATCGATATCCGACAGAGCCAAGACAGTTATATACTAAATATCAAACAAAGACCTACGGGAACGGCGAAATCAGCCCGCCCACATCCTCGACAACAGAACGACTTAGCAAGCATTTCAAAAAAATCAAAGAGGGCTTTCTATACTTTGAGTATCTCTGCCAGAACCTATACGACGAACAAAGTGACCAGGAATCATTAGTCGATGAGAAATACGAGGCCAAGCTCCACAATTTTGAACTAATTCGATCTGCATCAACCGCTATCAACCGCCAGCTAAGAGAGTTTAGTCGTACGTGTAGGGCGCACCAGGTACATCGCATCTACGTTGGTCTTGGAGCAGAATCTCAGATAGATGATGGCCTCCACTCAGTACGCTTCCGGCTTGCATTTGGATTTGCTGAAACAGGCCATAACGAAACCAAGTGGTTTCAAGCACAGTCCGATTTTCGACCTCGTGGCAATGGTACCGTGACTACGTCACAAGTTGAGAAAAGAAGCTCCAGCTCCCATAGAAGGCACCGTCGCACTATTGCTTCAGTGACAAAAGAAGCTTTAAGACCTCGCAAAGGATCTAAAAATCGAATCTCGAAGCTGCCGAACCGCTCGAAACCACCGAAACCGCGGAAGCCGCAACCGACCCCGGCAAGCTGTATGCAATGGCTCAAGAATAACCCTGTCAGATTGAGCCACTCCCCGCAGACACAGAACTGGCTGCGGCCCGACAAGTCCTCCAGACTGGCTGAAGGACAACCGATTCGACTTTCTAACCTGATGGAGCAGGAGCCTTACATGAGAATCTCCACACGCGTGCGGCTCGCCAAAGCCATCGCCGAGGGGTTACTCAAATTCAACCCGGGCGTGTGGTCACACAGCGAGATAATGAGCGAGGACATGATGATCATTTGTCCGCTATCTGGACAGGACTATGAGCCTCACTTCCATGTCCGCCTCGTCAACCCAAACGATCTAGACAACATACCTTTGCCTGACCAGCATATATGTGGACAGTCATGCAGGGAGATCCTGCGCAAACTGTACAGAACCCTTCTTGAGTTGGCTGGAGACGCCGGCAACGATGAAATCGGAGACCGCGGGAATGAGCGCGTGAGGAGAAGCGCTAAAGCTCGCGGTGGCCCGAGGCTCAAAGACCTTGGAAGTTTCTACACAGACGCTGTCCAATATTGCCGCAGTCTGTCTGACAATCCACGGAGCATTTATGATCCAGATATCCAGCTAGAGTTTTACCAGAACGTAGTGCTAGCGCTAGAGAGTGCCGAGAACTCCACTAGACTAGACAGGTAATATAGGTATATGAGAATAGCTATAGTTATGATAGCTTCGCATATAATTTCCGTCAGAATTGATGTAGTGCTTCCCATATTCAAGTCTCAAGAATCCCGAATAGTTACCTAAATCCATGCTGATGTAATGCAATCTTCATGTAATGGGCTAGGATTCCGTAGGTAATGATTTTGTGGAAGTTTGGGTGCTTAAAGGAACCAAATGGAGTTCGGTTGGAGCTTGAAGTGAGAAATCTCTCTGATTCTGTACTATGGTAGAAAAACTAAATTCTGCTATTACAGGTGGTATTGAAGAGGTTTATGGTAGGCGGCCCTGTGATCCACGCTGAATCATCATCAGCTTGTCAAAAACCTCCATCGTAATTGGATAGCCAACCTGAATAGAGTTTCCTGTGGCCATATTACCCTCGATCCTTAGGAAAGCCATGTCTCTCCACATATCCACTTGTACAGGGCCTAGGATCTGTAATGCCTGATCTTTAGACAGATTGTTGCAAATAACCCTCCGCCGGTCGTCCGACGATGCATCGGCCATTTCTGGGTGGGTAATCTGGATCCCCTTCGAATTCAGATCGGCGTACTCAGTGTCCGTGAGTTGTACGGACCCATCAGCTACGTTTCTGTGTTAGCACCAAGCTTCTGCATTCTGTGTTTTTGAAGTGGCGCTTACACTCAGAGGGGCGATCCTCGAGCTTGGCAAGGAACCTTGCAATGATGAGGCCGTGGTCTTGGCCAAGTGCCTTCTGCACGATCTCGTTCATTTCAGCGACTAGGCTCGTATTAATCGCGATCGCTTCATTCACATTTTTCACGAGGCCCACGCTGGCGACCTGAATCTGTATGATTAGGTTCTGCTTGGCCCTAGTGAGGTGCTCCATGATGTTAGCGAGCTCTCGCTGGTCGGCTGTGCCTTGCCTGAGCTGGTGCGCGAACTCCTTGAAAGCACCCCTATCTAGTCCAATACGCATCAAAAGCGCTTTAAGATCGTTTCCGATGCTCTGGACCCGTCCCACGGTTACAATCGCGCCGGCGGTCTGCAGTGGATCTTGGTCCTGGACCAAGTCCACTATGTTCTTGGTCTCGTTTACTTCGGCTCCATAGGTCTCTAAGAGAGCCGGCTTCTCCTTCTGTTGTTCTATAGCCTTCTTGATGAGCTTGTAGACAGTGAGAAGTATCGACGACGCTTCCATGGTAACGCTGAAAATATCCTATTTCGAACTACCGTGAGGTCTTTGTTGTTGTTAGGTATCAAGGGCTTTGACTTACCATGATGAGTGCTCTATTGGAGACAGGCTAGCCCGTTCACGATGTAGAATTTAGGCGGGTTTTCCAGAGGTTGGGTAGTACTAAATGGCGTAACTTAACTCTATGACGTGGATTTTACACACTCTTAAAGCTCCTAACAATAAGGGTAAGCCGAACTCGCAATTTCTATCATCTTGTGAAAGTATTTGCAATTCTATATTTGCACTTCTCCAACAGGCAGAAAGAGTTCTTACGAGCTGCAACATCGGCATACGCGCCGCACTGTGTGCTGTACTTTACTCTAGGGGGTGAAAGACGGAATATGTGGTCATCAATACATTGAGACCTGCATAATTATAAGCATTTCAATGAGCCTCAGTATCCCCGACCGCCCCTTAAAGGGCCAGCAATGACTGTCCATCACCGGGCAATACTAGATGCGGGTGAGAGGAAAGATACTACCCACCTAGGCATCTCACAGGGTTCCCCCCCCCCCCCCCCAGTTTAGAGCAAACGCCGGCGATCAAGTCTTTGCGAGCCGCTTCGCCAAAGTCCTGCATATTTTCTTGCCTCGTGGGGCTATTGTGTCTTGCTGAGGTTTAGGTATCGTCATTGTGCTCATCGACCTTGTAGTCCACCTACATCTGCTACCCTCCATACAGCATGCAGGATTTTCATATTTAAAGATTGGTACATCCGACAACTAATGCTTTATATTTGCTATGTACAGTCGGTGGGGGCTTGCTAAAAACGTGATAGACTGTTTAAAATACATGGGTTTAAAGTTATAAAATATACTATTAATATAAAAACTAAAATTAGTATAAGTTTTAAAATACTAACACTAATTTTAGTATATATTAAAAATATTAAATTTAATATATATTAATATAAAAATAAAGATTAATATATTATATTTATTAAAGTAATAAGATACCCTATAGGGTAGCCCGTGTGGCACGGTGTGGCCGTGCCACCCCCTGTGGGTGGCTGTGGCCACACGGACCCTACCAATCTGTATTTATTATTATTACGTGTGTGTGCCCCCCGCACACACACTTCCATAATACATCCTTAATTTAACTACTGCTTTTATTGCCCCTGCGGCCTTACCTAATATAAAGTTAATTTAAAAAAACCTATTAATATAATAAATAAATAAAATTAAATATTAAAATTTATTAATTATAATTTTAAATAACGTATTAAAACTAATATAACTATATAATATTAAACATTTTATAACGTAAATTTTTATAAAGTTAATATTAAAAATAAAAAAGCATATAAAAATAAATTTATTTAAAAGTAATAATATATTATTATAAATTAAATTATAATTATATTATAAATAATATTATAGCTTTATAATAAAATATTTTATATTAAAATTTATTTTATAATTTTTATATATTTTTATTATATACTATTAATTTTATATTAAATAAAAGTAATAAATAATTTATAAGCATTATTTTTAACTAAATTTTATATTTATATAAACCTAAAAAAAATAATATATATTAAACTTAGTCCGGATTTTTAAATACTAATATTAGTATCTTTAGTATATACTAATTTGTAACCCTGCATAGGTTCCAGAAACCAATTCGACCCTCTAGGAATATGTAGGTCATAACTCCGTGTCCACCCCTCTTAGGAGTCTCACCGAAAGGTGCTTGGAACGGCTCCAGGGGTTATGCTCCTCGAAGTGAGGTGGCAGGAGTGTATTGGTGCATGGAAGTCGAGGCGCGCGCGGTACGTGCGTTGTACTCGTCGCCCACTGCCTAAGACAGTTAGTGGGGGGCATCTTTGAGCCGCATCTGCAGGCCGACTAGAAATATAGGTTCTCAGCTTACCTCGACGATATATAGGGTAGTATTAAGACAGGGCATTCAAGCAGGCTACGACGCCACCTCCTATGGGCTGCGTAGGTTAGTTATTCGATTGTGCCATGGCCGTAATGACAAGACAATGGGACAGGGATCCCGGCAATGCTTCATGAACTGTCCCATTTCTCCAAGGAGGTTTTTGGTCTGAGAAACGTGTTCCTCTGTCGTCCACCAAATAGATTCAGTGGACTCTGCTCCGATTGGTTGGTCAAAAGACCCTCATCAAATAGCCTTCTCCTTTTGATGGACTGCCGTTCTTTGCTTAGCGGTTTTGCAGGTTCGATGGCACTCTAAACCACGAAGGTCTCCCATCCGAGGCACCGATCCCCGAAAAGTGAAACCTTGGCTTATACCATTGTCAGGGAAAGACTATTCTAGATCTTGCAACCTTTGGTCTAATTATTCCTTCTCAATGGCTCTTTGTTTTACGATTTGTGCGACAACCCTCAGTACTTAAACGACCTGAGGGCGAAGGCTGAGAGCTGTTTGAAAGAAAGCGAGTCTTGGGATTTTCCAACACCTGAGAAGATGAAGACAGATGGCAGGTGGAAACGACGCTAGAGGGTAGCAGCTACTTAGCTGGGTGAGGAAGACCCGGTATTTGTACATATATACAGGCTAGAGACCTCCCACTCGTATGGAAGGGTTCAGGAATTGATACGATTCAGACCTACACCATCCCTACTACCTACCCTGTGGCTACCCTACAGCGACCTACCGGCGGCCGATCCTCACTCTGAAGCCTTTCTCATGACAACAGAATACCTCGTGTGTGAATCTCACAGGTTGAATCCTAGTTTGATTCGTAAGTCCTTTACTCGGACACCGACGGACCTGTTGAGAGTGACCAGGAAATAATCATTTTCAATCGCCTGGTGACGCAACCCATCACTCTTTCAGATGGCTTTTATCTTCCCAAGAGGACTTTTATTAGTGTTCCTTCCAGAGCAATCCAACTTGATCCCAAGGTGGTCTCAGAAGCAGATAAATTCGACCCATGGCTGTCCTACAGAGCTCGAGAACAGCCTGGTGAGGATACAGGCATCGCTTCGTGACTACAAGACCCTAAAAGCTGCATTTCGTCCATAGGACACAAGCCTGCGCTGAAAGGCAGCTAGAAAAAGTCATCGTGAAAATGATGTTCACATCAGTTTTGGTGGGATGGGACGTTAAATGTGCAGACGGCCAACATCGTCCCCCAAGTCTAGCGATCGAAGACTTCCTGATCCCGATTTCTAGATCGAGAAGGATTAAGATGAGAAGAAGGCAAGCTGTCCCAGGTGTGCCTGTAATTGGGATTTAATGGATATGATAGTTTCTTGTAGCCATCGGAGGGAACTCGCCGAGCTCATTCATCACGGTATCACGACGTTAGATACTATGTAACAATGCGCAAGTTCCTTAATAGTGATGTCGGTTTACCGGGGTCCCACTGAATTCTGCCACTCCAGTTGAATCCGTGAAGTGCCCTGGTGATAAGTTCTTCCAGACTGCGAAGATAAAGAAAAGACTGTAAAGTCCTATTTAGTTCTTAGCCCCTAACTTATAGTGTGATCGTCCCTACTATTAAGCCTCTTTATCGAGTGCTCTCTAGCAGCTCATATTAGAGATTGAAGTTTTCTAATTCTCGGACGATCAACAGAACTGTCTGGGGAGAGGTGTGCTTAGAGGTGATGAAAGGTAGGCCTCTCCGGTGAGCCGTCCAGCCGACGACAGCAAGCGCTCCAGCTGAGGCCTCGAACCGTTTCGCGAGTTGCCAGGTAAAGCAGTCGATAGCCGCAATATCAGCTCTGCCCTCTAAAACAGCAATGATTGAATTACGATGCCCTCCGGTCTCTAGGCGTGAGGAGAAAATGGACAGATTCTCATTCAATGAGCCAAGGTCACGTTCCAGCCCAATTATGCCGGAAATTGAATCCGTAGAGTTGTATGCGAGACGCTTGCCTCGCAGATCTTCGAGGGGTAGTTGAGGTTTCCCATTCGCCGGTGCCAGTGAATCATCTATACTCCGCCTTGCTACAATAGCGCTAGAATAGAACTCGGCGTTGCCGCCTTCGACACCGGAGTAGTCGTGTTGGCCGATGACTTCCACGTGACGAGCAAGGCCGAGCTCCATTGGCCCAAAACAGGTCTGTGACAACAGCAACATGGGATGGCGCCACAATGTGTGTAGATCCAGTTCGTCTGGGGGGAGCGTGGCTGGATCCGGCGCGGCAGCATTTCCTTCCGAGTCACGGATGCCACCTGGAACAGCAGGCATATCTGCATTGCGCCGTACGAGGCTATCTGGTGCGTCTACGCCTGCTGCCCGGAGACCATCTCGCAATCTGGCCCATTGCTCGTCGACTTCGGCGCGGCGCTCAGGCCAGTCATACATTGGCAGCGCCACAATGAAATTAGACATTTCACAAAATGCGCCACTTGTTGTCACCAGCGCTTCCGAATCGATCCAACAGGCGAAAGACGATCAATGACGAATATTGGCCTTCCTATTAATTGTGTGTATACTAATAGATGAGCTGAGGCCTCTTTAGTAAGCAATACTTCAAAACTAAGAAATAACCCCGACCCGGTCCGGGATTGCGTGCGTGAACTATCCTCGGGCCGTCATTTCTGGGTCGTCATTGCGGAGAAGAACCCCTGCATACCCCAATTCCCCGAAACCCCAACAGCGGCATCGCAACTCGGTTAAGCCCTTATAGGAATTCCTTAAGCTGAAGCTGACCTACCAATTCACTTAGATGAGACCTCGCAATCACGCACGTCCCCGGCAGTTCTTCTTCCTCAGACGCCAACCTGCGAAGCTGACTACCTACGCTGTATTTGCCAACTGCGCCAAGGCAGTGGACTACAACACCAATACCGATCGACACTATTCTCATCAAATAACAGGATGGTGTTTACTCCGCCAGCCTGGGTTCCTCAGCTACCCTTTGGTGAGTACATTGTTTTCATATCAAGAAGAGGATTAGTTGTAGCTTACCAACCTTTGCAGATCCTCCAGACTCAACCCCCTTACATGAATTCATCGGAAGCGAGAGATATGGCCGGCTGCCGCTCAACAGGTCTCAGAACCCCTTCACCTGCGGGCTGACGGGCAAGACGTACACTCACGCTGAAATGCGTGAGCGACATGAGCTGCTCGCGAGGTCCTTGTCAAAGCGCATGGGTTGGCGGCCAAATGAAGACACGCCTTGGGACAAAGTCATAGGCTTGTTCTCCCTCAACACGGTAGGCTCGGCATTGTCAGGTTCTAATCAATTAGACGAGCCCGAAGAGCTGACAAGCTGTGAAGATCGACTACCTCATGTCCACGTTCGCGGTTCACCGCCTCTCAGGCATCGTGACGCCGGCCAATGCAATGTACTCGGCCGCCGAATTAGAACACCAACTAAAATCCTCAGGCTCCAAGGCCTTATTTACGTGCCCATCCTTACTGGATATCGCCTTGAAGGCTGCGCGGGCGAGCAACATCCCTGATGACAAGATTTTTCTGCTCGATGTTCCGGGACAGTCCGGTGACCCGCGGTTTAAGACAATTGACGACTTGATCGCGGAAGGCCGATCGCTCCCCGAGCTCGAACCTCTTAAGTGGACAAAAGGGCAAGGCGCGCGTCAGGCGGCCTACCTTTGCTACTCCAGCGGGACCTCGGGATTGCCCGTAAGTGCACTTGTTTACTCATAATTCTCTTGCTGCTTTGGCTGCCGCGAATATCCACTAAGAGAGCAATGCCAATACGCAGAAAGCCGTCATGATTGCACATCGCAACATTATTGCAAACGCAATGCAGATTAGATGGCACGAAGAGACAGGCCGGCAACAAAAAGGCGTCGAGTCACAGAGGCAAATCGGTCTCCTACCCATGTCACACATCTACGCGCTCGTCGTGGTCGTCAACACTGGTGCATACCGTGGCGATGGTACCATAGTACTCCCGCGCTTTGAGCTCAAGTCTTTCCTCGAATGTATTCAAAAATTCAAGATAAATATGATGCACATAGTAAGTTCTTGGCGTTCTCCTCTACTCGTCTTCTCCGCGCAAAATACAATAGGGTCTGTATTCACGCGTCCTAGGTCCCGCCTATCATCATCCAACTTCTGCGCAACCCTGAGCTATGCTCCAAGTACGATCTAAGTAGCGTGCGCTTCATTTATACGGGCGCGGCCCCGCTCGGAGCCGAGACACATGAGGATATGCTGAAGGCTTTCCCTCATATCGTGGTGGGCCAGGGCTACGGCATGACAGAGACGAGCACGGTAGTCCTCAGCACGGCGGAGAACGACATCAGTAAGAGAGCCTCGGCATCATTTCCTTCCTGTTGTGACAACTTCTAGCACATCAAGTCCCCATTTGGGGCCAAGATTATATCTGGAAGCTTCCCAAGTCCTCATAAATCACGTCTGAAAAGGCTATAACTGACTCCGAGTTCTCTAGTGATCGGGACGTCCGGGTCGCTCGTTCCTGGGACGCGCGCGAAGCTCCTCGACGAAGAGGGCCGCGAGATCACCGAATACAACAAGCGCGGAGAGCTCCTCATTCAATCCCCCTCGGTCACGCTCGGCTACCTGCACAATGAGCGTGCCACCGCCGAGGCGTATATATGGGATGCAGACGGGCGGTGGATGCGCACGGGAGACGTCGCGGTCGTGAGGAAGGCGCCCTCGGGCTATGAGCATTTTGCCGTCGTCGATCGCTTGAAGGAGTTGATCAAGACGAAGGTGGGTTTTCTTCTCCCCTTCTTTTAACCCAGGTCCTCTCTCTATTGTCCTTTGTTAACGTGCATACACCCAGGGCCACCAAGTCGCACCAGCCGAACTCGAAGCGCATCTGCTGACGCACCCCGCCGTCAACGATTGCACTGTCATCCCGGTGCCCGATGAAGCGGCGGGTGAGGTGCCCAAGGCCTTCGTGGTGAAATCAGCCTCCGTGGCCGGCAAGTCTGACGAAGACGTCGCACGCGAGATCTGCAAGCATGTCGAGGAACACAAGGCGCGCTACAAGTGGCTCAAGGGCGGCGTCGAATTCGTCGATGTCATCCCCAAGAGCCCAAGCGGCAAGATTCTACGACGGCTTTTGAAAGACAAGGAGAGAGAGGCGAGGAGGGCGAAGGGCGCAAAGTTATAAACCTGCCCGAATTGTGGTGTTTATCAGTTACCTCATCCGGTGGTATTTTGGATAAAGCGTGATATAGCGAGCATGATATAGATATAGCGTAGGAAAGTTGTCGACATTATAATGGGCATAGCGAGACTGTACTCCGAGTATTTACAGTCATTGCCAGGTCAAGTAACCCAAGTTTCATCTACTCTTTTATTGAGCGTTATTGGTACAGGACCCAAGGTCATCCATTATCATTCATAAATGCAATATTACAAGCGGATAACGAGCTCAAGCCTTGCCTTTCCTTCGCAGATATTCTTCCTCCTCGGCCTGTAGGTCGGCATCAACTTTGGCACCCTTAGAGGGCTCATTGCCGTGTAGCTTGGCCTAACGTGGCAAAGTCAACAATCATAGAACTACCATACCGTGGCCGCGGTGCGATGTGCGGTTGACCGGAAGTCACAACATACCGGTAGGGTAGGGTCCTTTTTCAATGCAGCAGTTTCGGGATCGTCCTGTTCGCTGCGATGCAACTTGCGCTGGAAGTGTTGTGTTAGCATGGGGTTCTTGGTCACCTGTTTTAGCAGGATCAGGGATAAATATAATCAGATGCCGTACCTCCTCGTTTGCCAGACGGTTGGCGATGGATCTCTCATCCTCTATTAAAGCCTGTCAGCCCCGCGCACAACGATAGCGATGTAGTCCGCGTAGAACGTACTAGAGTCGTTAGGCAGGTGGGAGTTCTCAACGCCCTCCTGATATTTTTCGGGGCGCGGTAACTCGGAGTCCTTGTAATTTCTCTGGTCACCAGCCTCGTAAACACCGCTCGTGCCGACTTTGGAGTATCCGGACATTGTGATGATTCGTAATAAAGTTTTAGATGTAATTAAGGATCGAATTGAGTCGTAGTGTAGCGATCACGAGGAATTGAATGATCTTGAGAATAATAACTGATACTCGAGTGGTAGCAAATCACTTGGTACTTTATAGATATTCTTTCACAAGCTGTCAAATTTGCACTACGAGACACGCTTCTACGTCATCCAACCAGAGGATAGCTGGCTCATAGATACAGTATATCAATGTTCCACTTACACAGTCATATGCTCATAGAAGGCGACATACATCATATTGTATTCAAGTCTTGAATGATATCAGGTCAAGACGTCATCGACTCCACGATAAAGGTGGACGGGTAGATACACGGACGGGTAGTGAGCCCCTGGCGGACGTGGATCAGTGGGTGGGGGAGCTTCTAGCGCGGCTTGCTGCCGGACCAGCCGCCGTGGAGGAGTTCTGGGCCAACCTTGAGCTGACAAAATGTCACAGCTGTTTCAACAGGTCTCCGGGCTGACAGCAGCTGTCGAATTTGTCTGGAACTGAGCAAACAACATTCCCAAAATTTACAGCTTCAACGCCGCTAGTCGCGCGCAACGAGGCATCACCATTAACAACAATCGCCTGATTACCGCCACAATGTCGATGTTCCGGGCGAAGAAGCTCGACATTGGCTCCTTTGTCAACATCAAGGTCATCCGCGACCACACCAAGCGGAAGGTGTTCGCCGAGAACGAGCCCGAGAGGTGCGCATCCCGCGGGCACAACCGTGCCTCTCACCACCACCACCACAAACACAATTGACCGCGCAGCTAACATTCTCTGGCTGCGACAGACAAGCGCTGCGATACATCATCAGAAACACCACTCTCCCCGCGCGAACTCGAGCCGAGGCCCAGCTCCAGCTGACGCAGATGCACTGCTACACACGGCCGACACAGATCCGCGGACGATGTCTGCTAGGGGGCAAGGGCAGAGGTATATTCCGGGACTTCAAGATGTCAAGGGTGAGATTTTGTTCGCGATTCTACGTGGAGTCGTCACGGTGCTAACAACATGTGCAGTATAACTTCAGATTGCAAGCTTTGGCGGGCAACCTTCCGGGTGTGCAGAAGGCCAGCTGGTAGGGTGGTCGTGGCGTTGGAAGCTTGCCGTGTACGATATCCCGTTTGCATGATTGCCACATGAGCCTTATGCAACTGTACAAATACCATACAATACGTTTATATGAGGACAACGAAACTGCACAAGTCAACACGTTTGCAAGGGGGCACCTGTGAGGATTCTCGATCGTGATATGCATTGCAGCCCTACGTATTCCGGGGGAGTCACTGTCCCTCTTATAGTTGACTCGTCTAGCCACTTTGACCTCTAGGGATTGGTTAGGTTGTTCCCTGTGAGATACCACTATATAGGTAAGTATTTACCTGTTAGGCAAGTAGGTGTAAGTAGGTCGCTTATATACGTGCACGTATAGGTCATACATGTACCTAACGCTGTGGAACACGGCGATCGAGCAAGTGTCTGTACGTAGGTAGTGTCTTGAATGCAGTTTCCTGGCTTCAATCGCGGGCCTTCCCATTCTATTCTACTCATGTCGGCGGCAAACGGGCACTGTTTGTTCACTTTGCAGCCACACACTTGCCTTCCATTTACTTACCTTTCCAGACAAGCCATCGTTTGTCTCTCATGCTTGAAGACAACTCCGCCAATCCGCCGCCAACCACGAATATATACGCCTCTGCGGATACGTCGTTGACCTCTCGTAACTCTTCGTCCCATCTCACAACTTTATTTTATTTCTTTTGCCGCCATTTGAGATATACAGTTCATAAAGTCGCCCACCATGTTTAGGCGCAAATGGTCTGCTCTACCCGCGGATCCTGTATTCCCCAGTGATCTCAAGTGCCTCGGGTGTGTGATGCCTCCTCTCTTCGTCCCTTTCTACACAGCATGCTCTCTGATAGCTTTCAGGACAACATCTAACCAAGACGCCCGTCCAACCAGGTATTTCATCAATAAAGATGACGAGATCCGCTCGATCGAGAATGAAGACAACTACTTCAACTACTTCATCAGCCGCAACTCACGAGTATGCGACCGCCAGCGCTTCGCCATGAATCGTAAGTCGACATACATTTCTTCCGCTCTTCCCATTGCTTTGCGCCTCCTCAGCTTTCAAAGCAAAGATCCGGGAACATCTAACGCCCAACCCAGAAGCCATCCAGAACGAAATCTACAAGCGACTCGTCGACCTCGGCCTCAACAAGGTATTCCTCCCCGTCGGCACAAGCGGGCCAAGCCATCCCAACGTGCCGATCTTCGTGAGCGCCGACATCGCCAAGAAGTCGCGGGTGGTGATCATCTTCGGCGAGACGCACCAAGACCTCGGGGTGCTCGCGCACCGCGTCCTCGGCTCGAGAGGCGGCATCTACCAAGGCTCCCTAGTGGCGGCCGTAAACCTGCTTCTGGAGCAGCGGTGCTCGCACGCCGACCCTTCGCCGCCGGGCATCATCCTCGCCAATATGGGCGAGCTCCTCTGGTGGCCCGAGGGCGGACGCAGCCTCAGCAAGTTCGCGTTCGACTGGGTGCCCATGCTCAGCGCTTGTCATCTCGGCAACTATGTCGACCCCCGCATCAACCACGTCCCTGGCAATGAGAACCCCGCGGCGCACGTCAAGCACATCTTCGAGGACGTTGTACCGGCTTTCGTGGATGCTGCCGCCAAGCTCGATGTCATCGGCTTGGGCGACGGTGCGGATGTCGTCGAGTCGTATTTGAATTGTGATGCGATCTGGGAGCGTGTGGGTGGCCGCATCAGCTGCTTTACGTCTGTCGGCGGGCAGTTCCCGGTCTGGGACATCAAATGCGACGGGCTACGGGAATTTGTGAGAGACGTGAGTTAACATCAACTTCCAAATTTGCTGCCGTGCCCTTCCAATTTTCCATGACCAGGTCCGTTACTCTCCGCCTCAGGGAGTATCACGACACGTTACAATTTCACATCCTCCAGATCAAGCTTAAACTAATCCGCCTCCAGCGCGCCCGCGGCTACGTGCCCTCCCCGGAGCCCCTGGGTATGGCCCTCTCCGGGCCCGCCGGAAATCCGCACACTACGACGTTCACTTCGCTCGGCTGTCCGGTCTTCAGCGCCGGCGAGGCCCATCACGTCGAGACGCTCTTCATCGCCTCGCACCCGATGGTGCTGCATTGGCTGCAGGAGGTGGCGGATACCCCAGGCGTCTACAAGAACCCTGGTTTCACAATCGTGTTCTCGGATGGTCCCGATCAAAACAATCTTTGGAATGATTGGAACGGCGAGGACAACCACGCTACCGAGGATGTTAAGAGTAACAAAGATGATACTACGAGTGCGCCCAGTCTGTGTATCGTTCCTGGAGATGGTGTGGAGAAAGATGGATCTGGTCGAGGAGAAGAGAAGAACGAACAGACGCGGTATGTGGTTCGCACCAAACCGGACAACGGCGATGGTAACGGCCCTGAAGAGAGCAGGCTTAAATGATTCGCGACTGCGATACAAATTCTTCCTGCGCACCCTTTCATCTCATGGCTCGTCTTATATCCTTTTGCCAATAGCTTAGCATCTGGCGGGATATGGACACAAACATAGCATCAATAAGCGGGCGAGTTCGACTAGATGCGAGATCGCAGCCACCTGTGATATAGGCATTAGTCATGCACACTAAGGCTACAAGGCGAAAAACAAGGCGTTTTCATTAATCCATAGACTAATTGATCCCTTTGCAATGTGCCGGCGATCCCCTTACATCCATAGTCCGACATGATATATACAACATATAAAACAAGATGGAGCTTTTAGCCTTATGTTTGAAGTTGCTGCAGCCCGCGAGCGTGAAATGCGAATTCGTGTTCCTAACGCCCTCCCTATCCTCGACAAATGAATGAAGGTCCTACCTAGCAAGCACAGAGCCTAGTAAAACCCGTGCGAATCCAATCAAGCCGAGAAGAGAGAGCTGAGAGGCGTACTCGGCGCCTCCAGCTCATCCAGCACCTCTTGTGCCCGCCTCATCCGTTCCTGGACGACATTCTCCTCGGCCGCCCACCTGCCCGCCGTCTCTTGCTTGCCCTCGCCCCAGAAGCCGAACCAAGTGCCCGTGGCAGGCGAGCTCTGGGCTTCCTTCTCCTTCTCTTCGCGCGCGAGCCGCGCGACCATCTTGGCCCAGTTCTCCAGCCCGCTGCCCAGACAGTCCCTGCACGTCTTCTTGGCGTCGTTGTCGGCGGGGCTGAGGCCGTGCAGCTGCTCCTCGGCGAGGTCGACGGCCTCGCGGGTCCAGGCGACGCCGTCCTCGCGGCCTTTGTTTGTGTAGATGATCTCTCCGATGTACAAGTTCAACCCGGCCTCTTCGCAGCGCTCCTTAGCGTCGCGCATGGGTGGCGATTCGCCGTCGTCGGGCGCGGGTGGGTACGCTGGTGGTAAGGCTAGACGCTTGACGGTGGATATGACGTTGTGTAGGGTCCAGGGGGAATCAGACGGTGTCTCTTGCTTGTCGGCGGAGAGGGAATTGGCTTTGGGTTGTGGTTCGGGAAGAGAGCGGCGGGCTCGGAGGACGGATAGGAGAATGGGGAGGGCTGTCGATACGTCCTCGCTCCGTGCTTTGTGCACCGCTAGGGCGGTCAGGGCATTGAGGATGTTTGTAGAAGGTAAGCGCGCGTCGTCTCGGAGGACGAACGATGGCCGGTCATAAGGCACGTCTGTCGGCGGCACGTTCTCGGATGCGAGGGACAACGCCCATTCGTACATCCTTTCAGCTGCTTCGGGGACGCCCTTGAAGTCGAGCCATGATGCATAAGCCAGCGCCGCATCCATCTTCTGTCTTGATGAGAAGCCCCGCGTCGTCAGTATCCGCATGTAGAACGTCTCTGGCTCGTCGTACGCGCGTTCGCAATCCGCCTCGCGTGGCGCCTTTTCGGAGCCAAAGGGTATGGGTTTGGGGTTCGGATTCGAAGGACCGATGACAGTGCTCGCAGGGAAGACAATGTGTCGCGTCTTATCTACCACATGGTCTTCGAGTTGTTCCGCAGCTTGTGCGCTGAGCATCAGCGCCTCGTAGTAACCTCTTCGCCATGGCTCGCTCTTTGCTGTGATGTCGTAGCCAGATTCCCCGACCCCGTCAATCCATATGCCGCCCTCGGTTAGATCCTCTAGCCCTGCGCCCTCGATACTCCTATCTTCCAATCTCTCGATGACACTCTTAGCGTACTCCCCAATGAAGACCCAGTCCGTCTCGACCCAATCCGTTCGGTCGGGACCCCATTTCGCTAGACGCAACCGCATCCTCGTTATGAACCCCCATTCGTGTGGCGTCGGGTATTTCCTCTCGAGCCATTCCTGCTGCACGCTCCAGTAAGCTATCACGGAGCACCCAATGATAGCCCACAGGTAAACGGTGTACTTGGCCGCCAGATACACTTCATACATAAGCCATCGTTTCCGCTCTGTGGTCAGGTAGCGGAATTGGTGATTTCTCGCCAAGGGAGTAGAGAGGAAGGGAAGCTGTGGCCGCGCCTGTGAGGTGAGCTGGGAGTGCCTTATGAGTAGGCGAGCTGGCGCTAATTTCTTGGGTTTAAGAGAGGCGAGAAGCAGGCGTCGTCGGGAGAGGATCCCGACGACGCGGCGCTGCATATTTGGTATCAAGTCGGACGACAGATCTCTTCCTCGCAGGGTCGATTAGAGTGCCGTCGCTTTGTGTTGTGTTGTAGCCTCAAGGGCCGTGTGACATGTTGAAGAGTCGCGTCCTAGGTGTGCCAAATCTTAGGTGTTCTTTGCCTTCACAGACTCGTGTTCGATGTTGCAACTGTTGCCGAGCAAGTCCAGGAGGAGGTCTTGATTGCGTCTAGCTCAGAGCTCAGAGCTTGAGCCTTGGAGAGAGGAGAGATAAGAGAGGAGAGTGGGTGCAGGTGTGGGGATGACCCCCCCCCCCCCCCCCCCCAACCCTCCCGCTGTGTGTCCGCTGATTGGTGACTTGGCTTGCTCCGCTTCCCCCGCCACAGGACGTTCGTTGGAGCCTCACGAGCTTGAGAACCCACATTTGACTCGCCATTGCAACATTCTTTTTGACCATTTATTTCCCCATAAAAAGTCATAGACTATAGTGCTCCGGAAAACACAATGCAGTACGTATTATCGGCTTGCTGACACAATATAGAGGGGGCCGCAGTAAAGTTTGATATAACGGCAGTACTAGGATCTATTATATATACCTCATCATGTATGCCATCATTCAAAAAGAGAAATGGATTCGTGCCATCGCATTTTACCAGTCCGAGTCATCGCAATTGTCGAGGCAACCCCGACTAGTTATGTTAATAGAAGTTAGGTTTGTAGCATTCGCTTTACTTTTTTACATAGACTCAAACCCTCTAATTCCTTGACAACCTGAGGGGGGCGGTAAGGAAGATGACGCAGATAGTGCAATCCGCAAAGGTGCATCGAGCACTTGGGCGATTTTCCTTTGAGTATTACTTTGTTAGCCTGGTTATTACTTACCACTATGAAAGAGTGAACATATTGCTCGACAGCTAAAGATGCCGCAGCCTTATCGAGATCTTTCCAGAGCCTCCTCATCAAGACGCCCAGGCTTCCTCTCCTCTGCAACCCCTGCTAGCATTAGCATCCACTTATCAATACAAAAAGCTGTACAGTTAACATGGGCTTATGAGGAGGTTGAAGTTTCCGTTGACTAAGAAACAATGAGACACAGCCCCTACACCAGCCCAACAAACCTGATACCTTGAAAACCATATTCTAAGCTGTCCAGAAGATACCGATCTCGATGCCCCAGTCAAAAGTCTTCACCAAGGGGGTCCAGTTGGATAATCAGCTAATGAGAGCCACACACCAGACCAAGAAAAAGGCAAGCAGGGGATGAGGAGTAAGGGAGGACAAGGCTCTGATTACCAAGCTGTTCAAGAGGGCTCTAGCAAGCTGTCCTTAATATTCCATCCCACAGGGTAGTATTTCAGTCATCTACAGACAGACTCACGTCGAGGTAATCTACATAATAAACGCAGTGAGTTTGTGGTGTTGGATCCGTAATAAATGGGTGATCTATCCGACGAGGCTCTGCTATTTGTTTCAATCTCGATTTCAAACCTGCATGACATTAGCTGAGAAGATCCCTGCTATTAGGAGAGACGCCAGTTTAGATTTTTATTACCGAAAATTGCGTTGATAATAGAGATTTTGTTCGTTATACAGTTTAATGGGAGGATTTCTAATGGGAAAAGATCACATCTCGCTTAAAGAAGCGCCTAATCGCTCATAAGCGGTCCAATTCCGTGATTTAATCAGCTGGCATCTATCATGCAACCCTGTGGTGGCGTTTGCATGCACTTCTAATCGAACGAATCGGACACAACTCAGCACTGCGGTAAAAGAAAATAGACTGTCGATGATTTCTGCATCGCTTACTATGACAAGCGCTATCTTATAAAGCTTGGTATTTTATTTTCCTTTCCAGGCCAATCATATTCAATGCTCCCTCTGTTGTTATTGTTGTATAGTCTGGCTAGGCTACCGCAGCCTGGTTAGCCTGGTCCGCCTAGGCAACAGTACATCTTGTATTTTTGCCTTTCAACACCTGCTTTTGGCCTTTTTCTTCACATATTTCAGTCCCAAGGCTAGTCAGCGTTTTCGCTGCCAGTAAGAGTAACCCCTCTAGCTACGGGAATGAGGTAGCATTCGAAGGGTCTCTTTAGCTCTCTAAAGCCTTCTGGTGCGTTAGAGAGATCCTGACGTCTCTTAATTTTTTTGGAAGCTTTGGTAGGCTTCACCGAGCGGACTATGTGCCAATTGCCGCTGACTTACCGCCAACGCCGGCTACTTTCTGCCTCGTCGTTTCCGCTGCCCGGAGGAATACGGGCTGACGACACGTAAAGGGTGTCTCGATATATTGCTCCTTGCCTTAGTTGTTTCACTGGGCCGGCTGTGACACCTCAATGTGCAGTTCGATGCCTTTTCGGGGCGTCTGGCTTGATAGGCTGTCGATATCAAATCGTTACGCGCCCGCATTAGTCGCGCGCCGTATCCGATGTTACGATACGGAGCTGAAGAAATGTTGATATTTTAATAACATCAACAGTTATGAGGCTGTGTATATATACAATGCCTTAAATTATGCACAGCCGCCCATATGCGATCACTAATCTGGTTTAAAGATGTCGAGATCTTTTGTATCTTTCTCCGTTTGTTCTTTCTTTCCGTCTACTAACTTTTAAGCACCCTGCAAGCCACTCCCCACTTACCTACGCCGGCCATAAAGTATCCTGTCAGCTTGCGGCATGCACCGTCCATTGCATATGCCACCCTCTAGGCTCTACTTCGCCTATGGCAATAACCTCTGCCTAGAGCGGATGGCCAGGTACTGCCCGGGCAGTATCTATATCGGACGCGCTGTCTTGCCACACCATCGCTTTCACATCAACGAGATGGGTATTGCGAATATAGTGCCTGCGGAGGGGTTTGAGGTTCACGGATTGGTGTATAAACTCACTTTTCACGACCAGAAGAGTCTCGACAGAGCCGAGCGTGTATACGATGGAGTATACTCTAAAGAATCTAAAGACGTCATCCTGTATCGCGCCTCAGACGCCTTGTCAATGAATACTCAGTGGATGCTTGAAGATGGAGGCCCAGCACAGGTGACTAGAAGTGCCCAGCGACGCTCGATGCCTATTCGTGAGCAGGGAGCGTACTTCGGAGCTAAAGTTCTGGTGTATTTGAGCAAACACTTCGTTCAAGATAGCTGGCCTCGAGATTGGTACGTCGACCAGATGAACTCCGGCATCAGAAATGCGAAGTCTCTACAAATTCCGGCCACTTATTTCAATAATATTGTCCGCCGGTGGATCCCAAAGGGAAGGACTCCACGCAGTGTCAACCAGCGATGGGACCGACATGCCCTCACAACACGCTCATTCGGATCGTGGCCAGGAACGTCAAATATGGAATCGAGGAATCGGGCCCCGAGGGGTAACCAGGAACACAAGACGCCCCAATTCATTGTAGAGGTTATGCACTATGGTGCATGAAAGTCCATGCGATCCGGAACGCGCTCCAGCACCTTTACATGGTAAACGGCGGTTTGGAACGAATAAATAATTTATACTTTGATTTACAGTTGATACTTATGCCACTATCTCCTCGGATCTATATATCATTCTGCCCTCTCTCGCTTCAATCTCGATCCCAAATCTTCCCCCGCTGTCATACAAAATCTTAAGCTATGGCAACACCTAGCGAACTAAAACGGAAAATCGTTTCAGCCATTCTAGTTATTTTCTATCTAATGGATGCATAATTAAGATATCCGAAGGTGGTCATAGAAGTCCAGAACGAAGGGATTCAAAGGGAATCACCGCGGCACTACAAATAGGCTAGGAGCCTCCAGGACATGGAAGGAGAAAGCAGATCTCCAGAGGCTACAAGGCCATGATGGGTGATTATAGTATTGCATATATTGTTGAACATGAGGTTGACAGTAGACGTACTGTATTGGATAATGGCGTAAAGAGCAAGTCTAAGCACGGTGAAGTGAGGAGGTACCTTATTCATATATAGTACATGTGTGGGTCATTGTGCTCAGCTACCTAGCTTTACCAGCCCCCTGATTTCAACATTTATTATTAAATCCCTAGAGCCTAACCCTTGATACATTCACTTTTCTTCCATACCTTGATTGGTGTGGAATGGGCTCTGCTTCCACAGTCTTCTTGGTTAAGGTCGATGACATCTCATCGCATTGGAACCAAAGGCTGCAGCGGCATACTGTATCGCCAGTTATTCCATAGCAGTACTAGTAAGTGACTTCGGTGAAGACAACCCCCCATGGGTGCCTACATATGCACAGCTGCCATTTCTGCGCTGGCTATGCAGGCAGGCGCTTTATGCATGCACTCAAATATTGAAACTGGCAGACAACGAAGCTGTCTAGTACCCAATAGTAGAATCAGATAAGCAGGCTACTCGGCCGACTGCATCTTCTACGTTTGTGATCGTCGCGTTTCGCCACCTGTATAAAGGAGATTGTAGGTATGAAGCCTAGAAGCGGCCCCCAATACTACCGGGGATTCTCCGTTGTTATGCATGTGTGAGAAAACGGATGCATGAAGAGTACAGATGCAATATGAACGGTCGGGTATCGGGTGCGGATCATTCGGAATTATGGTCCGCGAACCAAGGCTATTTGGCTTCCGGGTAGCAGCAAGAGAGAATAACCTTGCATCGGAAAATATTAGCTGTTTGGAGTCCCGAGGCTTGTCCCATGCTAACGAGTTCCGAAGGCCGATATCGTGGTAAATTCAACGTCGACTTTCTAACCCCCGCGCAGCGATAAATGGAGACTGCCGAATGAGAGAAGCCGAAAGGTATGCATGAAAGGGACAGAATTCGTCTACCGATATGACCCTTTGCCGAAATTTTGGGAAGGGGATGGCGAAGCCACTGTCTTTTGCCACTTTATTCTTATTCGGTCGGCAGTTATATCTCATAGATTTACGGAATAACCTCTTGCTCTCGCCAAGAGGGAGGGCATCATTGAAAACTGCCAAGTGTGCCCTTTAGTCTCTTCGTATAGCGACTCAAACAGCTCTAGCCTGCGTGTGAGTGCCTGCTGAGATCGGAAATATCGTCCATTAATATGGCCAACATGTTAGTAGCAATACTCATTTAATATTACATACTATAGGAGAGTATGAACGATTGCGATGGCGAAGGCGATCTACTGTTTAGTCCTGAATTTCCACTTAGACATCTCCCACTTCCACGCCCAATCACACCCGGTTCCCCAGTATAGGTGCCCAAATAATCCAACATAACTTATCTAAGGCTCTATGTAATATTCTTTAGAGCTTCGCGTGCTGTGTGTGGCGAACTGGGCTATCACCCGCCGGTTGTTGCCTTGTGCCTTAAGAAAACTTAAATCCTGCGCAATACAGCTGCAACGCGAACTACTTCTGTGATCGCTCTTATGAAATCTCAGGATAAATCGCTAGTATATCACAATACTGTATGTCGTTTTCTTGTACTGTACCAGAGTGTATTTTCCTAACACTCTGGATGCCAAATATAGCTTCCATACTTTATCAAGCGTTCCAACACAAAAAACACCCTTCATGGGCCAAAACGCGTCAATCACATTACGCTAGTTAAATCTATAGTATAAGACAAGAGAAACTGTTCCTATTGGAATTCGTAACGGGCCGTTAGTGACCCTACCTACACATCCACCGTTGGTAGGGCTGAAGAGGCGAGCTGGCTTGTTAGCTTATTGGGGTGTTAAGAAAACGGTCCTTAATTGCAGTAGAAATATTTTGAGTCTGTGCTATAAGGCCCTCGTAAATCGTCCATATTCCTAGGGAATGCCTCTCGCTAGGGCGATTTTCTAATCCTGCGCAGCTTGGCGCGCACACCAGCCCCGATATCAAGGTGACGATCCGCCGTAGAGGGGGGTGAGACAACACGGGTGAGGTAGGAATTGGACGTGAGGCGTCAAGGAATATATTGTCCTCGGTGCAGCAGGTTATTTGTGCTAGGCGTGGTCCCCCCAGGTCCGAGTGGTTGATGCCGAGGCGACTGCTCCCTCTTACATTTAATCAATAATCCCTATCATCCCCAAACAGAAACTGTTCGAACGCATAAGACCCCTCGCGGTAGCCTACCTAGGCGGCCGTGGCGGTGGAGGAGCTTCTGCAGAAAAAGAAATCATGCATCATTCGGATTGCGCGGGTACCACCAACTAAATATTCACAGTCTGATTACTACATGCACACGGTACTCTTCCCCCTATCTTGAGCTTTTTACACATCATCGTCAGAGGGACTAGTCACAAGGCGAATGGAAAGACTTGTCAACAGCAAAGGTGCTACTAATTATAGCTCCATATTAATCTTCGAATCTGGCGCATATCTAACGGAGCCCTTAGTTCCTTTTTCTACTTGTATCTTGCTTATATTCGATCACTACTGTAGCTACCCGCTCGGGTCATCGTTAGTCCTTCATTACTTGGCTCCGAGGGGTACACCTAATATTGCTGCATCTATTGGCCGCGCAATATTGTTATAGAGTGACCTATGCCGTCGCTATGATGGAGGATTGCCCGGGGTTAGTGCTCACTTCTGCGTCGCCGCATCGGGGGGTGGGCTTGTGGCTCGTGAACAAGCTTGCCACCAAATACCCACGGGACTTGTGCATGTTCTGGTCCCCTGACATCGCGTTTGGTGGTTCAGAGGTCCGGTCTGAGGTCCGGACGGATTTTACGGGTACTGGGTCTTGCGCACTCGACTGAAGGCTGGGCCAAGGCACATTCGTTTATTTTGAGACTGTTGTGCAGAATCGTCGCTAAACTAACACTATCTTGGCCGGTACGTAGTCCTCGAGCTTTCAAAGGCCTCAGCCATATGACAAGAGGCGCGCGTCACTACCATTATGATGACAGAGCTAGGGCTGCCCGTGATATAATCGAGACTTCTAACTAGCTCCCTGCACACAAACATTTCTTATGCCTATTCTGTAACAAGGGCTAGTTATCTAGGGCTTGGCTCAAAGGCTGTATTAGATAATAATCAATCTAGGCTCTCAAAGGTCCGTTGCCTTCAAGAGAGACTGTATCTATCGAGGCCTCAGGCCTCCTATTTATACACGATTATTGAGGTATTTCCTCGCAATCTCTAGCCTTCGATACGAGACCGTCTCGGTCTGGAGGTGATTGTAGGCTTCGCGGCCTGATAAATATATTGCAGCTGAAAAGGTGAGAGGCCTACAGCCTCTCTGATTGGTCCGTTGGCCCTCACCGACTCGGTGACCAATAGTGTCACCTGTATTGCCGTGTGACATATTCGGACTATTCTCTGTTAAGGGGTAGGAAAACCAGCTAGAGCATATCCTCTGCCTGGCTCCGTAGCTTTTCTGGTTATTTTCCACCTCTGGCTGTCATTACCCTTCCTCTAGTTCACGAGTTTCTATGATGTAAATATGTCGAGCTAGGACACGACCTTGAAGGAAATGCTTGAACACTTGGAAAGGGGGCTGGACGCCACACTGGCCCACGTGCATCGTCGGCTGGCTACCTAGTTTCGTTGCTCAATCATACTGATCCTGACGTCATTGCCTCGTTTAAGTGATTTACGCCTATTCAACATTTTATCACCGCGCCGACCTTTGCGGTATCTTGATATCATAAAGTACCGTATGGCGGAATACTCATGGCGTGAAAATACAATCTCAGCTTTTGCCAATGCGTTCGCCTATGGGACTGCGAAAACAGGGACTAAGGTCAACTGTCTCACAAAAAACAACGACGCCTTCAATATGTGATCGTACGTGATTAAGGATAAATTTGGTCCGCGACAAAATGGAACAATGCTATGGAATAATATGTAGAAAAGAAATCATCCTAGAGTATCGGGCCTGTCAACTAATACTTACCCATCTTTATGTCTAAACTTTTAACATCTATTAACACTCATCTCATCATTTCAACCGGGAACAAACAAAGAAGCGAACCACGACCGCTCACAAATGGCATTCATAGAACAGATCCCAACAACCGGAACCCATACAACACTCTCCCCACCCGTAAAATCATTTCTCGTAGAAA
Source organism: Xylaria sp. BCC 1067 (assembly GCA_005188305.1). Classification (NCBI taxonomy): domain Eukaryota; kingdom Fungi; phylum Ascomycota; class Sordariomycetes; order Xylariales; family Xylariaceae; genus Xylaria; species Xylaria sp. BCC 1067. Next base: position 3,067,367 of record SSCS01000001.1, read on the forward strand.
ACCGAACCCTGCATTTAGGTGGTGTCAGGCGGAAATAACGCTAGTGGGTAACTGCTACCTAGCCGGTCCAAGAGGACCCAGTATTTGTACATATATAAAGGGCAGAGACCTCACACTCATGCGGAAGGGTTCAGGAATTAATGCTATTAAGACCTACACCATAACTACTATCTACCCTACAGCGACCTACCGGTGGCCGATCTTCACTCTGGAGCCTTTCTCATGACAGGTGGCAACGACGACTTCCACGCTGAGCGTCGGCACCATTTAGAAGTCTTTGGATTCCATGCGCTGCCGGCGGAAAAACAGGCTCCGATCGGCAATGTGCGTTTTCATGTAGTGCGCGGGCGACGTGGCAGCATCCCCGTGCGACTTTTCTATCCGAAGTCCTACAAGGAGGGGAGTGGAACGGATTTACCAGCTTTAATCTACTTCCACGGAGGTGGTTATACAGTCGGAAGCGTAGATGAGTTCGAGAACGGGCTTAGGTTACTTGCTGAAGGAGCCAACGTCATTGTGAGACCGGTTTTATTGCCCGCGCCCGATTGTTCTCCACGCTTTGCTTTTGCTGTGGTAAAGTGGAATCTGTATACCGTTATTTCCCCTTAGGCAATAACGGCGTCGTTTTGCCTCGTGACAGCTTCTTGTCCGGTGTGTAGGAGGGAGGGCTTGATCTTTCTTTCTGCGCTTGCCGGAAGAGTATCAATTGATAAACTAGATATACTGATTGATGATCATAGACAATTGGTGTCAATTACCGCTTAGCCCCAGAGTGGTCCTTTCCGACACCACTGGATGAGTACCAGGACGTGCTGCTATGGGCACAGAGCGATGAAGGCGGTAAACTAGGCATTGACGCGGATCGCGTACTTGGAGGCGGCGATTCGGCCGGTGGGAATATGACAGCTGCGTTATCGCTACAACTTTCAGATTCGCATCAAACTGGCGCTTCCTCCACGATACCAAAACCCCTGAAGGCCCAGATATTGCTATACCCCGAGGCCAGATTGCCATTCGAAACACCTGCCGCAAGCGAGAATAACTCAGGGTTTTATCTCGAATGTGAGTTATCACACATTGAAACTATTAGATGCCTTACTATCCCACCCCGAGCCGCCGCATTTCATAAGCTACAAATGAAACCAACTTGCTAATGTCCATAATGTTGAGAAAAATAGGCAATGGTATTTTTTCCTTTGCGGACCATTATCTCCCGCGCCGACCGAACACCCCATATCCACCTGCGCATCGTTATGTGTCCCCGCGTATGCAAAGCGTTGAAAGTCTGAAATTTTTGCCCTCTGCGGCGGTCTTCACATGCGGGTTTGATCCCCTTCGAGATGTCGGTGTCGAGTACGCCTCCAAATTACAAAAAGCTGGGAATAAAGTCGCGTGGCGGCACTACCCAAATTTTACACATGGTTTTTTACAGATGGCCCCTTGGAGCGATGATGCTATGAAAGGTACCATGGAGGTCGCAGAGCTGATTAAGAAGCTTGCTCAATAAGTATCAACTTGGTCTGGTGGGCTGAGGATATCGCGTCATGTCAGTAAAGGGCTGTACTCTTCGCAACAGGAGTTCATGTTTCTACTTACGAGCTATAAGTAATAGTAATGGTTAATTGAGAGTTAGATGATGTAGATTCTTTCGTCACACAAGGTCATGAGTTCTCGTGTACAATTGGGGAATAGGAAGTTGCCATGGGAAATCTCCAACAGGGTAGGTATACCGACTGGCCCCAGCTGTGGTGAGCCAGGCAGACACGGGCTGAGTCCCAAATTTCTCTCTATAAGTGGCTACGGCACGGTCAGTGCAAATACGATCTACCGCATAGCCCTGTAACAAAACCCTATGTTTTCAAACCGGAAATTCATTTTCCCCGAGAGCCCATAGCCGAAAGTCGAAGTCGCAGTCAGATAGTGACAAACACTGCCGCCCTAGTATAGTCACCTTGCAGTAGCTTAATGGAAGGTTCGGCTCACTGCTGCTAACCATTCCCTCTTTGCCTAGGTAGTGGAAGCGGCCATAGCCAGGGGCGTCGACATCATATCTATCTCCTGGGCCATTAAGAAGCCTAGAGATACCGAACAGAATGCAGACCTGAATAGGTTGAAAGATGCCATGAAGCAGGCGCTAGACTGTAGCATCCTAATCCTCTTTGCGGCCGGTGAGGCCGGCAAGTTCTGCGACTTTGAGCGTAGCAGAATTATCCGAATTAGAGTCGGTATAGACGACGGGCGCTCATAGGGGCAGTCGGGTGACTCAGACAACTTTGGCTTCATTCTTCCCGGCCACTCCGTCGTATTGCGCAACACTCGCACCGATGGGACCGTTCCCGCTTATTTCTAGGAGAACACCGGATCATCTGTGATGATCGCTCTACCAACAAGCCTAGAAACTTTAGTACTACATTGCGTGAGGCCTGCAGCGATCTTAGAAGAAAACGAATTACAAACAGGAGGGTCCAACACCGGAGACTTTGTCGAGGCCTCTCGATTGAAGTGCTTCAAGGACTATCGCAACATGAAAGCGGTTTTCGAGAAGATTGGAATAGATCGTGAAATTTACAAATTCATCGAGGTCTAGAACCATTTTGAAGGCTTAAAGAATATTCTGAGGTTGGGGAGGCATTAAAAGCCTCGAAGGCCATAATAGAGCTAGCAGTAAAATTTATTTCTTCTAAAAGGGACTAGAGCGAAAAGAGGGGTGCGGCCACTCTTTAGAGATCCAGACTAATGATCACGGGGCTATTTGTGCTATCATAGTGTGCGTATGTCAATTCAAGAATAACTTCCCTAGAAGGAACTTGAGTGTAAGTACATAGGCGTAATACTCAAGGGCATATATGTTATCACGGATATATGGGTCTATATTATAGCTCAGGTAAACTATAGTACAGGTGATCTATAAGAACACCTGTGGGCGTGCCTCACACCTCTTTTTTCTTCCCTTTTAGTTAGACAGATCATCTAATAGATACTTCATCTGATCGTTACTGGAGTGCACACAGGTTCACTACTTCCATATGATCAATACTCCACTTCTCCGCAAGATATGTCACGGGTCGAGGCCCAGATAAAAGGCGCCAGATAGAAAGGTAGTTAGCTACCGTGGGCTATATTTCCCTTGCCAACTCCTTAGAGCTCCGAGGGCAGCTTTACACAAGTTGCTGCTGTTTTTCCGACGCCGCCGCTGTCGTTGTTGGTTTAGCCAGCGGCGTTGGCCTTCGGTGCGCTGGTCAGATTCTAAGCTACATAGGTAGATCATTGTAACAAGGGCTAGAGTTCTAGGGCTTGGCTCAAGGCTGTATTAGGTAATAATCAATCTAGGCTCTCAAAGGTCCGTAACCTTCAAGATCGACTGAATCTATCGAGGCCAAAGGCCTCCTATTTATATACAGAATATTGAGGCATTTCCTCGCAATCGCTCTCGATACGAGGTGTCTCGGTCTGTAGGCGAATTGCAGGTTCATGGCCTGATAAATATGTTGCAGCTGAAAAGGTAAGTCAAGGTGACCAAAAGTGGCAATATTAACCGTGTGACAATCATAGTGTAAGTTGCCCGCTCGGGTGGTCCATGCTAGAAGTCACGTCGCCCATCGACAAGATATTAATCGGTCACAAATACAGAACAATTAGTTGAAATCAAGGACTAGTTATGAGCGAATTATTTAAATTTACATACACCATGCTGTAACAAGAGCTAGTGTTCTAGGGCTTGGCTCAAAAGCTGTAATAAATAGTAATCTTTATAGGCTCTCAAAGGTCCGCTGCCTTGAATGTAGTCTGTATCTATCGGAGTCTCAGGCCCCCTATTTGTACACAATTATTAGAGGCATTTGCCCACACTTTGGTCCTTTCTATACGAGGCTAAATCGCGTACGTTTTAATCTGTAGGCGACTGGAGGCCTCGTGGACCTATAAGGTCTATTTAATATATTACAGCTGACGAAGATAGAGACCCGCAGTCTTCTGATTGTTCCGTTAACCTACACAGATGCGGTGATTAAATTCATATCCTCAAACCGTGTGACGCATACTATCTCCCTTTTCGTTATTGCTATTCCCTATCGTCTGGGATGCATGTGGACACTAGTATTAACACGCAGATGGGCTGGACGATAAGACACGGCCCCAAAATCACGTCGATATTTGGCAGCGGCGCGTCGCGGTCGTCGAGAAGATGATCAAACATGATGTTGTAGCAGCCGTGGACGCGTGATGACACGACAGCCCGTGTAACCTTCACAAGCGCGGCTAACGTAATGCTCTGCTGTGTGGTGGGAATATGGGAACCTTAGAGTGATTTCACGAAAGGTTCTTTCTCCTTCTCAGGCGAGTATGACTATGTTTATCGACACAGCACTCAGTCATTAGCCATTTCGCTATCACGGGGGTCGCCTCTCAGAACTTAGGGGCTCAACTAGGATACCCTATTGTCTTAAGTGGCAGCGTAAAGTCTTGAGCGGGCGAAAGAGCTGTGGTGATTGTTCTCGTAGTTGTGTGTTGTTGGATCCCTATATAAGTCTTTTAGGTAGTAAAGGGAAAGGATTGTCAGGCAGAAAAAACGCTAGTAGGTAGCCGCTACCTAGCTAGTTTAAATGGACCTAGTATTTGTATATATATAAAAGGTAAAAACTTTCTATTTAAATAAAAAGGTTTAAAAAATTAATACTATTAAAATTTATACTATATTTATTATTTATTTTATAGCAACTTACTTATAGCTAATTTTTATTTTAAAGCTTTTTTTATAATATATTAATTTTTTTTAAACTATTAATTATATTATTAAATAATAGCTACTTTTAAAATATTTTATATTAGTATATTTATTAGCTTATAATTTAAGCTAAAAAAACTAAAAAATTTAGTAAAAAAAATATAACTTATAATTATTTTAAAAATATATAATATTAACAATATAATAAAAAAGTAGCTAAATAATAAATTAATAATAGTTAAATAGTAGTAAGCTTTATATAAAAAAAAACAATTAATTAAGCTATTAATTAATAAAAATAAAAGAATTAACAAAAATAGCTTAGCTATAGCATTTTTAAAACAACTTAAAAAAAAACTCTTTTTTAAAGTATTTTTATTAGCTTTTAAATATAAAAAAAAATTGCAAATAAAAATAAATATATTTTTAATTAGCTAAAATTTATATTTTTATTTTATAAAAAATAAGCTATAAAATAAAACTATTTAAATTATTTATATTAATAGCTTTTTTAAAAGCGTAATAAAAAAAAAATAAGCTTTATATTTAGCTTTAAAATATTATAATAACTTTATAATAATTATATAAGCTTAATTTAAACAATAAATATATATTAATATATTAAATAATATTATTAATAGCTTAGTTAATATTTTTATATTAATTAAACTATAGCAAAAAAATAATAAATTATTTAATAACTTTTTAAAAAAATTTAAAAAAATAAAAGCTAAAAACTTTAATATTTTTTTTAATAAAGCTTAAGCTATATATTTATTAATAAAATTAAACAATAATTTAAAAAAAAAATTATTTAAAAAACTTTATTAAAAACTTATAGTAACTTTATAATAATAGCTTAAAAAATTAAAGCTTTAACTAAATTATTTAAACTAACTTTTAAAATAATAACCTAATTAATAAAATCTTATTTAATATAAAATAGCAATTATATTAAAACTATTAAACTATTAAATAGTACTTTTATTTAACTTTTAATATAAAATAGTTTTAAATAAAAAGCTTTATTTTAAGTATTTAATTTTAGTTTAAGTTTTTATTATAACTATAAAAAACTAAGCTATTTAATGTTTAGCTATAATAATATTAAATATTACTAACGCTATAAACAAAAAAGCTATAATATTAAAAATTATAAGCTTTTAATTATTTAGCTTAACTTATTACTATTATAGTTTTAATAAAAAAAATCTAGTTTTTAATAAGCTAGCTTAGCTTTATTTATTTATTTTAAAATAGCAATAAAGCTATAAATAAATAAAAAATAAGTTATATTTAAAAAATTAATTAATAATAATATAAATAAAAATTTAATTAAGTATAAAGCTATTTTTTTAGCTATTAAAATATAAATAATACTTAGTAATACTATATTTTAAAAAATATTTAATATAAAATAATTAAAAAAAAAAAATATATTTATAAAAGCTTAAAATAATTTTAGCTAATTAAAGCAAATATTAATTTTTTTTAAAATTTTAGCTAACTTATTATATAATATTATACTAAATATTTTTTTAAAAAAAAGCTAACTTTAATTTAAACTAAATTATAAAAAAATAAATATATTGCTTAAAAAATAAAAATATTAGCTTAATAGCTATTATAAAACAATAAAAAAAAGCTTTAAAAAAGTTATAAATAATAATTATTTTAATACTAAATATTTTGCTAAAACTATATAGCAGTAATTTTATATTTAAAAAATTAGTTAAATTTTAAAACCTAAAAAATATTAAAAAAGCAAAAGCTTTATTTAAATATTATTATTTAAAATATAGTATTAATTTAAAAAAAAAACAAATGTTTTTTTTTAAACCTATTTACTTTTTAAATAAAAAAAAACAAAAAATTTTATAAAAATATATTATTATAACTTTAGCAAAAAAATAAATTAAATATTTTATTAGCTTTATAAAAGCTTTAATCTTTTTTATATTTAAAGCAAAAAAAAAGCTATATTTTTATATTAACTATAAAAAACTAAACTAGTTAATAAAAAAAAACTATACTTTTTTATTTTTTATTAAAAAAATATTTAACTAACTATTTAATATAAAAATATATATTAAAATAAACTTTAAAAATATATATTATTAGCTATATATTAGCAAAAAAAAATAAATAAAAAATAGCTTTTTATATAAAATATAAATATTTTAAATATTTAATAATACTTTTTAAACTTACTAATATATTAATAACTTTTTAGTATTATATTAACTATATTTTAACTAGTTTAATAAACAACTTATATATTGTTTATTTAAATAATATTATAATTTATAATTAAACTTAAAAAGTATATTTTAAAATAATATATAATATTTTTATTAAACTTTATTAATAAAACTTATATATTAATTTAAAAAAATATAACTAGTTTATAAATTAAGTTTTATTTTTAAAATTTATAGTTATTTTTAAAAATATTAATATAAACTAAATAAAAATTAAAACTATTAAAAAATAGCTATTATTTTATAGTATTTATAAAATATAAATTTTTTTTAGCTTTATAAAGTTTTATTAATAATTTATTAAAAAATATATAAAAGTAATAGTAGCTTTTATAAAAAAATTTAAAAAAAACTTTTTATTTAGCTTTAATTTAATAGTAAAAAAGTAGCTAGCTTTTAAAAAGTTATAACTTTTATTTATTTAAGCTTTTATTTTATAATATTTTAATTTTATTTTTTTATATAAATAAAAATAAATATTTTAAATTTTACTATTAGTATTACTATTTTTTAGCTATAAAAAAGTTATTAATATTTTATTATATATTATTTATATAAGCTATAAAAAGCAAAACTTTAATATTATATTATAAATATAAAATTACTAGCTATAATAAAAAAATTTTTATAATAAAAATATTATTTATATTATTTTTAGCATTAAATAGTTATTTTAATAAACTATTTAAACTATAGCTATTTTATTACTAAACTATAGCTAAACTTATAATAAGTATTAAAGCTATAAATACTAATAAAATTTAACTTTAAAATAAAATATTGTTTAAAAAAACAAAACTTTATAATTAAATTATTTTAATGTTTTAACTATTTTAATAAAGCTATTAAATAAAAAGTATATAAAAAACTAGTTTTTTAATTTTTAAAAAAATTCTAAAACTTAAAAATAAAAAAAATAAACAAAAAAACAATATTATAAAAATAGCTACTAATTATTTATATATTTATAAAATACTATAAATTAGCTAATAGCTTTAAAAGTATTAAAAATTTTATTTATATAAAACTTTTTAAAAACTTTGCTTTTAATAGCATAAAAAAAAAGTTTTTAAAATATACGCTATAAAAAAGCTAATAATTAGCTATTTAAAAAAAAAACATATAAAATAATAAATATAAAAACTATTAAGCTATTATTAAAATAATAAATAGCTAATTATAACCTTTTATATTATTACTAATAATAATAGCGCTTAAAAATTTAAAATAATTACTAGTAAATATAATTTAAAAAGTTTAATAAAAAAATAAGTTTATAACTTTTAAAATATAAAAATAGCAATATTTTAAAAAATTAAAAGCTAAGCTAATATAATATAAAAAAAATAAGCTATTTTAATATAAAAAATATATATATTTTTTTTAAAATAGCTAATTAGTTAAAAAACTACTATATAGCTACTATAATATATTTATATTAAAATATTAAAAAATTTTAAAAATTATTAAAAAATTAATAGTAAACTATTTTTAAAATAGCTTTTATAAAAATATAAAAATATATATTACTTTTTATATAGTATACTAAAAAATAAAAGCAAAAACTTATTAACTTTATAATAAGTTAGCATTATTATTTATTTTAATATACTTTTTTAAAAAAATCTTTTATAATTTTATTATAAAACTATTTATTTTTTTATTAATAGCTAGTAAATAATATAATAGTATTTTTATAGTAATAAACTAATTAATAAAATATATAATATATATATTTATAACTATTACTTTTAAAGCTAAAAGCTTAGTAAATTTGCTATTTAAATATATATTTATATGCTTTAAGCTATTAAATAATATTATATTAAATAAAAAGTTTTTATTTATAAGCTATTTTTAAGCTATAATATACTACTAGTTAATTATTAATAAAAAACTTAGTATTATTTTTTATTTATAAATAAATAAATAAACTAAAAGCTAAAACTAAGCACTAAAAAATTATTTATATATTTATTATAGCTTAAAATAAACTAATTAAACTAAAAAGCTAATTATAACTAAATAAATATATAATATATTAGCTTATATAATATATAATAAAATATTAGTAAAAGTTCTATTTAAATATTTATTATAAAACTTTTTTAACTAACTAATAAAGCTTTTAAAGTATAATTTATAAAATATAACTATTAAAGTAGTATAAATTTAGCAAAACTACTAAAAAATAGCTTAACTATTATAATATAATAATAAAGCTTACGCTAAATAGTATAATAAAAAAAAAACTTAGTAATACTTTTTATAAAAAATATTAATTAGTAATAACTTAGCTTAAAGCTAATAAACAAATATTTAAACCTTTTTAAAATAGTAGTAATAGTAAAAAATAAGTTTATAGTTTACTAGCTTAAGTTGCTATTTATATATAAAATATATAATGTTTTTTTAATTAGCTTATTAAAGCTTTATAAATATTATATAAAAAAATTGCTACTATTTGTTTAAAAGTTTACTATATAGCAAAAAAACAATATTTATTTAGTAAAAAAAATTCTAGTATATAAAAAACTTTTAAAAAAAAAGCAATACTTAGTACGCTAATAAAAATATAATAGCAAAAATAATTTATAAGTTTTATATAAAAATATTAGCATAAATATAAAAAATAAATATAAAGCAGTAGTTAAATAGTTTTAAGCTAAAATTAATTTAATAATTTAAAAAATAATAAAAATAAAAAACTTTTTTTAAAAGTATAATAGCTTAATAACTTTTTAGTAACTTTTTAGCAACTTTTTTTTTTATTTTTTTATTTTTTTTTTTTATTTAATTTTAAAAACATTTATAAAATAGCTTAGTTTTATAAATATATTAGTTACTACTATATATTAACTATATAAATACTATGCTATTACTTATAATTTTATTATAAAACTTAAAAAAAATTTTAATTACTTTTTAAAAAAAATAATATTTTTAAATAAAAGCTTTTTAAGTTATTATTTAACGCTTTAAAAGTACTAAGTAGTATTTTTACTATTTAATAATAGCTTTAGTAGTAATAGTAATAAACTTTTTAATAAATATATTAGCTATATTTTTTTTAGCTTAAAAAGCTTTATAAATTACTAGTTAAATATTTAAAACTGCTTAATATATAGTTAATATATAGCTAGTATACTATAAAATAGCAAAAACTTAGCTATTTATTTTATTTTAGCTATTAATAGCTAAAAGCTAAGCTAGCTTTAATTTATAAATATAAAAAATATTTAAAAGCTAGCAATATATTAGTATTAAAAACGCTAGTACTTTATAGCTATAAAATAGCTACTATATAAAAAAAAATAAACTTATTAATATATATATTTTAAAGTTAATATAATAGCAAATATATTTAATGCTATTAGCTATATAAACTATTAGCTAATTTAATTTACTAATATATTAACTATTAACTATTAATATACTATTAGTATAATATTAGCAAGCTTATAGCAAAAAATAAAGCTATTTATAATTGGTTTTTTTATAGCAAAAAAAAACCTATAATAAAAGCAAAAATAACTATTTAACTATAGCAGCTAAGCAATAATAATATAAAATAAAACAACTAAACAAACAATTAGCAAAAGTAATACTACTACTATACTATAAAATACTTATATAAATATAATAGTAATAATAATAATAATAATAATAATAATAATAATAATATTATTATTATTATTAATTATTAGCTACTAGCGTACTATTTATATATTTTTAGCAACTAGCTTATATTATACTAGTATATATTTTATAACTAAAGTAAATATTACTAAAAAAAAAACTTAAAAAATACTTATAAAAAATTAAAAACTTTAAAAAATACTAAATTAGTAGTAATAATTTAACTATAACTTAGTATAATTTATTTAATAAGCAAAACTAAAAAAAAAAAAAAAAAAAAAAAATAGCAAGCAAAAAAAAAATATTTATAATTAATAAGTTATAAAAAGTTTAAAAAAGCAATAGCGTTATATATAAAAGTTTATAGATTTTTTATTTTAGCTTTAGCTAGTAGCTTTTTTATTTAATAATAGCTACTTTTTTATAAAACAATACTTTAAAAACTAAGTTTAATATACTTTTATTTAGCGTTTACTTATTATATATAGCTAAAAATTTATTTAATAATAAAACTTTTAAAGGTTTAATTTATATTGTTAACTTTTTAAACTAACGTTTTATTTATAAAGCTAATACTATTTTACTAGCTATTTAATATTTAAAAGCTAACCTATATATTTACTAAAAAAAAAGTTCTAAAGCTAAAAAAAAAAAAACCTTACAAACTAAAAAATATATATGCTTTAAAAATAAATTATAAAAAAAAAAGCATTTTATTAAATAAAAAAAACACTAATAAATAGCTACTACTTAGCTAGTTTAAATAAACCTAGTATTTATATATATATAAAAAGCAAAAACTTTTTATTTAAATAAAAAAGTTTAAAAAATTAATGCTATTAAAACCTACACTATACCTATTACTTACTTTATAGCAACCTACTTATAGCCGATCTTCACTTTGGAGCCTTTCTTATAACAAGGATACACTTTTGTAGTTAGCATGTGTAATTCGAATAATAAGCATGTAGTTAAGCTTAAATCGCAATACAAAATATATTTAGAAGTTTTAAGAGCCGAATATCTTTAACATCATCTTACAAGCATAAACATATCGTCCGAAGGCATCGCTCTCGGATAGACCTAAAGGGAGCAACTCAAATACAACTTGGAGCTGAACCTATATAAGCTTAGTATTAATAGCTTTAGCACTCTAGTAGCACTAAATAAGAACATCCGGCACTTTATATGGCTGTTTCGAAATGATACATAAGCAACTATTTCAAAAGCCTCATGATACCAATCTCCAAGCCCTCTTTCATTTGGACATACTGGCAGTGCCCTATGACATATACTAATATGCTAACGAAGGTTATTATTACACTTCTAGCTATTAGTTAATAGCTATACGCACCCGGGGATCCCGGGTGGTGATGCAAGCCTTACTTAGCATCAAAGATACATCTTTGAACTAATTCATAAATATAGGCATCGGTCTCTTCGGGGATTCCCGGATATTTTTGCCGTATTTTTGGGCGTATAACGGAAAGTATATAGAAAAGGCTTGGTACACCATGCGTAAGATTAGCATTACATTGTACCGCTAACGTCAGTAGTTCAGAGTCGAGATTCGGATCGATGGTATTAACGCCCTTCTTATCATCTATAAGCTCCCTAATATCCCTTTCCCCATAGATGAGCTTACACATCATCTAGGATCAAGTTGTCAAAGTCAACTAAGGTTCCGTTGGTGTGCCTTTAAAGGCGAAGACAGAGGACATTAGACAGTTTTAGCACTTACCTCACCGATCTCCAAAATATTGTCCTGAGTTCCCCTAAACTCTATAATGGCCATCCCAAAGTCTATCATTTTCAGCACAGGAAAGTAGCCGTGTTCAAGTGAGTCCAAATTCCCAAACATAACTGAAATAACGAATTAGCAATATTTCTAGAAACTAGCAAGTAAAACACATACCGTTTTCGTCGTGTAGGTCACCATGTGCTAAATCCTGAGGGTTTTCGTCGACATCAAGTGGTAAAGCCTCGAGTAGTTGTTCCCGCGGACCACGGGGAGTCTTCGTTGGATCGCCCGGCGGATAAGCCATCCCGACACAAGCCCTAGCAACTAATCGCATGTTAGACAATTGCTTTAAGCGGAGGAACTCTAGCTATAGTAGCTTATTAACCCTAAACCGATATATTGAACTTACGGCAAAGAAATATAGCCCAAAGGACACGATTGGGCAGCCTTCGTGGAGGAACTGTTCCTAGTCTGTTTTTGAGGTCGTTAAGAGTTCCATTTTCCAGGTATTCGGTAATGATCGTATTATTTGTGATCCACCCAGTATTTTGAGATTGGAAAGGTATTTCAATTATCGTAACAACATGTTGAGCCCATTTTAATGACTACAAATTAATTAGCACGAATTTATTTGGTCTAGCAAGGAAAATGGAAGACCACCTTTAAAATTTGGATTTCAGTGCTAATTTCTTCTGTTGACCGGATAATATTTTTAACGGCAATTTTCCGATAGCCTCTTAGCCCTGCAAGTTCGTTTCGGAAACATGAGGTAACGCCGAAAGCTCCCTTTCCAGCGACTTTTTCAAATACAAATCCGGGTTCGTTCCCAAAGAACTCCCTAACCTTCGCTAGAGCTTCTTTCTCGCGTTGATTCAGAGACATAATATCATAAGAGGCAGGACCACACAGATATTGTGACTATTGTCCAAGTGGGAAAGACCCACTGTTGGGTTTTACGATCTGAAGGCGCCTAGTTCGCGGCAGTTTTAAGCGGGTTCAATTGCGCTTTTGTTCCGATACTCAATTGCCGCAGTTACCGGTTTCGGCAGCCGTCATACCAAGAACAAAGACATGGTTAAAATGCCATTTGTCGCAGTCATCATGTAATTAAAATTCTTTCAAGGTCCTAAGGCACTCGAATAGAAACTCGAATTAAGACAAAGGAGAAAGCCCTGACTCTGTTCTGTTTGAAATTGCCACAGCCCTACGGTGATAAAAGTAAGAAGTAAAAACAAATTGGTTGGACACAGCTCGTTGGAGTAGGCAACGAACTGACAAGCGCTGAAATCTCTCCGTTTCAGCGAGGCTTGCAGGGATCATTATCTAGAAAACTGAATATATCTGTAGTGTAAAGAAGATCGAGGCTACTTCATCGAGGCCGGCTAGTAAATTATACGAGGAACAAAAGCGACGCCAACGCCGAATGTTGATAGCCCAACAATGGTGATGAGGCGTGCCTTTTCGACTTATAAAGCTATGTTCTCCTCGGCGTTTTTCGCAGAAATAAGACTGAGCGAGGGGATAGCTGGGCCGTAGGATTCGTAGGTAAACGCCTGTCACCGGCTTGCGTTATTGCCTCTATCGCTCTGCCCTTCTGCTCGGCCAATTCCATCAAGGTAAAGAGCGTTAGGCCACTATATAACTTTGCTAGAGCAGCCGCTCTAGGCTACGGATCTTAAAAGTACCTAACTCTACTTCTATACAATATATATCTTTTAACCACTAAATCAAAGTCTTAACTAAATTAAATACTTGGTTTAAAAAACAATAAATATTATAGAAGACTTACTTTAACATATGTAGCGTGTATCGAAGAGATACGTGCGACTTTGTAAATGCGTCGAAACGTGCGGCTGGAACTATGCTTCGTTTTCGTGCTCTATAATCGCATTACAGCGATGGAAAAATCACTTCTTATTCCTAATATTTACTAGACTGACCTATATCAGGGGCAAGTTTCGTCATGGGGAAAACCGGGCAAAGTTCGGCTTAAAAAGGCGCATGCTAAACGACTCAAATTGGGTTGTTTTACATTCTGTTCCAAAACAAGGGGTTTAACTCCAATAAAAAATAGAGATACTATAGGAAAACCAAAGGAGCGGGATACTCGATTCTACGATCATAGTACATTATCCATCACGGTTGTTCATTCTCTCCATCTACTCCTCTTTCAGGTAGCCACCTCCAAAACGGTTCGTGTGGCAAAGCCAGTGTGGAATTCCTAGACCACCCGGCATCGGCCCTCCTGTCGTCTGTCACCTGACTTTTCAAGCGTCATTCGCTGGCTTCTTGTCCTCAGAAACGGCCACGGTCGACGCGACATAAGCAGGCGGCGCTTCAACTTCTTGGCCACTTAATAGACCAGATTTCTCTTCATCAGCACCACGCTCATGTCCAGCGGCCTTACGAGCATATCGGCATCGGTGAGAGCTGCGAGCGCAAGGGCGGCGGACAAATGTGCGCCAGAGGAAAACAATAAAGTGGCCAAGAAGAAAACCAATACTACTCGCAATTAGCACCTGTCGCTATCAAAGTCAGGGGGGAGGGAAAAAGGGGAAATTTACATGCTAGCCGAGACACCGATTGTGATACCAATCAGAGCTGGCAACAGAAGATTTGTCATGAAACTTCTCACGACCCGTCCCCAGCCATGGCCGTGACCCATGTGGTGGGGGTGGGGACCATGGCCGTGTCGATGCTCGCCATGATGATGAGGGGATGGAGGTCCCGCCCGAGAGCCACCGCAGCTCTTCATAATTTGCGACAGTTTCTCGAAAAATACAGCCTTCCATCTGCAAACCGTGGTGGCGCATTCCTTCTGCTTCCCGGCGGCGTCCTCGGTTCGAGAATCGATAGTATCGATGGTGCCGATGGCAAGCTTGCCAGAGGGGCTCTTGACCAGTTGCACTTGAACATTAGGGATACGTTCAATGAACACATTGCCCACCTCCACAATCTGAATCTCGACGTTTATGAGTTGGAGGTCCTCATCGTCATCGGTGGCTACGACTCCAGTCTGCATGGCATAGCCAAGAGGCCGGTTTTTCTGCGGTCGATCTAGCCCACCTCTGAAGCGCGGCGGGGCGCCTATGCGTCGCTCGGTCATGTCAGGCAGAACAGGGGCTGCAAGGGTGTATCGAAGAGGGTCTGGGTTTGGATAGAGCTCAAACCCGTTCACAGTAAGGCGGTCGGCGCCATGGGTTGAGTCGATGCTGAAGTCCAGCTTCAGGTGACTCGGAATGTCCTTGTGGTGCTTACGGCCAAACTGGAGGCATCCGGGACATTCTAAATTCAGGGTCTGGGAGTCGGGCACCTTTTGAAGTGCGGCGTCGATGTCGGTTTTGATCGGCACAGGTAAGGTCGTGATGGAATCATCGTCGGTAATTGCCAAGTCAGGTGGGAGAAGTAAGGCGTTGGTGGTCGCCACCAGTCCAACGCCAACGACGAAGGAACGTAGATGCATTTCGGAGCGCGTTTGTGTTCACAGGAGAGTTTCGGGTTTAGAATTCAATTGATGCACAGAGATGTACAGGAGGAAGGAGGATAGATGTTGTTGTCAATTGCCTGGATGGAGCGGATGGTGATGGTGGCGGGTGGTTTCAGGGTTGACCAGACTCGAGTGATGACGACGCCTCCGTGGCGGCCGAGCGAGGCCAAGTGGGGTCTATCTATAAGTAGACAACACTGTGCTTGTCAGTGGTATACAGCTGGCGTGGCGGCAGCCGCAGACCGGCAAACCTTTGTTCGGTTCAGATTATTCCGTAGTTTGTGCTTAGAGCTCTTTTGTTTGGGACGCTAGCCTCCTTAGGTACCTAAGTACGGAGTAGGTAGTGGATGCTTTTCACGGGAGATGGATACTCATACTTACTTACATATATGTACGGCATACTTACCTACATTAGATTAGGTAGATATCTCTTAGACTAGGTAGTCTATCTACTGCAGTCTAAGTACCTACAGTACCAAGGAAGAGTACTAAAGGTAAGAAAGGGAACTTATCTTACTGGTGGGCGAAAAGAGTCACGAACTTCTAGAAATTCCAATGCCTCTCAGGACAATGCAATGCTATACGCCCCGTTGATATAGTATCCTAAGACGCCACCCTATACGAGATACGGACCTCTTCAAGGATACAGTGCAGTGAACCAATAACATATGCTTTTGTAAGCACGGGCGCGAGTGCCACCATCTCGAGGGTCAGCTCCAGCGATTCTATCGTGGCTTAGCCCTTTCACTATTCCAGTCTAGGCAAACGGCATCTCCAACTGCAACGAAGGATCCGGCCTGAGCTTCGTTTTTCCCAGGTCAGGACAGGTCAGGTCAGGTCAGGTCAGGTCAGGTCGCAATGGGGAGTCGCCCTACAATTGATCTCAAAATTGATCTCAAAAGTAATCTCCAATTTACCTCGCTGCATCCATCCTTTGATGTCTTCTGAGATGTCACCACTCCCGCGTCTCAAACCTTTGCTACTGTCCTCTAACACACAGGCTTAATCATGTCGTCAAAGGAGTTGCTCGGGGATGCCATTCGGACTTTGACGAAGAAGGCCAGCCGTTCATTGGCATCGAAGAGGCGTCAATCCGATACTCGCCAGGGTTGTGAAGGAGGTCACCATCGTGAGAGCCTTCTCCACCCCGATTCTATGAACTCGGCCAGCCCATCCGTGCCTCGAGTCAATTCAACCTCGACCGTCTCCAGTAATAGGGATGATGCATCAAGATCACCTCAGACACCATCAGCCGACACTGATGATGCTGAGCTAGCTCAGATTGTGCCCCGTAGTTCAGCGCTACAAGTCACTGAGAGCCGCATCCTCAACTACGCGACCTCAGGCTTTCCTCCTGTCCCAGAAGACGCAGAGTTCCCACTCCTTGCTAAACCAGTTCTGATACCGCGCGTAAATCCAGGGGGTTCAACTCCTTTCGCACGCGCGTGGGCGCCAGAGCTTGCCGACTATGCCGTCGACAAAGAGGACTTTGTTGCCTTCATCGACAACCTCAACATCATCATAACGCCCCACGTCGCTTTTCGCGTGCTAGGGTTTGCAGGCTTCGCCGTTGGCTTGGTGCCCTACGATATAGCAGAGGGTGTCGGCGGCGCCGTAGAAGTCGTCGCAATCGTCGGCGCGGTTGCTATGAACTACAAACGCACGAAGAACTACATAACCCTCATGAACGAGAAGTACTTTCATCCGCGCAAGTTGCACTTCAAAATCATTGGCACGAAACGGCTCAAAAAATTGTTCGACCTTAACAAGAAGGACCCTTGTCTTGCACCACTCACTGAAACGACTTTGGAATTGACGTCCCAAGAGAGATGTCTTCAGTACTTATCGCAGTACACCTGCGAGCTCTCGTTTGACGTGCCGCCTCCAAGTCCTGCGACGACCACTCTTGCGAAGATCTCGACGTGGGAGGTCAAGCACAAGGTCCAGAAGGCTGATAAGGAAGCGAAAGCAAGCCGCAAGCGCTCTTGGAAGAGACAGCAAGCGGGAAAGAACCCACAGAGCCGCTGGAATAGTCTAGGGGAGAGGTCTAGGGTTAAATCCCTTGACTGGTTACTCATACAGAATCTTGAAGAATGGGAGGCGCAGAAAGCCCAGAAGGAAGCGAGGAAGGAAGAGCAGAAGCGAGCGTCAGTTTGGCGCAATATCATCTAGGCCATCTGTTTCCCTACAAATTGTCAATTTGGTTAGTTAGTCACAAGGCGTTCGAGTTGCATTCCGGCAAATTTATACCCTATTGTACTCTCTTCGCTCCCTACGTTCATATCCGGCCTGATTAGTTGCCTGGCACTCGAGTTGCACTCCACCACGCCTACGTTCCACCGTACCCCGTCTACCTTCAGTTTGCATACGCGGCTTAGCTGGGAATTTTCCGGCAAGTCTCCCCATCTCTCATATAGATGCTACCAGATGTGTCGCAGCAAGATTTTGTTCAAGATGCTTAGTCACGCACACACGATGCCCGATGTTGTTGGTTGACTTCACGACCTCCGTGGCAAAACGTGCAACCAAGTACAGCGAACACATGATCATACCGTATCTATGAAGTGGGAGATATAGATGCTAGCCACCATCTAGATTTCTGTACCGCCATCCCGCCATCCCGCCGTGACGGCATTCCGGCGAGATGATCTCGGTTGGTGGCTCGATCTTGTTGGCATATGGGAGCATGTGCGTGTAACTCTAGACTTCTGTTCATTATTTAATGCGTTAGTAGCCCACACGGATACGATGCCGTCTTCTTTGCAAATCATCCGTCTCAACCTCGTTGTCTTCCTCGCGCTTCAAGGAGGCACATAATGCCTCGGTCGTATTAACCAAACCATACATACCCAGCCAATCCCTCAATCATTTCCACTTCGCATTCCACTTGCAAGTTTCGATTATCATAATTCTTCTTGGAAGTCACTCCTACCATCTCCGATTTCCACCCCGGCCCATTCCGGTCCATTCCACTTCGCGAGAACGTACGCGCAATAAGCACGGAGATGTCAGGGGGAAGCAGTCATCATAGTCACGGCAGTCGCCACAGCAGCCATCATAGCGGAAATAGCAAAAAGAGTCAAGGTAGCAAGCATAGCGGGGCCAGTAAGCATACCGCAGTTAGCCATCATAGTCATCATAGTCAAGGAAGCCAACACAACAATCACCCCAGCAGCCACCACAGCCAAGGCAGCCACCATAGCCAGGCAAGTCACCATAGCAAGGCAAGTCACCATAGCCGAGGAAGCCATCACAGCCAAGGCAGCCATCATAGCCATCGTAGCCATCATAGCGACCGCCCCCCCAGTCACCACAGTCACGGCAGTCACCATAGCCAAGCAAGTCACCATAGCCAGGCAAGCCATCATAGCGGCCATCCCAGCAGCCACCAAAACCAAGGTAGCCATCATAGCAAGAGGAGCCGCCCTAGCCATCATAACCAAGGAACCATAACGAATGTCGCTAGCGGACTCGAACCGGTAGGTTCACAAGTCACAGAGCTAGGCGTGTTTGAGAGGTATATGCAAAGGTCATTGAGGCCACGGCCGATCCCTTCTAACAGGGTTGAGGTTAACCATTACCATGACAATCCTTGGCTGTACAGATTTATGAGCTCGATGTACTCATTGGATATCCGTCCGAAGCCGGGGGGTTCACGGAGGGGTGGCAGATGATAGCTTCGTCCTTACCATACCTCGGCCCGGTCTATAGCAGCCGTGCCATGTGGCGGCCCTTCAGCAACCCTCGTTGAGCCGAGGAGTTCGAGTAATACCTGGGGCAGCGGCGGCCCAATCCCGGCGCTCCTCATAGATTACTAAGGGCGTACAAAGGGCACGAACCCCCAATGACGGGAAAGGATAACAAGAGGGGTACCCCAGATCACCGACGCCTTTTTGTTACACAGATAGTTTTTATGGGTTGAAATGAATCACATGATGGTGCCTTCGATAATCAGGTCCCTCGTTCGTTTCATGTGATTATATTGTATTCCCTTTCGGTGCCTATAAGTAAGCTTGCCACATTGCGCAGGGACGAGAGGACTCCCTATTAGAAGCACCAGATTGTATTTAGTGGCGCGCGGTCACCCCTGAAAGACGATAGATCGTATGGCCCCTTTGAAGCTAGTAACCGGACATATAAATATAAAACAGTTAGATTTGCAAATTTGCTTGCCTTAGCTACAAGGGGAAAGGAGACATAAGGGGATACAGCCCCCGGACTAAGGAGTGAAAGAGTCGAAAGAGTGGGGAGGAGATTCATAAGCTGGAGTGTTTCGGGGGCAGTCTGCCGGAGGATAGGTATTGGTATTTGCTACTTGAGGCCACTCTCCGGATCAAAGCACCCCTGTGCCCGACTGCTTACATGAGTTGTATCTACCCAAGAGCCCTGCAGCACCGCTGCGACATGGGATATATCGGCTGTACTCAATACACAAAACTACCTGTTCCACAGGTGCCTACCTATCGCGGTTCAGGGGAGGAGGGGGACACAGGATTTCTGCTGCTTTCTTATGTCGAAATATCAAAATATGTACATCTATTAGAGTGGCATTTTAAATTTTAGAATCTAGTTTAGTACTTACCTGAGTCTTTACATGGGAACATTTTCTAGACCTTAACAAGGGCACATTTATAGGCAGAAATTTCCCACGAGGGCACCGAGACCCGTTTAGACAATATTATTAGTTATACGCCTACTTATAATCAGCTTATTAACGAAGATCCTAGCACTTGGGCCGTTAGGATACAAGGCCCATATAAGGGCCCGAGGCCTCCTAACTAGTTAATAGAGGCTTCATGAATGAGGTATATGAAGAGCTAACCCATAACCACTTTTTACCTAGCAGTGGCCAACCGGTGACCTAACTTCTCTTTAAAGTTAAACTCTAACATCGGGGTTCGCAAACTGTTACCGAATATTGAAAAGCCATCTACAAGTATGCGACTGACATATAATAAGATTTAAGTGACAGCTTTCAGCTACGAATAATCAAATTCTCGGTTGCAATTTCGTCCTTGGTATTATTCATTCTGGCGGTCCGTTACGGAACTAAACCTGAGGTAGCCGAAGCCATGGGTACAGACTAAGGAACCAAGGTATACGTACCTATAGGACCAGGGCAAACTTTGATAAAACAGCTAGAAATGTTCTTTCTACGCAATAAAAATAGCCATTTCTAGTCCTACTAGCAGTATGAATTACGGCATAGCTGTTTCTACATGTATTTCTTTCCATTTCCTAGAGCTCATAGAATCCTGCAAACGCGTCGACGTGCTATGAATAACTTTATGGTTGCAGATCTCTTTCTAGCAACTATGTTTGCACACTCGTTCATTGTGCACTCTAGATGCAATTTATTAGGAATACGTGCAATGCTTTCATCTAACCACTATAGCCGTGATATTGCATTCGACGCTGCCATATATACTACGCTTTTGCTTTATCTTGCAAGGCTTAGTATGTCGAAACTGATAGTTCCCAAGACCAATACTTGAGGAACTTATAGACGGCACCGCAGCAGCCGATATTTCTGGTATCTCACATCATGTCGTGTGCAACGTGTGGTCATCTGTTGCGCGGTCAAGGGTGTCACTTTTGGTCACCGAGTCGGTGAGGGCCAACAGACCAATCATAGGCCGTAGGCCTCTCACCTCTTCAGCTGCAATATATTAAATAGACCTTATAGGTCCACGAAACCTCCAAATCGTTTACAGACTGAGACATACACAATAAATGGCCTCATCGAAGGCTAGAGACTGTGAGGGAACACCTCAATACCTGTATATAAATAGGAGGCCTTCGGCCTCGATAGATACAGTCGATCTTGAAGGTTACGGACCTCTGCGAGCCTAGATTGATTATTATCTAATACAGCCATTAAGCTAAGCCCTAGATAACTAGCCCTTGTTACATCATCCATACCGCGAACCATAGTTGTCGAGAGGTAGTACGCCAGTTGACCCGGGTATTGATGCATACTGGCTAATTTGCTCATGACTAAGGCTTTCACATCTTCGTATATTAAGACCCGCAAGAGCAGGTTAGAGGCCTCTGCGCAACAGCAGGTATTCGTACGCTACGTATATAGGGTCCCTGAGACGTCGTGGTGGCAATTCAGAGAAGAGGCTGACATGAAGTGTGTAACATGGCAGCATAACTTTACAGTACTTGGGGACGGTGAAGTGTTTCAAAAGGAGGTAGGCTTTCCAATCCGACCCATTAGGCTCATTTAACCCATGGAAACTGCTAGGGGACTTTTCAACTAGAAGGAAGTATCATAGATTCATCGAAAGGGGGTTACGATGGCAGTTAGGTAATATGTTAGAGTGCTTGAAATCCCCTTTTTCCCCCTTCGTCTAAGTTATTCCAACCCCTGATGGCCATAACAAACCCTCCAATTCACTGGCTTTGCCCTGGGAAATGCGCCGCTCTATTTCACTGTAGTTTAGGCCTATAATTATTGATCGAAGAGAGCGAGCCCAATGGACGTTTTACACTAAAAAGACACCCCTTGAATCCATCCCCACGCTATGATAATACATTACAGCAACATACCATTTAGTAGGAGAGTCAATAAGAAGTAGTGAAAGGGTAAAGTTCAATTCAAACACCTTAATCTACAACACCGAGACCAGGAACAGCGACTATAGACTCCATCCGACTCCCTTCTGCCAAGCGCTAACCAGAGAGAAATAATTACTCTACACGCAGATCCCCTTCATGCTGTCACCCGATTAGACTACTCCCGTTTCCCATTCTAGATCTCCAATAGTAGTCGCAGCATATATCAATTACCTAATCATATGGTTTCGTGGTGTAGTTGGTTATCACGTCAGTCTAACACACTGAAGGTCTCCGGTTCAAGTCCGGGCGAAATCATCAATACTCTTTTGTTGAGCTACCTCGCATAGACAAACCTTCCATTTCGTTTTGAGGTCGAGTCAATGGTTATCGGTAATGTGATTTAGCTTTCAGTTCTTTTTGATGATCAAGTTGTTTAAAATATATAGTGGACACTCAGTGACAGCTGCCAGGTTTAACTCAGTTTAACTGAGAAAATTGGGACAGGAAATGTTCATCGTTTACGGTGTGATAATCATAACGATCTCCGATACTATGCGTACTTGACATGGATCCCCGGGAAATCCAGATTCGATAAGGTAATAATATATACAGTGTATTTTGGTATCACTTTAGCCGCCGAGTCTGTGTAGGCCAACAGACAGATCTTATTGGCACACCAGGCTTCACTTCGCACACAGTATGACACATACGAGATCTAGGGCCGTATCGAAGGAATGGGATGTTGGGAGATGTCTCGGGTCGATTGTATACAAACACAGCGTGAGAGGACCCGATAGACTATTTGAAGGCCGACGGACCTTTGTGAGGCCAGGAAGGTTATTATCTAATACAATCATTAAATCAAGCCCTAGAATACTAGCCCTTGTTGCATTACACGAAAAATTTCGCAAGAGCCACGGTATCAGCACAGCACAAGAGAGACTCGCCTCGTTACCTAGACGGTCGAAATCTGTATATGATATAGTCCCAGTGCCGACGTTTTGAACTCGGTTAAGCAGCCTAGCAGGGCTAACGGACCGTCGATACCAACCCCCTATTCATACTTTCAGACGTGTAAACTAACCAGACAAGCTATAACATGCTGGTAGGCATCGCCTCGGTTTCTACTACCGAAGACATGACGAAGGGCAAACTTACAAACACGGTAGCAATTATTGGAGCCGACATTTCTACTGATACCAATTCGGCGAAAGGTCCAGACCAAAAACAACTCAAAAGCCAGCAAAAAAAAACGTGGATAGCAGCAAAATGAGGCTCAGTAAAAAGCGGCCAGTCAAAGCGCCCACCAAGCCGCCCTCATACGACCATCCGAGGGATTACGACTCATACACTCCAGAAGAGGAACTTGACTTTCCTAGATCTCTGGACTATTGTGACACAACCTGGGAGCTCATTTGCAGGGCAGAGGGGCCGGATCATACGCATGGTACTCGGGACTGCGACTGGTGTATGTGTGTCTATTGGGATGGCATTTACTAAGGAACAATTAGTGGAAACATGCGCAACATATATGTGGCGGAAAGCTTCATACGCCCTTGTCTTTGTCTCCCTACGATCGCCCCTATATTACAAGCCCTTGCCTAGTTCCCTAGTGGGTGCAGGATCTCATAGCCAACACGCTGGGAATGTCACCATCGGAGCAAGCGGCAAAGTGGGCCTGTCGTGCGCAAATTAATGGGCCCAAATTCTGGAACAAGCGGATAGAACCGAGGTAGTAACGCGGAAAGCAGCTTTTGTATGACCATGGGCCTATGAGTACCCCCCGGCGCTACCTCAAAGTCAGATAAGCAGGTCAATACCTAGCCCCGTTGCCGGAGTTTATCCCTGAGAGTATACCCAACTATATTAAACTGTTACACATGTCTTGGCCGTTGAAGCCACGGGCAACATACGTCAGACACTGTAGCCTGCGGGAAGACTACACGAGGACAAACAAGCCGAGACTAGGCAGTATGATAGTACGTTATGCTACAGTGTCACCCGTGTATTCCGCTTCTAAACCATCGATTCGTCGTTAGTTATCCATATCATAATGTAATTGCCTGGAAACGACCCCGCGCCCTACACCACCACGTAGCACCACTCTGCCTCATACTCCTATATCTTATTGTCTCAATGAGTTCCTATCGACCTTGGCTACCTAGATCTAAGTTAATCGCATAATTCGCTATGCTCATACGCTCATAGGGGCCACACCTCATGTCCTTAAAATAACTCAATTATGCCTGTCGTATATATTGCGTCGGGAAGATTGGTCTCCACGGCACCCTTGTAGAATTCGCAGTAAATGAAGTAAGTCCCTGGATAGAACTGTCCTTGGATTGCTAGCTCGGTGAGGTCACCGACAAACTTGAAATACCCGTTATGGTATTCAAGGGCATTTCGCGCGTAAACTGTGTACGTGAACAGGGGCTCCCGAGGTTTCCCTGCGTTGTCACAAGTCATAATAATCAGTCGGCAATGGCCACTCGGGTTTCGGAGGGCCGGCACCGAGTTCATCCACCTGTACGTGAACGCAAATAGTGTCTCATACGGGACGTAAACGGCAACAAATTGATTAGCCAGAAACCCCGACTGCGGCGGGCGGAATTCCTGAACCTGTGGGTCCTGACCCAGGAAGAAACACAAAGCCCAGGACCGTCCTGGTACGAATAAATCCGCCTCTCTCCCAGGATCATTTGAGTAAGGCGCTCGTTGAGCTTGCGGAGTCTGAGCGGTCATATTGGGCAACAGCTATTCTTTAATTGTCGAGGAGTGATTGCGGCAGAGTGCAGGATTCGGGTGTAATCATCACGGTCCAAATACGCGCTTACTCGAATTCCCATGGGAAAAGATACTCTTCCCCCCAGCTAGCATCGAGCCAGTGTGGCCAACAGCGCTTTAATAGCTACTAGTTGCCGTCCTGGATGTAACAGCCTATGGCAGTACAGAGATCAGACAACGAAGCCATCCTACTTTGTATTTCCCCATCTCGCCGATTCGAGCAAGTATTAATGTTGATTTGATGGCGCCTCGCTTTCTCAGAGGGCGACCAACGGCCGACGTACTATAGGTATTTCCTACGTGCCACCATAGTCGTACGTATAGTTCACTGATAGCCATGAGTCACTGCAAGGTAGGCTACTGGAGTTGGAATTGTCTCACGGTCAAATATAGAAATTAATATACATCGAGGTGGCAAGAGAGTTCGCTGACCACTAAAGTATGTGTAATGAGTCATCTCAAGTATATGTTACGTACGCCTATCAACAAACTCTGTTTTACCTACGCGTACAGGGTCGTCGGTGCTGTAACCTCAGGTTTCAAGAATCTAAGCCAGTCTTCCCTAAAGAGACCACGCTCTTGCTGCTGCTTGTATGTGTACCCGTGCCACCTAATGAAATCAAGGGCCATGACTACATATTAATGTCTGACACGCACACTGGCATGTGATGCTCACGCCTTGTGATTTAGCCCGAATGAGAATATCCCCCAGGGGAGCATTAATCTGACAACCACGTGAACAATTGCACTACACTAGAATTGTCACCAAATGTGTTATTTTCGGTTCACCTGTCAGAAGTCTAAGCGCTTGTAGTACGGAATTTAATTCACAGACATGTCCTCAAAACTTGCTGTGCAGAAAGGAGAGAGCTGCCAATCTCAGCACTGGCTATAAATAGAGTGCTAAAGAATTTACGTACGGAGCAGGACTCTATCGCTACCCCGTGCTACCTTCACATCTTTACCCGAGACTAAAGGTCACTCGTTTTGCAAAGGCTTGTATGGGAACAAATAAACATGGGGTATGACTAACTGCACTGGATTGTTACAAAATAGCCCTATTACCAAAGGACTGGATTATAAACCTCCGTGCCACCCAACCGCGATCGAGGGAAATAGGTCTTTGGCGAATTGACATGCCCGAATGCGCCAATAAAACCAAATATGCCACGAGGGAAGCCGGTCTATTGGCAAATGAGGAATCGCCCCAACCACTGACGTGCTGTAGTCCTCGTGCCAAATCTCTTCCTCACCTTGCCAACTATACTCTACAAGCACCCCCAGGGTGGTCCAATCCTTCTTCAGGGCCATCACATGGTGAACCATAACAACTAGCAATCTGTACGCGCGTTAGTAGATCATGTGTGTACTTGAGTAAGCAGATCCATACATTCCACCCTCAGGCTCAGAGCTGAAAGCATTCGCTATGGTAGACTAGGTCTAGGAGGTATTCGTGGGATGTGGCGTCAAAGAATAGCAACTCGTGGTAATATGACACGCCAGCAGTCAAAGGTACGACCGGATACACACTATAAAAAGTGAAATACCCGTCTTGCTCAGGGCGTCGATCCCATTCCGCATGGAATTGTGCCAAGGGGCCCCAGTAACCTTCCTCCATGACATCGTTACGTTGAAATGCGAGGATCGTTACCAAGATGTTCGAGTCTTGGTTTTTGAGCACGCGGGCTCCCCCGGCACCCCCCTCTTCTTGCTTCGTGTATTTGCTTATCTGATTGTGTGGGACGAGGATTTTCAAACAGGACGCGTGGCCCGCAATCGGCAATCGCGATACGGTGTCTTCGGGCTCTTCCTCCTCGAAGTAGATGATCTTCCATTCGGTCTCGGCGTGGGGCATCGTGGCTGTCAATGACTTCGTCTGGGCAATAGCGCTGGGATGTCGATACATACATACATCGGGCTGCCAGAGAGGGAAGAAGGTGAGGCCAGATATATACACGTCGCGGTAAGCGTTCGCGTTATACTGTGACATAATCGCAAACACTCACCATGAGAGCCGCCAGCATGCTGGTAACACGTGCGGGCCCCTTGCAGACATAGTAACGTATACTCCTAGCATCGCATTCTTGATTCAGATTGCTTCCTAGGCAAAGAGCTCGTAAGCGGCTCGTAAGAAGTTAGAAGCGCCCTCGACCGGCAGAGTCGTAGGAAACCAAACAAGCGTGTATATGCCATCTTCGGCCCGAATTGCATCAGCCGTTTACAGTCGCAGCGACTGGGCGGCAAAACAGAACAAAGCATGTGAAACATAATCCCTTGGCGAAAGAACTGGTCGATCTTGTCAGTCTATCGATAAGAGGAACCAGTCATCTGAAATAAAGAGCACCGCCAACAAACCGCTGCTTCTAGGGGGTGTTCGAACCCAGGCTGTTAGACGCTGCGAGGTGTTTCACTTCTCAGACTCCTGTCCCGACCCTCGGGTTAGCGACGCGGCTTTCTCCAAGCTCCCGAATCAGCAGCATCCCTGGCCCCGATACGGTGTGCCTCATACTGCCCTACGTCTCACCAAGAAATCCCTTCGTCGACCGTCACCATCCACTCGAAGGTGGATGATCATTCACTCTAAGGCACTATGCTACGGTTCCACCTATCAGACTACAAACGACAGCCACTTAATCCTTTGCTGCGTAAACAACCTGTGTAGCGTGGGGGCCGACGTGACCATACCTCGGGGCCAAGGGCTCAATCACCATTCCCTGTGAGCGCGCGCAGAGGAGAAGCAGGATGGCGTGGTCAACATCTAATCATAGTAAATAGATTAGTCTCAACACGTAATTCAAGAAGAACGCAACATATTACAAGATCGCTAAGTCTATGATACACCTCATGCAGCCAATGATATTTCTGAACCGCGAACGCCGACCCTGGTGTAGCACGGAAATGATTGCGCTTGCTTTGACAGCATTACCTCGTCTACCATTCCCTGCTTGCCCTGCTTGCCACCATGCAAACATGCTGGAGACGTCACCTGACACATTTCTGGAAATGTGATGGTAAAGCCTTTACTTTGCCATAACATCCACATAACGTCCTGATTTCCGCGGCTTTTTGGGGCCCTTTCGTGGTCCTGCTGCTCCCAGGAGGTCATCGATGCTACTAGCATTACTAAGGCTTGTAGCTGGTCTGCTGGGTGGTGCACTTGGAGGGCCACCCGCTGCGCTCATATTACTTTGGTTCGAGACACTGCGCGCCATGAGAGGAGCGCCGCCGGGTGCATTCAAACTTTCCTGGGAGATAGCCTTGTTCAATCTCATTGGAGGGGGTGTAGGGTGAGAAGGCGGTGAGGCTGTGATTCCGATCGGTGGTACCGACGCAGAACTAACTGGCGGCGTGCTGGCGGCACGAGGTGGTGGTGGTGTAGCAGCCTTAGTAGGCGTGTTTTCGGCCCCCGGCTTCTTATTGACCCAGCGCTTTAGGTCGGGATCGTACACAAAGCTGCTGGCTTCACCTAACTTAGCTTTAATAGGCTTATTGGGAAGTTCGGCCGCCTCTTTCTTGCCACCCCCAAACCATCCACCAAAGCCCCAGCCGCTCTTTTTTGCGGCTTTCGCCTCGGCGGCTCGTTTTTCTGGAGTCCGTTAGCAAGTGCTCCTCATTTTAATATACGCTTAAACTCACCTTCTTCCTCAGCCACGCGTCGAAACATTTCCTCGTTTTCCCGGTCCTTTTCGCTCTTACTCTTCTCATTTGGCTTCAAGCCAGGGATATCATCATCGTCATTCATGAAACTCGTCGGTTTAGATTTCTTTTCCGATTCGTCGTCGTCTATCGGACCAGGTTCGTAAGAAGGCGGTTCAAAACTAGAGGGCTGATACGAAGGAGGCTCATAAGCACTGATAGATGCATCTGTCTGTGCCATAGGTGGCTCGAAGCTATTCATTGGTGGTGGCTCATAACCCCCATAAGAAGGTTGATAACCTAGGTTCAAGCCGGTGTCACTAGCAGGTGCTTGGTCATGCGGTGTGGTGCCAGGTATATTGTAAGCCGACACAGCGCCGATACCTTCATGACCCTGATTACCACCAAAGGGTTGATAACCTGGATAGCCAACATTTGATGACTGTTCAGGCATAGATGCTAATGTTCGGCTGTGATAAATAGGCATATGCGGCGATGTCTCTACAGCGATCGGAGAAGTAGGCTGGTAGGTATTTTTAGGTAACGAGCTACTCATCGATACAGGTGAGTACGGATTGGCATTGGCGCTCTGCATGTCCGAACCGCGTCTTGGGGCCTCAAAAGAACTTCGCTGCAGCTCGCCTGATGTTCTCTCCATCGACGATCGCGGAACTGGATTGTATGGACCGGTAGGCTCATATGGCGAAGTCGCAGACTGGGTGGCGATTGGAGCGTACGCTGAGGATGCCTTGTTTATAGACATTGATGGACTAGCGCCATACCCCTCGAAGTTGGAAACAGAAGGAGATCGGCTAACAGCAGGCGTCCCGCCAGCAATGCGTGCGAACGGTCCAACCTCAGCGCCGCCCTCGCCAGAAACCCCTTTGTCAGTTCCATTCTCATCGGGACCAGCAACAAACTTGTTGAACCGGGACCAGATGCCACTAGAGACTTGATCCATCTTGGGTTTAGTAATCCATGAAGAGGTCTCCTCGCCAGCAGCCTGTTTTAATCTCCTCATAATGTCATCAACAGCGGACTCTAGCACAGGGTTGAAGTAGGGCGACTTCTTTGTCTGAGATGTAATAGCGGACCATATGGCTTCGCAGTACTGTAAGGCCTTGTCCCGGAACCCGTGTTCAGCAAGAACCATAGCATGTTGTAGTTTATACGCAGCCAGATGGGGACAACTTTGTGGTACATGGGAGCCAGGAGCGAGTGATAATCCATATTCGTATACTTCGCTCAGCTGGAGTGCTTCGGTTTCTTTAGCAAACTGATCGGCCTGGCGTCGATGATCAGCTCCTACAAGGACGAAATTGGAGTTAGGGTCGTCCAAGCCACCAAATATGGCGAACTGTTTCGCAAATATGTAGCAAATGTGAGCCGCCTCCGCCCTTCCGTATCCAGAAAGGAGATTTCCCAACGAACGCAAAGCTTGACCGTCCCCTTGCCGTCTGTTACTGAGGATCATTCCCAGTGTCTCGCGCCACTTGTCCAATCCAGCAAGTACATCTTGAGATGTAGGAGATGCCGAAGTTGACATCAGCTGCATGCCAGCCCGAGCGTGCACAGGAACGAGTGCATCAACAGCCTCTTCAAAATTCCCAGACAGAACACTGTAAAGGGAAGCTAAAGACTCATTGCCATGACCTGCATGGTTGACCTCTTTCTTGATAAACTCCTGGGCAACCTGCTTATAAAGCTCGCCGTTCGACATTGAACTCGATATGAGAATTGCATGACCCCATAATCTTTTGTCCACTGCCGTCCATACAGCTTTCTCACGATCACCTAATAGTAAATGCCTCCTTATTGACTCAGTAGCTGCCGAGTCGGAAGCGTCTGCTTGCATACCAGTCGCCGTTGCGGTCATGCCCGTCAGATCCACACCAGTTGAGACTGCTGATGACACCTCAGGACTAGCGGATTCAAGCCCTGGTGAGATCACTTCGCGGACGGCTTTTTCTACCGCAGGATTGCCTTCAAGAACGCCATCATTCTCCACCAAGACTCTCAAAATTTTCCACAGCAATATCCGCTCAACACATCTCTTATCTTCATGAGAAACATGATGCTGGAATGATACATTTGGCAATGTTCTCTCGAGGCCGTCAATGCCAGCAGTAAGCCACGCACTGACCTCCTTCTTTTTTGCCTTTCCTTTCAGTGGGCCAGGGAATTTAGAGAGTCTGTCCTCCAAAGGCTGAATGTCCTTCATATGCTTCACCTTAACCTCACCCGGGCTCCGAATGATCTGTGGTACCGCGGAATTCATACCATAACGTGGTACATCCTTAGGAAAAGTCGATACAAATAGCCCTCCTACTCCCCACGCAACAGAGGGGGCCCCACGCCAGCGTTGCAGGGGATCAAGTTCCCGACCATCTGTAGGAGGTACCAAATTGAGATGTTGCGACATACCACGAGTGCGAGTAGTAGGGTGCGAAGTAAGCGTGTTAGACACCTGTCGCGGGGAAGTAGGTCCATGCGCCGATGATGGTCGAGGTGCCGAATCTGTTGGTTTTGTAACTGTTCGCTTGCCATAGACTGCACTAGGCGACTGCGTGTGCGATCGAGGCGGTGGCACAAAGCCTGTCTCCTTTGCAACGCCATGGGATCCAAGCTGTGGCGCGTAGTTCGACAAGGAGCGCTTTGGGGGAGAAAGCGGGTTCGATGGATGGATACCCAACGGCGGTGGTGTATGTCCTGCTCGAGCTGGTGCATATCTGGGTTCTGGCGCTGTCCCGGATGGTTTACCAGCTATATCGGAAGATGAGTCTAGCGACTGCTCCTCTTCTACCTCCTGTGTTGGAGGAAGTGACGGCACCCTCGTAACACGATGTTCATATTGAGATGAACTGGTTCGCAGTAATGGGACGCCATCTCCATTGACCGGGCTTCCGAGTTTATTCTCAGACTTCCCGCGGGATACTTCGAAGTGAGCGAGTGGGCTAGATGTCCGGGGCTGATGGGGAAGTATAGGAGGAGGTACTGCAGAATAGCTAGCGCTAGACGATCGGGAATTTGGTGGCGCTGGTGAGTATCGATTCACCGAGGCTGGTGCGGGCACAATCCCATTGGCTCCAGGAGGGTGAGCAAGAGCCGGTGAGTAACGGCTATTGACCGTCGATAGAGGCTGAGGTCTACTGGGAGCATCGGTTTGTAGGGATGAATATGGGCTGACACGCTCAGGGGCAACAAGTCCAGCAACATCAGCGCCCTGTGTAGACGGCAGTTGTGATTGAGGCGGCACTGCGGGTGGAGATATCAGTGGCGCACCTATCGGTGGTCCCTGAGAAGCTGCCCGCGGTTGCCCATAAACAGTTTGTTGAGTCGGAGAAGGATGAGTTGCCTGACGTGATGTAGGACGAGGCTTAGACGTAATAGGTAGATCCTCAAAGAAACTAGACTTAGGTTTAAGCTGCGGTGTAGATTTCTGTGTACCAGTAGTTGGCTGCTGGCTCGAATGACTAGAGCCTGGTGGCGACAAGCTCGAAATCGATCCACCGGACGGTGGAGGTTGTGCATATGCATTAACACTCTTGGGTGGCAAAGATGATGGAGGTGCTGGCGACGCAGCATTAACTCGAGGAAGCTGTTGCGCGCTTGCTCGCTTCTTCGGTAGCTTGACGACTTCCATTGGGAGGTCGTAAGGTGATTGATACCCACCCTTAGACTTGCTGGCAAAGCTTTGAGTTTTAGGTACTTCTGGTTTTGGAAGTGACAGTCCATATGCCATGCCCGGGGGAGCTGTGTTGGAGGCATACAGAGGATGTTGTTGCGCTACAGGAGTTTGCGCGACAGGAGCCGCTGGCGCATACGGGTTCGGGACAGAGTAAGGTTGCTGTCGAATAGCCGCAGGAGTATAACCACCGCTACCGGGATTGGGCTGTGGAGTCTGTGTCTGTGAAGGGGCCAGCGTTGGTTCTTCATCGTCGTCATCCAGGAATCCCTCATCATCACTACCAAATATGTCGGCTGGGTCCAGCTCCTTAGACTCTGTAGCTGTATCCAACAAAAAGCCCTCGTCATCGTCGTCGTCAAAAGCGGCAGCCCACTTAGCATCAAGATCTTCAGTCCTGGTTGTAATTGGAGCGCCTCCCTCTGGTGAGTGTACAGAGTCCCCGTTAACACTTGTGTTTGGAATATCCGATACTATTGCTCGAGAATCTTCAGCCGGACTCGGGGGTCCAAAGTCAAGATCTTGACCTATTACCATAGTTGTAGATTTCCTTTCTAGAGTACGATCCAGTGCCTTATTCGCGGCTGCTTTCAAGTCGTCCTGTATATGGGCAAAGAAGTCATCACCAGTCTCATCCGGAGAAAAAAGATCAGTCGAGTCAGCCCCTGTGTTTTCGAGATTCGCAGCTGTCTCGAGCGAATTGTCATGGGGAATTAGAGGCAATCCTTCCTCATAACGCACTTGAGACGCTTCTTCCTCGGGGCTTACGAAGCCACCACCAACTGAGTTGCGAAGCAAATCGCCCTCCTCCCCATGCGTGTTTAACAGGTCATCTTCCAGCTGCCCAGCAACACGCGGCTCAGAAGCAGCAGCATCAATATGGGCGTCCTCAATATCTAAACTTCGTAAAATTTCTTCGGCTTGGCTTTGAGGTAAAGGGTGGGAGCTTGGTTCGACTGCCGGGTCTTCCATTTGTGGAACAACAGGAAACGAATTCGTTCTCTCAGGTTCGGGCATAAAACTGAACGGGTCCGTCTCGGTGCGCTGAAGGTTCCAATCGACATCTTCATCATCGTTAAAACTCACTTCGTGAGAAACCGTACGGGCGAATGACATTGTGCTCAAGTGTTTCGAGGCGTGTTCGGTAGGTGCAGGCCCTACATCAGCAGGGGTATACTCTTCATCTTCTGATAACGAGGTTCCATTAGGATCCGGTACCGGCGCCCCTGTATCCCATAAAGCGGCTCCGGCCTCATCGCTATGTTCGAAGTGCTCGAGATCCGCGGCGCGACTCGGGGACTCGGCTGGGAGGTCTTCGGGGGCAAGGATTTGCTCACTCGCGGAATCGGTGGCGATTACTTGGGGTGACTCTTCTATCACAGCGGCGGAAGGCAGAGTATGTTGATTTGAGAGACGGTCGGCCCCAGCCTGGGGGTCCATCTCGAAGGGCTTATCGTTGGCTGAGGAATTCGGCCGCTTGGCCGGATGCCACGCTGCACTGGGGGTATCGGAATCCATTATAATGGCGAATTAAATAAAATCAAACCGGGGAAAAGAGGCTGCGAAAAGGGCAAATTGTATCAGTGTACACTTGCAGTCTAATTCACGTAACGTAGCTGTTAGCATTGACGCATTCTGGGGCTTGCATAGGTCATACAGCGCTGCCAACGCGGCCACGGCGCGGACCGGCGAGGGTGCTTAGATGCAGCACCGGCCACACACACAAGTAGGCGCAATAGGGGCCGCAGGATGGAATGGGAGCGGAGATGAGGACTCACAAATCTATACAAAGTTCGTCGAAGAATTGCAACTACTATTACAGGCCATGCTCGATATGCTCGCGGCGAGGGTGCGATGCTCGGATAGGCTCGTGGTCAGAGAGCGAACAGTCGAGAAAGGAACATTGAGGGAAGGTTGAGGCACAGTTGAGGCAAAGTTGGCTTGATCTGTCGCGAGCAAATGAGGTGCATCGTCTGCTGCGCGGCATCCCGGCGGTCCTGGGATGATTAGCGTGTCCACATGCCTTCCTGGGTAAGGAAGCGTGGCTTGTTGAACCGAGTGATGGGACAATTTCTAGCTGTCTTGGCACGAATCGACTACACTAATCCCAGGACCCACAACGCCCCCACATATACTAAGTACTAAGTATCTAAGTACATGCGTTAGACTAATTGTTATCTCCGAGAGCCTCAAAAAGGAGATGACAGCCGCCGAACTAACTCAGTTGATCTACGTATGTAGAGTTATAATTTCGTCTCACGAAGGCCAAGGATTGTATTTGCCTAAGTATTACAATAAGTTGATATTTTTAATTTTTCACTCACCTCTCATATGCAGACTGTGCCGCAGAACAACTACTAAGAGGTAGGTAGTATTGGTCTTAGGAACGATGACATCAACAAGTCCCTCATTGGGTTTAGGTACTGAGATACTTAGGTACTTAAGTAACTTAAGTACCGACAATGTTGCAAGCTGGCCCTAATTATACTACAGTATACCCAAGTCCCCCTCCTATAGATAGATGCTGCTCTAGAACACTTTTCATCTACTATAGCGGGTTTTGCGCAACCTCTCTGCAGACGTCGCGTATAGTGCCGGAACTCCTAATTCAGCCAGCGGAGAACCATCTTTCAGAAGCTTGGCGACCGCTTTGGCAGAAAGAAGCACATTGGGCATTCCGTGACCGATAAAGCCAGCGCAGACATAAAGGCCCTTCTTGTCAGGAACAGGGCCAATATGCGGTAGGTCATCCGCAGTGTACTGTGATATCAACCTTTAGCTCTAGGCCTCATTAAGAAAGCTGTTATGAAATCCGGAACTTCCGAATCAAATACAAGCCCAGGAAAAGAAGAAAAAGCGAGGGAAAAAAAAAAAAACGGCGGGAAAAGAAAGCCGAAAAGAAGGGGGCCACTTACGCCCATAATGCCTGTCCAGACGTTCTCAATCTTCATCTCGGCCTTTTCCCAGCCGACAAGATTATTAGCAGCCCATTGCTCAAAGAACGGAACAGCAGGCTCTATCAACGAGGCATCGTCGAAGTTCCTCGCCCAGAGCTCCGGCTTATCTGCATAGCTCCCGGAACCACCGACGATGAAACTGCCGTCAGGGCGGGTGCCCCAATAATTATCCATCGTATTCGGGCTTCTAACAGCGACACCGCATGAAGGGAGCGGGGGCGGTCCTGCAGATGTCGTGGCCACAACACGGGCACACGTCCCGCGACTTGGCAATATTGCATCGGTGTACTCGGGCAGCAACCCGCTCGTGTACCCATTCGTCGCAAAAACGACGCTTCTTGCCTTGACGGTCCCCCGTGATGTCTCCAGCGTCCAGTAACCTTCGCCGTCCGCCTCTGGGGAGACGGATTGCACTGGCGTGTGAGTCTGGAGGTTGACGCCAGCTCCGACCGCGGCTGCGAGGAGATGCATGACCATTTTGTATGGCCTGCCGTAGCCAAGTTAGCATGCCGGGTTTCACTTACGTCACTGCCGATACTCACCATATCACAGCAGCAGGAAAAGTATATAGAGCTACCGCGCCCCTCACACCAGAGATCTTCTCCGCGTTCTCAGGCCCATGATACGTGACATGTTTGAGCGCAGGACTCCCCTTCGCGAGCATATCATCCCAGAGAATTTTGGCCTCAGCAGCTTGAGCCTCGCCCACAAATGCGGTGCCCGACATCACGGGCGTAAAGTCACAATCGATGCCCTGAGTTCTGATGAGATACGCCAGCGCATCGGCGTTCTCAAGCTCGAAGTGCGCAACCTCATTCGCGACCTCGAGGCCTTGTTCCTTCATGCGTGATGCCGCACCGTTGAAGATGTCAGGCCTGAGATGTCCGCCTAAGCGGTTGTCAGCCCCCGTGGGGAAAATAGCGAGAATACCCGCCATTCCGGCCAGTGGCGCCCGAGCACGCCTGCCTCGCCTCTAGAATGGTAATGTTTAGCTTGGGCGCCGACGTATCTTCTAAGAGATAATGAGCCAGTGCTGCGCCAGCAAAACCGGCCCCAATAATCAATACATCTTGTTTCTCAGGGAGCTCCTGCGTGCTCCGATGAGAGTCCAGCTCACTGCAACAGTCTACGTCAGTTATTCCCGATTGAGAGCGATCACAACTGGTTCGAAAGCACTTTCGAGGCTCAGTCTTAAGCTCGATAAAGAGTGTCTATCCCCATGAAGTGTGCAGAAAAGGAATAACTTCGAGAATAACATACTGAAGCTCCGTCCGCCAGAACGGAACGGTGGCATTTGGCACGGGAAACGGGCCGGGCGCCATCCTCTTTGCTATGTAATCAGGGGAGCAGGTAGATAGAGTAGTATAGCTAGAGGATTAGCAGCTAGCATGAGGACGAATCTAATCACGGTTGATATCGCTATATATAACACAGAATCAGGACGCTGGTTTTGGTCTAATCACACCACACAGAGGGCCACGCAAGCGATGCGCCGTCATAGGTATTCAGCTACCATACCGCGCAATGGAACACGTATTGTAGGTAAGCGGGAGCCTATCTCGGCTTTGGTATGAATTCTCGCATCGGAGTCGGTGTGGTTCGGTATGAATAACGGAAAGCCGAGATGACTGTCCAAGACCACCACATGCGCACCCCCAATACATAGGACCAATCTGTATTCAGATCGTCCAGTCATAGAGATATGCAAAGGCCGGTTGCCTATTACGCAACCACTGCGGGGGAAACAGCTTTTGACCTCGCTAGATAAGGCAATAACTATACGTAAGCTTGTAGATCATGTCGCGCGATTATACAGCCTTCACTAAAAATATGAGTATGCTCAGTGTTCAGGCATTATCGTCATTAAAACGACTCCGCCGTGCCATCTAAACCTGATACAAGAAATCGACCCCATGCAACCGTTATCCTGCATTTCCGAGCCGAGCCAATGGGTATACCAGAACGCCGTTACCGATGCTAAGTAGAAATCTCAGAAAGATACGTATTCACGTTCGCTGACGCTTATTGGAGGGCCCTCCAAAACCTAAGCCTTCGCGCGATCGTTTCCGCTCCTGCTCCTCTCTCATGATACGCTCTGCCTCGCTCATTTTCTTCGGCTGCTCGAACACCGAAGTCTTCTTTTGCCCACTTGCCAAGGCGTTCTTCTTTGCAGCCGCAAACACATTCTTTGTCTGCGGCTTTGCCGTCATCTTCATGGAAATGGGTGCTGCCTTCGCGATAGGGGCCGCGGCAGCTACTAGTCCTATAGATTGTTCACCTTTCGAAATTTCCTCTTCATTGCCTGCCGAATTCGAGGTCTCCGTCACAGCTGGTGGCGCAGAAGAGGGAGTGCTTGTTTGCGTAGCAGGCTTTAATCCAAAGGAAAGCTTGACTTTTTCGCCTTCTTGTCGTGTTAACGCCTTAGCAGCGGCTTCTTCGCTATCGTCGTCGTCTTCCTCGCCTCGCGCCGCAGCGTCCTTCTTCGCACGACGTATTTGCTCCCGAATCATCCGCTGCTCGCGTTCCTCGTCTCCTTTGTCTTGCATTTCCTTACGGCGGACAGCCTCCTTGCGACGCAGGGCATCGGGCGAATCATCAATCCAAGCAATATGTATCCCTTTATCCGTCTCCTCAACTCTACAAATGCTCTCTCTTCCTAGGTATTTCGCGAACTCGGTAAGCGACGGCCATTTCGTAGCGTTCATATGTATATGTTCCTGGAAAGGTTTTAGTTAGTCATCGGTTGAACTTACAACAGTTCCTCGGGTATAGGCTCACTTTGTTTGCGATATAATTCTGGTAGAAGTGGTTGATGCTGAAGAGCTCCTAGTCAGTTATTGTCACGTTTTACATGATTTATGAGACTTCCGGAAGCTTCTTACTGTACAGATTTCTCGCCATGGGAGGTACGCAGCAACTGAACAAAGTCGCGTACGAACTGCTTGCTGTAGTCCTCCAGATGCTTTTTGGGGTCCTCGCCGATGATGATCATCTGACGAACTAGTCGAGGATGCGGGTTAGCCGAGACGAGGAGAAAGGAAAGAGTACGTTGCAAGGCCGAGCACAAACCGTGACTCTCGCTTAAAGTATGCTGCTTAAAGCCGTTCTACCGTAGCCACATGTTAGCGGTTCCATCCCGTCTTCTAGGCGAGCTTGCAAGACCTACTTCGTCCCTCATCTGTCGCTCGCAAACTTGGCAATAGAACCTTAAACGCTGCAACCCCTTCATTTTCATCCTCTTGCTGAGGTCCTTGACCGAGCCTGCTTCTGCTTTCGGCATCTTGGCGGTTTTAAGAGAGAAATGCGGCTATTTCGTGTCGCGAAGGATCGCTGTCGGGTTTGAGTGGCTCTGCTCGAATTACTCGATTTGCATCTGGCAGTCTGCGCGCCCTCTACTCGCAAAAAGATGGCAGAGATAGAATGTTGCTTTGTTACAGGAGGTATCGGGCGTACAGTACAGGCCTCTGATGGAAGTGGCGGCGGTTATCTAAGCTTATCTTATCGACCCATTCAGCCAATCAGAAGCAACTCCTACACTTGGTCTACAATAGCAGTCGTCCGCTTTGGCTAGAAATTACAATTTAATTAACGAATGCAGTTCGCAACAGTAGCCGAACAAAAGACTGGGTTTCTATAGAAATACACATCATTCATCCTAGAAATAGCACGGCAATACTGTAGCAGGGTTTGTCTACATTGGCGGTTAGTAGATCGGAACTACCCCGAACTGGACGTGACAGTCACTGGCGTATCTGTCGTACGAGCCGGAGGGTTTGAAACCAATCCTCGAGTAAGCCAGTCATGGTATCGTTACCTGTGACGGATCGTGAGTAGGAATAACAGTGAACTGTAGCAGCATTGCATTTATTCACGGCCTACAAGGCCGCCCTTTTAAGACTTGGGCTGTTAAGGTTTACCGTCAGAATGGCCACGAGGACAAGCTGCCAATACGACTAAAAACTAACTGCAGAACTACTTAAGTATACATTAATTTAACCCCTAGATCCTTAGGTGTTAAACATGACGAGCAAAGCTCTAGTCTCAACATTACTCATGATGATCAAGGTATTGCTTATATTGCTAACATTATAAATTATTATTGAACGGAGCTTGAATAGTAACTTAATAAGCACGATAAAACTCGTGTCTTTTACATTTCCTGAAGTCCTCTTTCGCCAACTCTCCATCGGTGCACCCGCAGAAATTACTTACCAATTGTTACCTAAAACGTCATCGTTCACTGCTTGGATAGAGCGAAGCAACGTCGATTTCTACCTTGGGCTCCTCCACACAATAGGAAAACCGGGGTTGAGTAAGTCAACACTAATGAAAAGATATTTGCGGTCACCTGCGCGCGCTTCCAGGCGAATACGGGTATTTATTTCCTGAGCTATTTCTTCTATCGCAGGGGCCAGCTACCTCAGCGCCCTGTTCCAGAGCTCTTCCGATCTCCCTTGTACCAGCTTGGGACTCAGTACCCAGTTTCTCTCGTCGCCTGGCGAGAGTATACTCAAGTGGATCTACAATTGCTAGAGTTGTCAAGCGCGGTGTCGTATCTAAACATCATCAAGTCCAGCCTTGAAGGAATCTTCTCGAATTGGTCTCTTGCGCCCCAGAGGACCATCGTATTTATTGATGCCCTTGATGAATGTAGCTCAGGCCATGTCGTTAACATTGGGCGTTTCCCGGCGCAGCTTACTGGAAAGACGTAAAACAATGGTGTACGGCTGGACGTCTGCATCTCAAGGCGGGAATACCCCTTTATCGCGGTCAAGGATCCCCTTGAGATTCACATGGAGGCGTACGATGATTTTCGCATCCAACAACACATTCGCAACGAGTTTGAATTGGTGGATATCACGGTTGTTGGATAGCGATATGTATTATGAAGTCTGTGCAACGTAATAGTTACCCAAAGCGATCAACCAGTCATACTATATATCGACTCAATAGACACATAACATTTCATAGGTTTTAGACGTAATAATGCCGCGAACGGGAAAGGGAATAGAATAGTACAACGGCATATTATCTCATATTATACAACAGCTATTCCAACGTCTTACGTTCCACCCGACACCATCCCATTGCATTCCATATAGGTTTCACCCCCGGCTACTCCCCCCGAAAGAGGCAGGGTCATAACTCGAAGACTCGGTGTCCCCTTTGGCTAGTTTAGCAGTAAACCATCCGCCCTTCGGATTGTCTGCCTTTTTGCCCGGCATGGAGCCGCCTTGGGTACCATAAGAGCTTCCTTCTATATCCAACAAACACGTCAGCATGCGCTCGCCCCTTTTTGCTTTTTCGGCGACTAAGCAGATGTTTCGAGTCTGAATCAAGCCAACAGGAAAGGAAAGGAAGGGAAAGGAAAGGAAGGGAAAGGAAAGGAAAGGAAAGAGGGATAACAGGATGGCCAATATAGGAACACACCTTCAGCCGCCGCCCTGGTCTTCTCGATGCCCTGCAGGAACTTCTCCTTTGCTTTCTCAGTTCCGGATGGCATTACGGTGGGTATAGGCACTTAAGTTATTGTATGTGTTATGTCCTTTTTTGCTCTTGGCGACTCGAGGGTGATACCAAATTGTGGTGTATTTTTTTTAATTCCAACTTCGATTGTAAAAGAGTACTTCGTCCTCTGAAAGTATTGAGTCATCCATGCTCTTATATCGAATCTCTTGTGCGTCATGATGACATGGGCTATCGGGAGACACCTCTGGACCAATTAGTCAACTCTACAGGGTGGGCCGGCTGACAGCTGGTA
The DNA here is from genome assembly GCA_005188305.1 of Xylaria sp. BCC 1067. NCBI lineage: Eukaryota > Fungi > Ascomycota > Sordariomycetes > Xylariales > Xylariaceae > Xylaria > Xylaria sp. BCC 1067. The sequence goes on from SSCS01000001.1 coordinate 3,108,605, forward strand.
GGATGAATGGGGAGGAAAGAAGAAATTGAGAGATTAAATGAGTCTAACGACTCAAGTGTTGTGATTAAATCATATGCATCTTGTTCTTTCTCGCTTTTAGTTCGCAGCCCTGTCCCGATTCTATATGAACTCTTCTAGATGCTCTAAATATGTACAAAATGGATAACAATACCGTATCCTAGAAAGCCAACAAGACTGCAGGCTCAAATGGTTGAATGCATATTCTGGACATCCATCTAATCTAGCCCCGGCTCCCAAGTATGCATCACGTTTCTAGAAAGGTGAATAGATTTGTATGCAGTATGTTCATAGCCCTTGTAGCCTCTCTCGCTTCAACGACGCACGAGATATTAATTTCACTAGCGCCTAATCGCCACTTCGTTAGTTAATTCATCTCAACAGGAATTCGGCTGAGCTAACCTTGTGATATCATTTCGATGTTGACATTGTGTTCACCAAGCGTCGAGAACATGCGACCGGCAATGCCCACCATATTCTTCATATCTGCGCCGACGAGACTCAGGATAGCCATATCGTGAAGAATACTGACATCTCCACATTCTTCCAATTCTTCTTTAGCTTTTTCAAATTGGTGGATAGACGAGCTAGCCTGATGGATGGCCATTGAGACGTGAACTTCACTTGTCGAGATGAGATCCACGGATATCCTATGACTATTGAGAATCGAGAACACCTTGGCAAAAAATCCATGAGATATTGAGCGCTTATTTGAGTGTACGTTGATGACCGTGATGTTGTCTTTGATGGTAACGGCTGTTGGTCGTTTCGGCGTCTTTCGCAATGACGCGTCTGAGGGCCGAGACCGCTTGATCTGCTGTGCTGGCGATTGGATTAGATCCGGGACAACTATTGTACCGCTTCCTCGAGGATTCTTGACATTCTTGATACGGATACGTATCGGCGGTTCTGCTTTTATTACTTGATCCATGGTTAAATGATGAATAACCTCAGAACCGTAGAACGTGAGCTCAGCCGCCTCGGACGGCGTGATCGAGCCCAATAGCCGGGCCGTCGGGACCTTGGTTGGATCAGCCGTAAAAATACCATCTACTTCTTTCCATACTTGCAGCTCATCCGCATGCAGTCCTACTGCAACCAGTGCAGCGCATAGGTCTGTGTAGCCCCGACCAATGTCTCCGTCCATCAAACTCCCCGGGACGTTTCCGAAGAAGCCAGTGATGACTGGTACGCGGTCGACGCACGCGTGTATCCTTTTCCGGAAAATTGCCGCCGCGTCCTTGTAGAAAGCTGAGCTAAGGCGGTCTGTGCTGTCGTAATGCAGGACATCCGAGAGGTCAACGTATTCGGCGTCAACGTACTAGGGTAGGTGTTAGTGATATGGAGCTACACGGCTGCGGTCAATACAGACATTGTCCTTCAACATAGCTGTCATAAATCTGCAGCTTAGCTTTTCGCCAAAGCCCACAACACGATCCTTAGACCTCGCATTGACCTCGAGATTGAAGCGCTTGGCGGCAATGATGTAGTCTATCAACTCTTGGCAGTCGTCTTGTATGCTTTCGCACACCTCCTTTTGTATTTCGGGATTCTTAACCGAGTCTTGAGCGGCGGCGACATGTTCACTACATATTTCTCGGATCGTTGTTTTGGCTTCCTCGACAAACTCATTCTTGGTTACTTCGTTGCTTGTGGCTGCACCCACGTCCCGTAGCTTTTTATAGATCTCCAGTAACCTGTTTATGGTATCCGTCTCAGCATTGGGGGGAAGCGCCCGGCCGCTGTTGCGCCACTTTTACGCCGCTGTGCTCGGATGTGACTCACCGGCTCGTCGTGCCAGTCGCCTTCTTGCCAGAGCTTCGTGCCGAGCAGACAACGGCGATCTTATTCGAAGTCAAGTTCGCGCTGGCCCTCCACGGTCAGCAAAACATACGGAAACGTGCCCATGGCTTCGCCTTACCGCACAATATCACGGGCAATCTACGCGCGAAGTCGAATGAGGTCAGCCGCATGCGCGAAGAAAAGAGAGGGAGGGGGGAGAAGGGGGAGGGGGAGGGAGAGAGGGGTTCACGAGGGGCACCAACATTGGATGGGAACTTGCCAACACTTGTGCCGCCAAACTTCTGCACAATCCAACCCTGCGCAGTGGCATTGCTCCGAACCGTGGTCTCGGTAGCCATGACCAACAGACAATGAACGATGGGCGGCGGAAACGGACCGGGGAGAGGGCGTCACAACCACGAGCAGCCGAGCCTTAGGAAGCAAGCAAAAGAAACAAGGTATGGCTGGGCAGTAGCTATATATGCATACCCGGTTTCAACCAACGCGAGCGGAAACAGTGTATCACTGCGGCTTGAGAGGGCGGGAGGCAGAGGACATAAAATATTGCTGGTCTGGATGACGAACTCGGTCGCTGTTGCGCCGTTTCCGCTATAGTAGAGTATTCATGCGCTAGTATCTCGATGCCCCGAATCGGAGCTGGAACAGGGACCAGGAGGCGTGCAGGGGAGAAAAAAAAATTAAGCTAGGTTACACCTACACTACCAGGTAGGTACCCTAACTACCTAGAGGGTGACGACTCATCCGTCAAACATTGTCGACTGGTCGTCGTCGCGGAGGGGTGTGAACGGTGGGGCCGCCTCCGTGGGTGCCCTGTCAGTGTCCTTGTCAGTGCCCTAGCTGCCCCATCCTGCGCAGTGTCTTAGGTGGGGTAGGTAGCAGTAAGTACCTGCCTACGCATCTACAGCCCCGCCATATCTCAGCAAGGTTACAGCACCCTCTCTACCGTTTCAAAGAACCTCGGGACAGACTCAGGATGGACTCGGGACTTTCCTCTATCGCGACTATACTCTAAGGTAGGTAAGTATGGGAAAGATCCTAGGTACCGTAGGTGCATGGAGTGCAAGGCGTTCTACTACCTACTTATACGTCTGTTCCACGACACTAATCCCGCCAACATTACTACAACGTACCTAGGTACTGCTATTACCATTAACCACTACCGCCGGTGTCGGGCTATTCGGCAACCACCTAACCTACCTCCATACGTACTTACTTAAGTATGCAGCAGGTCGACATAGCCCGTGTAATGTATGTGGTAGAGAATGCCACATGCCCGACATATGGTGTGGGATATGTTAAGAACGAGTATGAATCCGGGTGCTACTATGTGGCTATGTGGCACAATCACTTCGTCATGACAATGGGTATCTCACATTTGGCAACTTTCGCTCTATATAGTCTCTCACGAGATAGCGCGACGTATCCCGAACAGCCATTTAACTCCAAGTTTCCCGTGCGCCCTGGTCCACCTGTCCCGTTAGCCAACGCCATGAGAGAGTTTTGTTCTACAGACCCAAGAATCCATCGTTTCACGTTGCTCTGAATCCTGGCCGAGCCTGTGATTATACGCCTCAGCTGCGGTGCCCGTTCAGCCCGCACATACATCGCTAATGCACCTCTAGTATAGTGCTTGGAACCCCCTTCCCGCGGTAACATTGGTCGTAATCTCTCGTAATTCAGTCATGCCGTCGTACGCTCGTGTCCGTCGCCTGATGCTCACGCCGCCGCCGCAGTCCGGACAGAACACCTTGTTATGCCGGCAAATGCCCACCCAGAGTTACATGCACATGCCCAGCCCCACAAACGCCAATAGATTAAAATATAGACAAGTTGGCCGAAGAAGGCCGCCAGCCACCCATGGATCCTGGTGCTGTGTAGCCGGAGAGAATAGAAACCGGGATCTTGTTCAAGTCATTGCCTCATCTAGTTCGTCCTCGATATTACGGAAATTTTGGGCGCCACCCTGCTGGAATTCGAACTTTTCCATGGGAAAGTCGTCCTCAGGCGTCCTAATCCCGATACCACTGTCGTCGGGGTTATTTGAATGCAGAGAGTCGTGACCGTCCACTCGAGCTGGGAAAGGAGCACAGTCTGGCTGAGCTTGCGTGTTTGAGGCTCTTGATACATCTGAATCCACGCTGTCACTAGTACGTTGACGATCTTGCTGATTTGCATTGGTGGTATCTATAGTGGCCGACAATGAGCGTTTGGTTTCGTCAGCCGCAGGCGCCGAAGAGCAGCTCTGCATGAAGCCACCTTGCTCGGCAAGAAAAGCCACCATTTCATCAACCCAGCACTTGGTGACCCACCACGAGCCGAAGCTCTTACCTTGGGAGATGGTGAGATCACGCATGACTTCGGTTCCCACTCTTTGAACGCACCAGACAATGTCGGCGGGCGTTGCATAGGGAAATCGACTGGGTAGTGATTGAAGGAATTGAACCCATCGGTCAAGCATGTTTTGGGGGTTGTCGGCGCTTGAAACGCCTGCATGTGAATCTTGGCCGTTCTGTTGAACCATATCGCCGTAAAGCGTAAGACATTCAACATCCCAGGGAACGTCGGCCGGGTCCAGCAGACCTCGCATGTCGTTAAGCAAGACTTGGACGAGATCATCCATGCCCCTGGTAGGCACACACTCGGCAATTTTCCGTATTCGGACCATGGTGATCCAATCGATGTACATATTGGTACGATTTGCCGAGTTCGCCAACATGTTGGCTGCAGCATGGGCTGTGAGATTAACTCGGAGAGCGCGATCAAGAATTGCCGCAAAGATGGTAGCAGGAGCCTCTTTAGCTCGAACTACGTGCCTTGGCTGGCCTTGGAAAGAGTCACGGATATGAGCAACCAATCTCTCTGAAATGGTTCGCAGAGTGTCAAGGACAGTTTTAGGGACAACCTGTAGCGTTAGTCCTACAATAATGCGCGTCATCCTCTGATACAGAACATAATCGCATTGTTCTATCCAGGGCGCGAGGCTTGGGTTGGCGAACAGTTTTTGTACGGGCATGGTGAGTGTGCCTAGAAAGGACGTGTAAAGATGGAAAAACGTCTTCTCTTTGCAATAACGAATACACTCAACCAGAGACGTGCAATGAGAGCGATATAACGCTGCCAAAGATTTGGCCGAGTCTGGATCCGTGTGAGAAGGTAAAAACGGCTGGATCCCGGGAAGAATAAGGGGTTGGGATTGGTTGAACTGGTCATCACCATCTCTTGGGAAGGCTAGATGCACCATCGTCTTGGTTGTGGATGAATCTAACTGATCAATGCTAGAAACGTCTGGTTGATTATAAAGACTGTGTGCTCTACTATCTATCGATGTTGGCGCTGGAAGTCCCTCCGAGGTCTGATTGGTCTGTGGCGACGGAAGTGCTGGCTTCGTTGCTTCCAACGTCGTTGATTGAGACTGTATGGTGCTGATAAAAATCTTTAGTCTGTAACGAAGTTGCAAGTTGCGGGAAGCAGATACTCACTTGAAAGACTGTACAAACTGTGACGATTCAGGCATGGGAAGTGCTGGCTGAACCACGGGCTCCTTCATCTCAGGCTGATCCTCTGCCAATGTGAAGTTAACATAGTGATATTTGGACTCGCCTCGAACACCCAGTCGGCGCGTCTTTAAACCGGGAAAGAGAACCCGAACTAGCTTTCCAAAACTTGCGGGGTTCAAGACCGTTATTCTTTCTGTCGCACATCTGGAAGCATAATTGGCGTACACCCGCCCTCTTGGTACGGACCCGGTGCCTTTCGTACAGACCTGACTTAACCTGCACAGAATTGTTAACGTCCCCAGTAAAAGCTACTGCAGTGATACTTCGCAAACAACGTACCAGAGCATCGCGAACACTTGGCGAGCCCGTTCCGAGTTTGGGCCTCGCTCATTTCCATGCAGTTCTTTTGCCACGTCCTCTAGTCGCCGATGTCGACTGGATTTATATAACTGGCGCATTTCGAGCTCATTATTAGCGCTCGCGCGATTGGAAGACTTCTTGCCAGTCGGGCGGGGAGCCTCCATCAAGTCGCTCTCGTCAGGGTCATCACGATCCATAATTTGGCTGTCACCATCAGTGAAGCTGGCACCAGCAGCGAATGAGTCGGTTGAGAACCCATGTGGTAGGTTTGAGTGTTGAGTGTATGGAACAGCTGGGCCCACGGATTGATGCATTCCTGAATCCATCGTGAAAGACTGCTGTAGTGGCATTTGTGTCGCTGGGCGCAACATTTCCTCGCCTATATTCTGTTGTCCCATTTGCTGTCCCATCTGGTGCCCTACAACGGACGTGTCCTTAGAATGCGGCATAGCGCCATGACCGTTGGTATGCCATTGTTCCTGAAAGCTGGCATGATGCGGCACCGAGAGACTTCTTTCATGGTTGGGCTGGGTTGCGATGCTGTGGATAGATGCGGTAGAACCCCTCGAGTGAGCTCTCTTCGTTTGTTGTTGTTGCGACATATTGATGCCCTCTGGGGGTTGGGGTTCTGCACGGCCAGCAGTTAGATGGAATCACAAAAGCACGAACAGAAATATCTCATGATCAGATGTAACGGCGAAGAAGGCGGCACTGGGATTGCAGGGTGAAATGACGTGGTGAATGCAGGAGACGCCCACCGTTGTCCATGAATGCCGAGGATTGTTTACCCCAGATGGCTCGTTGCGCCAGCCAAAACACGGCCAAGACAGGAACGGGTAGAGGAGCCGGCGCAGAGCAAATGATACAAATTAGGATATGAGGAATCGATGGAAAAGAGGCTGCAGATGGCTAGTGGAAACATCAAAGGATCCCGGTGTCGTGGCGCCAAACTCTGCAGGACAGATTAAGCTTCAGTGATGGAAGTCGAAAACAGAAATGGGGAGCGGAGGTGTGTGTCCAAACAACAAAAACTCGTCGGGGCAACGGTGAGAATTAGCAGGTGACTGGCTGAACGAGTGAAAATATGGGGCTCTGGGGGATGTCGTGGGACTGCCCAGGTGTACTTACGTCGTGGAGGCGAGCGACCTTTTGGTCGACCTCGTTACTGGCGACTCGCAACCGCCATTCAGTGGGGACTCGAACGTGGAGGCCTGGGTGGCTGGGCCAATCAGCGTCGTTGCCTATGGCGCTCATCGCCGTGTCATTGGACGACGCCCCGTGGATGCAAAACAATGGGCATTTGACATTTGGGAGCAGACGGGACGAGCTGCAGCTCCAGAGTACACCTTGTTCAGGACGACAGTCCGCGTAGCGCATTCGTACATCGTGTGCATCGCGCGTCATCGATCGATTGATTGTACATGACGACTCCTCGAACTTACACTTCAAGGTCTCTTTTCGATAAGTGTATTCAAAATAACTACCTATACCGATCCCTCGGGTCAATAGAGAAGCAACCCCCATTGCCTACCTAAGTATATAGGTACCTGAGCTATCTGATTACATCAACCACCTACGTCAACCACCTACCCAGGTCCATAGAGGTTCACCTAATAATTACTGGACATAACATGTACCTACACACTAAGAGCAGGTACCTAAAGTCTTATCATTTTGTCCTACCTTTTGCATGTTCCTTTCTAACTAACCTCCACTTAGCCTCTGTTACGGAACGAGTCTGGAATGAAAGTTGATGAAACTTGGTTTGAATGAGGTGTCTACACCCGTAAGAAGACACGCAAGATAAGGTGTTGATATCGTATGCCGACCAACCTAGGTACAGTAAGTAGCCGACTTGAAAGCGGGCTACTGTATGCATGTTACATACAATACCTGGAAACATCGTGACTTGGATCTGAGACACAGTTGTCACCTGGTCAGTGCACCTGCGCACAAGGGAACCACCGCTGACCTTCCTGTAACTTATTCTGAGTTCTTAGGGCATGGTATGGTCAAAGGCGAGCTTCAGCGGCCCAGCTTCAGCGGCCCAGTATGGTAGGTGGGTTAGATAGCTGTAGCCACCTCGTGTATCTCAAGTAGGTAGGTAGGTAGATAGGTACCTAGCAGAGCCCGTGTGTGCAGGCCCGCCAAGGTGAAGCAGGGGCGCTGTTTCGTCACCCGTATCTGCCGTCATCGCCTTTAATCTGGTGCTAGCCTCTTTTCCTCCTAGTTTGGGCCGTCTGTTCCTCCCATCTCGTCATCTTCAAGCACCTCCCCTCTTCCCACAATCCCCGTTCCAACACAACAATTTCCCCTTCGCATCCAAATCTAAGATACCATTCCTCCGACCATTGTCAGCATTGCTGCGATATATTGCACCCGGAAGCCTTGCTTAGTGGCTTGTACGTTGTTTCCCGCCGTCCGGCACTCCGCCCCCTCCTGTGCGCTCGTACCCGATACGCAAGGTGGCTTGATCGTTCGATGCTAACCCTAAAGTAATGCCGGTAGATACGTATATTGCACCGAATATTTAACCTCAATAACGACTTCTTCCCCACCTCCCGCCATCCGAGCATCCGTGCCGCTACCATCTCGCGCAGTGATTTCCTCCACCTCTTTATAGACTATTATCTACGCATACAACATGTCGGCCCAGGATCGTGTTCAGCATTACGTGGCCCAGCTTGACCGCGAGGTATGCTTTTTTAATCTTTTCATGCTTGTTACGTGCATATGTCCTTGTGATGATTGGATACTAATTTCGCATTCGCAGCTGGCTAAATACCCTGTCCTTACCAACCTTGAGAAACAGTCGTCGATCCCCAAGGTATACGCTGTCATTGGCGTAGCCACCCTTTACTTCTTCTTTATCGTTTTCAATCTTGGCGGCCAGTTGTTGACCAATTTGGCTGGTTTCGTCATTCCTGGTTACTACTCCTTGGCTGCCCTGTTCACCACTAGCAAAGCCGACGACACTCAGTGGCTCACTGTATGTCAACAGCAATCGCGCTAAGCGCAAATTGAACCTTATTACTAGGACTAACTGATGTGTAGTATTGGGTTGTTTTCTCCCTTTTCACGTAAGCTAGAGCAAGCTAAACGCAATATCTGTCGCCTGGGTCGCTAATTGTCACAGTGTGGTTGAGAGCATCATCAGTGTTGTCTACTGGTTCCCCTTCTATTACACATTCAAGTTTGTTTTCTTGCTCTGGCTGTCGCTTCCCGCTTTCGGGTAAGATCAGATTCAAGCTTTAGTCTTAAAATGTCCCCCTACTTATAGTCCTTTAGTGGTGCCCAAATCGTCTTCCGATCTTTCGTGCAGCCCATGCTTGGGCGGTACTTCTCCGAGTCCGGCTCGACCGCTGCGAATCTCCGTGCCAAGGCCGACTCTCTGGGCAAAGACCAGTAAATTATATAACCGGATCGAGATGACGACATCGCCTTCGAGCATGTGCACAACAAGTTAATGCATGCATGCTGCAGAAGTCCGAAAGACAAGTACATGTCGTTAGCCGAGCGGTTTTCCGTAATGAGATATGGATGCTTTGCCACAGTTGAGACGGCCTATCTCGGGATGATATGACGATAAGGATGGTTTCCGTTGCTAGTTATCTACAGCTTCAATAACTTAGTAGCTAGCCAAGCCGAGACGCCGTCTAAGTACTTCTTAGACTAACGACGGATTATGAATGAATTGGGGGTTGGGGTATTGTGTACGTATGTATGAGGGTGTTCTGGATTGTGTAATACATTCCTGGCAATTCTTCACACAAGCTTGCCATATATAAATGGCCACATAAACCCACTGCAATTGAAAACTGTGCCCGAACGGCGTAGAGCTTATTAGTCACCGGCATATTGTCTGGGACTGCAACTTACATAAATGGCTATAGGATGGTGAACAAGCTCGAGTCCATGATCGTAGGGCCTGCAGGGCACCTCTCGTTCATAACTTCATACTGCTGGTGTTGGTGAAAACATTGCTAGTGCCAACGCAGGTATCGTGGATTACACCGACTCATATCGTAACCTTGAGAAACCAAACACGCCCGTTTAGCTCTGGAGCCCCGGCTTGTACGAATCATATTATAGTAACGACATGCAGATCTCTACCAGGATAATACCTAATTTAGGTAGGCTTGTGCGAATGTTTAGCGCAGCTCTTGAAAGCTCCTGTTATATGCACACCTTGTAGAGAAACAACACCCACCCACCCAAGGCGTATATATTATATTTACGGCATGTATTATACTTTACGTCATGTTGTCACTGCTTGAAATATTATTAGCCTCGAGCTTCCCAACACTTTGCTGGAACCCAAAAACCCAAAACAGTATGCTCAGATTTGTGCCTGTTTTCTGCAGGTTCAACCACGGCATCAATGCATCGAGGACGAAGGCATTTCAGCTGGCTGAGCTCGTCAGATTACCTTACGTTTACTCTCATCAGTGCAAATAGCAAAGCAAAAACATACAAACTCACCTTCACGAGACTCATAGTGGACGATCACGCTGGCCGCAAATCGCAATGCAAGCAAGCAGATTCCAGGGTGTATGTACATTGCTTCAGGTCATCACCGCATCATGGGAGGCCAACAATTAAGGGCCCTCGTGATGATGGTTTTAGGCAAGGCGTTCTTAGTAGAAGTTACTCTCGACACACACATCGGAATCGGCAGCAGCGTGGGGAGGTAGCCCAATGTGGGCGAGCAGGCTGACGATGATTTGAGTCGGTGGTCTTGCATATTTGTTGAAGGAAAAAAGGAAGGAAAAGGCAAGGGCCGAAAAAAAAATAAACGAGACAAAAAGTAGAGCCGCTCTAGTGCCCCACCTGCAATCCCCAGAATTCCGGAATATGTCTCACCGCCCGCCGAGGCGAGGCCCCATCGACTCAGGCAAAAAAGTACGGAAACGCTTACCTAAGGTAGCGGCGGTATTGGGCTGAAAACAGCGTAGTGTATCGGTCGTATACTGGACAGTACAGTAGTATAGGTGGGCCGGCAAAGGCGTGGTGTGGAGCGGAACAGTGCAGCATAGGCGAATGGCCACAGCGACTGGCCACAGCTAGCCACAGCGCGCTGGTACTGCGCACAGCACTCGCCTTGGGTCCTGCTTAGGCACTGATTCGCTAGCGTCTTTGGTCAGGTACAACGACATCAACGGCCGACGCCACATGCCGTCAGGTACCTACCTACCTGCAACTGGGGTCTGACGACGGCGCATCGGGTTTTGGCTGTGGTCTTGAAAACATTTCGAGCTTTCTTCACAACCAACCAAGAGACTAATACCTAGCTGCAACCAATTCTTCGTCCCCCATATAACTCAACTACTGGATAGACTAGTATTTTCACCAAACCGCCACCGCCAACTGGATCAGTCAATCAATTCTCTGCATCTCTCTCGCACACTCTCGAACCACTGCTACGCATCGCATATCCTCTGCTCCACCAATCCCGACCCGTCGCCGTCGCCGCTCTCGTGCTGCTTCTCACTGTTCTGTGTCCCACGTCCTTCGACTGGCGCACGACTTCACGAAGAACAAAGAACGAAACCCACCCGTCTGAAATCCCGTCGCCGTCGTCATCAGCCACTGCCTATACCCAGTCTATTCGACGTCCAGCTGTTGCCCGCGTGCAATACCCCAGCTGTGAAACAATCCAAAACAAACGTGAGGCAAGAATAAAGAGACCGTCGAGTACAGTGTAGAAATCCGCCGCCCCGTCGCATTGCTTAAGTCCAACGAGAAACCACCTGGCCGGCCCAGTCTCTTCACATCTCTGACACTGCTAGACCACGGGCCGTGAGCAACAACTTGTCACTATGGATAGGCAGGAATCATTGTTCACACGCCGTAACAAGTACGTCCGTCTCGAGTGTTGTCGACCGATGTGAATGAGTTTGCTCACGCTATGTAAACACAGTACCAGCAGCAGCAACCTGTCACTAGGTACTGCTGGCTCGACCGATAGCACTACTCCCCGGGACTTCTCGAGTCTGTCACGAAAAAATGGCGGGACTTCTTCTCACGGCCGCTCCAACCCCTTCGCGCCCACTACACCCGGTGCTTTGGCATCCCCCACGAGTGCTGGAGGTGCCAACCAGTTCGGCCTCGGCTCGGGCGCATTTGCATCCTTCGGCTCGGCCAAGACTCCCAAGGCCGCCGGGAACCCGTTTGAACAAGCCATGGGCGCTGTTGGGGCCAAGACGCCCTCTGCAGAGAAGTCTTCGAAGGAAGCCATGCGTTCTGCGGCCATCGGCAAGTCGTCCATGGGCTCCATCTCAGAGACTGGACAGCAGGCCGCCGCCGTCTCCTCACACCCCCTTCGAGATACATGGGTGTTTTGGTATAGGCCTCCCATCACTAAGGCAAATGGATACATTGAGTACGACAAAACACTACACGCCATGATGTCTGTGAAAACAGCTGAGGAGTTCTGGCTAGCTTACTCTCACCTCAAAAGGCCATCCTCGCTTCCCACTGTGTCAGACTATCATCTTTTCAAGGAAGGAGTCCGCCCCATATGGGAAGACGAAGAAAACAAGCACGGCGGGAAATGGATTTTACGGTTGAAAAAAGGCGTTGCGGACCGTTACTATGAAGACCTAATTATGGCCTGTGCTGGTGACCAATTTGGAGACGAATCTGATGAAATTTGCGGCATTGTGCTCAGCATGCGCAACGGGGAAGACGTTCTTAGTATCTGGACCAGAAACACGGGACAAAAGGTCCTGAAGATCCGGTAAGTCCCCTTCCCTAGCCTTGGTCAAGACTAACAAGAAAGCTAACCATTATTTTCTTAGTGAAACGATGCGCCGCATACTTAGATGTCCAAACGACACTCGAATCGAATGGAAAGGCCATGATGCGAGCATGCAACAGCGAAGTATCATCGAAGAATCGCGCCGTGAGAAAGCCCATAACCACCACACCGACAAACGCCCCCATAATAAGCCCAGACAGGCACAAGAGGATCCGCGGTCATAGGGCAGACCGTGCTACTAGAATCCATATGGAACCCCACAACGAAGTGCACCAACACCTTGCTCTAGTAGTAGGGGGAAGGTGATGCCCTGAAATCTAAGCGGGGTATGGCCTAAGGCCTTTGAATCCGGGATTGAGCATTGAAGCTAGCTCGCGAAAGCGCAATAGCTTATCAAGTGCTCAAGCAATGAGCTAACCCTCATTGCTAGCGGCTATGGGAATTGCCTCCTAGTGTGGCAGGACTTATAATATTGTAGTTACCTAAACTGCGAGCCTACGACGTCGAGCGTAGCAGCAACCCGGAGCTGGCACGTACGATTAACGAAGGGATTGACCTACGACTATCGGCATGAACAGGGGGTGCATCTATGATCCGAACAGGTGGGTGGCACAAGCGATATCAAATAGCATTGAAAGGTTCCAACATGGTTCTCGCAAGCTCCTAGCGGTGGGATTTGGACATGGAGTCGGCTGACACCAGCTCACTTGTTTTAACTGTCTCTGTATTGTAAGAGAATAGCAAAATGCCCACTGTATTATGAGCTATTTGTAAAGAGCTGTAGCATCTCAGATCCGACTTTCCACCATTCCCGCGCTCGCTTGTCAGTGAAAGGCGATATAATATAAGCACATGAATTGTGAATAACGAGTAAGAGGTGGCCAATTGGCCGGAACCCATCGATGTATTCTACTATCGGCAGGCCAATTAACTCCTGGGGTTTCCAGGCTCGGACCGTCTGTTTTGCTCCTTATATTCCCTTCTGTCTATTGTTGTCTTTCCTCTGGGTTTCCATACTCTCACCCCTGAGGACCAATAGAACACGAAACATCGAAGCAAGCCTAAGCATGTGCAAAATAACCGGCCTCGAAGATGTGCTAAAGCGAAATTTCAGGGTTGGAAGTTTTCAACACAGTCATCAATATTTGCTTTCAAGGTGGCAGCAACCTGAAAAGCGTAACATTAGATTGTACATGAAACTTTTACCACACCTTGCAACTTGAGCTCGTGTATTATTGTTGATAGGTTTCGTCTTCATAACTAAACAAACCTACTTCTGCAATGATAAATCAAATGTTTCTCAGTTTTGATGTGTACCTACCCTATTAGCCGTATGTCGCAGAAGAATTAGATAGAGAGAAAACCTAGAATATATCTGAAGCTAGCCAGCTAGCCTCTGCGCTCGCGTTAATAATTGAGACGTGCAAGCTCAATTAGCTAAACTTTGTAACGTACTCTCAAGAGGATAGACCACCTACGGATAAAAAGTTCATGTTGTCGTGTTCTAAGATCCGAAATCTCGGACCGTGGTATAGAGCGCATCATACATCTCCTCATCCGACAAAACATGCATTTAAGCTACGATGTCTAGCTTCGCACGTAACTAATAAGCGTTGTGAATTGTCTCCTCACCTGAGTTTGAAGGTTGAGGGGCCCTGATGGTGACTCTTAGTCCCTATCTTAACTAGCCTATAGACGAATATTAACACGATCCCTACATATAGAACATAATGTAGGGGGGAAACATAAACATTTGTTCGTAATTTTCATTACCAATCTTCTTTCTCCCTCCCTAACGCCGTTCTCATCTATGGATTCAGGCTGGTCATCAGACAGAGTGACAGCGTATGCCATCCCAGCACTCTCTATGTACAAGTCCAAATATCACTCCTGCCCATCTGCGGCAATAACAAGCAAAACAATGCACGTAACATGTTTCATACCCTCCGCAAGCGACATAAAAAGCATACAAGAAGCGAGATATATGGCCTCCAGTCAAAATAACAGCACGCTAGAAACGTGGTTGGTATCGCCGACGTATAGCCCCAAAACCGTGGTCAACTCCTGAACGCAAAAAGATTCCCAGGCGTAATTAAGATTTGGCTAAGCTATAGTTAGGCAAAAGGGCCCATATCTTGACAGATTTCTTCGTCGCTTCGGCTGGTGTGACACGGTGGGCAATCGTATCTAACGTCACCTTCACCTGTGCTTTGGTACAACTAGTAAACTTCTTGGCCAGCACCTCAATGACTGTAGCCTTCGAATAATCCTTGCACTCGTCACTTAACAAAGCCCGTTTGAAATCCTCAAGGATACCTCGCGGAACGCCATCTTTTACATCTAATGTGGGTGTTGTGCTAGTTGAAGCACCTGCATCCCGGGGCGCAGCAGGGGGCAGCATAGAAGTGATTGTTCCTTTCGTTGAAGATATGGTAGTGGTTGCTGTAGCTTTCTTTACTGGTGCTGGCCAATATTCCGTGGAAAATGGGTTTATCATAGAGTGGTGTTCCAGTGAGTCTGTACAATGTTAACAAAAGCTACTAACTCAATAACCGACTAGACTTACCCAAAAGGAACTCCAGTCGATACTTGTACACTGTCCTGGAAGGCGCCAATCGCTTTCGATTTTCAAAACACAAGCCCGTGCTGACTGGCAGGCTATCATTCTCGAAACCCGGTCGGATGATCGTGGGAACGGCTTCCGAATCATCTACGAAGTCATCCATTTCCTCCTCGCCGTCAACGTCCTCTTCCTCATCCTCAGCCTCGTCTAGGTCCTCGCCATCGTCTTCAACCCACTCCGCTTCAGAGTCATAGTCGTAAGCCAATGGCAATATCTTCCCTGCGGGCCGACGAGACAGTGTTCGGAGCTTCTGATATTTCATGGGCGTCGTGATAGTACCGAAGTACGCTGGCCTGACATCCTCGTAAAAGCGAAGGTATTTCATAGGAACAGCATCGAGGCGATCTTGCGCGCTGGTAAAGAGTTTCTCAGTTTGTGACTCGCTTCTTGCCTCTGTGATCCCAAATGTGTTCTGAAAAGGATCCCCATGTATTGCCTCCATAATCTTCTTTACACTTGGTGGGATGATTCCGCGCCGTTGCGGAAACGCCAAGTCGAACGTCTCTGCAGCATCGAATGGGTGCTTCGGGATGAATTCGCCTCGGTCGCCACGAATATATTCATCAAGAATAGCGGCCTTCGCCTCCTTTGTCTCGTTATCCATTTCGAATGCAGGTGTGGCCATGGTAACTCCAGGCTTCACGAAGAATGGCTTAAAGTTGAGCTCGTAGGCGGATTTAGTGGGCTTCGCTTCCTGTTTTGATGTCGAAGGGCTCGAGGTCTCAGCCTTGAGCATGATAGTGGAATGATCACTTGTCTTAGACGGTGTGGTAGGGGCCATTTTCAGGAAACTGGCCATCAAATTCTGCTGTTTCTCTTTTTTGGCCTGGGCTGCGAGTTCTTCTTCTTGCTTCTTCTGCTTCTTTGCTTCTTTCGCAGCATCTGCCTTGGCTTTTTCAGCAGCCTTAGCAGCCCTGGCAGCTTCCTTTTCCGCCTCGGCACGAGCTTTCTCAGCAGCTTTAGTAGCCTTCTCGGCGGCCTTCGTCGCTTTGATGGCTTCTTTCTCGGCGGCCTTGTCGGCGGCAACTTTAGCCTTCTCCGCTGCGGCTTCGTCTTGCTTCTGCTTTTTATCTGCGCGTTCCTTCGCTTTAGTTTCCGTCTCGTTCCGCTTTCTCTTTGAAGGCAGAACCGGCGGTTTCGCGGGGGCTAGTTGTTGCGCAAGATCTACCGAGATGGGGTTTGACGGTGGAGACGACTTGGAGGGCGTGGCATTTGGTAAGGGTGAGTCTAGAGAGGGTGTGCTAGGGCCAGCATCGGTGAGAGGGCTGGTTCCTGGGGGAGAGCCCATCTTGATAACGGACACGCTAGATATTACTGGGGATAGCATTTGTTAGACAATCGCCCAACAAGGTTGATTAGGATAGGTAACGACGGTAGCGGGGGAACGGGGAAGCGCAGGGAGACATCGGGGCAGACGTCCAGGCAGACGTGACAAGAGAGTTAGGAACGAGGTGAAGTGGAAGGTTGTGGTGATCTTACGAGGTTGGCACTCTACAGTTGACCTAGACATGGGGGCTATTCGTGGAGAGAGGTTTTCGCAGTCGAGGGCGTCAATCGAGGCGTTGCAAGTGGTGGTATGGGTTGTGCCAACAAGCTGGTTGTGTGGTCTCTTCCCAGCTCCTCCTTGCGACGCGGTTACATTCGGAGACACTAGAGAAAGAGGCATTGGCATGGAACGGAGCGGCTCGCCTCGTCGGCAGCGGCCGTGTTTGTCACAATAAGGTAGCGTATATGTTGTGTGAGATGTTTCGAGTGAACAAGGCAGCGGAGCTGTGGAAACGGTCGAGGCGAGTCGGCGGGGAGATTGGAGCAGCACAAAGACGGGGAGATCAGGTGCAGGGACAACAACAGGCCATTGTTGAATAGAAATTCAACTAGAAGCGATCGCTACTGCCAACCACCTAGGGTACCTAGTCTAGAGGACCATAGCAGGTTGTCGGTGGGCAAGGTCACGTTAGTGGTTAACTAGGTAGTGGTTAGTGGTTATAGAACGAAGTAACAAGAGCACATCCACTCTCCCAGACGCGTAGATGGATGGCACGCGCGAAAGCCAAGGATATTAAAGGGCCAGGCACGCGTTTAGGCGGGACAGACCGGGGGGGCCTGGAGGGATAGCTACTAGATCGGGTATATTGATGATTACCTAAGTAGGTACCTAATCCAGGTAAATTACCGCATTAAAGAAGTGTAAAGTAAAGTCACCTAACACCTATTAACTCAAATGGTGATGGAGAGATAAAAATAATAATAATAATAATAATAAAGATACAAATAAAGCTTCCTACGCCAATTCCTGATCGCTAACAATGACTAAGCCCAATCATTGTTGTGCTGTTTGAAATTATGGTTATTAGGAGAATTAAATCTTTTTTTGTTAGGCTAATTCAGTAATTGAAGCAAGACAAAACAATAGACGGTATTCCATACCACCTAACCTACCTAGGTACTTCTAGGTAGCTGCCCAGTGCATTGAGCCGAGCAACTTACAGTCAAGCACACTCCGACAGTTCGCTGTGAATGTACAGTACGCCGCCTGCCTGCATCCTAGGTACTTAGGTACTACAATCGAGGTGGGCAAGCCCTATCGAGGCAGGTACACTACCGACCTAGTGGAGCTAGCCGTACTCTGTAGACCGCTCGATCATCATGTAGTCCGTGCACACGCATAGCGTAAAGTTCTGCCTGTTCAACCGGCAGACCGCCTTCTACACCGCCTTCACATTGTGTATATATATCCAGCTTGCCTCCCACTTCTTGTTGGCTTCTCTCTTCTTTCTTCTTCATACTTACCTTGTTCGACTGTTTGAAGCTCCTGAATTTCGAGCAGTAGGGTGGGAGACCTGCATTGCACAGCGCGGAGTCGACTGCTCTGTATTATCCTTCGGGATCGTACCGGACGCAATTTTTGATGTTCAACCTCGTTTTCATTGTGTGCTGGTGCCTTGTGCCCGGCCATGAAGAAGATGAATATGCGATATTTGCTGGCAGCATGCTTCGGTTAGCTATTACTAAGGGGTGCCTCTTCACTTGCGTTTTCAGTTGAGAAGGGTTGGTTTAGTTCGTTCAGTTACATCGGGCACAGGTGGGTTGTGTATTTATGTTTTGAGTAGAGCTCATTTGGTAGATAGTTGAACAATTCGATGTATCCTACGACAGTGGGAACCCTTCCTTAATCGCCTCGGGCCAGAGGTTTTGTTCTCATGCACGATCGTTGTCGCCAACACAATTACCTCTCGATTCAACAACTGCAAGCTGTGCTACCCATGGTCGTAATCCCCTAACCAAATGTTCCAACATGACAGGAAGTGTATTGGTTCACTGTCGACACCTATTGCACTACTCCCTGATCAACCAACACGGCATTTCTTGCGTTGTCCAATGTTTTAAATTTGAGCTATCTTGGTTGGTAACTGTATGGATATCTAATTCTCGATACATGTTTGATTTGCCGACGCTAATAACGAGCTGCTCACCCGACCGCTGGGGCCCTCCATCTCCATCGCCAACCTCCTCGTCGTCCCCGTCGCCATCTCCTCTCTTGCCATTCACCTGAATGCCCTCGTCAACATTTTCACCATCTGCCCAGTGACTGTGTGTTTGAAACCCATGCAAAAGAACTCTTGATGTCGGGGTTTGCTGAACAGCTTGCCACCCGGCCCTGAAAGACTGGTTCGCCATGACCGTCTGCTCACATTCCGCTTCCAAGGCCACTACCATAACATCACCACGGGGCTTCCCGCCCCTTCGTAGTCATTGCCGTTTCTCGATAGGCGACTCGTTAGCGTTATCGATTGAAGAAAACTCTAGATAGTCGGCGAATATGCGTTGTTCCACGTCGAGGTCATTCCAAGCGACGCCGCCTTTGGCACGTTTGCGAGCTTCTCGTCGTCGGAGAAAGACTCTCTTCGCCCACTTCCAACACTCAACACCGCCGAAGAAGAGCACCGAAGCAACGATGACGATAACCCACTCCCAGGTAATCCCTGCGTGCTTGAACACGACTGTGTTGAGACCCGGGATGTAAACGATGGGGAATAGCGAGAAGAAGCCGAAGGCGACCGCCCAGAACAAGAATTTGTTTTGCCAGACATCCACCGCCCATTGTGTAAGATATCGCTTAGAGCCTGGCTGCATTCTGAAAAAGGATCGTCGTCGATCGATCATCTCCCACGCCAAAAACAGAGCGAACCATGTGAGACAAGCGAATGTTGTTGCTCGCGCACGGAAGACCACATCGCAAGTCTCTCCATATCCCTCGTTGCACCCTTCGCCAAGTTTGCCTCCTCCAAAGCGATACACGACGAGCGAGAAACTACCGAGACAGAGAGCAGCGACCCATACTCCGTAGACGACCATGTCGATCAAAAATTCGAGATCGAAGACGCCGGTTTCCAAGCTCTTCGGCGGCCGACTCATGATGTCAGGAACAGCGCGCTCAAATCCTAAACCCATGTCTGGAGCCCCCGACGTCACGCAGATGATCCATAGAATCTCGACAGGAGCCAAGGGAAAGACAGACAACCCGGTACGGTCCTTGAACGCTAACCCAACAAGCAGCGTCAGAGCCTGAGCAATGTTCTCGGCGAGAACATGTAGGATGAATTTTTGGATGTTGTCGAAAATACGACGGCCTTCCTCAATTGCTGCCACAATACTCGCAAAGTTGTCGTCTGAGAGCACCACGTCTGAGGCCTCTTTGGCAACATCACTGCCGGCTTGACCCATTGCGATCCCTACGTCAGCCCGCTTCAGGGACGGAGAGTCGTTCACGCCATCACCAGTCTGTAGAGTAAAACGTCAGTTGCATATGCGATATCATAGCGCCAAGTGCCACTAAGAGGGGTAGACTCACCATGGCACAGAATCTCTTGCGTCGATGAAGTGCATCAATCATCCTGCGTGTACAGGAATATGTTAGTCGACTTCTTCAAGCCTGCTAGATCATACAAGACAAGGGGACTAAGACATCATGCACGGGAGGTTTCAATACATACCTAACCTTAGTGCTAGGGGCACACCGGGCAATAACCAGAGGCAACACCGGTAGTTTGTCGACCTGTTCATCGCTCAACGCATCGAATTTACTAGCCGCCATGACCATGCATTCCGCAATATCTTTCCTGATAGCTTCTATACGGCTCGGCAGAATACCCACCTCGATGGCGATGGCTTTTGCCGTCTCCGGATGATCACCAGTCAACATATGGACCGAGATGCCAGCTTCGTGACAGCTCCGAACAGCCGATGCAGATTCGGGGCGGGGAGGATCGTAAAGGCCAATAAGTCCCCGAAATGTGAGATTTGACTCGACTGCAGCCCGGTCAACTTCATCACCCTTTTTAAGCGGACCGTCAAATTTCTTGCTCGCAAGGGCGAGGACTCGAAGACCCATGCTAGCTAACGCTGTCATGTTTTTCAGGACTTCCTCGCGGAATTCATCGGTCATTTCGGTCGGTTGGTCGCTGTTTGCTGGGTAATAGTCCTGGCATGTAC
Source organism: Xylaria sp. BCC 1067 (assembly GCA_005188305.1). Taxonomy (NCBI): domain Eukaryota; kingdom Fungi; phylum Ascomycota; class Sordariomycetes; order Xylariales; family Xylariaceae; genus Xylaria; species Xylaria sp. BCC 1067. The sequence goes on from SSCS01000001.1 coordinate 3,129,159, forward strand.
CAATTACGCGCTCGACAGCACCTTTGGTAAAGACGAACAACTCGCTAGTCGGATTGTGCTTGAATACCACAGACATGCGTTTCACGTCGGAGTCGAATGGCAATTCCGTGATTTGGCTCCATTCGGGCTTGTCGCCCTGGGTGTACTTGAGTCTGTTCCAGCTCAGCCGAGAAGCAAATACTTGGATCGCGATCTCGGTAGGGTCACCGCGTGCGTGCCATTTCCCACCCATTTCCGAGACGGTGGCGAGATTAGCAAATGAGGCGACATGCAGGTAATCGATTAAAGCCGAGCCGCCTTTAGATAGTAGTTCGGCTGGCTCATAGACCGTGCCGTTGGTAGATCCGTCTTTGCCGATATCCAGTTGACTGGGTGGTTGACTATCGAACATGATATCGCCGAATGTAGGATCGAATGGGTCAGAGGACGTGTCAACGGTATAAGTCCCTAGAGCTGGGATCCAAGCGCGTCTCGCGACCATCTTACCCTGTGTCAGCGTGCCAGTCTTGTCCGAGCAGATATCCGTAACTGCACCGAGGGCTTCTAGAGACTTCAAGTTCCGCACGATAACATTACGCCGCACCATATGTTTCGTGCCCGCTGCCATAGTAATGGTTAGGACTACAACCAACGAGGCCGGTATCATGGACAATCCAGTTGCGACAGCATAGATGATGACCTCTGAACGATTCGAGAACTCGTTTGCAGCCAGTACGACAATCGCAAATATCACAGCCACGAAGAACAGCAAGATCGCGAGCTTCGATAGCTTTTTCTGGAGGGGTGTTCCGACATTGACTCCGAGAAAACGGCCGATGGCATCAGTCATCGTCAGGGTATATGCCTCCAAGTACCGGTGCGGTTTCGCGGTACCGTCGGGCTTTCTCTTGACTGGTCGGACTTTGGAGCTCTTCTCGCGGAGGGCCATGGCGATGGCCCCGATTTCGGTATGCATCCCCGTTGCGAATACGATTCCCTTAGCTCGCCCTTTAGTAACGGTGGAAGAGCTGTACGCAACATTGAGCCTGTCGCCCGGGCCAGTGTCATCGTCGAAAATGGCATTCTCATCCTTCCGAACAGGAAGAGACTCGCCAGTCAGAAGTGCCTCGTCCGTCTCGAAATTGATGGCCTCCGTGATACTAATATTCTAGTTCAGCTACTAAACAGTTCAGAGTTGAAGGGACAAAAATGAGGCAGCTCACCGAAGATCGGCTGGGACGGTATCGCCAGTTCTCAGTTCAACAAGGTCGCCCATAACAACGTCGCTAGTTGGTATGACGGAAGCATTTCCGTCTCTTACGACGTTTGCTGTGGGAGAGCTCAAAGATCGAAGGGAATCCATAGTCTTCTCCGCCGAGTATTCCTGAAAGAAACCGACAATCACATTAATGAGGATGACAAGAGTGATGACGGCTCCTTCAATCCAAGATCTAATGCCAAAACTAACTGCCATAGCCAAGATAAGTACCTTCCAAATGTTAGCTTTTCAATCCACATTGGGCGATCTAAGGACTTCGCAGAACGTACCAAGGTCATAGCATTGGCGATTTGGGCGATGATGATCTGCAATGGCGATACCCCTTCGGATTCACCCAGGACATTTTTCCCGAGTTCTTCCAAACGCTCCTGCGCAACACCGCTCGATAAGCCGTTGGTCGCATCGCTGCTTAGTTCTTGGATTACTTGCGCGTAGGTCAATGCATGTGCCGGGCGCGAGATGGGTGTGTTGGCTTGACCGGAGACGTTTCCTCCAGCCGAGGCCGGACCCTTTTCATCGTCGGCCATAGTATTCCCCAGTACGAGGTGCTTCTTCCGTTAAATTTTTCTGGTTCAGTCACTCAGAGCTTTTTAAGTTCTACACAAATTCGTATACAAATGATGTAAAGTCGCAGTTACTTTGGTTAGGCAGGCATACCAAATTTATATCTCTTGGAGGGTCTCCACCAATTCGATATACTTTAGATCTACTTAGAATACTACAGCCTATCTTTGCTCACCTTGCCAGAACATATGTGGCGATGGTGTTATCGAGAGAACCCATTATAAGAGTTGCCAAGCCAGTCTGCATGTGCACTCGCACAAAGCGGAATCTTTGCACGCTTCAATGGCACGCCTCAATGGACCAGATTGTAAGCATACCTGCGAAATCCCTGAAGCCAAGGAGAAGGCGTCTTGGTGGGCGTCTTGGTGAGTGCCGATTGATCCACCTGTTAGTCCACATAAGAGCGGACCATGGAATCAGCACTGGAGGGTTAATAGGTCGACGCGATGGGCTCTTGTGAGTGCTAGACGGTTCAGTAAACTTTATATAAAACGCGTTCCAGATCTCTTGTAGAACCGTGTCCAAGTGTGCCTTGATGTACTGCAGAGAAGGATAAATATATCTTAGTCTGGGGAAGCGTGGTGCTCAGCGAGGCTGCGTATTCCAAGACGTAGTATATGATAGAATTTCTCTAGCGTCCTTCTAGTCGCTTGCCAAGTTCTTGGAGCCGCACAGCCAGCGCTTCACTTACGTGACTCAGTAGGAGATAGGCTTTCCCACTCTCCTGCCTTCTTGTATTGGAACGCTGGCTCTAGGAAGGCAGTAGGCACGTGCGCAAGACTTACTACCTAATAGGTCATCGAGATCTCCGAGAGCCCGGAATTCAAGGCCTCGACATCGGCGCGGTGAGCGGCTGGTCGGCTGATCGGATGGTCTCCGTCTTCGGGGCCTCCACTCCCATCGTCAACACCGTCCTTCTGTTAGGTAGTATAGACCTACTGGCCGTACGATGTCGGCCATGTGGTTCGTTTTCACCATTTTAATCAAATCTCCCCTACAGCCTAGATATTGTGTCTGTGTTAGGAAGACGCAACAAAAAGTCATCCACCAACCACCCATGCTCCCTTTTCCCCACACCCTGGTCTATGGCGACCCTGGACCTCGACGCTGCCGGCACGGTTTTCCGGCCCATCGACGGCATAGGGTGACATGAGAGTGTATAATAGAGCGGGGGGATTGGTAGAGACAGGCATATCTGTCACAGCTATCAGTACGCCAAGCCCACCACCTTGACAAGGGTTTGTCGTACCGGCCACATACGTACGGTAGTGAGCTTTCATCCCTTCTGTTCAATAAACGCATCCGGAGTGGTCGGGCGTATGTCTGAGTTGTCAGTGGTTTTGGCTTAGAGTAAGCCAAGCACGATCTATGGCCGAGAGCAGAGCCTAGTCATACTGTTGGTCGGCAACATGACGTGGGCTCACCAGACCGAATGCCTTAGTCCCTTCCGCTCGACATGTAAGTTGAAGCTAGAGTCAGATCGGCCCCCAAAGATGCTGAGCGGAAATGAGATTCCCCTGATGAATTGCCACGTAGCGTCATTCGTGGGGGTCCTGGCCGCTCTTTACGAACCTAAAAAGGACGAAGACGAGGGAAGATGCAATTCACGAAAGGTCAGATCTCATGGGGGTGGTGTAGGGATGGCGAAGATCTGTGCTGCCGGGGTTGTTCATCGTTCGTGGCAAATACATCGTCGGGTGACACCCCCAAGTTGAGTGAGTCGGAGTGACATTCTCAAGGCGTCGGGTTTGGTGGGTTGGCGGTCGGTCCACTGCTGACCGTCTGCGCCTATTGAATTGCCTAGGTAGATAAACGAGGCTTCAAAGAATCGCGATGGAATATTCATAGACATAACTTTACATGTTATATCTCTTTCCGTTTAATTATAGACTGCTGTCAACACACGAAATTGGTTTTTCTCTTAGAAGTATGGATGTAATAGAAGTAGATATGGCGTTATATGTTAGTGAATAACGTATTTCATACTTATAGGGAAGCGGGGATATGCGCTTGTCCAAGTCTCACCCCATCTTCCCATGAGATTCGAAGAAGGATATCTCAGAGGTAAATGTTGGATAGACTGTCCAAGATGGGCTCCCTAGACAAGAGCAACGTCGAAGGCAATGCTGCTGATACCAACTCACTAACACCCGCCTTCGGCATTAACCGCATCGCCGTCATCGGTGCGGGGCCAAGTGGCCTCGCGGCAGCGAAGCATCTCCTCGCCGAGGGCTTCTCATCCTCGCAGATCGACATCTACGAGCAACAGGCCGAGGTAGGCGGAGTATGGAACTACAGCGCCATCGTATCGTCGCAGCCGCTACGTGTGCCGCAGACGGATGCGCACGCGGCACCAGATTCGCCGATCTACCCGGAGGAGCCCGCAGAGGAGAAGGATGAGTATGACGATTATGAATTCGACTCAGATGAAGAAGCCTGCACGGCTCCGGGATCAGGGGCATGTTCGCTGCCCGCTGTGCAGCGGAAAGAGAAGAGACCAGCAATTTTCCCGAACCCTATGTACGAAGATCTGCACACGAATATCCCGCATACACTGATGCGGTATTCCGACCTGGGTTTCACCGCGGATGGGAAGGGAAAGGGAACTCATGAGGACTGTGAGATCTTCCCTTCGAGACAGGTCGTGCAGGAGTATTTACTGCAATACGCCCGTGACGTCCGGCATCTGGTCCGATTCTCAACGCAGGTGACGGACGTCTCTCTCCAAACGCCCCCGCCCGATGCGCAGGAAGCCAACTCAGGGCAACAGTCTCGAATTCGGGATAAATGGACTGTTCGCTCAACGAACCTACTTACAGACACCTCACGCACAGAGACCTATGATGCGGTGGTTGTAGCCTCGGGCCACTATTCCGCGCCATATATCCCCTCAGCGGCACCCGAGATCTCCGCATTTGCTGCTGCGCACCCGGGCGTCATCTCACACTCCAAGACATATCGCACCGCTTCCGCATTCGCCGGAAAGCGCGTCATGGTTGTCGGGTCGGGGCCCTCGGGGCAGGACATCGCATCGCAAATCAGCGCCGTATGCGCATCTCCCCTTATCATCTCCGCACGCAGCCCTATACCCGAGGATATGGCCGCGCACCTTGGTGTAGGCGATAAGGTGCGCGTAGTCGGCCCCATTACGCATTTCTTAGTGGACGAGAAGGGGGTTGAGGTCTATTCTGCCCCGAAATCCCCGGCCGCAGACGTAGAGGAGAACACAGAGCGGATTTCGAACATCGACGCGATCGTCTTCTGCACGGGCTACCTATACACTTTCCCCTTCATATCTGCGTCTTCCCTGCCGCCTTCCACGCCGCCTTTGATCACGAACGGTCGTCGCGTGCATGGTCTGGCGCGGCACTTCATCCACACCTACCACCCTACCCTCGTCTTCCCGGGCCTACCTATCAAGATCATCCCCTTCCCGGTCGCCGAGGCGCAGGCCGCTGTTTTCTCGCGACTGTGGTCCAACAGGCTTCCCTTGCCCTCACACGAAGAGCTGCAGGCCTGGGAGCGCGAGGACGAGGAGGGCAAAGGGTTTGAGGGGAGTAAAGTGGAGGGGAAGTCGTTCCATACCTTTCCCAAGGGCGGCGATGCCAAATATATCAACGCGTTGCACGCTTGGGCTTTAAGGGCACGAGATGGGGAAGGGGATAAGATCGTCAAGGGCAAGGAGCCGCCGTTCTGGGGCGACGAGGAACTCTGGCAGCGGAGCATCTATGCCCAGGCGAAGATGCAGTTTGAGAAAACTGGACGTAAAGCGAAGACGCTGCAGGAGCTTGGCTTTTGGCATGAGTAACGTTTACTAGGCAGATTGGCATGGTTCAATCAATATGGGCGTCGGGAACGAGCCAGTGTTGCTGAGTACAAGTAGTCAGGCCAGCCTAGCTCAGGGAACCTCGCCGGCAAGAGTTCAAGATCAAGAGAGCCATTTCAACATACGACATATGCAGTACGACGACATTAGAATAGATGATCCGTATTTAGATATGACTAAGCCCTAGCAGGCCCCGTTAGATACGCCTTTAAAGATTTATACAATGCCATCAAACCAATCCTTCCTTCCTAACGCCTTACATGCTTGGCCAGATGCTGAATAAGTGACCACCAACACAAAAGGTATCCAATTCCCAATCCGTTTCGTTACCAAAAACCTGTTTCCGCTTTCCGAGATTTAGCGAGGCTTAAGATGCTGTGCCGTTTATCCGCCTCGCCATCGCGTCGATATCCTGGCGGGCCCAAGCGTTGAGCTGCGCCTCCAGCTCGGTGTCACTGATATCCGTGGCTGGCGATGTGCCTTGCCACCAGATGTAGTTATCATCCTGCCTCTTCTTGAACGCGAGCTCAATAGGCGAGCAGCCGGAAATAGGGCCGAGGTAGTACAAGTGAGAGATGATGTTGAGGCCGATGGTGAGAGCGTTGCAGCCCAGCGAGCGGACGCCGCTGCACACCTTGACGTCGTCGACAGTGTAGTCGGTCTTGAAGGGGTGGCCGCCCGACAACCAGTACTCGGGGGTCGTGTGTGCGTAGCCGAAGACGATGGGCGGCAGACGAGGCACCGGGTCGTCGAGGTGCGTCACGCGCCACTCCACGCCCGGCTGGCCTGACACGAAGCTCGCGAAGTCGTCGTTGCCCACGCGCGGGCTGCCGTAGTTGATGATGTCCACCAGCAGCCCCTGCTTTCGCGCGTAGGCCGCGCCCAGGGAGCTGACAGCGCCGCCGAGCGAGTGGCCCGTGAACACGATCTTGTACGCCGGGTTGGCGGCGCTGGCGGCCTTGACGCCGCTCAGCACGGCTGCGGAGATCTCGTCCCACGCCTTTGCGAAGCCGTAGTGGACCTTGCAGCCGGAAACGAGACTGCAGTCTCTCTGAAGGAACTGGAGACTAGTTTGTGGTGTTAGCTGGGCGCCTCGGGCATGTCTTAAATGGAACTTACTCTGTGATCCAGTTACGGATCGAGGAAGATCCACGAATGGATACGACGATAACCTTGTTCTTGGCGTCCGTGGACACGAACCCTCGAATATCAGTCTTTGATCCCCTGTTTCGTCGCTAGTCAGCCTAGTCACACAATAATTTAAGCAGGGCGGAATAACGTACTTGTAGGTAGCGGTGATCTTCGCACCCGCAGCAGTGACATCTGGGCACGTGTTGCCAGAGCAAGTCACGACGGAACCAATGGCCCTGTCACTGTTGCAATAGGATGCACCGGAGTATTGCGAGTAGAGCTTGAGAGTAGCCAACATGTCGGTTGAGATTTCTGCTGTTAGTGTGGTGTTAGTGTCACCTAATTTACATCGTTGTTGTATAGAGATATCTAGTAGCATACCTCGTCCGTTAAGCATCATCCCTGGTGCCGCAATGGGCGAGCCAGTAGCTGTGAGCGCGAAGCTCGAGATGAGCGACCAACCGAAGAACTTCATCTTGGACTTGGACTCCGAGCTAGAGTGGTGGGGGAATCGAGGGATAAGTCCGGGACGGGAGGCACTTTTATACCCGAAACAGCAAACTTTATGGTGGCAGGATGCTGATGTTGATGCTGATGTTGATGCTGATGCCGATACCTCTCATGTCAACGGACATCCTCATGAACTTTATACAAAATCGGCATTGTCTATCTAATAGCTATTACAGATCTCCGCCACGCACGAGCGAGGGGTCAAGGGAACGTGCATTAGGCCCAGCTGCTAAGCAATCCATGGGGGCGTTTCCCCAACTACCAAGCAGATTCGGGGGCCGGCACATCTCGAGAGATTCCAGTGTCTTAGACGGAACGTCTTGAAAGGGAATGGCGGTGTTGCGGCTATGATTTTTCGCGTGGGCATGTTGGGACAAAGGCGTCAGCCACGGGCATACCGATCCAACAGAGCTGCCATGCTTTGTGGCTGTCCTCGGCGTTTTTCTCAGCCGTCATGATGATTGTAGTCAGCTAGCCTCTTGTATGAGAATCGGACAGTTCGCTACTTCTGCTGGGCTCGGATATGTTTGCTTGCCAGGATCTTTGCCAGGATGTTGAGATGTTTGGGAGGATGTAAGGGCGCCCTAGTCTCAACCACACAATGCTCTGTGTGGGCCAGTCCCGAAGCCACCATCCGAGGATTATCGGGTGAGGAGTGTATAGAGTCTATAGTGCGCCACGATTAGTATAGAGTATAGATAATGTTGGTTGTTGGAGAAAAGCCGCACCACAAAAGGTGAGGATGCAGGGGTGGATTGCCGTGTTTGGTGCTGGGATCGCCGGCTCACCTCATTCCTTCGTGTGGGGTAGCACAGGCACTGCATAGGCACAACTCCACAGCAGCCAGCCACGCGGGTAATGTCCACTAATGTCCACTAATGTCGGCCTACTGTCCACTAATTTTCACTGCATCTCGCGCTGCATCTCGTGCTGCATCTCGGGCGAAAAGAACGGTTCGTGATGGCGGCGTCGTGATACCACCCTGTTTCCCCAGCCCACAGCCAATAGCCCTAAGGGTCTGAGACATTCTCCGGCATTCAAAATTTTCCTTACTTTGATCCTTGCTTTGTCCCTTACTTCGTGTTTCGTCGTTGTCGTTGTCGCCGGAGATGATGAAAATTCCCGAGTAAGTAGAATGACACGAAGAAAAGGGGGGCGAACAAAAAAATTTGTCAAAACGGACTGTGCCCAATTTGATTGGGATCGCCTGGGTTCTCGATGCCCCCAACCAAAACCCCAACGTTTCTCAGACCCAGCGCCTGTTGGTGCCGTAAGAGTTGTTCCCATCCCGCCGCGCTGTGCCAGAAGCGGTAAAGGTATCACCACTTGGGCAGTCGAAGTGTTGGGGTTCCCGCTAAGCCGCCGAGATAGAAAGCGTCCGATCCATCCTGGCGGTGAATCGTGGGCGACGGTTTGGTGCTGTCCAACCAATTCTGTTTTGGGACTCGGCGCGAGTAGCTTGATCCGTTTCGAATCGTCCATCGTGACCTGATGCATCGTGCTCACCTTCTACTCTCGTCTTTGGTCCCCGAGGTGTCGCATGTGTCCCTTCAACTAGGCGACGCGTTCTCCAGACGGCGCATATTTGCGACTTCCAGGGCCAGTGACAGCTTGGCCTATCAAGAGAGCTCAATACCAAATAGGTATGCCCAAAATAGCGGCATGGCACCCTTAGAACGTCGTATCGTGATAGGATATCTGTCTGAGGAAGCTTGTGTTTCCCCAGGTCTCAATAGGCGCCGCCTTTTCGGGTCAGATTGCCGCTATGTCAGCTCACGGCATTCACATTTCGATCTCACGTGCATGTTGTATGTACCTAGCGTATGCGCGACGTGATGTCAGGCGGCGCCGCTTCAGCTCGTCATTTGTGAGAGATGATTGCAGATGAATGCCGAGCTTACATGTGACAGTAAGATAGATAGTAAGATGGCTTCATGAGGCTTAAGCTGAATGTGATAGATGTTGTGTTCGTGATGTTGGGCGGGAAACCCGGAGCTGTGGAAGGTGATGCATATAAATCTGACATCAATATTAAAACTTACTATAACGCCTCTTATTGCTGGGTCGAGCTACGTCTTCCAGCGGACGACGTTCTCAGTGGATCATATCATGATGGCATGAGAGAGGAGAAGCGCCACTTCACAGGCTACACAGCTGGGTGCTTGTCGTCCTCTCTAGCATCCGATCAACGGAGCAGCCGACGCGACGCCAGCCAAGAATATGACCCGCCTAACATCGGAAAGCAGAAGAGCGTGTCGAAAACGCTATACTAAGTTCAGACCGGTGCTACGGGAAATAGCGAGCGAGGAAGCGCACCTAGACTAGACTACTGGGCATGCATATGTGTAAGGTTAAGTGCTTCTTTTCTTTGAGTCTTTGACATACCGCTACGTGTACACTGCTTGGCTAGGTCGGGCGGAGAGGCCAATATAGGCAAAGACGCTCCGCGATGTGGCCGCCTTGGTCACGATGCATCGGTAGCGGCCATGAGAGCTCAGGGTTTCCCCGCATGCAAAAACCTAAGTACAGTAGCTCCGAAGAATCACAGGATGAGGACACGCGCCATGGTGGCAGCCCATGATTTAAGTGGTCATTCTTCCACCGATCAAACGACCTGTGTTAGTTCAAGTGTTGAAAAAGAGGCGCCTTCTGTCTGCATCCTGTTCATTCATCATTTGTCCTGTTCTTTTTGCGCGACCCGGATGACTACACTAAATACTGTTCAATAGCGATAGGCCAAGCCACCTGTGGTAGTATGACCTACAGCTATTAGGTACTAGAAGACCTGGCTGTGACATACTTACTAGGGCTCAGCGTTGTGGCCGGTCGACACAGAAACTTTCAATGCTCGTTGAGCTGCTTTTTAAGCATTGAGAAGCATTGACATCTGAAAGTGGATGAGAGAAGAAACGGTCTGGGCGACGAAGATCCGAATTTCTCGATGATCATGGATGCGATGCAACTTCGCTACAGGAGAAAGTAACTGTGCCCCGCCTTGATTATCGATAGTTTTATTTTAGAGCACTGTTGCTTCTCCAGAGTGCCGTCATAAAGCAGGGCAATATCTAGATATTGACCAACTAGGCTTAGGAGAATACGCGGAATACGGGAATACCATACCTGCTGAGATCGAAAAGAACTCGAGCAAGACAGGGCTCCCAGTGATCAAGGCAGAAGTGCATTTGGCCGAATTTCCCGAGCCAAATGCAGCTGCTGAATGGAGACTAACCAGGCCTATTGAAGAAGAACGGGCTTGGTCAATGCAACCTCAGATCCGCTTGCCGCGCCGGGGTTGCATTCTTTTCTGGGATTCTGCCGTGGCTTCGCTTCCGGTACTCGTTCGTTTTCGTTTGAACTTCGGGTTAGCATCGTCTTGATGTAGAACATTGGCGGAACATTAGAATGGAAAGAAAAAAAAATAGCGGCGAAAAGGTCGTACTTAAGGGCAAATTTGCGGGCGACATACCCTGTCGATGACGACGTATTGTAGCTTTTGATTTTAACTTCATCCACTCACCATACTTACCATGGCTAAGTTGCCAGACTGTCGCAGCGGGCCAGCTCGCACACGTGAGAGAGGCCCCATGAGAGAAGCAGGCTGGGCTTTCCTGGATATTGTCATTTCCAAATACCACTGTATAGTACCTCCCTAACCCGGCGTGTATCGATTTTTGGAATGGGACGCAAAAGAAGCCCATGTCTTATATAGCTCAGCCGATCCATTCTATCTCTCTTTCTTTTCTTTCCCTTTTTTTTTCTGCCCTTGTCTCTAATACCTAATGATCAACACCCCTGACAATAGACGATCTTTTGGGTAGGGTGGTAGCCATACCTAGAAAATTCGTCGTTGTTGATTTCGTAATGTTCAATATGGAGTCGCCTTCGGGCCTCCGCCGCCGCAGTCTTACATTGCTGGTGTTGCTTTTACCTTCGCTAGTGTCAGCAGCCGCTTTAGACAACCGAGATCCTTTACCGGCCGGCTACGCATCCCCGCCGTATTACCCGGCGCCTTACGGCGGCTGGGATGACGGATGGGGTGATGCTTACGAGAGGGCCGTTGCGATGGTCTCGCGCATGACAGTCGCCGAGAAAGTCAACATTACTGCAGGAACGGGTATTTTTATGGTGAGGCCCTACAATACCCGTTTTCTTATTCTATATCGAATTGGTTTTTAGTATATTTTGATATGATGTTTTTTCCGTTCGTTCGAGAAAAAGAAGCGTGATTGATTACTAACAATGTTGTCAAGGGTACGTGTAACAACTAATGTCTACGAGAGACAACTGCTTAGTATCGGCCTGACTAAACTTTCAATAGGACGATGCGTAGGCAATACGGGCAGCGCGTTCCGCGTGGGCTTCCCACAGCTCTGCCTACAAGATGGGCCGCTAGGGGTCCGTACAACAGACAACATCACCGCCTTCCCAGCAGGCATCACCACGGGCGCGACGTGGAGCAAGGAACTGATGTACGAGCGAGGTGTGGCGTTGGGCGAGGAATTTAGGGGCAAGGGCGTGAACTTCTACCTCGGACCCTCTGTCGGCTCTCTCGGCAGACAACCGCGAGGCGGCCGGAACTGGGAAGGCTTTGGTTCAGATCCCGTGCTCCAGGCCGTCGCAGGCGCCGAGACGATTAAGGGTGTTCAGGAGCAGGGCGTTATTGCCACGCTGAAACACTATATCGCCAACGAACAGGAGATATACCGCATGTACAACCCCCTACAGAGAGCATACAGCTCGAATATCGGTTGGTTTCCAAGGCCGGAGAAAAATATTGGTAGTCATGCCTGACTAACCCGATCGCATAGACGACCGTACCATGCACGAGCTATACCTTTGGCCCTTTGCGGAGGGTGTCCACGCTGGCACAGGCGCCATCATGACTGCGTATAATGACGTAAGCACGACTCCCCGAGAGGTCTCTTAAGTTGTATACCCAACTGACGACGTATCTTAGGTAAACGGATCTGCGTGCTCTCAAAACGCGTATCTGATCAATGGCCTGCTGAAAGACGAGCTAGGCTTCCAAGGCGTCGTTATGACAGACTGGCTAGCACAGATCTCAGGTGTGGCGCCCGCCCTTGCGGGCCTAGACATGTCGATGCCGGGCGACACCTTCGGCAACAACATCCCGCTCTTCGGGTACAGCAACTGGATGTATGAGCTTACGCGCTCGGTGCTTAACGGCTCGGTGCCCGTAGACCGCCTTAACGACATGGCAACGCGTATCGTGGCTACATGGTACAAGCTGGGCCAGGACGCGCCCGACTACCCGCCACCCAACTTCTCTTCCAATACAGCGGACCGCGTAGGGCCTCTATACCCTGGCGCGTTGATCTCGCCACAGGGCGTGGTGAACGAGTACGTGAACGTGCAGGCAGACCACAAGACGGTAGCGAAGCAGGTAGCTCAGGAGGCCATCACGCTACTCAAGAACGCCGACGGGTTCCTGCCGATCAAGACGTCGGCGCCGCTCTTCGTGTTCGGCACCGACGCCCAGGCGGACCCTAAGGGCATCAACTCGTGCACGGACAAGAACTGCAACCGCGCGCTCCTCGGCATGGGCTGGGGCTCCGGGAGCGCGAACTACCCGTACCTCGACGACCCCATCGGCTCGCTGCGGCGCAAGGCCACGAGCGTCACGTACTACGACACGGACACGTTCCCCAAGAACAAGGTGGCGGCGGCCAAGGACGGCGACGTGGCCGTGGTCTTCATCAACTCGGACGCGGGCGAGAACACGTCGACGGTGGAAGGCAACCACGGCGACCGGGACGCGAGCGGGCTGTCCGCGTGGCACAACGGCGACGAGCTGGTCAAGCAGGCCGCGGCCAAGTACAAGAGCGTCGTGGTCGTGGTGCACACCGTGGGGCCGATCGTCATGGAGCCGTGGATCGACCTGCCGTCGGTCAAGGCCGTGCTCGTGGCGCATCTGCCGGGCCAGGAGGCGGGCGACTCGCTGACCGAGGTGCTGTTCGGCGAGGTGTCGCCCAGCGGCCACCTGCCCTACAGCATCCCCGTCGCCGAGTCCGACTACCCGGCCAGCGTCGCCCTGAAGACGACCCCCAAGCTCAGCCAGATCCAGGACACGTACTCGGAGGGCCTGTACATCGACTACCGGCACCTCAACAAGGCGGGCGTGAAGCCGCGCTTCGCCTTCGGCCACGGCCTGAGCTACACGAGCTTCCGCTTCGCGAACGCGTCCATCTCACGGGTGGGCGGCGAGCTGTCCTCGACGCCCCCCGCGCGTCCATCAAAGCCAGCGTCCCCAGTAGCAAGCATCGACGCGGCGCTACCACCTGCCGCGGACGCGTACTACCCGAAAGGCTTCGACAAGATCTGGCGGTACCTGTACTCGTGGCTCGACAAGGGCGAGGCGGACAAAGCGCACGACATCGGGGCCGCCGGGACCAAGAAGTATCCGTACCCGGCGGGCTACTCGACGACGCAGAAAGCCGGGCCCCCGGCCGGCGGCGCGAGCGGCGGGAACCCGGCGCTGTGGGAGGCGGCGTACGCGCTGACGGTGACGGTGACGAACACGGGCGCCGCCGCGTCCGGCAAGGCCGTCGCGCAGGCCTACGTGCAGTTCCCCGCGGCGGCGGACAACGGCGGCTTCGACACGCCCGTCATCCAGCTGCGCGACTTCGCCAAGTCGGAGACGCTCGCGCCCGGCGAGACCGCGACGCTGCGGCTGCAGCTGACGAGGAGGGATGTCAGCGTTTGGGATACGAAGGCGCAGAACTGGGTCGTCCCTAACCCCAAGGGGAAATACGGCGTCTGGATCGGCCAGTCGAGCGATGATTTGAGTGTTGTTTGCTATACGGATACCCTGGCTTGCGAGGATGGTGCTCGGGGCCCTGTTTAGAAGCGAGATCTCGGAATTGCGTGAGGTCACATATGGATGTGGTATAAAAGCTGGGATAGCTTGTTTATAGTTTTAATGAGTAGTAGTAGGTGGCCGCCGCGCTCCTATTCTTATAGTATATACCCAATAACTCACATAAGTTCAATCTGGGCACCTCTTAGCGTTTCGTCGTGAACCTACATGTAGTGCATTATACTAACCTAGGCATATCTGTTCTCGCCTGTTTCATCATGTCTTTATTATTCTGTACCATGTTGTTAATTGCTTGCGGAACGAGTTACGAACCAGCAATCTCTAGTAAAAGTAAATCAGGCCACTAAAACAACATACTCTACTGATAGCCCCAAGCATCTTGTACATAGAAACCGTGGAAACACGACTGTAGCTAGAGAGAAAACAGACACCGTGAAATAGCGGGTTAAGATAGGATTGTTCAGGATAATGTACATTTTGTATCAGCGTGCAAATATGATACATAATCGAGTGCAGCTTCTTTCTGGGATATCCCAAGGGCTGAAAACGTCGGACTGGCATTATACAATCGCATACAGTGACGGCGTCGTCCTCATATATCAGTCTAGAATTCTTCCTAAGGCTGATCGCGGGCGAGGCACCTCTTCTCTCGAATCTTCGCATCGGCTGGTGTCGGATCTGCTTCTGAATTTCCATGATGCAATGTGTCGACAGATGTGGTATCGGAGTGGTTACATGGACAGAACGGAGCGCTTCTTCTCCCTTCGTCTCTGCAGTGTTCTTTGGCCGTTTCGCGTCCTAATACGGCTTAGGAACCCGTGACGCCTCTTACGCACCAGCCGGCTCGTCCTTGCCATGGTCGGTCTGGGACCGCATCGGATCTGTTGGGGGCCCGCGAGCGCCGGGTGTGATGTGATGGCCGACTTGGGGACAATATCTAGGACGCCCTCTGACACGTTCGCGAGACCGGCCGGCGAGGCTGTCGTCGTGGGAGACAGGCGAGAGAGAAGCGTGTTGCCGCTGTTGCATGGGCGAAAGACAGTACCGTTTGAAAGAATCGAGGGACGAAGGTGCGGTAGGGAAGAGAATGTCCTGTTGCGAATAGAGTGTTAGTGAGCGGACTGCCACCGGGTTACTCAAGAGAAAGCCGCACCGTTTGGTGGCCAGCGTCTGTGTGGTTGTGATGCTCTTGCAAGCTCGTGAAAAGGATAGAGCTGCTCTCGCAGTCGACGATGCGAGGTTCGATGATGGCATGTTGTCTGCTCCCGAGATCACCACCGTGTGTGTTACTCCTCAGTGTTTCTTCCTAGCTGCCCAGACTAGTCGCCGGTGCGCGATTCGTCTACGTTGCAGCGGCTTGGAGCAATTGATGATGTGATGTGATGGCGTCGCATTTGCGAAGCCCAAAAATTCAGACACCAGTGTTGGTTGACGGTCCGGCAACACCTGGCAACGCCAGAACAATGAAGGCGGGTCTCCGTATGGGTACCTACCTAGGTACCTAGGTATTAGATCATTTGCTCTTGGCACCTCTGTGATGCAAAGTTACTTTGGTTTATGACTTCGATATCAATGGTATAAGTTTTGTCCCTGCTGTGGAATTCAAGTTGAAATACCTAGCATTAGTAAGTGTGATTATCATTACTGTGACTACATAAGACCAATACCCCTTATCAAGGAAACTGGTGTGCAACGGAAAAAGAGCACAATTATTACACTACTGTTCCCATCCAAACTTACATCCAAACTTACATCCAAACTTCCATCCCAGCTCAGTCTATCCACAGTTCATCCGTCCCCTTGGCGTCTGATTCACGCCTGTAATACTTTCTTCCTTTGGCTATTTCTGTACTGGTTCATTGTCACGAGACATACTTTCAGCCACCCCTGGAGATTGGCGGCATCCCACACATTAGTCGGCATACGTACGACGGTTTCCTTGAACAAGCAATTGTTCTCGAACTGCCAGCTGCAGAGCACCGCGCGCAGCATGCCGCCCTCGCGGCCGCACAACAGCGCCACCGTCGGCGGACGCTCCGCGCTGAAGATGCTGACCGTCAACAAGCCCGTGTCGACGAGCGCGAAGAGGTGGTGGCCCTCCGGAAGCTCGTATGCCCCAGGTAGGCCCTTTCTCACCCAGTCCGGCTCCTTGCCAATGCGCTCGTCGCAGTCTCGCCAGTCCACGCCGATGAGCGTCGACGAGGCCTCGTATGTCAGACGGCCGTTGCTGGTGCCGAAGACGAGCCGCTCGAGTTTGTCAATGGGCATGACGCCCTCAAACCCGACGAGGTTGCTGGTGCTTTGGAGAACTTGCCCTCCGTACAGACAACGGATCGACAAGGGACCGAAGAGACTGAGGGTCGCCGCCACGATAAAAAACACGCCAATGACCCACACCAAGTAGTACCTCAATATGGCGCCCTCGGGGTTCGTTCCGATGAAAGGGGAGTAGGTTATGGCAATGTATATCCCCTGGAGGAACCACCAAGTCCCAGCCGTGACAAAGACAGTCGCGAATACCTTGACCATACTCTCATTTGTTACTGTTGCGATCTGCGGAAACCCTTTCCATCGTATATGCATGACGCGACAGGAATCGAGCATAACCGTGTTATCTTCGTGAGCAACGCCGACTACGCTGCAGGTGGGTTGAATATCCCATAGGCGCGTAGAGAAAACATCCTTATGCACGAGATTATAGAACGGGTTGAGGGGGTTGCTAGGATCGACCGTCGGATGCAGGAGCGATACCATGCGCTCGATGATGCGATCGGTATCGTTGGCCAGAGAAAGTTGCGCGAGGGACTGGAAAGGGGTGTCCTTGTCGTCACGCTCGATGCGGTAGTGAAGTAGCCCCATGACGGCTAGTGTCACATCATTAGGACTTTGCATGTTATAGTTCATCCTTGAGCGATAGTAGCAAGCTTCTACGGCGGTGACGAAGAGCTCGATACGACTCAAGGTAAGCTCGCCAGCAAAGTGCTCGGCGAGCAAACGCGTCGAGATGCTAGCGGATTCCGCATACTGAGAATCGTCCCATATCTCACCCGTCATCTCGATGAGAGAGAGCGTTGTTACCTCGTATTGATCCCCCACGCGCGTCAGGAAGTCAATCGTGGCCCCAGGTCCGAGGAGGGCTTCGGGAAGTGTCCACATTCGCGTACCCCAGAGCCTTCTTGTCTCGGCCCTACTATCGGGGAGGATGACAACGACTCGCATGCTGCCGCGAATCACATCACACATGCCATAGATATCAGCATCCTTCTGGAGGCCATTGACCGCTTCCATGCAGTCCGTATCCACCCAGCAGGCGGTATAGCGTGCGCGCAAGGTCGCCTCTTGAGCCATGCTGCGAATCAGCGCAATCCCGTCGCTACCGTCAAACCTAAAGGAACTTTTAGCGTGGCTAATGAATATATACTGAAGGTCCTTCGGCGGGTTGTCGACTACTTCCCAGCTCCCGTCTGGCTGGTGAACGTACAGCTTTCGTGGACGAAGGATTCTCTTTCGGGCAGAAGGGCGCTCTCCCACCTTTGTACATGTCGTCGAACTAGGGCTTTGGTCCAACGGGTTGATAGCATGCTTAGGCCATTTCCACTGGTATCCAGGGGAATTAGTGTACTTGTCCTTGATATCTCCCTCTTCCCACAATGATGGCCCCGGAAAGGCCAGAAGGAATTGGAGAGGCACCGCTACTGCCAATATTCGTAGCGACCCGGTGATTCGGGACCATGTGCCGCCCGTTTTGAAGGGCTTAAACGCCCATTCCGTGAGGAGGAGAGGTATCGAGACGTGGCCACTCATCGCCCTTCTCCGCCAGTCACCGCCCGCGGAAGCTCGGTTTCGGAGGATATAGTCGGCTGATTGGACCACGAGTCTCTTGGGACGGTAATTGGTAGGTGATAAGTACACCGCGACGTCGCTATACTTCACGAATTCTTGGCCCAGTTTATTTCGGAAAGTGTGTTTCCCGTCCTCGTTGAGTTTTACAACAGCACCGTCGTCGTCGACCTGATCGTACGTCACGTGGCCTTGTTCGACGTCTGATGGTTGGGTAGGTCTGTAGAAGGAGTGACCATCAAATCCACGCCGACCATCGAACTGCTTCGCTAAGTTATCCTTGATCTTTTCCTCCTTGGTTTTTGCCCATGGCCACCATGTACGCCTTTCAGGTTGATGTTCGCTTCCCATTGGGGGTTCGGCCAAGGAGCCGGAAGAAGCGATCGGAGCACCACGATTATCGCCCTGTAACCCCGCCGTGGCGGCGTGGTCAACCCCAAGGGGTGCTTGTCGCCATTGCTCGTGAATCGGGTAGCTGACGGTAGCTGGAAACGGTTATTCCTGTGGATATGAGTGTTCCTGGCCCGCTGGGCTGTGAGGGCTAGGAACATGGCCACTCTGATAGAAGACATATTGAGGATACCCATGGCCATAGTGCTGCTGATATGGATTCACCTCTGGCTGCTCGCCCGAATACTGTAGGTCGATATGTTGCATACCGTAGGTTGAATACGATTGGCCTGTCGTATCTTGGAAATTCATCGTCACGGCCTGCCCTTCCTGAGGCGAAAAGAAGCAGAGGGATGATTCACGACTAAATGCGTACAAGAAAATCTACCCCAGAATTGAAATGTGCGAGTTCGTTCCAATAGAAGATAAAGTCATCATAGCCAATTTCAAGCCCACGGCGTAGAAAAGTAATTGTCCCATCATTGTTGGGGCCGAGATATGCATACGTTGTACTGCCAGTCACAAGGTCGATGCTTTCCATGGAAGGGGGTCAAACCCGAGTACTCGAACGTTATAAGTACCTAGTAATAAAATAATAGTCACTAATAAACCTCCTGGTTCTAGATTTTGGAGCAAATCTAGAACCAGCTGCCGTTGATGAAATGGTGTGAAGAAATGCACTCATAAGCCTATCAAGATCCAAGATGCCTAGCACCGGCTGCTTTGTAGTAGTACTGTAGCATCTTACTTATCACGGTACCTATATAGCTTCCAATCATTTCATTAATATTTTACAGCTCTTCCACCCTTCCAATAGCCTAGGTAAAGCGTTCAATAGAGCTTATAATTATTTGTACTAAGGTCCAGGTATATGCCTTCAGACACGACGTGTATTGCGAGCGGAGCTGATTTACCCTGTTTGTGGTTTCAAACACTTTTTATATTGATCAGCTACTTCCACTCCCTCTGGCACTTTACGACCTGGCCACTGCTTCCGCACCCCCAATGAACATAGTCGCTTCGATCCCACGGTAACATGCCAGCCTGCTTCATACTTCCATCGCTTAGTTACCCCTCAGCTTGGTTTTATTTATTCCCGGCTCCCGCTCATATAACCGTGTTAGGTCCGGTCGTAAAACGGTTTGAATAATAGAATTAACCGCAGGCTTGCACTCACGTTGAATGAAGGCTTCGATATGACAGAATACCCTAGTGAACGCACACGGCTGTCCGACCAAAACACTAACTCAATGATTATGCTAGAACGCTTCACCTGATCTAATCAAGACCCTAGCTAAGGATATCGAACCGATTTGGACCCAGAATCCTTAATTAGTATTTTTTGTTATAGAACAAGAATCTGGGTGATGTCGTTACCCGGAGTAGCTAGCCAAAAACAACTTCGAAATGTCTTACCTTTATAGCAAGTTCACTACTACAACTCAGTGGATAGCTACAGCAACTTGCAGCGACTTGCAGCGCCTTAGGCACTAAGAAAAGGAAGGAAATCTCATTGCCATATTAAAGTTACGTACATATTGTAATGGTTCTATTCATGGCAAAACAGATTGCGGAGTCCATGCATATGATATATACTTGCGCTCACCTGAAGTTAATAACAAGCTGTCCCCGTCACCGTTCCCGTTAGGTAATGGTTATATTGCTTCGGGAATATTTTGCTTAACGTTTCACGCATTGCCCGCGGCGCGACGCTATCGTGATAGTCAGAATCCCACCCCATTGGACGCATTCTCAAACACAACAGAAATGATGCATAGGATCTAATAATCTCCATTTTCAAATAGGGAGAACAGGGCATATTAAGGCTTATTGAAATACACACACAATCTGGTTTGATTAAACTAAGTTCAGCCCAGTGCACAATTCCGTCTTCCACTGCTCAGATTGCATAAGTCCCTCTACATAGCAATCCCCAACCAGCTTCCACTCCCCATCACCACTATTTCGCACCACATATGGACTCTTCCCCCCAGCCAGGAGCACAACTTTATCTCCAATCTCCGTGTCGTGCGGCACAAGTGCGAGATAACCTTTCGAGGTCTTAGCAAGCCGCTGGTTGTAGATGTAGCCAACTGGGAACGTGCTAGAAGTATTTACTGAGAAGATCAAGCTAGACAGCCCGCCAATAATCCCCGGAATACGTCCCAGCCCTTGTATCCTCTTCATCGTATGCTTCCAAGCCTTCACTAATTCGGTCATTCTCTGCTCACGATTCGCCCCTAGGTCCCCTTTGACCATGGTTCTATAGAATATCGGTTCTAAATCCTCGCGAGTAGGGTACTGGCCAAGGGAAAGGGCAAACCTTTTCCACTTGGCTAACATCGCTAGCTGAGCATTTTGTTCTTGGCTGGTCTGGGTGTTCTTATAGAACACCTGAGTCGTGTTGTAGATCAATGTTCGGAGGGACGTCTCCTCGTCAGCGTTAGAGCGAACAACGTATCGCATGGATTCAAGAGCGAAGCCAAACTTGTCGTCAGTGTTGATTTTCACACTATGGAATTTATCTGTCTGATCTTCAACGGTGTCGAATATAAATCCTTCTAGGGTTAATGTCACACCGTCTGGCCTCAGTTTGGCGCAACATTGAGAATTGCCACTGGCAGTGAGACTAGAGCCTTCTGTGCTCTCAAGTCGGGCGTGCAGCGTAATTGGTCCCATGTCTTCCACAACAGTGTGTTCCGGCACTTGTTTAACATCGTAGCTAAAGTCTGGAACCCAAGAAGGTAGTTTCAACGGTTTTGCGTCGTCGGTTTGTGGATTCGGAATTGGCAGACATACAGGCCTTGGGCAAAGCTGTAGGATGTCAAGATTTCCACTAGCCCGCATAATCTCCAGCGCTACGTCACGATAGCAAATGGACGTTTCGGTTTTATAGTTGGGCTCAACTTTAGGGGTGCCTGAATCCCCAAGCCCTTTTTCCGCCAAGCCCAGAATACCATAGATCTTGTCACGCGGATTTGTGGCCTCGAACCACCTATATCGAAGGAGTAGGCTCAGGAGATTCTTCCCGTTTGGGTGAGAGGCCCTCAGTCTCTGGGCCTCAAATAATGCTCGGATTTGGTAGATGTAGCGTTCAGGCAATGCAACCTGTCTCCCATGGAGAACGAAGTATTTTTCTGCGCCACCACATAAAATTTTCCAATTGATGGTTAGTCCTCCAAAGTAGACAACAATCTCTTTCGACTTGCTAGTCTCTTGAACGATCCAGACTCTATTCCACCAAGGGCGCTTGAGTAGTGCTCTTATTGCGTCATTCTCCTTGACAAATCTTGCGACCTTATCAATGTGGTACTTCCCATCGGGTTCGAATATGGTTTTCATGAGTTGCGTTGGAGATTGGACACGCCTCTCCCACGACGTCTTTTGGTCGTCAGTCACCTGTTGGCCGTCTTTCAGGGTCCGTTCATTGAATTTACGAAACGTATCAAAAGCGATTTGGATATTGCTGATCAATTCGCTGTCGAATTCTCCATTCTCGTCCACCTCATTCGCGTCGGGGCCAAGCCACACGATGGTGCGCTGCGCGTTCTCGTAGTTCGACCCCATGCGCTTCACCTATCGGTCAAATCATCAGATACAGAACAAGATATCTCGACAGATGGGTAACACACCTGTTCACTCTTGTCGTCAAGATTTTCCTGATTGATGCATAAAGCATCCACCCAAAGAATCCGTGGCTTATCCTCGTATCGCAGGCGATCAAGCACAATGGCCAAGTTCTTGGTAATCGAGACGTTGCCAGCACCTTCCCAGTCTTGGGAATTGAAGGTGTCGGTAACTTCTTTCTCGAATGACCATGCGGCTGTGTTGGTTGGTATTGATGATGATAGAGACGATGATGATGGTTTCCTCCGACGTCTTTGAACTCTGACATTGGACTTCTCTTTGCTGTCCCCCCAAACATACGACAGCGCCTCAAATTGTGAGAGCTTAGTTAAATTGACATGCTCAAGTCCTACCTTGATGACTTCGCTACGGCTCCCCGGAAAGAGAATGAGTAGGCGGATCTCTTGGGGGCCGGTGATTGGTGTATATTCGTATGCTGCCATATTTGGTGTCTTACCAGTCGTTGGTGATTCAAAATTAATGTATATTAAGCCGTGAGATGGACCATTGCGATCTTGGTGACGACAACGTTGATCAATGAACTTGATGGGGCTAATTATTTTTCAAGCCTCAGCTGAAGATTAGTAATCTGTGGGATTTGGACGACTTCTGGTCGGAATTTATGCGTTAGAAGTATTTACGGTGTGCGTGTTTCCGTAATGGGAGATCCAAGGAGTTCAGGGACAACTATGTGTAATCTCACGTATATAATAGGGATGGATTAAAAAGGTTCTAGAGGCCACTCACCTAGAATCAGTGCTGCGCCCATCTACACTCTTATAAATCTATGACAGCAAGGATCAGTTAAGCTAGAACACAAGGCTCGGGTCCGAGTGGTAATGGAGGGTCGCAGAGAGGTGATAAACGATCCAATAAGCATGACTATGGCATTCTACGGCTGCAACGGACATGGGTTTCAACGATACACCATCTGCCACCCTTTCTGCGGCAGGGTAGTGATCGAGAGAATATCATGCATAACGAATCGTCAAAGACCACGACCACTAGTAAGAGAAGCGAGGGGCGCAATACCGGCCCAGGTTTTGCCAGCTGTACCTGGCTAGTTGCTAAAGAATTGTCTGTAGAATCATTTAAAGATCGTTACGAGCTACCTATGTATCTACCGGTATGCGACCTATTGCCCACTAGGTGCAGTGGCGTAAAGGCCCAAACAACAACACCAAGTGCCGGAGACTTGTGTAAATAGGCCGCCGAGTCTTATATATTGTTGTATAAGTAGACATAAAATACGGTAGGCATTCGGCTTAATTCTTATACAGCTTGATCCTACTGACCCCTCCTTTTCAAGAGCCAACCAAAACAATTGAAGAGTGCACAATGGCAAATCTAAAAATAGATCTAAGTACACTGGTAGACTCCTGAATCTTGTGGCCTGCGATGGTTCGAGCAAAGCAAGGTACAGGTATCAGATTTTGAGCGTGTGATCTCCTCGTGCGTGACCGTGAGGTGCGTTGCGAGTGTTGTATTATTGTTGTGTCTTCTGTGTGTGTGCATATTGTGTACATTATCCCTTATACGAATTTGCAGTGGATCTAATGTTTTCACTCTGTAGCTAATCATTCGATCTCTCCGTCTGTGCTCTAAACGCTCCCATTTCTAGTATAGCGCCAAATATGATACAACTTTGTATAAGGGATAAATGTACACAACATGCACACACACACATAGAACACACACAATAATACAACACTCGTAACGCACCTCACAGTCACGGATGGGGAGATCACACACTAAAAATCTGACACGATGGGGTGGCTCGCAAGGGGGGGTGTTAGCTTACGCTGTTACCATAATTTCTTATAGATGCAGATGTTCAATTGCGGGGGTGTATCGTAGTAGCCGCATAGGTGTCATGTGGCACGCTGAAAACACAGAGAGGGAGTCTCTCCTAGCTTCACAGCTGAGCAGAAATATGTATATTCATAGGCATACGAGCTATCTAGGTACCCAAATGTCGAAGCAACATCGGAACTAGTAGGGTCAAGCAGATAAAGATACGAGAGGAAAGGAAGCCGAGAAAGGACGGAACGATAGCGGCAGGACTAATACTAGGATTGATAAGGCGGATACACCCAAGAAACGTACCCGAAGCGTTTTGTGCGTGTCGTTTGCCATTCCAAGGCGATATAAACAAGGCTGAACTTAATCTATAAACTAGTCGAGTACATGCGATACTCGTAGGTTAAGGGGCGTGTAGACGACAGTAAGAGAGAAGTAAAGTCTATTATCCTCTAGATCTTATGTTTAGGTTGAGATATGTTATGATTTATTTATCTCGAAACTTTGCTACATACGTATTCTCCTAATACATTGGATATCGCAATTACTTGATTAACGAGGTCAATTCAAAACCTCACTGGAAGGGGTTCAAGCTGATAAAGACACAACAAGCACGATGGCGCGTTTCGAAATGCCTCCGGTAGAATTCACGAGAAATCCCAACTCGGGACGCAATGGTTGTAGCAGAAGCCCTTGTCTTGTCGATATTGATCTTGGGCAAGCTAGTTACGATATTCTCTGCGATTTCATTAGATGGATTGGAATTTGACTGCCCTTATCTACCTATCTTTTTCAATTCAGCAAGTGCGATCACAAGGCACAAACTACCTAAGCAATTAATTAAGCTCGCCGATACTCCAATGCGATCCCTATCGGCTAAAACCGTCTTCGGCCATGTTACTGACCTTCACACATAAAACCTAAGGCTGGCGATTATGGTACTAGTATCACAGGATATCATCCTCAGGTTGTTCATTCCCGCAACTAGTCTATAACACTATGCCTGCTCCAGATGTTCTATCCGATCTCTAGTGAAATCGCAGTGAAGGTATCTGATGAGATGAGACGCAGTGAATGTGCGAGTCCAGAATCAATCCGGGCTAACGTAATACCTAATCAACTCAGTCGTCTACCCCCTCAATGCGCATGCCTACAGCATTAGGGACCCCAACGAGGATTTTACCCCTTGGTACTCGGACGTCCTTGACCTATAAAAGCTCCTTTAGTAATTGACAATATACAAGGGAACTGAGATTCGAGACTGCTCATCGTTAATGCAAGCTCACCTTCATGCACCCAAAAACGTTCACTTCCTTCAGTTTCGGACAGCTGCGGAAGATGCAGCCAACAACAAAGTCGTTTACCTCCTCGCAGAAGGATATTTCAAGGTGGCGCAGCTCAGGATAGGTTTTATCACTTGCGAACACCTTCTCAAACGTCTCTCTAGGTATATTTCGGCAAGCATGTACGTTAAGGTACCGCAATCCAGGGCCCGAATGCTCCATCAGCGCTTCAAAACCTTGTGAGCAAAGACCGACCATGTGCTCATTGACTCGGGGTTTGGCTGCGTCAACATGGCGACACTTCTGTAGATCAATAAACGTGAGCGGCTTGTTCTCCCAACCTCGGAACAGTCGGGCGAAACCGGCGTCGGTCATAAATTCGCTTTCAGTAATGCGTAGCTTTGAAAGGCTAGCGCAGTTCTCATGAATAACATCAAGCAAGCGATCATCAACGTCGGATACCTTCTTGATTGAGAACGTCTGAAGCTTTTGGCCGATATTGCGAATCACATTGATATACGAATCTGTGGTGGTTTTCTTAATGCACTGTAAACTCAAGTGCTCAAGTAAATTGAGTTTTGCGATGCATTCGATCCCTTCATCGGAGAGCTGTTGGTTGTGGCAAATTTTCAGACGCTTAAGGTTAGGACACACACTTGGCAGTAGGCCAACGGCTTTATTGCCAAAATGTCTGTCGGTGTAGTATATTTGTAATCCCTTCAGGTGTGAGCCCTTTTTGGTCAGGAAATCCGTCCATACATCCTCGCTCAGAAGATTTGCTCCGTGAATGTAGATACTCTCGAGGGCTATATTTCTAGTCATGAGGTACTGCATAACTGCGTCCGTAAATTGGATCGCATTGCGCAGCTTCAGCCTTTTGAGCTGTGGCACTAGCTGAAAGATCTTGATGAAATCGTCCGACTTGAGCTTTGCAGCGTCGTAGACCTTAATGTCCTCGTGATGGGGTTGGAGGAAGAGGTCGAGAGTATGAGGGTCAAGAAGACGGGTCTTTGAAAGTAGTCTTGCGATACGGTCGATGATAAGTGGTGGCAGGTCACCGAGATCGTCGGCTAGGTGAATGTTTTTCGCCAACGTTTCAATACAAAGAGTTATCAAGGGTTTGGCTCCGACATCATAAGTACCGTCTAGGATGCGGCTCTGTATCTTACGTCTTCCCGCACCGCCTTTAGGCGCTGGGCCTTTCTTCTTCTTGGGTTTTTTATTTGCGTCTTCATCCTTAGCAATCTTCCGTCCACAGGGACTGCAGACCAAGCCACCCTCAGGTCCGGCGCGGGAGTATGGGGTGACAGTGAAGCGTTTACCGCAAATCTCACAATTGCTCATCTGGCCAGGCAGAGGCGTCATTTTCTCATTGAAAAGAGCAAGAGCGAGATCGTCGTCGGACTCGGAATCAGCACGCTTCCGTTTCTTATACGCCCTTGACTTTTTAATTTTTGCAATAGCTTCTTCTTGTTTCTTGCGCTTTTGATCTCTGACCCGACGCGCAGCCGCTGCGGCTGAACTAGAAACGACGTCGTCATCTTCATCCTGTTCTTCTGTAGCCTGTTCTTCAGCATCTTGCTGGGATTGTTCGGCAGCTGGAGGGTTTGAAGAGCGATTTGTCGCGGCAGCTGCTCGACGAGCTTGGGCGTCAGCTCGGATGCGTGCTGCCGATATGTTCTGCGAGGCCAAAAAGTCAGTCAAGGCCGACTGGGGCCCTCGTATGAATCGCCCATGCTGCTCTTCGTTATGATTATTGTTGCTCCTAAGCAGTTAGTCAGCCTGTTGCTCATACGTATCATAGAATGGGGTTTTAGCACACATGATTAATGTTTGGCTAGAGGGTGAGGCCTAGTTAAGAGCGCTGGATGCAGAGACGTGACAGGAGGTCAGGACAAGATGCTGCAACGTGCACAATAGACCAGCAGTCCAACGAGTGGGCGGCGGGTATGAGAGAGTAGAGACGATGATGATGGGAACGCCAAACCCAAGATGAGGTATGTAGTGCGTGCACTGAGCCAGGTCAGGGACATGTGTGTGTTTGTTGGGGCTCTCTTTGTTGTGGCAAATCTGTCGCAGAAAAGCAAGAAGCAGAAAGCAAGAAGCGAGAAGCTCCGGTCGATGCGGCGCAACGGTACTTTCTCGTCGCTAGATGGTGCCGTGTTTTACTTGGGGACTGGGATAACTACCTCAAGGGAGGTACCTGCCTACCGTGGACGCAGGCACTGGGTACGGACCATTAGGTAGCCCGCAAGGAATAACAGTCCAGCTAGGTAGGCATCCGCCCGTAGTGAGCAAGACACCTACCTACATTGGGAAGTAATCTAGGTGGCGTTTAAAGTGCATGCAGGCTGTTTCTAGGGCTTCTTAGCAGCCTGGTGGGTTTACGCAGGGATATTAATTGACTCTTAGGGCTCATGATTGGCTATTCCACTTTAATTGATTCACTTTTGTATCACGTGATATCGCGCTTTGTACTCTCGGGGCGCGTCAAGTGGAGAGACGTACCTAGTGACACTGTACCGGGGAGCCCCTCCAAGCAGTAGCTGGAGCACCGAGTCGTTTAGCTGACGGCCAGGTTGTTGGGGTCCTCTGCGCCTAGAGACTTTGCCATCGCTTTCTTTTTCCCCTTCACCCGCTGGGTTCCCGACTTTGATTTTGTTTCCATCCCTTTTCCGCTTTTCTTTCTTCTTTCTTGTTGCGACCAGCCGACGCTTTAATTCTCAGTGTTCTGGCCACAACCTGTAGACATCTTGTTGGGCGCCATTGACTTCTCTGTTATCCTATTATACTTGCGCGCGCAGCACGCATCCTCCCGAGGTCTCCCGTAGTTTTGGACCAGGATCCCTTCTCTAACCACACCACATACTGCGTATCTTCATCACGGCCGTTTGCGCACCATGGCGCCACGAACCAGGCAATCCACTGGTGCTGCCAAAGCCTTGGCTGATGCCGCCGCCTTGGATGCGCACGAGGCGGCCGAGCAACTCCAGCAAGATATTGCCCAGACATCCGTTAATCCTCCCAAGCGTGGTCGAGGTAGACCGCGGAAGAACCAAACTCCGATTTCTGTTGCAGGCAGCAGTGACTCTACTTCTTTAGCCCCAACTCCGCTCGCCAACACTTCGGATGGTGAATACTCTACTCCAGCTACTAGCAATGCTGTCACCCCAGCTCCTCCCACGAAGAGCACTCTCGATATTTCCGTCTCTGCGTCGTCCTCTGCCAACCCTCCGCGTCGAGGTCGTCTAACCATTGAGTTACCTGACGACCCTTCCGACGATGACGACGACGAAGTAAGGCCGGTGCGCTCGTCCGCTCGTGCTCGGTCTAAACGGCAACGTCCCGCTGTCTCTTATAACGAGGACTCGGATGGTTATGGCGAGCTCTACGGCGATGATCAGTCTACCAGTGCTGTCCTTGCTCGCCGGTTACAGCGTGAGGAAGACGAGAAATTCTCCGCGCCTCGATTACCTTTCTCAGTAAAACGAAGTGCCGATAAGGTTTCGTTCGCCGGTGACTCTGAAACCGAATCGCTACCCGACCGCTCCTCCACGGCCAAGTCGAAGCGCCAATCATCTCGTAACAGTTTGAATGGCGGGCTGAGTCCCATTAGTTCATATGGGCCGCCACGCAAAAGACAAAAACTATCCGCTACAAAGGCCATGGGTCGGGGTTCTGCTACGAACAGAGATGTCGATGATGATGACGACGAGGTTGATGACCAGGGCCTTGGTTCCATATCAGATGACGATAGTTTCGACAATCTTTCGGCTGTTTCTGGATCTGGCACTGATGATGATGATGATGAAAGTGAAGGCGAAGACCCAATCAATGTGCCTCCGCCTTCCCGGCCTAATCTGCTCATCCGCTATCGTAGAAGACGTGCTGGTAACCGCGCCGAGAACGATAGATTAAGACTCGAAGAAAATCATCCAGAGCTCAAAACAATGTGGAAAGATCTTGAGATGATGTCAGATTTGAACGCAGGCACAGCCACGCAACCTACTATGATATCTCTCCAGCTTAAGCCTTTCCAGCTCCAGGGCTTGGCGTGGATGAAGGCAATGGAGCAGACACCTTGGAAGGGTGGCTTACTCGGAGATGAGATGGGTCTTGGCAAGACCATCCAAGCTGTCTCCCTCATCATGTCTGACTATCCCGTCAAAATGCCTACGTTGGTGCTCCTTCCACCTGTTGCTCTGGGACAGTGGCAGGACGAGATTGCCACCTACACTGGAAACAGACTGAAAACGATTGTTTTCCACGGGACAAACGCTAAAGCCAAGAACTTGCCGGCCAAGGAGTTGAAGAAGTTCGATGTCATTATCATGTCCTACAACAGCCTGGAGTCGTTGTACCGCAAGCAAGAGAAAGGTATGAAGCGCAAGGACGGAATGTATAAGGAGAAAAGTGCTATACATCAGATCAAGTTTCATCGCGTAATTCTCGATGAAGCTCATTGCATCAAGGTCCGTGAAACCCTATTTTGTCCACCCCTCTAACGCTGAAGCTAACCACATGGAACAGACGCGCACAACGATGACAGCTAGAGCTTGTTTCGCTTTGAACGTGACCTATCGCTGGTGCTTGACTGGAACACCACTTCAGAACCGCATAGGAGAATTTTTCTCACTCATTAGATTCCTTGAGATCGCGCCCTACGCCTCCTATTTCTGCAAGGAATGTCCCTGTTCCACTCTTGAATGGTCCATGAGTGAAGACAGCAAATGCAAACACTGTTGGTACCCTTCTTCTAAACATCTCTTCTTCTGCTAACAGTACTCCTCAGGTAATCATATTGCTATGCGACATGTGTCAGTCTTCAACCAAGAGCTTTTAAACCCGATCCAGAAGTATGGCAATGCCGGCGAGGGCAAAGAGGCTTTCCGGAAGCTGCGTCTGTTAACTAATCGCATTATGCTGCGCCGTCTGAAAAAGGACCATACCAACGTCATGGAACTGCCCGTCAAAGAGATCTACGTTGACCGGCAGTTCTTTGGTGAGGAAGAGAACGATTTTGCTGGCAGTATCATGTCTAATACGGAACGACAATTTAACACCTATGTGGCCCAAGGCGTTCTTCTGAATAATTATGCCAACATCTTTGGACTGATTATGCAGATGCGCCAAGTGGCCGACCACCCCGATCTCATCCTCAAAAAGTCCGGGGAGGGCGGACAGAATATTTTGGTCTGCTGTATTTGCGACGAACCTGCCGAGGAAGCGATTCGGTCCAAGTGCAAGCATGACTTCTGCCGCCAGTGTGCCATGAGTTATCTCGCCTCACAAGATGAGCCTGACTGTCCACGATGCCACATACCACTGTCAATCGACCTTGAACAGCCTAGCATTGAGCAAGACGAGTTGTTGCTTAAAAAGTCATCCATCATTAATCGTATCAAGATGGAAAACTGGACATCGTCGTCCAAAATCGAGTTACTTGTTCACGAGCTCCACAGACTAAGATCTGACAATGCGTCTCACAAATCGATTATCTTCTCACAATTCACTACGATGCTTCAACTAATCGAGTGGCGTCTCCGGCGGGCTGGCATCACGACGGTCATGTTGGATGGCAGCATGACACCAGCACAACGTCAAGCGTCTATTAAACACTTCATGGAGAAGCCCGAGGTGGAGTGTTTTCTTGTCTCCCTGAAGGCTGGTGGTGTCGCACTCAACCTGACCGAGGCATCGCAGGTGTTCATTGTCGACCCGTAAGTCCATTTCTTCCTATTTACGCCTGACGCCAACGTTGACTGACTACGAAAATAGGTGGTGGAACCCCGCTGCTGAATGGCAGTCGGCTGATCGTTGTCATCGCATCGGCCAGACCCGTCCATGCACGATTACACGTCTCTGCATCGAGGATTCGGTGGAAAGCCGAATGGTTCTCCTGCAGGAGAAGAAAACCCACATGATTCACTCGACCATCAATTCGGACGACGCGGCTATGGAGTCACTCACTCCTGGTGACCTCTCTTTCCTTTTCCGAGGGTCTTGAGGCACACCAACCGTCACAGCCTTGGCCATTATTCGTCGACCCCCAGGGAGCAAGTCGAAAATTTCAGGTCTCGGGGCAGCGACTTCCATCTTCTTTTAATAGACGGTTGAGGTGTATGACGGGGCTTCTTTTCAAGCCATGCTTGTTTAGTTCTGCTTGTTTGAGCCCAGGCGTTACGAGAGAGGATTGTTTTTCTGCGCTATGATAGGCGACATGAGGCATTATGTTCCTCAATGAGTATCCGCTCTCTCTTTTTTCGCTGCCCAATTGCCTCAAGCGATGTCGCTTTCAAGAGCAGGTTTTCCTCGTGCTTGAAGTGACAGACAGTTTACTCCACTCTCCGGTACCTATTCTTGTTTGAGACAGGTATTCAAGGCTACAGCCACATCAGGCCGTAGTTAGAGGGCGGCTGAATGACGGCGGCACAAAGACACATGTACGTTACCCGTGACATTTAATGCGGCGACAAAAGTGTGATGAATCAAGATAATTTTGGCTGGTGTGAGCTGGGTCCTTGTCCAAATAAGCTTGTTGGGAGTAAAATGCTACGCTCCTTGGCGAACCGCACACGCTATCCTTCCTGTACCCGTAAAAAGGCGCGACGATGGCGGTATTTGCGTCACTGGGAATTGTAGATAGATGATTTCGAGTCAACTCACCGAGGTTTTTGGTACTTGTGTACAGTACAAATTCCAGTGTGTATATCCAATATTCGGTAGGCATGGTATGTACCATGTATTACAGTGAGAGATTGTATGAAATACGCACTGTATTATGTTAGTCCGGTACCTAGGTAGAGAGAGCTATGGGTTCCTATGGGACCTAAGTTTATTGGGGAATCTCGGCGATCTAATCCAGCCAAAACTTGACCTGACCACTGACCAGAGAGCCGCAAAGATATCACGGACTCGCCCTGCAGAGCGTTCCCGGGCCAGGTCAATGCATTAAGCCATGGAGCGCTTCCTGGTGGCCTCTAGCCGGCGGCTTTCGACGCTCCGAACACTGCCAGTCCGGCGCAATGGCTGGGTATGCCAGTCGTGCAGAGCTCACAGAGCTCACGGCGCAGCACCGATGCACTTCAGCAGCAGCAGCAGCAACAACAAGCTCTCGCAACAACAGCAACAGCAACAGCCGACTGATAAGCCATACTACGTGACAACGCCCATCTTCTACGTCAATGCCTGTAAGAGCGCCGCTGTCGGCTATCACTTCGGCTCTGAGGTGTAGAGCGTAGCTAATTGGCCCAGCCCCCCACGTTGGTCACCTGTATTCTATGCTCATCGCCGACATCCTCAAGCGATGGGAAGTCCTGAAGGGTCGAGAAGCCTACTTGAGCACCGGAACCGACGAGCATGGCATGAAGGTCCAGCGTGCTGCCGAGCTGCAAGACCTGCATCCGAAAGCCCTTTGCGACGCCAACGCCGAGACCTTCAAGGACCTTGCGAAGAAGGCCAATATCGCCAACGACAGCTTCATCCGTACCACCGACCCCGAGCACCGCGATGCCGTCGAATACTTCTGGGCGCGGCTGCGCGACAGCGGATACCTCTACGAGACCAAGCACGAGGGCTGGTACTGCGTGAGCGACGAGACCTTCTATCCCGAGAATATGGTCGAGAAGCGCGTGTCGCCCATGACAGGGAAAAGCTTCATCGCCTCCATCGAGACGGGGAATGCCGTAGAGTGGACTGAGGAAAAGAATTACCATTTCCGCCTGACCGCGTTCCGCGACAGGCTGCTCCAGTTCTACCGAGATAACCCAGCCTGGATAGTACCGCACAGCCGGTTCGCAGAGGTCGTCAGCTGGGTCGAAAACAACCTCGAGGACCTCTCCGTCTCCCGCCCTGCCAGTCGCCTAGACTGGGGCATACCCGTGCCGGATGATCCTAGTCAGACAATCTACGTCTGGCTAGATGCTCTCATCAACTACATCACCACAACAGGTTATCCATTCTGGCAGCCAGGTTCCGAGCGCAAGGGAGGCTGGCCTGCTGATGTACACGTAGTCGGTAAAGACATCATCCGATTTCACTGCATATACTGGCCGGCCTTCCTAATGGCATTGGACCTACCCTTACCGAAGCAGGTGCTCAGTCACGGCCACTGGCTGATGAGCAAGCAAAAGATGTCCAAGTCAATCGGGAACGTAGTCAATCCCTTCTTTGCTCTAGAACGCTGGGGGGTGGATACAATGCGGTACTTCCTGATCTACAGTGGTCACGTCTCTGAAGATGCTGACTACAACAACGCCTTCATCGTTGAGAAATATAAAAAGGGGTTGCAGGGCGGACTGGGCAATCTGCTCAATCGAGTCACGCGACCGAAGAACTGGAGCGTAAGGCAAGCTGTGGAAACCATGACGAAATCACAAGCTTCGTCGTTGCTACCGTTAGTAGAGAGCCACCGGGCCTCTGTGGCAACGATCGTCAAGAAAGCCGACGATCAGATGAAGGCTTTAAACCCCGGGTGGGCACTTAAGGAGATCATGGAACTCGTCTTCGAAGTAGGTCTATATCCTCTCCCTATGCGACGCATAACAGGCGACTAACAGGCATTGCAGACGAATAAATTTTTCCAGGACGCGGAGCCATGGAACAAGAGCAGGGAAGGTGACACAGTGGCAGTCGAGCAGACTGTTTTCTTAGCCGCAGAGTCGCTGCGCATCGTCGGCATTCTTTTGCAACCTTTCATGCCTGAAAAGTCGTCGGAACTTCTCGATAGACTTGGTGTCAGCCCTGATAGGCGAACCTTTGCAGATGCCGTGCTTTACGGAGATGACTCGTACGGCACGTCTTTGGTGCCCCTGGGCACGGGAGCTCAGACCAGCCTCTTCCCAATCCTACCTGTCGAGGACTGAAGGCTCTAGATAGAAAGAGGGAGTGTTGCCTACGTACGAATAGCGAATAGACTATAAAGAGCTTAAAAAGGTACAGATAGCTAGGGTCAGGCCATTCAGAATACGGTCTATGTACAGTACAATGTAATTCAGATGTAAAGTACCTAGTTATAACGATACCCATGAAGTACGAGTAAAAATCTCCCACTTTTAACGTTGTGGTTGCTCCCTGGCTCATGTATTGTCTAGGCTCACGTCCTGTGTTGGTCCTGGGACCCCCCGACAAACACCGAAAAGGCTCTCCACTTCTCCCACGCCCCAATTCAAACACAGGTCGCTCCCCGAACAAATCTAGCACATATATCTAGACGCTTCCGACGCTTCGAGTCTTATTCCCGCTTATAACATGAGGGTTAACGAGAGAATAGGTACGTAAGATTGAGACACGACTCATTCTATTACATATTTTGATCCAGATTCGCAATCACTATGAGAGTCAAAAATCTACCTAGCTCACGATCTGTGACATAGCTATCTCTACCTCTAAAATCCTCCTCGTGCCTTACGATGTGCACCATGTTGAGCGGTACCACGAGTGGATGCAAAATGAGGTGAGCTGATAGATTCCCGTTCTCGCTTTCTGGAAGCGCTACGCTCGGCCTCTTTACCGCATCGTCAATTTATCTGTGTTATCACTCAAGCGCGGTTTACGTCATGCGCTCCCAGATCTACATTAACGACCGTGTCGCGGCTTCAGGCCCAGGTCTCACACATATGGATTCAAAGGCTAAGTGCGACTAATAATGTCATGTCAGGCCCTCCGGGAGGCAACAGCCTCGGACCTCCTATCCCTCGCCGAAGAGTACGAAAACCAGCAGTCGTGGCGCACGGCGCACGACAAGCTGACCTTCATTGTATGTCTGCCCGTCGGCCCCGAAGACACCGAATCAGATATTGTGATGGCTGGGGACGACGACGCACCACCGCGTATGGTGGGGGATGTGAATCTTTTCCTGACGCCTTGTGACGACGACGACGACGATGAGAACGAAAACGGAGATGAAGGAGACAGCGATATACGTGACGTCAAAGGCGAGATAGACATTATGATCGCGGCTCCGGCGCATAGGCGCAACGGGTTGGGCGAGGCGACTGTGCGCGCGTTCCTGCTGTTTCTGGCTAGGAATCACGCGGAGATCATGCGAGAACACGTCCGCGGTCCGCACGATGTGGACACGCCTGGTGCGGTGAAGGGAGACTCAATAGGAGTCGAGACAGAGATGAAAACGAAAACTGCGAGAATAAAAAGACTCGTAGCCAAGATCCATGCCGATAACGCGGGCAGTATCCGCTTGTTCAAGAACTTGGGTTTCCGCCAGCATGGAGACCCGGATTATTTTAATGAGATATCCATGCGGTTGGATTTTCCTCCCGCGTCGATGACGACGGCGGCGGCGGCGGCACCAACAGGAGTCGAGGGCTCGGGGCCAGGACTTGGGGCCAGGGTTTCTACGACTGATGATGTCCTCGGGTACAGAGAATGTTTTTACGACAGATCCCGACTGAAGAAATGAGATAGACACGTAAATAAAGAAGAAACAATAATACACGAATGACATATCAATGATGTTGCATCCCGGACAACGGGTTACACGGACAGTGTGTTTTTTTCCCACGCTTTTTAATCCTGTGTTTCGACATCATACATCCGCCAATTAACACTAAGGCGTAATTCATACTCCGCTACATTATAACCATCTTTCAATTGCGAGTCCCAGACCATTTCGCCCTTCTTCAACCGCTCTTCGAGGAGGATGTTGCACAAGGAATGCATGATATTGCGACCGCGGTGTCCAGTGCTGCCCGCGTATCACCAAAGACCTAAGGTCCAAGCTGACCCGAGGAAACGCTGGATTAGGTATCCAGGACACATGCCATTAAGTGCGCTTCCATCACTATGCCCGATCCAAGTAATACCAATTCGAGTCTCACCAATCCTGCGCCTAGGTTCGATACTCCCGAACCCCTACGCCGAACCCTGAATTAGACCAGCATAGCCATCACTAACAAAGCCCGTCCTAGACTAGCGAGCAAGCGAGCAACGAGGTGTCCGACGACGCGCGCGTCTCCCCGGCCATTTCAAAAAGCGCGGAAGTTCTGGCTGACAACGACCCACTTCCTCAGACCGCGCGGAGCATTGCGTCCGAGAGCCTCCCAGTGCGGGACCAGGAGCCAGGCCTCATTGAACGCCGTCTCCTGCGGTTCCGCGTCCGCCGCGACGGGTGTTGCTCCGTTCGCCGCCGCCGCGGGGGGTGCGGGTGCGTCGCCGGGCTTGCCGTAGCGGATGGTGCCGTTGACCTGGACGGCGAAGCTCACGCGGTCGCCGTCCCGGATGGACTTGGCGATCTTGCCGCGGCCGGGGGCGGCGCCGGCGTCGGCGGCGGGCGACAGCGCCTCGGGACAGCCGAGCGTGTAGCTGGGGTTCACGGGCTGCGCGTCGAACGAGCCGACCGTGTAGTGCACGTTCTTGCCCTGCGCGTCCAGCAGCGCCTCGTACGCCGCCGCCGACTCTGCTACCTTGCCGTTGATGCTGATGTCGGGCTTCACTGACGCTGTTGTCAGGTGCGTTGATGCACTTGCGTAGTACTGCGCTAGCGGCTGCCGCTTGTTGAGCGCCTCGTAGAAGTGCTCGACGAAGTTCTGGGCCGCTGCGGCTCGTGTTAGCTGTTGTTGCGTTCCGGACGAGCGGGTGGAAGGGTAGGGCAGGACAGGGCTTACCGTCGCTGACAACTCTGGCTTGAGTGTCGAGAGATGGTAGGTCTGCCATTGTATTTCCTTGTTCGGGCCCGCTCCGTTCAATGGATACTTGCGCGCTCACGCAGTTGGCTCCGTAGTGAGAGCTCTGCACGCTTAGAAGGTATGTCTTTTCGCTATATTATAGATATAAACGTATATATACCATAGAAACGATGGTCGGCTCTAGGACTGCTTCAAGATGGTGGGTGAAGCGGTTGTGGTGGTGGTGGCGTGTAAGTTGCGGTCTTGTAGAACTATATGACGAGAGCACCACCTTTTAAGGAGGGAAGGCGACAGGTAGCGCAGTGTGGATCACGGAGTAAACTTTGGAACTTTCAAAACAATGTTTTCAGGTTGTACTAAGATGTCTGATATGTCGACGAGCTGATTGCTTGAAAATGAATCCAATGTATGTATCCGTTCTCTACGGTTCAAAATGAGATTGAATTCTGCCAATGAGAAGAAGCCGGGTTAGCCTAAGTAATGTGGGGGTTCATCGTGTTTGCATTGACTGAGAATGTACAGTTCGTCTACACAGTGTTTGCTTGACAACCTCAATTCTGGGACTGAATCTGGACCTTAACAAAAGAAAATCCTAGAAGAACTCAATATAGAGCATTGGGCGTATATACTACAAAATGGATGTATCCAGCCTGTGTCTCCTCGCCAGCGCATTCTCGCCCTCAGACTAGGATACATATTCAATCACCTGACGAGCAGCGTCTCGAGTCAGTTCATCACATATAGACATACCGCAGTCGACTAAGAAAAAAGCAGTAAAAAAAAACCAAATAGCGAGCAAGGGCGGAAAGAGATTAACTAATAAGCTTATTGAGCGCACCCGGGATGATGATCATGGTATATTTGCCGAGGACGACGGTGAATATACCGTCTCGACCCCCGTGGAGCTAAATGTGGGAGAGAATCTGGGGATGCAAGCTGGGACACCCTAATACATCTAAACCGACAATGGCTGATTTGAACTCTAATGATTAATGTTGCTCGAAAGCTAGAAAGGACAATATAAACCACTCTGTTATTCACGGAACCAAAACGGCTACAAAACAACCTAAAGGTCTAAAGGAAGATGAAGAATCACAAGCGGCCAGCATCGGATCGGATGGCCGCACAATTGGCCCCGGTCTCATCTTACCAGCCCCGAATGCTTTAAACCCGATTCCTCATTACCCTATAGTTCGCTCCATCTTACCCTATACTTACATTCCCCTTACCCTATAACTATCCACGAGGAACCAGGTGATCCGCGCTGCAACCCGGGAAGATGTCACGATGGCAGAAATCGGCGTTGAGGTTGCTGACATCGGGGAGGTAAAATCCCAACGGTTTGTCTATCAAGGCCCGGTGATTGGGTTTTCGCGTGAGTGCGATTATCGGACAACCTTGATCTCAACCGCGCCCTTTGGAAGATTTGTGGGAACTCCATAAGAGCACTAACGGCGATCGGTGTCGACGAACCACGTCCCCTGAAAACTCGAGTCAGTTCACGAGATGTTGAGTTAATTGCGATTCAAGGCAGAGATCTATAAATATCGATTTACAGGCCATTCCATCTAGGCGTTATACATTGAGAATCTGATTTTCCTAGGTTATCAAGACCTACAAGAGATTCGCCGCCCTGCCTCTCTTTCGGACGGTGTTCTGGATCACATCTTTCCTTGATAGACGGTATAAGCTTAACAAAATTGTCATAAATCGGGCCGTAACATTGTAATCAGGGAATCAGCCAATTCCAGAATATCAGGCTAGATATACACGGGCCGAGACGCTTAGAGTCTACCAGGATCAAGCAAGCCGTCGAGGCCGCCGCATCTCATACCCAACACCAACCGATATCTTGCCTCCAATCCGCCAACCATGGGTTCCCACGTGCAAGATCTGCCGAAGCTGCACATCGAGACGCCCTGCATCCCGTCGCTCGAGCTCTCGCGGGCCGCGGGCTGCAACATCTACCTGAAGCTCGAGAACCTGCAGCCCTCGGGCTCGTTCAAGTCGCGAGGCATCGGAGCGATGATGGCGCACACACTGACGTCCTCGGGCACGGGGCGCGCGCGCTTCTACTGCAGCAGCGGCGGCAACGCGGGGCTGGCGTGCGCCGAGGCGGCGCGGACGCTGAAGCAGCCCTGCGACGTCTTCGTCACAGCGCAGACGCCCGACCGCGTCGTTGCGCGGCTCGTCGCCCTCGGCGCCACGGCACACCGCGCCGGCAGCGTGTGGCCCGAGGCCGATGCGAGCTGTCGCGCTGCCGCGGCCGCGGACCCCGAG
The DNA here is from genome assembly GCA_005188305.1 of Xylaria sp. BCC 1067. Lineage (NCBI taxonomy): Eukaryota > Fungi > Ascomycota > Sordariomycetes > Xylariales > Xylariaceae > Xylaria > Xylaria sp. BCC 1067. The sequence goes on from SSCS01000001.1 coordinate 3,168,148, forward strand.
GGCGCGTACATCCCGCCGTTCGACCACGCGCTGGTGTGGGCCGGCAACTCGACGCTCGTCGACGAACTCGCTGCCGCCGAGGCGCGGGGCGAATTTAGACAGGGCCGCGTCGACGCCATCGTGTGCAGTGTCGGCGGCGGCGGGCTGCTGAACGGCGTGATGCAGGGCGTCGAGCGCAACTACGCCTCCTCCTCGCCCCCGTCCGTCCTCGCGCTGGAGACCGCTGGCGCCGACTCCCTAGCCGCCAGCATCCGCGCGGGCGCGCACGTCACGATCCCGGGCATAACGAGCATAGCGACGAGCCTGGGGGCGCCGCGCGTGTCGGCGCAGACGGTGAGTAACTCCTGGAGTCATTTACTTCCCCTTGTAGTAATTTGAGGGCTCCCGCCATGCATATCTCGGGAGTAGAACTCAGCGCGAGTAATAAAGCTACCAAAAAGAGTAATTACTGACTCCAGTGGTTACAGTGGCAGTGGGCTGAGACGTGCGGCGCCACCACTTTCACTCTCGCGGCCGGGAGTGACACCACCGCCGCCGCCGCCGCTCCCGGGAAGGACGCGGCCGCGCGCCTCGTCAGCGCCGTTGTCTCCGACGCCGACGCCGTGTCCGCGTGTGCGCGGTTCCTGGACGACGCGCGCATCCTCGTCGAGCCGGCCTGCGGCGCCACGCTGGCGAGCGCGTACAACAGCAAGGCCGTCCTGCGCGCGGCGATCGCGCCAGATGCGGACGACGAGCGCTGGGCCTCGATGAACGTCGTGCTCGTCGTGTGTGGCGGGTCGAATATTTCTATGGACATGCTGGCTGAGTACCGCTCGAGGTTCGGGGTGTGAGTGAGCGGTCGAGTAATACGGTGAAGGGGCCGAAACGGATAAAACATACACATTACCTAGGACCGAGAGATCGAGTCTGCTGGAGAAGAAGTAGCAATGATTAGGATTGGACTGAATGGGTAGAATCGAGTCGACGGTCAGGGCCATAGGGAAGGAGACACCTGCGACGAGCAGGTTAGGGGAACTGGAGGGCAACGGATGAGGCAGACAGCATTAGGAGGTGGAAGTTGTGCCCAACTTCCCGTTTCAAGGGCTTGCTTCCGAAAAAGCCTAGGAAATAGAAGGGCCACCAGGTATGGTTCGTGTATCATGACGGCTTGCCAAAGCTCACTGCTGAGATAGTCTCTTGGGAGATAATGCTGATTAGCATGTATTGCGATCTCCCCACGTGGAGATGCCTAGGTGTACAGCAAGCAGAGTATCCCCGCTCATATCTCTCAAGAAGCTGGGAGAGTTTTATAATAATGAGTAATGTAGACACAGTATATAATGATAGGATTGAGCATTCAGAAATAGAAAAGCCAATCTCCTTACCAATGAAACTAACTGCTCCCTACTAGTGCCTCTAGAAGGCTATCTGGCATAAATACAAGAATATAATTCTGTATTTGACTATTTGTTGTGGTAGACACCATTTCGCACCCCACCCCCCCAAATCCAATGTTCTCTGTCAAACACAGCAATATCGCGGAGTAACAGCATTTCGTTTTCTCTCACAACCCCTAGGATCAACTGTTTGTGGATCGACCATTTACTCACACACATGCTCCAGAGCAAGTTCTTATAAAGTATAATGAACCAACAGGATCAAAACTCTGTCGACTCGCCTTTATTCGCCGTGCCCCCTCTTTCGTCAGGGTAGAGGATAGTCTTAATCCTCTTTTACTTCGAGCATACGTCTTCTATACGCCCAATAGCCCTCTCGTATACGATCCCATTTCTCTCCAAGTCGTCGCAGAGACAGGTCGGCCTTCTCCTTTTCACCAGCCTCCTTGTAGATATCAGCCAGTAAGTCCAGAGCATGCGAGCTTCGAACCTCCTCTTTTTCTTCGCCTTCTCCTAGGTATAGGACGAAAGTCTCTGCAAATTCCCGCACAGTCCCCAGCGGCCGTCCTCCCTTGACAAGCACACCACGGAGATAGTTCCAGGGGCTCTGGTTTTGAGGTGCCAAGTCGATCTTCTCCTGGGCATAGGAGACCTCACGATCGATGATGTCCGCTGGAACTTTGGGATCGTGCTCCGTGGCGTGCGAGTCTGGTGTGCTTTGAGCTGGGTTGCCAAATACCAAGAAAAACCGGTGCGACCATGCTGAGTTGTTCCGCACGTCCTGGCTGATCATAAGTTCGATGCTGTTGATCTCGTCATCTGAATCCCACAATCCCAGCTTGCGCACTAGGTACTGCCGGTAGCTCCACACATGGTAGTTCTTGGTGTCTTTGTCTAGGATATCCGTGAGGAAGCTGTGCTCGTCGAGGGCGAGCGCCTTTACGGCACCCTCGTCCGATTGCAATGTAGGGTAGTAGAGATCCATCAAGAGCTGGCGGTGATGCCATATCTGATAGTTTTTCAAGTGTTCGAGCGATACCTCATTCAGCCACTCTAGCTCGTCTGCGATAGGAATGCCCAATGCTTTCACAATATCGAAGCGATAAAGCCACACGGTGTAGTGCGCTGGGTTCATATCAATAATGTGTTCGGTTAGCTGCAGACAGCGCGGCGTATGTTCCTTGACCGCTATGACGGCACGGAGGTAGGCCATTGCTGCAGTACAGAATTAGCTACCAGTCTCCAAGCAGAACGGGCGATTTGTAGAGCCTGGTACTCAGGGCGACGCATACCCTCAGCATAGTCTTCAGCATACGCGATAGCTGCCAATGCACCCTCGGGCTCATCCTGGGGTATAGGCACCACATCATCCCATTCCGGATTCTCCGCATACGGATTAGGCTTCTTGCCATACAGTTCGCTCTGGAGAGTGGCCATCTCCTTGCGTCGTTCCTTTTCAGCCTTAATGTCGGCTTCGTTGATGGTATATGTCTCCCCGGTGATCACGTTCTTCGTCTTGCAGTGCGCTCTCTCCCTGTTGCGCTTGAAGAAATCACTCTTAAGGCGTAGCTCGCTTAACCTCGACTTCTTCTGTTCGTATACGGCGTACTCCGCAAGCGTATAATCGCCGATATCCCGGCCGTCCTTGTCGTAGCCCCACTGGTCGTCTCTCAGTCTCGGGGCGCTGCGTAAAGGAACGTTCGCCTCACTTAGTTGCTTCCAGAGCTCGCGCTGACCCTTCTTGGAGAGTTTTTCCACTTCTCCGGGACTTCTAGCTAGCTCTAGGTTGAGGTAGGTTCGTTTATCGGCCGGGCTCAGGCTAGGGAAGCCCTGTTCTTCGACTATCTTGTGGATCGGGTTTGTAGACCAGTATCGTTGCCATTCAAACTCACGAACCGTCTGTGGCTGCTCTGGCGGTTGTCGTGCTTCTGCTTGCTGCGTGTTAGTCGGATGCAGGGTGCGTGTGCCATATCCGTCACGTTCTCATCGGTGCGCAGGTTTGGAATGCAAGCCGCGAGCAGTCGAGACATGGAGTCTCAGAGCTTGGTAATACAGCTTAGGGACAACGGCGCAACAGCGCAACATCACAACAGTGCAGCAGCACAATAGTAAAATCTGACTAACTCACGTTCGGGTTCCTTTGCCTTGGAATTGCCCCCCTTGTTTTTGGCGGGCATTGCTGCGGGTGGCCGAGCAGCAGAGAGAGGGAAGTGGATGTATCGTATCGGTAATATGGTAACCTCGGAGTGGGTTAGACGGCCGCGAGGTCGGGCAGATCAGCGGATAGTGGGATGGTGGGATGGTAGGACAGTGGTGGGGTCGAGCTTCCCTCCCCAAGTTGCACTATACTTAAGCACCCCCCTGATCGCGTCTTCTCCAGCACCTAGGTGCTAAGGTACGTACCTATTTTACATACATATTACAACATACAGTATAAATAAGTACCTACTAAGTCATCCCCGACTAGAATCCTGTCCCTGGCTTCTGCCCGACAGCGACCCCAAGTCCCTCGGTGCACGAAAAGCAACTATACACCCCTAGAAGAATAGCCAAGGGAACTCAAAATGTTCCCGCCACATACGCCCCGTTAGGTACCTAGGTAGTGACCTAGGCTTCTCTAAGCGCCGGAGCACTTCGAAACCATCTCGTACCGTCCTGAGCCTACCAGTACCTATATGTACCCAGATAGGTACCGAGCTGGCTACTACTTAGAGTCTCAGACAACGGGTAAACAATTGGGTAGGAGGGATAGTAATAGTATTGTCTCGGCCTTAACTCACTGTGCATATGCGCAGAGCGTCAGTACGATTCTTATTATTACGAATCGCGCTGCAAGTATCTCCACTATGCCGGAATATATACAAGACACGTCTCAGGCCCGATCAAGCCTACGTCTCTATAGGCAGGCTTCGCATAGTATAGCTGCACTCCAGACGTGCATACCGAACATCCCTGTGACGTAACCCCTAAATAACACAATACGAATACGATCCGTTGCTCTTGATAGTGATTCCAGTGCATCACTCTCCGGGCGTGTTCGTAGAACTGGGAGCAGGCAGGTTGGAAAGCAGAGTAGATGAGGTAGGAATAGGATGACGATATTCATAAGTATGTTGTCGTTATCGGCTTTCTACCCTCCAGAACTTCCAGCCCTCTCTTTCGCCAGTGCCCCCGTGCACTCCAACGAGCTTTTCTACACCCTCCGTTCCAGGGGCGTTGAGGAATAATTCCAAGTCAATTTCCATACCGCCGTCGTCATCCTCGTCCGATCCATTCTTTAGTACGGCCGGCCATAGGACACCAATTCCGTCACCACCTAGTGTCGTCTTGAACTGTGAGTAACCTTCTGCGTCGAGTTGTTCTTGCAGCGCTGTCAACTTGTCGTTCGATACGCCCGGTTTCATCAATGTTATGGAGCACCCGCCGCCGCCGGCACCTGTCAATTTTGTCCATCCCAGGCCCTGGAAGTCAATAAGCTCCCGCACGCGCTCGAGGCGAGGATGCGAGACACCCAGCGACGCAAGCAGGCCGTGATTGATGGATATCAATTCGCCCATGCGGCTGAGACTCTCATCTTCCGAGGCATTGAAGTCCTCTTCATCAATGAGACCCTCGGCCGTTCTGGTCACTTTGTCGACCGCGTCAAGGATACTGCCCACAAGTTTCTGGTGTGTCGTCTTCAGTCTCGCTACCTTGGCTACTTCGGCAGCTGTTGATTTTGGCGTGCGTGTATCTATCAAAAGTAGCGGGAGCTCGGGGAAGTCCCATAATGGCGTCACAACAGGGGGTTTGTCGTAGTCCGTCCGTTGAAAGACGACAGCCTTGCCCTGCGTAGAAACGGTATTATCCACGCCCGAAGGATTCCCGTGTATGGCCATCTCTGCCACGAAAGCCCACCGGTTGATCCTCTCTATTTGTAAACGTGCTTCGTCTGGGGGCTGATCAGGGTGCGGTCCCGAGAGCGTACGGATTTGTAACAGTAGCGCAGCAGATATGCAGACAGCAATTGATGCGCTGCTTCCCAAGCCAGCGCCAATTGGTATCGTGGATCGTAGAGTATATATGCAGCCATGGAATTTCTGTGAGCCCAAGGAGAGGAAGAGATATAAGAAGCACGCAGCAGAATTTTGATGAATCTTGCGCTCGGTCGGAGACTTATCGGGCGAGACGTCGGCGAGGTGTGGCTGAATAGCGGCCATCAATTCGTGATCGAGGTTCGTAACCAGGTCGTAGTAGTATTTTTTCTTCGACGGGTGGGAGAAGAGCTCCCAGGGCAGATCATCAATATGCCACGAATGTACTAGGTTGACGTCGGGGAATCTGAGGGTAATGGTGCGCCGCGATTTAGACAACGTCGTGACGTGAAGATAGGAGCGTAAAGAAATCGAGGCGGCGATAGCAGCCTGTGTAGCAAGACTGTCAGTGATCTCTCAATTCGTCCAATTTCCCTAGAGGGCGAGTACGCGCCACCGCCAACTCCCTAGAATCACGAGCCACGTACCTTTCCGTGAACCACAGCGTGCTCACCAAACACAATAACTTTGCCTGGCGCCGAGACCATAAAAGGAGGCATCATGGGCGTCGACTTCCTACGTCCTAACCTTGGCCCATCGCTCGCACTCGACGACCTGCTGCCCCCATTGCTACTCGTATTTCCGTTCGTACGCCCGTTCCCGTTTACCTCCCTCCCGTGGTGAAACCCATTGGTGGACTTGGACATTGCCGAAGACGAGCTTTCGGTTGTAGTTGTGATGAGAGTCATGGGCTGTAGCAGAGACGCGCCGTAGAGGGGCCTGTCCCCAATAGCTCCTTTTCGAAACAATTATAGATTTCAAGCACTAATTTGGAAGAGTGGAATACGCGGCAAGGGTCGACCAACGGAGCCAACAATCGTTTGTTCAAAAAGGACGGTGGCCGGGTTTGGGGTGACGACGAATAATCGAGGCTGCAGTCTACAATATCTAATCAAAGCACAATGGCGTTCGCAGAGAGACCAAGATTGTTGAGCAGGTGGGTACCGTCATGTAATTGATAGCATAACAAGGCAGGACAAGACCTAAAAAGACGGAGGACGGGGAGGAAAGTTGCAGAAAGGGGGGAGGGAAGGGAAAGGGAGTCAGAGGAGAGTGGCAGATGATAAAGGCGACGAAGCAGCTCGTACGTCCTATTAAAAAAGTACTATTATTAAAAGGGCACCCCGGCTTATTAGTCGTTGGAAGGATCTGGGCAGTCCGCACCAACGTCGATACTAGGGCGAGTTGGGTTGCTTCCAATTCTTATTAGTAGTGGCAGTAGTAAGTAATATAATAGTGACGAGACTTGCCCGCCGCAGTGACAAGAGATACCTACATACGTACATACATGCACGACACAAACGGACACGTCGAAAGCTTCCGTTCAGTCGAAGTACGAATACGCAGTTCACTCCAAGGCCGACTCCAGACAACCGAGTCTGATTGAGTTTGCGGCCAATCAACGGTGGGCAGGCCGTGTGTAGCGGTCATGTGTGGTGCTACGCTACCTACCTAGGTACTGGACATTTGCGCAGGTACCGGGGCGCTACGCCCAGACGTCACATAACGTGCAAGTACCTGGCTGGGCCAACGAGATGGGCACCTCCCGGTGATCAAAGTCGGGCTGCAGGGGTATGGGTGCAGTACGGTGCAGTGCTCTCTACACACTGACATACCGAACGAACCGACAACCAGAGAGGCCTATCTCGCACAGTGACCTAAGTAAGTACCTAGGTACAGTACTATGTAAGTAAGTAAGTAGTTAGTGCTCTGAGGCAGTTCGGCGCGAGAAACAGAGAAAGAAATCGGGTCACAGCCGATCGGGACGGTGGCAATACCTCGCTAGCCCTGGCTGGCGTCCGTTGATGCGTGATCAGTGGTTTCGATGCGGGTATCCCGCATACGGCGCGCATCTCGGATGGCGTTAATGAGTAATTGGGCCCCCTTTCTGCCTCAACTTTCCAAATCACGGCGAGCAGTCGAGGTTCTGGAATCGCCATAACACGCACGGGGCCTTCGAGACTAGCAACTAGTCCACGTCGGGGCGAGCGAGCGGGCAGGGGCTCAGCATGGTGCTAGTGTAATGAGCCCCACACTCTCCCTTCCACTTGGGTGTGGGGAGGCTGAAGGGCACGTTCCTGGCCAATCGATAGCGCCGAAAATGTGGAATCTCGCACTCTACATGGGACGCGATTCAGCGATCATTGGCTACCACCGCTACAGAAAACGTCCCTTTCCCGTTCCGGCCAAATAAAATAGGCATGGCCGCTGCAATAAGTGCCTAGCGCAGACCTAGTCTAGCGCGGTGCTCAGCATGGTTTGCCGTCATAACAGCAGGAGGCTGAGAGAAGGTACATGCGAGCAACGTGCGTCCGGAACTTGCCTATTACATAGTAGGTACCGATCACACTCAGATCCCTGCTCTGCCACGCCCCAACTCTTCGCTCTGGGTGGGTTCCTATAGTGAGTGCAGTGTAAGTATTTCTATTTTGCGTATGCCAGGATCGTCGCGTTTCAGTTCATCGCGGTTACTGTTGTCACCCAAGCAAGTCTAGATTACGCTCTCTACTTACACTACATACAACCAAGACGAAAGTAGTAGCACTCCGCTCTGTAAGATCGGCATGCCAAAGGCGAAGGCTTATCCGCTATAATGGCGCTCCACCGATAAGCTGAGCAAGACTGACGGAGGTCGTCTGACAACCAAGAGACAGAGACAGAGGCAGAGGCAGAGGCAGAGGCAGAGGCAGAGGCAGAGGCAGAGACAAGAGACAGAGAAACAGAGAGAAAGGAAGACAAGAAGAACAATCAAACAATCGAAGGATGCGCCAAGTCGGAATTAGAAGTCTACAAATCGGCAGTAACAAGTTACCCTATCCTAGCAACATAGATTAAAAAATGCCTACGCAGCCCGGCTCCGCACTCGTTACTGCATCTTGCTGGAGTAAGCTGACCTAGAGTACAGAACAGTATTTGATAACTAACTGCTAAACGCCTCCTGCAATTTTTTCTCCGCTGGCCATGCTGCATATGCGCATGCTGGCTTATCTGCGCACTTGGGTACCTGTTGGCATCGTGTGTTATCTACCGGAACGGCTCTGTTCTATCAAGGCATACCGACTGGTTGGTCATGAAGATCAGGTGCTATCAACCCTGGCTCATCTAGAGGTTCTAAATTCCGTGATATTTGGGCGTGCGATAGAGCTCCCAAGGGTTCCTAAGATGCTCGAGGAACTGTAACACCGGCGCTCATAGATTCCCATGTCACGTATAACCGGTTTCACGTGGGTTCGGTGGTGAGCCATGTTTCTCCGCCAGCAAAGGCCAAGCGATGGGTGCGATACAGGACCCAACGGCGTCCGCTCGGCAATTCTGCTCACTGTCTTGTTACCCACAATCGGCGCAGTCGCCGGCGCGTCCGAGTTGAGTAACCCCGAGGGGTAATGGGACCGGGGGGTTCCTAATCGAGTCAAAACAGTCTTGCATACATGTGTAGTAGGAATCTCGTGTAGGTATGTTCCGCATATGTCAAAGAGATACCGAACCCATGCATCATCTCATGGCCATGTGCACGTCAGTTTGTTGCGAAAAGACTTGACCATTACGGTGTGACACGGATACCTTAGGTACTTACTGCTAATTAGGTCGATTGGTACGTGGCGCGGTGTGGTATAGTTAACCAAATAGGTAGGTACCGATTAAAGACCGCCTACGTAAGTACAACCCAACCCCAACAGGTCTCCAAACTGGATAAAACTTGGAGAAATCCTCCTCTTGATTTCTCGCCCAGTCTACTTAGTAAGTAACTAGGTAGTGTAGGGTTCTCCTCTGCGGGGTAGCCCATCTTCCGCACCAAATCGAAGGGGGCTCAGACTGTCCCGTTTTACTGGGTGCTGTACCATTTGGTTGTCAGCATTGCGAGCTCAGGTTTGAGGAAATGATTAGCACAGATCTTCGATAATCGAGTTATTCTTAGAAAATGACTACCTACCCAAGCAGTAGCCCAAGATAGTCTTCTTATCAGGTTATGCTATAGAGTAGAAACAAAAGCGTCAAAATTCCAACCTTGGCGATCTAAACCCTTGCGTCGCTCAAACAACCTCGACTAAATTTAGTGGTCTTGCCACAAATATCGCAGTAAGGGACATCGTGAGAGACATTTACTCATCAGCCATCACAATGCCTATCACAAACCTCGTCTGGCTCACGAGCTCTTCGGAGACATTCACGCCGGAGAACAAGGCCGCGATGGAGGGCGCGTTCAACGCACAGGCGGACTGGGTAGCGCGAAACGTGCCCTCGGCGCCGACGGACCGAGAAGCACGCGGCGTGGCCCTGTTCCAGCAGGTTGAGGACCCGCGGGTGGTGATGGAGACGGCGCACTGGTCGTCAAGCGACGAGCACACAACGTGGCTGGCCAGCGACGAATACAAGTCCAGCTCGGCGCCCCTGGGAGCGCACTTCGACTTCAGCAAGCTCGAGTACTTCCATCTAGACACCGACGCGCTCCGGCCTGTCGATGCCGCCGCGGGCGAGGAGTCACTGCTGCGGAGTCCCGTTATTAGTGTGGGCAGAGTCCAAGTGCCCGCCGACAGAAAGGACGAGTTCTCGAAGACTTGGGATGATGGAAAGACGACGCTCGAGGACTTTGCGAAGCCTAGGGTTGTAAGGTCAGGCTTCCGGGTCCAGAGGTCGGACCCTGATACCGACGAGCTTGTGTTCTTCATTGGCTGGCCATCTGTCGAGAAGCACAGTGAATTCGGGCAGTCGCCGGGTTTCGCTGAATATGCCAACCCCCTGCGAGCTATTGCCAAGGGTCTGGATGTGAAGCATTACAAGAGAATTCTATGAACAGAAATAGTAGTGGCAAATACGAAGAACTCTTGCCACTTTCTACTCGTCGTACTCCAACTTTCACATCCCGGCCCGGCATCGCCACGGACTAGGATCAATCATGAGAGTACTATCAATACTACTGTAAAAGGAATTAATTGCGCGAGCAAGGATGCTTCGTAATCATACGAGCCAGATTTTACAACAGGCGATATGATATGTCAAGAGATGATTTCAAGGGTATGTTCGAAAGATTCGAGCAGACAGTGACGAGTTTTGGTCCGAATGTTCTTTTCATTTGGTAGGTTGTGCAATCGATGGGAATTGTCTATCACAAGCCTCATCTGCTTGCAAAAAAGATATCAATTCCATGCTATCCGTAGACGCCTGTAATGAGCCGGCCAGTCCTGTGCTGGTCCTATGCATCATTGTTGTTTTCCGTACACGCCACCCTCCAGTTGTCCTTCATGTGAGTTTCGGTCGTGTCGGCATTGCCCAACCTGTTTAGATCGTCGCCTTTCGTCCAGATGCTCCCAAGTTGAAATGCATATCCCTACTCATCGCTTAAGCTGTGTGCTTGCCCTTCTTGTTCTTCTTGGGGACATCCTTGATTTGCAGTCCTACAAGCCACCCAGTTAGCCACATTGGACAGCCCCAAGCCTCTTGCGGAAATAAAGGTGTTGCATACCCGGAGGCAGACTCTGCTTGAGCTTCTCGGCCTTCTCGTTGTCCTTAAGAACGAGGGTGTAGAGCTGCTTTGAGCATCGGACCTTGAACTTGGTCTGCGAAGACTTCGTGCTCTTCTTGACCCGGGCGGCTAAAATGCAAGAATCCGTCAGAGTCCATATTCTCTCCCATTACACAGCACATCGTTCGTCAATTTATTGGGCTCGGTTTCGTCACACGTACACTTAGCGTCTTCCCGCCGGCAGATCTCAATAAACTGAGAGCGCAACTGTTAGTTTCTACTCGAATTCCTTCGTAGCATTTTGCGCCAGAAACACACCTTCTTAATATCAGCAATTTCTCGAGGCATCTTGGGCGATTTGGCGTTGTAGGAACGAGAGAATGTTCAGACGAATATTGCGTGACGGGAGTTGATCTCAATTATTCTATCACCAAACCCAAAATTGTGTGGAAGACAAGGGTTCTCTAGCGAGTCGCAGCCAATCAGCGTGGTGGGCGGCCAACGGTACATCGGGGCACGGGCCACTATCACTACCCAGGCACTTTACCCAGATCCACCCAAGTTCGTTCGTAGACGACGTGGCTTACTTTACGTAGCTCACGTGGCGCATGTTGCCATCTGTGGCGCTAGCACGAGCCCCCGTTCTTCCGTTATACGACAATTATAGGCATTCGAATAAGACAGAGTTGCCTAATCTCTGATCTAATATAGGACAAAAGAGGTTGTGACTCATTATTTCTATCGCTAAAACCAAGTGAAACAACGCATAATTTACCTATTCTGAGCCTGCGTTTAACGCCAATCAGACTATAGCTTTTCAATTCCGGACTGTCTGGCCACAATGCCTACTCCCCTCGATAATGCCATGAAGTCAAAGGTATATAAGCCAAACCTCTCATTTTACAAAATCTCATCTTATTTATCTAACTTAGAAAAGAACGCTGTCTTAGGTATATATTTATAACAAGCTCCGAACTACATACCATAAACCGAGCACTGATGGAGGTGTACTTCAAAGTCTTCTCCGGGCTAGTCACCGCAGCTGTTGCAGTAAGTTGTCGCCTATACAATCCGTCTACAACTCTCTATTTAGCCATATTCGTGGCAATTTACAGACATCCAAGATTTAATGACTCCATTATAGTGGTCGTTTTGGGGCGGCAACATATTTCCAGCCCAGGCCGATCCAACAGGCAACCCAGAGACTTGGACGAGGGAGGAATTACGAAGATGGCTGGCGGCTGTAAGAACCAATGTTGACTTTAGTTATTCAATCCAAGGCTGACCTGATGTCGTCTCTCAGCGCAGTCTACATCCAGGCTCAAGCGACACGAAGGAGGAGCTTTTGGAGAGGGTCAAGGCAAATATGCGATAGTGCTGGTGATATGTGGGAAGTGGGAATCGGATTGTTTGTCTCTTTTCCCATGAGTAGTATTGCGGGTGTGTTGGTATTGGTGTTGACATTATACGACTCATTTTACAGAATAATCGGCGTTTCTGCAAGGAAATAGCGGCAGGAGAATAATGGCTCTTGTAACGGTTCAAATAGTATTGAGAGCCAGTTACAACTTACAAGCGTCGTTAGGTACAGAATAACGACTTACACATCGTTGAGATGCGAAGGTACCTTCCAAGGTTCACACAATAAACCGCCCCATCACACCCACACATACAAGTGGGACCCACCAGCCACAATCGCCCGGGAAGGTACCACGCAGAAAAGCGCCCCCCGCCTGCTTATCACTACTAGGTTCAGCCACAGCATACCTAACACGTACCTACTGTAGACACGGTTTCGTAATGGATGGAGCACATTGATCTCTCGTCAGCTTGTCGTCGTATAAATCGTGGCAGCTGGTCTGAGACAGTGCTGCACTGACCTTATCTTCCGCACCATCGTCGAAGGGACAACGTGCGACAAGATGGATTTCCTCCAGGTAAGTATTATAGCTTTGCTGAGCTGTCCTCCCGCGCAGTCCAACTGCCCACTAACACGCCCTCACAGCGACTTGCTCGCGCTCTCGACCGCCCGCTCTTCCCGTGGAAGAAGCTCATCATAGGGTTTTCCGTTGCCCAGTACTGCTTCGAAGAGTTCCTGTCTCTGCGCCAATACCAAGTCCTCAAGAACACGAAACCCCCCAAGGTGCTCGAACAAGAAGTCTCCCAGGAAGTCTATAACAAGAGCCAGGAATATGGTCGCGCCAAAGCAAAGTTCGGTTTCGTCAGAGGTCTCTGGGGCCAAATTCAGAACGTCGCATTCATTCACTACGATGTCCTTCCCAAGCTGTGGTCATGGACTGGCGACCTCTTGCTCCGCTTTGCACCGGCTCGCTTTACAGGCGAGATCTCCCACTCCATCGTCTTCGTCCTCTCGTTCATTCTGATCCAGCAAGCCTTGTCCCTCCCCGCCAATGTCTACCACACATTTGTTCTGGAAGAGAAATTCGGTTTTAATAAGCAGACCCCGAAGCTGTTTATTACCGACATGATCAAGTCTAACTTGCTCGCTTTCGTCTTCGCGCCTCCCATTCTTGCCGGTTTCCTCAGCATTGTGAAGAAGACTGGTAACCAATTTGTCACGTATCTATGGCTTTTCACTGCCGCCATCCAGATGTTCATGATCACGGCCTATCCCATTGTTATTTTACCCCTATTCAACAAACTGTCTCCCCTGCAAGAGGGCAAACTCAAGACAGAAACAGAGGGCCTTGCTAAGAAGCTTAATTTCCCACTTCACGAGCTTTTCGTCATCGATGGAAGCAAGCGCAGCGCACATAGCAATGCCTATTTTTTCGGCCTTCCTTGGAAGAAGCATATCGTCATCTATGATACCCTGATTGAGAAGAGCAAGGAGGAAGAGGTTGTAGCCGTTCTCGCCCACGAGCTAGGACATTGGAGCCTGGGACACACCACTCGATTGTTCGGTATTTCACAGGTAAGCGATATTTCTATTCGGTCTGTTCTACCGTTGCTAACCATTTATAGTTACATGTCTTCTACATTTTCACATTGTTCTCCGTCTTTGTTAACAATAACTCCTTGTACGCCGACTTTGGTTTCATCAAGGAACATCCCATCATTATTGGGTTCATCCTGTTCTCCGATGCATTGGCACCTATGGACACCGTCATCAAGCTACTCATGAACATCATGAGCCGACGGTTTGAGTTCCAGGCGGACGACTTCGCGCGCAACTTAGGTTATAAGGCTGAACTTGCTGCCTCTCTCATTAAGCTTCAAGTACAAAACTTGAGTACTATGGAAGCAGACTGGATGTATGCCAGTTACCATTTCTCCCACCCCATTCTTTCGGAGCGGCTTAAGGCCCTGGAGTGGACCCCTAGCGAAAAGGTGACAGACGATAAGACGGAATTCTCGGGAGCCGAGAAGGCGAGTGGACGTGAACTATAAAGCAGGCAATTTCTGTTGATCAGACCGGCGAGCATTGGTGAGCAATATAAAAGTTGTATAATTACTTCCTCGACTATCCTTTTACCATAAGGGTTAGCCGACCCATACACACCGTAGATGGATGGTTTCGGTTTCGAAATATCAGTAGAATGAACCCCCAAGCCCTTCGGCATAGATGGCTAAGCTACGTAGCTGTAGCTGCTAATGAATACACATTTAAATAGATAAGATTGAGTGTATGGCCCGTTGAATTGAGACTAGTAGATATAGCTCATTCGTTCACTACCAGAAGGAGAACAGGGCTGTGATTGACTTAGTCGATCCTCAGTTGGTTATGACTACATACATAGATGGCTTCTGACTAAATTCATCTAGCCGACTAAACTTTAGTCATTCATCCGAATCGTCCAGCTGTCGCCCAAGTCTTCCCTGCTGATGTACTCCGGAGGAAACAGGTTTAGGTATGGTGCGGGCACGAATCAGCGAGCCCTTTGCAAGCCTCCTTTGGAACTGCGGGTTACATCGCAGCCGCCGAAAACTTGATCAGTCGTACGTAGTAGGTGTGAAGGAGCGAGGCATAGATACGTTGATAAAGGCTGCCTTCGTGGATCATTGACCATATCTACTTATTAGTCTGCTCTGGCAACACCGCATGGTGATTTATGACACTCAGATACACGGCAAGGTTGGCAATATGGGGCGCAGTCGGCAAAATAAAAGAATGTAATATGTACTGGCCGTGATGGCCTCGCGACTTGTAATTTGAGCTATTCACCACCTCCTCACCTCTAACAAAGTTAACTAGGCTATATCTGTGACCTCAACCCAAACCAGGTTTAGCCTCAAGATGGTGCTCGCGGTCAGTGGGGAGGTTGTGCCTAGCAATTACACCCGCTAGAATATTATTAGGATACGATGACGATGTCATCTAGACGAGTGATAGCTCCACGAGCGGTTCAGGCATTAACTATAATCATGGCTGGTGAACCAGAGCCTTTCTCTAGAGTCCTGCAGAAATCAACGGCGTCTCCCGTCCTTGGTTGATGCCGGTTCTACTTCCGACTGGCCCCGACCAAGAACCTGTATTGTCTACGCGCAATCCTAGGAGGTCAGTCTCATGGGTGCGTTAAGAGACGGGCCTGGTCCCCCCTAGAGGTATCTAGATGTCGTAAGCAGGTTAGCTTTGCCTTTTTGACCCTGCTCGAGTAGGTCTAGAAACTATTAATTGATAACAACGTTTTTATACAAAATTTATATAAGCAGTCATGACCCAAGGTCTGGGAATCGTTTCAAGTAGGTGACCAGATATCGGATCGAAGAACTAGACTCGTCGACAGCAATCTCATCATATTGAAGCTGGTTCTTAAAAGCTTTAGTACTTCAGCCATTCAATTCAGCTACCGCTCTTACTGAGTCACGGGAACAGCGAAACCTGGATTGCCATATTTATTATTAGGATGCTACCTTATTAACTAAGGGCGAAGCAATATGCTACGCACGGCAATACTGACAGGGCACCTTTTCACTCAACTTAACCAGCCCGGGAATTGTGTCATCGATGGTGTCCCTAGTCATTGCGATATCATTTTAATAGATTGAGTTGGCCAGGGGGGCTATCCGGTTGAGGAGCTTATCAAGTTGAATGGCGGATATGCTGCTGATGACTATTCACAAACCACGTGTAGACGTGCTGGCTATAACTTATGGTGTTAGCGAGATCTCGCTATTAGCAGATTTACTTGTGCATATGCGAGTCTCTAATATCTGTGGTTGCTCAACGGGCCTAGAAGTGCATGGGAGAATCTATCTTAATTAACATATTTAATAGTCCGTTCTGACTAAATATCACCTCTCCTCGGGGTCACATCATGATATGATGCATACTAAACAATCTTACATATTGC
This sequence comes from Xylaria sp. BCC 1067, assembly GCA_005188305.1. Lineage (NCBI taxonomy): Eukaryota > Fungi > Ascomycota > Sordariomycetes > Xylariales > Xylariaceae > Xylaria > Xylaria sp. BCC 1067. The sequence goes on from SSCS01000001.1 coordinate 3,184,373, forward strand.
CGGAACGCCTCTCCCCGAGATTCTGAGGACAGATGGCGCATTATACGTGATATCCGCGCGTTGGTGGTCATTGGCATCTCACGCAGATAAGCTCTTACGCTCCTCCTTTCCAGGCTAGCTCGACATCTTTATCGAACGGCAGGTATTTTTCTGCAACGCGAGGGACATGTTTCGACATCTATCCTGCCAAAGTACCTGTTAAGCTTGGGAATGGCTCCAGCGTCGATCCCCTATAAGCAGGATTTAGGTCAAGTGCCGCTTAGATCTTGAGAAGACGAGGACAGGTGATGATATCAGGTCCGCAAGGAGATAAACATACTGACTCTTAGACGGTTCGAGGGATCGAGGGATCAAAGGGCAGGAGGGGATATTCGGCTTCCACCAAATGCCAAACAATATGGCGATATCACCACCGTCGAAATGGGATCCGGCTCGTGGCGTCTTATGAGTTGCCTCCTTTCGGATATACACGACCCTTTACGCTCATTACGAAACCCCGATCGACCATAGGTGTCTTGTTCTCCAAGGTGCTGCCCAGCCGTACAAGGACCTAAGGGAGTGAAAAGTGTAAGAACACACTTACTGCGTAAGTATTATCAACAGAGTGAAGGAAAGCCCAAGGGACAGGGATTAAAACCGAGGGGGAATGCCTTGGCACTGAACTTTACTACTTCGTCCTGTTCGTGGGGTCACACCTTGGCCCTTTTAAGGGTAGGTCGTAGAACCCAAGGAATATAGCTTTTACTTCATTCGGCAATTATATCAAAGCTCGCTCGGTTAACTCAGTTGGTTAGAGTGTCGTACTAATATTATAACAAACTATAACATTAGTAATGCGAAAGTCATGAGTTCGACCCTCATACTGAGCATCAGCTTAACTTTTGCTCGTCTATCAACGGTTAGATTGAGTATATTGTTGCTCTCTTTTTGGTTTCATTCTCTTTTTATATTTATATTTATGTCTGGTAGTATAGTATTGTACACATGTTCAGTGTGGCTAAACAAATACCTAGTAGGTAGTTGTATTTAACACACAACTACTTGCAAGTCTTTCCTATGTAAACATAGCTAATGATTAGTGCGGTGCAAGTACGCGGGCGCTACCTTGGGGAGGCAGACAGGGGGGCTGGAGTGGGGAATGACGCGCCCTACTTAATTGGCCCCGCCATCAACGTGAATCCCGGGTTTGCACAGAGCGCGTGTTGACGCGACTCTTCTTAAAACCACTTTATCTAAGTGCAGGGGACTGTGCTCTCTGGATAATCCGGAGCGAACGACCCTTTTGCCCCGTTCTTCAGTCATTTTGCTCGTCTTCACCTGTCCGATCCAACTACACCCTTCAAGGACTTCAAGGACGGAAGGGCCATTATTCTCGAAATATCCCCAACGTAAGACGTACATCATCTGCAGGTAGCAACCATGGCGACGGCCATTCTACCTCAGAAGCGTGCGCTTGGGGACGCTTCCAATCGTCGCAATATCCCCTCTACGCCCTCTACCACAAAGCGACGCCGATTAGAACCACTGACATCTTCACCTGCGTCACGCCTCAATAGTTCGCAGCACGGCCTCGGCTCGAAGCTAGGGTCGAGCCAGCCGAAAAGCGCCTTCGAGTCCGAAGTTCTCGAGAAGCTCAGCCAGGATATTTCCGAGCTCAAGCAGACCAACGCAGAGAAGGACCAGGCCTGGGAACGCCCGCCTGTCGTCGATTTCGACCCCGATCGTGATAACCTTATCTTCCAACAGATTGAAGCCGAGGAAGGGTTTCTCCACGGTGGCCGACCGACGGTTAAGCTGTTCGGCGTCACGGAGAATGGCCACTCGGTGATGCTGCACGTCACCGATTTCAAGCATTACCTATACATCCCTGCCCCGGTATCCTTTGTGCCGAAAGACTGCGATGCTTTCAAAGCCTATCTCGAGACACAACTAGCTCAGCATCAGCCTGCCATTTATTCCTGCGAAGTCCTCCCGAGAGAAAACATATATGGCTTCCAGGGAAACATGCAAAGCCCGTACATCAAGGTCACTGTAACTGATCCCAAATTCATTGCACGAGTGCGAACCCTAATCGAGACGGGAAATGCCAACTGGAAAGGTCTATGGAAATCGGCTAAGGATGGCGTCATGACATTTGACAACATCCAATACGTTTTAAGATTCATGGTTGACTGCAAGGTATGGACCTTTTGCCGACACTCGGAGTTACTCGCTAATTATAACAGATCCCCGGCATGTCATGGGTGGAAGCACCAGCGAAAAAATACAAACTCCTTGCTGAGTCTCATCGGCAATCGAGTTGCCAGATCGAAGCGGAGATTAGCTATCGTCAACTCATCTCACACGAACCAAAAGGCGAATGGTCTAAGATGGCCCCTTTGCGTATCCTGTCGTTTGATATCGAATGTGCCGGTCGTAAAGGTATCTTTCCCGAACCAAATCAAGATCCAGTCATTCAGATTGCAAATGTTGTCACACGATATGGAGAGAACAAGCCTTTCATCCGAAATGTGTTCTGTCTTGACACTACAAGCCCCATCGTGGCCACCCAAATTCTAGACTTTGATGACGAACGTGATATGCTCAAGAGCTGGAAGCAATTCCTTGACAAGGTTGATCCCGATTTGATCACTGGATACAACATTGCTAACTTTGATTTCCCTTATCTCCTTGACCGCGCAAAGCATTTAAAAATCAACGGATTCGAATATTGGACTCGATTGCCCAGTGTCAAGTCGATCCATAAAGAAACAAATCTGTCCAGCAAGCAGATGGGTAACCGCGATACCAAAGCTACAAATACCAATGGTCGACTACAGTTAGACTTATTACAACTGATTCAACGCGATCATCAACTGCGCAGTTATACATTGAACTCTGTCTGCGCCCACTTCTTAGGAGAGCAAAAGGAGGACGTTCACCATACGATGATCACAGAGTTATTCAACGGAACACCGGAGTCAAGACGTCGCTTAGCGCTTTATTGTCTAAAGGATGCTTATCTACCACAAAGGCTCATGGACAAGCTTTCGTGTTTAGCCAACTACACGGAAATGGCCAGAGTCACAGGTGTTCCTTTCAACTTTCTCTTATCTCGCGGACAGCAGATCAAGTTCATCAGTCAGCTCTACCGAAAAGCTCTGGAGCAAAAGCTCGTCATCCCCAACATGAGGTCAGACAGCACAGATGACCAATATGAAGGAGCTACGGTCATTGAGCCCAACCGTGGATACTATAAAGTTCCTATTGCTACTCTTGATTTCGCTTCACTATATCCTAGTATCATGCAAGCTCACAATCTTTGCTACACAACCCTCGTGAAAAAACCAGCAATCGAGAAGTTTGGTCTCAAGAAGGACGAAGATTATATTGTAACCCCAAACGGCGACATGTTTGTCACAGTCAAGCGACGAAAAGGCTTGCTTGCTCAGATTCTGGAAGAATTATTGTCAGCAAGAAAGCAAGCGAAAAGGGAGCTTGCAGTGGAAACGAATCCTTTCAGAAAGGCTGTGCTAAATGGACGACAACTTGCCTTGAAAATTAGTGCCAACAGTGTTTACGGTCTGACCGGAGCAACAACTGGCAAGCTCCCCTGCCTTGAGATTGCCAGTAGCACAACAAGCTACGGTCGTCAGATGATTGAAAAAACCAAAGATGAAGTGGAAAAGCGCTACAATATTGCCAATGGCTATTCTCATGATGCCCAGGTCATCTATGGCGACACTGATTCCGTCATGGTCAAGTTTGGAACGGAGGATCTTGCTGAGGCCATGAAACTCGGAGAGGACGCAGCCAACTTCGTCTCGTCCAAATTTATTAAGCCGATCAAGCTTGAATTCGAGAAAGTCTATTACCCATATTTACTGATCAACAAGAAGCGTTATGCTGGCCTTTTCTGGACCAAGCCCGAGAAGTTCGATAAAATGGACACAAAGGGTATCGAGACGGTCCGACGAGATAATTGCTTGCTAGTGCAGACAGTCATTGAGAAAGTCCTTCGTATGATCTTGATTGATCGGGATGAGACAGGAGCCGCAGAGTAAGACTATTTCTTATCCCTAAATGAAACCTCTATCAACGTGCTTACCTTCTATTTAGATACGTCAAACAGACCATTTCAGAATTATTACAAAATAAGGTCGATATGTCGAAACTGGTGATCACCAAAGCTCTAACCAAAGAGAACTACGATGCTAAACAGGCTCATGTCGAGCTAGCTGCACGCATGAAGAAACGTGATCCGGGTTCTGCGCCTGGCTTGGGTGACCGCGTGGCTTATGTCATGATAAAAGGTGCCAGCGGATCCAAGAACTTTGAAAACTCTGAAGATCCCATCTACGTCCTCGAGAATAACGTACCCATTGATACGAGATATTACCTAGATAACCAGCTCGCCAAACCCCTTGGTCGCATTTTCGAGCCTATTCTCGGCGAGACAAAGGCTAAATCACTACTCACAGGTGCGCACACGCGGTCCATCGCGGTCACGGCGCCAACAGTAGGTGGTCTCATGAAGTTCGCGAAGAAGACCATGACGTGTATGGGATGCAAGAAACCTCTGGTGGGCAAGCAGGAGAGCGCGGGTGCTGTCTGCTCGAACTGTGCGCCGCGGATCGGTGAACTTTACAAGAAAACGCTGGACAAAGTGTCGGATCTCGAGGTACGCTTCGGGCGACTCTGGACTCAATGCCAACGGTGTCAAGGCAGCATGCACTGCGAAGTGATTTGTAGTAGCAAGGACTGCCCCATCTTCTATATGCGTATGAAGGCCAAGAAAGACGTTGAAGATGCGGGAAAGGAGCTTCAGAGATTCGATTTTGACCAGGCGGTTTTATGGTGAGGGCTCGGCGGACGGTGGCAATCACGGATAGGTTCTGTGTAATGAGACATCATGGCATGGCGCATGGGAGTTCTTTGGGATTTATTGTTAGGCCCATCGCCTCTTGTCATCTCTTGACGGCGGGCATCCGAGGTTTGGGACATGTCCAATTAATGTAGGCTTATAGCGGTAGTTGTTACCATGGACAGCATGACATAAGTTTTGTACACGCCAAGGCGGCTCGGTAGGATGGTGAGAGCGGTTAGCTCTAGTATTAGCCATGCTATATTAGCAAGCCCGAACACCTGCGCTACGAGTACCGTACAGTAGATCGAGTAGACATTATGAATATGATGATGAGCATGAAACTGAAATATGGAGTTGATAAAGACGAAGGCGAAGTCGGCCCGCGAACTTTTGTGCCGGTGTCGGCGCCTCTAGATTTACCGTTCGAGGCTAGGCCGTGTGGGACTGCCTTGGTAGAGACCCCTACGGCCCGCTAATGCTACCTACACTACCCACGGGCAGCTAGCTACCGCACCTATATCTTGCCTATATCTTGCAGCAACTTACGCAGTATACGTAGTATACGTGCAGTAGCTGCAACCCTTGGCATATAGGCAGCCCTTTAGGCGCCGTGTCGGTATGGCATGTCTACTTAGTGGATGCTCCAGGGTTGTTACTAGGGCACTGCTAGGGCACTTCTCGGGCACCCCAATGCGCGACATGCGTCCTGGGTTGGGGCGCCCCCTGTCTCTTGCAGTTCTCACATCGTCGGCGGACACCGGCACGCTTTTTGCTCGAATACCAAGCATGCAAGCATATTTCTCCTCGGTATCCCACAACCAACCAGAGAAGAGTCTGGTTCTATTATGAATCCAGTAGCGTTGGAGAAGCTGAAGGCCCCCGGACCGGCCCCGGTGCCATCCAACAAGCATCGCGGATTGCAAATTGACAGCGGCCACGCTGGCAAATCAGCTTCGACAATTGCCCGCTTGAGAACCTCGGAAGGGCATGTAGTACGTCCCCGGGGAACTTGCGATATTTCATTCGATGTTTACACCTGGTTGTTCCCTTATAATATCGATTATTTATGAATCCCGTACCCAAAAGGGGAAGCTAATAGAGCTTCGGCTGTGGGAAGACAGGAAATGTTGCATTTTCTCGCACAGGTCATGTGACGCGCGATGCGAAACCTTGGAGCCCTCTACGTCCCTCTATATCGACACCCTCTGATTCCGGTTTGACAGGAAGCAGTTGAGAATATTTTATTCTGAAAAGCTAGCACCACGAACACGAAGCCTGGTAATCACCCTGGTCTATCACACCAAGTTTCAGCTGGTCCGAGATAAATATCCAGCATACCACGGACACGTAGGTGCTGTCTTACACCTCAGCGTGTTACCAGTGCTGGTCCAAGATGACAAATGCTACTCGGTACCAGGAATTCATTCTACCGCTGCTCATTCCACCCAGCCAGCCAGCGAGCGGGAAATAATCCATGCCCGGATCCATGTCTGGATCCATGTCTGGGTCCATGTCTGGAAGTGGTCGATAAATATACTACGTAGCGTTTCGTCCGCCCCGCATCTGTCGGCAAGCTCGATCTCTGCAGATCGACAGACCACAGAACGTGGAACGACGCTTATGCATGTCTAATATAGTGCAAAGCGCATATAGTATTGAACTAGTTATGAGCTAGTCTGCAAAATACCGCAAAGCACTCATTTGAGGGAAAATACGATGGCCGTTCTACGTGTCCTCTGCGTGGTATGATGTCGTCCTATGCGCAGCTGGTGGGATTGTGGGATGGGCTGAGATGAAAAACCCCCACAATCTGCCCGTCCTCGCACCGGCTGTATCTAGGGTGAGCTTGGCGTGTTTCTAGCCTCTCATTCTTCGGCACCACGGTTTCTTACGCCCCCCCGGAGCCCTAACATACGGCCCTAACCAAGGTTCTAATGTGTGTGTACCACGCGACAGATTGTACTCGGGTGTTGGAGAGTGGTTGGACGGCTCACGGCAACGACTGTCGAGAATAATGGTCTTGGTCGGGGTTCGCAAATAAATACATATAGTAGCAACTAGGTATACGGGTAAGCGAGTACTCAAAGGCTTATATCCAAGTCTTGTGTATTGAAACACGTGCTTGTATGCCGTATGTAGCGAACACTCGGGTTAGATTTGCCCAGGTCGGACTTAGTATTTGCCCTTATCAATCTTTCTCCTAGTGCACTGTAGAAGAAGACATATGGATATGGATGGACTACCGCACTCGGCCGAGAAAATATCGTGTTCAGGCTGTCCGGGAGGGGTCGGGACCCGGCCCTAGAAATCGCTGCCTGGGAGTCTGCTACTACTGTATACGGATGTGTGCAGCATACAGTAGCACGGTGGCCCCCCTCTCAGCGTGCGTTCTTGAAAGAGAGGCCGAACGTCGTTGATACCTAATTTATAAAGGAAATGAATAAGTCTCGAAGTCTATTGCATCCAATGAGAGCAGAGGGGCCACCAAGACCAGGGCTCTGCACGTGCAGATAGCGTCAGACCCCTCCAAGAGCTCCCACTTGGACGCCACGCGCTAGCCCGAAGGGGTATGAAACGAGTCGATACTGCTTCGCCAGCAGCCTAAGCGACACCTGTTCTACATATACTGCCTAAGCTAGCCTAGGCCAAGCCTTGCGGGCCCCTGCCCTTTCCCCTGTCTTTTCCCCCCACGAATTGACATGTGCACGCCTTGGCGACCTCCAGCCCACCGCCAGCCTTCCCACCCTCTACACAGCACTGTATGCCCTCCTCCTCCTGGGATCGGCCTTGTTTCGACGCGCAACAGACACCCTCGGGAGTAGACGGGTCGAAGGGCCGATTCTGGCAGCACCATGCCGCTCTTCTCTAGCTCGAGACGAAATTTCCCGGGTTGACCGACATTATCATTCGAAATAAGTCATATCAACTTCTACCGCCGAAGACGGTGATAGCAACGTGTAGGGGGAAGGCCGTGAGGTCTATTGGGTATTCTCGAGGGCTCATCAAAGTAAGTGGGCTATGTGTATGTGGCCTTGCCTCGCCTCGCCTACGGGACATGATGGCTCTGAACAGGTATATAACATAGCAATGCCACCGCGAGTCTTGTCCATCTGCTCTCACTCTCCCGAGATTTCTGTGACATCATCGTGACTTTGTTCGCCTCCTCTGGTCTCTCCTGATCTAGATCGACATTTAAGTTTCACTAGGTTCCCGACCTTGATAGAGCCTAAAGTTTCTCTTATCAGCCTTAGCAATAACTGCCAGAACCGGCTTATAATAAAGTGGACGAACCCCTTTTGACGAGAGACTGACGGGAAACCCAAACCTCTTTCGTCTTTCTCTTCCTCGAGCCCGCGTCATAGCCCTCTTAACATCACAATCCTCACACCGCAAACATGTCTAACTACCCCCACGAGCCCGAATTCGAGCAGGCTTACAAAGGTATGGAAGACCTCCCTTACCATCGGGAACGTGACACGGTCCCGCGAGACCTTGGCATATCCAATCACGTGTGCTGGTGGACTTGTCTCTGGAGAAATGGATGTGCGCTAACATAAGCCATCTAGAGCTTGTTAGCACTCTTGAGGACAGCACATTGTTCCAGAAGAACCCGGAGTACCGCACGGCACTCAAGGTTGTCGCGGTTCCCGAGCGCGTTATTCAATTCCGCGTCGTCTGGGAAGATGATGCTGGCAATCTGCAAGTAAACCGCGGATACCGCGTCCAGTTCAACTCGGCTCTGGGCCCTTACAAGGGCGGCCTGCGATTCCACCCTACTGTCAACCTATCTATCCTGAAGTTCCTCGGTTTCGAGCAGACCTTCAAGAATGCCCTCACTGGACGTAAGTTGTTGCCTCTTCACAAACACAATGACTCGAAAACTTGCCTTTGCGTGTACCACCGCTGGACGGTCACGGGGGAAGAAGAGGACCGAATACGGCTCTATATAAAATAAATACTAACACTCGTCTCTGTAAAGTGAACATGGGTGGTGGTAAGGGAGGAGCCGACTTCGACCCCAAGGGCAAGAGTGACAACGAGATCCGCAAGTTCTGCGGTGCCTTCATGTCAAGACTGTGCCAACACATCGGCGCTGAAACCGATGTCCCCGCCGGTGATATCGGCGTTGGCGGCCGAGAGGTTGGATACATGTTCGGCGCCTACCGTCGGCTGCGAAACCAGTGGCACGGTGTCCTGACAGGCAAGGGAATGTCGTGGGGTGGCAGTTTGATCCGACCTGGTAAGCAAACAGCCTGCAATCTCGCCAATGGCGAAGACGATGAGAACCATACACGCTGACACGGGATGGGAAACAGAGGCTACGGGTTACGGTCTCATCTACTACGTCGAGGAGATGATGAAGTACGCCGGCCAGGGCTCGTTCGCGGGCAAGCGCGTGGCGATCTCGGGCTCGGGCAACGTCGCCCAGTACGCAGCGCTCAAGTGCATCGAGCTGGGCGCGACGGTCGTGTCGCTCTCGGACTCGCAGGGCGCGCTGGTGGCCGAGGGCGACGCGTACTTCACGCCGGAGCACATCGAGGAGATCGCCAACGTCAAGCTCGACCGCAAGCCGCTGACGGCGTTCAGCGGGGTCGCGGCCTTCAAGTACATCGAGGGGGCGCGGCCGTGGGTGCACGTGGGCCGGGTGGACGTCGCGCTGCCCTGCGCGACGCAGAACGAGGTCAGCGAGGAGGAGGCGCGGGCGCTGATCGAGGCGGGCGCGCTGTTCGTCGCCGAGGGCTCCAACATGGGGTGCACGCAGGCGGCCATCGACGTGTTCGAGGGCGCGCGCAAGACCAAGGGCGCCGCGTCCGTCTGGTACGCGCCCGGCAAGGCGTCCAACTGCGGCGGCGTCGCCGTCTCGGGGCTCGAGATGGCGCAGAACAGCCAGCGCCTGACGTGGACGCGCGAGGAGGTCGACGAGAAGCTCAAGCAGATCATGCGCACCGCCTTCGAGGACGGCCTGCACACGGCCCTCGAGTACGTCGACACCGCGCAGGGCGAGCTGCCTAGTCTGGTCGCCGGCAGCAACATTGCTGGCTTCGTCAAGGTCGTCGAGGCTATGAAGGACCAGGGCGACTGGTACACCGCCAACAAGGGCGCCGACGGACACGCGGGCACCAACGGTTTCCACTGAGTGTGCCTGAGACAGACAGAGTGTCAGCTCGGTGCTTGAATTGGGCTTTGTTTTTTTGAGATTTCTTGTTGTTGGATGGACAATACCCGATGTGATGACGCTTGGATTTCGTGGACAGATGAGGTGTTTCTTCTCAGGTGTATAATACCTGCTTACTGGGCAAGGCGCGTCCGGCGTTGGCGGGATAGATTGCTATGATGATGAACTAGAGAATCGATTATGATCGAAAAAAATGCCTTGTCTTGTTCCTTGGTAGTACATGTGAATGTGATTTCCTGCTCGCTAGGGTATCTTGCTGCCTGGTTCTAGGCGCTGAACGAGCGCGGCTACAAGTGCTTGATGTAAGTTACTATCGCCTTTGTGGCCCAACGCCATCTTCTCGCAACTATGATACACTGCCCTTTGTCTTGGTATTGCTCGCCCTGCCCCGTGGTTGTGAGCAAGTCTGTGGGCGTTCACTGATATGGCTATGGCAGCCGAGAAGGATCCCGGCAAGACTCACCTCGCCCCTTATCACATGATGGTTTACCGAGTAGATCCAGGGGCGTCGTTCCGTTTCGCGGGGGGCTGTATCCTACCTCCATACCTACCTAGACAGAGCCTGTTGCGCCAGTGGGCGCAAGCCACGGCTTAGTCCTTCTGGTTTCGTCCTCCTGGCTTCTCGAGGCAAACCATGGCGGATGGGGTATGTCAGGCAACTACAATCTTTCGTAAAGGATCCTTGAAGCGACGCACTCGCGATGTCAAGGGGTTAGCCTACGCAACGTTGCGCCTTGCGTGTCGACAATCGAGCATGCCTCGGCTGCTTCCTCGACTGCCCGGGATCGGTAACACGTCGAGACACATCGTCGCATTCGCTGAGACGCCACGCTTGCACAGCAGACAGCGCTTACTAACGTTAGCTGCAAACTGCGCCCTTGTTGCTATCCCTAGCGTCACATTGGTGATTCCTGCCGCCGCGGTGTATTGTAGTCTTCACTGTTGACGGCACGCAGGGTTCGGATCATCACGGAGGGCCAATGTCCTGGGGTTGAGCGTCTGGAGCACGGCCTGTAGCATCATGGGCTGTGCCGAGAAGCGCCCTCCACGGCTGGTGGTAGCATCAAGTCGTCCCATGACATGATACATGATATTGGATAAGGCGCTGCTGAGAAATCACTCCCCATAGCTGCTGGTTTGCAGTAGTCTAGACGATCCTATGAGGTGGCGCTTGGAGTAGGTAGCTATCGTATTTCTCTCCTCCCGGGATATAATGGTCTGGATTGTGCCGTACGGAATAATGATAGGACAGTGGGACACCGGCCTAAAGGCCGGTAGACGTTGCGCCCGAGGATATCGGTTACTCCACTGCTCGGGGCTATTTTGCGACTCTAGTTAACTTAGGAAGTCCTAGAAGATAGAATAAGGGGCCACGAGATTCGAGTTTAGTAAACAAATTTAGTAACGGCTCGAGTGAAGCATTGGTTTGGAAATAACGGATTCGCCTCCTGTTTGATGGTGCTATGTTGAACATAGCATATCTGTGTCCTATTGGCCCTCCTGAAGTGGTGGTATATCTCATTTGAGCTGATGCTTGGCCGCTGGGTACTCCAAGGTGAAGTCCTAGATCCTCATTCGGGGAGAGTTTCATTGTGGGATGGCAATGCTGTCTACTATAGATGTCCTCATAATAATGGGCGCCCGTGTCAGACTTGACGGGCGGGAACCCGGTCGACGATGAATGTTACGTAGTGGTCTGACTTTGGATACGCCGGGATTGGAACCGGGTGCCCCCGTTAGGACATATCTCTCACCGAGGCTTTGGCGATCTGTCGGTATCGGTGTGGCGACTTCGGACTTGCCCATGGGCAAACGGTGGTAAGCTGGACAAGCCAAGCCACCTTACCCCGAGGGGTTGGAGAATCTAAGTCAATGTCTCAGTGTGGTAGCGGTGCCCTTCCAGGGGCGTCGCGCAGCTTGTAAAACAGAAGACTCAATATGGGAGTGGGCGAAATCTCGCAGAGCGACATCGTTTCCTCCGGATGGACAGCCGGGACTGTGCGAAGGCTGTGCGCGGGATATATTTATTGATTGGCGTGTAACCACGCACTGATCATTGACATCACGAACACTGACGCCAACACTAACGGGCGTATGTCCGGCAGTAATGATTCAGCCCCTGACCCCCCGGGTGGGCTCGGATTACTCGTATAGGAATTTCTCTCGCCCTCGTCAGTTGAATCGTTACACAGCAACTGCGAGGCGAGGCGAACGATCGGCACACGTCTCAGCCAGGCTAAACATAGTGGTCGGGGGAACTATATCTTCCTCGGCGGGCGCTTAGAGAAACGAATAAACCAGGATGCTGTGTTGAAGTGCAGTAATGGTGGACGTCGCATTGCATACCGTTGGCTTCAACCGCGAGCTTATGGGCGAATAGACGTCGATCATACTCTGCGTTTCGATCGGGCACAAACGAATCCACACACCACCAGTAACAGAGCCACGCAGTTGATCCATGCTCTTGGGATCAGTCTTACCCCCTCTTTCCCCTACGGTACTGACGTCCCCAGAGGCATCCCAATTGGGGGGGTGATCGGGGGCCGTTGCTGATATTTTGGGGAGATGGACAGCTAAATTTGGAGACTGCTAACTCTGCATATCTGACAAGTGCAATTTGGTCCGAATTAGTATACTACTACCAAGGGTTTAATCTAAGTCCCAACCAATGCGTTTGAACGGCTGCGTGGATGCTGTGTCTTGTCAGCTCGTGATAACCTCTCCTTTCCGTGACCGAGCGGTTGGGCCGTTTGATTCGGCCGCGCTATGTTCGGGAGGATGCTACCCAAGGCGTGGCCCCGGGCAAGACTAGGCTAGGAGAGGCATGGTACTTGTCGTCCCTCGGAACAATAGGCGAGAAGGAGTTGCTTCCTCCTCGATCTACGACCTACCTATACTACCTACAGACATCATGATGGCTTCCGGCATGGCATCGCGTCGCGGAAGATCCTTCACGGGGTCGAGGGAGGGTGGGTGGAAAACCCGACTGGTGAGGCAGCTTCGCTACAGCCCCTTTGATCGGCGACGAGTACAGCATCATGTGTATACGTATAACGAGTTGCGAGTTGGCTTGTTACTCTGATCCTCAGCCTTATCGTCGTCCCATCGAGACTCTAATTTCGGGATCAACCTAAAATAATGTGAGCGGTAGCGTAGTGTAATACCCGTGGCGTGATACATACATAGTATAAACGGTTTCCATTCATAGTAAGGGAGTGTCCATAGGAGTGCAGAGCGCACCTTGTGCACGTTGCCGGTACTCGGGAAGTATACTACCTTGACATTGTCTCCATACGGTAGTTAAAGTCGATATCTACTGTATCAGCCGCAGGCGATCCTACCTACCAATCTACTTAACCTTGTAGCATATGCACACACACATACAATACACATTTTTATGTTATACTTGGTACACTATACACTAATAGGCAGCTGAGTACTGTACGTTAGATAACATTCCCCTTTGCGGTAGAAACAAGTTCTCTTTCTTACCGCCGGGGAGCTTGGGAGTGAGATGCCAAGGCGAAGAGGACCGTTCTGGGACTTTTCTTCTCTTGACCCGTGTCTAACACGTCCCTACTGCTATACCCTTCCGGTTATATCTGGTGAGATTATAGGGGAGATAATACATGACAACCCGCCTTTCGGGTTAGTCAGTGCTATTTTGGTAGCCGTTTTGATTGGCTCTCCAGCACTTCGATGTTTTGGGGTGTTTCTCGAATCTAAATTTGGGCCGCTGACTTCGACTAAACTAAACTAGATCATCAGCCCAGACCCTCGAAATCGTTCATAAGCCAATCACAGCCTCCGCCTCTTGTGCGCCCATGAGCCCATTTTTCAGCTGTAATTACTGTACCAGTACGTATACCTCGACTGTAAGCTCAGAGATCTTGCTGCGAGACAGATATACACACACACAAAACATTGCATGGCGTCGGCAGATATTGGATATGTCTGGGACTGCTACGGCATTTGTATGCTCCCTAGTTTTGGTCTTCGCCTCGAGTTCTGTGCAACTACCGGTACTTGCTAGTATGGACATACTTAGGTTCTACTTGGTGTATCTAGCAGTGTACACTACTTATAGGGACAAGTGGTTGTGATTTCAGCCTTACTACAGCAAATCTTCCCATTGGCTCTCGCAAACCATATCTTCTACTTAGCATTCTATTTTTAAGGTTACTTGAGTACAGCCAAACGAGTATTGCTTGGAAATATGGCACCACGACATGGGAATGTCTCTTCACCCTAGTCTCAAGATATTGTAGTGTCTACTACGGAGTGGTCTATGTCGTGTCGACATGTGTTTCTTGTTGCCCAGTTACAGTTACTGTGTACACGCATCATCAGCACTAATCTAAGCACATGCACGTATACTACTGGGTCGTGTTCTGCATCGGGGTACCGGTACGCGCAGGACAGGAGCGATATTGGTCGATCACCAATCATAGCGTCGCTGTAGTCTGTGGAGTTGGAGTAGCGAGTGGAATGTACTGTGTTCTCAACCTGATCCTTGTACAGTTAATTATATGGTACATATCTCGACTGGCATGAGCTCGGGCGTCTAGCCTTTCCGGGTAGTCGGTCCGCTCTCGCATCTTTTTGGCCCTCGCTCTGTGATTTGTGCCCTTGCGAACGGACATACGTTACTGGACGTTGATTGACACCCCCAAAGGTTAACTAGCCATTGCATACACTAGAACGATGATGATGGGCAGAGGGGCAAGTCGGTTCCCTCTCAAGATTACTATAGCACTGCACCGTGTCACATCCGAGTAGACGGGGGCACCGCATACCGGAGAGCTAGTTCAGTCGAAGACGTTGATGATTGCCAATTATATCGATGATGCCGGCTGGTCGCCTCAGCCTCCAGCCCCCCCCCCCCTCCCCCCCTTCTCCTCCCAGCAGTGCCACGCCGCCCCGAGAATGACACTAGCAGCGGACATGGTATCTAACGTCTAATCTCGTTCGGGTACAGCGGCATGGGGCATGGGGCGTGTGGCCGGGTCCTGGTCGGGACAGGAGCAAGGGTCGGGTAGGGCTGTTTCGGTCGGACGAGCTGGTCGACTGCTCGTTACAAAAACCGAACCGATATCAATCATTGTGACCCGTTGACGTGGTACCCCATCCCCTAAGCTAAACTACGACCCTCAACATCCTGAAACACATATATGAAGTTGAATTCCCGCCGACGTTGGCGGCCTATTGTTATATACCACAAGACAGTTCGTCTGGCTTCATATATACACACCTGCCCTACTACACATATCATATTTAGTCTTGCTTTCTATTCCAAGACCTCTTCCTAGTCGTTCTCCCTAGGAACACTGAACACACACACACATATATATATAGTTTTCGTTTTAGGTTTTCGTCTCCGCTGCGTATTCCCGCCAGTTTGGAGCCGAATCCCCATACGCGGGTCAAGCCGAGACCATGCCAGCAGCTATCCCAATCGAATCGGACGGTATGGTGACGGGGGCCCAGTCGACTGGAACGGATTTTAGCAACACAAATGGCACCGAGACCATCAATGGCATTCATAAGAGAGTGAACGGCATAAATGGTATACATGACCTAAGCGACACACACCTCTTGGGTGGCCGGGCAGAAACATGGCCTGCCAACGGCTTTACCCGTCCGTCGAGCCGGAGTTCTTCGAATGGCACGGCCAATAGCAACAACATGGCCTCCTATATGTCAGATCATCACGCCCATGATGAACACGAAGCCGGGGGGCCGCGATCCCGCCCTTTCGCACATATACGAACATGGGCTGATGATCCCAGGACAACCACTTTCCCAAGAATTTCAAAGCCAATGGAACTGATGCGACATGCCTATGATTGTGTTGTCATCGGATCCGGCTATGGCGGTGGTGTCGCTGCGGCGCGAATGGCTCGAGCGGGTAAGCGTGTCTGTCTTCTCGAGCGTGGCAAAGAGCGTTGGCCTGGCGAGTTCCCAACCGGGACTGGAGATGCTCTAGACCAACTACATTACTCAGGCCAGTTTGCGCCGCCGTGGCTACCTAGAAAGATTGTTCACGGAGGAGATCCTACTGGCATGTATCATCTAATCTTCGGTAACGGTCAAAATGCGGTGGTTGGTAATGGTAAGTGAATACCTTATTGCAACCAACGCTGGAGCCTCCCTACTCATACATTTAACAGGGCTTGGAGGAACAAGTCTGATTAATGCAAATGTCTTCCTCGAGGCCGACGATGAGGTACTCTCAGCGAAGCAATGGCCCAAGGAGTTCAGAGAGGGGAAGGGTTGCTTGAAGAAATGTGAGTTATTATCCTATCTGAAACGTAGGCGGAATCTATGATTTTGCAGTAGACTAACATTCGACTTGGGCTAGATTACGAGAAGGCCGCGGAAGTTCTTGAACCCGAAGAGTATCCGGAGGATTGGCCAAAATTACCGAAGCTAGAACTTCTCAAGAGGCAAGCCGAGTATTTGAATATGTCAGAAAAATTCCGCCGGGTGAAACAAACAACGCGATTTCGCAACGGACCAAATAGCTGCGGCGTTGAAATGTCGGCTTCAGCTTCTACAGGCCAAGATCTTACCGGCCTGAACGACGGTTCGAAGAATACCACACTTGTTACTTACTTAGCTGATGCCTGGAACTTCGGCGCCGATATGTTCTGCGAATCAGAAGTACGATATATAACACAAGCCCCCAACGGTGACGGCTACCATGTCTACTTCGCCTGGCATGGGGGAAATCGCGGTCACTTCAAAGCTAATCTTCATGATGACTTGATGTGGATTCATGCAAAGAAGGCTGTATTCCTAGGTGCTGGCTCTATCGGCACAACCGAAATACTACTCCGAAGTAAACAGATGGGCTTGGAAATGAGTGATAAGGTTGGCCAGAACATGAGTGGAAATGGTGATATGTTGGCCTTCGGGTAAGCTACACTTGAATTCTACCATGAGAGCATTCTCTGACTTTTGCCAGGTATAACACGAACTACGAGGTCAATGCTATGGGAAGACCATTCCCGTCACCGTATCACCCAATTGGGCCTTGTATCAATGGTATTATTGACAATAGGAAGGGCCACGAGAATATTCTAGATGGGTATGTTATCGAGGAGGGTACTATTCCGGGAGCTCTCGTTCCTTTCATGCAAGCACTCCTCGAATTTCTGCCTGGCAGCGTCGAGATGACGGGTGAGTCAATTGTCGAGACAGTCAAGGCGAATCTCGCCCGCGCCGGCAGTTTTTTCTTAGGACCGTATTTTCGAAAGGGTGCAATTGAGAAGACTCAGGTCTATCTCATTATGTCTCATGATAGTAAGCAGCTTTCGTCACCGGCCTATTTATTCATCGACTAACAGAAAGCAGCGAACCAAGCGTATCTCACATTGAAAGAAGATAAACCAGTCCTTGAATTCATTGGGGTTGGCCGTAGCGATCACGTCAAGACCTTGAATCACATTCTGGAGAAAGCTACTCGAGCTGTAGGAGGGACACTCGTACAGAATCCCTTCTATTCTCTTATGAAGCAACAGCAAATTACTGTCCACCCTATTGGGTAAGCATTCATCCCCAATAATCGAATTGTATTACATTTAATTGACGCAAATCCCAGTGGTGCGTGTATGGCCGACGACGGCAAGACAGGTGTGACTAACCACCGCGGTGAGGTCTTCAAGGGGGACGGGACCGAGGTCTACAAGGGCCTCATTGTCACAGATGCTGCGGTCATTCCAGCTTCTCTAGGCGCGAATCCTTTCGCGACAATCACCGCTTTAGCAGAGCGCTCCTTGGATCTGTATGCACAGGAAAATAAACTCAATATTAGCACCGAACAGAACGAAAGGCTAGACTTGTTTGGGGCCCCTAAATACCCAAAGTATCGGCGGAAGCGTTGCCAGACACAGGAGTTCCTAAACCCGCAGCAACCGGAAGACAAGGAGGAAGATGATGGGATCTATAACGCGCACAAGTCAATCGCGACTGCCCGTCGTATGAAAGACGGTGGCTTTGGCTTCACTGAGGTGATGACTGGACATATTCACCGCCTCCACAAGAACGATAACGGCAATCTGAGAGACCACCTCGACGACTATGAACTAGCAGCCAGAACAGCGAAATCGCTGTGTGAGACGGCACGCTTCTTCCTCAGCGTGAAGGCTTTCAACACGAGGTCCATTGTACACGATCCAAAGCATGAGGCAAACCTGACGGGCACATTCTCATGCCCAACACTAGAGGGATCTCCGTTCATGGTTCGACGTGGAAATTTCAATCTGTTTCTGGTTGACACCAAAGCACCCGGAACTCGAAATCTTACGTATGATTTCGACATGTTTGGTACGGATGGCCAGAGGCTACATTTCCACGGCTATAAGGTCGTCGATTCTTCAGTTGCGCTCGCGCCCATGCAGTTCTGGAGGTCTACCAGCACACTCTACGTCACTATCACGGAGCGACCCGATAGACCAACAAGGGAACAACCAGACGCGAATGGTTTCTGTCGAAAGGGCAAGGTCGTCGCCCAAGGAATTATGCGAATTGAACCAAAAGATTTCCTTTCTGAGTTGCTCACGATGACCCCGACGGGCAGCAATGTTTTTGACAAAATCAAGAGCGCTGCGAACTTTATGACTTTCTTCACGCGAAAATCCATGAACTTGTTCTTAGCCCCTCTCACGCCGCTACAATATCCCAGCCAGACGTATTCAGGCTTTGTCAACAACACGCCTTGGACCAAGTCATGGAAGATCACAGCTCGTGATGGTGTCAAGACTAGCCTGCATGTTTGGGAACCACCACTTAACCCATCGCTCCCCACTAAGAATCTGTTAATGATACCGGGCGCCTCTGTAGACCACCAGATCTTCGCACTGCCTACGATTCGTCTTAATGCGGTCAACTATTTTCAACGCGCTGGTTATCGTGTATTTGTTTTAGTTCATCGGATCGGAGTATTGATGGAAGCCCAAAATAACTGGACAACATTTGATGCCCGTCTCGATATTCTGGCATGCCTCGAATTTATCCGCAAAAAATACCCAACTTACGCCGAGACCGATCACGACGGTCCGGAAGGGAAGGCAGACAACGAGAAGCGCGAAGTCGAACCGATCTACGCCATTGCTCATTGTATGGGCAGCGTAGCGTTCTCAACCGGGTTGCTCGATGGCACCATCCCGGCCAAGTGGATCAAGGGTGTGACATGCAGCCAGGTCTTCATGAACCCGATATGGAACTGCATGAACCTGATCAAGATCCTGGCACTGCCGATCCCGGCCGACACCATATATCGTTTCTTTGCGGGCAACTGGTTCAGCTGCAGTACGGGGCAGAACGACAGCTATGTGCAAAAGGCACTGAACGAGCTGTTGCGCTTGATGCCGGACGACCGCAAGGAGATCTGCAACAATGCGACGTGTCACCGGATCTCGCTCGTGTTTGCGCGCTGCTGGAACCACCGCAATCTCAACGAGGCCACGCACCGACAGATCGACCGCTTTTTCGGTGGCGTCAACATGACGTTGCTGCACTTGCTCATGAAGCAGGGCTACGATGGCCACGTCATGTCCAACGCCCCGCTGTACGAGCGCCTCGACACCCCCGAAAACGTGCGCAAGCTCAAAGGCATCCCCTTCCTGCTGTTCGTGGGTGGTGACAACGCCGTGCTGAGTCCCGAGAGCACAGAGCGCACCTACGAGGTCCTCACCGATACCTTCGGCGCCCACCAGAGCGGCGACATCCAATACCGCCGACGGGTCGTACCCGACTACGGACACCTCGACTGCTGGATGGGTCGCAATGCCTGGAAGGACGTCTACCCATTCGTCCAAGAAGAGGTTGATCGTGTCGTCCGTGGCGCGACGTACAAGTTCGAACCCCCTAATGATGATTTCCAGCAAATGATCGATTCTGGCGAGCTCATCGCTCAGTAAGGAACATGGCACGTACCGGTTGTAATGCTATATTAGACAAAGAGATGTGTTGTATGATGATGTTGTATGAGTAGTGGTCGGGATTGCTCACAATGCCGACCTGGACATGGAAAATTGGAGCCTGGCTTGTACTTTTTAGAGAATAGGGGCTCTCGTAGGGCGCTGGAGTCATGGGCTTGATAGTTGTAAAATATGTCTTGGGAAGCGAGGAGTTAACTATGGGAGGGTTTCGGCTTATAGCAGGCTATGATTTATTTATTTCCCCCCTTGGAAACGAAGCTACCTTGCCACATTGCATATTTATTTTGACGTCGAGCCGTTGTATACCTCATGCTAAGCTGCATGAATCAGGTACTTTCCGCCTCGATCTCTTCTAATATCTTATCATTATAAATGTAAGCTTTGAGACAAAGCATCTCTATCATCACCTTTATGACCTCGATGCGTCTAAATCTGCAGGTAGTAAGGGTTCAATGCTAGTTAGTTCCGCCGAAGCTTGTCGTCTTCGAAATTGTCTATAAAACAGCTTGATGGCCAAGGTATCGTTGGTGCATGTCATTGATGTTATGGGTGATTTCCCCTGACTCAACATACTATAGGCGGGTTCACGGTTGTCACAAAGGCAGGCTGGCCGGTATATTGCCTCTTACACGGTGTTCCATCCAACATCCCAACTCAATCAAATAGTGATCAGGTTGAAGAAGGGGCTGATGTCAGGAATAGCGGTTTCCTCTTGGAGCGTGCAGTTCTCCTCTACTGTGTCGCTTTCTCTGCACAATCGCCTTCTCAGGTACTTGGAAAGTGGCTACCTAACTAGTTAATCCCCAGTCGCCACTTCGACAAATGGTTAACCTGGAGATCTACTTAGATCGTCAGTTGACCCGCACCTAGTTGGTTGCCTGAGACTGCCAGCGTTCTCTCTCGTGTTCCTGAGGAACAACTGAGACTCGACTCAAAATGGCTCCTTCTTACCAAATGTGACTCCAACCTTTCTGACTCTTCCTTTCCCATGTAAACAACCGCTCGTCTTTAGGCAAAGATTTCCTTGGCGCCTTAACCATTGTCCGCCTAGCTAGGTAAGTACCGTGCTTCTTTATGAATCGGCTACCTATCTTTAGGGGGTTTGGTTTAGGGGATTCTCCTGACAATAGACTTCACTACCTCTCGGTTCACGGGCGAAACTTGGCAAGATACTCTGCAAACTCTGCAAATTCTTCAGTGTTTTTGAGACGCTATCACTAATTTTAAAAATAGACTATCACACCGGCTCGTTCGTGGTCGGGCGAGAAACACTAGGCGGTAGCGTGAGTTGCGTGTAAGTGGTGGTTCGTCTATACCTGCTGCGACTACAGGTGCCGGCAAGCCCTGAAGAGAGCGGCCAGCCACGCTAATTTCCAGCCACAAGCCTCGGCACCCGGTACCTAACTCGACCCCTGTCGCTAGGTATGGACAAGGCTCCAGTGGACCGAGTCCCTGCGGTGCGGAATCCACGTAGCAGCAGTACGTCAATAGCTTCCTCGCGATAAGGCGCAAGGCCAGCCGTGACTTACACCTGCAGCAGTGGCCTTGCAAACACCGCAGGACGGTAACGGTGAGCACATTCCTGCTGCGCCATCGCAGCCCATGCCCATCGCAGTGCACCACACAGCACCACACAGCACCACGCACATGCGTTATCCCGCTCCCTGCTTCCACCACGCACCCATCCGCGTTTCTGCGACCACCGGAAGACTAATCGTGGGCTGCACGCCGCCACAGATCGTCCTCGTCGAATGACAACCCGGCTAATGCGATCTGAATTACGCAAGCCTCTAAACGCCCCCGCTGATGAAGAAAGGTCGAAGCCCGAATCCGAATCCAAGCCCAAGAGACGGAGACCACGGCAGAAGACAGCGTCCAACTGGTTCACCATCCGTGACATCATCGACGAGAAGAAGGAAAGCGGCGATATCCTCTATTTGATAGACTGGGACGGCACTGATCCGAACGATCGCCCCTACGACCCGACCTGGGTAGGGTCTTGTGCATCAAAACCGTGTTCTGCCTTGGATCCGCGGCTGACTCGGGCATAGGAACCGGCGGCAAACGTGACATCCTTTGCAATCAACGCCTGGAGGGACAAGAAGAACGAGCAAGCCTCTAGAGCCGTCGAGGCGCCTGTCCACAACGACCATTCGCCGCCGCCGGAATCGGCGCAGGAGACCGACCCCGTGCAGGCGCCTGACTGCGGACGGGAAAAGAGAGAGCCCAAAGGGAGGCATTCTGACAGCGCGCGGGAAGGGCCTCACAAACACGAGCAGGCCGACTCTTCTCCTACCGCCTCTAACCCTCGAGCTCTACACTCGGGCCCGGGGGATCAACTACTTCCATCCTCGGGCTGCTTGAGCACCCGAAATTCAGAGGCCGACGAACTGGCACGGGCTGGACCAGGTAAGAAAACTCAGGGAGCGCAAATAGTGATTGAGCTCCCTGATGTGTTGAACCCCCTTGAATTCCAAGTTATTCCTATTTCCAATCAATCATCTCCACAAGCCACTTTTCAAGAGCATATGCGTGCTGGTGGCGTTGCGGCGAGAGACCAACGGGTCATTCCTGATTCACAAGAGATCTCTGGTACATCAGCATCCGAGACGCACAACAGTTATCCCGAAGCTGTAGACTCACAGGTCGTGGTCGCGGAAACTCAGTTCTCAGGGGATCCGCCAGCTCCGCTAGAGCCACTAGACAACTCACCACGGGCCTCTCTATCCTCAGGGATCCCCTCTCATCAACCAGACTCGCGGTCTGTGCGCAACTTCAGCTTCTTCGCAAACCCGAATACATCTACATCTACGTATATGAACTCTGTGGTCAACCCGGGAACATATCAGAACCGGAGTTTATTAAAAATTACGTCTATTGGGCCTTCCCAAGGGCCTTCTAATGAATCACGTGCCACTTTCCAAACCCAACCCGAGGTGACGGCAACAGCATCCGACCCAAGCTCTTCCGTGACAACATCGAACCACACCACCTCTCCCGCGCCATTTTCACAGTACCCCAATTCGCAAGGTCTACAAGGATTAGAAAGTCAGTTTTCTGACATTACGAATAGAGGTTCGACGCCAAGCAACTACCAGCCAGCTCAGATCGTCGACCCCTTGAGTAGTCAACCAGGTGAGGCTACTTCCCAGAGTCAATCGGGTTTCTCGGTATTTGGAGCTGCATCCAGAGGAAGCGAAGAGCAGATTCGAGACTCAAGCCAAGCCCTAAGCGAACCAGATAACAGTATCAGGATATCTGGTGCTGCTAAAGAGCACAAATCCGCTTTACTTACTACGTCACCTGGAGACTCGCCATCAGCAATACAGAAAAGTGGTAACCCGAGTTCACGGAGTGCTGCAGCTGATTTATCGCGAAATATTGGACTTGCCATGTCTAGTGAGATGAACGGCACACCGGCGGTCGAGGCGCCTCTATCGGCGAGAGAAAGAATGAGGCTACTCCGGGATGGGCACTTCAACAGGTCTTCTGTCGGAGGATCAGCGTCGCCAGCAGCATCATCACCAGCGCCGTTAAACAGCACCCCTCACGTCCCGCATAACTCCACACCGCAAGCCGAAACCCATGTCGACAGTGAAAAGGGTTCGACAGCTAACGTATCTACCTCAGTACTCACATCAATACTTACATCTGCGTCCGGGGCAATGCAAACTCAAGCTGGGCAATCGTTCGAGTCAGCGCCAGTTCCTATAGACCCTAGTCCTCAAGATGCAAATATGCTACCAGTCCCTTTATCTTTGGATTCATACCACGCCCCCCAAATAGAGCAGCCAGCGACTTTAGATCCGTCGGCTCTTACACTTTCCATCGAGGATGGCGTGGAAGGTAGCCCCTCAGTCCAGACGGATGATGGTTTTACCACCGGCCCTCTTCCTAGATCAACTAATTCCGACGATGATGAGATGCAGACAGATCTTCCGCGGAGCCTTTTACCTCAGGTGCCAACAGGCCCTTGCGAGTACCTGATTACACTCCCTTTCCAGACAAGCAGTCGACCACAATATAACGACATCATCCGTGAAAACGAATCATTAATGAACGAATACAATCTCTCCTTCCGGGTCTTCCCGCATAGGACTCCGCGGAAAGACCTTGTCGAGAAGCTAGACATGATGTTTTCTCGCCTTTTCGATATGTGTGACTATCCCCCTTTTCTCGACAGCCTGGCGTCTATGACACCTGAGCAGATAACAAAACATGTCATTGGCACCAATGCCAAGTTCTCATTTGTGGCTGAGTTACTCGATAACTTACAGGCTTTGAACTCGGATAAGAAAGTCCTCATCTTAGTTCGCCCAGGAAAGTTGATGGATCTGCTTAGCCATGTGATACAAAGCACAGGCTGTCATTACATTCGATCGGGTCAGGAGATCATCAGTGCAGCAGATGCTAAGCATGCCCTAACCGTCTCTCTGTCTTCCACCTCAGATGAGATATCCTCGGCCCCTGTGAGCGCCGATGTAGTTATTGCTTTCGATCACACTTTTCGACAGGAATTGGTACATTCAACGGAGCAAAGTACCCCTCCGATCGTCTTGGCACTTGTCAACATCGCGTCCATACAACACTTGAATATGCAGATCATGGAAAACTTGCAACCATTAGAACGAAAAAACGTACTGATGCTAGCATTGGTAAAAGCGATGCGATATGTCGAGGAACCGGATCATTCAGAATCACTCTTCTCCATTGCCGATAAGTTTGCCAGGCGTATCCAGACACCAGAGGATGACGAGGATGACTTCTACTGGGAACCTCAATCGGTTCCAACTGACATCTTTGATGACCTATACGCTGCAAGCTCCCAGATTGAAGCCACGCAGCTTAGTGGCCAAAGCCTGAGCTCTAGCCAGCACCCTGATAGTAGGAAACGATCTTATGTGAGTCGATTTGTGTGTTGAGGTTGTCAGGTACTAACAAGAACAAGGTCGATGACGATAGTGGCGAGAGTTTGCCAAAGAGACCAAAGATGTCTCAACCACAAGTTGTAACATCTTTAAGCCGTTTTAGCAGTGCTTTGAGGGATTTCTTTGGGGATGATCTCACCCAAGGCTCGGATAATACCACGGTTGTAGTGTCTGCTGACAAGTTGCAAGCGCTGTCCGAGAAAGTGAGTGCTCCTTATTATTCGATCAAACTACGCGCTTCGGATCTGACACACAACACAGTTCGCCGAGTTAGAGGCCAAGCTAGAAGACAGCAAAATTCGGGAAACCGAGTTCCGGCAACTGAGTGACCGAGCCCAGAAAGAAGTTGATGGTTACGTGGCCTCCATCAATACCATCCAGAGAAGATACATGGATGCTTTAAAAGAGCGCGGCATATTTGAAGCCGATTGCCTAACAGCCCAAGGACAGGCATCGGTGCTAAGCAAAAGCCTCGAGTCCTGTCATACGGAAATCGCAACGTTAAAACAGGCACGGACAAAAATGGAGAAGGAGCTAGCTGAAGCTAATGATGCGCTCCTCCATTCCTCGAACCCCGACCTTGTAAAGGCGGCGGAGCTGAGCAAAGACTTACATACAGCCAATGCAGATGTCCAAGACTTAAAGAAGAGAATAGTGGTGATGCAAAGCGACTTAGACTACACCAAGAATTTGTACGATCGAGCGTCTCAACGTGCTACTGAGTTGTCATTGGAAAATCGAGCCCACGAGAACAAACTTCAAGAGCTGCAACGTAAAGCTGATGAAAATGTTGTTGAGGTGAACAAGGTACAGAGTCGGAATGAGGTCCGAATACTAGCTCAACAGGTAAAAGAGCAGAAGACCTTGGTTCGTGAACGCAGCGCGGAACTCAACCGAGTCAAAGAAGAGCTCAAATCACTCAAGAGTGGACGTAGAGAGACGAGACAGTCCAGCGTCCCTCGCAGCCCGAGGCTGAGCTCCCTCGGGGTTATGAGTCCCAGAAACGGCACCCGAGGTCCGAGTGCGATGGGAGGGCCGAGCAGCAGTCGGGGGACTAGTCCTCAACCACCTATGGCCGTCTTTGATGGACCCGTAGGCTCGGGCAACGGTGTCCAAAATACTGCACTGTTCAACCAAGGCCCAGCTGCCAATAGATTTGCGCACCTGCGTGACCAGCGGTTCTAATACGGTCTCGATCGCATAACTCGGTTTGCCGTCAACGTTATTGTGGTAAATGCAATAAGGAAATGGCATTGGTGGTCCGGCATGACGAGACAGCCTGACGACTGTAATTCCAGAGCGATAGGTGTTGGATTCTGTTTATGAATGAGCAAGCATCCGCTCTGCTTAAGTTGTGTACAATATCATCCCTTCGCCGTGCACTATTAGATCTCTCGATACCCAACAACTATTCGGTTTTTCATCATTACAAACCACTACGCAAGACCGAGGGGAGTTGACTGGCAGTGAGCAATGGGTCTCTGTTGCAGTCGCGATATGAATAGTAGCACGAAAGTGATGTCTTGGCTGGCTGTATATAAGTCAGACAGATGACAACGACGCATTTACGAATTTCTGTTTTCGGAACTTGTCTCGTTAGACCTCGTGACGCAGCGAATTGCGTGGATACTAAGTACATGCCCATATT
This sequence comes from Xylaria sp. BCC 1067, assembly GCA_005188305.1. Taxonomy (NCBI): domain Eukaryota; kingdom Fungi; phylum Ascomycota; class Sordariomycetes; order Xylariales; family Xylariaceae; genus Xylaria; species Xylaria sp. BCC 1067. The sequence continues at coordinate 3,210,915 of SSCS01000001.1, forward strand.
CGCACTCGGCGTTCAACCGGAGACAGAGCTAAACGAACTACACGGAGCAACGAGCCAACGAATAGATGAATGCAACATGGAATATATCAGTGTGTTGATACATGCAACTTCTCTGCTTTCTTCCGGGTTTGCATCTTGTAGGATCTCCTTTGCTCTATTACGCTCGACGATAGTGTTCGCGTGATACGCGCACGCTCGCAAGCTAGACTACCTCCCCCGTCCATGAGGGTAGGTGAGCTAGTGATGAAACATAAATAGGCTGTAGGCGTAGTAATAAGAAGGGTGATATATGTGTACAGGGCGTTCGTGTTATGTGCCTATGCAGATACCTAACCCAACAATGTCCGTGTGTGTTCCACCCGGCTCATTTCTTACATGATGCCTCACTCTATTAAGCTAGGTATGAATATCTGCGCTCGGAAGCTTCACCAGACAGCACAGTAGATAGACATGGCTTCGCGAGATAGTGGTGACAGGGTCCTAGATTGAACAGCGTTTGCTTTACACGGACAAAAGAAAATACGAGCTGCCTCGTCTCTATCTTCACCCACATGCGTCAGTGCCATCGGTCGAACTCCCCACAAATTGCCATTTCTTCGCCGTCGGGGGGGAAAACACTCAGATCTCTAATGTTGGTTGGTAATAGGGTTGTTTATAGTAGTAGACATATACACATGGCTGAGTGCATGGCATCCAAAAGAAGCGACGCCAGGCCCATCCATCCAAAGGGGTTCCTCGTTTCCTCCCGAAGCGCTCGTTCCGCTCTCCTAGTTACGAGATGGAAAGCTCGGACGGTCCAGCCGCTCGCGCTGGGCCCGAGTTTCGTGGACGGAGGTTTTCGCGCTCGGGTCGTGGCGAAGGCGATTACGATATCTATTTGGCCTCCTCGGGGTACAATTCCTCCTTTAGCACGATGCCGAACTCCTCGCGCAAGGGCTTCAGCTCGGCAAGGTACTGCTCGTACTGGCCCTTGTTCTCAACCTTAGCCTTGACGCCCTCGAAGACGCGGACGGCGGTGGGGAAGTCGTTGACCCTTCTCGCGGCCTTGAGGGCGGCCTGGAGGACAGAAGGAGAGGGGACTAGATCGTAGGCGAAGGCGTTGTTCAGATTGCGCTGCCCAGCATGGTGAGTAAATCAATCAATTGGCGTAGACGTTGTGTAGATAGACGGTTCTTGCTTAAGTTGCTCTAGCATGATTCAATCGGATCGAAGGAACCGAATGTGGAGCTAGGATGAGCAGGTCTCGGGGATAGGGAGGACGAACCTGGAGCTCGAAAACATCCTGCACACTGTCGAACTCCTTCTCATATCTGCAATAGAGCTTCAGTTAGCTTCTCGCAGATGTTTGCAGGTGTTTGCGAGGGCAATTGATGGTGTTGTAGCTCGCAGCCAAGTTCCGAGGTGTAGCTCATGCGAACCGTAATATCCCGACGCTGGTTGGTTCATGGTACCTTGGCGCCCATCCGGATGCAAATGGTGCTGCTTACCTGGCGGTGAACTCCTCGAAGGTCTCTTCTGGGTGCTCGCTTCGGCGGGGGACGGTAGTGCTGAAGTTGAGGCTGGAGCCGGCAATCAGGCCAGGGACGACGGCTGCGCTCGCCCGAGAGGGAGCGACGGGACGGTATGCGCGGAAAAAGGTCTGAGTAGGGCCGCGGACGACGACGCGGAGGAGAGAGGTCGAAGACATGGCGAGAGTAGATGCTGCGAGACAGAGAGCGGGCGGGCAGTCGGTCAACTAGCTGGCGATTGGGCTCGGGGGGGGGTTGGCGAGGGTGAGTTGAGTGAGTGTTTGATGATGTCGGGGTTTTGGTGGATTGCCCGAGTCGTGTAAGAAATTCTACCATCGAATGATTCGGCTGACAGTGGCAGCAGTGGCAGCAGTGGCAGGAGAAAAGACAGAAGTCGCTCACGAAACCATCGTCGCTGATTGGCCACGAGTGCTTGTTCTGTGGGTAGATGTGGGGGTTTTTGTTACATTGCCAGCATCGCCTAACCTAGCTGGGTATCTCTCGGGTTTGCCTAGGCAAGTAGTCCAGCTGGTAGCGAAGCAGAGACAAGCTCAGCTCTTGCTAGGTGCCCATCTGCTATAGCATACTGCCCTATACCTCATGCCTACCTAAGTATCTAGGTGCTTACAGTAGATCCCACTTGTTGCCTGTCAGGTCCAGAGTGTCCAGGTGGTCCGGGCGTTAGACAAAGCTTGTACTATGCCTATTTGCGTCATACTTATCAAGCGTTTGCAACATGCTGCAGCTCTCTCCAGCATGCTAGCCCAGAGTATTTCTGGCAAAATGCTAGCAATACTCGTTGGGCCTGTCTGCACTGTTAATCTTTCCATACTACCTCTAGTAGTTACTTGGAGGCGTTTAGACTCATTGTCCTGCTCACTCCGACAAGCTTGCTCTACAAACACACGCCTAAAAAAATAGATCAAACAGAGGTTCATATCTATCAAACAGAACACGCATCCAAGTTACCTATTGCCCAGCCGGCATCGATAGGTCAAGGCTAATTGATAAATGACTCTAAAGATACCACCGTTACTCCTCCAATGCACAGAGAGGATATCTTTCTTTGAATAATAGGCTTATATTCAGGTTTCATGCGTGTTGTATACTTCTGTTGTGCCACGAAAGGAGATGGCAGGAAGATGTTGCAATGAAAACCTGGAAGAGGCGATACTCTATATAATAGGTACAGTGCAGCATATCTTAGATTAACCCATCTCTTACAGCAGTAGTTCCCGACCAATGCAGTCATTTATTCATTCATTACCCATGCAGACTATACCTACTAAGTAGTACTCCCTTGGGCTACTATACCTTACAGTCCTATACTACCTTGTCGGTTACCTACCTAAGTAGGCAATATCTAAGGTATCCATGATCTAGTGTAATTCCTGGCACATGCTAATCCAGGTGGCACAGCAGCAGTTTTACTGCTAAGGACCAGTAGTAGCATGCCTCGGTACCTCGAGTACAACAGAACAGTTATAGTGCAGGAGGGCCACTAAATTGCTGAGTTGTGAGTGGTTCGTGCACAAATTTCCGTGCCGAGAAGACCGAATGTCCGTGGACAGGGATTCCCCGAGACTCCCGTTCACTGTGGAAAAGTCACTGGCCACTGGGCCAGGAAAGGAGACAGCGCGAAGAAGAAAAAAAAAACTGTCATGCGCGTTCCCCTTTTGATGGCCGTTTAATGACCCTCCCTGCTCGACCGCTGGAATTGAGTTTGGTTTATTTAACCTTCTTCACCTCCGGTCCTCTTTGCTTCTCCCCCGTCGGAATCCCCTTTGGGCTGATGAATGCGTTGTAGAGGTCTCCTTTTATAATTGTCCTTGTTACAGTTCTTCTTGTCGCTCCTTCAATCTTCCGTTTTTTCACCACATCGGCCTCTACTTTCGCTTACGCCTTTACATTTTACAACCACAACACCACAACACCACAACACCACAACACCACAACACCACAACACCACAACACCACAACACCACAACACCACAACACCACAACACCACAACACCGACACCCTCGGCCTCAGCACGCGACCATCACGCACCCTGCATCCGTTGGTTCACGGACACGACGCACTATACGCCGCCGACAACATGGCCACCCCAGCGCCCGCTGCACTGTGGGAGTCTCTCCCCCTCCCTACTCTCGACAGGCCCTTCGGTGTCCCGCTCTGGCCGTACTTTAGCAAGGCCTTTGAGGCTGTCGTTGGTTATCCTGCTGACGACTTCCGATTCGTTGCCGGCAAGACCCCATTGTCGACCCTGAAAGAATCGCTCATCTTCAGCGTCGTCTACTACTCCATCATCTTTGGCGGTCGCGCGTGGATGCGTAATAGGGAGGCCTTCAAGCTCAAGACCCCGTTCTTGATTCACAACTTTATCTTGACCTCTGTCAGCGCCATCTTGCTCGCCCTCTTCATCGAACAACTCGTACCCACTGTTGCCCGACACGGTCTCTTCTACGCCATCTGCGATGCCGACGGTGGCTGGACCCAGCCTTTGGTTGTCTTGTACTATGTATGCTTCGAATGCCTCCGGCTTTCTACCCTAGCTCTTGACCAGTATGCTAACTTTGCCTAGCTGAACTACCTTACTAAATACCTCGAGTTCTTGGACACGGTGTTCTTGTTCCTGAAGAAGAAGCCATTGAGTAAGCTCACGCTGCCACCAGAAACACTACTGTACTAGGATACTAACATGGGATCACCTAGCCTTCCTCCACTGCTACCACCATGGCGCAACCGCATTCCTCTGCTACACCCAGCTCGTTGGTTCAACCTCCGTCTCGTGGGTTGTCATTACCCTCAACTTGACCGTTCACGTTGTCATGTACTGGTACTACTTCCAGAGCGCCAGAGGAGTTAAGATCTGGTGGAAGGAGTGGATTACCCGTCTCCAGATTATTCAGTTCATCATCGACCTGGGTATGTTTAAACACCGATATACGTAGGCCGGAATGGGAAGATATATGCTAACCTCACTAGGCTTCGTCTATTTCGCGTCCTACACTTACTTCACATCCACCTACTTTACCTGGATGCCAAATGCCGGAAAGTGCGCCGGCGAGGAGTACGCCGCCTTTGCTGGTATTGGCACTCTCACCTCGTACTTGGTCCTTTTCATTTCCTTCTACTTCGCCACTTATAAGAAGGATCACAAGGCTCCAAGTTCGCGTAAGACCCTTCGCCGCATGTCGCAGGCGCCTCTTCCCGGCGCTCATGTTACTGAAACCCATGCACTAGAGAATGGACAGGCGAAGACCACAGGGTTGAATAAGGCTAACGGCACCACATCCCGCTCGCGAAAGGCATGAGGGCCCAGTTGTACTCGCCAGTGGCGAACCTGACAGCTGGGGTTCCAGTGCCATTCTTCCCCACTACACTACTTTTCTGCCTCTAGTAGGCTCTTTCGAGCTCTGTTCAACCATTGTATTAGTGGCATTATCACCAGGAACGATGTGATTGGCAACGGAGAATGTGATGGGTAGTGGGTGAGTACAACCTGGCGTTGCATTTGTAAATATACGGGGCAATAGGAGGTGTGCACTAACTGGAGTTTGGACGGTTGGACGATGATTAAAGCATATGGAGGAATCATACGGTTGCGAGCGGCACTTCTCGCTATGTCACATTACGCACGAGTAATACAGCTTCGAGCTCTGTCTCGGCTGTGGGCAACTGAAAGATTAGAGATGAGACTAGATAATACAATGAACGAAATAATACACACCAATGCAATTCGAGGAAGTTCGCCGCTCATAATCCAATTTAGAGGATCAGAAATGACATGCGCATAGACATCTAAAACAGGGGAAATCCCAACCAATCCGTGTCTCACATGGCACTAGTCTGCTATAAGCAGTCCGCTATCTACAACCCGCACCAAACGCGTTCATACAAATAGGGGGTTCAAAAGTAGTGTGTATCATTAAGGCTGCCCGAAGGAACTCGCGAGTCCAACCAACCCACGAGCAGAAAGTGTAGATGTAGGACGAAGAAGGCATGTAGAAAGACCAAGTACAGCAGCTACCATTATTTCGAGGAATATTTTATTAGAAGATGTGAAGCTATGTAAAGCAGCCGTGTAGCAGCCAGTAGTAGACACGCGCCCATCCACCCAAATCCATAGTCATGATTGAGCTCTTTTATCACCTGGTATCATCGATGCAAGAAAACGAGCCTTGAACGGCTGCTGTGCGTCGCGGCTCTCTCCCCCCCAGTTCCCAGGAGCCTGGAACCCCCATTTCGCATATCTCGCGGGTCATGTCACCGTCGACGTGCAGGTGGGGGTGTGGTGATGCTCGCAGCAACCCGGCTCCATCGCGGAGGCGACCGATCCACTCCCGCCACCACACGTAGCCATCCCATCCCATCGCACCCCGCGTCGCCAACGCGGACTCAAGTCCCTCTCTCCTCGCTCTCCTCGACCGTGCCGACGGGGGCTGGTTGGGGCCCTTCTTGCACGGGGCTCGGGGCCGCGGGGACGGGCGACGGGGTCTTGCCCGCAAGACTCTCGTTGCTCGCGACCTTGGTGTCGTCGCTGATTTCCCGCACGGGCGCCAGGCGCTCCTCGGTCTTGGGCGGAGCGAGCAGTCCAGGCTGGGGCTGCGGCAGGGGCTGGGGTTGGGGCTCAGCCGGGCCCGGAGACGATGGCTGCTCCTCGGGGCTTGCTATCGTCGTCGTTGCCGCTGTTGCGGTGGCAGCCCGTGCCGTCTCAGGCCTCTCCGACGGCTTCAGACGTCTGTCGACTCTCAGCACCGCCGTCGCGAGCCCGCGGACACCCGCCGCTATGATCTCGGGTCGTTCCCACGCGAGCAGGCCCGCGTTGCCGTCCGCGCGGCGGGTGTGCAGCACATCGTACCGCGTCGCGGCCCAGCTCGGGCAGGAATACACGGCTTTGGCGCCGTCGAGCACATGGTCGTTTCCGCCTCCATTGGCCACGAGGGCTTTCGGCTCGTCTCCGAGGAACACCGTCAGCGCCACGCGGGGGCGGGCTCTCGCGCCGCCGCTGCTTTTCTTCTTCTTCTTCTCGGGGTGGCGCGAGCAGTGCGCCCAGAATCGCAGCGCGGCCTCGGGCCCCGGGAGCCACGCGAGCTGTGTAAAGTTGATGATCTCGGTCGGCGCGAACTCCTTGCGCGGCGCGAGGAGCCGGAGACCCTTCATCACGAAGACGAGCAGGCCCGTCGGGGAGTCGCAGAGCGCGTACGATAGCGTGTTGGGCTCTGTGAGCCGTGGCACGCTGAGTCCGATGTCTGCGGCTGTCGTCGGCGTCTTCGATGGCGTGACGTGTCCGTTTTGCTTCAGCGCCGAAAGGTCCTCGGGGCGGTATCCGAAAACAGCAGCCTTGAATGCTCTAGCGATGGACCATTTCGCCCAGCCTATAGGCGTTTCTTGTAGTCTTGGGTGGGTTAGTGGTGGGGATATGAGATGGGTGCCGAGACACGAATCCGGATATTCCGTCGATAACCAGTCAGCGAGCTTAAAGTCGATCTGAGACGGTGAGAGCGCCCCCGAACCTGCATTCGTCACGAGGTAGTAGGGGTAGCCCAGGCGTTTCATTAAAGAGTCGAAGAGATCGGCTGTAGAGGATATGACGGGCGAGTTCGTCGGAAGTGCATCACTGAAGCCTAGGCCGGGCAGCGAAGGGATAACAAGATGAAAATGTTGGTGGTTCGCCTCTTCTGGCTCGGTGAATAGCTTGATTAGGTGGCCTAGGGAAGAGCTGGAGAAAGGGAATGGGGGTATCAATAATAGGGGTATCACATTTGCGCGTGATGAGCGAACATGGACAAATTGGATCCTGATGGGCGATTCCGATTGAGGAATCGTAAATCCAGTACGAAACTGTGGAAGAGCATTGAAGATCTCTTCTTGGTCCCGCCATCGATATTGCTCAAGCCTGTCAACGTTAGTACATCTACACGTAGCTATGGCAGGATTCTCGGCTTTTCGCCAGAGGCAATAATGGGTAACATATAGTCACTTATAGACATGACACGGAGCTTAGAAGATGCGTGTTGCTCACCAAAAGTCAATTAGCGGCTCAACCTGCGACTTGGGCTGCCACCAATCTTTGGACTTGGGCTCGTCGAGTTCATGAGGTAATCGCGCGATCTCCAGTTTCTGCTTAGTCAGATTGAGATATCGAGAAGAGACCTGTGAGCCGGACGAAATAGGAAATATCAGCCACCAATTCACGATTTGATCTAGTTGAGGCATCTCGCAACACGACACTCACATGTATCTTGTACGGCTTGACCTCTTCTGCCGTGACACCGTTGTCTCCTGCCGCCACAGGTTCCTCAACGTCGGTCGCCATGGAAGACGCGAACAGATAGCTCTAAGCTTCCCTCCCTATAAGCAGCGCCTAGTCCCTAAGGTACCTAGGTATGTAAGTAAGTATACGATCGGATAAGGAATGGCGACGCGGATAGATAAGCTGTCATGAACATGCCAAATACACATTAAAAAAAAGAGAGAATGAGAAGCTACTCCCTACTATGGTATGGTATCACAGCCGCATGCTGCTGCCGCACTCCGAAAAAAACGAACCCTCTCCGTCATTTAACTATATCTCGTTACGGGACCTAAGGGACCCGGGCCTGCTGACCTACTACCTAACTTAGTGGTCAGGGACCAAGGGCCAGGGGGGTGTCGTGGTGGCTTGACTCGGTGTGGCTAGAGCGAAGGTCGTACGTTGCCAAGCGCTGCCCCGAACGACTTAGCGCGCCGCGGCGCTGGGAGAAACAGGGCAGAAGCAGGGGCGGGCAGCGCAGATGTCGGGCAGAAGTCGGGTCTCGATCGCGGGCAACGGGCCAATCAAGTGGCGGTGCCCGCGCGTTCGAGAACATCCGTGTCCATGTGTGTCTCCATGTGTGTCTCATCTAGACAGACATAACTGCCCATCCACGAGCACAAGGACGAGCTTTGCATGCACTGAATCTTGCGTTTAACCGGGTCCGCGTGCAGGCAGTTGGATAAATCTCCGAATGTTTCTCCGTCGCATGGAGCAGAGATATTCACCGCTGGCAGCATCCCAAGAATTACGTTTCATCTTGAGATGGCTACATACCTCCTTGTATGCAGTTGTACACGTGTAAGTAGTGTGTACTGTAATATGCGAGCACGCTCATGTGCGGCTAGTAAGTACATTATCGTATCCACCGAAAGAGTCGCGGCGCGTTATTCCAGCTCCCAATATGCCGTGCCTTATACAAGGGCCGAAGCGGGGGGGGCCGGGGGTCCTGGGAGCTACCTAGAGATGGGCACAAGCACCTAATACAGGGAGGTGCTAAAAGCAGTGAAAGTGGTTTGGGGGCCATCGGCCGGCGCGTAACACATCCATGGATGTTAGTACCAGACCTATACATTTCCAGTAAGGTAACGCTGAAACAAAGCACAATGTTGGCACCGGCAGGATATCTACTACTTTCCTCGTCCAATAAATCCACTCGTCTACTAGAGCTGCACCAGCGGGCGGCTGAGCTTCCCGAGGATTGCGCACTTCCGGATTAGGTACTCCTAACCAGTACCTACTACCTTCTAGGTAACAATCTTGCTCCAGCTCCAACTTTGGAGCAAGTTTAAACGAGTGTGCGAACGTTATGAGCGATCTTATAGATACACACATCTTTCATAGCAGCAGTAATGTCTTGGCGGGAAACAGGCACTAGCCGGGAAGACCTTGCTTTATTTTAAGCTTTAAGCAATGCTTCAGGCCTGGATGTCTCCAGCGCAAACCTGCAATCTAGAGTATATTAGCACTCTGTTACGGTGGACTCCATCAGTGGGCTTATCAAAAAAAAGTTCAGAACAAATGAAAGGACTTCCACACCCCTGCCAAATTAACTCCAAAACTTGCCGTCGACTTATCATAGAGACTATAGCAGACAACATCTGTACTCAGCTTGAAGTTTTTGCCAAGACACCTGCGAAGGACTATTGCCGAGGGCGTAAACGGGAAAAGAGTGCTTTTAGAGGCTCTCATGTAAATGACGGCAAAACGGACACCGCGTTGCAATTGCGTTTGTAAGACCGCCTCGTGATGAAGACCTAGTGGGTAGACAAGAGATCCCAGCGAACATCGTGGCACCTCCAGAAGTGTAAGGTTACAGGCTTCCTAAACATCATAAAACAACCTTAATCTATGTATAAGTGGTGTATAACCACCCCCTAAACTATCTAGGTAGGTTATGTGGTGGTTATAATCCAGATATTCACCCGGACTATAAGACGGCAACATAACTAGCTACCTAAGAAACAATAGCAGGCCTTAGCAGAGCAATTGTGAGATTTATCGAACTTTTCGGTTTTTGCTTTTAATCGGAGCTCTTGTTTCTTGATGCACCTGTATTGTTGTTGTTCCCTTTACCTGTTCCGCGTCGTATAGGGCATCGGTTTCGTTGTCGCTGTAGCTAAAGTTATCGTTATTTTTAAGTTACCGAAAATGATCTAGTTCATTAGGTAGGTTCTAGGCCACATTTTTTGGTTTCGGATTCGTATATGTTATAATCCTCTTTATTTACGGTAGCAAGTCCTAGATTAAACGTGCCCTATAGAATGGCTTCTGCAATTCGGGGTTTTATGTTTCCATGTTTATTGTCGCCCTAACATCAGACTTCGGGCGTTCATCGTTGGGCACTATGGCGGGGTGTGCGTGGAGGAGCAGAGGGGGCCGGGGGGGGCAACTGCCCCTCAACCCTCTATATGTGCATAATATTCAGGTAACTGATTTCATTCACCCTGGCATTCGGTAGACAAGTACAGTAATTCCACCAACTCATATTTTCTATTAGTTATGCAGGAATCAATTGACTTACGTATCGCCGATTCTTACGCTTATGGCAGGACACTATGAATCCGTTGATTCCTCGGAAAATTACGGCCTATCACCTGATGATCTACGTCTATATCTCTCGACGTCTCGATACATATGAAATGCAGGGGTTAAGCAGGGAAGTGGGATTGTAGACACCAGTTAGGTTCTAATACAGAGTAGGGAGCCTCCTTCATTCAACCCAAACGCCAATCGGATTCAAATATGTTACAATACTGATCAACTACCTATTTCATTCATTAATTATTCTTCTCCTTCTTCGTTGCCGGTCCACCATCGCCACTGCAACATACAAAGTCAACAGTGTTCATTTCGAACAAGGTGGGCGGAACCCTCATAGGAGCTAAATCGGTCTCGATTCGAGCACTTACGAGCACTTTGCACCAGAAGATAGTCTCCATAGTGCCGAGTATACCAATGACAGTATACACAACGAACTTGGTAACGCGATTCATGCCGAGGTTATGAAAACTGACTTTGAAGTCCTCTTCTGATGGTGGTGAGGGCTGTTGGTTGCCCGGCCTTGAATGCAGAGATGATTCATTCTTGCTAGTATTGGGGGTAACATCTCTCCTAGCCGGCACACAAGTAGAGAAGAGGCGAGAACCTGTCGTGAAGCTCGCTCTCGATCTAATATTGCGGCGTGTTATCGTGAACTCATCGATGCGTTTCGGGACACGGGCTGAGGCCAGGGGTATAGTATGTTTGTGTGTAAGTGGTGCCCCTCTTACGGCAGCCTTGGCAGTCATCATTGCCAATGGAGAACTCATTGCGACTTGAATAAGAAAAAAGATTTGTTAGTACGGAATGCTTCAAGAGAAATGACTAGACGTAAGGGGATCGCAGCGCTGTCTTATATACACGGTTACATATTCAAATAGTTCTTCAAATGTTCGTTGTCATATGCCTAATGACCATCGAGTCAAATCCATTCATACCGAAACATGCGGATACGCCGTATTCATATTAGCGGATAATCCGATGCGTCATATTTCTGCTTAAGCAATCATTATATTTAGCAAGGGTTACTCTGGTTAAGAACATAACTATAGCTTATTTCATTATACCCCTGTTTGTTGTTTATCCTAGCACCCTACTTTTCGTCACCGTGTCTTTTCTTCTCTCCTACCGAATACCAGTTTGCGACCATAGCTTTGTTCTCTTTACTTAGCCAGTCTAGGGTAGCAAAAGAGAGAAAAGGAAGTCAAAATCTAAGAAGCTAAGATAAAAATTGAAGAAAAATTGAATTTCTTCGCTAAAAGATTTGCTGTGGCCGAGACTCGAACTCGGTGCCCAAGCAGGCTTGTTTCAAATTACTGGGAAGCTTGGATGTTGCCCTTACACCACCACAGCTATTTAACAGATCGTGATCGATTCTGTCCAGTGTTGTTCGTTGGGAAAAGATCTTACAATGTGGTATATAAACCCCTCATGGCTGAGGCAGCTTGGCGTCAATAGGTCGTAATCAAAGCGGGACCGATGTGGGTCCCGGCGCCGTGCGACGCCGGGTAACGGGGCACGCTAGCCTAATATGGTGCTAGCGAAGCTGAGTCTTCTCTGATTGGCCAACGATTACCCGACGCATATCACAGAAAAGATTGTCCTGGATTTAGTCCTAGCCGGGGTTTACACTAGGAATGCTGGACTGGAGGCGGGTTTGAAACCACCAGTAACCCCACCAGCCTCTCGCCAGATCAATACGTACCAGGTCTCCAACACCTTGGATCAGAATGACCAGCACTTTCCAAGGTCCACTACGAGCATGAAGCTAGCTACCTTAATGACACACGACTTCAGCTCAATCCTGCCTATATTAATTTGCATCATATAGCGTGCACCTACACACACACTACCAAGTATCTCGCCGGCCGGATACCTATCAGATATTCCAACGAAAACTAAGATATTGCAGATATCGCCTCACACTCGAGCTGTTGCCACACTCTATACCCCAACCAACCAACGGCCAACAACCAACCAGCACAACAGCCCACTAGCCCACCATGAGCGGTGCCAGAGGCGGCGATAAGATCGACAAGATCATCGCGCGACTGCAGCAGCGCATAAACGAGGGCCAGTTCTACGAGGCCCAGCAGCAGACCCGCGTTGTCGCCGCGCGATACACCAAGGCTGCCAACTGGACCGCCGCTGTCGACATCCTCTACAATGTCGCCCAGTCGCTGCTGAAGGCCGGCCAGGGCGGCAGTGGCGGTGATCTCTGCGTCTTGCTCATCGACACCTACAAGCAGGCCGAGCTCAAACCCGACGCCGCAACTAAGAGCAAACTGCTGACGTGCTTACGTTTGTTTGACAGCGAGGAGCCCACGCGCAAGAAGTACATTGGGGAGATAATATCGTAGGTTCAGACCAACTTGTTCTATTTTGTCCCTGGATTGTGTTCTAGCTAGGGGTGGTAGTTATGACTATGGGAATGTGCTAACACGGAAGTCTCCCACAGATGGTCCTCGAGATTCGGCGACTACCCCGCAGGCGACCCTGAGCTCCACCACGTTGCCGGCTCCCTATACGCAGAAGAGCACGAAGTTTATGACGCCGAGAGACATTTGATGCTAGGCACCAAAGAGTCAGCCGAAGTGCTGGCCCGCTTGGAGTACGAGTGGTTCAAGGAAGACGAAGCACACACGGCTGCGCTCTACGCCGGTCGAGCGGTCTTGCCCTATCTGATAACGGCGAACGTCCGGGCCGCCAACACATCCTACCGCGTCTTCACCGACGCACTGAACGAGGACAAGGAATCCCAGCTTGGTGTCCAAGACGTGAGCAGCAACAGCGACGACCTGCGTGTATTCCCAAGCATCCCACTCCTCAATTTCCTCGGCCTGCTATTACTTGCCATTCAGCGAGGCAGCCCGGATCTCTACAGGCAGTTGACGGCCAAGTACTCCAGCCATCTGAAGGAGGCAGAGATGTGGAACGAGGCACTAGAGATAATCTCCGAGATATACTTCGGCATCACGAAGCCACGACAGAGCAACCCCCTGATGGATATGATGAGTGGTTTCTTTGGCGGCGGTGGTGCGGCAGGTGGGAACCCGAAGAAGCCCGCCGTCAAGGCTCCGTCATCGACCTCGGCCTCGTCGTCGATGCCCGCGCCGGAGGGCCTAGATTAGTCGAGTGGTACGGGGCCAACTATAGTATAGACAGCCGGCATAGAGATAATAACGAACAGTACCTCTCTTGACCATGATCAATGCACGCGTGGTGGTTCTTCGGCCTCGTACATCCAGTTGTCTTCAGCCAATGCCGCTACCTGTGCCCTCATGCTGGCCTTGAGGGCCTCGAGCACTTCTGCTTTCACCGTCAGCCTCGCGCCTTGGCATGAATCCACGCCCATTTTACCTTCAGGGTGTGCAGGCATGCGCGTGTGGTTTATCTGGTGGTGCCGGACAGCCTCTGCCAACTTCTGCCTCTCTCCTGCACACACAAAATCGTAAGTACGGACCACTTAAACTTTAAACTCTCGCACCAGGAAAAGATGGGGCGAGCCAGGGGACGAGCTAGGGTGCGTACGTTCATTCTCCTGCGCATCGTCGAGCGCGGCCTCCTCGTCCGGGTCGTCCAGCGGCGGCGTGGGCGGGTCCCCGACCTCGAACTCGCCGTTCTTGTCGCGGATCACGATCTCGGAGGTCTCGGACAACACGTCGCCGTCGAAACGCATCGCCTCGCCCGAGTTGGACGAGGAAGACGTCGTCGTCGTCCCGCTGTTGGCCGTGCCCTCGGTCGGCGTCGGCCGCCGCGTGAGGTGTCCCTGGAATAGATTCCGCCGCACGCCTGCTGCGCTCGCCGCTGCGCGTGTTAGACGGCTTGCGACTGGGCGCAGGTTCGGGGGCGGCGCGCGATCAGCCATGATGGAGATGTGGTTGGCGGGGTCCGCGTGGTATCGTGTTGTGTTGTGTTGTGTTGATGAGCTTCGCGCTCTGTTGGTGGTAACGATATTGGTTTTTGTAGGAGTTCAGCAGCTTGGAAACACAGTCGTCGTTGAGGGTTTGGTTGTTATGGTATAGGTTGGATGGATGCAAGCTTGTGATTCGCGGTACGGATGGACGAGTGGTGGTGGGGGCCTGTTGTCCTGGTGGGATAGCCCATTCGCTACCTAGTACCTAGGTACCTAGGCGTGCCCCACATTATATGTCAACCGGCGTGTTTTCTCTACTGGGCAGCGCTTTCAATAATATTCAAGAATAGGTACGTATCTACAGTAACCTTAGATTTCACGACACTACCTACCTAGGTACCTAGTAGTATATATTAAGTCCCAACTCCACGACATAAAATATTCGGGTTGTGCACGTGTATCCATTTCTGCAGATATGCGTAACTCGACCCATGTGGAGATAGGTAAAACCTCGTTGAAAATCGTCTGCCCACCTAGCACGTTCTCCAATACTGTTTGATTCGGTTTTGGCGGCACAGCTACACAAGGGGAGGATACACCTCTATGTCTTCAAGGATTTGGTCGTATTCGCATGGCTTGTTCTAAAATTCGAGGTGTTCATCACTTTCACGCAGCAGCTTCTCACACACACCAATTAGTAGATATCTGGTAAGAAATGTGTCGTTGGTGCGAAGAATACGATCCTTGTTCTGTGTAGCCTGCTCTTCTATAGCTGCGGGCTCATGCGAATTACAGATTATAATATGCAATGGGCGGCAATTCCCCGTCATTCTCGGGGCCTTGTGTTAAATACCTAGTATTATAAGATGCAAGATTCGGAAAGATCAATGAAGTCACAATGGAAACAGAGGAAATAGGAATGGGGCGTTTGATTGGGCGGAGCCACCTACCTAGGTACTTCAGTCCCCAAGGTAGTGGGGCCTTACTAGGTACCTAGGTAGCCTCCCATGATTCCATCCATAGGTACCTTTAGGGAAGCTACCTGAGGTAGTGCATGTTTTATGACATATAGCCTAACCTAACCACGATCCATTGTCAACACAACCCTTTATATGAGAGCTTCTCGATTCTCGGTTCCATCTGCTTGAGATTATCCGTGGAGTAGGCGGAGCTGCGAGAATGTCCTCGCCGGTCTTCAACATCCAACCGATTGGCCGTTTTAACGGCGAGAGCGAGCCAGTAAAGCGACCCAAGGTACAGACAGCCTCGATGAGATGAGGCTGAAGGCCGAATTAGATGCCTCAATTCCTCTACGCTCTGCCATCTATCTTGCTACATCCTATCTTATAGCTGATATTTTTCTTAAAAAAGGAAATCGCATGCTTTTCCTACGATGACAAACACGAGTTTCATCTCGACGACTCATCGTTGCAGTGGTACTACCCTCCTAGATTGGGAGCAGATTTGTCTAAAGGGTTTGACAAGTTCGATAAACACGATGAGTCTATAGATGAGCATCTAGATAGCTTGTTGAAGGCTATCGCAGCTCATGAGAAAGAAGAGGGAAAGAAGATTGATGCCAACATCGTTACATGGCGTGGGATGATGACCAAGGTCAATACTTGATTCCTCATTCCTCATTGACCCGATCAACGAGGAGCTAATCGCATCCCATAGATAATGTCGGCACCATTCGAAGACAGAGACGGGTATGTCAATAATTATATGGGCGATGATAGGACACAAGCCTGACTGGTTTGTTCATGGTAGCTTTGAGATGAACGCAACGCTCTATCAAGTGTGTCGGTCTACCAGTATTTTTCGGGGACGTCTCAGCTAATCTGCTTCAAGGATTGCATGTATGGCCCTACGTTTAGCTATGCCGGTCAAGGCCAGCCTAAATTAATAGTGGTACAGCTTCATCGAGGATAACCATGAATTTAAACAATTCTCCAAGGAACAACAAAACAAACAGCAACGAGGCCGGCGAGGCCAATTCTCACCGGAAGTTATGACTTACTGGGGTAAATTAATACAGATTTGCCTGCTTTCTTTCCCGGCGGCAAGACTAACTCAAAAATGTAGGCTACAAGTTTGAAGCACTGTCTTGCCTGCCACGGCCATGGGGTGAAGTGAGCCGCGAGTTTATTGAACATCGCGATGAACGTATCGTCAGCAACAAAGCGCAATACTGTTCTGTTGTCCGCACGGGCATAGGCAAGACGGTCCTGTGCCTAGGTGGCGAGGTCGACGCCAGTATGTCTTTCTGAACCGTAGTGGTCCTAGTGATATCATACAGAAGAAACACTGACCCTGTGATACTTCAAGTCTGGGATTCTAAGCCGACGCAGAAAGGCGCGCCAATCAATTGGATCGAGCTGAAGACAAGTGCTGAAATCCGCGACGACAGAAGCATGAACAATTTCGAGCGCAAACTCATGAAATTCTGGATTCAGTCTTTCCTTCTTGGCGTGCCCAAGATTGTTGTCGGCTTCCGCTCACAGAACGGCATTCTTACCAAACTCGAGGAGATCCAGACAGCATCGATTCCGACGACCGCGGCGAAGCGCGGCGTGCGCAGCTGGGACGCTAATATGTGCACTAATTTTGCGAGCGCATTTCTCGACTGTAAACCCCCTAGCCGCGCTCATCACATGCATAGCTACTTAAGTTAAGTAACTAACTTGAACATAGGGCTGAGAAACACGATCAATGATGAAGGGGTTTGGAGGATCAGTAGACGAGCTGGTTCATCGACCATCGAGGTTTTTAGGGTCGAAGAAGCTGGACACGGTAGCATCCTCACAGAGGAATTCATTAATTGGCGGATCAAGCTAAGTCTGAGCAGCAACAGCGCCACATAACCAGTCCTCGCCCTGGTGTATCAAGATTTTGCTTGCCAAATATGCCCCCTTACCCGAATCTAAAAAACGCCATGCGCACTCTATAGATACCCCTGTTGATCGGTCTTATCCTAGCTCTTTCTATTTATACTGAATTAGTAAATCTAACGATCATGCTTGTAGATCCACGTCTAGTTTTCGTCGAATCGGGTTGAACGTGCTTGCGCTCGCTGCTGTGCTATAGGCAACTTCCCTCGCCTTGGGGTCTATGCTGCTGTGATCAATCTCGAAGGCCATGTGGCTGAAGAAATTATACACCTATTCGTGAAACCATGTTAGTAACTCGTGGTGCGTAACGAGTACTCAAGTTACCAGAGTTTAAACGTACAGGCTTCCCATGCCATCTCCCACCGCCAGGCTCGAACCATCCGAGATGTCCCCCCAGAGATGTCGTGCAGAGAACCGTGTATGGGTTCTTCGCAGCCTCAGGGTATGGAAGGCCCATGTTGGCGGATATGGGGTCATCTACAGCATTAATCGCCAGTAGAGGAATCCGCACTGAAAGAAGCGTGTCCACGCTCGACGCGTCCCGGTAGTAGGCATCTTCCGTCGGATACCCCCACGTGGGACATTGATAAGCCCTGTCAAACTCATAGAGGTACTTAACCTTTGAGAGCTCTGATAAACTGACTTCGCAGTATTTTTCTATCTCCGCCTTGTTATTGTTTACTAGGGTTCTAAGAGACGCTAGACATGGGGTTAGCAAACCAAGAGCTAGTAATTTTCAAGGGATTGAATAGATCATCTCTAATCACTTACTGCCGAGGGTCTTTAGGTATATTTCGTGTCCAATCCACGTGCTTTTCAATACCTTGTTACCTATCTCTAGATTCCAGGGACTCGAAATAACGACGGCTGCTTTGAATTGACAGTCTGCGCCTTCTTCGCCAATGTACTAGTGGAGGGTTAGGCGTCGCATGGCTTCAGGATACGAGAAGGGTAGTTACTCACGTTTGTCAAGATGTTTGCGCCTAGGGAGAAGCCGAGGCCGAAGAGTGGACGATTGGGGTACACTTTTCGCAGCCATTTAATCATCTATTTCACGGAATGAGCCAACGCAGGGGGCTAGTATGAGTCGTCAATGGAAATCATGACAGACCTGTCTCGTATCCCAAGTCGCACGGGCGTTGTAAAATAACCCGCTCGTGATCTTGCTCTTGGCGCAGCCCCGCGAGTTGATGACGCAGATCTCCCATTTACCGTCTTCGACCAGCGACTCGATCGCATGTCTCAGATACACCTCATGCGAGCCTCCCGTGAGGCCATGCAGAACGACGAGCATAGGCCGGGTGTCGTCCGAGCTCATGCCTGCGAGCTCCTCCTTGCTGAAGTACGTGGTCCGCGGCGGCAGGGACGCATCCGAGTCGGCGGATGGCTCCGTCACGAAGTCAACGGCGAAGCTGCCCTTGAACTTCTCGTTGTCGGCCTCGAAGATACGTCTCTTGTAGTGGATGGGCGGGCCGTGAGCCTTAGTCACTGTCCACACTGTCTGCAGATGCCCGTTGAAGAGCAACGGGTTGAGGTTGCATGGCGGCACCGTGTCTCGGCACACCTGCAGAAGACTCGTCGCATTGCCTTCTTTGTCCCTCAGCGCCAGGGACTTCAGCGCCGTCGTGAACTCGATCTTGGCCTGCCCGAACCACTCCATCTTGACCACCGGATGCTTCGGTGAAACCTCAATGCTCGGTTAGGATTTCGCAGGTGTACGTCCACAAGTAGGATTTCTAGCCTCGATGAAAACTGGTCTAACGCTAAGACAAACAACGTAGAAGGAAACCGTGACAAGAGCCTTGAATTATCTACAGTAGGGTTGAGCAAGGTGTCTGTCTGTTTTAGGTATCTAGATAGATATATGACTGGCTTACACGGACATTTTGGCGGCCCCACTTACCTAGGTGCCTCGGTCGAATAGATCAGTAGACTATGCCTAGGTAAATGCATACACATAGTACCCAGGTATATACTGTATGTGTCTGCTAAACTTAAATTTGGGCTATTGACAGGTCGTTGGAGGTGTCATCCGTCTAGTTTCTTCACTCACTTAATACACAACATCCTAATCATGTATCTTTTACCCAACATCAATAGCCAGGCGAATCTGCTCGCCCTGGTATCTACTAGTAACTCTACGTAGATATTTAGGTAGGTACTCACACCTACAAAAGCTCAGACAAATGATCGTTAAAGTGCTATGAGCCTAGTCTGTTCTGGGTAGCTGTCTATCGAGCCAGTAGAATCACATGACTCGGGTGTGGGAATCGAAGCGCGGCGCGCGCCTCGTCCCCACTCTTACGAGGCCAAGTGATCCGACCAGCGCAGCGACTTATCGGTGGACCAACGACATAATCAACCGACCACTACGTACACCGTTTATACTCAGCGGCGACACGGGCGAACAACCAACGTATAGGCGGCCGACGAGCAAACTCGAAAGCCAAACGCGGAGATGGTATAAATGGCGCTGGAGGACGCGGAATTATGACCTATCCCGGCCCCCTACCCCATGGCCAACAGCTGGGGTTCAACCAGCAAAACCACCATCAATATGGCGCCGAATCGCACAACGCCTGGCCAGGCCCGCCGCATGTGCATGTGAATAGTACTCAGCATCAACAGCAGCATCAACAACATCAACAGCAACAGCATCACCAACAGCACCAGCACCAGCACCAGCAGCAACAGCAGTACCAGAATGGCATGACTTTTGCGCCCGCCGTTCCTCAGCCCATATACTCCCACCCGACTTCGCAACAGCCTCAAGTACCGCCGCAAGGAGTCCCCTTCGCGCACCCGCAGCAACACCGGCAACATCAGCACTTCCCACCCTCGCCACAGCAGCAGCAGCAGCAACAACAACAGCAACAGCATACGGGCTATCAATTCCACGGCTACGAGCCTTCCTTTGACCAGCGGCCATATGTCCAGCCTCCGCCCCAAAACGGTATGCATCCGTCCGCACACCTGATGCCACCGATCCAACAACAGCCCATCCAGTCTTCAAGTCACTATGTCCAACCACAGCAACCGCACCGCCCTCCGCCGCAACCGTTGCCTATAGCACAGCAACGGCAAGCGCAGCAACTACCGCAACGAATGGACTGGCAACATATGCCACCCCCCGTCTCCGTTGCCTCGTCCTCACCCGCCTCATATCAAGCCGTTCAAACCCAGTCTCAAAACCAGACTCAAAACCAGAACCAGCATCATATGCCACCACACGTGAACTCGCCCGTGCCTATCCCCGTGCCCGTGCCCGTGCCCGCCCATTCGCCACAAATTCAACATCAGCATGTCAACTCGCCGATCATGCCACATTCGCCTCATCCTCCGGCTCATGCCATAGCGAACAACCAACATAGGACGCCCAGCGTAAGCGCTCGCATCGAACAAGCTGCTAGAGTATCGGCGAGTCCACGCCTAACGTCCCAGAACGTCACGAGAAGCCCAAGCGTTAGTTCTACGAGATCACCCGCTTTAGCACCCGCCCTGATTCCGCATATGGATACCACCTCGCTCTTGATTTGTACGGCGGAAGAGTTCTTCACCAAAGCCCGAAGAGGGGTTCGAGACGTGGCAGCGACTCTAGATGAGCGAAGTGTACATGACTATCAAAAGTTAATTGCGACGGGCCTCGCTTGTCTCGAGGTTGCAATCGGGGGTAACAAGCTGTCTCCACGTTTAGAGGCCTTAGCCCGACTCCGATATGCTAATATCCTGTGCACTGAGACTAACAATGTCATGGAAGCGGAAACCGCCTTAACCAAAGGCATCACTCTTTGCGAGAGAGTATGTAACCCTGCCAACGGCCTGCCATAACACGTATAAGCTCACAGGTCGCAAAACAGAATCGATTTGCCGATCTTAAATACTGTATGCATTTCCTGCAAGTCCAGTTGCTATTTTCCCAACACAAAGAAAAGGCGGCCCTAATTGCTGTGGATGCGCGGATTCGGGATGCCGAAGTGTAGGTTGTCTCGCCCTACGGATAAATTGCTATATCTGACTGTCTTCGCAGGGTAAAACATACCCACTGGGTATACGCATTTCGCTTTCTAAAAACATCTTTCTACTTACAATCTCTTAACCCGACGGAGGCCCATGCATTAGAAAACCTGAGAGCAATCGCTATATTAGCCAGTCAAAGAGGCGACCGTCCCATTTTTGCCGTTGCTTCTTTACTCGAAGCTCTAAGTCATCTCAGAGCGATGAAGGATGATGCCATTGTGCGTATTCAGGCTTGTATCGCCCAGGCTTCCAAGTATCAACTAGAAGACTCCATGTCTATCATGCAGTTAGATGTGCTACAGCTTGTCTTAGATCTCGCTTGTAGCCTACAGCAAAAGTCGCCCCACATGATTTCACAAAAGTTGAAGGCTTTGCAGGATAAGATGGATGCGTCTATCAAAAATACAAGCTGGAGCTTTCAGGACAGGCAACTCCTGCTCCCAATCCATAAACAAGCTATGAACCAGCAAATTATCAGTCCAGATACCTCAAGTATAATACGTCCAGGCGAAGATGGTGACGGCTACGACTACCTTGCTATGTCGTTCTGGAGTAAACTGGAAGCCTTCACGACTACGTGAGAAACACCCCATGCATGTCCCCCGATCGTCACTAATGTAGGTCGCAGATATACATATAGCGGTCTCGCTCTCCTGTATCAACAGCCTCGCAGTGACAAAAAGCTGTTTTCTCTTTGGGAAGAAGCTTTGAGTCAATTGCGAAAGAGTAAGTTATGAATTAGCCTACGGTTCTCAACTTATGTTTTCTAATTCTCAAGCTAGACCGCGCCAAAATAAGGGGTTTCGCTCATTGTCTAGAAGATGCAGTACAACACGTGAACTGGGAAGCGGAGGCTACATGTTACCTGCATATTCTGCGCGGCCTACATCTAGCCACTTCTACGAAATGGGATGAAGTGAGATACTGTATCACGCAACTAGAAAATATGGTAGCACCCACATCCGGGACCACGGTGGCACTCTATTCCATGTATCTTGCGGGTGTCTACCACCAGGGGACCGGAAACCTCGAGGCTGCTATTAATATCTACAGTCATCCAAATTTCAGTCTTAACGTCAACGAGAGACGAGGGGGCCATCCCAAGCCAGCCGAATCCGAGGTGGCCTTATTAACAGCTTTCAATCTGATATGGATCATGCAGGATCCAGCCTATCGGAATGACCAACGCACGCAGGAATTGCTTGAGCAACTACGTCCGCTCTGTACGGAACACTCTAACATAGAAATCCGTACAGCGTACAACCTTGTCATGGCCGCCATCCAGACGAATCCTCCGATCCCGATGACCGCCGTCAAGACACACATCTCAACTGCATTAAGCAACGCTAAGAACTTGGCTGATGTCCACACGCTATCCATCGCGCTCAACCTTATGCGAGCTAAGCTCTTCCAAAGTATCGTCGGCGACCAAGCGTTGAAAAGCGCAAAGGCTGCGTCGACTCAGGCCAGAAGGAGCGGCAATACGCTATGGATGAGCGTGGCGGATGGTATGCTTTCGCAGAGCTTCGAGGTACAGGGCGCCATGCTCGAGGCACAGAAAGTGTGGCATGACGCCACCCATTTTGCCAATCAGGCCTTGAGAACGAGTAGTGTCTGAGGAAACAGCTGTCGTCGTGGTGTCGCGATTGCGGCTTATCAGTTGAATGATATGATTGATTGGAAGTGTAAAATTCTGTATGATACGAGGGGCCTCGGGGTGTTGGCTGTTGGGTCGGGACGGTCAGTTGAATCATATTTGCATGGCATAATGGGCGTTATGAGGGACTACGGCGAAAAAGAGACTTGCGTGTCCTCGTGTGTTTTTCACGCGGTCATGAGATACCCTTTTGTTGTTGTCGTCAGCGATACGGTTTGTTGTTATTACTATGGTGAGGATCACTATAAACCGAGAACGATTTAGGTTCCGTTGGTCTTCGTTGACTGGGAAATATATGGTACTCCAAGTGTCGTCACCATTGCTACTGGATACCCTAAGTTGACAATTTCTGGTGATGAAGTGTATTAGAGGTGCTTAGTTCCTATTTTGCGCTTTTGGATATACTCGTGTTTGCCAATTGGTGGTCTGTACACTTATTCTAAGGGCCCCCTGGTGGCCTGACTGGACTGACTGGATTGGGTATGCTATTGGTATGCTCTATAGAGGACTGGTTCCTGGACTGGTTTGGATAGGTAGCCCGAGCACCTCGGCTTGGTCACTCGTACCTAAGCTGCTAGGTAATTATCAATCATGAACAATCGTACGAGTTCTCGCCTAAAGTTCACCTTCAACAAGGATGTCTGGTTTCTGTTACACGCGCTCTTAGCTGTGCCTGCATTAGCAACTACGCGCGCACCCCATGGCAGTGAAGCTGTGCTCGAGCTGGAGAGCATCCCCGGCTTCAGTAGAGGGTTTCGCTTGAACTTATATTGAGAATGTTTGGCACGCTACGCAATCCGCATCGAATCGTCTGTAAACTATGCTAGAAATACTCTTTTAGTTATTCTACATCATCCCCTAGAGCCTTGCTAGAGAGACGGAGAGTTCAAGGATTGTTGAAACGCTAGATGTGTGTGCACCATTAGTCGCCCTTTCGCGCCAGCCCTTCTATTCGTTTAGCAGCAGGCCTTCTGACACATGTTAGTATGGATATCAGGCCAGGTCTCGTGAGAGTGGCTGGTACCATATACCAATGAACCCCCCACGTACTTGTAGATAACCAGCCTCTCGACAACTCCAACCCGCCTACACTACTGGAGAGTGGTGAATTGAAAGGTCATGTAACGGTTACATGAGTATCGAGTAAGCGCCCTTGTGCCTGTTGAATCCCATTTCCCTTCATAAGTCCTTAGGTAGCAAATGTCGGTGAGAGCCGAGACTTGCTTCCTGTATGAATGTATGTAAGCGTCCTGCAGGCGAACAGAGCAACTATTATTTTATCTGGCCTTTGATAGGACTTGGTTGAATCCACTTGCTCTTGTCGCAGATGCGAGTGAGCCATGTCTCTTTTCTAATCTTGATGGGTTGGCTAGCAACTTCCCAGTTCATTTCCTCATACATTAACTGCCTTCGATGCATTTCTTTCCCCTCTTTCTTTATAGCCTCACGAGTCAAACTATCATATGGTCCCGCTAAAGGATTGTGGTCGTGACACCAAGTTTAGAACAGTTCTTTGCCTTTTCAATCCTTCGAGGCCACGGTGACAGTACGTATATGATCCTTCTTTAGAGTGATCGATTTTACTGGTTGAATACCGTCGAATGTGGTAGTGCAGCACTGTCTGCCGGGAGACAGTGGGATCCTTTCCGGCAGGCCCCTTCGCTAGGCAGCGTGACGGCTGCCCTTGGACGCTCGTGCGTACATTGGGTTGCATAGAGCTGATACACTTGCGTCCGGGGCATGGAGGACAACCGGCATGCAGCCAGTTGGCCGTCAACCAACCTGGATGATCCAAGCGATCTATAGTACATCTAAACTTCATGTTTTTGTTCTAGGCCCGTCTTTCTCATCTGGCTTGTGATGTCGGTGGGTGGTAGTTAATACCGGTAACGCAAAGCTTGGATATAAATTTAGGAAAGTTTAGTCGGGAGGCGTAACTAGCGCACACCGGCAAAGCGGTTGTTTACCGCAGATTGACAATGCTGTATATACCACCCGCCTATGTATTCACTTTCCTAACCTATGTAAGATACCTACCTAATCCTGGGTTCTCGGTAGGACCATATATACGCGCACAAAGCCTCAGAAAGCAGCAGTGAGGCACCAACACTAACATAGTACAAGGCACAGCCGATCCTCCTCCCTATGTCTGGTCTGATACGTAAACATACGGGGACGGCATTCATTTCAAGAAACCGAGATCCACGTTTATGCTGTGAGACAATGCTGTCATTACCCAATCATAGCACTGCAGATGTGAGGCGAGGGTGTTTGTGCTCCCTCGCTTCAGCAGGCCCCATTCTCCCTTGAGCCAAACAACTTGTATAGCCTATGCAAGATTGTCTTGCCGAATCTACAGTGTATGGTATGGCCAGATATATTGGAGGGGTCCCGGACAGGATGGATCGTCAAACCGGTTTTTGCTTCATGTCACATTCAATGAATACCTACCAGCACCTGCAAGTTGGGACCCTAGTAAGGGAGGACTGTCTATCTGTCGGTTCTGGCTTGCGTATTTGTATCGTCATGGGCGGTTATGTCGTTGGCAGGCGGACTCCCAGCAAGCGTGATCAGACATCTGACGATGAGGAGCAGGATGAGGATGATCTATCTGTAAGAACTACGCTAATATGGGACCAGTGCATAGTGCGTGCGGCGTGGCTTGAGACCATGAGGTCCGATGACCCTGAGCCCTTTTTGGCGTAGGTTGCGTATACTACACTGCTACGTTCGCAGTCAGGAAGGATCCTAATGGTTGCTCACGAGTCCCGACACGTGTACGACAGTCTGTTGCTAAGGCTTCGCAAGATATACCCGTTGCATATGAGAGCTGAGAGAACGCCAGCCAGCCGCTATCACACACGCCGTCATACATAACAATTTCCAGAGTACACTAGGTAGCGTAGTGTGCGGCCCAGCTATTTGCTGCAAGGTTGTGGGCGATTTACTTTGCCATGGAATCGCACCAAGCCACAACATCCAACGGACGCTTGGGACCAGAGGGTGAGCTACAATAGTCGACATGCCACACGGACGTAGACAGGGGACACAATACATACCCTTACCTACTGTACTGTACACGGCAATTATTCCCTCAATTAGTAACCTGGGCGGAAATTCACCACGTTCTTTCGACATAATTGATTAGGGGATTCCCCTTTCTGTCCTCCCCTGATCCCTGACGCCTACACTACTGTAATGCCTGGGCTGACTTGCGTTGAATTGAAGGGGGAGGGGGGGAGGAGAGCTTGTCGGGATCGCTTCGGGCCCCCCTGGCAGAAGCACACAGACACCGAGAATGCCTGCTTCTTGGGTTAATATATTCACCGCGCTCTCGATCTGCCGCCTAAGAACTGGGAAAGGAATAGTTCCCCCGATCTAACGGTCATCTTACAGCGCGGACTTGTACTTATTTCGGCCGAGCTTAATTATATG
The DNA here is from genome assembly GCA_005188305.1 of Xylaria sp. BCC 1067. Lineage (NCBI taxonomy): Eukaryota > Fungi > Ascomycota > Sordariomycetes > Xylariales > Xylariaceae > Xylaria > Xylaria sp. BCC 1067. The sequence goes on from SSCS01000001.1 coordinate 3,237,119, forward strand.
CCTATAGTAGACTAGGGACCCGATGTCGTTAAGTGTACTGTATTAGTCTACTTACTCAAGTAGGCCTTGTGCAGTGCCGCATATTAAGCTTGGCTCAATTTCTAAGAATAGGATGTATTTAAGTATCGAGCCTGATTCTCGGATCGACTGGGACCGATGCGCTCGGCATGATTCCGCCATGTCGTTAATCCTACACATGCTAAGTAAGTATATGTAAATCAGCGGCGGCGGCGGCGGCGGCACAAGGCGAGTAACTCGTCGCACAGGATACCTTGTTACTTAGGTCAAGTCTCAGGGAGGGTAGCAGGTGGATATGTCTCACGTAGAATATGCTGTGGCAGTATCAAAACCTATCTAGCATCAAGACAGAAAAGGCGGTAGAAACCGACCCCGGGTTCATCCTGCTTCTAACCTTAAACAGCAATGCGCAGCGGCAGCCTTGCCTTGTTGTCCTGTGATGGTGAAACATGCGGTAGGCCTCATTCAGATGAATAATGGTGATACCGGTATCCCCTATCGGCGGCCTGTTACCTGTCACGCTGCCTACGGTACTGTCCTGTATGTAGGCCAGCATGGCTTAGGCGGCAGCGCCCGAAACGAATTACTCCGTCTGGGGTACATCCGGGTTGTCGACGGTGTACCTGGTCCTTACTAAACCCAATCAATGCCTACCGGGACGACAATCCAACTAATACCGGCATGTCCGGCCAGCAGCGGAGTGTCACAAGCCCGGCGAGAGAAGAAGAAGCAATGAAGCCACGCGACAAATGGGCTAAATTATGTACGGTGATAAGATTGCAAAGAACATGCCAGACCCTTGAAAGAATCATAAGCAACAAGCCTCAACCTGGCCTGTCATACATCGAGCTGTGGGAGCTTGATTGAAATTGGGAAGGTCCTGCAGGGCAGGCTGACGGACAAGCGGCTGATCCCTCGATATAGGCCCGGTTCCAATAATATTGATGACGAAATCGCCTAGTTTGGGTTACGGTGACGACAGCGTTAAGGCGATGATATTACCGTGTCTATGCGTGCTCATCGATATCCCTTCGGAATTGAATCAACCTGAGATAGAGGCGCCCTGGCCCTGGCATCACAGCCGTATCGGTGACAGTTGGCTGGCGCCTTGCCGTTATGCGTTGCATGGATGCAGGACTACAGGTAGATTAAGTGCGTTACGGCCAAGAGGTCTCGCGATCTTGTCATTGTTACTATTCAATTTTCTTCTTCGAGTTAATTAGCGTGTGCGGAACATGCGACGATACTTGCTCGCCAACGCCAGCTTTAGACCGTCGACTCAGCATGTCTCGGCAAAGAGTTCTGTTCGTCGGCGCCTCTCGCTGACCGAAAGGAGCCAATAGCAGCTCGTTGAGTCGTATCAGGTGCTGGCCAGCGAAGGTCAGGCCAGCTCATACTTGTGCTTGTAACGGTGAGCAGGCTCAGGCCAAGTATATACGCTTTATATTTTGGTACCGAAGCTATAGCTATGGCGTTCATTGAAATAGTTATCGTCTCTTGCGACTGGCGACGGGCACTAGTACCTGCACTATTGTACATTACCAACACGTGTACATAATATGCCATAGTCATGCTGACCGGGGATCCTGGTCTAAATGATGGCCTTGTTATGCCGTATGCTGTGTACCTCGTGGGAGTTATGAAAAGCAAACGTTTTTGGATCCGGTAATATCTCCTTTAGGACTACACTACAGCCTACCGACCGGGCTGCCACGCAGCTGTAACAGTTGAGATGATACACGCCGTATTGCTTACTGCCCGCCTCAAAGCGAGGCCTGAGTAAGACTAGATGATTCTGGCTCGATTGAGCAAACAGATCGCTGCCAGTCTGCAGGGCAGAGTTTCAGCTGCGGGGCTCTGTTGTTCCCACAGGGAGAGGCGCCTCGTCTACTTTGCACTGCAGTAGTTATTCAAAGTAGTGGTCTGTTGGCAGGATGGGCAGTGGGAGCCGGCATATACGCCTGGGTCTGGAACACCAGCTGCACGATGAAATTGCGTCGGTAGTAATGCTCCTGCTGCAGCAACGCTGAATTAGGATAGGGCCAAAAACGGGGAAGGGGAGGCTGTTAAGGAACGTGGCGTGGAACTTTCCAACACCAAGCTGTTCCAGGGGGATCTTGCGGGAGGCGAGGAGGCGAGGAAGCGAGCCGGCGATGCTAAGTCGTGACCTGTGACTCGTGACCCGTGGCCGGTAACGAGCCTGTGCTTGTGCTCTGGATCGTATAGACCGCTGTATCTAGACGGAAAGCCGTCTTACCATAAAAGACCACACATATTCATGTCCTGCAGGATCGAGACAACACTCAATCGTTTGCCTACACTAGCATCGAACTGTGCTGTTTTTGGACTGGACTGCCGACCGAACCAGGCGCTAGATCCCTGTCTGACACGAGGGCGAATCCTGCGGAGACGAGGAAAAGACCGGGATACCGATCCCCTGGTTATGCTGTACACGGATGCACAAAAGCCGAGTCCTGTCTCGTTTACAGCACTCATGTGTATACTCGAATCCCGGCCTTCTACCCGGCCAGCCTACTTGTACTGACTTAAGTAACTGGCCACACAGTGCGTCCGGGAACCCGTCCTTTAGTGCCGGGAGCAACACAGATCGCCATGGCATTCGTATGCTATACGTGGACTCCAGTGGTGTAAGTCGCATAGTTCTCGCGCTGGCGAAGAGTTGCCGGTCGATCACCACCAACTGTGGTGTAACATCACTATCAACCGAAGATCAGCATATACTAATGTAGTGTGTGTAGTATTGCTCACGAACAGTACGGGACCGGCCCGAAAACACTTCGTCTGTACTTATGTATCTGACCCGCCTGTGAGGGTATTTCCGACGCGGACTCCAGCCAGTCAGAAACATTGGAATTGGCGCTGGCTACTTAACTTAGTACAGTACCTGCAACTAAACGGATCGTTCTTGTGATTTGATAATTGCTCGCAAAGTCGTACGTCCCTCCAGCAAGTGATAAGATGCCGTATTACACTACACAGCGTACTTTTAGTATTATGCCTGCTCTTGGGAGTAGTCTGACTAGGCGAGATCGGGAGCGGCCTAGTGAGATTCGAGAAGTCAGGCTAGCCTGTGATGCTCCTTCGCTGGTGATATTGTCATCTGTGGTCTTTGCAGGGCCTCGGCATCGTGTACTAGAGCCTGCTAGTGTCGAGATCGTGCTAATTATAGAGTGAGCCTCAGCGGATTGCCTATTGTGATCTATTTCCTCCTTGTTACTGCGGATAGTAAGATTACAGTCGGGCTAGGCATCCGAAGGGATACCCGTGAGCCTTTCGATCTGGCAGTGTCGTCATCTACCGATACAGTCTTGAAATACGGGTGTACTGTGAGATCGCCGAGGCTGGTCTGTAGGGCGACGTAACTACTAAGTGGCAATATGGGCGGGTGATTGCAAGGTGCCCAGCGGAAATTGTCCGATCTTTTCCTCCCACGTAAACACTAACCGACCCATTGTCGTGCGGGTGGGAGGGTAGAACGACGACCATCGCGTGGCAGGCTATTTGCTTGCATATATGTGCCGAACCAGCTTTATTGGTTGAGGCTGTCCCCCACCATGTGCCGTGGAGGCTCGTGACATGTTGAAATACCGTGTCGAAGGACCAAGGCATTTGCCGACATGACTACGTAGGATTGGACTGGGGTTGGTACTCTCGCGCTATTAGGTCTTGCCTATTGCAGCTCGATCCCCTTCCGCCTGAGAAAACGCCGCATAAGCGCTTCGGAATTTGGTACCGGGACGGTGGGTGGATTTGGGTACGTATACACGACAGAGTACGTATACATGTGGCACAGATAATAATGATGACTGGCAGTGTCGGGATTATAGCCAAATAAGGAAGTTAGCTGGGCCGTATCTCTCACATGAGCGGGAAGAACAGCGGCCTGGACTGAGGAACACTTCTAGAAGCTTGATTAGAATTGCGAGGGTGGCGTCAAGGCATGATCCTTGCGCGAAGCGAGGGAGGCTTGGTTCCACTGCATCTGCAGCAAAATCAACCATCAACTAACGGTGAGCAAGCGTATCGTATTAATCAGGGCTGATGTTCCAGGGGCGAGGGCCTCGCGGCTCCAGAAACGATATTGTTTGCGTCGCCCGCTCGGCGCACGATCACGAACTCCAACATGTCATCACCTTCAGTAACCGACACCGACTATTTAGCACTAGTAAAGACTACCAGATTACACTACCTCCCTGACGGCTAGTGAGCGAGCTACTAATTAATGTCGTGAGCTTCGGTCCCGACAGATGGAACAGCAGATGGGGAGGAGTGGGAGAGGAGGAGCCCGAGGAGAGGAGCCCGAGAAACCGGAGCGAGTCCACTTCATCTTACGCCCGTCATGGGCGGTAACGGTATTTAGCAAATTTAGCAGAGGGACAGGAGGCGAGAAGAGCCACTGCCGATAGGATTACCAAGCTGGGCCTCCTTCAGTGACACGGTACCAGCACTAACGCACGAACAAAGCCCCGTATCGGGAAACGTGGCGCCTAGCGTTCGGCACAAGTTCGAAGTTCAGCTTGTACGGAGTGGAGTGTTGGATGTGCGGTCGGGTGTCCAGGCTCAGGAGAGGGATAGGCACTGTATACTCTAGCATAGCAATCACTCGCGTGCGGCGGCCTTACTTCCCTCTTCAGATCTTGACCGTGGAAGAGAAACCTCGGCGCTTGCAAAACGCTGATCGGTACGGCAAATGAAGGATGGAGACGGAGTCGCACAGGGCCTACCGTATAAGTATGCTGCTGCTCTATATACCGCAACGTGTTTACATCTGTTCCACGTCTCTCGTGTTGCGAACGCATTGTAGTATAATGCTTAATAGACATGCTACACACAGGGTTCAGGCAGATCGGATACTAATTAGTTTACAAGGGCGAGAGCTTTGATCACCATCTCATCTCTTGCAGTACCGACCCTTCCTTATCGTGATATAGGCATCAAGACATTGCGGGGAAAGCTTTAGTAACCCGTATCCTGGACGGGTTCCGACCGAGATGTTCTGACGTCAATCGACGATTGCACGAGCTTCGTTCTTGGACAAACCACCAGCCCTGTACAACATCAACCGACGAGGGCTGTGTGCACTATTCCACAAGGATGCCCATCCGCCAGTCGCCAGGTCTCAGCTCTCTGGCTGACTTGGCGTCAAACACGCTACACGGGGCACAGTACTATGTACTCCTCTACACTACTTATGAGTGTACTTACAGTAGGAAGATTGCGGAGTGTAACGCGACATTCGTATAACTATCTATATGTAGGGGGTCCAGTAATGACCCCCTCCAGAGCCCCTTCAGATCGCAGAGCGCGTAGCAGAGTGACAGCGAGCCGACCTAGTGTTACAACCGTTTGACATGACACATACCGTTCCCTGCATAATCTCTTGCTTTCCAAGTTGTACTGTATATGCTACTGCATACGGGTGGTTATACTAGAGGCAGGTGTGTGCGATAAGACACCAGATTTCTTCCATTTCCGAGTCTCACAGCATGAAGGATGGGTGATACGAGCAACCAGTCACTGGTAAGCAAGACATTGCTTGTGAAACTTGGAATGACTTGGCTCTTACAGAGTAAATCTTACCGCCTCACATTACCGGGCGGCCTACCTTACTGGTACAGGTTCTCCCAGGCCCGGATTGTAAGCCGAGCATATTGTGGTCATGAAACCAGGTATTGTCAATTATAGGAGGCTTGGATGCCCTGCTCAAAACTCCGCGTATTCTCAGAACACAAGCGCAACGGCGTGTATTAATTATTATCATTATTATTATTATTATTTAGTCTTAGAATTTGACGGTCGCCTAAACCTGCTGGATTGATACCGACTGTTACGGAGAGCATGATACAGTAATCAGAAGCCACTTCTCACGGGTTTGTTTCCGCCACAAAGTACGGAAGTACTCCGTACGTAAATGCGGATGCAATTGTCGGGGAATGCCGAGCCATTGGCACCGGATTATACTGTACTTCTGTAATATCCTGGCTGTTTTCTCATTGCACTACTGCCATTCCAGGAGGCAGCTGAATAACGGATCAAGCGCTAGGTTGAATCACTAATGTACGCAATACCTAACGTTCGGTAGATGTTACCAGGAAACTGACTCGGAAATGTTATAACCTAGTCGCCAGCGGCATCTAAACCCGATAAGCCGCCTTCTCCACGGCCATATCACTGAATAGGTACTGCTGTAGAACAGGGCGCGTCGGGTAGCGTGTGGTTAGCCTTTGGCCGTTGTAAGTCGAGACGTTTCGGTTTGTTGGGTTGGTCTCGAAGGTATCGTCGTCTATCTGTGACATTTCATGGCTTGCTTTTTTTTTTTTTTTTTTTTTCCCTTTGCATGTCTGGTCGATCTACCGCCACCACTCAAGCACATGGCCATCGCCTGGACTGCACTTCCATCGGCTCATGGTGAACTGGGGTGCCTCTTGCAGGTCTGCCGACATGCTCTGACTGATCTACGGGGAATTGCTGATCAAGCTCAGCCCTCCAAGCCACACAGAATTAGGACCTATAGGAACTAGTGTAGAGCAAGCCAGGAGGCGCTGGACGCCCACTTCGACAGCATTTCTGCAGCAAAACATTTAGTATAGTTTAGCATCCGCATGGGCCATGGGCCTATGAGGCGCCTTTGAGGGGGTGCCCAGCTTCTCGAGCTCTGCCCAGCCATTCCCTACTAGGCGAGAATTAGCGAGAACTGCCTCGCTGGGAAACCGCTCAGAACCCTGACACTCCGTCTTTTTATTTCACCTCACAATAGTTGCTACACGTCCCGCTTCGGAGACTACACCAACACCAGGCTAGCTGCTAGCTAAACACGGAGTAAGCCGTGGAACGACGCAGCCGATGATTGCCCTCTCGCTTAACGTGGGCAAACGCTAACGATTCAGCACCGTTGCGAAAGCTCTCGACCGGCTCTCTGGGTCACGAGCTGCACTAAGTAGAGGAGACCATTTCAGCCCGCGCGGGATACGGTATCTACATAGTGTACAGTAGTAGCAGCAGTAGTGGTGGCAGTGGTATACACCAGTAAGTATGTCTCTAGCATTATGGGTGGTCCGTTGGATCGGTTCCAAAAGCTACTGTACTGTAGGCACTGGCGGTAGAAGCTTGGCCGTGGTTGGGCCGTGGTCTCACGCCGGACATTAAGTATACATACTGGCTGAATAGATTCACGACTTGGGGACTACTGTCGAGGAATGGCCTGGAAAGCCTGGAAAGCCGGGAAAGCTAGGGCAGAGCCAGGGCAGACAGAGCCAGGGCACATGCTACGGACCGCAAGAATGTACGTACCTGTCCCGAATGTAAAAGGTCCCATGCAGTTGCATACTTCCTTTACGCCTCTTTTATACCTAGCCTCGGACCAAGCTGCCGCTAGCAGGGATCTTGACGAGTGCCGCAGACGTGCAGGTGAAGTCGCCAACAGCTCGAGCGGTCCTCGAATGGCTTTGCTGACTCCGCATCTTGGCCGGGAACGTTCAACCGACTACGCCAGCGTACCCGGGGGACTGGTATTGCACTAAGCTCGACGTGCCGGCGCACGCACTCCTTATTAGCCGTCATATAGTCAGGGTGAAACCCTACCCTCCACCTCCTCCCCCATAGGCCGAGAGCCTCTCGTTGTTCCTGTCGACAATGTACTTATACGTACGTGCCGGCCCAACCGCCAGCCCGTCCAAAAGCGAACCCGAGAGGTACGCTGGGCGGCAGTTGGAAGCCGCCCGCTCTTGAGGTCGTATTGGCCGGTGAACCCAGACGGCTGGCCCCTATTCCTGCCTGCATGCTCGTCGTGCTGTGGTTGAACAGTGGTCGAATAGTGGTCGAACAGTGAGTGATCGTTCGTCCTTCGAGACCAAGAGTGTGGTTGTACGCTTGGGGATTGCATCAGTTACATGGGTGCTGTATGGTCTCCTGCAACGTGATGAAGCCGCTTTGTAGCGTGTAAAGTTCTGACGAGAGATGCCACCGCTGTGCGCCGATCTGGCGTCCGCATTGCGTATCCCAGTTTCATTATCAGCCGTTTTTGCAAGTTAGCTATCGGCCGTGTGGCCTTCTACCACCAAGTTTTTCTTGTTTGTCCTGGATACCGCGGCCAGCGCCTGAAGAACTCGCCCATTGCCAGTTCCAAACCCAGGGTTCATCCCTCGACCCTCATCCCTCATCCCCCATCTCCATCTCATCCCACGCTACGAGTCGAAGATGCCGTGCCCGCACAGTTGTGATCTACTTATGATCGCGAATGCCCTTGTCCCGTTCTGACCTTGATCCTGCCTCACGCGAGCCATTTCCGACTAGCAACAACCGGCCCTAATAACTTGCGGTAGTGTACACTAGTATAGGTCCTGACTATATATACTACCAGGAGCGGACGAAGAGCTAGTATCCCTTGCACTTTATGACCCGCATGAATCTGTTCGATGATCTCCACATCCCAATAATAGGGAATAAGCCAGCCCACTCTGTAGTAGGGCAAATGAACTTGGGATGAAAGTTGTTACCAGCAGTATTAATAAAAGTATTACCCGGCGGTCTTTCACCCTTCTGCCTGGGAGTTCCACTCTCGCATTCGGCCGGAACAAGCCCCTGAAGATATGACGCTGCTGTTACCTGTCACAATCCTAGCCTAAACAAACCCACGATCCTGAGACCCCAGAACTTCTCTCGCGTAATAATACTGATAATGAGAGATATATGCTGCACTTGCATAGAGCCCCGTGGAACGACCCTCGCTTAGCATCTACACTATTACACGGTGTGCCTGGCATGGCCTGGGCTGACCTCAGCTAATGAACGTCCCCTACCTTATGTACACCACGAATGACATACCAATCCACGCCTCGTTTGTACATGCCGTGTTGTACACTACCTACACCAAGGAGTATCCACTTTGTATGCGATACGGTAGGCTAGTCGGTCCATTCTCTCACCATCACCCACTAGGCTCCATACTCTGGTACTTGGAGCCTGTCTCCCGCAGCTGAGAGCACCCATGCCGTTGTTGCCGCTGGGTTTGATCGCACAGGAATTAGCTTGACTAGGGTAACGGTTATGAAGTCAAGCCACCAGTCGTTACCACTAGTATATTTCTAGTATACTGCTCGGTACCATGTACCTCTTGGTGTGTAACGATATCTTCAACAGGTAACTAAAGCGACTGGAGTCTTTCCTCCCATCCCTCGTTATAGAATAACCTGCATGAACCTCGTTTCTTATTCCTCATCTTCTTCCTTCGTCGTATATCTTCGAATCCATAACTAAATTGGCCCCAACGACCCACCAGTAGGAAGACAAACTTCTCTCAACCTTCAACAACGCCCAACACAACTACTCATCCACCCCGCTATCGACTCTACAGTTCGTCTATATCAGATCTCTATCAGGGTTGAATATTCAAGCGTTCGACGGGTCGTTAAACATTTGCAAACACGGCGGCGTGCTCTTACTCAGCTACCTGAATTCTGGATTTCTTGACGCAGTCTACGACAAGACCGACGGTTCGGTGGTGAGACTTACGGGCTGTGCCTCTTCAGGACCTTTACCCGGTACCAACGTGTGTACTTATATAAAAGTATTGTGCCGTCAAGCTCCCAGGGCTTTGCGCCTATCTACGGCTCCTACTCGACCTTTTGTTATGCCACAGAGCCTCTCGTAGTCGTCAACTTAATTTCAATGGGGATACATCCTAACCTAGATCTTCAACGATCGTCAGCCTACTCAGTGACGCCTCCTGGGTTGCCCAGCCCAGTGTCTGCCGTTTCTCTGTCTAACGTTTCGGGGGACAAAGTATTCGGGCGCGCCGCACCCATATCACCTCCCATGTCCAGCCATGAATCTCGCAGGACATCCGACATGTCCCCTAGGAGGGTTTTGAGTACAGGCCAGGGTCCAAGGGAGTCACAAAATGAACCAACACGACAACAATTACCCTCACTAAGCAGTCTCTTTGCAACACATCAGCATGTTCGTCCTTTAAATTCGCCATTATCAGATCGACACAGCCCACATCATGGAACTCAGTCGCCATCGGACAGGCCGCCTTCTGCATCCGCCAACCCAGAGAGACCTTACTCCAGCAGCTCGTCTTACTTTCCGAATATTTCGCCGACTCTAAATCAACCACGGCCTGTCTACGAACCAAGACTGGCGGTTGAGCGGCCGACTCTGCCTTCAGTCGCACAGAGCTTCCCAGGACCACTATCGCCTCCAATGCGCGAGTACGATCAGGCGCACCCCGCTCCCCGGAATGGCGCTGCTCCCAATGGGAAATGGGCTCACCCGGCTTTCCCAGAGCCGAGGCGAACAGAGTACGTGTACAGCGCTAGGCCGTCAACTCCAAATTTCAGACCGACTGGTGATTACCGTGTGTCGTTGCCTTCTCTGGGGCAGAGCTTGGGTTACGAGGCGAGCCACTCTCCAAAAGTGGACAGTCGGGGCCACCCAGGACGATTAAACGGCCGGCCGACTTCGCCGGGTAGTGTCAGTTCGGAGGGGATTCCCGTCAAGGATGGACTTGGACCCAAGATTTGGACTGGGTCGCATTTTCTGCCTCGTTTCGTTCGACGGGCTGAAGTCCCCGGCGAAGGGTTATGCTACTTCTACGACGATGGTACGCACTGCAAGACGGTCATAGACGGGGAGCCGGTTAACGCGCACTGGGGGGTGACGAAGGCCGGAAAACCGAGGAAGCGGCTTGCTATTGCTTGCCTGACTTGCCGCGAGAAGAAGATCAAGTGCGATCCGGACTATCCCCGCTGCGTGCAATGCGAAAAGTTCGGGAGGGTATGCAAGTTCAAGAATGCGTAAGTGATTACCAGCCCTCTGCTAAATGTGAATATCGTTGCTGATGTGCCCTAGGCCTCGTGGCGGTCATAATACATCTCCAGTCACTTCCCCTAGCGAGGAAGACTCGCGGCAACTCGGGGCACCCCCGCGAGTTGTTGACCTAGATCGACCAAGAAGTGTCTCGAGCAACTCGATTTCACCGCATACTAAACTCAGCCGCCCTTCCCCTGAGTTGTCTAGCATGCCCTCGAAAAGGGCACGATTCACATACGAGCAATTCCAACCACCGCCGACAAGCTTTCCATATCCTATGATGCCAACACAGGATATGAAGCCAACTAGTGCACCATGGCAAACCCGAGAGCTTCCTGGAATACGCGACAGCATGGGTTATCGAAAATGGCCAGCGGACCCATACGTCCGTGATCTTCAGCGTACACATTAAGGGCGTACGTTAGACTTTACAGATTATTCATCTACACTTGAAGACGTGTTCTTTGTTTTTTATCTTTACTGCGACTGCTATACAAGGTGCGCAACACCAGAGACGGAAATAGTCTCACGACTCTATCGACTATGGCTCAAAATTCTTCCCTTTGAAGTTCCATACTGGGCCTTGGCGACTCCGGACTCGGGTCGAACCAAGGCTGTATAGCATCGGCTCGGAATCTCTATTCGATTACTTGTATATATGGGAATTATTCTATGCATTAACGGCGCTTGGCGGAGATCTGCTTTATCATGTCTACGAAGAGCAAACAAGGCGGTGTTAGCTCGGACAAATTGGAATTATCTTGCATTTACTGGGGGGTTTGCAAGCATTGGTTATCTCTGCGTTTTGCGTTCGTCACTTTAGCCTGGGGAAGGGAAAGGGCCGATCGATCGACGATCTCCAGCATCATGTATATATTCTAGTACATTTTTCTCCAATACCCCAGCCGTCACCATGGGAAATTCGAATACTTAGTGTTTGGACATGGGACGTATTCATTCATCTATCCATTGCCACCTTTTCATGCCTGATACTACGTGCCTAACATGGAAGAGTCCGAATGGCGGAATCGCGGAATTGGGTCATGCTTGGGCGCCACCTTCACACACTGACTACTGGGCGAAATAGAGGTCCGAGAGCAGACGAACTCCAAAAGGACATGCAGGCGATACCAGCAAGTAACCTAACTGCCGGCCGGTCGTATGCTCGGCGCCCCTCCTCCCCCATCACTGCAGCATGTTGGGATTACTTAGACTGGAATCTGACGATCCCCACATGCCTATACACTACCCACGGACACACGGACACACGGATACGCAACACGCCCCTATCCTAGCGTAGTATACGTACTACACTACTGTATACTACACTACGCAGAGGATGTCTGTGGGGGAATACTATCCCTCAGCTCGCCGACCGAAGCAAGAGTGTTGTACTTTCTCCCAGCCCAGGAGTCCGACAAGGGGAAAAAACACCCCCGGGTCAGCGGGATGCATACACTACGAACGGGGAATTGACGGCAGGAAACGAGCCCACGCCGCAGCAGGGCAAGGCTGGGCACTCGGCAGGTGACGATTGACGTGTGTATGCAGATGTGTATGTGACACAGCAGGCAGGGCGGCGTTGGCCATTACCAGTAATTATCTCGTCGGCCATAATTGCTTGATCGGGAGACGCACCGGGTCCTGTAGGGACCGGTCCGTATCAGGATACTGGTCAAACAAGTTGAACCACCCTCGTGGAGTCGCCATCTGTTTACTACGTGTCTACTGTCGGAGCAGCAGCGTCGTCACAGACAGTGAGTGAGGTAAGTACAGTACTTTCGGCTGGATACGTACCTTGTACTGATCTTTGTAAGTACTGATCTACTGCAGCGTCGGTCAACCCTCGTGATAGTTCCTCAACTATTAGACTAGTTAGTATTTACCGGTCGACCTCCTTGCGGTTAGTAGCACCGTCAGTCTGGGTCTCGCTAGGTCTCGCTCGGCCTCGCTAAGTCTCCCAGCTGGCTGGATGGCGCCTGGATCGCTCGTCTTGTTAGTGCGTAGTTGGGCGAATCAGCAGACCAACACGGAGACCAACGCGGAGACTTTCGCTTGACATCCTCCAGCGCTTATCTTGTTTCGACGGGATGCCACGCATCCCATACCCATACTACATGATCCTACTAGTGCTGGGTGCCGGGTGCTGGGTGCTGGGTGCCGGGCTACCAATAGGTATATATGTAAGGTATATATATGTATAGTATACTGCCTACGCCTAGGGGCGAGAGGGACGACCCCTCATGCATGCATTGAATATGGATCACGCTCGACCGTGGCTGTCGGTGGCTGGACGCAGTTGGTATCAAATCCCAGCTCTAGCGCACTCAGGATCATGTTACTTACCTAGGTACTTAGTGTAGGCAGATGTTGGTGCTGGCTTGGCTCTGGTCAGCAGCAGCCCCGTAATCTACACTAACCTTAGGTGGTTCGCAAGGCAGACGGCTGGTCATCAATCACAGAGCACATCATCGTCATCCCGGGGTTTGGCTGATGGAGGGAGGCATGCTCATGCATAACCCCCACAGCAACCTGAGGACCACCCAACCACCAATCCTGCCGCCAGCACCAAAAGTGGCCTACGGCACTGCACCTCGTGCAGCCGTAAAGCATAAAAGACTGGCTATGGAGGGGGGGGATCTCGCGTTGCGAGGCTGCAGCATGTATTGTACCTTAACTTGGTTGCGATGCACAACGTGGCCGCCACATGCGTCTTTTACCAGCCACAAAACATGGCAGTCTTGCCATTCGTCTCTCGGCTCTCAACTCATCCACATGGCTCACGTACCGAGCCAGCGTCAAGCGAGACGATGTCTTCAGCTCCGTCTTGGCCCAACAGGACCGTTGACATTTGACATTACCACAGAGAGGCTATGTCCCTCTGTTAGGGCACATGATGCGGAATCTTACGATTTCGCACTCCGAGCACCTCGGCTTTCTGTGCTTAAACTCCACCCGTGTCTGTAAAATCCGAGTAATGAAAAATTGAGAAGAAAAAGAAAGCGTTGATGTTCGTAGACGACCAAAATATCAGCAATTTCTCGCCTCCACCGCCTCCGCCGCCGCCGCCGCCGTTGCTCCTGGCCAGTAAGCCGAGTGATCGGCTACTCGCTCGCTCCTCGATGTGCTGAGCCCTAGTGGCTACAGTGCAGGTACTCGCGGGGCACGAGAGCTGACGTGGATTGCGCTCTCTTTCCTGCTTCTGCGTAGGCTTCGGCGAAGGGTCCGCGAGTCGTTTCTCGCGGAATTGCGGGAACAACGCTCGCTCGGGTGAGTCGCCAGCCGCCACACACGAGATTGTGTCGCAATCGGCAGAGGGACCGTACCGACACTACGGTTTGCCATATTGTTACGTGCATAAACTGAGCAGCTCCGCTGACTGACCTTAGGCAGGTATCGGTACCTTGTCTGGGCATTCTAGTAACTGACTCGTCACGTCCGTGAGAGGCTGACACTCCTTAGTACACGTGCGTGTAAGTCGAGCGCCGCGTCGGATCCTTCGGCCATCATCTTGCTTGCGACAGCTGGGCTTGTGTGGCTGCCCACTCGTCAGTATCTCTGAGGCACAGGCGCCAGCCAGAAACACGGTGCGTTCTCCCAAGAGACGAGACTCTACTGCACAGCATGAGAGTTCACGTAATTCGTCGGCGAACAAGAGATCGCCGCCGGCTGCCATTCCGACGAAGAAAAGACCTCAGCATAAGGACATTGCTTCTTTTGATCCTTCGGTGAGTCCTGCTGCGGTATCACACCGAATCGCGTCCCCCGACGCTAGTGCCCCCGGACACGACTGCAGGTCTCTAACATCGTGGCTTCGTCTGGCGTCCCCTCGGCTGGGAGTGATAGATCATGGCTGAGCGTGGCGGCAGCGATCTATGCGATCGCCCGGGGCTATAGGTTAGGTAAGTCGATACATCACGAGAGCGTCGGGCACTTTCCCGCCTCTATCTCATCGGCCGGCAGTTAGAATCAATCATTCATTGCAGCTCGCCCGCCACCCCATCTATTATTTTCCCACGTGCATCTCGCGATGCTTGTGTGCGCATATAGTCCAGGCGGCCAGCATCCATTGGGGGCCATAATGGGAGGCTCTCCTGTATGCTGTTTTACTTATGCTGTGCCGCAGAAAGTAGGAACCTTGGCATGCCTCAGTTATTGTATGCCACTATTGCACATCATATCGATAAGCCCCGATAAGATGTATGAGATAAGATATAGGAGATAAGGGATAAGGGGTATCGAAATGTTAGGTGGGGCTGCGATGGGAGATGAATTGATATCATGAACATGTGTCTCCTTTCCATCGCGACGCTGCAAGACGCCCTTTTTGGACTGCGTACATGCCTTCACGACCTGCCATTCTTTAATTGTTAATAAGCCCTAGATGCTGATCGTATTTTCGCATCGTTGTTGATTTTATGTTGCTTTGTTGGGCGGGCGCGTAGAACCCGAGGCGCGTGAGCTCGACGATCTGCTCCGTAGAGTATGGTCACGATGGGCTTCTTCACGAGCTTCGCCAGCATTGCGGCGCCATTGTTTCTCATCGTTTCTCCAATCCTGTCCTATTCTGACCAGGCCATCTCGATGCATCGCGCGAAATCTAGTGCCGGCTTTTCCTTGGATATACCTCTGATTATGCTGGTCGCCTCCATATGTCGCATATTCTATTATCCCGGAGCAAAATACGACATCGCTCTGCTTGTCCAGTCTTTTTGCAACGTATTTATGCAGCTCATTCTCCTGAAGGTTGCCCTTGATCATCGGCCGGCCCCATCATCCAGGGGCGGCGACGCTGCGGTACCCTTCGCCGGATCCCAGGATGGACTTGCGGGTCTGCGAAGACCCTACAACTTTTGGAGGTGGCGGTCGCCAAAGCCGTGAGTTAATCGCCATCCCTCCTACATCTAATACCTTCTGGCGACTGACCTTCTGTCAGATATTGGCACTTTTTGCTGTATTTGTGTATCACTTTGACCGCCCTCGAGCTCCTACTTGCCCCGTTCGATTCGATATACCCTGCATATTCGACGTTAACGGGAACTATCGGTCTGTCAGTCGAAGCCATGCTCCCTCTCCCACAACTATATGCGAACGCGCAGTCGAGGTCATGTAAAGGGTTCCGTTTCTCAGTGCTGGCCAGTTGGATACTGGGTGATTCAATGAAAATGTTTTGGTTCTTCACAGCCACGACAGAGATCCCCTTGGGTTTCAAGCTATGCGGTATTTTCCAGGCTTTCTGTGACGCTTTGATTGGTGTTCAATACTTTATATATGGGAATCAGACGCCGGCAGTGAAGCCCCCGCAGGATTGGGAACTTGCTGCAATGTCGTCTTCGTCCAATGGATGGCAGACGCCTGTCGGCAGGCGAACCCCAATGGGAGAGAAAGGTTATTATTGAATAGAGTAATCATCATTCGGAGCAGTCGAGCGCGACTACGCGCTTTGGGGGGGCTTCCACGATGGACGTTAGATGGTGTGATGAGGCTCGAAATATAGAACTGCATGTTACTTGAATTGCGATCTACACACGTATTACCTAATTTAAAGGCACCAGTGTGCAGGAGGTCTTTAGCTCCAAGTAGAAGTTTGAGTAAAGCAACGATTCCATAAAGGTCAGACGATCCTTGGCGACTCGGCAGTTGAGGTCAAGTTTACTAGATTAGGAAATGGTTCGTGCTTAACGCTGCGAGATACTAGGGAGCAGCTGATAGGTTGGCTGCTGATCTTCGAAATCCTGTGATCTGGCCGTGAATAAGTGGTACTGAATACATGGTAGCTTTTCCTTCCAAAGCATTCAACCAGCTTCTCCGAGAATTTTGAGATAATAAACCTGAATTTTCTATAATACCAATAATGGGTTTGCATGTTAGTACTTTTTTTCGGAAGAGAACCCGACGAATTGGCCGCATATCACGATTATAAATTGAACACATATGTCACCACTAACAGTGTCTCACAAGTATTCATGCTATTTTCCGAGTCTCAAGTGGCCTATCCAAACCAGAGTCCAACTTTTTTGCATTGAAATTTTTGCCAAATAGATGCATATTCATCGAGCTCTTGGTTCCACTTCCTCAAGTCACTCTGTGAAACCTGCCTTGGTTGAATGATTAAGAGAGTACCTAGAACGCCAGCCTGATGATCGTCACCGTATCTTCCAACACGCTTACTACCATCCAAGAAGCGTAAACCAACAATCGGCGCTCACAATTGGCCATCTATCACTCTCCTATTTCAGGTTCCATCATATAACGGACCTCAAGACCAATTGCTTCCCGCGTAGCAGTTGAGAAGTACGTCGTTTAGCCATAGAGGAAGCATCTAGGTGTACCAGCAGATACATTGCCTGCCCGGTATAGTTTCTACTCGCAAAGTACTTGAGTACCTCAGTCAGTCTCTCGCTCCCATTATCTCTACTCGTTGGCTTCATATTACACATCTGAAAAGTTCACGGTATGACATACGCCGCCACAGACAGGACAACGACCAAACTTCCTAGCCTAAGATCATACTACTTCTCTGAAAGTCGAACTTCCGTCGCAATAGTAGACGAGACGGCAACTTCCATATGTTGAATACTATCCCAAGGCTAACTTACAGTGCGTTCAGGTTCTACCGTCGCCAAATCTGATAGAGCGTGTATCACCTCTGCTCTCATACGATTCGCGCTCACTCGGTCCAACACCCGCTCCATGTAAGCTACGAAGGCACCTTATGAACATAACTAACCGGAATATAACAAAACAGCTAACATATTAGATCGACGAATACCTCAGTCATTCTCGGTAGCTCTCCAAGGGAAACTACGAAGAGTAAGTCTTTCACGATTCGGACCCGACTCCTTTTGTTGCTGAGTCAACAAATCACCCAGCTCTCATGCTGTATAAACAGCTTATAACTTTGTAACTCATAAATTTTCTGTGACTGTCGGCTTCAGGAGCCTCCTCAGTCGCCCTGAAGAGCAAGCACTGCGTGGTCGCTATTACTGGCAACTGCGAGTTGCCTAGTGCCCAACCCCCCAACCTCAATCCCGAGTTATGAGTGCCAACAACAAGGCAGTGCAAGCGCAGCTATATAAACACAACCATACATATGAGCTAACTAATTATTTGAAGGGCTCATCTACGCCGCTCTCGTGCCGCACGTATTGCAAGAACTCCAGCCCTCTTCTGCAATCACCACTGGCGGGCCCACCTTCTTCCTGACACACTGACCTGAGCCGTTTCACACACTTATTTCATCCCTCATCACCTGGTCAACCTACAACACCACCTTAAATTTACACTCATATACATTAGTCGTAAGTATCCTCGACATTTCCATACTATTCCTCTACTTACCTAGGTTTGGGCCATCTGTCTATTCTTCCTGCACAGCAAGAACATCCACCTCTTACTTCCATCGACTTTTTCCCTCTTCATCCCACACACCACTCTCATCTCCCTCCCTGATATTTATTAGCACTGGCCATCCCATATCACACACCGGTTTATTCTCGACACTTGCGTATAACACTCATCGCCGGCCGCTCGTTTATCACTAGATCAGGTTCCTCACCTCTACTCAGTCAACAACCTCGAGTGTACACGGCCACCGAGAACGCGCACCGCGAGATACCACAACGCAAAAACTCTCTCCAGTAACCAAGAGACGGCCAACAACATGTCTCAGGCAAAGACCAAAACCAACTTCAAAACCTACGATGCAATGATTCGTCTACTCGCAGCGGTTATCGCCACTGCCAATCCCAAGTTAGACTATGCTGGTGAGTGATGACGTTTTCTTCGCACTTTTCTCGGATACGGCACTTTGCCCATCTCGATTTGTATTAATAACATTTCAAATTTCCTTCTGACTTGAATATTTGTCCGTCGGCAGAACTGGCCAGGCATGTTGGCGGCGGAGCTTCGAAGGATGCCATCCAACATCGTTTTCGACCCATCAAGCAGCTTGCCAAAATGCAGGCTGCTTCCGTCGAGAAGGGAGGGGATCCTGGAGAGCTACCCGCTGACAAAGGAGGTAACACCTACCAGCTCTTGTCTCAGCACACCATGTATCTCCTAGTTTTTATCCTCTACTTTTTCCTTTCCTTTCTTTCTTTCTTTCTTTCTTTCTTAACATTATGCCCGTTTCTATTCCTCTCTATGATTTCTCGTTGGCAAACTATCACCTGCTTCATTGCTGTCGACGATTTCGTCTGATGTATCCTAGCGCTTGCCGAACTCGTTGGTGGAGGTACAACCGGCGTCGCAGTAGAGCATCGCATGCGTCACATCAAACAGTTGGGCAAACTTCAAGTTGCTTATCGCAACGACCCGGAGAAGGATCCTGGCGAGTTGCCGGTTGAGAAAGGAGGTACTCCGCGCCTTCTTCTTCATATGCATTCATGCCAGTCTTCCGAAGTATTCGGGGTGAAAGCTACTCGTCATGCTTCTAGACTTCTAAACGCATCTTACTCTTCATCGCTCATGTCTCTCCTAACTCGAGTCTACGTGTAAACAAGCTAACCCTTCATAGAAATCCAGAAGCTCTTCGGCGAGTCTACAGCCGGCGGTATCGAGTGGCAGTTCCACAAGATCAAGAACCTAGGCAAAGCCCAGCAAGAGGCCGTTAAGAACGGTGCGAATCCCGCCACACTTACCGCAGCAAGCACCCCGTCCGCCGGACGCGGCAGAGGCGCAGCAGCGAGCACTCCCGGCTCCAGGGCCGCTCCTAGAACTCCAGGCACAGCTGGCACTGGTACACGAGGTCGTAAGCGGAAAGCCACAGCCCCTCTCCCACCCGTGGATTCATCCGACGGTGAGAATGGTGATGTTAACGACCCTGACTTCTCTATCGTCGAGACTCCCTCGAAGCGCCCTGCAAAGAGAGCTAAAGCCGCAGTTGTGCCGGCTTCGGCCAAGAGGAGCAACGGGAGCCTGACTGCTACTGGCGTCCCGGCCGCTGCTGGCACTCCAGTGACCAACAAATCCATCTTTGGCGGCGATACGGCCGCTCCGGCCGTCATGCAGTCCGCTGAGACGTTCGTCGTCCACGGCGCACAACATCCTGCCTCGTCTGCCAGATCTGCCGCTGGACTGTCCGCTATCAAGCGGGAGTTCTCGAATGGCGTCAACCCATTCCTCATTCCCGTGAGCGCCGACGATTACAGTGAGAATTACTCCTTTGACGTCAATGACGGCGTGATCTGATTCCCGTTTCCCTCACCCGGGAGACCCGGCTGTTGCCTGCGGGTAGACAGTGTTGATCTTTGGTTCTTGGTTTCCTCCACTCCCCTTTCAGAGACATCATTTTACGGCTTGCGGCTTCGCCAGTGTGTTTGCGGGGATATCGGAGCCACCGTGGCAATCGAGTTGAAAAACGGACTCCAACGAGTTAATGGCATAGCGGATCATTCTCATTTCCACGATGAATTCCGGTTTCCTGGTCTTTTTTCTTTTTTTTCTCGGCTACGTATCTCATCTTGTCGTCTTGTCAATCTTAATATTATGCTCTTTCCGCTTCGGCCTCCCCAGGTTAAAGAAAGGCAGGCCTGAGCCTAGGATTTGCGGCTCATGACGAACTATACACGAGATGAGGTTCTATTATCGCACCGTATCTTTCATACTTACGCTTTCCCTAGGATTCATTCGCCTTGGCTTTTCAACTTCGCACCACGGCACAGTAACTTTTTCTATGCCCCGTCAGTCTCATTTTCTCTACATACTGTATGAGTTTGAACCCCATACATGTGGTGCGTAAGGGAAAGACCTCAATGAGGTGGACGATGGGAGGTGAAAACGAGATGCAGGCACAGAAGGAAAATAGCAGGAATAAAAAATATTGACAAGATAAAGGGAGGTAGGGAGGGCAAGGAAAAAGGAAACAACAGGGGATCGAAATGAGAAACTTGTCGAAGCTTCCAGTTGGGGGACCTTTGTTGGACGGATCACTAATGTACTATAACGACTACTTACAGTACCGGGGCTGAAATGCCTGGGAAGTTCTACTCTGCGTTGCGTTGATTTCTAATACAAACAAAAGCCAAAAAAAGGAAGATCGCCTTATTGTGAATAGCCTAGTTAGGGACGTAAAGTCATTGTAGCCACTCGAACGCATCTCGACGTGAGCACGTAAATGGGACGAGATGAGATGCATGGCTGCTATCTTAGTTCAAGTACAGAACGAAAACGGATAAGGTGCCCGGCGGCATATCGACATGTAGGCAGCGTGATCGCTACGACAGAAATGGTAGTAATTGTGCCGATTCCGCGCATATCCTTACTGCCTACACAACACGACTACAAATTTGTCGCCCAGAAAAGACGAACAGGGATTAATATGCCGCTCTAATATCCTGTAATATGTCTCTCAACTTCTGTCCGTAAAAGGTCGGCACTACTGGCTTAAGCGCTATCTATGCTAGGGGCATTGGCTCCTTAGGCGTACAAGGCGTTGACAGCATTCATGTTCGTTCCAGGGGGGCAACAAGCCTCGATAATCCAAGGCAGGAATGCTAAGATTGTCCACTACACAGGCTCTAATCGCGTTGGTGTCTTACGAGGTCCGGGATATTTTATGAATAATGAGGCTACAATATATTGGGAAAGCAGGCTAACTCATCGAACACACATCTGCTTTGATATTGTGCCAGAGTTCCCTAACATATAGGGTCTCAGTCAACAAAAGGACATTCATATGACCTACAGACTTTCAATTCTTTCTATTCTATACCAAATGCTAGATATACACGGGCGGCTTGGATTGGTACATGGCGTGTATCAAATTGACTATAATAAAATAGTACAGGGGGTACGCCTTATGTATTATGCCAATGCGGTATGCTTGCCTGTTCTTGTCCTGGGTCTTTTGTTTTGCGTTTTATCTTCACGCGGCACCAACGCGTATGTTTACTAACTTATTTCGACAATAAATCCCACAGAGCCTCTTTGGCCATATAATCATGGTGAATGATATTGACCAGCCAGCAGTCTGCGCGCGCGGCCTCGAGCAGCTTCTCACTCTCGTGTCCCTTGCCGTAGACCTGCGCCCATTCACTGAAAATACCAAATGCCTCCTCGGCCCATGCGCGGAAGCTGACCTCTTCGATGATCGTGGGTGTCACAATCTCTTTGCCAGGGAAAACACCCCAGGTCACGGCGTTGGTGCTGCTCTCGCCCGCGACATAGCCTTCGTCGCTTTCGCCAGTAGGCTCTGCAGCATCCGAGTTCGAAACCCCGCCTGAAAAATCTGACGACACAAAGTCGCCCGCCGCGTTCGTGGCGTAGTATGTTACGGAGCCACGAACCTCAGTGCTCGTTAATTTCTCCTGTAGGGTACGCCATGCGGCAGCTGAAAGAAAGAACTCGACAAATGCCTTTTGAAATATGAAGCCGTGGTGAGGGCCCCAGCCGAAAGTCGGGTCCTCAGAGCGAACGCCATTAACAGCAGGCTGCGAGGCTACTGTCCACATCCCCTTTTGATTAAGTCGTACTAGCTGATCCGTAATGATGCCTGTCTCCTCATGTACCTCTTCTTCGCTCCAGGGGATCGCGTTTAATTCCCCTTTCAAGTGGCGTACGAACAGCGTGTTCACGTCTTCGAGGGTTTTAGGGTGGCCCCAGAGAGATATGGCTTGTGCTTGTGTCACATGGAGGGTAGGTCCATAGCCATCGATCTCGCCATAGGCGGGAGACCGAGCATCACCCCAACGGCCATTAGGGAAATCATCCCAAGTAGCCTCGCGACCAAGAACACCCTCGCCCTCAGATATCGCAAGAGTATTAGCGCGAGTATTGATCGGCCCTGCTTTTACTCCTGCATCTGCTTGTGACGCCTCGTATTCGGGGTTAGATAGTGTATGTTCAGATACGATAACTCGGTTTCGTGGCTCTGAACCGACGGCGGATTGTCTTCGAGAGCGACTTGTACCCTGGTAATAGTCGGGAGGTGGCGCGCCGTTGATGACAAGGCCGGGTATATTGGGTAGCGGTCCATCATCTGCAACGGCGTCTTCCTCAGGCGTGCTAGATATCAAATTCGCGCGTTCGACGATGAAAGAAACGGCTTTCTCCAAATTCAAAGTGTAGAAATGGAACCCCTTGGGGCCTGATGTCCTGCTCTTGATTTCTTTCACTCGTTCGACAATTTCACAAAGAATATCGACACCGACGTTCTTTACTTTTTCGTCATCCTTCTTAACGGTATCTAGCCGAGCCATTATGTCGTCAGGAATGCGGGCATGGCTCAACTTTGTGGTCCGTTTAATCATTTGATAACTCTGTATAGGCATAAGGCCAGGGATGATGGGCATCGTTTTAAAAGCGCCACTGGGGTGCTCTCTTAAGCACCGCTCAAACTTGTCGTAGGCATCGGTATCGAAAAAGAGTTGGGTCATAAGGAAGTCAGCCCCTGCGAGGGTCTTCTCGACCAGATAGGGGAGATCATGTTCCAAGCTCTGGCCTAGCGGATGGCTCTCATCTGCGTGTCCTTCCGGATACACAGCAACGCCAATGCAGAAATAATCGCCGTACTTGTGTTTGATGTACTTCACCAAATCGATAGCCCATACGAAACCCTCGTCGATGGCATTCTCGGGGTCTTCGTTGGCATCCTGGTACTCGGCGGCTCTCGGCGGGTCCCCCCTCAGAGCTAATATGTTTCTTATGCCCAGTGCCTTGGCGTCTTCCAATGCAGTGTCTATCATCTTGCGACTCATGTTGGTGCATGTGAGATGTAAACATGTGGTCAGATTAAGTTCTCTCTGACATATCTCAGCCAGCTCGAGGGATTTGGTAGCAGTAGAGCCGCCGGCGCCCCATGTGACGTTCACGAACAAGGGCCGGAGGGCGCGTGCCATTCGGTCCAGACGATCACGTAGGTTTGAGAAGCCCATGCCGGTCTTGGGCGGGAAGAATTCGAGGGAGAAGTAATTGGCGTCGGCCGGCAAGGCGGCTATCTTGTCTGTGATTTTCTCCATGATGGCCGATTATAGAGGAAAGGGAAATCAACAGGGGTTCAATGCTGAGGTGTCGCGGTACTCTGCAGACAATGCCCTGGGCACAGCCAGGCGCTAAGCTGTGAGGCTGCCGTAGAGAGAGAGGGCCGTATCGAGCGGCAATCGAGTGGAAGCGTTGAATCGTGCGCGCTGGCAATTGTGTTTTTGGCGGGGGAAAAGAAGCCGTCTGGTGCCGCCGTCATGTGCCGCGCGTTTTATGTTCTCTACGTTTCGATGTCGATACAAGCGTGTAGGTGTATCATCTCAGGCGTCGCGATCCTAACAATTACGTTTTTGTGTGGTTGCTTTGCTTTTGCCTTCGATTTGAGGATTTGAGGCAGTCAAGTCATTCAGTCATTGGCGCGGGCCAACTGCCGCGCAAAACCGTGATCGGAGTGTTAGTGATTTCATTAATGTGGGGTTATCCAGGAGCACCCCGCCAGATATGCACCCTCCGAGCTTGCTCCGTGCCATCGATAAGGCCTATCTAGGTGCCTAGGTACCTACCTAGGTAGTGACTTCAAGTGATAAAGTTAAACTTATCGCACCACGCTAATGATAAGGTACGTATATGTAGGTAGGATGTAGTGTAATGTACCTGGGTACGTCAAAACCTACTGTAGTTCTTGCAGGACCAGCTACCTACTGTAAGGATCCGAGGCTCCGAGGCTACGGTACCGCTGTAAGCCAACTTCCAAACTGGGTTAAACCCGTTAGACCACATACATACACGATTATATCCAGGGTTCAAGGTTGAAGATAAGGGCACCGCATGTACAGTACAGGGCAGGCAACACTTCCCCGGCTCTGGACGGATCCCTGGCCTGGCCCGGCCTTGGAAGCCGAAGGCAAGACGGACTGGTAAACCGAGCTCCATCAACACTAGCTCCTGAGAAGGCGATTTGTAATCTACTTGCTGTACCTGGGACTCTGAGTCGTAGAGATGGCACACGATAAGCATTCTTTCTTTCTATCTCACTCATCGTATTACCTACGTATACCCATTCGGATTTTACGCGTACCTACGGGTGGGAGGAGTCCATTTTTACCTTGATCACCCAATACTCATCGCCGCGGCTTCGGATCCCCCCTTCCGCCTCGCCGTAGTCTGCTTAGACCAGCCGAACCCAAGATGGACCGGTCGACCTGCTGCGTCGCCGACATGGCCAAGCCGGCGGCAAAGGACATGAGCCACCATTACTCCGACCTCACCAAGGCACGGAAGCCCAGCACGATGAAGCGCTTCTACAAGTTCTTTACCATCCCGGGCATCGGTAACTTCGCCGGTGGTACGTCGCCGTGTAATGCGCCTTACCCTTCCGTTTGTGCTTACACCTTGCTCTCTTGCTTCAGGTCTTCCCAATGCTCAGTTCTTTCCCTTCGATACACTCGAGGCGCAGTCCGCACCGCCGACCCGATGGACGCCAACGCCGAACCGCCCCGGCGGTGACGCCCTGGCTTCCGCCATGGCTTCGGCAAAGGTATCAGGCAACGGCCTCAAAACGGCTTCCCACATGGTCGTCCCCCATGATGCCGATACCACCGATGTGAATAAGAAAATCGATCTTACCACGGCCCTCCAGTATGGCCAAGCTTCAGGATATCCACCTCTATCTTCGTACATACGCCAGTTCACTCGCGAATGCTTACACCCCAATGTCCCTTACAGCGGAGGGCCCGAGGTTGCTCTGACCGTTGGATCGACAGATGGGTTTTCCAAAGTGCTCGACGTCTTTACCAATGTCTGGGTAGAAGGGAAGAATGACGTTCGTGAACGGCCCGGTTTGTTGGTTGATGTGTTCATGTATCCTCTCATTCTGAACCAAGCTCTACCCCGGGGCCTCCAG
The DNA here is from genome assembly GCA_005188305.1 of Xylaria sp. BCC 1067. NCBI lineage: Eukaryota > Fungi > Ascomycota > Sordariomycetes > Xylariales > Xylariaceae > Xylaria > Xylaria sp. BCC 1067. The sequence goes on from SSCS01000001.1 coordinate 3,262,794, forward strand.
ATCTGCCCCGTCGAGATGGATGAGGGCGGGATGGCGCCCTATAGCCCTGGCGGACTGGAAGACATCTTAGCAAACTGGGATGATGCGAAAGGGAAGCGACCCCATCTCCTGTATACCGTCTCGTAAGTCCTAATTGATGCTGGCCGCTCAATCCGCGGTTTGGGACTTTATTTTGCTAATATGATGCACACCAGAATGGGCCACAACCCAACTTCGGGTGTTCTCTCGGTTCAACGGAGGAGGGAACTCTACGAGATATGTAGCCAGTATGATGTGATCATTGTCGAAGATGACCCTTATTGGTATCTCCAATTCCCGTCGGCAGAACTCGAGGAAGCGAAAGCACGGAACAAGCCTATTCCCGAGTTCAAAGTCTCCAATACCCTACTGAAGAAGTCGGGCTACCCTTTCTTAGACTCCCTGGTGCCTTCATTCCTCAACATTGATGTCGATGGCCGAGTCGTCCGATTAGACACATTCTCCAAGACAGTCGCGCCTGGGTGTCGGCTTGGCTGGGTTACATCCACGCCCGAGATTTGTGATCGTATTATCCGCGTTAGCGAGTCCGGAACGCAGCAGCCATCGGGTTTCGTTCAAGCTATGATTGCGGAAACGATCATGGGACCTCAACCCGAGGCGGCCTCGGCCTTTGCCTCAAGGTCGCCGAAAGACCGAGCGACTTTTACCGGATGGAAGACTGAGGGCTGGGTGCGGTGGCTCGCTGGCCTGCGTGGCGAATACGAAAGGCGCATGCAGGCAATGTGCACTCGCCTCGAGGAGCACGCGTATCAATTGAAGCAATCGACACCTGTACGTGATGCCGACTCAGACTGGGGCGTCATTACAAAGGTCAAGCTGTACGATTTCGACTGGCCGCGCGGCGGCATGTTTTTATGGCTTAGAGTTCACCTCGAGGCTCACCCGCTGTTCGGGGCCGTAGGATCCGAGGGCAACGTGATCAACGGGACAGCGCTCTCGATGGCGCTTATGATATTCCTAACGCATAAGCCATTCCTTGTCCTCGTTAGCCCCGGAATGATGTTCAGCGCCACCCCGGAGATTGCCGCCACGCGAGGTTGGGCCTATTTCCGTCTTTGCTTCGCTGCTGAGACGGACGAAATGAACAGCGCCGGCTCCACGCGCTTTGGCCAGGGCGTGCAGAAATTTTGGCGCATCAAGAAGGTCACGGAAATCGAGGCTCTCTTGGAGGAAGCAGGTTCACTAGAAACCGAAAATGTTGAAGACTTGACAAATATGGGCTGGACGGGCTGCTAGATCTTAGCTTGGCAACAAAAGATAGACGTCGTCCGCTTCGTGTTAGAAAGCTGGGGATCCTGCTTACGATGTAATGAAATACCGCTACACCCTGAACCATTACAACTTCCGGAGTCGTCCTGATGTTGGGCGTAGTTACCGAGAGTTTCGGAGTGTAGAAGATTTCCAACAAAGGCCTCAGCCTGAAAGAAGTTTAAGTAATCTTCGATACAGCTAGGAAACTAAGAAAGTCTCCCGGTTAATACTTTACGCACTTTACAACAGTCGATGTTAGTCGTCGCTGCTTTGAATACTTAAATTATGTAACCCGTATTCTTCCTGGTTTTGCTCGGCCCCCACGTCCTCTGCTTTTCGTACTGATTTAACTTAAGTTGACACGAGGATGCTTCCAACCCGGACGGTTAGGATTGAACGCGACTAGTGCGGTATGTGCGGTTCTATCTGCTCATATGTTAAGGGGAAGTGTTACTTAATATGCCAGAGGCTTTGGGAATTATGATATCCTGTGACATACTGACACCAAGTAACGAAATGTAATTTTCAATCGACACACCTTTCTAGCTCATACCGGAAAGGGCAAACATCTATAGATGGGTATGGTACTTGTGTGAAAAATAGGTATCAAGCGCCTGACGCTTCACTCACTTAATATCCACACGGGCCTCGCAAAGTTTGAATGGAGCCTATTGTGGTTGACGATATACAAGAGCGGTTTACATGTACCACGAAATTTTCATATTATTCATAGAACCCTTTATAGAGCATGATTTCACACATTCAGGCATACGGGACATGAAAAATGAAGAAGGATTAGGGCGGGAACATATTCATAACGACAATTCCATTGTATCACGAGACCCTACGAACCCATTACGCCCATGACAATCGCAAGCCGATGCACTCCCTCTTATCTGTTTTCCCTTAGACGAGCTGCTCACCAAGCTAGTCTGACTTAATCCTCCTTCAGGACCTTGAGGAAGGCCTCGGGAGTCTTAGGGGGCTTGCCAGCCTCCGCCTTCTGCTGGCCGAGCCCCTTCTTGACGAATGTCGAGTGGTAGGGGTTGAAGCGCAGCATGACCTGCTTGTTGCGCAGAGGGTTCTTCTGAATACCGGAGCGCTTGGTCAGCGAGCCACCCTTGGGGGCACGGAGGACACTCTGGATCTCGGAGCTGTTGATCAGACGGCTCAGATCGGCCTGGGAAACAACGTTCGAAGGGAGCAGGAAGTCCTTCTTGAGCTCCGAAGGTGTGGTGGTAGTGCCGTAGATGCTGTCAAGAGCCTTGAAAGCAGCCGAGGTCCAAACGATAAATCGGCCCAGGTGACCGCCAGGGGCCAGCTGAAGGAGGTTGAGAGCGTAGACAGAGCAGGTCTCAACACCGGGGAGGTTGCGGGTGCCCTTGACGAGCTCGGTTCCATCAACCTCGGGGTCGTAGATGACCAGAGGTCCACGTCTCTGGCGGTGACGGCGGCCTCGCATCTTACCCTTACCAGCTCGCAGCTTCTTGGACTTCTTAGCCTTGATGACATCGGCAGAGGCGCCAACGGCAGACAGGATGGCGAACGCGTTGGCGGTCTTGGCAGCAGCACCTCCCTCGAAGATAGCAGAGTCAACAACTAGGGGAACCTCGGGAACGCTAGAAATCTGATGGCCGCGGGCGAGGAGAAGAGGAGCAACGGCGGAGGCAGCAAGAGCGGAGGCAGTAGCGAATCGCCTGGGCATTGTTAGCTTCACACACATTGGGTAGTGAAAACGATACTGTAATCAATACTCACTTCTGACCCTGGTTGATCTTGATGTGCCACTTGCGCCAGATCTTAGTAGGGGCGAACATGCGACCGGAACGGCACATGTTACCGAAGGCAGCCTGACCGGCACGGTGAGTACCACCACCAGAGACACGGGGGATACGGGCAACAGCGCGACCTGGGCATCCTTGTCAGTAGCTGGTTCTAAACTTCCTCATGCCATTTAATTGCACCCCTGGCGATTGCGGTTGTCCATCTCGTAGAGCTCAATCCGAAAATACAGGGCGACTAACCAGTTCCCCAGGACTCAGCAGAGGTCTGGTGACCGGCCTTCTCGCTCACGGCGTAAGGCTGGCGCTTGTTCTTGGCCATGCCAGTATGGACCTGCTGGACAATGTCGGGCCGGATGGGAGAGGCGAAGACGGAGGGGATAGGATGGGTAGCTCCCGAAGGAGTACCATCTTTGCCGATGATGGTAACGGTCGGTCTCGAGGCCATCTTGAAGTCGCTGGGCTGTGTAAATTGAAGGTTAGTACTAGAAAACGGAGATCGCGAAGAGTAGCGGCAGAAGTGAGTAGGCGAAACTCAATTCTGCGGTATGGACGGTGTGCGTACCTCGACTTGGTGGTGGATGGCTAGAGAAATTCGGTTGGTGATAATTTCTCAACTCGAAAATTGGCGGTCGAGATCCCCGAATTATTTTTGTGTGGGAGTGGAGGGCTAATCGATTCGTCTGCGCGACTGTTGACAGCCGTAATGCAGCCGTGCCGGCCCGTGACTGAGTGCTGCGAGCAGCAGTGGGTGAATGGGGCCCTGCTGGGTCTGGGTGGGATTGCTACGGCCAATGGGAACCGCCAACGGCGGGGGAATAGGTACCTGGTGTCTACGCTCCACAGTAAATCGCTGGACTAGAATTGTACCTATGGAAGGCTTCTACCACTGACTTGACGCAACTCACGGGCTCGCTGGCCATTCGTTGCACCTTGAGCCGTAGCTTGAATCGGTATACCTGAGGGTAGCCAAGCATGGTCTTGATACGAATATGGGATGACCCCACATGGGCTACAATCAATGTTCCACCATTCGATCGAGGCTAACAATCCTCCCTCCTTATTATTGGCATTAGAGGGCAACATGTGCGGTGTATATGTTTGAGGGTGAATTGGAAAACACATTAAACATATGCATCGAATCGTACACAAGGGAATTCGAATTTATTACTGGCAAATGACCCATAACTAAGTCGTTTACCATGGCCTTCAATAACAATGGAGCGAAACACGGATTTCATTCCTACCGGTAATCTCATAGTCTGAAGCGTCTATGGACGTTATCGCTGAAAGGATTACCGCAGTCCCGGCTTCAGCACTATGTATGCCAGTTTTCAGCTAGAAGCCGTGGACCTTGATTCGTTTGGGGTCAAGCTCCAAGCCGTCACGGGCGACAAGAAATTCCTCTGCGCAGTGTTAGTCCGCTAGTAATCAACATAGGTATCTAAAGGGGGCACGCACGCATGACCTTGCGTTGGTCACCTTGCAGCTGAATAACTTCGCCCATGTTACTGTCAATCACGACGGTGCCGTTGCAAGCGAATTTCTTCTTGATGACCGTGAGAATCTTCTTTCGGTCAAACTTGTTGGGCAACCCCTGAACGGTGGTCAGGGTCTTGCGGCCATTGCGCTCTGCATTGGTTAGCTTAGCTGCACGGTGCAAGCACAAAATGAAGCGGCCACGCTGTGGAGTACTAACGCTGGATGCGGATGTGGACGTAGTCCTCTTGCTGGCTCTTCACTTGGCTCGTGTCCTCGTCTGCCTCAGCATCGTGGAAGGGATCTAAGCGTACGCATTAGCGGGGCTGTGAGAGGGTCATCTGCCGAGGGGCTGACTGAGGCTGCATACCGAAGGACTTAAGATTCTCGATGGACATCTATAACGCCGGGCTTTCGAGCGACTCGAGAGATGATGGGATGAGAGTAGATCTATACGCGCAGTTTGATGCTCTAGTGTCGAAGCAGGCTAGTAGGTAGTTCCTCAGGGATGTTGAGATATGATGGCTTGGGCTGTCGATCGATCAGATGAGTGACGAGTGACGAGATAACAAGGCGAAATTAGGAGACAACAAAGGGGTGGGGTAGGCAGTGAGGAGAGCGCCGGCGTGGGCATGGCATGGGGACCGTGATAAGGTTTCGTCCACACCCCGCCATCTCCCCAGGTAACGGAACCCCGAGGTTTATCCCCTTCGGACCTTACCTATACCTACCTAACAGTGCAGGTACTCTGTAACACAAGTAACTGACTGACTTACACATATGGACTTAAGTAGATGGGCACTACCTCGTGTAGTCTATTAGTACTACCTGACTTCGAGTGCTGACTCCCAGTGTTAGGTACTCCAGGTCACCTATTCCATTGCCTCTAAAGATCATCCATCTGCTCGCCGCTAGACTACTGGAAACAGATTGAGTTGGTTAGTGATTGTCATCCTCAGACTTTCTATCTTGGGCATGCGAACATGCTAAGTAATGTATAGATGATCTCAAGCATGATACAATTGAATTGATAAAACTATACATGGTAAAAAGACCACTAAGGCGTCAACCAGCATCTGTAGCTTGAGTAGGTATCTGTAGCTTCTCGACTGGGTACTGCTACCCCTCTTTGTCTTTTTGGTCACGCCTTTCCTATTGACTGTTCATACGTGTTTGTTTCTATGACATGATGCGGGGCTCTATATGAATTCAAAATTCATACGAACTAACAATCCGAATTGGTGTAGTGGCTAACATTTGACGCTCTCATTGTTCCGCGGTGTTTCCGTGAGCAACGAAGTGCCGTCAAGCCCGGGGTTCGATTCCCCGATTCGGAGTTAATTTTTTTCTTCGGTTTTACATATGTTATTTGTTATTTGTTTTTTCTTCTTTTTTGCTTTTTCAAATGTTCCCTTTTCCGCTCTGCATTTACTTGCCTCCTCGTTGTTAGATTTCCTATTCATTCCGCATTATCTCTTAATTCCCTATTCCTTTCTCCAACATGCTCCAGGAGCTTGGCCCCTGGATACCTAATCCACCTTTAACACATCCCGCTCTCCGGTCCAAATGTATGTATATATAATATAGATAGTATAGGCAAGGTGCGAACTATAAGCATAACATGACGCTTTGACAGAAAGCATTAGCACTGAAATCGACCAACTTTTGGGGACCCCCATGCTCTCTGTCTTGCTTGTGCAGGCGAGCACTTATGTTGTTGGGAGAATCCGCAGCGACATTGCCTAGGGACTCGCTCACACCTGCAGCCTATCCCCAACCGCCTAGGTCAGATTGCCTTACACATGATTGCGCGTAGATGGCGTATTTAGATACTCTACACACCCATTTACTAGTGTAGCTGAATTGTGATCAGTCGTCAATCTTATGAGCATCGCAGCCAACAGGATCCTTTCCCCGCCTGCATGTCGTCCGGTCTACAGTAGTCATGTGTTGTGTCAGCCAGCGCTGAACGTGGCTCGGTCTTGTGGCCATGTTGTCATGTTGTCATATTAGGTATGTTGTGCAACACAGCGAGTCCAGGGGCATGCAAGAAGAAGGATGCGTAGACCACGAGATGAGGTACTCTATCTCATGATACATTCATACAACATCTTCTCGATCTGTCTGGCTCGATAACCTCATTACCTATCACGGCACACAGTTCGGACGTTTCAAGTAATAAAAACCGAAGTTTTCTTCTTATTTTTTCAGAACGGCGTCATCATCCGCCCGACTTGGGTTGCAATATCACTCAGTTGTCGTAAGCAACATGCTACTTGCCGCATCCGAACCGTTGACCATGGTCTGGACCAACGGTGTACAGGGGAGATCGCATATTGCTGCGTGTTGAAGTTGCAATCGTCGGGTCAGCGGCCGACAGAGAGAGGTCTGACAAGGCTACGAACAGAGTGTTAACCGTGTTAACCGGATGATCCGACGAGTACTGTGATGGACATGTCAAGATCCTTTCGCGTAGAACGGTGAGGCATGTTTGAGCAGCCAACGACGCCATCGGCGCGCATGGCTTGTACCTACACTAGCTCCGTCAATAGTCTCCTGTAGCGTACCGTCTGTGCAGCTTTCTAACTTGATCTGTAGCACACAGCAGTATGCGAGGCCACGTTTTGTGGGCTTTGCTCTCCCTCTTCTCCAGCTCCTCGTGCCCCCAGGTTAAATAAAGTCCGGTGCGGGATGGCCCATGCAATCGGGCGGGCCCCCTGTCTTGATCTGACGTGTGTACAGTATTACCGTGGTAATAGGTAGAGTCTGGAAGAATTTACAGGCTATGTATACAACTAGGAAGAGACCTCACGAATTACAGAGTGCGCACATATATCTAGGGCTATGGCTGAGGTTATGACAAAGTTAAAATCCTTGCCAAGGTTCCTCAGCCGACCGTCTCATGCCCAACGTAGGTCAATATAGGTGTGGCTTGTCTCGGAGTAGGTCGGCGTTTAAACTCACACCGGATTGATTACGCGCGGGCTTTCTACACCAACCATTTCTGGTGATACAACATATCTAAAATGATATTGAACACATGGCGGTAGCACCCGATGTCCAACCGCATCTCAAGACCCGTGGTGATTTCAAAATATGAACCTCTAATGGCCTTGTCTTGGCCCGCTAACTATCCCCACAGATGATGCAACGAACGATATGGACCAGGGAGTAATACCATCAATACCCCTTGCCAACTGTACCTGGAAACATGTTCGTGACGTCTGCTGACAATAAGTGTGTTCAAACATCGTGGTCTGGCCTATATTGAGTATAAAGGGCCCTTTAATGGCCTTCTGCGATGATATAGTAAGCAATTAGTCTCCTCAATCCTCCCAAGGTATTTCAGATTTGACAAAATGCTACGTCGGTTGCCTTAGCTGCACTGACATATACATACAATACAGAGTGGACAGTTGATGGTAACATGGATAGGTAGTATATACAGCATGGATGACATGAGAACTGGTGATCAACGGAAAGGTCTAGCGCAGTCTAGCCACTCCAGGCCAGCGCTACCAGGGTATTCAGATCTAGCTGGTAGGTTTCTAGAAATTGCGGCTACCCGTTGTGGGTTTCGATCCCTACCGAGATAAACTGGTCGCCCGGAATCATTCGATATAGATGCTCCCATTTGAGGTGTCACATCGCACCCTGACAGTCGCCAATTTAGGTACGAGATACATATATGTGTTGCTCACTCATCCGAGCTGTTCTCCTAAGTACTAGTGTATCTCGACTATTGGTCGAGGGTTGCTAAACGTTGCTATTGTGATGAGTTATCACTTCTAGAGATGATGACACTGCCATTCGTTGTCCTTCGTCAAATACCGAGACATCCAAGGATATGGCGGGCATACCCCGTACGCCACAAGGCCAGACTGCGGAGAAAAGTCACCGTTCCGTTATACCTTCCCAACTCGTGAACCAAGTTGTTGTCAAGCTGAAAAAAAAATCCACTGTAGGCATCTTGTCGCCACCGGGATACCTATCCGTCACCTTAGGTACCGCTGTTCGACGAGTTTGAACCCCACAACACCAGAGGGCTTGCTGCTTTCTGGGGTGTGTAATGTAGTGTAGTGTGCAACAAGGGGTAGCATCTCCCCGGTCCGATGAACATGAGCCCTCCATTCATAGCGACGCCACGCATCTACTTGCCGAACTAGCGACGCCGTTAAAAAGTGGACGAAGATGACGCAAGCTAGCATCTTTTAATCACCTAAGATTGAAGAAAATGTTAGTACACCAGCCACATTTATTCCTAAATTAAGTACTAGCTTCGTAGAGCCTCAAGGTCTGATTAGTGGCCGTCCACGTTCAACAGGTAACCAGGGTTTGGACGACCTTGGCTCGGGAGAGGTCTTTGTTTGATTCGGTAAGGTCCCGTAGCGATTTCGTGGGCCCCGGAACTTCCACGTGTGGATCGCAGGTAGCATTATGCCCAAGTGGGCGGCCCCCTTGTCTAATTTCTCACTCAACACTACGCTTAGATCTTCGCTGGATGCTACATAGTATAAAGGCCTAGTTTACTGTGTATCTATCTAGTGTAGTAGAGGTAGCGTATACTACTACTGCCTGACTATATACAACACGGCTGTCTCGGTCTCCATTATGGCTGCATTAGTTGCTCGTTCCACCTCTGCGGCTGGACGCTCGGAGAGCAGATTCATCCAATCCCATCGTAGCTATTAGCCACTTTTCTCAGGTCTCGTATTCTATCTGCGCTACCGGGTACACAAGCAGGGATCGCCAGGGTCCAGGCTGATAATTTTGAATGAACAGGCGCGGCGCCAGATATAGTGTGCCGTATCCCAAGATGCCTAGTAGCTTGTGGTATTAAAATCACCCCTTCTCTTCCCTTGAGTTGTCTTCGTTCGGGCTGATTCTTTGTCTGCGCCGATCTCCCTAATTCCATTAGAGTGGGCGTTGGGACGTAGGGCTGTCTTTCATTAATTCTTTTAATTTTTAATACTGCTTTACTCTGGCGCTGTGCCAGGAAAAGTCACCATGCGCTGGGTTACACATTTCTTGTCGGCGACGCTCTCACTGAGCACGTTGACAAGAGCAGATCCCACATGGCCGAATCAGATCGACGAGTTGGAGGAAATCATGTACCAGGTGCAAGGCTATCGCTCTCGCCAATTTGGCGGAACTGTTATACCTTGCTCAAGCCAAGCGTCGGGCCCAGGACGTCACAATGCTGCAGAGTGGCTAAGAGCCGCTTTTCACGATATGGCGACTACTACTATTGCAGGTGGCCCGCGACGGGGTGGCCTCGACGGGTCGTTGCAATTCGAAATAACAAGCTCAGACAACATCGGCCCGGCATTTAACACCACTCTCAAATTCATGGCCGACTACTACACAAGTAGATCAAGTATAGCTGATCTTCTTGCTTTGGGCGTATACTATTCCGTGAGATCGTGTGGTGGGCCGGTGGTCCCTTTTGCCAGTGGTAGGATTGATGCCAAACAAGCTGGTCCTATAGGTGTCCCTCTGCCCCAGAATACGGCTTTCACGTTTGGGCAGCAGTTTCAGCGTATGGGATTCGACCAGACCGAAATGATTCAGGTTGTCGCGTGTGGTCACACCATCGGCGGCGTCCATGAAAACGAATTCCCCCAAATTGTCCCGATTGGCAGTACAGAGAATGGCGAGGCACCAATGGATTCTACCGTTGCCGTATTCGATAACAAAGTCGTTACCGAATACATTGCAGGCAACACAACGAATCCCATGGTTGTCGGCCCTTCGATTCGGGCTACGAGGAATTCGGACTTCAAAGTCTTTAACGTGGATGGAAATGTGACAGTAAGGGCCATGGCAGAGCCCGAGACCTTCAGCAGTGTCTGCGCTACGGTATTGCGCAAAATGATTGAAGTTGTTCCTGACGAGGTCGTTCTTACCGACCCTATTCAGCCTTATGCGGTCAAGCCAGTGGATATGCAGCTTACACTAAACCCTGGAGCTACAACTCTACAACTATCTGGGTTGATCCGAGTCCGCACCACCAACTTTGCCGGCGACTCTGCTGAGAGTGTCTTGCTGACCTACAAAGACCGGAGTGGCGGTAATAACTGTGGCACTAGAGGTTGCACATATACCGCCACGGTTTTAGGGGCCACACAGGGTTTCGACGATACGTTTGTGGTGAGTTGAGACCGCACTACTCTAACTACGTCTTATAATTTCCCTCTAACGACCATTAGTGGTTCCCGATTAACCTTGAAATCCCGGCTTCCTCGGGGATTTCCTCGTTTACCCTGACTGTTAATATGGCTAGTGGAACATCGGTGACATATGACAATAACGGAAACTCGTATCCCATACAGGATGCTATTCTTATGCAGAAACCCCAGAGCTGTCTTCTTCAAGGCAAACTAGATATTGTGGCAGCTGTGAGTTCGAACTATTTACAACTTGATTGATGATATTAACGGTCTAAAATAGGTCCGCAATGATCTTAATGGCTCGGTCCCTGTCAACTTGCATCTGTCATATAAAACTCCTGTTGCCGATCCAAACCGCCCGGTGCCCACACTGAATGATGAGACCGTGGAAATGACTAGGGGTAATTGTGTTGGTCTTTACACATTCTATACGGCTAGTTATGAAGGCCTTGGAGACCTTGACTACGCCACCAAGATCGATGTAGTCGCTGGAACTGGCGAGTCAGCATCGCGAGATGCCTTCAACGCAGCAAGTGATATAGGAGCAAATCGTGTCACATTTGATGCTCCGCCGCCCTCGCTCTGCTCACGCCCAGTTGATCCCGACCCGCCAGTGGAAACCTCCACATCGGTTACCGTGACCCCAACTGTGACCTCGCCAGGAACAATGACGAGCACCGCGGCCGCTGAGACACCTTACCACAGACCAACTTTGGGAAATTTCACCCTCGTCGGTTGTAACACCGAGCCCACGGTTGCGGGAGCCCGCGCTCTGGCTGGTGCTAGTTACGTTTATGATGGAATGACCCTTGAGAGTTGTATGACCAACTGCACAGGATTCTACTACTGGGGCACGGAGTATGGTCGTGAATGTAAGTCCTCTGTAGAAGCCTTCGGGAGAAGCCTCGTGACTTGACTAACCATCAACAGGCTACTGTGGCAATAAACTTCACGCATCTAGCACAAACGTTACACTTGATGAGTGCAACATGGTTTGCTCGGGAGACGAGACAGAATACTGTGGCGCGGGTGACCGACTCGAACTCTATGTTACCACGGGCCCCATCCCTACTCCTACTGGGACTTTGGCAATTAAGCCGACTGTAACCCCTTATCTACGCGTAGGCTGCTATGAGGAGCTCCCTAGTCGTGCGCTCACCGGAGGTGTCTTCCCGAGCAATGAGATGACTCTGGAGTTGTGCGCATCGAACTGCGACGGCTTTACTTACTTTGGCACTGAGTACGGTCGTGAATGCTACTGCGGTCAATTCATCGATGCCAGGAGCAACGTGACGGATGATGCGGACTGTAACATGCCTTGTGCCGGTGATGAAACCGAGTACTGTGGTGGCAGCGACCGACTGGAAATGTACCGGCTCATCAACCCCCCCACGTCGACTTCGATGATGCCAACACCTACCGTTGTCCCCACGCACAAGCCCACCGTTCCTCCCTATGCCTTCCAAGGCTGCTGGACTGAGGGTGACGGCGTGCGAGCCCTCGACTCCAAGGCCACCGCAGGAAACGTCACGCTCGAGTCTTGCGCCGAATTCTGCCAGGACTACCATTATTTCGGAACGGAATTCGGCACTGAGTGCCACTGTGGCAATATCCTTGCTGCCTCCAGCAATATGACAAACCTGACCGACTGCAACACGCCTTGCGCGGGAGACCCGTCTGAGTACTGCGGCGCCAGCAATCGGCTGAACCTCTACTACTCCAACACGACCGCCGGCCCGTCGCAACCCCTCGTAGTGGGCAAGTACTCCTGGTTCGGCTGCCAGACGGAGGGCACGGGCGTCCGCGCCCTTGGTGGCAGGGCGTATGTGAACAACACCATGACGCTCGAGATCTGTGCCACTTTCTGCGAAGGCTTCACGTACTTCGGCGCAGAGTACGGCGCCGAATGCTACTGTGGCAACGAATTCGGCGAGGGCTCTGTCGCGGCCCCGAGCGGTCAATGTAATATGGCCTGCGACGGTAACCCGACGCAGCTGTGCGGTGCGGGCAACCGTCTGAGTGTCTACGAGTTGACACCCACAACGCCCGGCACGCCCGAACAGCCCGGCACGCCACCGGCGGAAGAGGGCTGAGATGTATGAATGGGTAATTAGGTAATTAGGTTGTAGGTAGTAGTTATTGACGCTATATAACTCGGCATGGCAAGAGGAGTTTCTTGGAGCCTAGACTTTCTGGTCTCGTGCTTTCTTCGCTTCACAATGGGATTTGGACGACGACATGTTGCAATATTGGCTTTGAACATTAAATAATTGTGACTCTATATTTGGATATCATAATATGAAAATCCCTTGGAATTTAGAGCCTCGGACCTGGCACACTTCGTGCAATACGATTAATGCGGAATGGTATCTTATACGGCTATAGCGTCTCAGTTGTAATCTAACGTGGAAAATGGAGAAGGAATAGATACAGGGATAACTCCCTTGCGGGCAGAGGGCTTATAGTGTGTTGAGCAAAATCTTGCTAGAGCCTGTTGTTCGCGGGTCTGACTTACCTATTAAACTAACTAATCTAGATAGTATAGGGTTGGCTTTGGTGTTCTTGTAGTCGGGCACTTCATAGTTCAGTATCCTAATTACACTAGCCCGCTAAGGATCTAGGTATTTATCTTTCTGTTGTGGTTAGTTGCGGGAGTTATAGTTGGTTGCTGAAGTTAAAGGGCTTCCTTGGATGTCAGGCTGGGTTTGAAGCTTGTAAGTTGGCCTATCCACAACTTGATATCCGAACCATCGAAAAATAACAAAGATTGCCCTAAAGACATGAAACCCCAACAACACCCCCGCCCGGCCCCCCAGCCAATATTGTAATTGAGTTTAGGCATTGTATTTGGAGCCAACAAACAGTAGGGTACCATGAGGTTGCTGCTACTATTCCTAGGTAAGGTAATGAACGTACCGTACTATGAGGGGCAGCTACTACCTGTAAACAGTCACTTGAACTGAAGGATAGGATACCTAGAATACGTTAAGAGTGACGTTCTCAGGCTATCCAGCGCGCCCTTTCCAGTGAGGTCAACATGTGATGGCGCCTCCTTTTGGCACTTTTGCGTCGTTTTGTTGGCGTAGGTGGTCTTACCCTACCTACGGTACTTCTATCGCGGCCTTCGCCCCTAACCCTCCTATCTATTTTTGGTTCCTACCTAACACTTTGAAGGCCCGGGCTAGGACGTCGAAAAGTCGGACACGACCTCAATATTTTGCCCTGCTTAACCCGAATTATTCTCATCTAGGTCCGTCGGCACTGTGTAGAGGTACGGGATTGGAACCACGGCCTGCAGCAGTGACCACCCTAGTAATGGTAGAGCCGCGTCCCGTCTCCTCGGCCAACTGCTCGAGTTCCGCCTGCGCCAGTTTCTCGTCATAGTCCTGTACGGCGTTACTGTTGGTAGTTGGCATCGCGCGCGGGCGGGCTGCGGGCGATGCCAATGAGACATGTCGATCAAGACGTACAAGTATAAAATGCCAGCCAATGTTTCGTAAACTTATTCTGTTGTATAATCCACTTCAACCGCCATTCTCCCCAAACACCTATCCAGCAAGAAGAACGCTGAGATACTGCTGGAAAGCGCTGTGTTCTCTGTTGACAGGTAAACAAAACTCAATCGATCGAAGTCTTCGAAACCGGCATCAATCATCTGACACTAACAGCAAACTCCAGAGCTGCGTTACATCTCGGGCCCTCACACCAAGAATTTGTCGCAACTGGACATGTGCACTTAGGTGTGGCACGTTTATCGATGCGGGTGTAGAAAGAAGGGCGAGTTCCAACAGTGTGATCGACTGTATGACGCCTAGTCCAACCTGCGATGTGATAGGACGGACGTCGATAACCAGACTGCGCGCAACTACTGCCCAGCGCATATGCCGACGGAAAGTAAGGCAAAAACAGAGTATACCGGGCGTCGAGCGCGAGTGTGAGACAAGGGTTACATGAGCTATGTACGGTAGTATGTTGGGGGTTTGTAGTAAATTTTGAGATTGTGTTATTCCAAGATTGCCAAGGCGATGATGCTCGCTCAATCTTCTTGCACCCCTTGATCAGCAAGCAACTGTTGTGCACCATAGCAATGTCGGATATGCGTGGAAAGCCTTATCCTCGAGTGAGCCCGCCTGACCATACCGAATAGTACACGATCGGGGTTGCAACCCGCCGGCACCATGTTGGCGATGACGTGAGCCGATAATCGGCGATGTTGCTTGTACGTCCATTCGCAACCTTTGCACCAAAGACCGTGTTCGACGATGTGTGGAGTAGTAAGTGAGGGGAATGGGATGGATGCCATGCCAAAATAGCGATCGACTCCAATACTCCCTTGATCTGGTATCATTAAGGAATCTAAATATGTAGAGTCCGAAAATATAGCTTGTAGGTATCTAGCCATGTATCCAGTCCGCCCATTGGGCTTTCTGCGTCTAATAGCTTCTATAGCATTTCCTGCGGATCCGTAGATTGACATCACAAGCTCTTTGCCAGCGCTTACGCTAACAAGTCTGTATGATTTCTGCGTAAACTTGCATTCGACTCCATAAGTGCCAGGAATGCTAAACATGACCGGCAATTGCTGGACCATCTTGGGCGACAGGGCAAAAGTCTTGGCGGCAGCCGTCAGGGAGACGACCCGTCGCGTTGGTTTGGATCGCAGACATTGCCAGCAACACCTTTCACAGGTCGGGAGGAATAGGTAAACGCCATACTCTGGACACGTTGCACAACGCTCGTTTCGAAGAGCATTGTGAAGTTCAGATGTCGAATGAAGATGAAGAAGCTTCGTCTGACTAAGGGCTGCTAACGCGTGTGGTGCATGGTTCATTACATCTCGATATGCGGGGAGGGAATATAGTATATTGTTCCCTTGAATAGAAACGCGAGAAAATCGAATGGTCGACTGGAAATCGAGGTTCCTGAGCACCTCGTACAGCAGTTCAACTGGCAGCCTGTCGAGAATACCAAGGGACGAGGCGCGGTTTTGGAGGTTTGTTTCCATGGGTTTTGGCGGATCAGAGATGGTAATCATTGAATAGAGCAGTTCTCTTGGCCGATGGGAGAGACGAGAAAGAACATTCGTAGAAATATCTTGGTGAGGCATGCTTGAAGCGTTTACTAGGTACTGTACTGGTCTATATCCAGCGATTCGACGCCTATGTAACCTTGGTGGTTCTCTATCTCAGAGGTAGTATACTAAGTAAGTAGATATCACGACCTCAGTATAAGTAGGTACAGTAGGTAAACAACCCGGTGCCAAGCAAGGGGTCCTACCTATAGCGCGTTGACCGCGTAAATTGATTGCTCCCTAGAGGTAACTCTGTAGGTACTTACCTAAGGAACTGATAGGGTACCTCTAGTACTTACCTTAGGTAGGTAGCAGTAGGGGTGGTATCCACTAGACTACCACTATGTGCTGTAAGTACATAGTAGAGACAGTAGACTACTGTACTTTCTGCCCTCCCCCCCCCCAAGGGCCAACCCTGACTGCCTGTGCAACGGTGCTTAACTTCTTCTGGCCCTCTGGGACTACATCATGCTCCGGCCGCCGCTCAAGCAGCATTCACGACTTCACAATCGTAGCCGCACTTGTTCGACATTGCTGGACTGCGAACACACAATACCATAGAGGTATACTTTGCGCCGACACCTACAGCCCATCCATTACTCGACGGCCCCCTCCTTCTGTCTATTCGCTTGGACAAGCGGCAAACAATCACAACAAGTCCCCACTCGGAGAGAAAAAGAGCCCTTCTCTTTGCACACTGCACTTGTGCGACAGCGTGCCTCCTCCCCACCCACGAACACCCACGAACACCCACGAACACCTACCAACACCTACCAACACCTACCAACACCCCCAAAGCCCTCACCGGTCTACAGCCTTGACGATCTAGCAGCTGTTGTCCCGCCTGCCTCAGCTCTTTTGTGTCGACGTCTATGCGTTCTTTAAGCCGGTAGCCCAGCCGGACGGATGCTGATGGTGGAACGCCGACGTTACCGTTGCCCGCAACTACACTCTGGCAACACAGCATATTAGTGGTCAGCATGTCGACTGGCTTGTCTTGCCCATGCCATCCTTACAATCACGCCACCCTGCCGAGACCGGAAAAAGAGCTGGCACCTCAAGCAAAAGCGTCTTTGGGTCGTTCCTCACTCGCGTTTCGTCGGCTCTCCGACTAGGAAGAACTGGCGATATGGTCAGGCTCTGCCTTCCTCCTCCGTTTCTCTGCTAATAGCTGATTATATCTAGACCAAGCCTGCGAATGTGGGTGCGCCGAGGCCCATCAATACTCTTTCGAATAATAGTACGCCGGTACGAACGCCCTTGGGTATATCGTCTTCTTCCCGGTCTTTCCCCTCGAGCCCTCCTCCGGCAAAACGCCAGAAGGTTGATGAAAGCAATCCGAACACCGTACACTCTCATGCTACATTCACATTGGTTGATCCGCCAACACCGCGGAAGTTATCCGTAGGGAGTGTATCCGTCGCGGATTCTCAGCGTTCAGTTGCGTCAAATATGAGCGCTTCCCAGTTAGTGGTTCCCGAATACCGACATGTAGATCGCCATCTGAAGCACAAGCGTAAACGATCCCGAACAAGTCGAGGCGATGGGAGAGTCGCCGGCCAAGAAAATACAGAAGGCTACATGCTGGAGTCTATCCCTCCCTCAAAGAGCGACGAGGATACTACAGATGATGAAGTTCATATCATCAACCCTCAAAAAACCCCGGCGGGCTCGCACCAGCCAACGCACCAACCTGAGCGACGGCCTATATTAGATTTTGCAAACCGATTTAAGCAATCCAACCCCCGACGTGAGTTTGGCAGAGTCATCGACAAGGTGGAAAAAAGAAATAAACGCGCAGAGCGTCATTCGAGCCCAGACGAACTAGCTCCAAGTTTGGAGGAAATAGAAGCAAACCAGGCCGCCAAACGCCCCAAAAAGCTGTCTTCTAGTTTGTCAACAAGAGGCAATATTCAACCAACGGGTTTCAAGGGCGCTTCCACGGTCAGGCCATATGTTGGAGTGGGCTTAGGCCGTGATCCATCAGAAGACAAGAAAAAAGCCGACTCAATCATTGGGGCTGGCCTGCGCATCCTGCGTGGTGCTTCTGGACAATGCAAGTACGACGCAGGCTATGACGACGATCCCGATCCCTGTTTTTTGTCAGTTCGCGAAATCGGACACACTTTGTTTCCGGTTGACCAGGAAAAGAATTTATTGAAGTCCTATGCATATCTCACGCTCGACCTCAAAAGGGTGATGAGTGTCTGTCGTGCTAAGAATGATGAGAATTTCATAGTCAAGGTCAACTCCAGGGGCGTCGCCAACTCAAACAGTGCTGGACCCACACTCATGATTGAATTTGCCTCTAAACCCGAGTTCCACAGATTCTTTCAATGGCTTGCTATTTACAGAGAAAGCGGCTGGCCGGTCGAAATTAAGGATTCTAAGAGGTGAGATAGACCTAGAATTGTTCCTGAAGTTGAAGTTGAGGCTAATTTATCGACAGCTCTAAGCTTCAGGATGATATTAATCAGTTTATGCAACGAGTCAAGTCCCACAGAATAATTACGGACGCCGAAACCGAAACAAGTATTCCTTCGATCGCCGATGACATCAAAGTGATGCAGCACAATCACAACAGTCGTGTGCTTGAGGCCAAGATACGCCCTTTTGCTGCAAATGAGTCTGAGACTCGGCCTAAAATACGATATGCAATGAAAACTTCTCCCGTGTCTCGGCCTAGTGCTAATGGTATTGCTGCGAGCAAACCGTGGGAAGCCCGACTGGTTTCGCCTCGACGACAGACACGGACAACTCGCTCGACATTCGCACTAATTGACTCACCAGACTCCAGTGAGCCCGAGCCTGAAGGCTGGACGTCACTCAATGCGGGCTGGGAGAAGGAATGGCGGGGTTCTCTCGTTTATCCCCACAATGAAAAGAATCGCGCGACTATCGACAAGGAGGATATTCAGCGTCTCGACGAAGGCCAATTCCTGAATGACAACATCATCATCTTCTACCTTCGGTATCTGCAAAAACATCTAGAGGACGAAAAGCCAGATTTGGCGAAGAGGGTCTATTTTCAGAATACCTTCTTTTATGATAAGCTGAAGCCTACTAAGACTGGCCAGGGAATAAACTATGATAGCGTTAAGACCTGGACCTCGAAGGTAGATCTTTTCTCCAAGGACTATATTATTGTTCCTATCAATGAGTATAGTCACTGGTATGTTGCAATCATCTGCAATGCGCCGAAGCTACTTCCTTCCTCCGACCGCCACACACAAGTTGATGCCAGCGAGAATGGCGGGAACGCAACTCCCAATGCCGTTAGAATAACCCAGGAACCTGCCCGAGCCGCCTCACCGAACGGGGTATTAAATGACTCTAACAACCACGAGAATGTTGTGTTATCGCCTCAAGATGTCGTCGAAAACTTCAGACGTATGTCAATTGACAATTCTCCTCAACCAAGCAATGAGACTAAGCCAAAGGTAGACAAGAGCTCAGAGGAAGAGGCTGATTCGGCTCTCGCCAAAAGAAGCCGAGAGGTCTATGAAATTAATGATTTGGACAACCCGATGATAGAGGTAGAACATATTTCCACCACACCCAGCCCACAAAGCCGCAAAAAGACCGGGAAAGGGCCCCGAAAATGCGACCCAAGCCAGCCAAGAATAATCACTCTAGATTCTTTAGGCGCAACGCATTCGCCGACCTGCATCTATCTGAAGCAGTATCTGATTGCCGAACTTAAAGACAAGAAGGGAATCGAAATACCCTCCCCTGGAGCTATGGGCACTACTGCTAAGGGTGTGCCTGAACAAACAAATCATTGTGATTGCGGATTGTACTTGTTGGGGTATATTCAGCATTTCCTCCTGAATCCTGACAACTTTGTAAAGAGTTTGCTACAGCGTGACAAGACAATTGAATGGAAACTTGACCCATCAGCCCTCCGAAACAATATCAGACATCTAATTTTCAAACTTCAGAAGGAGCGGCAAGAACGCGAAGATCAAGCCCAAGAGCGAAAACGGCAGGCCAAAATAAATAGGTCACAGACAAAGGTGGAACAACCTTTAAGCCATCCAACTACTCCAGTTACAAATACTCCCCATTCCCTCCCGAAATTAGAATCAATGAGTCAGACTTGCCATGATGAGGAAACAGGCAAAAGCAAAAGCCCTTTCAACCCATCACTTTTGCGGCCATCTAGTTCCAAGGGCAGTGGTGCTGTCATCAGAGAGGCGACGGATCCTGAGCACTTGCCCTCTTCTCGGGACAACCCAATCCATGGTATGACTAAGATACAGATGACTGCGCCTTGTATCCGGAATGACGGCTCAAGAACTGTACTACAAGCGGAAGCGGGCGACAGTTCGAAGCTTGAAGGGATCTGGGCTAAGCCAAAGCTTGATCCGCACATAGTTGGGTCACCTCGCAAAGCCGAACCGGCATCTGACGACGAGACACATCAAGTTCCAGGTACATCTTGCGTCTCCCCAGTCAGATACCAAGCTGCTGAATGCCATTCGCTATCTCCAGAGGGAGAGGGCATTAATTTCCGAACCGACCATATTCGACCTCTTACCTCCCAGACACCATCATCCAAAGGTTCTCGAAGCGTAACGCCACTTGATCCCGTGGTTGTCGATGACTTGAGTATTTCCACGAAGGGCCGACCATCTCAGAGTCCTCAAAGACATAGCGGAGGTCGACAGCAACGACTTGTGGTGGAGTTACCGTCAGCAAACGTCCAAAGCTCATCTCCAAGGCAGGATGGCAAGATTGACGGCCAGAAGCAAACAGGGCATGTGAGTTCCTACTTTGCTAAAAATCGGCAAGCCGGAGAAAGAGTGACTGCAGCAAAGATGCGTAAACCCCCCCAAAACAACATCATTGATCTTTCAGACGACTAGAGATTGATCTTTATTTTGCCCTTTTTTGTTACTTAGTGGCAGGTTAGGGCGAATGCGGATTGCTTTTCAGCGCTGGCCTAGAGCGAAGAGGGGGTTTTATGACTACCAGTTCAGCGCCAGCAAGACGCGGGACAATATGTGCGTATGAGTGTAACGTGGATTTGCATGGGACGGAGTAGGCCAGGGGATTGGCGCATTCACCGTGCGACTCTTATTTTTTCGCTTTTGCTATATACCCCTTTCTAGCAGCAGGAAACAGTGGGCGTCTTGCGGTGTACCTTAAACCCAACAAGAGGGCAATCGGTTCTTTAAGGCAGCTCAGGGGCTGCCTACTGTAGGTAGTTCACAGAACCAGACGAGCTGCGAACTAGCCAGGTAGGTAGTATCTACTCAGTCTCCCTGCCTACTTGCCGGGTAGATTTGGCAGTATATTGGACATGCTGCTAACTCTATTTCTCCGTGGTTGAGTAAATATGGTCCTTGGTTGCTGTAAGTGGACGGCTAGTTTTACAGTGCATGTTTACAGCTGACCTTGCGGCAATATTGCGTGGGCACCCTGTCCGGAATTTAGTTGAGCTATTGTCCCAGCTGCAAAGCGGAGGACGACAGTGCGAGTTCGAGCGGGATCTTGCTTTGGGCATCAAGGCATTACCCTTTGCTTTAGTGAACGAGCAGTAAGTAGCCAGAATAACGAAATACAAGGCAACAGAGGGGGAGGGAACCGGGTTCGCAATGTGAGCGACCCGATATCTTGAGACACGCAGTGTCATTCTGGTCCATTCCTTGCCGAAGACGAAATTCCCGCTAGCGTATCTGTGACCTCGAAATGCTGTCTATATTACCTACAAAATCTGTGTGATATCCCATGATTCTTCACCTGCCCTTCGCCTCGTCCTTCTTCTTGACGGCCGGCAGCGCAAAGGCCTTGCTGATGCCCTGCCCCATCCGCTTCCACAGCGCGAAGTCGACGTCTTGGTTCCACGTCAGCACACCGACCCAGGGCTGGACGTTGTAGTGCACGCGCAGCGTCACGCCGTCCGTGTTGGCTACCTTGCCCGTCGGGTGGGTGATTTGGTATTTGGGCCTCTGGTTTTTGAGCGATAGCTTGCCTCTGTGTATATGTGTTAGCAACTCTCTCTCTCTCTATCTCCGCGCACGTGCGCGCGAGTGTGTGTGTGTCTATCCGTCCCTCCTACCCGTAATATGGAGACTAAGAAACGGGCTGCTCGTACCGGCTTGGATCCACGCTCTTCCCGGCGGCGCTCTTGCGCAGCTTCTTCAGCGTCGCGGGCCCGATGTTGGCCAGGTGGTCGGAGCTCGGGCTCGTGATGATGGTGTCCCAGATGACGGCCTTGTTCGTCTGGTTCGCCGCGGCGGCGCCGCTCGCGCCCGACGGGGCGGCGGGCCACTCGGCGGTCACGTAGACGAAGAGCTGCTTTGTGTTCCACGTGAACAGCGACGACAGGTCCGCGTCCAGGGAGAACTTGATGACGGCGTACTCCTCCTTCTTCGAGCTGTAGTAGTGCGGCCGACCCTTGACTCTGGTTTTGCGCCCCGTTGTTAGCAGCTTCGCTTGCCCCGCTGGGATAACCTGGAGCGTGGTGCTTGGACCGGATACCTACACTTGCACATTGGTCGCTTTTATGCTCGCGCTCGGTGTTCGGGGCGCTGAGAAGTCGGATGCGGCTATGATGGCGGCCACAACGAAGGCCACGGTTGTGAAGAAGCCGAAGACATTCTGCAGGCGCGTTAAGGAGTTGTACATGATGGCGAGACGAGCCCGTCGAATTGACGGGTGGGTTGACGTCGGGAGACTCTATGTACTGGTGCCTACGACCGTCAGCTAGCGCATTTGTTGTCGGTAAATCTTGAATGTAAATAGACGGTCGCTATTTCGGTTCGTGGGTTTGTTCGTCCACGGTTTGATGTAAAGATGTTGCCACGTTTTTGGTAGGCTGTTGCGAGCTCCGGAGAGGCAGGCACTGTTGGCCTGGGGAAGCTTATCGGGGGCTTATCTGCGTCATGGGGTTTTGGTCATTTCTTGGCGCTGTTTTGTCCCCAACATTCCAGAGCTACACAACAACAAAACATTAGGTTTTATTTAATGTTAGTGAGAAATTTCTTGTGAGCGAACTTGAATAACGACTATTAGAATAGGCATGGAATATAAATAACGACACTAAGGGATGCTTTTCTCTTCTAGGCTATTGGCGAATACGGTGAATAGGCAAGTATGTAAACCACAAGGCCTATCAGCTAGCCGCCATGGTTCTGTCAAGGAGTAGGCTGGCAAGTAAGCTGCACATCCTAGGCCTGTTCGAGCATACCCAATGGGACAACATCGCAGAGGAATGCTATACATAACTTTACAGTCATCATATTGTACACGCAGGGTAGCTATATACAAGTACCCAACTGAGCAGGTAATTACAAGTCTTCTCGTGGAGCATTGCGACGTCGTGTAGAGAACCAAAGGTCAGACGGAACAGCCTGCCAAACCTGCTGTCTGTGACCGTTATGCATGCAGTCGTTTCCCCCCTTCTAGAGTTGCCAAATCCTTATTATACACAGCACCATCTGTTTCACCGGGTGCTTCCAGCCCCCAGCCCCAGATCGAACACTGACTCTGTTGCGAGGTATTACTCTATAGTCGTCGTGGTTGATGAGTGGGGTGCCCCGGGGAGAATGCCGCCGAGTCGAGTATTAAAACAAAAGGTGCGAAAAATTGGCCCTCATCCGTATCTAAATTTTTCGTGCTCGTCCCTCCAGAGCTCAACTAAGGGTCCCGGAGAAGTCTCCCGCGCAGGGTGCAGATGCCCAATTATTTTCGTGAGGGGAAGCTCAGCCAAGGGCATAGCTTATAGAGTGGGTTAAAGTTAGAAGGGTATGTTAGGCGATGCCTGGCCGCCTAGAGCTTCTTGCTGCTCCTGCAGTTCCTCCCCTCCAGCCTCAATGGTTATGCCGAGACCAACCTTAGCATTTTGCTGTGGTGGCGTTAGTGAGAAGTGGGTGTGATTAGAAGATTCGATTAAAACTTACAGTAACGTGGTCAACATCAGCGCAGAAAGACATGGTGACGGGAGGCAATACTCTCTTCTCAAGGAGAACGCCAAGCTTACCCTTCGAGTCCACCTGAGCACGGAATGTAGACATGCGGAAGTCATATTTGACGCCAACTGAAGTGACACCCTCCTTTTGCAGTCCACCCAGCATGTTGGGACTCGGAGCAACCTGAAGGGTCATATCAACACCTGCCTGGACCTTGTCAGATAACTTGCGCCAGTATGTTGCATTTAGCGCGCCCTGAGCGGCATGCAGCTGTGCTGTCGCAATCCAATCTTCGGCTTTATATCTAGCACAATAGGACGTGGCAGATTCGGGAGGCTGGCTTAGGGCGGCACGTTGCCAGACGGCCTCAACACCCAAAGAAAGTCTTTTTGTGATGGACTGGAGATGGCTGAGTATGTAAATGCCGGTCAGACCACCCTCGAGATAGGACGGGTTCAGCATCTTAAGCGATGAGGTGAAATCGTTGCCTGTGTACTCATGTTCGATCGAGGCCATATCCTGGGAAGATGCAATCTGGAACTGGGACTTGGTGACAAGTGAAGGGCTCCACCGGTAGTTGAAGCGTGTGGACAAAACGCCATCGTTGTCCATGCTTCCTTGCAAGAAAACCTAATGACGGGAAAATAGATGAGCAACCCGGACACACGTCACGAATAGTCATAGGCCCAGCAGCATCAAGGTTCGAGACTCACATTATTTGTACCCATGAGCGCCGCAAATGCATAGGGCTTCATGTGCTCACCCAGAGCAAATTGGTGTGATACTTGAAACAAAGGCGACAGGCTCACGGCCTTTGTGAGGTCGGCGCGAAGGCCGGTATGCATGTAGTTGGTAAGGGAAACCTCGCGCTGGACCTCCTTGCTAATGGACTCGACGGTGCCGGGGTTCGTGAGACCCAACTTGGCTCGGCGGTCGGAGAAGGACCGGTAGGCATCGCTGACGGCATTTGCGATGGGATTGGCGGTCAAGAAACCTAGGGGCGACGGCGTTATCTCGTGGCTAGAGGCCATGATGGATGACGGTTGCGCAAGCGACAAGGGAGGCGGCTAACAGAGACGCACTGAGTCCGGAGAGGATAAGAAATATTGTGGGAGGGATGGGGAGTTGGTTGGTAACAATGCAGGCTGCTTGAGGATGAGATACTTGACGCAACGGTCGGATGGGTTGGGCGTGCTGTAGAGCTCCCGGACAGGACAGCACGAGGATAGGCTGAACGCTGGATGGAGATGAGGATTGGGTGGATGGCTTATCCTGATGATTGACCCGCGAAAAAAATCATTCCTAGGTCCTGGCCTCAGCGAGGTCAATATCCTGGGCACACTACAGAGAGCCTGATCCACACAAGGTGCCATCCTAGGAACACTAAATCCACGATGACTCCACTCTCGCTTCGATAGGGCGATATGCCGGTTTAAAGCCATACATATATATGTCTCTGATCGTACCTAGGTAGGTAGTCCTAAGGTATACCTACTTATCTAGTAGAGCTACCTAGGTACCTACTATGAAGTTTTTTATGATTAGGTAGGTACCTAGGTAGTCCAGTATCTAGGGCAATTACTATGTAAGCATTTAGACAGTTTAGGGGGGAATCGAGATAGCGGCACCTAAGCAAAGACAATTGAACAAAGATGCAGCAAGACACCACGGACAGCTGACGGACATCACGGTTAGTCAGTGACACCTCCGTGAGTCTGCCCTATCCCAGCTGAGTTCTCGAGTGGGTCCGGCTAGCAGCATTGTGACGTGATAGGTCTCGGTGGGTTCAAAGACGCCACCTGCAATAGGGCCTGTAATAGGGCCTGCTCGGGTACGGTATCGGTACAGTCCCACATCCAACCCAAGAGATACCATAGCAATGCCTACTATATACGTACCTGGATGGTACTCAACTGGTATTGTCCCCTTCCGGATTCCCACGGCACCGCACGTGGCCCTGGATTGGAACAATATTACACACCCAGGTCCAGTTCTTCCCGCGAGGTTACTTCAAGTGTGCAAGGTTACCTAATCTTCAATCGTCAATCATCTTTATCAACAATTCTTATTCTTTTAGGGCAAAAAGAACTGCATTGACTGTATTACGCTGCCCCAGCTGGTTGAAGATCATTTCATATATAATTATATGCATTATTTGCTTGCATACCTGAGTCCATCCATCCCATTCATCTACCGGAGCTAGAGTCACCCGCTCTTTTTAGACTCTTATCTTGACTTCGCTACTGTAGATCCACGGATCCAACCTTGGCCATCTATACGCCCCTCAGTCACCTATATCCGCCCAAGACACCTCTTTGTCTGAACCCCCGAGGGCCTAGTCGAAAAATCACTCGTTAAATGCGACGTGGTGAGATTTTGATTATTGAGGTCCTCACGCGTTGTCGGCGAGTTTTGCCACCTGGGAGTCCATAAGATTCGATTCTAGTCTCTCTAAGTCGGGTTGCTCTGACTACAAAACAACTATTTATATATATATTTATACACCTAACCTTAGGTTTTGCCTACTCCTCTATCTCGCCATAACCTTTTTGCGCCGGTCAGGGCTTTCTGCCGCTACTTCCTTTAGCTAGACGCCGGAGGTATCCGACGTAAAAGCAAGACCTTCGGTGGTCAACCACGATCACCATGGACACGCTACTGT
Organism: Xylaria sp. BCC 1067; assembly: GCA_005188305.1. Lineage (NCBI taxonomy): Eukaryota > Fungi > Ascomycota > Sordariomycetes > Xylariales > Xylariaceae > Xylaria > Xylaria sp. BCC 1067. The sequence continues at coordinate 3,289,163 of SSCS01000001.1, forward strand.
AAGTGTTGCCTTATTGCCCTATTGCCTGTTTTATGTTAGTTGCTTCTCTGTCGTGCGACCAATGGGTCAGAGTCAATTGTTTACTGGCTGCCGGCCAGGATGCCCGACGACCTCGGTTTCCCAGACCATCAATCAGTCATGTAACGAGGAAGCGGTTATAAGCCGCTGTTCTGGAATACTACCTAGGTAGTTCTAAAAGAGCATCTGAAAACAATGTAACTTGGCTTCCTGGTTGACCTAGACAACGTTTACTCACTGCATTCGTCTTTCACATCATTTATATGCCGCCCATCATGCAAGACCAACATCACTCTGCCAGCGACGATGCCCAGCCCCTTTACGATACTGACGATCCCGGTAGCACAGCAGATATCGCTGCAAACGCGCCTCGGTATAGACGCAAGAGTAGCACGTTTATCGATGGTATTCACGATGTTCCTGAAGATGCCAACAGGGCTCCGGCCCAGTTGTATAGCACCATGTCAGGAAGGCTTTTCCATTCTGGTCGTATTGCCATCGTAATGGTTGGACTACCTGCAAGAGGTAAAACGTGAGTCACATCGGAGGTCGTGTGGGCTCTGGGACCAATTTCTGACAGCCCTTAGGCATATTTCTGTTTCAATGGCACGGTATCTGCAATGGTATGACAATACCCCTAATACTCGACCACACAATGGTTCGTTTCTTACTAGTCCTCTAGGTTGGGTGTAAAGACTCGTATCTTCCATCTAGGCGACTATCGTCGTGCCACTGTTGGCCACGGTAATGATGTGCCAGAGGACTACTTCTACCCGGATGCTTCCCCTGCATCCATCATGTTACGTCAAAAGATACTTAAGAAGTGCCGAGAGGATATATACGGCTGGCTTAATCACGAAAACGGGCAGGTGGCCATCTACGATGCAGTAAATCCAACGGCTACGGGCCGTCGAGCGTTGGCGAAGGAATTTGCGAAACATGATGTTCAGGTTCGCTCTACTACTCTGCGCCTCTAATATATTCCAAACGCTCTGCTAAGACATTTCTAGTCCTTGTTCATCGAATCATACGTCGACGATGAGAATATCCTTCGTGAGAATGCGCGAAGCGTCAAGATCGGCTCCCCCGATGTAGGTCATCCTAAGACCTGAGCCCTTCTTTCCTACTTGATCACTAACATACGGAGTTCGCCAATATGGACCCTGACGAAGCAGCTAAGCTCTACCTTCGGCGGATGGGTACCAAGATTCCCACTTTCGAGACGATGAACGAGAAAGAGCTTAACTACATCAAAATGATAAACGCCGGACAGAAATTCTTCTACAACAACGTGTCATTTAACTACCTGTCTCACCGTATTGTCTTTTATCTCACCAATACACACATCAAGTGCCGGGCTACTTATTTCGTCCGTGCCGGCGCAGCTTTGGGAGAGGAGAGCTACAAGGCAGACGCGCCACTATCCGCGGAAGGCTTCAGATACGCCCAAGTAATGGCGGAGACGCTAATAAAGCACCGAGAACAAGAGCACGCCGCGCTCGCCGCCCAGGGAGGCACAGCCGTCCCCATGCGCCAGCTCACGGTCTGGTGTTCGACGCGTGTGCGAACCGCACAGACAGCCGACGCCTTCGAGGAGCGCGGCTTCAAGGTCCGCCAGCGCACGCAGATGTCGCAGATCAACCCGGGCGTCTGTGAGCACCTCAGCGAGCGCGCCATACGCCGTATCTATCCCGAGGAGATCGAGAAGCACGAGCTCGACCCCTACCACCACCGCTACCCGCGGGCCGAGTCGTACCACGACCTAGCAGTGCGACTGGAGCCCATTATCCTAGAGCTGGAGCGCGAACAGAACGATCTCGTCGTTATCGCCCACGAGAGTGTGCTGCGCGTCCTGTACGCCTATCTCATGCACTGCAGCACTATGGACATCCCGAAGCTCACGTTCCCGCGGGATGAGATCATCGAGATCATCCCTGCTGCGTATCAGAACGAGGCCAAGCGCATTCACAGTGAGTTGCTGCCCTTAGCTAGCCCCCTTCCCCCCCCCCCCCCCCCCCCCCCTTTTTTTTTTTACGTCTACTCTTCTCCGAACCATGCATCGAGAAAAAAGCAGATACTAAATCCAGAAATCAACTATAGTCCCCGGTCTAGACCCTAACACGGGTAAGTGATTCCCGGCGTTATCTTCCTCTTGTTTGGGGCATTTACAACATCAACGTTCTTTCCCACGCCAAGGCCGTATCCAGCAACTAGCTTCCAAAGCCCTCGCAAGCCACGCCCAAAGCGGCCATAACTGACTCACAGTATTCTAGTCCCCGGCTCCCCCGAGGACATCCGCATTCCCGTCCCTGATACTAGCGGTGCCGATACGCCGACCCTATTACCCGAGCCCGCGCTCTCACCCTCGCCTCCTGCGGAGCTCAAGACTACGAACTTCGAGAAGCCGCCCGAGAAGGTGGTGAACACGGCAGCTGAGGCCGTGAGGGACAAGATCGCTGACGAGGACTAAGGATGAGGGCCGAGGATGTGATTTATCTGCCTACCTAGTATACACGAGTGTAGTTACTTATACTAGCTGTAACTGGAACTGGACGATATTTGGAGGGCTTGGGCCATGGCCTACGAAGAAAGCGTAGCGGTAGTGATGGAGTAAACACAGTCATAGAATCGAGTCTTATTTGTCAGCCTACTAAGAAAACAGTCACGTTTGCGACCACGTGCAATTTCCCCGTTTTGGGAGGCAGTCTTTTACTTTGTGGGGCCAAGCTTTCTGTATTCTCTAGAGAGAACTCGGTATGTTTGAACTTATACAACATGTGGCAGGCGGTCAGATGGCTACTTAGCTATCGACCGATGCAGCAAGATGTTGGGTTCTGCGTATGCTAACACTGTTGTTATTCCCACTTGGGACAAACAGAGTTCAGCATTGGCTTCCGGCCCTTATTGGGTGGATGTAAGCCTATTGGTTGACCTCGTCGCGACCGGGATCCTCAAGGATGCACCCGTTCCTCGTCACAGCTCTCATGAGGGTTGGAGCTTTCAAGCTACCATTGACGACCCTCTTCCATACGAATGATAAATACTCCGCTCGCTTTTATCTCTACTTGCGCTGGAGCTTTAAAGCTACCAAGGCACTTGCAATTCTTCCTCAGTATTGGCTGCGTCGTCATACTCCTCATTAACTTGACTAACGCCATTTCGTGTTGGGGCTCGGGTGTTGGGGTATGGGCATTGCTGTGCTGTGCAAAACTAATGGGTTGGGGATGTGTTATGAATGGTGTATGGAACGTTGCATTTTGCCTAAGAGGTGGTTGTGAACTGCTCGGATGCTAGTCGACCTTGGGCGATTGTTTGCATACGGGCTGGGACGTGCAAGATACGTAACTGTCGGTATATGCGTATCTTACATATCCATAGAGTCGGCGCCGTTGGCGAAGTTGAAGCCGCCTTGGGCGGTGGTACCTTGGGTACCAAAACCGAATGTTCCATTGGATGTTGCCTGTGCATTCATACCGTCGTCGGCATTCTCGTCCTCGTCTGAGAAGTATTTCTCGATAATGTTATACGATTTCATGTAAATCTCCTCGTTGGCGTTCGTTTGGCACTCGTGGATCTTCTCCATACCACCACATTCCTCAATGTACAGAGCATACCGGTTGATCGAATCGGGACCATCGCCAGCCGCTTGCTTGTCAAGATCACCCACCTTGAGAATGTTCTCTAGGCCGTCCAATGCAACTTGGATGATCTTGTTATCAGGGCATGCAAGGAGATCACAGAGAGGCTTGATGCAGCCTTGAGACACCAAGTATCGAATCTGTTCTGGCTTCTGAAGGCCGCCGCTGGTGGCATTGCTAATGGCCCAGCATGCCTCTTTCCGAGTTTTCAAGTCGCCATTAGAGAGTAGATGGATCAAGGGTGGGATAATGTTGGCGTCGATGACGGCCTGAATCTGTTGAGAGTTACCAGCAGTGATATTCGAGATCGTCCAACAGGCCTCTTTTCTGATACCATCTTTATTGGAACTGAGCAGCGCCAGCAGGCATGACAAAGCGCCACAGTTAATGATAACTTGAGTCTGAACATCGTCGCCAGTAACGATATTACCAACAGATCTAAGAGCAGGTGTCTGGACACTCGTCGAAGCGTGCATAAGCAACTCCACCAGTCGGCGAGGAATGCCGGCCTCGATAACTGCTTGGATCTTATCATTAGATCCGTCTGACAAGTATGAAATAGCCCAGCAGGCATCAATCAAAACCTCATCATCGAGGGAATATACAAGCTTGGCAAGGACAGGTAGTGCAGGTGCGATCTAAAGCCATGTTAGCGCGTCTTCCTCTTGCGCATGAAGTTTCGCAGAAACACCTACTGTCACCCAGTCTGGCTGAGGAGTCTTGCCCCTGCAGAAGTTGCTAAGAGTCCATGTGGCATTCCGTAGCATGCTAAGCTTGCGACTGTCGCCAAGCAAGTTGAGTAAGGGCTTAAGGGCGCCGCAGCTGAGGACATAGTCTCGGCACGAAGGACTGTCACCGGCAATATTTCCAAGAGCCCATACAGCTTGTTCCCGGACATCAGGCTCAGGGCTGGCCAGCAGCTCTACAAATATAGGAACAGCACCAGCTTCGATAACAACCTGGGTTTGGGCAGCACTGCCCGAAGCGATGTTGGTCAATGCCCACGCAGCCTCAAATTGGACTAGGGTGTGAGGGGATCGAAGGAACTCGACGAATCGGGTGACGACACCAGTCTTGATGACCTCTTCGATGGGAGGGTTGCGCTCTTTGGACAGTAGCTTTCTGAACTTGGTTGTAGCTTGGATTTGTAGATCTATCTGGTCGGAGAAAACACCCTGGACCATCTGAGGAAGGTCTTCGTTGAGCTAAGAAGTAGATATGTTAGAGCCTATGCCAAGTCGCCTAGCAAGTCAGGAAGGCGAGGGGGAGCAAGCGGGCAAGGCTGCCCCAAGTGCAACAGAGGCATAACATCACCAGATATAAGAATAGTAGAGCACAAGCTTCCAAAGGGCCAGGAGTAAAGTGACTTTACAGAATGACAATGTCTTATAGGGTTGGAATAGAGGAGAGGTGGTCGGCAGATTGCTATGGCACCAACTTGGAGAGATGACATATACAACGAAGGCGCAAAACAGAAAGAAACTGCAATTGTTCCACTTACTTGGCTCTCTGTTGGAGCGGACTCATCGTCGCTGTCAGGGGCGGCGCCGAGGGAAGCACCGGGGCGATCAGCGCCGGTGCCGATACCTCGACGCTTGGCTAGATTCTCTTCCCGCTTGGCCTTTCGGATTTCAACCTGAGCCTCTTCACGACGGCGACGTAGCTCGTCGGGCTTGAATGCGCTCTTAGCCTTGTATTGGTTGCGGCGATGCTCGGGAATGTATTTATCAGACATGGTGGCGGCACGTATAGAGATCGGTGGGGGACTATGGCTGAGTGTGTCGTTCTTGTTCCTGGTCCCGGTTTACAGGTTGTTGGTGGCGATGGTGAGGAGAGGGAGGGATGGAGACGCTGAGTCGCAGGGCGGGGTGATTTGTTTTGACCCCAGCATCAAATGCCGCCAAGAAGCGGTGTCGTTGCTGCTATAAGGATCGATAGAGGGCTGGGTTCCGTGGTCGCAGATGAGGGATGTTCACTTGCGCAGGCGTTGGTGATGCTGAGAGGCGGCCGTGTAGTGGGTTGGAACGCCAGACAAAGCGGTGGGCAGAAGAGTTGATGAGACCAGGTTGGGAGGGAAGGAGGAGAAGAAAGGTTGTCGGTCTGTCGACGAGTGCTAGAAAAATTCAATCAACAATAGAGTTGCTGTGGTGGGGTTGCGTACAGTGTACCTACTACCTGTATACTGCCTACAAACACGCGGGCGGACTGGGTAACGAGGACGTGGGCCAGAGAGTGCCGGTGCGGTATGAACCGTTGAGAGACACTGGAAACAGCAGAGAAACAGATCGGATTTGGGATGGCACGGATAGCAATAGGTTAGGTACCCAGAGGTCGGTCTCGGCACTAGTTTAGTACAGTCTAAGTCGTTCTTTGAGCCTGCTAGGCAGTGCTAGCGACAGGTGTAGGTGGGTCTTTGCAGCTGAGTTCATTTCCTGTCTGTACTGTATGTTTCGCTTCGTGTTTCCGTGCGTTTCTGCCACCGGTGCAAACGGATTGTAGTGTAGTTGCTTTTCCAGACGTCGGATACTTTCCCAACACGTACTGTAGAATGCACTACAACGGGGCTGTTCGATGTCGCCTAAAAGCCCCGGCGGGTGGTCATACCCACTACAAGTACCTAGGTAGTGTAGGTCGGATGATACGAATACGTACTATGCACCAGAATACTACTGCTGTTTGTCCTTCAAAAAATACTTCAACTATTCATACAGACTTACCTACTTATTAAGTAAGTAGTTTAAATTCGTGTTTAGTCACCTGCATTCAAGGCACCTAGGTAATTTTTCCTTAGCAAAAGTTGGTCTATATGTGTAGGTATACACCCGTTCTTGCTCTGAGACAGACGGCACCTGGAACCTGGAACCCTGTGGTGGGTTGAGATAGCGACAGAATACCTTGGAGCCTTACGTAAATACCCCGTGCTGCGCCGGTGCAGGACCACTGAGGGGAAGGTTTAGGCCCAATCAGCAGTGAGGGGTGATAAGCACGAGCCAGCTTCGGGCCAGCTTTAGGCCATTGACAAGTACATAGTACAAGTACCGCATACAAAATCATGTGACAGCGCTACTCTAGGGGCATTGCCGGATGCGGGGCCACGGCGCTCGTATCGCTATATTGAAGGTCTTAACGCGCCTGGAACGCGTGCCCGACATTGGACCTGGACATATCGTCGACTTTCTCATATGGCGCGGGGCTGGAAACCCAGCGTAACAGCCAAAGCATCCCGTAAATTCCATGCAGTTCACAATTTCTACGTGATATTGAGATCCCAATCATCCTGAAAATGGACCCCTATCAACCATCAAACTCGGCAAGATTTGCAAGTCGCAAAAGAGAGCTACCGTCTGGGTATGCGAGCATCGGTGATGTACTTGCTGGGACGGTGCCTCTGGGGAGGCTCGTCAATGTTATGGGTCTAGTGAAAGATTACCAAGTTCCCATTCGGACAAATGGAAGCGGTGAGTTTTCCTCCGTGGTGCTCCACTGGCATGGGCCTAACGTGTGAAAGACTACAAATGTACTATCACCATCTATGATAAATCGATAGAATACGACGGGACGGGCCTGCCTGTCAGCATATTCCGGCCTAAGGATGCAATGCCTGAACCTACTGCTGGGGATGTTCTAGTTATCAACTCGGCCAAGGTCCAGTCGTATCGTGAGAGCATATCACTGATCACCAACAGATCAACGTTAATACACATCTACACGGGCTCGGATATTCCTAGGCCGCCGCTATCTGCCGAGGGGGCACTCCGACCCCTAGGTAGCGCTCGAAAGCCCGGACAGGAAGAGCACGAGTACGTTTCCTGGCTTTATCATCATATTGACAAGAAGTCCGTCCCGGATGTTGCCACGTTCCAGGAACAAGTCGATCAATCCGGTCACAAGAAAGACAAGTACTGCAAGTTAGAAGACGTTGTAGATGGCAAGTTCTGTGATGTTATTGTGAATGTAGTCAAGGCACCATTTGACGACATGGAAAAGACTACTCTGTGGGTTTCTGACTATACCGAAAATGATAGTTTCCATAAGTTCTCCTGGGATGGCGCAAACCAGCTGGGAGGACGAGATGGGGACCCGTATGGCCACCTTGACACCGACATACACGCCGCAACGAAATGGGCCTACCCCTTCGGTAGGCGCTCGATGCAAATCACGTGTTTCGAACCCCATGCTTCTTACGTCAACTCTGAAGTGCATATAGACCAATGGATTCAAATTCGCAACTTACGGATCAAGACTGGGAGAAACGGCCTAAATCTGGAGGGCGTATTGCACGGAGACAGCAAATTTAGCCGTCGACAAGTTCATATCTTGGGATTGGATGCGGGGGGAGGGTGCGACCCGCGTCTCAAAGAAGCCATTCGGCGAAAGAAGGAATACGAGAAACTGAAGAAGAAGCAGATGAAAAGTTTGGCAGCAAATGAGATCGGAGAAAATACAGGTACCAAGCGGAAAGTAGACAATAGCGAGGAGGAAAAGCCCAACTCTAAGGCACGACGGAAAGAGAAACGCGAGGTTGCACGGGGGAAAGTCGAAGAGCAGGATAGACAGACAGAGGAGAGACTCGGTTTGAATAAGCTCAGTAAGTAATCCGCCCATTCTATTATCGCATTGGCTGATCGTTCTGTAGTCAAATGCGAAAGCCAGGAACAACCCCTAACCCCACTCCCTTTTATCATCGAGCCAGTGTCCTGGAAAACCACAGTGGAAGGCGAAAAAATAACATTAACGCTGCCTTTCGCCTGCGTCAAGTACCGCACCAACGTCCGTGTTGTGGACTTTCGCCCACGCAAACTAGAGAACTTCGCGACGTGGCGTAAAAGCACCGAATCTGACGTGCTGTCCGATTATAGTAGTGACTCCGATTCAGGATCCGAAGATGAGGATCCTGGCTTCGCAATCCGATACACAGGGAAGAAAATGTGGGAGTGGCGGTTTGCACTACAACTGGAGCACGCAGATCCTAAATCTAAAGAGAAAAGCAGGCTCTGGGCGGTGGTCGACAATGTCGAGGCACAGCAACTGACCGGCATGGATGCATGCGAGTAAGCTGCCCATTTACTTGCACACCTAATCACCAACTTATTTATCCTATGCACACATATTCAGGACATCAGCGTCTCAGCTATGCATGTTCTACTGCCCCTTTCTCAACAACACGCTAACGTAATTTAGTCTTCGTGCAGACCCAGATGCTCTCAATGGCCTCCGTGAGCAACTCTTCAAGCTCTGGGGCAATCTCGAAGAGGCGAAACTCCAAGAGCAGCAACGCCAGATCACAAACCTGCGACGCGTAGCAGCCAAACAGCCGCCACCAAGTTCGCCAATCCATACCGATATTGAGCATCTACAGGGGGGGAGTAGCGGTGCAGGCAGCAAGAATCAAAACGGGACCGAGCTATCAAATAAGCCCTTCGCTTGTTGCATCCGACAGTATGGTGTGCGTGTGCGGGAACCAAATTCGCTCCGGGCAGACGCAGGAGAGGGTCATCGATGGGAGAGGATATTTGGGCTTTTCGGGACTAAAATATGCCTATGAGAAAAGCCATTTCCTCACGCTCGAATCTGTGTCAGGTCATGTGTTCTTTGCTTTTCTCCTCTCTCGCGCTCCGAGATGTAAAGCGGTCAAGTAGCGCTGAACAGTAGGAATAGCTGCTGCTCGTTACGCTGCATGTCGCCGGTTTGCTAAGGACTCTTCTCATCGTTCTATATACCCCTGTACGACCAAGGCCTATTCAATAGTTGGCAAAAAAAAAGTGTGGCTTGCTTTCCGCAACAAATGTAATTATCGTGTTGCACACGTCAAACAATAATAATAATAATAACGCATACGAACAGACCTAGTTACCCACAGGAGACACGAAGCGGCAAAGGGAAAAGTAATAATCATGATCTCGATTGCGTTGCAAGCTACAAACCCCGGAGCCGGAGAGAAAGCTTGCATGGAGCCTAGGTAACGTCCCGTGCCAACGCTCGGCTCTCCATGCATACGTAAATATATACAATCCCAACCGGGTTTCGGGAGACTAGAATAGCAGAAGGGGTGGAAGTTGCCTTATTAGGTGGAGAAAACGCGGATACTATGCATATTAAAAAACCAGGAAAGATTCATCGCAAGACGCCCTACTCATCGCCGCCACCTAGTTTCATGATAGCCTCCCGTAATTTTGTAGGCCCAGCCCTTGCCTGAAAGAATTGGGTACCAAGAAAGGGAGCTACTCGCCTCCGAATCGTTCTCAGCCATAGTGCAAATCAATTAGTCATACATTAATCGCCAATCACTTCGTCGTCCTCTTCTGCTTGGTTGTTTGGAGGCTGCTCATCTTCCTCATCGTCCTCGATAGGATCATCTATCAACTCGCGGCGCCTTAGATCTTCAGCTGTACCTTCTTCGGGTTCTACCTCCTCAAAAGGGTCATCCTCGTCGTCATCGTCAATAACCACCTCTGTGCTGAGGGCTGGCTTCTTTACGGCTTCTTTTCCTTTGCTCTTGGTTGCGGTCTTTTTCTTTCCGCCTTGTAACTCGCGCAGGTAATCCTCATCCAGATATGCTACAACATCCTTGAAGTTTGTTCCGAGTTTGTTTTTGTTCCGATTCAGCCGCTTTCGGAGTTTACCCGCGTCGGGCCCAGTATGATCGATTGTCTTAGCCAGAATAGCCATAACGAATTTCGCAGCAAGCTCGCAGAGAATTTTCTCTGCTTTCAGCTCAGCAGCAAAGCGCTCTTGTTCCGTTAACTCTTCCTCTTCATCATCCTCGGGGGGGAGTTCATCATCAAGAGGATCATCATCGTCCGCAGGATCATTCAGTGTCCGTTTTATGCGCTTTGCATATGCTCTTTCAGCCGCATCAAGTATTGGGATGATCTCCTGCGTGATTAAGCCCGCTGGCAACTCCTCTAGAAGGGGGCGTAGCTTCCTATATTTAGCAGCTTGTGGCCCATCAATATGTGGCCTGAAAGAGATGAACAGTTGGGTGATATCACAAGCCACACCGACTGCGTACAAACGAAGGTCGTCGTTGAAACCGCGCGATGAGAAGGTTTGTATGAGATTATTAATCAAGTCTTTGCGCAAGACAACAAATTGATCAAGCTCGTCGTTAGGTATTTCTTCGTCGTTTTCGATAACCTTCCGTAATCGCTGTATCTTCCACATAAAATAGAACAAACAGGATCTGATTGCGAAGGCCACGATCTCGTCTTCAGGGTCATCAAGCTCATCGTCTGATTCTGTAAGACGGCCTCGAGCAACGATCCCTACTAGGATTCTAATAGGCGGTTGTTCCGAGTCAATAGATGTCCCAGGAGATTCCAGTACGTCAGTACAATCTGAAACAGTAACCAGCTTGCTGATCTTCATCAAAGGATGGCTTAGGCTTGTTAATGTTGATCCGTCCAGATTGCCTCGAAGAGACAATTCACAAATCTTATCCAAACTTCGTAAAGAGTTGATTGAATCTTCCCAAAGGCCTGCCATTTTACTGTCCACCAACTCCTCCAGTTCATAATACTGCCGGGCGTGGATGAATGATGATACTGCTTCGTTAAGAAGTGCTTGATCAACATGCCTATTGAACTGTGTAGCTATTTCGTCAAGTAACTGGTTATATGTAGCCGAGTTTTGTCGGAGTTGCTGAAAGACCTCGAGATCGAGGGAATGCTCCAGCCGAAGAACGGTAGCAGCCATTCCTGGGTCGGAACCATACTTGTTTAACAAACGAGGTATAAACCCAGCGAGTTGTAGCCCAGCATCTTCTTGGGCTTCGTGATCAAGCCTATGATGCCGTCGCTTCGCTTTATCGTGCTCCGTCGATGGCGCAAGATTCTCTTTAACTGCGCTAGCAAGAACCTCAAGTAATATAGCCTCTTCATGGTGCTGTGGGGCTACCGCTTTCTTCATAGCAACTTCTGTTGAATTACTCTTTGACGATCGCGATTTTGAACTGGTAGTGTGGTCGAACAGGAGATAGCCCGCGATGACTTGCCAATTAGAGATTTCTGGCATCTTTTCGTATAGCGCTTGCGCTGCCAGAGCGACCCGACTCTCAGGTATAGTCGCATTAACCACGTCCGCAGCCACATCTAGTCCATGTCGTATCTCGTCTTGCTCGGCGTCGATCTGCGTATCATAGACTGCTAGATTTTCTGCCAAGGCTTTGATATTGACCCAATCTTTTCTCACTGAGTCGTAATCATCTTCCTCTTGGTCACCAAACAACTCCTCGAGTACATCATTCCCACCAATCTCGTCAATCTTGTTATCGATGAACTCTTGCACTAGCTCAGAGAAGAATCCAACAACCGCTTTACGGACACGAATCTCGGAGTCAAAGACCAGCTTGCTAACAGAGTCGACCTCTTCGGGTTCCAGCATGCCAGAGCCTCGCAGAATGTCAACAACCGCTATCGCAGCAACACGTACCGAGACCTCGGCATCTCGGGTGGCCATCTCGACCAGTCGCGGTCGGAACCTATCAATAAAGTGGGCTAATTTTTCAGCATCTCTCTTTAACACCTTAGCAAGTTGCTTCAGGACTTCTAGACGCGTTGTAACATTTACGTCGGAGAGCAGCCACCCTAAATATCGCAAGTACTCTGGGGACATATACACGGTTGGCAGGTTGCAGACCCAGGTCCCAAGAGCTTCGATACATTCGGCACGAATTTTGGGGTCGATATCACGATAGCGGTGTACGAAAACAATGTCGAAGAGATCCTTCACTTTAGCGTCAATGAACTCGCGATTTTCTTTCGCAGAATCGACATCCTTTTGAGTGGACTCGAAAAGCGCCTTGTTTTTTCCACGTCGATTTGGGTCTGTTTGCAAAGCCTGGTTAAGTCTCGTGATTGTATCGTCGAGTTGTTTCATCACACCGATCAGTGCTGTGAGCATGGACAGTGCCACAGTCGTCGCTGTGTGTCTGAAAGGGCGGAGCGCCGAGGAGGACATAATCCCAACCCATCGCTGTATGTTTTCTAGCAGCTCTTCGTCGCTGTATATCGTCCCAGTCTGGTGGAGCAAGGTGATCAGGGAGTCGAAAAACCCAACAAGTAGCTCGCGAAAGTTCTTGCTGCTTTTGGTTCTCGAAATAAGCGGATAGTCAGAAATACTAGTCTATTTATCAAGGTAAGCATAGGTGCTGCCAACCCTTAGGGGGAAGCCGAGTTTTATACCTGCTCATAAGCTTCTTCGAGCTCCGTTAATCTATTAGCAGAGTTCTCGGGGTCCTGGATATCGTCTTCAGTAAGCTGCTGTCCGCAGCCGGCTGCAAGAAGAACGCAGTTTATCAGTTCCGTCAAGGCTTTAGCGCTATCGCCATCCCGGTAACGATGGAACCAATGTGCTGCTATATCATCTAGGTGGTTGCCGGACCCGAACACCTCAGCTAGGACAGTGTAAGCCAAAGACCAGTGGGAATAGGACACCGCGATTGGGCATGGCTCTCACAGTACAGATCATTATCGTCGCGTCTTGCGAGACCCGCTGGCGCAACCTTGGTGGTCTTTTTAGGCCTGTTTGGCAACTTTATGGCGGGAACAGCAAGAGGACCAGGGGCACCAGCTGGTGCAGTGCCGTTGATCCTGGTGCGCTTTGCCGCTGGTCGCTTAGAACGAGACTTCTGACTTGACCTGGACTTTTTGGATCGCGGAGCAGGTTCATCATGAGCGTCTGCGTCGTCGTCGTCGTCATCATCGTCATTATGTTCGTCGTCAGTTGGCGCATCCTCGTCCGAACCATCGGGTTCCTCGTTCTCGACATCTCCGTCATCGTCGCGGTCTTGGCCACGTTTGCGCTTCGAGGAGGCGTGGTCGTTCTGGGAGGAATGCAGCTCTGGGCTGAATTTCTGGGGGGGAGCCCTGGCGCGTCCAGAGCGGCGCGGAGCGGGCGACGAGCTCACATTATTGTCCGAGGTCTCCATGAGGGGCAATCGAGGCGATAACATGTGCTGGAGATCAGTGAGACGGGGTCATGCTTGCCGAGGGGCGACGGCGGCAAGATCCGAGAGGGCGATGGCGATTGGGAATGGCGGGCGCGTTGATGGCGGTGATGTGTGCTTGGGACGGACGGGAGGTGGTGATAGCGAGCGCGCGTGTTTAGTGATCGCTGATTTGGTGGTGGGGAGGATTCCAAACAGATTCACGCGTGGAGCTAGTAGGGAACAGGGAAGCGGGCCCCCGCGCCACTCACAGCCTGCTGCGCCAACTGCCTCAAGTGCCTACAGTAGGTAGGTTAAGTACCTAAATACTTATCTGGGTACCCGTTATAGGTAAGTAGGTAAGATAGGTACCGATCTTCTACATCGGTACCTACCTAAGTACCCTGGAGGCAGGTAGGTACCAGCATGTAAACGTCCAATGTCTGTACCAGCTCTCACCATTGAAAGTATCTCTGCATGCATGTGCTTGAGACAAGAAAAACGACTTTTCACTCTAACATACACCCCCGAGATTTTGTCTATTCTACGTGTACATATATAGGGCTCCCCTAGATACCTGCTATACTAACAGCTGTGGATGCACAGCGATGGAACCTGTATACTTATATGTATGTACCTAGGGCACTTCGGCTCGGTTCCCTTAGGTTCAAGGTTATCCCTCATTAGGTATCTCTCTCACATCTAGTGCCTGTGTCCCGTCCGGTTCAAGTTCTCAGATGTCTTGCATCAACCTAACCTACGTGATAACTTCATGCCCTTCGCCCTCAATACGGTCCAAACGGGATTCACCAATCGTTAAAATTACACAGCCATTGCTAGACAACGCGCCTATCCTTGATATTCCACCCTCGTTTCTTAGCCTTACGTAACGACTGCTACGATTAGCATTCTGTCTCATCAACCAGATAAGTCCTCCGCCAAGGCGGCCTTCGACCCGACTTACGTATTTTATATTCTATCTCGCCCGAGCAGCGTGCAGATCCCAGTCACCGGATTTCGCAAGCATGGCCTGAAGTTTCCAAATAGCACCTTCTCTCTTTATGCTGTTCCTACCATGGACTCTCCGTTCCCAAAGTCTTCGTCTTCTCCAGGAGAGGGGCGCATTGTTGTTGACCTCTTGCCAAACAATGTGTCTACGCTCGAACAAATCAGCTATCAGTATCCGCTGAAGCTCATTTCACCATCGCCCAAAGTGGGCCAGGCAAGCGTCCTGGTGTTCCTCCTTTCCTACGGCGGGGGCCTCGTTGGCGGAGACCAAGTGAACCTCTTTGTTGAGGTACGATCCGGCGCAAAGCTAAGCATCGTAACCCAGGGTCATACCAAGATCTTCCAACCCGTCAGTCCAGATGTGGTCACTAGGCAAAGACTACAGGTGAACCTCGAGAAGGACGCCGCGCTCTGTCTTCTTCCGGACCCCGTTCAGCCCTTTGATAGCAGCGTCTATGAGCAGACCCAGATATTCAACGTTGCCCCTGCCGCATCCTTGTGCTTGCTAGACTGGGTCACCCATGGCCGCTCAGCTCGGGGTGAGAACTGGAGTTTGAGACGATGGGTAGGCCGCAACGAGATATGGGCATCTGATTCCCAAAAGCCTTCCAAGCCTCGGCTTCTTATCCGGGATGCCATCATTCTCGACGGCAAAGGGCAGTCCACTCAACTACAAACACTGCAAGAGTCTATGTATAAGCATGCTATCATGGGCACCCTCATCTTACGAGGCCCGATGATGCTGAAGGTCGGCGAGTTCTTTCTCTCCGAGTTTGCTGCGCTGCCAAGGCTCGGCGCCCGTGACTTTCGCAGTGCGGAGACACGCGAGAAGGAGGCGGCAACACCCCGCTCGCCTATAGAGAGCTGGCGGGCAACCAGACTTACACAGGAGAAAGAATCCAACTTATTATGGTCCGCTGCCAGCGTTCGTGGTTGCGTCATCGTGAAATTTGGCGCAGCTACTGTGGAGGCCGGCCGCAATTGGATCGGTTCCATGCTGCTACAAGAAGGAAGCATTGAACGGGAATTTGGCGAGCAGGCCTTGATATGTCTTCGATGACATGATCTATAACCACACACATAGGATGCTGGTCTAGATATGTAGTCGTATCCTACCCCCAAGTGTCTGTAGGCTTGAAATTCAAGATGGCTATCAAGAAGGTACCTAGACACTGTGCCACATACTGAGAACGGACCATAATTACCTAGTCAGGCTGAACCGAACTTCCTTAATTACCTTGCATGAAGAAGGAAAATACGGTGTATACTGCACATTATCACAGAGAGTACTAGAAGGACTTTGTGTCCAATATTGGCAGTACCTACTATCTAGATGGTGGGGGATAACCGTGCAAAACAAACCAGATTATACAGTACCTCGAGGCTCTTTCACCAATACATTTTCCAAGCTTGTGAAACTGCCAATGGTTGCCTATGTGCCACCCAACCTTGAAGCTTATGACCTCAGTAGGTACTTACCTAGGTAGGTACTACTGAAAGTATTCAAAATATGCACTTAGCAGCTACCTAGGTAGCTGTAGGTACCTACCTAGGTACACACTGCCAAGCTCGTACCCCACCAACAATTACTTAGGTACATACAGAACTGCCCAGGTGTAGAGACCACCCCACTATCACTGATAGAGGTGCGCGCTGACTTCCTGCGCGTTTCCCCACCATAAACTTTTCTGCTCCGGCCCGTGTACATGTGATAAGAATCACGCCGTTTGTAGGATTCCACATTCAAAACTATCAGCAAGTCTCGACCTTCTAGCTATATCCTTAGTCCAATGGTATAGAAAATGCCGCCTGGATCGCGTGGAGGCGAGAGGGGTGCGAGAGGCACCAGAGGCAGGGGTGCAAGAGGCCGCGGTGCTTCTTCACAGGGTGTTGAGACACCTTCACAGATCAATGACGCCAATCCGGATAGCACACCGGCTCGCAGCGATGGGGTAGAAGCAGCATCCAAAGCTCCAGCAACGACAGTCGTAGAGCTTTCAAGTGGGCGATCTACCCCTACTGGTCTGCGTACCCCTCAAACTTCAGGCACAACATCGCGAGCTACTAGCCGCTTCAGGCCTAAAAATGTCCGCAGAGATGAGGCCGAGCGTAAGAAACTTGAAGAGGACAGGAGCCGCGATCTTGCTTCCAAAGTCAAAGCCGAGGAGCGTGAGCTGCGGGCAGAAGAGCGTAGAGCAAGACGGGGACGAGGTAGAGGAGGTGCAGCTCGTGGTCTGATTAGACGCACGGTCACGGCAAATGGGCCTTTCTCTGCGATTGCATCAGGTACGGATCTCGTTTGCAGCATATTCGCGGACCGTATGTCCGCCTTTCTGTGCCATGGCTAATTACCGCGCAGAGAATGTTAAGACAGATTCCGGACCAGGTGGATGGGCATCTGGTTCCAGTTTTGGAAGGGGGAATGCGCGGAATGCATTCAGACAAGATCCTGAGAACCGCATTCGCTACCACCCAAGACGAGAACACGAGGCCAGGGTCAATATCGACCTTCTTAATGGCCTCACAGACGGCCATGCTCCAGATGGAACTCCTCTCTATCAGCCAACCCGTTATAGCCAGAAGTCTGTTGGCAACCTACCCATTGGGATGCATAGAACCTTGCATCAAGATCCTGAGGTAAAAGTCAAGACCCAAGCAGAACTTGAAGCAGAAGATCGCCAGTCTTCTGATGACGAAGGGAATTTGTTTGTCGATGCACCAGCCATAGATCCAAGGGACATTGGCATGGATGACGACAACGAAGTATGGCATGCAGCTCCAAAGAGCCAAGTCAGGGTTAAGCCCGAGCCAGGTACGGAAGAAGACGGCGCGGATGTTGATATGTCTGATATTCCGGAAATACCGAAAGTTCCTCTCTCCCCAGAAGTACGGAAGAAGCCTATCATTGACGAGAACGGTCTTGCTTCCGATGTGGCCGCCGAGAAGGTGAAACGTAAGGAGAAGAAGATGGTCGAAGACACAGAATTTATGTATTCGACAATGGATTTGGAAGCATTATTACGCACTCTCAGTTTCACAGCCCAAGCTGAAGACGAGGAGGACCAAGGGAAAGATGATCAATTATTTCTCTTCCAGTTTCCACCTATTCTACCGCCATTGGCCAAAGTATCAGAGCATCTAGATGGACAGGCTGAAACAATTGACCTCGCATCGAGCGATGACAAGCAAAAAGTTAAACTCGAGGACAGCGTTGAAGCAACCCGAAACAAGACCATGGGTCTTCCAGCTGAAGGAGGATTCATAGGTAAACTCAATGTACGCAAGTCCGGCAAGGTGGAGCTTGACTGGGGTGGTACCACTCTTGACATTGGGATGACAACAGAAACTGACTTCCTGACGACTGCAATGATCATCGAGCAAAAGGAGAACGTTGAGACCGCAGAAGAAAGCGCAGGAACCGCTTATGGCATGGGCCAGGTCTTAGGCAGATTTGTGGTTGCACCTCCCTGCGAAGATGAGGATGAATGGGATCCAGACATAAATCATATCATGGCTGCTGTCGTTGGTAATGGAGAAGCAGTGTAGTTCCAAGCACAACCTGATGCTGAGAACTCTCCTTCTCACCGATCCTGTCATTCCGAAACATCCCGACTACGGTGTTCAGCTAACCCGCCCTGATGAGATACCCGCCCCACCCATCTAAAGACATCTTTGATTGTCCTTATGAGGGCGTCACTCTCTTCCTATGCGAAAGGATATCCAGCCCCCTCTCTGCAGGTAGATCTATCTACACGTCAAAAGGAGGACACTGCTCAGTCACGACCTTCCAACATCTAAGAGAGGTCTTGCCGCATTCGTCTCGAGACATGTTTATTTACAAACGATAGACACCAACGCATTTATCTGTTCCTAAAAGCGGTCACATTTTACGTCTAGATAGGATTGTTGGTACGTCCGAGCAAACGGTTGGTGTATGGGCAACCTATCCGCCTAGGAGAGTTGCGGCGATAGCAACACAGACGCCAAATGTCGTGAATAAAATGACACGAAGATGGCATAGGTACTAAGACGCTGCGTCCCGTGTATTAGGCTTGGGACAAGGTTTGAACATGCATGTTTGTATAGAATATGCGTATCAATTAAATGATACTGCTCTACATAAGATCAAACATAAACCCGGGATTCCTACAAATCCCCTTTAGCATCTACACTTGTACAGAGATTTTCAATTGTGAACACAGAGCAGAGATCCTACATTGCACCGTTATGCGAGACATCACTACACCCGTTAATATAGCTACCGGGTGCCATCGTAAACCTCGCACTTTTCATTCGGCAAGTCTGAATTAAGGCCATGAATAGAAAAATCATTGTTGTAGATCAGGCGGCGAAGGAGTATATGATTTGGTTAGTAGAACTCGGGTATAGATAGTACAATGCCTCTTTATCTTCAATCCCCGGCCCAAACACCTTTGTGAACTGTACTGGATTTGTCTCGTAGGGAATGTTCACCCGTTGCCCATCGAACGCCTTAGATGCCCGCCTTATAAAACCTTGAAGGGTGTATGAACCCGATGCGTTATCCGTCGACCTGGAAGTCGAGATTTGTTAAATTTCCTTGGCCCCGTCGCCCGATCACCGTACCCAGCCCCCCTTTACCCCTTGATTTGGTATCAGAATATGAATAGAGCGTTGTATAAGTTTGGTGGATGTTTCATCACAGGATGAAACCATTGAAAGTGAAAATTGCCGTTCGTCGGAGGAACGTAGTGTTGTCCGAGTAAGGAGAGATCTTTGCAGAGGGAATCTATTAGTCTTTTTATTTGTTTTGTCCACCACCTACTCCTACTACGGCCGACGGGCCGGCCGCGAGGGCCCGACGTTACTGGGCCTGGTAAGCTCTACGGAAGAACCGTCAGACTCGCCGTCTAGCCACGCACCGGGGGCTTGCGTATCCGAGATCCCGTCCATGAAAATTATCTCGCTCTTCACCTCCGCTCTTTGCGAGTTGCTCTGGTAAAACACTGATGTGTCCCCTCGCTCCTTAGACTCGTCCGCGAAAATGTTCGGCGGATGCAGTGGCTTGTGCGTCGTAAACTTCGATGTCGGTATTGGCACCGTCGGCAGCGGCTTTCCGCTGTTTGCGCTCGCTAGCCCTGCTTCCATGTCGACTAACGTCACGTCATGTGGCCCGAACCCGGGCATCTTGTTTGGCTTCTTCAACCGGGAGCCTTGGTCTTGGCTTCGCCCGCCGGTCCCGCGACTCCGTTCGCTGCTGGTGAAACCTTGGATCCTCCATCGCCGAAGAAGCGGACGGATTGTTGCTAGGCTGGCGGCCGAGATGGCGATCCCTGGCTCAACGAGTGTCCATATCATCGCATCAGTACCGGCGTCTTATGAAGCGTTCCTGTTAGTGACCGAGTGGTATCCAGGGTGCCAAGACGGCAGCGTGTGTATCCGCTGGCAGTAGAGTACGTGACAAAACTTACGAAGGATATCCGACACATCTGTGAGGTCCGCCAAAAATGCCAGTCGTATAAGAGTGGCGACACTAGCGAATATCCCCAAGCTTAGAACAATAATGACAGACCACTTCGCCTGGGTCGTCATTGCAACCTGCCAGATCATGGGTATCGGAATGAGCGCGTAGAGCCAATCAGACAAGATTGTCAAAGCACTCAGCGCATAAGCAGCATTGACAACCGCATCTGCGGAGACACAATGAGAGCTCGGGTCGTTTTGAAGGATCGTGTAGTCCCATTGAGCCGCGACGGGATTGCATTGGAATATATTCCAGAAGAATAAGACGAGACTCCAAATTCCAACGACGACAATACTGACTCCCAGTATCCATTTATACCTGTTCCGAACGGCGAGACGAAAGAGGAAGAGCCCGATGCTCAATTTGATTAACCACATGTTAGAAACATAAGATGCCGTAGCCAAAGCCTGGTACTTCAAGGCCTGGATCTCGTCATACTGAGAAAGAGATTTATTATGTCTGCCCAGGCCGGAGGAGACTCCCGCGAAAATGAAAGAGCACGAGACAGAAAAGTTGGCCTATGGAAGCTTGGTGTTAGTAGGCCGTAATCCGAGCTGAAGAGCAAGAGGCACGTACTAGACCAGCTAGCATAATCCAATCATCCACTTGAAACGAGTTCATCATCACAGCACGCACGTAGGTTCGCAGGGCCATCGAGAAATACGCGAGGGCGAGCATCACGATGCCGGTAACCAGTAAACCGACGCCATTGCTATCGGTAGGCGCGTTCGGATCCTGAGGCGCCATCGAGTATCGTTTGCTTACGTAGCGCCCATAGGAAGTGGCCTGACAGCCAATATAACCGAAAGGAGCGGAAAGAAAGGAAGAGAGCTTAGAACAGGCGTCCGAAACGGTGCGTCACATAGCAATGTCTATATAACTCCCAAGAGCACGCGAGCAGGGGAGCTAAGCCTAGAACCCCATCTACGTATAGTACAGAATGGCATGCTGGTGCTTTCTGCTAACGGTCACGACTCCACAGAACAGAGACTTTGAGTAAGTAGATCCCGAACATTCGTGAGCCCCAGAGGCCAAGT
Organism: Xylaria sp. BCC 1067; assembly: GCA_005188305.1. Classification (NCBI taxonomy): domain Eukaryota; kingdom Fungi; phylum Ascomycota; class Sordariomycetes; order Xylariales; family Xylariaceae; genus Xylaria; species Xylaria sp. BCC 1067. Next base: position 3,310,292 of record SSCS01000001.1, read on the forward strand.
GCGTACACCCTGGTTGTCGACGGTGGTTCCTGGATGCGAGATTCAGGAGCTTATGCAGCGGCACAGCCTATTATCGTCAAACCTCGCCAATGATGCTTGCCATGTATACCCCGGTCCTTTCTAGAATAAGCGTGCATAGTATTAGTCTCTTTTTATGATTCTCCATAACCCATGTGTATTGTTGGTGCCATACCGCACCAACACCAACAGGATACGAACCTAACAGGGGAGTTTCCTGCCGTGACTCCTGTGATTGGGCTGCATAGCGAAGCGAAGCGAATCGAATGAATAGTGTAGATGAATGAATGAATCCATACTGTAAGGTAGCAACCCCCTGACGGCGCCGTTCGAAATAGTTTCTGGAACCAGCTCCGTCGCTTCTCCTCTGGCTGTTACAGCGAGCGAGCCTGGATACCAGGATATGGCGGGTGTCGAAAGCTAGCGAGGTCGCAGCACACTAAGTTGAGGATACCTCCAGGTTGCGCTGATGCCATATCGGGATTTGAGCAGGGCCGTCGCCAAGGTTCCAGGAACGTGGGCCTTGCTCGGGGAAAAAAACTGGTCGGAGGGTCGTCGGTCATCGTCTGATAGCGTGCGCACTGACAGTGGGCAGCAGGCATGTGGCGGCAGCCCAGCCGCCAGGAGATCGATCTCGGCCCCCTCCACCCGGCGCATTGATAACATAGTGTACACGTACAGTAGTATAGACAAGCGCGTCTCAAGGCACGGGCGACTCTGCCATTGTCTGGGTGAGCCTAAGTGGGCATATGTGAGGGCTCCCGGCTGCCGCTCTATCGCAGAGAGGTCGGCTGCCGCATCGACCTTCCCAAATGCGGCCCGCGACAGCTCAAGAGCCAAGTTGGTCGTATGCAAAATCGAGTCTTGGGCTATACATGCCCGACTAAGAGATGGGGGGAGCGCGAGGAGCCTCCGGGGGAGGTAATCTCTCGCTAGTGCTCTCCGGGGAAGCGATCAAGAGTCCCCCATCCTACACTACGTATTATAGATTGTAAGCACCATTACTTTTAACCCGATAGTAGTTATACCTACGTACTGTACTGTGTATTAATCTATATATATCCACCAAGTTAGTGCCATAGCTGACTTACTACCAGTATGTTGGTCGTCTCAGAGCTCCTTTGGAAGCTATTTAGCCCAACACCGGGTTGTTAGTGGTATAAGCCGGCTCTTCCTAGCGAGGTCATCACATACAGTAACGTGCGCATAGGGCGCCCAGTGCGGTGTATATACCTATGTATGTATGTATACATTTTAATATGTATAAAAAGGAAGATGGACGTTGTACGAGGCAAGACTTCCCGTCCTCAGCCCACCGTACCATGGGGGATCTGCGCCGTTCGCGGTTCGTGGTTCGGGTAAAGAAGCCAAACGTTGCCTCCCCATCCCGCGTGGACCTCTAGCCCGTTGATCGACCAAAAACCAGAACCGGCTGGATGGGCGAGACGAAACAAGCGCCCTTTTCCCATTTCGAGGGTCCTTTTACTTTTTTTCTTTTTTCCCCTTACCCCATTTCGGAACTAGGCAAAAGGCCTCGACTGCAACGCCAATGCGACACTATCATACGCTAGACAGGAGACTTCATGCACACTTGTTTAGGCCGGAGATATTACTACTTCAAGAGACTCGTCCGTGCGGTGCAGGACTAAGTAGGGTTAGCTAGTGTTCATTACTCAGTCATCTTGACTTTGAGAGCGGCCGTTAGACGGTTTTACATACTGCGATAGTCCTCCTTCGCTCTCAGCCTCTCACACGTACCGAATAGCTAAGCTAGGATTACCACAGCATCACTGGTTTACTGCGTATAGTAACATTCCAAAATCACGCCTTTAGGCGAAATACGCTTCGATTATCCTTTGTTAGGAGCACAATCCAAGCTCTTTGTGAGTTCAGCTGCCCAGAGTATCTATGCTTGTTCTATCAACACTTCCAAGCCCAGGCGAACCCGTATGCATCCTGCAGTAAAGTTAAATTGTGGGTATGCGTATAGATATGCACTCACTACGTAGACTATATCGCAGCATAGTAGCTCATACTATAACACATACTATGTACCGTAGTGATTATCTAGGGTGTTATCTGCAGGAAACGGCTCCGGTTCTCACGGCCCGGCGTGCTAGCGAAAACCGTTGGTTCAAAGACACGACGCTCGCTCGTGGTGCTCAGCCACTATCTAGTGTAGGTCAGCTTCCCTGAATTAACGAGGAAACTACTTATTGGGAGAATAGTCAGAGATAAACAAAACAATCTAGGTAGTGTAGGTAGGCAGACTATCTACTTACTAAGGACTAGTAGTCTGTGACAGGAATGATTTCATTTCTGGTGCACCCACGCTAACTAGTAGACGAAAGACCAAGAAATGTCGGCACTTCTTCTAGCTTGGTTTCAGCTCGACAGACAGCGTCGGAGGTCTTGGTTACCGACCCTGAGCTGCGCATAATCGAGATGATGCACGCACAATGCAGCTGTGGTGGGCAAATTTGTAAGTCCCCACGGCAACCTGTGAGTAGTACAGTAGTGTAAGTATGAGTATACCCAACCTAGGTAATCAATTGTCTGGATCGGCAACTTGCCGACATTGGGGCGCGATGGGGACAACACGTTAGGTTGCGGCATCATGCGAGGGAGACGTGCACCCGGGATCTGATCTGAGGTCGCTGTGACGCAGTATGCGTGTCCCTTGGCCTCTGTCACTGTCACGCACACGAACGGCCCCTGGTCTGGTCGTGTCTGGACTGGGTGTGGCACAATGCGGCGGTGGGCATTGAGTCGGATTGTTTCGCGACTCCCAATCGGCCCTTTCCCGCTTCCCAGGGACGAGGGACGAGGGACGAGAGACGAGGGATGGATAGACGCGACCCGGGCATAGAGAATGCAAACACACCACACCAAACAACTAGGGCACAGCCTCTGTCTCGACGACCGGGGCAATCCCGGGGCAATCCCGGGGATATTCTATACTCTGCCCGTAAACCCCCGTTCGCGACGGCCGATCTATACACTGCTTACAGTACGTGTCGGAGGATCTGGCAATGAATATCACCAGTCGCGTAGAAACGGGCCATTGTGAATCCCCATGATGATTTTGTCTTGCGACAATCCATGAAGAAAGAATGAAAGTAGATAATTCCAGTATGGTTTGTTTAGAGTAGCATAGAGATGAGTCAGTCAGTTTGAGATGGCAGTCAAATCGACGAGGTCCGCTTGAGCCCCTCATTTCCTCGGCGAGTACCGCGGAAACCAACCGCATCTCATCGATGTAGCACTTTCAATTGACGCGCATCGACATCCGAAGCTCTCGAGGATGGCGGCGTCCCTCAAGTACACGCTGCACCACTACGGGTCGCAGAACTACCTCCAGAAGCTCGGCGTGTGGGAGCTGGACCCCGCGCGCCAGGGGAAGTACTGGGTTGTGTAAGGCTTCCCGTAACTCGGCCCGGCGTGCAATGTCAATCGTACTGAACGACGCGACAGGTACGTCCACGGCGGCGCATGGCGCGACCCGCGCGTCGCGCACGAGACTTTCGCGCCCAGCATCGATCACATACTCAGCACGCCCAACGGAGCCGGCGTCGGTGGTGGCGGCGACGCGATAGCGGGCTTCGCATCCATAGACTACCGGCTGAGCCCGCACCCGGAGTTCCCGCAGGACCGCGCGACCACGCCCGCGCACCAGTACCGCGGCGCGCGCCACCCAGACCACCTGGACGACGTGCGGTCGGCGCTGGTCTTCCTGCAGCGCACCTACGGCTTCGGGGGTAACTACGTGTTGGTCGGACATTCGGCCGGGGGGGCTCTGGCGTTCCAGCTGCTGGCCACATCGCCCGCGACTCGCGCGCCCAGCACAACCGCCGCCGGCGCGGGGACGGGCCACGTAGAACATCCGGCGCTGCCGGCCGCCATCGTGGCCTTCGAGGGTCTGTACGACTTCTCGGGCGTCGACGAGCGGTTCGGCGGAGGCTACGAGCCGTTCTTCCGGGGCGCGTTCGGCGGTGGCCCCGGGAACTGGGACGCCGCGGCGCCGATCAAGTTCTCCGGCAACTACGCGGAGAAATGGAGCGGTGGCGAGCTCGTCCTGCTCGGCTGGTCGCCGGATGATACCCTCGTCGACGAACCCGAGGCGGATAATATGGCCCAGCGACTAAGGGACACCGATGGCTTTGTGGAGGACGGCGGGAGCGGCGCGGGGAAACGGTTGTTGTTACTGAAGGATGTGCGAGGGGATCACGATGAGATCTGGGAGAGCGGCGAACACGTTGCGCGGATGGTGTGGATTGCACTCCGGGAGTTGGGGGTTGGGTCATATCTGTGATAAACAACATGGGAAATCCCTTCTGAGACATACATATGAGATTGATGGGCTTAGCTCTAACCCTTGGGCTCATCTTTGTACTCACCTCTGTGTGAAGCCCAAATGAGCCCAATGCCTGTTTCTTAGCTACGACACGCTTAGTGCAGTTCACTCGCCATATGGTAACATACCATAACTATAGGTCGACGAGAGAAACATTCATCAACTTGCCACCTTTGATCTGGATGCTCCCTTCGCGGCTATACCGCAATGCGCAGAAACTCAACCCAGAACGAGAAACCGCAACCACAGACACGCGGAGACATATTTGTGTGAGTGGGATTATGTCAAATAGTGGTGAAGTATGCTATGAATTCATGAAAATTAACCTTCGTTGTCGTTGGCGCCGAAATATGGGAGAAGATGTATCCCTAGAGTGAAGTAATGGAGTTAGAAATAGGACATTCCTGGCCAACGCAAAGCTCCTTGATGGAAGGGGGGCTACAATGAAATGGCCTAACTTTAGACTTGCACGAAAGGCTTAAGATTGATAGAGCACATAGCCAAAAATATGCTTCAGACTCTATTATATAGCCGTGTTCTTTATCTGGTTGGGGAGTATCTACGCTAAACATCATTGGCACGTAGGGTTTCACACACTCTTTAATGTTGTAGCGTTTCTATTAAGGTTTATTCAGTAGTAAACATATATATACCAACTATATACTCAATAGAATATCATCCACGAATGGCAGTTAGTTGATAACAATTCGGCGTCTCGGCATCATCCTCGAGACCCGGCAATTAAGCAATGTACCTAAAGTCAGGGTGTCTGTACCCGAGGTCGGCCTGCTCTTCCGGCGTGAGCCCGACAAGTCGGTGGTCGCGACCGCCGCGTTCCCGGATGCGGTTTTCACGCAAACAATACCAGATGCCGAAGGAGGCGAGGAACAAGGCAACGACCTGCGAGGCAAAGTTGATGGAGTGGCCGATGGGGAAGTTGGGGCCGTCGTTGGGGAGGTACGCCCAGACAGCCAGGATGCCGCCCGCGGTTCCGATGGAGACGACGTAGCCGCTGGACACGGCGCGCACGGACGGACCGGCCGAGTTGTTGATCGCCCACGAGAGGAACCCGGGGCCTCCCGGGAACGCGCCCACGGCGCAGAGATAGACGGCCGCGTACTTGAGCTGGCCGCCGGAGCCCCAGCGGAGCAGGCCGAATCCCGTGATGCCCAGGAAGGCGAAGGCGGCGAGGTATATGCCGCGCATCCTCGTCTTGTCGCTTGCGTATCCGATGGCGATGGCGACCAGCGATGCGGCGACGTACACGGGGACGGTGTAGTACTGCGCGGTCAACGACTGATAGCCGATTTCCCTCAATATGGTCGGGAGGAACACCGACAGACCCTGGACCGTGACGTTGATGAAGAAGAACCCGCCGGCGCAGACGTAGTTGTTGATGTTGGAGACGGCGCGCTTGATGTGGCGCATCTCGACCTTCTCGTTGACCGAGGTCTTGTTCTCCACGCGAAGCCGCTCGGCCGCAATCCACCTCTCACGCGTCGTCAGAGACCGGGCCGAGTCTGGTGTCTGGGGCAAGATGAATGGTGCGATGATTGCCGCTATAACGGTGATGATCCCCTCAAAGAAGAAAATGTGGCGCCACGTGTGTAGTTTGGACCCGGCGACCCCGAATTCCGGAACCTGCGAGAATCCAGCGGCGAGCAGACCGCCGAAGGCGCCGGCGATCGAGGCCGAGGACACATAGATGCCGACTCTGAAGTATAACTCTTGTCTCTTGTAGAACGAACTCAGGTAGAAAGCGATACCGGGGCTAGACGGAGAATAGTCAGAACCGGAAATATTCCTCTCCGTCATGAGTAGAACTCACAAGGTGCCGCCCTCGAAGAGACCCAATAGTACACGTGCTCCGACCAGTTGCTCATAGGTCTTCACGAACGCCGTCCCGATGGAAACGACACCAAATCCAAGTACCAGAGCCGGGAGATACCATCGTGGGCCGACGCGCTTGAGTATGATGTTTGAAGGCACTTCCACGATGAGATAAATGACGTAGAAGATACTCGTGGCGATATTGAAGCGGTATCCGTAAAGATCCAAGTCCTCGTTCAAACCCTGAATCCGAGCATTACCAATATTGATTCTAATAATTTTTTCGTTAGAAGGAGGAACTAGTCACAAGTATCGATTCGAATGCACCTACCGGTCAAGGAAGCAGAGGAGATATAAGATGGTGATCATGGGAACTAGTTGTCGATCGAGTTTCCTGCGAACAGCCGTCTCTTCCTCGACCGTCCAACTAGGCGCGTCGGCGGAATCACTACCCTTGTCCTCAACCGTGACAGCCTCAGGCTCCCGGAGAGAGCCCTGGGTCTTCTCGTCGGCCTCCTGTGCTATCGCCATTATGATGAGGGTGATTGACGAACAGGATGAATTGGCCTGAAGAAGAGAAAGGGGATCCTAGGCTGGGAGCCCAGACATTCTTATTATAGTGCATATTGGTTTAGTCTATGTAATAGTCGTCAGACGGACCCGTCTCCGTCCAGGTAGTCTCACGCTTCCCATCCCTATTCACCTCCTAGTCATCCTCCATATTGGTAACCGCAAGTGGCATCCAAGGCGGCGGGGGAGAGACTACCTAGGTATAAAATTACCTGATGGCAATAACAGCCGGCACATGGATGGCCTCTTTGATTGACGCAACGCATGGCAGCACCCTTGGCTCGCCTCTGCGGGTATTCACTCTGTACAGTACTGGCAAAAAGCCTGCCATGTGGAGGGTCCCAGTGCTGCCGGCTCCAGCTGATAACCGACATTTCCCAAGACGAGCCCCAACGGCAACGCCAACGCTTGGCGCTGCGGGGAAGCGGTGCCTGTAGTGCGACAACCAATGCTTGTGAGGCGTGCCCCGGCTCTTGGCGATAGGCAGATAGCACTGGTTGAAGCTGCAGTGCTTGGATGGAACCCGGCAGTCCGCTAGTGTAAATCTCATTTTCTATTTAAGGGGACGCATTGTCCGCTGCGTAGCACGCTGCGCAGTAGGCGTAGCAACAGCGCGACGACGTGCCCGGGCTCAACCACGTCGACGTCGGCACGTAACATGGACGGAGATGCCGGCCCCCAACAACATTAGCAGTGGATTAAGATCAAGGGCAGAAAAAGCACCGCTTCTTGGCGGGCGGGCTAGAGTAGGGCACGCACGTAGTGTAGCGGCGCGACGAGTTTTTCAAGGCCTCGCAGCTTAGTGTACAGTCCACCACACCGCCCTGCAGCTAGCTAGGTTCGGAGCAGCTAATGCGCCAGGGTTTCATTCCGCACTATACTGGATATGAGGATTCATATAAGGGAGCTTGAATCTCTGGGCGGAGTTCCAGCGGCCAACTCGGCCGGATTTGGCATGGAGCGCTGACTACCCCGACTTTGCGCCTCGGATCGTGCGCCGCAAAGTAAAGCCACAGCCGCCGCCCTATGGCCAATTGGGGAGTCTCTATTGACAAACTCAACTTGGCGATCTAATGGGGATGCTGCTAGGAGCGGCCTGTAATCACGGCAGTTCGCAATGAGGGAAACGTCCCAATTTGGTCGATGGGCAGTGGCTAGGGAGGCATCCCCATCCCCATTGACTCCAGGCCTCCGAGGACCGAGGAGATGGACGGCTGCGTTCATTAACTTGATACCTCGGCGCTGTTTGCAGTAGGTAGCAACCTTGCTGACTGTTTATGGGTAGGTTAAAGATGCCGTTTCCAAGGAAGAATCAATCACAGCAGGTCGGGGAGCAGGGGACGAGGTGAGAAATGCTGCAAGCATCACGGTCGTTGTGTGGGGCAATCAGGCGTAATCGCTTCGCATAAACCCCCGGAACACGTAAGAGACGACTCTAGATATATGTCCGAACCGACGGTGCACGTGTTCAGAATGCCGGGGGTTGGGGTTGGGTGTTTTGTAAACAACATAACACATAACATCGACTTCCATGTCGCGCAATTACCTGGTCCGTGCTGTGTCAGCGAACGCAAGGGCAACCAACAGCAAATGCCATCGCATAACAGGCTCCGAATACATTCGAGAGAGTGCCAATTAAGCGGCTGCGGATGCTTTGTAATGGTCGAAGTTGAGTGACGGTAGGAACAGGGCGATGGCTTATGAGCGCGGAGCGGTGAAATGAGCGCACTGTAATGCGCTGTAATGCGCTGTAACGCGCTGTTGTGCGCTACTCTGATTTCGGGCATTTTCTACAACGGAGAAATGGATATCTCAAAGACATCATGTTTCAGCTTAGCCCGTAATGTCGCCACTGTCTGAGGATTGAGACACAAACCAATGTTGACGAAAGTAAGTAAGTACTGTACCTAAAATAATACACCAGGCAATTAGGGCGCGACGTCGACAGTTGCGACTAAAGGCCGCGGCTGAACCTCCGGGCAGCCCCGGGCAGTCTAGTGTAGCACTTTCAGGTGGGTATCGATCACCGCACCACGGCCCAAGACGGTGGTTAGGTAGGTCTAAGTAGGTACCTTAGGTAAGGTAAACAAAGTAAAACGACCCGGGCCTTTTTGCGCTTCGCTAAGCAAACCACTAGAATCGCGCGAAAGCGATGCAAACGAGACTCGCCGATTAATCGCCATGCGCGCCGCGGTTCCAAAGCAGTAGCATCTGCGCCCGGTGTCGTCGAACTGCCAGCCACGAGATGCCGCGACTGCAAGTCGCATGGGGCATGGGGGGATCATAGCTCTCTCCACCACAGCCCCGCCCTCCGACAGCGCAGCGCAGATCGTCGCAACACGTCGAGGGCGGGGCAGGGAAAAAGGAGGGGCACAGGTCTAGGTTCCAGGCCCTCCCAGCGAACCAGACCTGGCGCAGCCACTACGGTAGGTACTATCTATGGTAAGAGGTAGCGTTAGATACGGCCTAGCGTGGGCGGACCCACATGCCCGCTGTCGACGATACGTTAAGCACCCAACAGGGCCCCTCCCCTCTTCCCCTTTCCGGGCTAGTCCAGCGCAAGGGACCGTGATCGCAAGTCTAACTCAACGTCGGGCTCCGTCATTGGGCGGCTCGCCGATGCGCCGAATGCGCCCGCGGGCGGCTGGCGGTTAAAGGCGCGGTGGGAGCGGGCTGCGACCGTCGTGCTTGCATGCGCCATGTGATGCGATGCAATGCGCTCGGCTCGACGACGAATTGCGCATTCGCAAGCGCGCGATTGATGGTTCGAATGCGACAGCGCCAACTGGGATGCCTGGGCTGCGTACCTGGATGGATGGATGGATGGATGGATGGATGGCTGGCTGCTGTAGAGAAGACAAGGTCATGGTGGATGGCGAGCCGTCTCGTTAAGCTATCGGTTCTGCGCCTGTTCAACGAAACTTGCCGCTGGCAGTTTGGCTATTTCTGGGGCAGGGCACAAGTCATGTGAATAGTTAGTGGGCGCATTAAGGTAATCCCGCGCATGCACGCGCGCCGTCGATCAACTGCGTCGCTGATGTCTGCGATCCAAGACTGTTTCAGACGACTGGCCTCGAGTTGAAACCCATCGCATCCTCCGGCACCCTGAATAATTGCGCTGCGGCGCAACAAGATAATCATCTAGGGCTCTGGTCTGACGAAAACCTTGTACTTTGGGCTTGATTCTAGTGCCTATGTGACGAGACGGTATCACGAAGGAGCAAAAATACGCCAGGCTGATAGCTTATCATGTATTTTAGCAACTAAATTCCTAGAATTTTCAGTACCTCACGATACCGCGCCCCAGCCGACTGGGAAATAGACGCGAATACCAGGAGGAGACGGAATCTGATAGACAGACAGGAAAAGATAGAAAATCACGATGCGAACGACTTCCAAAGTATCCCCACCAACAGTATAGCTGAAAGCACCGCCGCCACAATTCAACATTGTATCACACACGGTGTGCCTGCAGACTGGTCCGCCCTTGGCGACTTTCCGCCGTTATAGTTCAGAGCGTCCGCCAGACGCCCCTGTCCCCCAACCTCGCCCTCGCGACACACCCGCTTGCACCTAGAACCGTCGATTTTCTAACTACCGCCGCCGTGTATTTCACCCTCAGCGACTTCCCTCATTTCCAACGCGTGTTCGCCATCTTGTAGACCATGGTCCGACCGCATGAGGCGAAAGCAGGAGTTGTAGAAACGAGACTGCGAAAAGCAAAAGTGCGGGCGCGAATCCAACGCCAACCCATAGAGATTCCTCGATAGAGAGATTCGTTCCCAGCATAACATTTGGTTGAGAAAAGGAGTGTAGTGGCCTCGCAGCCTCGCTATTAAACCTTGGCCCCGTCCGCGCCTTTCAAACTCCAAGAATCTAACTCCGACGCCCAAGGAAATTCTAATCTCGCTCTCGACAACGAAGTAGCCCTCAAGGCCGCCATCATACGCAGCAGCGCAACCGCGCGACTGCTTGGCGCCAGTGCGGACCTTCTAGTAAAGCTTAGAACCGACATGCTATTTGATGCGCTAGTCGGTACGACGAACCTGCTTCGAGATTGTGTACAGCGAGGAGACTGAATCCCAGCAGTATATTGGATACAGTGTAAGAGCTTGTCTTTACCCGTTACTGTGGTATTGATTCGTGAATGTTGCCTACCGTTTTCGCTTCTTGCTTTTGTCGGTCGCGGTGGTAGGCACTACAATAGGAGCCGCAGGCAAAAGAGTGGCTGGTGCCGGCGCATCGAGGGTTTTGATTGGTACACCCATATGGCGCCCGTAACGCCCCTTTCGTCCATTGCCTTCATCTTCACTGATACATTGGTCGGCGCTGAGACCGGCATCCCGACAACGACCACAAGGCCGCTGGCGATCGCAGCCCTTTTTGCTCTTTCGGCAACGTTGGCAACGGGGCTTTGTTGACAGATCTGGCTGTTCTTCGTCCCCAGGCTGACCAGAAATGGCCGAGGCGATAGAGGGCTTGCGCGATTGGTTAGGCAATGACGCAGGTGACATCGGACCAGCAATCACGCCGTTCAGTTTTTTCGGCTTCGTACCTCCCGCCTTAGGTGCCTTGGTAACCTTTGGTTTACAAGATTTAGAGCCGGGCGCCCGTGGCTTTCCAATATTCTGAGTCTTGGCCTTGGCATCGTTGAGATGCAGCCCCTGGGCACTCTCAGTACCATCTTCGAGATCAGCATCGTCCCCACTGACTTCCCTGTTGTCGCGGGGCAGTATAAAATGACTATCTGTAGTTGGATGTATCTTGTGTGCAGACCCATTCATGTCGACCTTTTGGCGACGAGCCGGTGGGAGCTCATCCTCGTTATCGCTGCCACCATCACTTGTGGCACCAGTTGAGGAAGCAATTTCTGCCTTGCCGCTGAAAGTGTCATCCAGAGTCGATGCAGAGGTCCTGCCATGGGAAATGTTTGACATTTCACCCAGTCTCATAAGCTGGATTGCGACATCTTTATCCTCTTCAGACATACAACTGCCGATAGTAGGGTCAGGGGTTGGTAGAATGCCCGACCCATTGTTCGGGTAGCCTATACTTCCCCGATGACGTCTTGAATCGGTTGCTGGCGTTGTGTAAATGCTTTGTTGCCCGTATCCGTTGTAACTTTGGGGAGATTGAAGTGGCTGAGGGTTTGTAAAGGGGTTCTGGGCTGGGTGAGGAAAAGGTATGGACGGTCGTTGATGCTCTATTCGACGGGCGGGAGACACTGATGGGTTCGATGTCGCCGCGGGCATCTGCGGCGGAGCGAACAACGGCAGTTCCTGTAATTAATTCATGGTTAGGAATTTAGTTATAGATGGAATGTGGGTTATATAGGCTTACCGAACTCTCGAACTTAGCGCGCTTGCGACGACCACCCTCAACGATATTTTCCACACTGATGTCGGTGTTCCCAATGTGATCCTTTGTTCTGCCGGACACGGACCCAGAGGCACCATCACCGCTGCTATAGCCATTGACACTGTCGTCATAGTTCGAACCGTGGTTCTTGGTAGAGCGGGAGCGCCCCTTCTTACTAGTCGGATTCGTGCTGACAGACGTGCTACGCCGTCCGCTATTTCCATTAGGAGAAGGACTGCGCCTGCGGGATGTCCTCGAGCCTGGTCTAGAGATGTGGTGACCTAGCTGTTGAGCTGGGTACTCCATGGCTATGGGCGCCGGCTGGAAAGTGTTCGGATTGAACGGGCCTGCAGGTGGAGATGTCTCTTCAATAACTCTGACATGAACAACCATGTTGTTGCTGAAGTTTTCGTATCTCGCGATTAATGTGTTGTTTCGATCGTCCTCGAAACTGATCCCCGCGACGCCGTGATACAGCCCATAGAAATTCTTGACAGTGGAGATGATGGACTCTGTGTCATCGTGAGGGTATATCTGAACACGCAAGGGGAGTCGTGCTCGGTATTGAGGCGATTGAGGGAAAAGGAGCTCAAATTGGACATGCTTAGGGGTAACATGTTGTTGGGGTGAGACGCTTCCACCGGCGGAAGCGCCTGGGTATGCTTCAATGGGCGACGCGGATGCCATATTACTTCCGCGACGTACGATTGAAGTATCAAGGGAAAGTTTGGTAGTAGTGTATGTCTTTTGGGGAGAGTGATGGAAAGCGCCCGCAGCAAGCTGGGTGTTGGTTGATTGCGGGCGGGAGGACGAGGATTTGGCCGTGAGGAGGTTGGACAAGTCCATCACCCACTCGCATAGACCCTCAATCGCCGTCTTGTATTGTTGTTTGAACGTCAAATACAACCGCTCCCGATAGCGACCGAGCCACGGGCCGGGTGAGGCCAAGAGCCGGAGGACGAGGTGAGGGCGAGGGCGAGGGCGAGGGCGGTCAAAAGCCGATCGCAAGACGGGAGAAGGTGGGTGCAGGATTTCGAGGGCTCGGCAACGTCGCCTTTTTGTGTCTAGCTATAGCCAACGTTAGACGGACGGCCTAAATAACAATAGAAGCAAAGACAAGGGGCAGGTGTTGAGGGCAGACAGTCCTGCTTGTTGTTGGCGCCCATGATCGGGTGGGAAGTAGCATTCTGTGGCACAGCGAAGGTGCCAAATGGGCAGAAGCAGATTCGCAAGACAGTAGGGACGATTACGGCCGCGATTGGGACGAACCTCGGATCGCATACGGCGACAGACGCAGAAAAACTTACCGAGACACAGAGCGGATGGTGTTGTGGTGTTAGAGATGCATAAACTCGACCTTGAGCGCTGGTGCCCCGAATCGGCCTACAAGCGGAGCGGCTCGGTGTCAGCGTGCGAGGGCGAGTGGGCTTGCCAGAAGTGCTTGTGTTTTGGACTGCGACGAGGGCAGAGAAGGGCCAGGAAGGCTTACCGTGTAGATGGGAGTGGTTAGATGGGTGGTTTGGTCGAGGGATCGGGGTTCGTGTGAAAGAGGAGGTAGAAGAGAGTTGAGGTTTTGCACAGTACCAGGTGAGTCTCGAAAAGGGCTTGCCCACACAGTTAGTGAATCTGGGAAGTGGTAGTGGTGGGCGCAAGTCCCCGTGCCGAACGTGCCATTCCTCCCGCCTGTAGGTACCTAACTTATTGTAATAGCCCACAGGCAGCGCCTGGGCAGCACCTAACCTGCCTGTAGCTCCCTCCCCTACCGCGCCCATCACAGCCACTACCTAGGTAGCCAGTAGACGAGCGCCTGCCAGCACTGCGTCACATACATAGTAGAGAGGTACATGGGTACGGACTGAGCACAAATTGCTAGATCAACCCACGACATGAGCATCTGAAAAGGGCCAACCTGTGGATTTTAATTAGATATTGAATACCTAAGTACCTAAGCCGCAGTCCATCTCTCTAAGGTATTTGAATATGCCTATGTGAATATGAACGGTTGGGCTGCACTGCTGCTGTTCTCTCTTCTTTCAACGGGGGCGTGGTACACATGAAGCTTGGGAATATGCATGATAAGAGGGTTCATGTCAACACCTCAACATTCCAACACCCTGGTAGACACTAATGAGGTAGGTACTGGCAGGAAATCTCATTATCTGCGATACCTTAACCAAATGTCAATTCAACTACTTGCATATAGGTGCTTAATAGACCAGACTGGTTATTCCGGTGTGTTTTTCTTCTATTTGTAGGTAGGTATTGTAGCTCAAGCATGACTGTGTTGCTGACGGATGTACCATGCGACACTGAACGCTGGACTTCTGATTGGGAAACGGCAAGCAAGGTACCTAGTGAGTGTGCCTAGTATAATAACACACACGTCTGGACAAAAGAGAGCCTCGAAACTAGCCCATTGCATGTGCATACCTGTAGGCATGTACCCATCTACCTATGCAATATACCAAGCTTGGGGTGGTTCTTATACTGGAGACAGAGTGATATGATATGCCTACCATTGGGTATATCGCGTGCCTTAAAGAAAAAACCGGTGAAGAGCTCTGTCTGCATGCTTCCTAACTTGTGCGAAAAGGTCTGCTACTCGGTCCAGGTGGTGTGTTGTTCCTCGTAACCACCAGTCAGGTCTGAGAGAAATGGCCGCTTGGTTGCGTCCAGAATGGAGGCCCAAGCGACTCTACTTGCAGTGGGCTCCAGATAGACGAATTGGATTCGCGGCCGCTTCACTTACTATGACGCTCTATGCTTGGATGGTCCAACGGTCCCCTTTCGGGTCTTGTTCGCTGCTCGCTTTAGGAACCTTCCAGGGCCGACTTGACCGGCCGATATGCTCTAGACTACGTCTACTAAGTAGGCAATCTGATAGTGTAGGTAGCAACTGACCTGGCTGGCCACCCTCAAACTCGCCCGTTGCAACGTCAAGCTGGTTATAAACCCGGCCACCAGAGCTCGACTACTGGATGGAGGTGGTTGACTGAGCGGTTGACTGAGCTAGGTACATCTGAAGCGTCAGTAGCGGCCAACCAGTCTTAGATTAGCGGGAGACGCGGAATGAACCGGCTACCGACCAAGCACACTTCATATGATACAAGCAAGAAATACTATGTAGTGGCTATCCGGGCATTTACGTGGAAACACACCCAGCCTGATGTAAAGCGCATGCTCATTACTTCATATGACAAGCAATGGGCCATGGCGAACTTTCTGTCACTAACTGGAGGGTCTCTTTTGGTGGTGAATGAAGCCTGCGCAGTTTGCGCAATACGATGATGAACACGCCATCACTTGCGCCGCCGTCATTGTGGAGAAAGTGTGCGACAAGGGGTCCCGCGACAGCACGGGACAGCGAGGTACCTACACTACCTAGTCTACTTACAGTACAGTAGTTACCTAGTATGGACTGGATGCTATTATTATGTACAGGGCAAATCCTGCGTTACGCCCATCAAGCCAGTGACCGGGGCTCTCCCGCCTCTATTCTCGCATTGGGAAGCGTCCCGCCCACTGCTGATGCAAATCGATACATAACACAAAGTCTTAGCTTGTCAGGCGCTGCTTTGCTAGTTCGCCAATGTACAACATAGCTTGCGCGCGGTCACAGACGAACTTCGTGGACGGGGATCTCAGATCAATCAAGTGGCCAAGCAGCAGCCGATCCAGCCAATGGCGCCCACGCTTTGTATGCGCCAACTTGTCAGAGCAGGGGTGCCATCCTCACCGTGTGTCTGCAGATGGGTAGGTTGGTGTGAAGGGCGCAGCATGCTGGAGAACCACGGGGAAGAACTCCCGTTGAAATCATGAAATGCATACTTACGGTAGGTGAACAGTGGCTAGGTGTATCTCTACCTAGGCCGTTGCATGTAGAATGCACTTTCGAACATGCTAGAAGTAGGTGTGCTATCTAGTCCCTTAGGGAGTTCTAATCTACGCCGCCACTGAAATCCATCATCTGTCATCTTTCGGGCTATCATGGAAAAGGACTATACGCCTGTATACTAGATAAAGTAGGGTACCCTCTATAGGCAAAAGGATCGGCACTCAAAGCCTCCATGTATTCCGTGTTTCATTGCACTCTTGGGCCACACCATCTCGGCAATAGGCAATCTCGATGCGTTTACCGCTGTAATGAGAACACCAGCATGGACCAACTTTTACCATACGTACTGTAGGATGACAATACCTAGGCTTCTGAGCTGGGTGTAGGAGATTGAGAAAGCAATGACCGTCGTTCAGGTCATACCTTCGACGTTCAAGACTAATACTTAGACTACAAGGGAAAGCCAAGCTGTTCACGGGTCAAGGTGATGTGAGTGTGGAGCAAGGAATCGGCGGAAACGCTCATATCGAGGACGAAGCAGAGAGGGCGGACGTAAGATGCGCTGGCCGAGCTTTACTTGCATCAAATCAGCCCCCCGAAAGGCCCTGTCCCAACGCCCCATCCTCCCGAACACGCTGTCAAAACGGCTGGCGAGCTGGCGAGCGCATAGCTCTTGCTTGTGCTGCCAAGTGCCGCATCCTGGGATGCGCTCTGCGAATCATCGTTCTCCATGCATTATTTGTTTGTTTTCGCATGCGCGACGGTAGAATGGCGCAAGTGTGGTAGTGTCTCGCTAGATCATGCCACCGTACGCGCGCTCTTACGTCCCCAAAATAAACAGAAGAAAACAAGAGCCATCTACTAGTGTACGTAACCTGCCTAGTCTACCGTGGGAGAGGTCACGGCCAACAGCGCTGTTTCAAAACGGTGTCCCTGACTTCTGTGGTAGGTCGCGCGGAGCCATTGCTTGTGGGTGGCCGGTTGTCTCGCAGCTAGTGACCTCTCTCAAAGTCCGACTCCCTCTTGACCGCTCGCTCGAGCTGCTTCCATCCAATGAAAGACGTCTCGCCTTTGAACTAAGTATGTTGAATCTGGGCCTCGACCACACTAGGGACCAAGAATACCGTCTGCGCAGATCTACACCGCACTTACTAACTTAATTGGACCCTGTTCGTGGACAGAGTCACTCGGCTGCGTTTCCCAGTCGCCTCGACTTGGAATTGATTGACTAGGTAACCTAAAGTGTCAAGTTAATGTAGGGCCATTTATTGTCACTTCTCCTTAGCGCATCTTGGGCTACTACGTAGATAGTCAATAAATACATTGGGTGCCCTGACGAGATAGTGAAGTGCATGGGTGGGTAAGTACAGTAATGCGACGACTGTGTTTAACAAGTTTCCGCTTGTCACCACAATGGTATCTGCTCTCTAGCACATAAAATAGTCTAATACTACCTACCTAGTTCCGTGAGGTTGGGCAGCTAGGTAATCTGTTGAATAAACACGCGAAATCAACATTGATATCACTAATTCCTTTCTCACAAGAGCAGCGCAAATCCCTTGACCATTGTGTCTCGTACCCGTCTACACATACTCATGGGGAGTTATTGAAGCTGTCGCATTGTAGCTATCTGATTCTATAGTCCCTGACGACTAGTGCCGATAGCATTTGAGGGCGAGACTGCGATCGTTCGATAGTCGCTGCGAGAATCGGCTCAATAACTTGGGTATTGTGTTGTGAAACGTTGATTGTGCGTAGTCACTAATTCCGGTGCTCGCTTCATCGAGTAGCTCGCATCCCATCATTGGCTATCATGGTACAAGGACGAGGGAGCTAATAGTTCATATCGCGTAAGTCATGAAGGCCCTTTTACTACAAATATCCAGGTGAACCCCTTTCGGTCCAACCCATTTATCTGGTCTACGATCATACTACGTACACAAACTGATTGCAAAGCTATCTCTGCCGGGTACTTCGGCGTGGTGCATTGCGATAGCGACTACCAACGCAACGGATCTATATGATAGCGCGAAACCCAAACGATAGCTCATCGCTGTCGCGGATCTCTAAAGATTCAATTGACTATACTTTAAAATTGCGCAACCAAGTTATCGTGGCAGCGCGAGTCGAAAAGAAGACTGCTTGGTATTGAGCAACTGTCGGAATGCGGGAAAATCTGATCACGTGATGTCGAGACTTGTTCGTGATTCGCTTTCCCAAACAACCGCGTTCCAAGGTCCCAATCTAAATCGAACAAACATGAGCACGAGGCGGTGGGAAAACAAGGCGCTCAGAGCTTTCTAAGCACTAATATTGTTTGATAAGGCATTTAGCTTTGAAGTAACTAATGTACTGTAAAGTGGTGGCTGTAGCAATTGAATAGATTGAAATTGTTGCAATTCATTACCTTGATGAAAGACGCGATCAATGGTCTTGGACTACGTCATATGTGGGAGGCCGGCCATGGTTGAAAAGTGGCTGAATAATATGGCTGGTGAATCTAACCTATCTGAGTTGGTATCTGGTATCAGCCTTATCGCGATCAACTTACTGGGTAGATTCCCTAGTACTTAGTGATAAGCTGCATCTCACCTGGTACCTGCCTCTAATGTAGGTAGGTAGGTACGTAGCACAGGAAATTGCCTAGGTAGTACCTTAGGCAGCTTCACGATACATAAGATAATAAAATTTACCTACGAGGTCGGAGATAGGTTTATATGTAAACCTAATACGTATACTGCTTATTTAGCACACATGCATTATGCTAGTCTGAGAAATACTTAAGCTTCGGTTGTCGTAAGGGCTGCGTTCCTATACTTAGTACTGTACTGTAAATGGGCTGCATGAGAAATGCCTGTGGTAACCGCGCGCTGAGTTGCGACAGGGGTTATTAGACAACCAATTCTGTTTGGCTGATTGTTTGTTTTCTTTCCTAAATCGGCACTCTTACCCCTTTCAGAATTCCTAGGGGTTCATTTCATCTTCACGCACAGACCATGCAGTTCGCGCCGGACAAATAAAAATCTCGATAGTTGGAGGAGAATCTGCGAGCAAGGTACTAGTACAAACTTAACCACTATTCGCGGTTCGTGTCATCATGTAGCCGGGACACCCAAAATACCTCGGTGGAGACGGAGATCGGGGCGGCCCTGACAACCGGCATCAACAAACCCTCTTGCATGCATTTTCTAGCTTAGGTAGGATTCAAAACAACATTACTAAGGTACGCCCGCTCTACCTCAGGACACAGCACAACAAGCCTCTCCCGCCCTCACAACATCCTATTGTTCGCCCCGGGGTCGAACGTCTACGCGCGTCTACTTCTATCGTCAAGATTAGAACCGCCGCCCAGGCGATCGCATTGCTGCTGCACAGCTCAATACTTAAGTGTTATAGCTACGATAAGAATTCGGTACGTACCTGGCGCCCGATCCTTCGTTGCTCTCCGCTACCTTATTTCCAATGTCCTAAAGCCTAAAATGGCACGCCCGTTTAATTAGCTTACCATGCAAACAAGAAGCAAATTAACCATGACCTTCGTTAGGCATTGTAGAGCGTAACCCTTTACATACATTCATCTTTCTCCTGCCAATGAGTCCTCGGGCGCCATAGTGCACAATTGGTGCTCAATATTGTCATTGCAAGCCTGGCCATATTGTTTCCAATCTCTACTTATCGTCCTTCTCCAACCTTCATCCTCCCATCCCTCCCTCTCCTTTCGTCGCGCCCTCGACCAGTCGCGTCTACCAGAACAGCCTCATAAGGATCGGTTTTTGCATTGGAACAGCGGCAACTTAGACGGGCTCAATATGGACGCTAGAGTAAGTATCGGAATTATTTAGCTCGTTCTCGCATCGTTGTCCAAACTGTCCATCCTTCTCGGTCGCTCCCTAGAGCTCCCCAGAGTTATTTTGACACGAGCTACACCCCATTCTGCTCAACCCGGGCAACAATACTCTACCCTGCCAACTTACCTACCTACCAACCTTTTCACGTATTTTAGACGCGTAACCCATCTGCTTTCTGCAGCTTGCACCATCAGGCAACTACTAACCTCACCTTGTCATGCAATAGCCCTATAGACCTAGCCGTCAGCTTCTCAACCCAAGGGATGAGAACGACGTCCTTCCTGCCGCAAAAACACTGCATCAGCGTCATAAGTCGACTGGGAACCTTCTAAATATGTCCGCGACCGGCAACTTTAACGTTACAGCAAAGCGCACAGCGCTGGGGGATCGCAATGTAGCTCCTAAAGGCTTGGGCGACGCGCCGCGCGACGGCAAACCAGGAGCCACACAGAACTTCGGCGCCACAACCGGCATCACGGCCTCTAATGCGCAAGAAAACCGGACACAGATCAAGCCTAAGAGCACGCTCAAGAAAGCTTTGCTCCAGCCAGCACAGCGCCCGAAAACTATCGTGCCTTCTGTCTCGATGAGCAATATCAGAATTGTTGCTGATCACACGAAAAAGACTTACGACCTAAGCAAAATCCCCAGCAGATCCAGCCTGGCACCCTGGGTGTACATCGATGGACGAGAAGAGGAGCCTAAGTCTAAGCCTAAGCCCGCACCTGCAGGCTCTGCTAGAGCTGCGCCTGAGGATCGGCCGGTCAGCCACGCTCACCAGGTGCGGCCTTCTACTGCGAACTCAAATCTCAGGCAGGAGCCACTGGTTGCTCTGGCTTCCTCGAAGCCGGAAAGTGTACGGCCAGAACACCGAAAACTCCAAGACCAGCAGCAACCTTCTCCCAATTCCAGCCATGAGGAGGGTCCACGCCAGACATCGACCTACCCGACCACACAGCCCTTTCTCCCAACTCCTCTTAGCGACGCACCTCTGCCCAGCTCTCCTCACGCTGACGATGATATCACCGAGCCTCTCTACTTAGATGCCTCCGAACACCTCACTCATGAGCAAATCCAATTTCTCACGAATGCACCAGGCCAGTTCGTAGATGCACCTCAGCCACAGCAGCTAGCTGTTCGTTCCCAGCCAGAGCCACTTATCCCTGAGCCAGTCGACCCAGCTCAAACGTCCAGCGCCCACCCCCAAGTTAGTTCGGTCGACTATAACAGCTATCCCTTGCCCCCATCTCTTGTTGACAACGAAGCCTATCTACCCTATCTATCTGACTGCCTCGAGGAGGAGGAGGATCCCGACGACGAACGGGGCTATACCACTGCCCATTCGTACCGATCTCGCAGCGATAATACCACAGGCGGTGTGACAACAGTCATGTTCCCTCCCAAGGTCACCAAGAAAGGCCAGGCAGAAATCGAAGCCGCTAAGCGGATCGTGGAAAGCAGACGAACTGCTGAGGACATTCAAGAGGATGCTTGGGATGTCAGCATGGTTGCTGAGTATGGCGATGATATCTTTTGCTACATGAAGGAACAAGAGGTGAGATCCATTGGCATGCAAGAATAATTTGGCAGCCTGCTAATATGCTCTAACTAGATGAATCTTCTTCCCAACCCCCACTACATGGACAATCAGGGCGAGATTCAATGGTCGATGCGCTCTGTCCTGATGGACTGGGTAGTACAGGTCCACACTCGCTTTGGACTACTTCCTGAGACGCTCTTCTTAACTGTCAACTATATTGACCGGTTCCTCTCCCATAAGATTGTGTCCCTGGGGAAGCTGCAGCTCGTAGGCGCCACAGCTATCTTCATTGCAGCTAAATATGAAGAGATCAACTGTCCCTCGGTCCAGGAAATCGTCTATATGGTAGATGGCGGCTATACCGTTGAGGAGATACTAAAGGCCGAGCGGTTCATGTTGAGCATGCTGGACTTCGAGCTCGGCTGGCCTGGCCCAATGAGCTTCTTGCGACGTATCAGCAAGGCTGACGACTACGATCTCGAGACTCGCACTCTAGCCAAGTATTTTCTCGAAGTTGTAATTATGGACGAGAGATTCGTAGCAAGTCCTCCTAGCTACATCGCTGCTGGTGCTCACTGCCTCTCGCGCTTTATCCTACGCAAAGGGGACTGGGTATGTGGTCGTGCTTGTGGTGATATTTCGTATGCTGACTTTTGGTTCTAGACCCCCTCTCATGTCCATTACTCTGGGTACACGTATGACCAGCTGAAGCCCTTGGTAACGATGCTTCTAGACTGTTGTCGCCATGCTCGCAAGCACCACAGCGCTGTTTTCGAAAAGTATTCCGACAAACGATATAGGCATGCCTCTACCTACGTTGAAGAGGAGATTGTGAGGGGCTACACCCTTCCGTTTGAACAGCGAGTCTCCATGCTGTTCTCTGTTGATTTCTTCGGCGACGAGGCCACCCGTGCGTCCTACGCTGGGACTCATGCTAGTTCCCATGCCATGAAGATGCCTATTCCAACACATGGCTAGATCATCACTCACATGGTTGAGTATGCACACTTACTCTTTCTCAACGCCAGTCCCAAACAGCGAAGAACTAGCTCAGGGATTAGACCGTCACAGCATCACCACAACTAGCCGCGGAACGTGTTTCAGAAAACGATCAACTTTTCTAGCAACACCCACGCTCCTCGTCTTCACTACTATCCACGATATACCTAATTTGGCATCTGTATGCCGGCTGATGAGGCGTAACGAGAATCACGAATTGAAACGACCCTAAATTCCCTTTTTCTGCGACACCTTGCCTCGAAGGTTTAGCATTCATCCCCCCCAGGCGTTCCGGAAAATCTTGTGGTATAGAGGAGGTACTGGCATTGCAGATAATTTAGGTAAGGAATGGGGCGTTCGGCGATGGAAGGGCGGAGAACTGCACACAGCGATGAGTGTTTCCACTTCTGGCATGCTAGGTGGGATGAAGATACTTGAGATTTATCAAGTCTATCCCGCCACAAAAAAGACATAGCTTATGTTGTGTGAGTATATAATTTTTGACGAGGAGGAAGTCAATTGTGGGGTTTCTAGTTTGTTTGTTGAAGCATTTGAAGCCAGACAAATGCATCCTGTACATAAAGCTTTAGACAAAAAGCTTGCCCATCCGTGTAATACTTCATGTATATTCCTACTCTCGGGTGTGACTAAATGACTACTGTGATTGTTAGTGATGAACTCGATGTTTTTTCTTTGTATCACGTTCCTTTTCTGGTATAGTAATTGTCACAGCAACATATCTCTGAGCGAAGCTGCCCTGCCCGTATTTGAAGATCATGACATTGAGCATTGAGTGGACATCTTTGGACATTGTTTTTACATCAACAGCCACTTCTGTATCTGAGATCCTACCCCTAGCACAAAGGGTCAGAGCATTTCTGCCATTAAATCACAATGTTTATTAAACATTCCTTCAAATATAGCTGTGAGCTTCAACCCCCAACCTATGCTCAATAACCATTAGGAGAACATATTTCCGAAAAAGCGGCTTATATAAGCTATTTCTCTGCTGTTCTCGCTATAGAAGATGCGTGCCCTGTACTCAAAACATCTGTGAATAATTATGTAATTTCCGCTTTCTTATATGCTTACTAGATCGCCAATGTTCCTAAGAATAAACTGTTTGTGAGACTGAAACATGAAGCAAATCGAAAGGGACATAGCGACTGTTGTATTGAAATAGTCCTCTTGTTTAACTCAATACGGAGTCTGTCTAATCTTCTGATTCTCAGTCGTCTGATGCCCAGATGGTTGGGTTTAAAGGGTTGAGTGCGGCCCCTACCCACTACCTACCTAAGGTACCCACGGCGCCGTATCAGCTTCAAGGTGTATGGCTCGTATTGTATCCCATTTCCCCATTGGGTAGCTGATGCCTGGTATCTGAAGACCTCTAATGGCGGCATCCATCCCAATTCAGTTGGTAACACAGCAATGTTGGCTAGCATGGCATTCTGACAGGACCAGTAGTCTAAATCGCAAAGCGTATACTCGGCATAATAGGTAGAAGTCGTATGATCGAGTGGTGCGACAGGCACAGCTTGTCGGCTATTCACCTCTCCTTCTCCGAAGAAAGTTTGGGGTAGGTAGCATCTGTCGGGAACAATCGGCCCCCGCTAGATGAACTTTGGCTTTGGTCGGGCATGTGGTAAGAAGTTTATATCTAAGACAGTTGTCGCGCCCGAACCAGAAATAGTTTCCTTCAGCATTTATCTCCCCTTCTCCAAGACTCGGGGCTCAAAATGCTCACGAGAAGCCCAGCCCGAGATACGAAGACGGTTTGTACCATCATCGGTGCTCGCGCTCTCCTGGTCATTTGTGCCACACAAGACAGGCGTGTGTCCCCAGCCCGATGATGCCGTCTTTAAGACTTTAATAAGAATGGTACTCCATTTAAGGATGGCTCTGCGCTCGTTGTCCTTGGCAACTTATGGTGTCAACAAACACTACCAGCCTCCATAACAAAGTGGAACAATATCCAAGCTTGATCTCGATTCTATCTGTCATCACGGCATGCGCTACGAGCAGTTGGCCGTTCGTGGGGATGTAGCTCACCGTTTCCACAGCAAATGCACGAGCCAGCTTCCTCCAGTCCCCCAGTGCTCCGGTGGGCGATGCTTCGTCTTGCGCCTGGAATGCTGGCGGGTGGGGGCAGTATGGAGGGATCGCCAGGGACTGCCAGGGACCGCTAGGGACCGCTAGGGACGACTGCAACCCGCGGGGACCACTAGCGCCCGCTTTCCATTCGCCCTTTCCCCAGCCTCTAGCCCCCAATGCGGTAAGCAGTGCCGGGACTTTGGGGCGATAAGCGATAGCGACTTATCGATCGGCCGGATCAACGTAGTTCCCCGACAATTATCGCTCAGCTATCACCGCCTGATGGGGCCCGTGGCTGACCGGCTTTCCCGATTGGATGCACTACCACTTTCAGCTGCAAGAGCGTCTTAGCGCATACCAGAAAATTCGGGTGACAGGAACAATAGAAATTTAGGAGTCTTACTACGGACAGCCTCTCAAATATTGCGCGCCGCCATCTTGCTCAGTGGCCTCAAGCCTCCGTGAAATCCCTCATCACCGTCGTTCCAACTCATCGACGCCTTCCTCCCGTCCACGTCTTTCATTCCGCTTTTCCATTGTCTCTGCATCTCTTTAGGGCTTGGATTCCGGGTCCCTCCGAGTTCAACATTGGCGTTCCTAGCGTACGGTCCATCGTGACTAGCACAGCACAGCACCCACTCCTATAATCGGAGCTCCACAAGCTACCTATGTGTCGCATGTCCTGAGGAGCGTCTTCGTTATTGTGCTTCCCCGGTTCTTGTCGTTCCCGGCTGTTGACGATCAGGTGAAAGCTCGAACCACGTGTCTAACCCCTTCCAACCATATTCCCTCAGTACCACACACCTGTCGCGTAACCCGCGTACTCCCGGTTTACAGTTGCGCGAAGATGTCGAGCCCGACGACAGTGAAGGAAGCGGTTAAGAGCAGCCTTCTAGGCTTAGAGGAGCCTGCTAACCTGTCTGCTTCCTACCGTGCCACATTCTTGAGCAATGCGGCAAAGGATGAGAAGACTGGCGAGCTGGTGATGGGCCCTGATCAGTTCGTCGATGCTATTGCGCCTGCGAATGAAGATTACGTGAGTATTTATTACAATAGCAATTGATTTCTGTTGACTCAATCGCTCACAATGTCCCTGCTTCTTCTGTAGTCCAAAATTCATCGCGATCAATATGGCATCCTCTTCCGTGTCGCCGACCGTTCTGGAAGTGGCCAAATTACATTAGGTGATTGGGCCGCCTTCCTTAATCTGCTCAACAAGTCCGACGCCGAGTACGAGATTGCGTTCCGCCTGTTTGATGTTGATCGCACTGGTACAGTCAAGTACGACGACTTCCGAAGATTGTATGAGCTCAACAAGGGTGACGGCAGTATCCCTTTCGACTGGGATTGTGAATGGGCTAAGCTATACATTGGCGATAAGACTAAGCGACACAACCTCACATACCCTGAGTTCTCGCAAATGTTGCGCGGCCTTCAAGGTGAGCGTATTCGACAGGCATTCCAACGCTTCGACAAGAATAAGGATGGATACATTGAGCCTGACCAGTTCGCCAAGATTATTATTGAGACGGCCAGGCACAAGCTGTCCGACCATTTGCTAGAAAATCTTTCCAGCCTTTGCAATATTTCAACAAGCAGCAAGATCTCCTACGCCAATGTCCGTGCCTTTCAGAACATGATCAAGGAGATGGATCTGGTCGAACTCATCATTCGTAAGGCGATCAGTCAAAGCTCTGACGGGAAGATCACACGCAATGAATTCCTCAATGAAGCCGCCAAAATCACTCGATTCTCGCTCTTCACGCCAATGGAAGCTGATATCCTGTTCCACTTTGCCAGTTTGGATGAGCCTTCTGGTAGACTCGGTCTACAGGACTTCGCGAAAGTACTTGATCCCCAATGGGTTAGTCGTGGCATCTCGGAAGCTTCGCAGAAACGTGCCGAGGCTCTTCGGCAAGGTAAATCCGCTACACAATCCGCCTTACTACAGGTTGCCGAGTCTGCATATAGCTTCCTTCTTGGTAGTATCGCTGGTGCTTTCGGTGCCTTCATGGTTTATCCTATCGACTTGGTTAAGACGCGTATGCAGAATCAGCGTGGAGCTGATCCGGGACAGCGACTATACAAGAACTCGGTTGACTGCTTTCGAAAAGTGGTGGCCAATGAGGGTTTCCGTGGTTTATACTCGGGTGTTTTACCTCAGCTTGTTGGCGTAGCTCCAGAGAAAGCTATCAAGCTTACCGTAAACGATATTGTCCGTGGTATCTTCACTGATAAGAAATCTGGGCATATCGGGCTCCCATACGAGATCCTGGCTGGTGGTACTGCGGGAGGTTGTCAAGTTGTAAGTTGAGGAAATTTCCGAAACATTTCGGTTGTATGTGTAGTCTTCGGGTTTCTAGCTAACATGACCTCTAGGTCTTCACGAACCCTTTGGAGATTGTGAAGATTCGACTACAAGTTCAGGGCGAGATGGTTAAGGCGACTGAGGGTGCCCAGAAGCGCTCGGCTATGTGGATCGTTAAGAACTTAGGTCTCAAGGGCCTCTATAAAGGTGCCTCGGCGTGTCTTCTTCGCGATGTCCCATTCTCCGCCATTTACTTCCCTACATACAGCCATCTCAAGAAGGATCTGTTTGGAGAGTCGCCTACCAAGAAGCTTGGCATTGTGCAATTGCTTACCGCCGGCGCTATCGCTGGTATGCCCGCAGCTTACTTGACCACACCATGCGACGTTATCAAGACGCGTCTGCAGGTTGAAGCGCGAAAAGGTGATACTAATTATACGGGTCTACGCCATGCCGCCAAGACAATAATGAAAGAGGAAGGCTTTAAAGCTTTCTTCAAAGGTGGCCCCGCACGTATTCTACGATCCTCGCCTCAATTCGGTTTCACCCTCGCAGCTTATGAAGTACTTCAAAGTGTACTGCCATTCCCTGGCAAGGCCAAGGAGCAACAAGTTCATACCGGTGTCGCCGAAGTGGTCTCCACCATGCGAGAAAAGGACGTCGCTTCACCGCACGCCCGCAGTCGCAATGCTCTGAAGATCATCTTGGACATCGATGAGAATTTCGGCCGTGTCCAGGTCGGAAATGAGAAGGCCTGGAAGGCGATCCCGCGACTAATGGGTGGTAACTAATGAAACCGCTCGTCGCCTTGTTACATTTTTCTCTGTCTTTATAGACCTAAGAGAGGGATAAAGACCTGCATACGAACTGGCGTTGGAGATTTGGCAAGCGAATTAAAAAGACTTGTGTGTTGGGCTTCTTTTGTAGATTAAATGACGCTGTCAGGATTTCGCTATTTTGGTTTGTTCATACCCCTAGATTCGCCAATACGATTGGGTTCGAGCTCTGTTTTGTTTTGGGACAAGTTCTTCTGGTGGATTTCCTTGAGCTTCTCATACCTAGAGATAGCCCTCTGCGTTAAAAACGGTAGCCCGAGTGAGTAAGTTGACATAGCGGCACACAGTCGTAGTGTCAGTTGCGAATCTCGAGTATGTATCCAAGTACGAGAGCCCGCAAACGTACCTTTTGGTTAACATTTCCTTTTGGAGGACCTCGTCGTATTTCTGCATCAAGGTTTCGGAACTTACATCTATTTAGAGGCTTGGATTTTATACGCCTATGTTCAGGGTCATACGATAAGAATAAACACACAGTAACGAGTTCCCCGAAATACTTCATGTATTCGAATATGAGTGGCTATAAGTGCTCAGATTCTATATAGAATCCAAGACCGGGGGTGAGCGATATACCTTTAACCCCGAGCCGGTCGCTTCACAAGCCCATCTTCCCACGCGAAAGGCTTGACATAATCCCCGACGCCGGCCATCATCGCGCGCTCAAGCCATCGCGCATACGCCTCGAACCCGCTCGTGCTCCCCGTGACCCTCGCAGTCCGAACGCCCCTCACGCCCTCGAAAAGACGCAGAGCGTCGGGCCCAACGCCCTGCCATTCGGCCTGCCACTAGAGCACGTGGAGTCAGCATATCACCATTCTGAGCAATGGAGGGCTCCTGGACCTCTAGACATAATCTTGGGCCGAGAGGGGACATCCGCGCGCGGAAAGTCCGCCACGGCACTAGGTTAGGGAACGACGCGGGGACCACTCACCGCCTCGATGACGACCTCATTCTTCCCCGAGAACTGGGCCGTGACATCGTCCCGCTCGAAGCGCGGCTCGGCGTCCACTGTAACCGCTGGAGTCAGTAATTACTCTTTTTGGTAGTTTTGTTGCTCGCGCTGAGTTCTACTCCCGAGACATGCATGGCGGGAGCCCTCAAATTACCACAAGGGGAAGAAAAACGACTCCAGGAGTTACTCACGGCGCAGATGCACGCGGTACCGGGTGACGAGGGAGGCGAGCGAGGCGCTACGCACGGGGGAGTAGGCCTTGCGGGGCTGGACGGGGCTGAAGAAGGACGGGAAGGTGGTCAGGAGCGAGACGTGCGCCAGGAACGTGTTGCCGCCGTAGAGGACGGGGGTGCACTCGGCGTGGAGCTGGCGACAGGTGCGGAGGATGTCTAGGTGGAGCGGGAACGGGGGGATTTGTTGGATGAAGAACGGGGCTGGTGACGGGGATGGAGTGGAGGAGGAGGAGGAGGATGACGAGCTGGATGAACTGGATGGGGAGGCCCGTGACGGTGAGGGGGATTCGGACGGTACGATGAGCAGATGCGTGTATATCTCGAGGCGAATCTCGGGAGGTAGGGTTAGGAAGGTGGGCGGTTGGCGTTGCGACTGTAGCTCGGTGAACAACAGCGGCGAGATGCCGTCATCGTTGGCTTGACTAACTTCCATGCCGAGCCTTGAACGATTCGAATTCGGAACCTTGCTGGGTCAGTTGGCTGCGCTGGATCGCGAGGAGCGGTGTAAGCCGGGATCAGCGGACTGAACAGCGGGATGTGTGGAGACTCGGGTCCGGATACCGAGGCCGCTACACGGCGTCTCTCCGTCTATGACCGCTATCCGACGTGAGATGTCCTGGGCTCAAGGTCCTGTCAGCGAGAGGTGGCGTGCTTCAGTCTTAGGCTGCCGGTAAGGATCAGCTATCGACTAGTATCCTCTCCAGTCACACTTGATATGGACGCCTTGCCGTGTTGATGTGCTGCTTGCACGCCCTAGCTTCAGCTTGTGGCTAATGGGACTCGTTTGAATTAGCAGGGCCCCCGCACCCTCAGTTTCCTGGCCTTAACGGGGTATCTTCTCGCTTTGATGAAGTGCAAAACTAGAAGAAGACGGGCTTTTGAAGCTCTACGGCATTATCTGTAGAAGGAGCGTAGATTGGGGTTCAGCTGCTATCGGCGTCGCTTACGGGGAAATGGAAGCGGCGCGAGTGGAGCGAACGGGAAGTTCCGCAGTCGCGATGGCGGGATCTCATCGTATCGATCTGGTATCTATCTACCTTAGTGTCTAGTGTCTGGCATCTGGCATCTGGCACTTGGCACTGGGCCCGGGAACAAAGCCTCACGCATCACTTTTTTTCAGGGTGAGACATAGTCTTGTACCTCGATATGATTCGAAAATACCTAAGGACATAAGATTGCAAAATAGGCGCATATCCAATCTCCGGTCATCTATCTACCAACTGCCTAAAGGCGCTCGCTCACGCCACCCACGTGATACAATATCGGCACATAGGTAACACTTGGATACTTCATTCAGTACACGACGGCTGCCCAGTGAGCACCAGTGAGAGCGCCGGTGATGCTCCTCTATTCTGCATCTCACTTGGCAAAGTCAATGAGTATCTGACTGACCTCATCGGGCTTCTCCAGTGTCAACCAGTGCCCGGACTCCACACTCCGCTCTTCGTATCCGGCCGCGGCCCACGGCTCAGTCACGAGTCTCACAACTTGTGGTAGCGCCACGCGGTCGTCTGTGCAGGTAATCCCCAGCACCGGCACTTTGAGCTTGCGGTCCTCGTTCGTAAGCGATGCCTCGCTCTCCTCCTGCACACCCCGCAGTAGGGCCTTGTAGTAGTTGAGCGAGCCCACGATGGTGTTTGGTTGGCTGTACTGCCGCAGCCAAGTGTCCTTGTCTTCAGCCGATAGCCACGACGGGAGCTCAGTCGTCTTATTTGCCGTCAACCAGTTACGCGCCGCCCCGATGGGAGCAAAGTCCTCGGCCCAGGCAGTTGAATTGGTGGCGAATATGAGATGAAAGTACGACTCGAGCTGTGGAATCCCGCCGTTAGTCTATTTTCTAGGACGTAATATGGCGGTATCTAGAGGATGCGATGAGCTCGCGTCACGAGGGTACTTACATTCTGGCTCATCAATGCTGCCGAGTCGTACGAATTGAAGAAGTACCAGTACCCGAACGTTGTGTAGCCGTTATTCTTCAAACCCTGCGCGTTGATTGCATCGACATCGAGGAAAACACCAGGCGCTGTGTACCCAACGGCCATGAAAACTAATTTGCTGAAGCGCTGGCGGTGGTATACCGCAACTCTTGAAAGAATCGAAGCACCCCAGTCATGCCCGACGCCTATGACGTCCGACAGGCCTTCCGCGTCGAGAATCTGGGCTGTGTGGTCTGCTATATTCTTGAGATTATATTCTTCGATTGCCGTTGGCTTGGAGCTGTCTCCATATCCCAGGCTGTCCGGGGCTATGATACCGAAGCCAGCCTTTGCCAGGGACTGAACCTGGTGATGCCAGTGGTAGCGTGAAGAAGGGTATCCGTGAAGAAGGAGAAAGGTAGGCATTGACGCATTGTGAGGCGAGACATGGTCATAGACGTAGGTGTATCCATCAGTAGTGACGAGCGATTTGGTCGTAACCGGGCTAGGTTTCGAGCAAGCAGCTAATGCTAACGACAGCAGCGTAGCTCGAGAAAGCAGATGGTACAAGCCCCGCATCTTGATAAAATAAGTTAGGAACTCACAGCACTCGGGATTTTCTTTGATGTTTCTCACACTCTCGAGGACCGCTAAGTCGGACGGCGGCCTTTGATATTTGTACTGGCCTTACCCTAAGCTATTCTACCCATATCACTTACTGTACTCCTCGCATTGTGGTGGCGAGCGGCAGCAATTTTTGCTGCTGCATGGGACTATACGATTGTGATTTCTAAACAAAAAAGCTACGCCGATTCAACCGGTCGGTTTCATTGATACCATTGGGCGAATACGGTGCTATGCTTCTCGCCGAGCCAACTTGGAAAGGATATTTTTTTCTAACTTTAGACATTTCATGCCTCTAGGAGGCTGGAGGCGCCATAGCTAGCTTCCCTTTCTCTCACATTAGTCTACCCGTATAGTATATTTACAGGATCAAGGATGCGGACTAGCTGTATTGAAGCACGTATAGAGCTTGGCGGTAAGCCATGGGATTGATCATCCTCCAACGCTTACTTAATCGGCGGTGCTACCTAGGTTCCGATATTCCCGAACGTATGTAGAGCCTTAGTGATAGTTCGCCATACTGGCAAGTATCTGCGAGGTGACCTCTGGGTCAGTCAAGTCGGCAGGCGATTCACCACGAGCCACCTGCTGAAGTACACTGCGATATAAAGAGTCAGTAATTTCCCCCAGGAAAGTATGTAGGGTTCCGGGGATTCCTGGTGTCACTCACTGGCTGCTCGTCATCAATTGGCCGATTAAATTCGAATCGGGAATCGATGACTTCATTGCGCCCGTGATTTTACCGGACAAAACATCGCCTGCAAATGAAGGCTCCTGTAAAGCGACGCGCCCGAACCCCAGGCCATCGACACCCTCAAGCGTTGAAAGCACTGTAACACTCAGATTTAGTGATTGCCGTATTAAGCGCGATTGGTGAGTGTCTGGGGAGCCTCCCAAGGCATCATTACAGGTGGAATGAAAGCCTCAGACCTCTCAATACACACCGACTAAGGATAAAGGGGGCTACTCACTTCCGCCTACAGTCCTGAGGCCACCAGTGGTGTACACCTTGGTCTGGTTCACGGCCTTGGCAATTTGCTCGGCGAACTCAATGAAATAGTTCTCGCGCTTCACCGTGCTTTCTTTTTTGTGGCCGAGTCCGATGTCTTCGTACGTACCACCGGAAGTCTCGACGTAGTCAAACCCGGCTTTCTCGAGAGCTTGGCAGAGCAGAATGGCCTCCTCGGGGGTGAAGCCCTTATCTTGGAACTCCACCGAGTTAACCTTGATGCCCAAGATGAAGCGCTCGCTAACACGTTTCTTGATGGCAGCGGCGACCTCTAAGATGAGTCTCATTCGGTTCTCGAGGCTGCCTCCGTACTCATCGGTCCTCTGGTTCGTGGTTGGGCTCAGGAATTGCGCGAGGAGATAGCCATGAGCGCCGTGTAGTTCTATCCCGTCAAATCCAGCGCGCTCAAGATACTCTGCCGCGTGCGCGAAGGCTTCAATAACGTCATCGAGATCTTGCCGAGTCGCCGCTCGGGGAACGCCAAACGGGTCCATCCCTTCTACAACGAGCTGGACCGCACTGGCACTGATTGGATGTGGCTGCAGAGGCCCCGTTGCCTGTCTACCAGGATGCGAGACCTGGCCGACCATCAAGCTCCCGTGGCTTTTCCCCGCCGCTGCGACTGCGGCAAAGGCCTCGAAACGTGGCCCGGAGAACTCGGCGCCGGGCGGTATGATGGCATTGCCCGGCGCTTCGAGATCGGTGTAGGAGATCTGGATGTTCCCGGTGAGTATCTGGCCCCAGCCGCCTCGAGCGAAACGGCCGTAGAAAGCCGCCATCTTCTCCGAGGGTATCCCGCGGGCCTCGGGTTTCTCTGCATCGAAACTAGACAGACGCTCAGACGTTGCGGCCTTGAGGAATCGGTTTGACGCTATACGTTTCGAGAATGGGAATACCAGGGGCTCCGCGAGGAGTCGCACATCAGTGCTCGTGGAGGGCCAACGGGGAACAACACGTTGTGACATCTTGCTGTTATTAGAGCTGCTGTGATATGAGATGAATAGGATGAGGAATAGAAACTGATGTTCTCATGTCTTCGCTTTTGGCGACGATCTCGTCCATTTTATCTGTCTACTCGACGACCTCATGCTACCGTATTCACAACTCTGCCTTATCTCCTATCTCCTATTCTAGATCTTTTTGCACGGAATCGTCTATTCAGCCGCCCTGACTAATGAATGGGCCTAGATAGCAAGCTAGTTAAGCACGATATGGCCGGGGTAGGATACCAAGTAAATTACTAGCTCCTTGTCGTAGCAGAACTCCGCCGAACGGCTCCCGCGCATTCGGACGAACATGGGGTAGACTGCCCGATTCGGTGAGACATTACACCGTTGTACCAATTGGGGAGGCATCAAACGAGAGAACCCTTCCCAAATAACGAGGATGAAGCAGACCTTCGTCCTCCGCTATTCACGGAGTTCTTGTAATCAAAAGGAATATTCAGTTTCAATCCGCGTGCTCTACATTAGGATCCTCAAATGGCTTACTATTTGAGCGTAAATAGAAGTTGTCAAACCTAGAAGCGGATAACGAACGCGATGGTATACGAAATATAGCTAATACAGCCCCTTTTGATTTGACCGCGAAGG
Organism: Xylaria sp. BCC 1067; assembly: GCA_005188305.1. Classification (NCBI taxonomy): domain Eukaryota; kingdom Fungi; phylum Ascomycota; class Sordariomycetes; order Xylariales; family Xylariaceae; genus Xylaria; species Xylaria sp. BCC 1067. Next base: position 3,344,208 of record SSCS01000001.1, read on the forward strand.
TATTTGACATGGAGGCACAATGGGGAGTTTCCTGAACGAGCGTCCACATCTACACATTCTGTCCTACGTCATCACGATCCGTGCTAACGATGACATCCTCCCATTCCTCCAAGAGCGCCTCGGTTGCCTTAATCTTATTTCTGATGCCCTTTATCGCATCGCTCCCTAGCACAAGCCGCATGGGAATCTCCCGACCCACGCTGGCTCCGGTGCGCGTTAGAACATCGACGATGACGCGGGCGCCTTTGCCCACGTCGCCGAGCTGGTTGTTGTCCATGTGGACGATGGCCTCTTTCTGCGCGGCGAGTCCGGCGTTCGCGTACTCGTCTAGCAACTGCTCTCGCGTGGCAAGGCGATGACCGCCGCCCTCGTTTACTGTGATAAGATAATACCCGTCAGCTAACAGCGCTGCGCTTCGGGGTTCGGAAAGGGGACTACGAACAGACTTCGGTCCGGAAGTATCCCGGCTCGACGACCACCGCTGCGATGCCCAAAGGCCGACACTCTTTGTTTAGTGACTCGGTAAAGCCGGATATAGCCCACTTGGTAGTTGACTGTGCACGATGGGGTCAGCTACGTACTTGAAACTAGAGTTTTATGGCTTTAGCGAGAATGGGAACGGGGCGCGGGATGGAATTCTCGTACGTAGTAGCCGAATGCTAGCCCGCCCTCCCAGCTCGCGAGGCTACCGAAGTTCGCGATGACACCGGAGCCCTGCGGACGCAGAAACCGTAGCGTGCAACGGGTCACGTTGATAGTGCCTAGAACGTTTGTTGCCATTATACGATGGACTTCGTCCTGTCTAATGAGCGTAATCATGAGTCTCTGACCTTTATCTAATACGTTGAAGTGGGGTACTCGGAGAAGCGAAGAGAGATGCTAGAGGTATATGAAGGAGGAAGAGAACACTGGATACTATCTTACGAAGCGGCCTCTATGACGCCCTCCAGCAGGTAACCGGCAGTATTTATACAGTGCGTGATCTTGCCGTACGCATTGACAACTTTCTGCATTGTGTCTATGATCGTTGTGTCATCACTCGTGACGTCGAGCTGGAGCGTCATGGCACCGGCCGCTTGGAGACTTGTCATCCTTGATGGGTTTCGTGACGCTGCTGCGACTTTGTCGCCGCGTGCTAGTGCCTCGAGCGCGATGGCGCGCCCGAAACCGCTGCTTGCGCCTGCGATGAACCATACGTTTCCTGTCATGTTAGCTATAATGACTTTGCGATGATGGGAAAAGTGTGAGGTGAATATTCAAGAATCGGAGAGACTCCCGGAAGATAGTGGATGAAAGTAGTATGTATCCTTGCTGGATAGGCATCCGTCGTGGCGGTATCACCCTCTTTTATAATAATCACATGAGCATCTTCTGGTATTTGTAGGTTACGAGTCTTCTATTTCCTGCCTCCGGGGATGGACTGTGAGTTGCGATTCGTATTTCGTGTTGGCTGTCTCCTTATGCAGGATGTTAGCTCAAATTCTAGTAATCGAGTGTTGTGATGGTTGATGCCTATCTAGGTAAGATAACGGTCAAGCATAACGAGCGGAAGCTAACAACACCGACTCAACGGGCTTCGAAATCTAGTATTCGCGCTGAAATTGCCTCGTCAATCCAAGATTAGTGTCCGCTTCTCGCAGAACATCATTCATCCTCAAATCTCCGGGTTCACCATCGCGGATCCGTGGAAACGAATAAATATGTTTTGGGTATATACTAAAAGATCTATTTAATTATATATAAGACATCCCACGGAATTAGACTCCTACGTTAACCGGTCCAACCTTTTCCCAGTCAAGATATGTTTTCGTATCACTCGGGTCACCCTTCCAAGTCCACTCGATGATTTCAACGCCAGCGTTGCCACCAGAGTCGACTACGCAGTATAATCTCCGACCCGTATGTGTGGTCATGGTGGCCTTCGCCTTGCAGTCCGCCAGATCCTTAACCTCGTTGTTGGCCGTGGTCCAGTCGTTGCCTTTGAAATACGTCAGCTGGACGCCGTCGCCCGCATCTGGATCAATGCTGAGCACTTGGAAGCCGATGGGTGTCGGGTTTTTCGATGAGCTCTCGTTGAACCCTGTCGAGAAGGCGGCGAAGTTGGTCCGCGGCCCAATATCTCGGCCCACATACTTGGGGATATTCATGCCGTTACCGATTCGCAGCTGTGTCAGCCCGCTCGTCTTGGACCGATAGAAGAGATTTAGGCTGCGGCGTAGGATGGCGCTCCCATCCCCTTCTAGAGTCCCCGAGTACGTGAGCGCGATCGAGCTGTTGACCGACGGCTCCATTTCTATGTCGATGAGCTCCGCGTTTTTTATCCCGTCTCCGGTGTTCTCAGCTATGTTTATGCCTTGCTGCCCTTGCCAGAAAAAATATGCGTACTGGTTGCAGAATGCGCATTGCTTGCCGTAGGAAACAAGCGAAGATCCCGGCAGGGAATTGAAACCGCTGACGGCGGTCATTGGCTCCCAGTTATCCGAGGGCGTCACTGACGTCGTAGATATCTTTTCGCTGCTGCTGTAGGATAAGGATTTGATGGTGGTGGATGACCCATCGCTCTGGTAGTAGAGGTTCACGTCGGGACTCTTTAATCAAATTGTGTTAGTATACAGTATTTACGTTTTACGAGAAGGAAGACAGAAGCGACTTACATCAGAGCCCCGCCAGAAGGTGTTGAGCGCAAGAGAAGTCCCCCGTTTGATGCCCTCCGTGCCATTGATAACAGTTGACACAACCCACTTGTTATTCGATGAATTGAATGCAGACAAGCTGATCGAGGCATCGCTTAACTGGTATACTAATAAGAAGTTGTCGTTTCCGTACGTGTCGGTGAAATTGGCCGAAGCGAGTCGTGTATTCTCGTATAGCGTCAGTTTCGCCGGGTCGGTACCATTGTTCACATTCTCCGGGTTGTCGTCTGATGAGTTACTGGTGTTGCGTTTCATAGAGCCTACCACGGCACCAACGATTACACCGATAATAACCAATATTGCGACAACAAGCGCTATCCAGAAATACCTCCTCCGGAGACCACATATGGTCGCTCCTTTCGAATCGCCTGCACTCGCGGCGCCACGCTGATCTGCGCCATCGGTCGCGACTTCGGGATATGTCGAGTATGTTTGTGGTGTTGCTGGTATTTGTTGTGTTTGCTGAGGCGTCGCGCCAGATAATAATTGTGTGTTTTGCTCGGTCTTTGGAGGGCCGTAGTAGCCGTAAGCCTCGGGAATAGAGGGAGGAACTACCTCTGGGTATTTGCCCTGTCTGAGAACATCCGCGTCCGAGGCCACCTCAAGTGTGCTGTATTGATCTCTGTCGGCTGGAGCGCTCATCCTGCCGGCGTGCCGTTATTAAACGTCGTGGTCGGGCATTACCAGGTTAACACAAGGAATGAGAAGAAGGTGAGTACAAAGAGCGGGATACACTAAAAATCCTAGCATCGTACTACGGTTCCCAAACGACATCTGATCGTCGTATATAGTATACGCTACCTGCCCGTAGTATAGCCTTCGCTGCCGTGTAGGCACACTAAGTATTACGGCACAGCATCCTTCATGCGGTGCCAAGAGGATCACGTTCGATAATCCCTGAAAAGAAAGCGTACACTGTGTGCTCAGGGGCAAAATCCCACTGCTTGAAGATTCCAATCAGGTCCGCAGCATATATGGGCCGTGATGGAGTTGGCCTTGTGCAATTATGGTTGTCGCTTCGGTCCGTTGACTGGATTGACCCCATGTGCCTGGCTTCGTGGCGCAGTATTTGGATCCCATAGGTCTGCTTTAGATATTACGTGAGCAGCACCGTGAGTTGGCCTGATAAATAAACACCAAACACACGATAGGACGGACAATGTTGTGTCTAGCACAGCTAAATAGCCGCCACTACGCTACACTAGCTACACGCCACATTGCGAGTGCGGGTGGCTTGGTTGTGCTCTAACAACTTTTGGCCTTGGGATTAATACGTATGTAGGATAGATGTAAGTATAGAACGACAATGGCATCAGGCAAACCAGCCAAGGCTTAGCTTCTCTTGGTATTTTTTTTAAATAGATATTCTTCGGAGTTTTTCGCAAAGTCGTGGCTGGGACTGCTTGAATGCTTAGCTCCGTAGGCTAATTACCTAGGTAACTACCGATACTACTTACGGTAGATATTTCATCGTGTCACTACTCCATAGCTAACAATTCTAATTGATGCTTAACCAATGGAGGCGGCATGTGAATAGGCAGAAATATCTACTGGGACGTTTTCAATCCCCGGTCATTGAACGAAAAAAAGATCGTCAATTATATACCACAGTAACCTGGACTAACTAGATAGGTGTTTAGTTCTATGGCGGCAATCAAACATGGGCCAAAACACGCTAGTCACGCATGTTGTGCATTTGAACAAGTTTCGACAAGGTTTCGGGATGTTCCATTAACTCAGACCAATAAGCTTTCAGAACCAGCACAATTCGAGAGAAGGAACATGCACATCTCGGCAAAAAGGACCTAGCGACTTGTCGTCCTAAAGGCTTGGCGATAGTAGCGATAGTAGTTGCTAACTATGCTTATACGTACATGCTACTTGTACTAGGAAGTGTGGTACTACAATTACGTACGGGTGCTCAGATCGTCCATCTTGGCAGCTTTTGTGCAGTCCAATGGTAGCCGTCGCGCAAAGCTAGCTGTGTTGTAGGTAACAGTTGAAAATATATCAACGCATTCAGTCCATAACTAGACCGGTGTTCATATAGAATATGAGCAGCCTCGATAGACGAGACATCTTCGCCCACTATGACGAGTGAGTTGTACCCGCTGCTTCAGCTCGCTCATCCTCTTGAACAACCTGCTCAATCCCTAACTGATATTCTTTCCACTCTTCCTCAGGTACATGAAAACGTTGCGCCACGCATGTGACAATAGCCCATGCCCCAAAAGAGATGACAAACTTAAGCACCTCCGCCTGGAAGAGATTGAGCATCATCCGAGTTACCGGGCCGTCCGCTAGGCTACCTTCAAACATATGGCCCATCGGAAGGCTAAACTTGAGAGCGAACGCTCTTGCCATAGATCGAAATGTCATAATATCGAAGGGTGCCAAGAAGATATGCGTGAGAGAGCTGGTGAGAATATCTCCAGCCAATAGCGAAGGGAGGCTCGTGAGTGTGTTGACAACGTATCTGGGAGCCTCCTTCTGTTGTGTCCTGGGGTCGCCACTGTTACTGGGTCGAAGTTCGGCAGACCAGATTCCCGCCGGGGGTTCGGTTGATTCACTAGTGTCAACATCGAAGCTGATCAAAGTAGGGTTAACCATTTCAGGGTCTTCTTCATCCGTAGCGTAACCATCCCCTCCACGACTCGAGAACGTGCCCTGCCTATGGATTGCCCCAACGGGAAGGGTTTCACCAACCCCTTCCCCGTTCGTCGCTAAAGAGTCGATGTCTACCTCTGGACCTTGAGTATGCCTGATCTCTCGGTCTGCATCTCCCAGAGTCGGGGATTCTGGGAGGGATTGTCTCCGTTGAGTGCTGGCTGGGGCCAAAGCTCGGAGATTTGTGATGGAACTTGGCCAAGGATGTGGTATACTCTTGTGTATTCGTCGTCGTATAAAATAGCTGGAAACATCCCAGGCACAACCAATCAGCCAGTAGCCGGCGTATGGAGCAAGACTCATAGCGATCCTCCCAGCCCATTGGGGCAAAGTTCGAGCGCCTGGCGAGCCTAGCGGCGGTGGCGCCATAAATGGCGAAGCACTAGAGAAGGGAATAAAGAAATTGAGGTTGGGAAACCAACGAGAACCGGGGATCAAGTCCAGACGCTGCATGGCAACATAAATTTGGAGATGGAATCTGACGTGGCTTATGATTGACCGGAGCCTGCGAGCTATTAGAAAATGAGGGTTGTGAAAGCAGGTCCAAACTCACCAGAAATTGTCTCGAATAATATCCGACGTTCTCGAATACCACTGCAAGGACCATGCAGTAAAGAATGAGGGCATTCCAGAAAACAGCAATTGCGTTACTGAATGTGTTCTGCCCTCTTTTCGCATCAGGTCCAGGAATTCAAACTTGGCGGCGTCTTTGTAGACCTGGTATAATATGAGCATGGCTGGCGAGTTTATTCCGCGCGCTGTAGAAGTGCTTACCAAGATGCGCTGCCGCACGCCGTGGACCCCCCATATGCCAGCGACAACAAGGACGCGGCCGAGTCGAAGAAAGTTCCTCCCTGTACTGTTCTCATACTCGTTGTGCAGCCTCGTGGTTTCGCCCACAGAACTGGTTGGGCCGCCGGGGTCCTGCTCCGCGACTCCTATGACAAGCATAACCTCATTGTGAGCGCGGATGATATCTTTGTTCATTTTCTTGCTTTCCTCGTTGACAACCCGGCCATGTTCGTCGTAGCTCTTAGTAGGCTCTTGAGGGTTGGCCTCACCCTCACCCTCGACAACGTCATCGTAGGGCGACCGTCCCTGCCAGAAAGTCAGCGTCACTATGAATACGTATGGCTTTGAGATCGTAGATTAGCGCTAACCAATGCCAGGGACGTCAGAGGCTCATGGCGTCCCATGGTATCAATTCCCGACGGGCGTCTTGTCTCGCATTTGCGCAATTCAGGAAATAAACGTGTGTCTATACTGCTTGTTGATCGAGTTGTTCACCAAAGAACGAGAAGCGAAACCGGCCTCATTGATTGATGCCGGGAAATGAGTATATGGGTTTAGGGCGTGCCGGCCGGAATGAAACCCGATAAATACAGCGGGCAAATGCTGCAGCTTGGACTGTTTCAATGCACGGGCACTTATAGTGACGGGCTGTACATGGATTCAATTTACTGTGTTATGTTGTGTTGTGTTGTAGTTGACTCGGAGTGGTTGACTCTGGCTGAGTCGCTCACTTCCAGGTTCATCTCTGTCATGGGCTCATGGCATTGCAGCCCGTTGCTTCTGCTGTTGACGCTGTCTGATGTTGAAGAGGCAGTGGGCCAATCATGTCTACGACGGGCTTCTGCTACGGGCAGTAAGTACTTAAATAGTCTACTGTAGTCTACCGGTGCGAGTATGTAGTGCTGAGGGGGCACTAAAAGAAGCGGTATTCTGTACTCTATTTCCATCCTCTGTGCGCATTGGATATTCCCAGTTCAGCCACTCAAGACACAGGTGCAACGTATAGTAACAGGGCTTGAATAATATACATTTGACCTGCGGTGACAATATAAACATTAGAATCAACACATTATCTATCTGTGCTGTTAGATATTGGTGAATGATCTAATCGTAAAAGGTTGAGAGGTACCTGGGTAGGTAGGTAGCGAGTACCTGGCATCCGTGTACCTTATCGTTATCGTTCTTCTATCGCATCCAGCATCCAAAAATTTCCAGAGCATCCATTCAGACTATCCCACTTCAACCCGCACCAGCGCTCCAAACCACCCGCACGTAGCTTGTCTCGCAATTGGACGGTATCGAGAGTGAATTGGCTACGTGCGCCCGACAAATCCCTCGAACATGGCCGCTAAGGCGCCTTTCAAAACCACCTTTGCGGCGAGCGAAGTTATACGGCCTATCTTCACCGGAGGCGATGTGGCCATCGAGAACGATGCTCGCATATTCGCCACTACCCTGGGCGAAGATGCCATCCTGACTGACATTAAGACGGGGAAGCACTTGGCGAAAGTGGAAGGGGTTTGTTCCCCCGGCCACGCTACTCTCCCGACATGGCCGCTGACAGCGAACTCTCTAGGATGGCGAGCTCATATCAACACTAACATGTAGGCCGTGTTCTTCCTCCAAGCCAATGCGCCCGCGCCACTAACAGCGTCTCTCTGCAGTAACCCCGTCGGGCTCTCACCTTATAATCTGCTCCAGGTCCTTGTCAATGCGAATCTACTCCCTTAACAAAACCGCCGATTCGATAGACCCTCAGCTTGTGAGGACGGTACGGCCGCATACCACCCCCGTCGTCGTTTTAGCCGTAGATAGGACGAGCACGTTGCTCGCGACCGGTGGCACCGATGGATCGATCAAGGTCTGGGATATAAATGGCGGTTATGTCACTCATACTTTCCGCGGTCCCAGTGTGCTGGTGTCCGCGCTTCTGTTCTTTGAGCTGGCGACGGGCCCCAAGAAACAATCAGAGTCGAGATCTGTAGATTCGGACAAAAAGAGGAGACACTCGAAAACTGCACATGATGATGAAACAGAGGAGGAAGTACCGGCTACGGCAAGATTCAGGCTTGCTTCGGGGGGGCAAGATGGTAAAGTGCGCGTTTGGGATCTACACAAAAGGAGTGTCGTTGCCAACCTCGACTCTCACGTGTCCGATGTTCGGGGTCTTGATTACTCTGCCACCCAAAATACCTTGGTGACCGCCAGCAGGGACAAGACAATTCGGTGGTGGGATGCGAGATCATGGAAACCACGGAAAGTCATCCCTTGTTTCGAACTGGTCGAAGTAGTAGGGTTCATCGGAGATGGCCAATTGACCTTTACGGCGGGCTCAAATGGATGCTTGAGAATATGGCAAACAGACACTGGGCGTGAACTGACTAGAGAGCAGAAGGAAAAACTTGAGGCTGAGGCCTTTGTTGCCGCGGTATATCGGCCGGGCTTCCCATTCATTGCCTGCGTCCAGGTTGACCATACAATAGCTCTCTTCAACACGCCCGTGGAGGGAACCACATCCACAATTGCGCCGCCTGAGCCGTTCCACCGGATATCAGGGACACATGACGATATCATCGACTTACGGTACCTTCTCCCGGATCGTTCTGTGATGGCGCTTGCCACAAATTCCGAAGACATTCGTATAGTTTCCGTGTCAGAATCAGGTGATAGCGCTACCCTAGCATCGTCTGAATATTTCGGCCAAGACGTGGCCTTGCTCAAGGGTCATGACGATATTATCATCACGCTTGATGTGGACTGGTCTGGCTACTGGGTCGCTACAGGAGCGAAGGACAATACGGCCAAGATCTGGCGGGTAGACCCTAAGAACAACTCTTTCACTTGCTGGGCCACGTTCCAGGGACATGCCGAATCTGTTAGTGCAGTAGCAATGCCTCGCACTCGGCCTGTGGATGGCTCGAAAGCTCACGCCGATCCCCTAAATCATCCACCACAGTTCTTGGTAACAGGATCTTCCGACCAGACCATCAAGAGATGGGAAATACCCAAAGAACCACAAGCACGTGCAAAGTCAGGTATTCGGGCCTCGTACACGAGAAAAGCTCACGACAAGGACATTAATGCTATAGATGTCAGTAACAATGCGCAATTGTTTGCTTCTGCCTCTCAAGATAAAGTCGTCAAGATCTGGTCGATAGAGGAGGGTGAGGTTCAGGGAATTCTCCGTGGCCATCGCCGAGGTGTCTGGTCTGTCTCTTTTGCCCCCCAAAACACACCCGCGCTGCAGGGCGAACAAGGTTCGGTATCTGGCAAAGGAGTGGTAATAACGGGAAGTGGTGATAAGACTGTCAAGCTCTGGAGTCTTACCGACTATACATGTCTTAGGACTTTTGAAGGGCACGCAAACAGTGTCCTCAAAGTCGCATGGCTTAACGTACCACCACCAGAGGAGCGCTCTAAGAAGCCCATACTTATCGCTAGTGCTGGTGGTGATGGTCTTGTGAAGGTGTGGGATATTAACTCGGGCGAAAATGAATGCACGCTTGACAACCACGAAGATCGCGTCTGGGCTTTAGCGGTCCACCCAGATACCAACACTATTGTCTCTGGGAGTGGCGATTCAACTGTGACGTTTTGGAAAGATACATCTGCAGAAACGCAAACGGCCTCAAATGAGGCAGCGCTTAAGCTCATCGAACAAGAACAAGAGCTTGACAACTATGAATATGCAGGGGCTTACCGTGAAGCTATCACATTAGCTCTTCAGCTCAACCATCCTCGCAAGCTTCAGAGCCTTTTCGAAAAGGTGATTGATACGAAAACGCCTGACGTCGACAGTCTAACGGGATCGAAAGCTGTCGACGAGGTTTTAGCTACCCTGTCAGATGATCAACTGTTCTTACTTCTATTAAGACTGCGAGACTGGAACACTAATGCGAGAACGGCGCCAATGGCGCAGCGTATATTGTGGACAGTCGTAAAAAGCTACCCGGTCAGCCGCCTGTCAGGTCTGTCTGTTAAAGGAGCCAAAGGCCAGAAAAGTGTTAAAGAAGTGCTCAATGCGCTCAAAGTATACACGGAGAGGCACTACAAGCGGATGGAAGATTTGGTTGATGAGAGCTATCTGGTGGAATATACCCTGAGAGAAATGGACGCCTTAGCGCCGAGTTTGGACAACATGAGGTTGACAGCTGGCGCGGATACAGATGTGATAATGACATGATAAATAAATATCCAAGATAAATCAACATTGGCACTCTATTCTATCTATCTTACTATGTTTGACTTGCGCAGGCGAACGGTTTAGGAGGGGTGGTAAGAACACAAGCCACAGTGTGGCGCAAGCTTATCAAAATCTCCATCGTGAATTTTTAGGACAAGAAATCTATGGTTTCTTCCGCCGTTATGAGTTAGCGTATCTCAAAGGATGCGTGCATTCTCGTTTATGAGATATTATGAGCTAATATGATACAGTGATACTACGTAATTGTCTATTCTGATGAGGTTCGCGGATATCATACTGGATCTGGCGGCCGTAGCCAGCGCCTCCAGGTCCGTGGCTTCGAAGCATTTGGGGCTGCGCGCACGGCAAATCGACCGTTATGGTCGAAGCTCCAGCATTATAAGGTCATTGCGAGACAACCAGAGCAAGCCGCGAGGAAATATTAATTCGACGTCGACGAAACCTGCCGGAGATGCAACGAATGAAAGCGAGCAGCAACGTTCGACAACTGATGCCCCTGTACAGGCTGACTTAGTCAGCGGTACAGAACGAACAGGTGTAGAGCGCATCACGCCGGAAGATGTTTTTACGGGACTTAAACGAGATGGTAACCAGAATATCTTTCAGTGCGGCTCTTCTTTGGAGGATGTAGCGGCCCAACGAATCGCAGTTCGTCGGCCAAACCAAAGCGCTATCCTCGCACATGTGAGAGAGAAGGCAAACTTAGATCAAAAGGAAGATTATGAGGACACAAATTCAGTCCTAGTGGACAATTCACCAGAAGATGCCCCCCCCGGCGTAAATACCAATGTTTTCCATACGAGCCGAGGCTCTCAGTTGCTTGAGGGACAAGGAGATGCCTTGGGACGGCCGCGACCGAAGGCACCGCCTCCGAAGCCTAGCTGGTTCAAAGATTTTGGACATGATAAGCTAAAGTCACCTGACGAACATACAGGTGGCAAACCTCTCCCATCTATCTCGAAAGCTGCGGGACAGGGAAGATCCCCTGTCGAGGAGAGTGCTGCGGCTGCGGATGTTGCCATCGCGAGCCCCCAATCGGGAGAGTCTCCCAAACTGCATGTTGAAGAGGAGCTCTCATATTCGCCTGCTCCGAAAGCAGACCCTCACTCAATAACGGCTGAGCAAGAAGTGCCTGTCCAGTCTCCAGAGAGCCGAGTATCCCAAATGGAAGAGTCTGATGCTCGGCAAATAGAAAAAGAACACACTGAGATGGTTAAGGATATTCTTTCAAGAGAGGGCGTTGATGATAAGAAGCAGCCGGACTCTATAGCGCCCTTACTTGATGAACCCTCTCCCAAACCATATGTTCTACGAGAATCCAAAGTACCAGCAACACGTCTAAGCCGTATATGGAACTACGGTGGTTTAGTGGCCGGTATGTTGGGAGGCGCACTCACCGAAGGTATCAGCAGAGGTTTCGGCGGTGGCGGACAGGGCTCCGTCATGTTCAGCGCCGGCAACATGGAAAGATTAGTAGCAAAACTGTCTAGGATGAGAGGAGCGGCCCTGAAGTTAGGCCAGCTGATGAGCTTCCAAGACGCCAAGATGTTGCCAGAGCCTATACGGGACGTTCTACAACGTGTCCAGGACAGAGCCGACTACATGCCTGCCTGGCAGCGAGACCGTGTTCTTGTAGCGAGCCTGGGCCCTGAGTGGCGCGACCTGTTTGAGGACTTTGAGGAGACACCTATCGCCGCGGCGTCTATCGGGCAGGTCCACCGGGCCACGCTGAAAACCGGCGAGAAGGTCGCCGTCAAGATCCAGTTCCCCGGGGTCGCGGACTCGATCAACTCGGACCTCGACAACATCTCGATGCTCCTGATGGCGTCGGGGATGCTGCCCAAAGGGCTGTATCTGAACAAGACGATCGACAACGCGCGCACGGAGCTGGGCTGGGAATGCGACTACGAGCGCGAGCTTGCGTGCGGCAAGCGATACAAAGAGCTGCTCGCGGACGAGGGCGACGTGTTCGCGGTGCCCGCGATCTACGCGCGGGCGTCGGGGCGGCACGTGCTGACGATGCAGTTCATGGAGGGCGTGGGGGTGACGCGGGTCAAGTCGTTCACGCAGGCGCAGCGCGACTGGATCGGCACGCAGATCCTGCGGCTGTGCCTGCGCGAGATCGTCGAGTTCCGCTTCATGCAGACGGACCCGAACTGGACCAACTTCCTGTACAACGCGGCGACGAGCCGGCTCGAGCTGCTCGACTTCGGCGCCTCGCGCGAGTTCCCCGCCCGCTTCGTCGCGCAGTACGTCACGCTGCTGGCGGCGGCCGCCCGCAGCGACCGCGACGCCGTCGTCGACTACTCGCGCCGCCTCGGCTACCTCACCGGCCACGAGAGCCGCGCCATGCTCGACGCCCACGTCGCCAGCATCCTCACCCTCGCGGAGCCCTTCCTGCAGTCTGCGCCCGAGGTCTACGACTTCGCCGACCAGACCATCACGGAGCGCGTCAGGGATCTGATCCCCGTTATGGTGCGCGAGCGCCTCAGCCCGCCGCCCGAGGAGACGTACAGTCTGCACCGGAAGCTCAGCGGGGCCTTCTTGCTGTGCGCTCGGCTCGGCAGTCGGGTGCGGTGTCGCGAGTTGTTCGAGAGGGCGCTTGAGAAGGCGGATCTCGAGGTCCGGGATTAATGTGTGTTTGTAAATATTATGTTGTACTTGGTTTGGGATTCGAATTCGAGTGTAGGTTAGTTGTATTATATGGCTTGGGCAGAAGCACGGCATAGACGGCAAAATAAGACCACGGGGTGTTACGAGATGCTCAACTCTCAGACAACAATATAGTCTTTAATTTGTACTTTTTAGGGTGGTGGAAAGCAACCATCGACCTGAGATTTGGCAACCTTTTTCTCGCTACAAGTTGAAGCTGATACGATATTCATGGTGTAAATTTTAGCCATTGCTAGAAGTTGGGTATCTGTTTCTCTCCCGGAGCCAGACCTCAGGTTAAAGAACCCATTCATGAGACGGCATAGCATAGCATAGCATAATCATAACTATAACCCCCTCGCTTCTAATGCTTCCATCACGTAGCGCCTCGTCTCTCAACAGGCATATTCCGGCGCTCCCTAGCCGTGAGCTTCTTGCGCCTGCGCTCGATAGTGCGATCGACCTGCTTCTGTTTCATGCCGGCGAAGCGGTCAAGGAGCAGCTGCTTCTTCTGCTCGCTCTTCTTCAGGTAGAAGGGCTTCTTGCCCTGTGCCACGAGCTCCTTCTCCTGGCGGCGGTGCCGCGCGATCAGCTCGCGCTCCGCGTCCCGCTTCGCCTGCGCCTCCTTGCGGCTCTGCATCGACTTCAGCGTCCGCGCCAGCCCCTCCCGCTCCTCGCCCGACTTGCTCTTCTTCATCGCCGCCCGCAGCTCCGCCATCTCCGACTCCCGGTACTCGTCCAGGAACGCGTACGCCTTGCGCGTCCGCGCCTCGTCGATCGCCCCCGACGCCGCGGAGAACCGCGGATCACGCGCTGCCACCTTCGTGCCGCTTATCACCTCGCGCTTCCGCGATACTTGCCGCTTGCTCGACATCTCCATCGGTGCGTGTTTCGACGATCGCTGGGGTTTGGGTGGCTTGGAGGGTTTCGCGTCGGGTTTCGAGGGCCGGTGTCGGGTGTCTTCACCTTTCCCGTCCTTGTCTTCGTCTTCGTCTCTCGTCACTTTGCGCCCTTTCTTCTGCCGTATACTGGGCATTGACGCCTGCGCTTTTGCGAGGGCGCCGAACGAGATTTGTGCCACCGCCGACGAGGGGTCATCCCTGTCGTCGCCATCCTCCTCTTCACCCTCATCCTCATCTTCGCTGGCCGATGCAGGATCTGACTGTGAACGTGATCTTAGGGAGGTAAGTTTTGGCATTGTTGGAGGATCTAGCATACCTCGTCAGAACGCTGCCCTTCTGTATCTCTCGTGTCGTCTAAGTCGCCGTCTTCGCTCCCCTCGTCTTGCGAGTCTTCATTGTACTCCTCCAATTCTGGCTCTGGTTCTTCTCTCCGAGCTCGCACACGTCTCTGTAAGCTGCCAAAGGGTGATTTTCTTTTCTGTGATGCTGTCGGCGGCATTTTGTCTTTGGATGTTGAACTCTGAAGGTGTTGTATCGATCTCGTCGAATCGTTGAGTACTCGGTACTTAGGTACTTCCAGCCCTACATATCTAAAGTTCCGATGTCTTAAAAAAAATAGCGGGGATAAGATAAGCCTCATGTCTATCGTGTTATCAGATTTATCGATACAATAAGTACCCTGATTGTGGGGGTGGGATGTACCTAGATACCCGTTACCTAGTGCCAAGTTACTGCGGCGTTGGGAAGTGGCTAAGACATCCAGTGGCTCAAAATCAATGGAGAACCCTTGTGCTCTATTAATTACCCGATTGGCGGGATAGATCTAGACCCTCTTTCTTCCTTTTCGAATCAATTTAGATCTACGGATACCACTCAACAATATCGATCCACTTCTTATCACAGTTCAATACCAGACCGAGACCATCACCTAAATTTATACCGAGATCGATCTCGTCTTCTCTGGTCAGAAAAGTAAACAGTTGCGCAGATGCATGTAGATTCGATTCTTGCTTTCAGGCGCGGGCTCTTCTACAGTAGTGTTAGCCGCGGAAAGTTTGGTGGCCTGTCTAATCTCGTCCAGAGGAATTCAAACCCAATACGGCCTGCGACCACGACATCGCAAGCAACATCGCAAGCAACATCGCAAGCAGCATCGCCAACCACCAGACCACGCGGCCATCACACAACGGACACAATCTCCATCAAGAGTGTGGGAAGCGCCGGGTATAGAGGGAATATGGAGTATACGGGGTATATGGGGTTTGCACCCTTGACTGCGCCGGCTCTCAACCCGCTCGCGTCTAACCTCAGTCCCTTGCAGCAGAACCAGCCCGCTTATGGTCTTCCGCTAGGCGACGCAAATACCATTGTGCCATACCACTTGGCTAGCCAGACTCCAGTCGTGTTCCCTACAACGAACCAGTAAGTTCGCCGCTTCTTGTCTCTGTCGTCGGGCGTTCGGCGCTAACTCGTCCGTCGTAGAAACTCTAATGCGAAAGCGACAAGGCCTTCACGACACCAAGAGAAAATCTCCCAGCCCTCCCCCGAATCTGGCGGCGTGCCTGACCCGACACCCGAGTATCTTTTACTCGCATCGCACCCGCCTTTCCTACTCCCACAGCCGCGCAATCTGCTCGTTGTTGTTGACTTAAACGGTACACTCCTCCATCGGCCTAACCGTCGCAGTCCTACTCACTTTGTCGAGCGCCCCTATGCGAGATCGTTCATCTCCTATTGCATCAACACATTCACCGTTGTCATATGGTCATCAGCGCGGCCCGAGAACGTCGGAAATATGTGCAGGCAACTCTTGTCGCCCGAGGACAGGGCTAAGGTCGTCGCAGTCTGGGCTAGAGACAACTTCGGGCTCTCCAGCCATGACTACAACCAAAGAGTACAAGTCTATAAGCGGTTAACTAGGCTGTGGGATAACCCCGTCATTGCTGCAAGCCATCCGATGGCTGCCAGCGGCAAGAAATGGAGTCAGTTGAACACAGTGCTGGTAGATGACTCGATTGAAAAGGCAAGAAGCGAGCCTTTCAACCTTTTACAGATCCCAGAATTTAGTGGAAGCGAGAAGGAGCCGGGCTTCGTGCTACCACAGGTTCATGATTACCTGAACGAGTGTAGCCAGCAAGCGAACGTCAGCGCTTACATGAGAACCCAGCCTTTCAAGATTAAGCCCGAGTTCACTCTCTGAATGCGGGGTGTTTGCGATGTTTTTTGTTGTTGTTGTTGTTGTTGTTGTTTTTTCCTGAAAGACGGAATTGGTTCGTGTTGGCTTGAACAGAACCATGTCGCCAACGTTTCCGTATGAAAAGGGGAGTCTGGTTTTGATGAGATCAGCTGTAGAAACACGGAACCGGCTAGTCACGACTGGGCCATGACAAGGCGCGGACGAATGGATAGACGAAGACACGATACCCATTGCTTGATTCAATTTTGAGCATTTGCTAGACCTAGAACCCTATTATATATAAAAGCACTCTGAAGACTTGCTAGACAAGTATCGGCACCCGCCGCTCATATGTCTTTACTTGGCTGAAACTACAGCGCAATCACACGCCACCCCAGAGATGACACGGAGTGGATATAGTGTTTTTATGTATATACACTATATATCGAAAGCCTCGGTCCACGAGACGGAACCGGGGCGGCGGTGTACTAAGATGGAGACAAGACCCGCTTCAAGCTCCGGGGAAGTGTTCACGTAGAATCTACAGACGAAATGCGATCATGTAGTGTTGTGCCGATCAACCACAGCTTCAACTTTTCCTCATTTGTTTCTAGAACTAATTCTCACTGACAAGCAGATTATGTTGCTTGCTTGTCGCAACTCTTTGTTCTTTTTCGGTCTGCTTCGGTGAGAGCGATTCGGCTTGTTTGGGAGGTCCATCTCATCTAATCTCATCTAATCTCATCTGACCTGAATCAGCCAGTTACATCTACCTATTGCAAGTATCTTCTTCTTGGCGTTAGAGACAAGCTAAACTGCAATTAATAGCCACCAAGCCAGGGTTCAACCCGGTACACGATTTGGCATAAGAGAAGGAAAACGCAGGCGAGCAGGAGGAAAAAAGGACCGGGCAACCTATCAAGGGGGACAAAGGCTGTGGCGATGGTGGCAGCGGACGCGGACGGCAAGAAGGCATCACCGCTAGTGGCGCTTCTCGCGGGCGGCATCGCGGGAGGCGTCGAGGCCGCCTGCACGTATCCCTTTGAGTTTGCCAAGACCCGCGTCCAACTATATGGCCATGAGGGCTCCCGCAATCCATTTGCGGTCGTCGCTCGTGTTGCGCGCCAGGAGGGGCTGAGAGCATTGTATAAGGGGTGCTCGACTATGATTGTGGTACGTTGCGTTCTTCCGTTTGGGGTTCGGTTTTATTTTGTACTATTTTCTTCGGCGGCGTGACTCCACACGGATGGAGAATAGTGCCCCGAGCCTTTGGAAAGAGTTTGGAAGAATAGAGAGAAGAATGGAATTGCGGAAACCTAGCCCAAGACAACAAAGTTTCAGCAAGTCTAACTCCCGGCTCGGGGTGTATGTGTCCCTTCCATTAAGAGAAACCGCTAATCGCTTACTCAGGGCTCAATTGGCAAAGATGCCATGCGATTCGTCATGTTCGACAGCATCCGGTCATTCTTCGAGGACCCGGTGACGCACAGGCTTGGAACGGCACAGTCCATCGCATCAGGCATGCTGGCGGGCGTGGTAGCCTCAACAGTGGTTGTCACGCCGACCGAGCGGATCAAGACCGCACTAATTGACGACGCGCGGACAGCACGGCGGTTCCGCTCACCGTGGCACTGCATCACCGTGCTCTATCGCGAGCAGGGCTTCCGCGGCGCCCTGTACTCGGGCTACGTGACAACCACGCTCAAGCAAATCGGTACGACCGGGTTTCGACTAGGGACGTACTCCGCCATCAAGGACTGGGAACGCTCAAAAGGGATCCCGGTCGATGGGGCCCTGACCAGCTTTGCGAATGGTGCAGTTGCCGGCACGATTACGACTCTTGCAACACAGCCATTTGATACCGTCAAGACAAAGGCGCAGCAAGCGAAGCGGACTGGGACTATGGATTCCGTCAGAACCATCATGGCTGAGGACGGGCTTCGCGGCTTCTGGCGTGGCACCGTTATGCGCCTCGGACGAACGGTTCTAGCAGGCGGTATACTGTTCATGGCGAACGAAGAGGCTACGAAAGTGCTTAAGCTCATTCTG
The DNA here is from genome assembly GCA_005188305.1 of Xylaria sp. BCC 1067. NCBI lineage: Eukaryota > Fungi > Ascomycota > Sordariomycetes > Xylariales > Xylariaceae > Xylaria > Xylaria sp. BCC 1067. The sequence continues at coordinate 3,362,343 of SSCS01000001.1, forward strand.
GGACAGTAATATGGTCTATGCATGCTATTAAACGACGCTAAAAATAGATATAGCTCTTGATTGTATGTCTTAGAATATAGAAGACCCTTGGTCTAGCTGTATAGACTACCTAATACTTGTTATGGTTTCTGAGCTGATGAGGCTACATAACTAAGTGACTATTCTGACGATTAGAGACACGAACTGTACTATGGTGACACATTGAACGCGGCTAGTCGAAAGATGAAACGGATGTCCTGCCATGGCAACAACAATAACAATAGCCCCGGATTCAAAATGCATTTTTGGTAGTCGGGCCGGACCTGTTATATTGAGCCACAACATCAAAACACCCACTTGTATCTTGTGGGCAATAATCATATCAGTCCTACCCGAAAGCCTTGCTCTGCCTCGTGCTCTCATTCGAAACGAACAGGGCCATGGTATCGAGTTCTGTCTGGGACATGGGCATCAAATTTCCTTCTCAGGTTCAGCCGCAGTGCCACTAACGACGTCGGTTTGACGACACCACGTTCATCGCCACACCTAACTAAAACCTACACGGCTTTCACCAAGCGCAAACACCATTTTACAATGGGTTATTGTGACTGAATCCTCGGCCTAATTTCTGATATTACGTCAGGTCTCCGATTATCGCAGCTCCCTTGCTTGCGGCCGTTGTGTCCTCGGCCAATGAGTTAGGTAGAGTGGTTCTTTGACGGCATCCCTCTAGACGCTTTTGCCGACGGGGCCCCTGAAATACCGTATCTTACCAATCCCATTGTAGATACAGTGGTTCCTGAGTTTGAGGACCGCAGGTTGCGGCTACGATATGCCCCCGGACGATGCAGTGCGTATATTACTGCAAAGCAGCAGTAATCGACAACCTACGAAACAACGAATTGGCAGTAATCTGAGGCCGTGGAACTGGGGCGCAGCTGGCCTGAATCTATTCTATACGATTTGTCTCCGGTTCTACAGAAAATAGCGAACGCGAGGCACATAGAGTAGGCATAAGCAAGACTCGCGAGCAATTACGAAGACAATGATAGGCGAGGTATGACAAAACCCATTGCGATCATGCCACAACCAAAAGTCTATCCTACACCAACAGCTATGCAAGGGAGCGGAGGTGCTGCTATCTACTATAAAAATGGCACTCGACAACACAAGCAGTCTAGCGACACAAACAGCCTAACCTCGCAAATAACCTAGCCTTGGGTATTTCCCACTTGTTACGAAATCGTTTCCGAATATCTCATTACCTTTATGAAAACTGTGACAGAGACAAGATTTATCATCAAAGAATAGATCGATATGGCATCGCTCTATTCTCCTGTCCAGACGTACCTAGATGAACAGGGATCGACCACGAAGCTCCTCCCGCCGGAGCACCCTGACTTTGAAGCCGCACATGAACCCTCTGGTAACAATTCCGGGGCGCAGCCCGCACTAATAGCTCGCCCGCAGAATGCCGAAGATGTACAGACCATGGTGCGATACTGCGCACAAAACAACGTCCGGTTCGTTGTCCGCACAGGGGGGCATAATAGTCCAGGTCCGACAGATGGACAGGATGTCCTATGGATCGACTTACGCGATATTGACTACGTCGATATTTCGGAGGATAAGAAAACTGTGAAAGTCGGCGGTGGCGTCTTGTTCAGGCGCCTCACGGAGACTCTTGCGGAGGACGGCCTCCTCATTCCGTCGTAGGGTCCCCCAGTTGACTTGACTTCTATTAGCGTACTCACTAACATTGACATTAGTGTCACTATGGCGGGCGTAGGCTACACCGGGTGGACGACCCTTGGCAGCTACGGCGGTTTCTCGGCGCTGTCCGGCCTCGGTACTGACCAGGTCGTGAATGCAAAAATCGTGCGCGAGGATGGCCGGCTCGTGGAGGCAAGGGGCGAGCAGCTCGCCAGCACTATTTGGGAAGGCGGCTATTTGGGCATTATCGTAGAGCTAACCATCAATGTGTACTCACCGAAACAGGTATGTTATTTTGTCGCATTTGAGACGAATCTGCTTACAGTTCTCAGGGCTAGATCGTCTCACCTGCTGTAGACGAGTCGACTGACACGACGCCGAGTAAGCCGCTCAGAATGGCGTAGTAGAAGCTAGCGGACTAGAAAGCGGCTTGGGGTACGCTTCGTATGTTCGCCCTTTGCCATTGCGCTTCTGCAATTAGGTTAGCTATTATTAGTGGCGGTCATTTGTGTTGGCTAGACTCTAGAAGAGTGCTGTTGGCTAACACAGAAGATTGCACCGTCACACGGCTGTGCCGTGAAACAAAGCACACCTTCGACGCTGCTAAGTCGACAGGAAAACGGGAAACTGGTCGCAGAAGAATCACAAAAGGCGCATTTACATCGGATGGGTTTGTCATAGAGTAAATGTATAGACTGAAACACGACTGGTTAGTCAGTTTAGGGTCAATAGATGGTCGATTAGCTTCTGAATCATCCACGTCCCAATGGAGGTTCCAGGGCGTATTTCAACAAATTTTTTCCACTTCAAGAGTTACACGCTGAATTGTAAAGTAGAACTAAAAACTACATTAAAACCCCATCTTTAAACCTCGGTTGGCTTGTAGTCGTTCATTCGTCACGACAAGTTCGCTTCCTCTTTAACACTAGTAGCCAGGTAAATACCCCTGAGGTACAAGGCACCCAAAATTCATTTTTGCATTCTTCCTCCGACTCTTCATTATTGGCGATGCTCCCTAAGACCTTGGTTTTCCCGGGTGGAGAATACTGAGTGGTATCATTCATCGCTTCACGTGTGACCTCCTCCCACTTAGCTCATTCTGATCCTTCAATGGATATCGGGTCAATCCACTCCATAGCTCTGAGTATGAATTTGCCTGTTACAGGGAGAGGCCGACCGAACGGCCTGTCTGCGAAACAAAATACCAGGACAGTTGTTGCAGAGAAAACTCACTGAATGAAAAAAAAAAAAAAAAAAAAAAAAAGTCCAGCAGAGCTAGGCAGGGCAAGTGATTATAAGCAGTAGTACTGGCGCAAGCTCATCTCCTCAGGTACTTCGGTTGCAGAGAAGATTAAACAAACGGCGAAACTGCCTGAACAGTTTGTTAGATAAACTACACCGGCAGGCCAAACACGCCCGATGCGTTACATATTCCTGATAAGCTTTCAGATGCAAAATTATCAGAGTGACTTGCCCAGCAATTATATTGTACGATACATTTCGGTGTGCGAAAGGCACAACTGAACGCCGAATGCCATTATGATATATTCTAACAAAACCCGCGTACTCTCATTGCTGATTCTTCAATGGCTTGACAGTTGGTGGATTGGCGGGAAACAGTTAGCCGCGCACTATACAGGGGGAAGGGGAACATTGTCACCATTCATCTCGTCACCACCCATGAGCTGTACGCCTAGCTGCCTAAACTGCGCCCCAGGCGATGGTGCGCGGTTACCCCGCTCGCCTCATTCAATTATAAAAAATAACATGAAGATCATGTTACCGTTTGTGGTTTCTCGATTATGTTATTTCCATTATAAGTGACTGTTTTCGGCGCAAGCCAAAATGGCTAACATTACAGCTGATATCGAGCAACTCCTCGCAGAGCTCGTTCAAATTACCACTAAGATTGCTGTATTACTGAATACCGCCGAGACCGATACCTCCAACGACTCAGATTCATTGACCTCCACCGCAAACCGTCTGTCTCTGTCAGCCGCAATAATTGCTGTTGCCGCATTCTTCATTGCTACTCTGCAAGCCGTTTTGGAGTACTCGAGTTCAGGTGAATCGGCTCGACGTAAGTGCAATTTAGCGGCAATTGGTCCGGCCTCACAGCATGTGCGCAAAAAGTGGTCGTTTCGCCATTGGCGTCGCAAGTTTTATTATCCCCAACTTAAGATCGACCCGTACCGTTTATTCAATAGCGGTTCAGTTTCTAGGCTCAAATCCCCCAGGTTCAGTACCCGAGTTTTGACAGGGGCAAAGAGACTCTTGACAATTCATCGCCAAGTGCCAAATCTCGAATCCCGTCCGCGGGCTACCTGGGCCCAACTCCTTGTCCTAAACAATGTCGAAGACTACTGGGATACAATGACCATCACCTATGTTGACGCAGACAGCATACCCGGCTCTCTCGATGTCCCACCCCAGATGGTGAATTTAGTTGAGCTAGGTCGACTATTGATCTGCATGGGCTATGACAGCGTAAGGATGAATGTTCAAAGCAGAGACTTCCAAGCAGTCGGGAGATTCGGCTCTATAACGACAGAGGAATTGCCAGGGTTTGGAAAAGTTGTCAGATTTCAGAATTATGATACCAATCGGTCGCTCCCCACCACAACCCCTTGGGAATGGGTACAGGCTGCCCTGAATCTTATCGAAGGTGTATTTGACATCAATTGTGAAGATATTTGGCTAAGAACGTGAGATTCTACATAAAGGTTTTCCTGCTCGGCAGCCTGTGATCTGACTCACTGCGACAGGAACAGGTCGGGTGTTGTGATTTCGAGAGCCATGCGGAACGAAGCAGACCGCATGGTATCAGCTTTAAATAGGACTGTGAGTGGCTTACATCTACGAAATAACGAATGGCGGGTTGCTGATAAGCAAATAGATTGCTTGGAAACAGCATAATATACGCTTTGATGACCTTTATGAAGGCATCAAGGCTATGCCGAATACAAGTCTACGAACCGCGTTTACTCTATGGCGAGACCTGCCACCACGCGCACCACATTATACCAAGTATCCTGGTATCCTTATAACACTTGCGGTAGCAGGATTGCCCTGTGCCGTCGCTGGGTTCCCTGGACGCTTGCTCCTAATACCATTTCTAGATCAATTTCGTCAAATCTCGCAGACCATCTATGAACAACGCGAGAGGGCCTTGTCGGAATTATCTTTCAGCGGCCTCTATATTATTGGAAGTCTGAAGCCCAATATGTTCCCAGAAGCCAAAGAAGATATTGCGCATTCGTCGCTTTTGGCTAGCCTAGGACTTTCCCATTGGGCTTTCGATGAGACGGAATATTTGAACAAGTACACCGCGAACCCAAAGATGATCCAGCTATATTTCAAGTTGATGAGGGCCCGGGAGCCTTGGGACACGGAAGGGGAATGGCTATTTCGGCAATGGCGAGTGGTGTTAACCCCGACTGTTGACCTCATCAAGAACTTCGACCCCCGATTTTGGGCGCAATCTTCGCACTACCAATCTCAGCGGGTGGATTTAGATGGCACGGACATACATTGCCCGATCGAGATGTTAAAAACACAAATTATTCTTTTAGATATCTCGATACAGTACCTCCTTCAACATATGTGGAAATCACATGCGTCTCAAATACCGTTTATGGGCACCGGAAGCAGTTATCTTTCCCGACTGCTTTCCCCCGGAACGTTCATATTCCATATCATGGAAGCAATATCAAAATCAATAACAGACGGCAACGGCGATGAGTCTGGACCTTTCCAATCTTTAGACGAGGCCCTGTTTAGCGAGCTCGTCGCAAATACCTCATTTACAAAGGAGGACCAAGAACATGTTAGTCAACTCGCTGACTTTCTAAGGTTGCGTATTGTGCTGTATGCAGCTTATCTCATGATTATCCCTGACACCTCAGATATTCTCGACACTTTGCAATCCGCAGGACTTAACAGCTTTATTCTTCCTATGATATAAATATTCTTGGATACCATCAACTCCTTGCAAGCGCCTGGATTTGTGACGAATGGTATATTTATATTAATACAGCACTAGAGGTTGTTATATTAGAGCTTAATAATATCAGTAATCTAGCCAGAATATGAGACAGAACAAGTGAGCAAACACAACTATACCCGGCGGCCAACCAACTATCCATTCACTCTCAATAGCATATAGCTTAGGCCATCGTTCATGATACCCCAATGGCAAATCATCAGTGCCGAGTAAAGAAGCCCTTTACGATTATCCACACCATCCCAAGGGTAAATGCCGTCTGGCTTTCGGAATACAACTGGTCACGATCCCCTACATCCGCCATCTTACATGCGATCTCTACCACCGCCGAAGGGAAATACTTTGAGGCACGGGCGTACGCGGCGACAAGGTCATTTCCGTTAGTGATCCCTCCTAAAACATCGTCAGCCATCCTCGTTCACGCAGATCCTATTCGGACTAACTAAGACCCACCGCCGGACCACAAGTTTCCATCCTGAATCCATCTGTATTTCTCCCCGACCAGCGTTGCAGTCGGATATTTCTGCTTAATCATGTGCTGCAAGCCTCTCGGTCCACAGACCGTCCGGCCACCCAGAAGGCCGGCGGCTCCGCACATGAATATTCCGGTACAAACGCTCAGCACATCTGTTGTCGCACACTTGGAATGTGCCGCTAGGAAATCGAGGATAGGTTTCTCCCATTCCGCGCTGGGATCCGGTCCGGGGACAAGTAGGATATCCAATTCACCAGGCTGGACTTCAGCATCTCTAATATCGTGTGTGGCACGGATGTTCAGCTCAGCTGAGAGCATAATCATGGGCTCTGTCTTGGACGAGGCGATGTAAAAGATCTGGATGCTGGGTGCCATGTCAACGATATGCTTAGGGAGGATAGGGATGACTGATAGGTATTCCTTGCTCATCATGTGAAAAACGTCGACGCATGCCAGATCTAGTAGCTGGGCGCTGCCGGGGACGAATACGCCGATCTTGCTTTGTGATTTGGACATGTTGCTTTGTTTGGTTTGGTGTTGTGTCTTGCTAGTGAGCTCGGAGATGTTAATGTTGCATCAACAACTTCAAGAAGCGGGTTCCTGAGTCGCGGTATAGCCTTTTCAAAATGTTGAAAAATTTAAATGCATAGTTTTCGCCATGCTCTGTAACGTGGGATAGCCCTATATATATCTACGAGTAGCTGTTCCGCGTTCTCTTTTCCCTATGTCAACTCCGAGCCACCCCGGCGAGTTGTATACAACCCCATTAACTTGGCCTTCTCTTTGAAAAGATCCAGTCCAGTCCAAAAAGGGACTAAAGCTGGCTACTCAGCCAATGAAAGCTAGTTTTGGCGAGCTCACTCGACCAATGAAGCTAGACATTTGCTTCCAGTTGCTCCGATACCCATCGGCAAATACCGCGGCCTGGCTAGGGAAGATGCGTTTCCCGACTTACATATATTCAATCAATTAACTCAGTGTTGCCAATTACAATGAAAATTGATCATTTTGCCTCAACTTCTCATTCCTCTCTTTTTGTACTGTCATGATCGCGCCGCGATGTTCGCCTTTCTTTTCGTATCAATGCTCAATAGACTATTTACACCATCGTCCGAGTATTTTTTTCAATAAGAGTCCTAAATCCGTACAGTTTCCTAGACGAGGCAACTCCCGCTACCGACAAAAACATAGACGAGGGGCAATTTGGTCATACTACGAGGCCGTCTCCGGAAACAGGCGCCAAGTGCGAGTGTTACTTTCCTAGGCGCTTGGCCTCGCTGGAGACAATGTCTGGGACCTCGTCCTTAAGGCTTCTGCCATGAGGCTCCCAGCCAAGATATTTCCTCGCGCGAGCCGCAACGCTCTTGGAATTGGCACCATAATTCTTGTATTCGCCCTGTTGGGTCTTTGCCTCGGGGATGTAGCCCTGCTTCTTGGCCTCTTCCGCAATCTGTGTCGCCAAATCGCGCCAGCTGTGGGCTCCGTTCTCTAGGAAGAAGTACCCACGCGGTCCGAAAATTTCGGGGTTGTTCTTCTTCTCTGGATCGAGAGCAGCGTCCACGGCGAGCACAAAGAACTTGCCGAGATCGTGGATGTGCACATTATCCCACTCGGGCGAGCCTCCGCCAGTCATGATGGGCGCGAAGCCGTTCTCGATCGTGAACTTGGCCATGTTGTATGCCTGTATAGAGCGCTGGTTTATGGGTCCCCGGCCTGGACCGTAGATCAATGGCGGACCTACAATTAGTGTCTTGACTCCGCCGATCTGATTGGCAGATAGCACGATCTCATCACAATCGCGATGATAGGCATGGGGTGGAATGGTCAGGATTCGGTCAATATCATCGATGTCATGGCTTTGCTGAGTTAGCCTGAGCCCTTAAGAAGGCACATTTTTTCTGTAATAATATTTTCGACGAGAGCTAACTTACTACTTCTGTGCCGGTAGCGGGGACTCTCCATATCTGTTATTATCCCAGTCATACCACTGCAGCATTCCGGTACCACAGACATCTGTCACTTCGAGTTAGCCGTTGTCATTTTGAAAGGAGAAACTGAGTTCGGGAACAACTCACGAATCCAATAGCCGGGCTTTTCGTCAGTGTGCCCCTTTGAGAGACCTTTGGTGATGGCCCTTGCGGAAGGGAGGTTGTCAGACGAGTCGGCAGTATCTGGGAAAGTAGTCAGTCCCGATGTTCATTTACATGCTTTCAAGTCGGTGCACCTGAAATACATACGAACTACAATGTCGGCCGCAGCCGCGGCTTTCTCGATGGCCTCGGAGTCTTCGAGCGTGCCATATACGAACTTGGCATTCGGATACTGGCCGGATATTTGCTTCGCTTTCTCCTCGCTGCGCAGGAGTAATGTGAACTCGAAATCTGGGTGGGCTTGGTGGAGAGAGTAAAGTGCTTCACCGCCAATATAGCCTAGTAGGTTCAGAGCTGTCAGTAGTTGACGCAGATCATCGTTCTTCTAGTGTTATTCTTCCATAACGCCTGAAAAAACTATATGGACTACTGACGGGGATATGGGCTACACACCAGTGGCACCAGTTCTGGAAGAGGGGTGGTTAGCGTATAGGCTAGGCGATCGACAAGTAAGTAGGCAGTTAACTCACAGGAAGATCTTGGTAACCATCTTGGATTAGTTATGAGTTGCGGGCGCTATTAAAGTTGGTGGTATGATTTGAAGAGAACTGGAAAATAATTAGCAGTACCTGGCCCTATATGAAGGGCGCGTGTGCACATCCACCTGGAGTATGAAGCTATCCCCATATCTGCTATATGGTATGATATCATTGACGCTACCCCGCTTCATCTGGCACATTCGGTCAAAAGAAGTCCCTTTCGTTACCACGATGATTACTAAGTGTCGGTTTTTAAACCTACCTAACAGTTGTTTGGTCTACTTTGCTACTCAAGGTCACCAGTTCGATCGGTGATAAGAAGCTATTCGGAACACATCACTTATTGCACGTACTCCACTCCCAAGTGTCGATTACGCTTATGTAACTCGCGGAGGAATTAGAAATTTTCTTCTCGCTCCGCATAGGTTTGGCATAACAATCGCGGGTGGGATATCAACTACTTGCGACCGCATCAGAAACCATGGCACGTCGTCCACGTCCTACAGCTGCGATTAGTAATTGACCACTCGTACACCAAAAGGGTCGAATGGGCGGTGAAGCCGATGACATGGAGCATCCGACGGACCCGGGCACGGCGAGATTGCACGGCTTGGGCATTGGTCGGCTTGGTTGAAGAATACCGAGCTAGACGACGAGTTTGCCGACTAGACATTCGAGCGCACGCGTGGGCAGAAGACGGCAATGGTCGTTGTAGCCAAAGTTACGTCGTGCCTTGCGCGCTCTTATTACACTTCATAAGTGTCGTCATTTATACGACTTCAACTGTTACACCCCTTCTCAAGCCAAGTAGCCCTGGCAAAGACGACATCAACAAGTGAGGTTCGAGGATGCGAGATAGATTGCGGCAATACTTCGCAAATTATTTGAGCGAGGCCCTTGTACGATAAAGGATCTATTGAGATCTTACGAACACACCAAGTGTGTCACTGATCAAGAGCTGAGTAGTAGTGTCGCGAAGGTAGTATGAAGCTCGATACCAGTTAAAACAAGAGTGAAGCAGTAACTCTTGATGACCGAGGAAGGAGAAAGTCAACTTTATATACATATATTTCATGACAGTTAGTGAATTTCTTGCGTGGATATGGCGACGACGTTTTGACTTTCTTCTTCTCATCTCGTCGCACATACATGCATGCACTGTCAAGAAAGCTAGCTACGTTTTGGCAAGCGATTCAGTATAATTGCCACCTACTCTAGCCTATGAAGCTCTTACCAACGATAGGACACTCGTAGGCTAAGACAATAAGCCGGAAGCCCCAGAGACAGGATGATAAACCTGTAACGGGTTCCAAGCGCCCTGTTTCTTGATGTGAGAGGGGAGAAGCTGGGTCGGAAGGTCCAATAGGATGATATACGACGGCATCAGTTCAACTGAAATTCGCTCGGGTAGCAGTTGGACATATGGCTTGCCTCAACGGTGGTCCATGGGCGATATAATGCAATGACCGGGATGTAGTAAACGCAACATCAAGGATAATTTCGTGAAGAGAGAAGTGTAGAGTTTCATTGGAGCTGGTCAGCATCGTCCCGCAATATTTCCCAGGCACTGTGATGGTGTTCGCTATCAGAGAAAGTTACATAGTCACATGGACATTTAGTAATGGGAGTAAGTAGTGAGCTCAACCGCTCCCTTTCCAAGTCTACACTTCACTTGATCACGAGAGATGCAATTGCATTCGATAGTATCTTTGGATCGGAACCCTTTCCGTTTTCGACCTCCGAATTCCTGTCATGCGGGCTAATCGCTTCGGCCAAAGGGGGCTAACAATCGCACGAAGGGTACAACGTCGGGCGAGAGCAAGACATGTGAAGGTGAGTTCAGTCCGTACCGCCGGCTACGGATCACTGGAGATAGCCTGCGCTAATCTTGGGCTAGACCTGCCACGACACTGTGAAGTCGAGCGAAAGTTCCCGGTATGATCCTATAGATGCATCACCCCTACATGGATCGGAGCCGTCTCCAACTTGGCCGTCCCGCCTGGGGCCTTGCATAAGTAGCGATGCGGAGGAGCTTTACTTCGAGTCATCGCCGTTGTCGGAGCCATGGAGCAAAACCCGGGGGAGGGTCGCGGGGGAAGGCGGAGAATCCAGACTAACCAACCCAGCCGGTTGCTTTTTGCGATCGGTAGACTACTTACTTACTGTAGGACTTTGGCTATCAATAAGCACAACAATGCCCATGTTCATGCTTGTGCTCAATGCTCATGATTTTCATGCGGCAACTTCAAGATAAAGCATGTCGAGCCGAGCAGCGAAAGGCCAGGTATTCCCGTGCTATGTATGTTAATCATTCTGGCGCATAAGGATTGGCCGGCATACATACAGTATACATGATGCACACAAGCCGTGACTTGCATGCATGCGTATACTAAGGGAAGACGGGCGCTGCACGGGGTGACATTGAGGCCGTCGGGGATGCTGCCGTGGCCACTCAGTGCCGCTTGGTAACTAGACCCGACCCAGTGGGATGCCATTCACCACTGGCGTTCAGCTACTATCTAGGTATCGCCTGTGCTCGGCGAGCTAGTGATTGAAACCTGGTTCGTTGGATATTCAAATGCACATCGCAGCTCCGAGGTCGTTCTAGGTCCTGTTCAGCGTGAAAAGTGCTTTTTGTGGCGTCTCGCGTATTCGATATCGGACTCGTGTACAGTAGATGTACCCTGGAGACTGCCGGCTCGTAAGGTCTCGCGTGGGACGGCAGTCAATCTGACGCCCGACACAGATTGCCTTTTTGGAGTCTCTGCATGTCAATCATGGTCCCGTAACCAGAACTTGAATGGTGCCAGCTTATCTTGTGATTAGCACATGCAGCTGCATCTACTACGATATACTGTACCTACACCTAGGTAAGCTACGCCTATAACAACTTGCATATGCTTCGTTGCCGCTGTGCCCTGACCGGATTCCGTGAACCTTAACGGGATAGTAGAGAGGCGGCGGTTCTTCCCGAATTATTGAATCTGTCAATTATATCCGCTAAAGCACACAAGAATGATTACTATGCCGGAGCTGTTCCTCTATTCGGCTTACGCAGCGCAACATCTCACATGTACCACTTAAGTGGTATGCCAAAAACTCCCTGGACGGGGCAAGCCTAATACCTGTAAGTCATGAACATCGTCAGCAAGGTCTGATTAACCGTGTTGCTGTCAGCGGACTATGAACCGATACCTGAAAATAACCACCCATTGTCGTATGCATGATTAGCCGTTCCACACTGACTGCCAAGGTATGTGCTGGTAGTGTTACATAAATATATGATTGATTTGGTGATATTCGATATACACCTGTCCGACAATGGGAGCGAGCCTGGCTTGGGCAAATCTAAATTGAGGTAGTCTGAATTTGATAGCACTATCAGCATTCTATGGGCGAAATCAACGACTGGGTTGCTATAATCAAAAGTTAATTGGGCCGAAGGTCCGCGATAGAAAGGCGTGCAAATGCTAACATAGCTGGCATTCTGATCTGCATGCCGATGTTGAGGATTTAGGCGCTCTGTTGAGAGGATGATCTCACATCAGATCCTGTGATCCACTGGGTTGCATTGATTGACATGATATAGCTTTGGTGCAATTGCCGTTCCAAGACAACTCATTGGAGGACCTTGCAAAGCAAATATGAGACAAAATATCAATGCTCCTAGGAGAAGTTCGTTATGCGCAGAAGTTGCTATACCTACTGTAGCTGGCGCAAGCCACTTATCGTCGATGAAGCGTCACAGAGAAGAGATTACCGGTAGGGGGAGTGGGGGGATTGATGAATCTGCAAAGCACACAGTAAGGCTGCATAAGCTCGGTGTCTTGGTGAAGCACCCGTGAAGCTACTGATAGTGTAGGTGGGTGTTTGAGAACCGTGGGGATCCCGCGTCGAGACTGCTGGGCGCACCGGGCGGCAAAAGCGGCCTTCTACTACGAGTCGCAGCTCTAGGTGAGACTAAGACTGTACACGTATGTAGGTATCAGTGCGTGGGATATGAAGGATAGACATTTTGCCACTGATACAGTTTTGTTCTCAGCCACCAGGAGATAGTGTAGGTATCAGTCCGCCCTTTACCTGACAGGCAGGAAGTCGAAAATAGATCGAGGCTAGTCTAGGGAATTACCAGTGGCATCGTGAAGCAGAATGGGCCTGCATCTACGGAGAATGCCAAGTATCCAACGTCGCAAGCGACCATCCCATGTATCGAGCATCCACCCAACCCACGCCCAAGCCAAGCCCAGGTTTCGCCTCTGATCCACAATGGAGGGCGATCGGAAGAAATCGGGGTCTTGTTGGGTCTGTACAGGGGTTCAGGGGTCGCTGGCGTGTTGGACCCATCACGCGGAAGTCCCATGTTTTGCTATGGCTCAGGGCTGAAATTGGTTTCCTCAATTCTGGAACACTTCCTTCTTTAATTCTAGTGTAGGCTGTCTAGGGTGGACGACCACTCTCGTATTGTAGATATACACTGTAGTGGATGTACCACAGTACACATATATACGGCGTGCAGACGGGGTGTACTGTTAGGTCATCCTATAGGGAAGCCCGGACCTGCCCAAGCCATTGAATGCTCAAGGGGCAAGAAACAAAATCAGCCTGAAATGAATAACATTCGGGCGCCCCGGCCGTGTGATGGTGACGCAACGACATGGATCGTGATCGGGGTCACATGGTGTTTGTTGTCCAGAATGCTAAAAAGGTGGCTTTCGTTTCGGACATCTCCTACAGACGAAGAGGGTAGCTCAGGGAAGAAGAAAAAAATAAAAATAAAAAGAACAGAAGCATGTCGAGCTGATCGACGAGTAGACTAGTAAGTACTATGCATACTGATGATGAGTCTACTGTACTGAGAAGCTGTTTGTAGTTGTTTTTCGTATCCGTCTCCGTGCAGTACCTAGTGTACACTAGACTAGCTCTCTCCGCCGCGGGTCCACTGGTGGCGGTTGTCTTCCCGGTGGTTTTGGGGTAAACGGTTGTCTGTTTACATCCGAGAAATTTGGGGTACCTATCTATCGGTAGTATCTATGTATGTTCTTCACCAAATACGCTGCACACTAGGTACAGCTACGGCTCCGCCAACGCCGTAGCAGTCAGCATGTCGTTAGCAAAGACACAAGTAATAAGGCTAGGCACAGCGTTAAGAAACGTAATTCGACGCCAGGTTTATGATCCGTCGTCGTCAGCTTCCAGGAGCCTTTCCATGACACCCAGCGTCCCCCCCTATTCTCCAGTTCATTATGTAGATTTTTGATCCGGTGCTAGCTAGCCATATTTACGGTGGCATCGGCGCTTGGAAGTATTGTCCGTCGCCGTCGCCTCACAGTACAGTTGGCCACGTACGGGTAGGTACACAGCAGATATCAAACCTCAACCCCAACGGACCGGACCATGCATCGACCTGCATGCGTCTGGACGACTAGCTATCCTAGAGAGTCCAATAGACTTCCTGGTCGTACGCAGCTTTGGGAAAGCGAATGGTGGATAGACCGCCTATTCAACATTTCGGAAGTGTTGAATTGGTGGCTTCAAGAGCATTCCTTTTATATGTAGCTTCTTGACGGCTATTGCACGCATATGTTGAAGTAGGTACTGTATCTCTCGTTACTGAACCTTACGATGGATAGTGTTCTATAGGTACACTATACTTCGAGATCCGTCCACGAAATGTAATTGGGCCCGTCCCATTGGACTGCGATTCTCACTTTATCCCTGCAAGGATAATCGATGGACGCTACCGGTGCGCGGACAAGTGTCGTGACCACTTATGACTGAAATGTAATCTCTTGAGACTAGGACCCGACGCCGGTCACCGGCCCCAACGAAATTTTCAGGCGCTCATTAGTCAAGAGATTCTCAAGAAGGGCTGTGATGACTGTGCCACGATCCAAACGACCTTGGGCATCAATTGGAATTAGACGAAGAATAATATTCGGAGATTAGAATGTTCAGACCTTTTCCAAACTTGATCATTTGACATTTTCCCCAATTCCTGATTCCTTTCCGTACCCCAATTTCTCCATAGGCGACTTATCTGTTGCCATTCTGGGAGGGACACCCCCGGTCTTATTGTCTAATTGAGTGGTAGTGTACATCACACGGCCTGCAGGTACCTACAGTATTCACTGCTTGTCGGTGGGTAAGTATAGCGGGAGCATCGGTCGCTTGCTCCCATCGTCGCCGTTGTTGTCGCTGTCCTCGTCCGAAGTTGTAAGCCGAGTTAGCTTAGAATAGCTTGTTGCTACATGCCCTATCCTGTTCTGATATCCACCGGCCACATTTCTTCTAGCTGCTCGGCTCGTGTTTGAAGTTCTTGAAACTCTAACGAAACTAGGGAGGACCCTTTGCCTCAGCTTATTTTGCCGCCCCTGTCGTAGGAGATGGCGAAACATTATGCTCTTGCATCCAGGATCAGGACATCCAAAGCAAGGGTCTTCGGCCCGCCCCCTCGTACTGCGGCCAAGTTATTGTTATTATTAAGAAGCCCACCTGGCATCGCCGTTTGCATTCCCGGACGATGCAGCAACGGAAATCTTACTTTTATTCACGACCACTCTCCATCATCAGGTCACATTGCGTACTATCACTGCTACCACCAAAGCACCCAGCATCTTCCCGAACCTTGTCCGTCTCATTCCGGACCTTTCTCTAGCAGCACTCTTGCCCGAAAGTGGAAACTCCCGGCACCCACCTCCCACAATTTGCCTGCAGCCACGGGCCAGGTTAGTGGCACTAGTCCTAGTCCTAGTCACTCGACATTAAGTCGACACCCAACAGCTGCCATCTTTCTTCGCCGCCCACGACGACCAATGGCGTATAATACGTACAGTACAGCCAGCTCAGATATAGGAACTCCTCGCTCAACTTCTCCTTCGTCTGTGTTTTCTGGACGTTCATCACATACTACCGTTGCTAGTAAACGGCTCTCCTTGTCCTTACAGCGAAGGCAATCTGCTTTTAACCCTATGTCCTCGGTTGATATCACTTCCATTGAACAACGAATGAAAATGGCGGCTCTAGACGGATTGAAGGGTTACTCCCAGGACCATTATAGCGAGGTCAAGCAGTACAGATCCACAGACTATGTATCAAAGTCGGTCGCCGCCGGATATCAAGTCCTGCGAGAGCCTCTTTGGAATAAAGGTGTGCATCTACTCGTCCTTGGTCCCTAGTTTCCCGTCAAACTCTATTTGCAAATGTAGTTCCCTTGCAGTATATTGACATCTTCGTGAAGGCCTCTCTTTCACTCCTGAAGAGCGCGTATCCAAGAACCTCACCGGTTTAATACCACACGCTATGGAGAATACCGACACCCAGGTCGAGAGGTGTATGAAGATGATCCACTCGCGGCCAACCCCCATCGACAAATATCTATATCTGTCGACTCTCAAGAGCCAGAATCTCGACCTCTTTTACCGGGTGCTCATTGACAATGTTCGTGAGCTGATGCCGTTGGTTTACACACCCACGATCGGCGATGTTTGCTTGCAGTATTCTACACTCTATACTCGGCCAGAAGCCCTGTATATTTCAATTAAGCAGCGAAAGTCAATCAGAACGATTCTCCGGAATTGGCCTCACCGCAACCCCGAGATTTGCGTCGTTACAGACGGCTCGCGCATCTTGGGTTTGGGTGACTTGGGTGTGAATGGTGTGGGGATTTCCGTAAGTCGTCCTCTCGGCCTCGGCCAGTCCCAGCCAAGATATTTGGGTGTACCCCGACATTGACACGTGCCCTGCTAGATTGGAAAACTTGCCCTCTATACTGGCGCCGCTGGTATTCACCCCGATAAGACCCTTCCTATTGTCCTAGATGCAGGCACTGCGAATGAGGATAACCTCAGGGATCCGCTCTATCTGGGTCTCCGGGCGAAGCGTCCTTCTCCAGAGATTATGCAGGACTTTGTGGACGAGTTCATGCAGGCTGTTAAGGATGTTTATCCCGATATGGTCGTACAATTCGAGGACTTTGAGACCGAAAAGGCCTTCAACTACCTCGCCCGCTACAGGCACGACTACAAGTGCTTCAACGATGACATCCAGGGGACTGGTGCTGTCGTGCTCGGAGGGTGAGTACCACATTTGTTTCTTGGAGAAATCTGCCATGCTAATGTATTTTTGTCTACAGTTACATCGGTGCAGTGAATCTGTCTGGTGTGCCGCTCGAGGACCAGCGTCTCGTTTTCATGGGTGCTGGTTCTGCTGGTGTAGGTGTTGCTAAACAGATGGTCGAGTACTATACTCGCCGGGGGCTGTCAGAACAGGCCGCCAAGGATAAGTTCTGGCTTGTGGACACCAAGGGTCTCGTAACGTGGGACAGAGGTGACAAGCTGCCGGAGCACAAGAAGTATTTTGCTCGCTCGGACAACAGCGGCCACCAATTCCGCACTTTGGAGGAGGTCATCGAATATGTCAAGCCATCGGCTCTTGTTGGATTGACCGCGACTTTTGGTGTCTTTACTGAATCAGTCGTGCGTGCTCTCAAGGCATCGGTCGATGCCGGGGGCTCCGGCCGACGGCCCATTCTATTCCCCCTTAGCAACCCTCTCACCAAGGCTGAGTGCACATTCGAGCAAGCCGTCCAGTGGACGGAAGGCACCGTCATCTTTGCTTCTGGCTCTCCTTTCTCGCCTTTTGCTGTCAAGTCTGGCGATCAGGCTGTCACCTACTGGCCGAACCAGGGTAACAATGTTTACGTCTTCCCTGGTCTCGGTCTAGGTGCCATCCTTGCGAAGGCCTCTAAGATTACCGATGAAATGGTCTATATGTCGGCAGCCTCACTTGCGGAATGCCTCAACGCTGAGGAAATCCATAAAGGTCTGATCTACCCACGCATTGAACGGGTCCGAGATGCCAGTCTGGTCGTCGCTCGTGAGGTCATGAAGGCCGCTCGTCGAGAAGGTGTCAGCATGCTCCCCGAGGAGCAGTGGGTCGAGTGGGAAGAATGGGGTGACGTTGCCTTGACTAAGTACATCAAGGAACGGATTTATGATCCTCTCAAGTAAGCTGTCCAACATGCATTGCATATCTGCGTTGCATTTGATTTGAGAGTGAACTCTCACCCATCATGATTTGATATCATCATCACCATCATCATCATCGGCGTTCTTCGGCTGGATCTCGTTACGTATGATTTCTTAATACCGCTTCGATTCGATCATAATGATTGACTTTTATGCCCAAAGGCCACCCGAGGAAGAAGACGCCGCTGCCTCCGGCAAAACTACAATGGCGCACCAGAAGCGGAGGCCTAACTTGTAGACTGAGATAAGAGAGGATAATGGAAGAACGAACGAGACGAACAGTATATACTAGAGGCAGGTCAGGAAAATATTGGTAGACGGCAATAGACAAGAAAGCGCTATAAGCCTCGGATGCAAAGCAATACATTCTTTAACCATCTCTACCCTTTCTCTTCGCTTGATTCGCTAAGACAACACGGTGATCTCATGCCCGTGAAAGTTTAAGTGGAGATGCAACCGTAAGGTCGCCAACTAATCTAGCCTATGTCTTCAACCCTAGGACGACGTTGCGCTGCTCCGCTTCCCCAGATTTCCTAAAATGTCTATCATGAGAGGAATCGGCCAATGGTAAGGCCGGTCACCTTGGCTCGCAAGCCAAGAATGGTCTAAATGGATTGATTCGTATCAACGCAGTTGGAGAAAGCGCTCATCCTCCAACGAAACCGACCCAAAAAGTTCTCATCTATATTTAATTTGAAGAACGTGCCAACCTCTAGATTAGCCGAGCGGCTTAGGCTGGAACTACACGTGTACCGGCCCCTCCTACCGAGTTGACTTGCCATTTCACTAATTACGTCCTGCAATAATGGGCTATAGCGATCCCTTGGGGTATTTACGACGTGGTGTCGCAAGTTTTTCAAACCCCGTGCTTGTAGTAGGGTTGCAGTTATCTAGAGCATACCCAACCGGTCGTCCAAGACACCAGTTCCTCGCCTAAATAGCGCGCAATGGGTTCTCGCTTGCGTAAACAATATTAAAGACTCGCAGTTCTCCGAACATTGCCGCAGGCTTTCTCGTTTCGCTAATTATCTCCATATTTGTTGCCTAATCTTGACAACTAATTTCTTGACTCGTGCAAGGTAAGGTAAGCTGAACATGTCTAGGACCTAGGACTAGGCATAGCCAATGGTCGTGGAGATACGATACTAATCCCATTCAGTTGTAATTAGACGATCATGAAAGCTCTTGCCTTCCTAGCCGGCCTGCTACCGGCCTTGTCGCACGCGGCACTAAACGTCACGGGATCGACGTGTACTGTAACACCGCTTCCCGCAACTGGCACGGGTAAAGAACCAGACGACACGCCACAGATTTTGGATGCTTTCAAACAATGTGGAACGAACGGCAAGGTCGTGCTGACGGAGGGGCTATTCCACATTGGCAAGGTAATGGACACGCTGTCGTTCAACAATGTTGACATCGAGATCCACGGGACGCTCCGGTGGTCCTCGGATATTCAGTACTGGCTGCGTAACAGCCTTGCTGTCACGTACGCTGGGCGCAGCACCGCTTGGCGGGTAGGGGGCACGGATATTCGCAGTAAGTAACGTTTGGGGTTGTTTCCCAGTAGCCTCAGACACACCCAGAGTACAGAATTTCTCGTTGGGGCAAATGTCGTATTACTAAGCTTCAGAAATCCCGCGGTTTACCCCTGAAAGCTCATAACTGACGCCCTATGCCTTAGTACGTGGCTTTGGTAAGGCTCTATTTGATGGACAGGGTCAGCTGTGGTATGACCAGAATCGTGGCCAGAGTAATCAGAATGGACGGCCAATTAGCCTTACCCTGTGGCATGCGAAAAATGTCTACATTGATGGTATTACATGGCGCCAGGCCCAATTTTGGCGTGAGTTCCTCCTTTGAATCTGTCTTGCATTTCTTAGGAGGTTTACGAACGGAGTGAAAGTGAAGGTAAAAAAAAAATGGCATACGTGCAGTCAAAGTAAAGGGAACTCTAGTGAGAAAATCGTGAAAGAAACACAAGTTGTTCCGAGCGGCAAATAAGTTCGTCGAGAGGAAATACGCAATGCCTTAATGAAGGCAATGATGATGGTGCTCCGCGATGGGGTATCGTGCTATTAGTATTACTCTAACTCACTGACCTGAGAAACTAATGGCATTGTCCATCTATAGACACGTTCGTCGCTTATAGCGAGAATATCACAATGACAAACTTGGACATGAACGCGACGAGTAATAGCCAGTGGAGCACGGTGAACACGGACGGAATAGACACAGTAAGTACACTCTGAACACAGCTTCGAAGCTCCCTACCCGTATACCTAATAATTGCGGGTGTACTGATACCCTCGTTATGTTAGTGGAACTCCAAAGACATCTTCCTTCAGAACTGGACAGTGACATGTGGTGATGTAAATACACATTTCCCCTTAGGACCGGCCTTTCCTCCAATCTACCTCTAGCATCCGGGCGTCTCTACATAGGTAAAAAAAAAACAAAAACCGAACATGTTAACTAATCACTTGTCTTAGGATTGCATTAGTATGAAAGGCAATAGTAGCAACGTCTACGCCTCCAACGTTCACTGCTATGAGTCTGGGTGCGCTGTGATAGGATCGATGGGCTCGAACGCGGCGCAGCCCGACTACGTCTCCAACGTCTATTACGACAACTTCACCTGCACGCACAGTTCCAATGCGGCATGGATTAAGACGTATTCGGGAACCGGATATGTAAAAAACATCACGTTTGCTAATTTTCAGTTCCACGATGTCAATCAACCAATTTACGGTAAGCGAGTTTCGGCGTTGTTTTCTTCCTGTTTTATCAACTTCCAGCACATCAAGTTTCAATTCAGGGCTAGAATTGTGTCTAGAAGCTTATAAAATCCCATCAATCAGGTGTGGAATGGCAATAGCTAACCCCGAGTTCTCTAGTAACACCGGTAAGCGAAAGATGCCTTCCGCAACCTGAGAGGTAGGCCACGATATTGACTGACGTTTCGCTATCGAAAGTGTATCTATGGGTCCTCGGGGTGCGACTCCTCGCGACTAAAGATAAGTGATGTCCGCTGGATCAACATAACAGGCACTAGCCGATACAACATCGCCAGCGCAATCCACTGCTCAGGCTCCGTCCCATGCGACGGCTTCTATTTCGAGAACGTCAACATCACGAATAAGGACGGCAAAACGCAGAATAAGTACCTCTGCTCGAATATTGCGAATCAGGCGCAGTCCGGCATCCCCTGCACCGGAACTTGCCCTGCTAACTGGCCCCAGCAGTTGAGTGGGAATAGATAGGATGAGAGCTGCGAATGCCCATGAAAGACATGTGCTTCAAAAGTCGAATACTAGTCTACGAGTTAAGTGCAAGGATCATTTCCGGGAGGAGGCACATGACGTATGTCTATCAGAATGAATGGTATTATTAGCCGTAGGTCATGAATTCGTAAGATCGTTCAAGGGTTTCCACGGCGCTATGTTAAGGTACAGAAATGCATGCATATGCCATCAGATGTAAACGTAAACAGTAAGTGTCGCCGCGGCCAGACCAAAAGTCCCATAACCAAAACATTGACCAATATCCAATGCCATCCTCCTTACACACTTCATAAAACATGTATCTATTGTCGTAGCCCGCCCAATATTGTTCCCACCCTTTCCAAGCCCTACACCTTGTTCGTTCCTAGGTAGTGAGTAATTTTTCAACTTGAGACGGCAATCTAAAAGCCACTACTCGTATCTCTTCCATTCTTTAACAAGGCGCTCAGTCTCTGCTTCAGCCCGAGGAAGCCCCAGGTTCTGACGCTGGAGCGCTTTGCGACGAGCCTCGAACTCATCCTTCTTATTGATGCGTTCATTCACCTTGTCCGTGAGGTACTGCAGATCTCTCCTGATGACGGCGCGATTAAAGATGCTGCGCATACGGTCCGAGAACAGCATACACCCGGCCTTCTCCTTGTATTGGAGCCCGTGGTGGAAGTCACCCGCGACCGTGAGGTTGTCGGGGCTGTTGAGCAGCGGCTGCACCACCATCATGAAACACTCGGGACATACGACGATCGGCACCTCGCGCATCGTGTGCCAGTAGGCATTGTACAAGGTGCGGTCCTCGGGACAGACCGGGATCATCGCGAGCTGGCGGATGCGGTCCGCGAGCGCTGGCACGTTCGGCGCAGACTGCGCCTCGAGGGCACGATCGACCGCGCCCTCGAGCACGTCGAAGTACAGGAGGAACCGTCCGCGGTCGTGCCCGCGGTCGTGATGCAGTGCGCAGATGCCGCGCGTGCGCTCGGCGGGAGAGTCGAGCACGAAAAGGCCCGTCAAGCTCGGCAGAAGCGCCTCGACAGTGGTGGCGCACGCGTCGCACACCGTGAACCCGTCGATGGGGCGCTTGGTGCTCGGATCCCGGATCGAGTACCAGACACGCGACACCTCGCGAAAGCCCGGGCACGGGTCGCCTTGGGCTGCGATCCTCGTCAGGCTGTGGAATAGACCTAGGTCGGGCCGCCTGTACTTGCGCGTGAATAGCCACGCGATGCGGTAGAACTCTGACGACCCAAAATCGCAGGCCAGTGGTCGGTCGCGCGGCCGGAACGCCATCAGCACGAACTCGCCCGCAAAGATAGTCGACGCGAAGTTAGCGTTGTAGCATGATGGGCAGATGTTGAAGCTGTCGCACCGAGGTAGCGTTAGCCAGTCCATGTGCCCTGCCTCTGCTTGTGTGCGAGGGCAGTGTGGGATGTCGGGGAGCTCGCCGGTTTTCACCTCAGTTGAATAACGCCTATAAGAACTAATCGGCTGGTCGGACCCGGTATCGCTCGGTGGAGGGTCGAACCTAGGTGGTGGCCAAGTTGGGCGAGTTGGTATCGGGACGGAGGGAGTTGGGGGCTGCACCCTCGCGTCTACCATAGGACCCGTCCTTGGCGGAGGCAGGACCGGAGAACGATGATCAACCGCGGCATTTGAATTCAAAGCAGACGTCATTGCCGCTGCCGCTGGTACCACAGGCGGCACCACATTCCGAGCTGCGGTGAAAGACCCCCTCGACGTGGAGGCCCGAGGCAGCGACCGCCCGGCGCGGTCATCGCCGCGAGCAGGCACCGGTTCTCTTGGAAATGTTGCGCTGCGCGAACTCGAAGAACTAGAATAGGGGTCTGAAAGGGAGTTCTGAGACAGCCGTGGCGAGGGTAATGATGACTGTCCCCGAGATTTCCGTCGACCTGCACCTCCTGATTCTACGGGAGTAGTCAGGTAGTCGGCCTTCCCCGCGGGCGCACCTGGCCTTCTTCGACGAGAGTCGGCCTGTGGCCGAGGTTCGTCTTCGCTTGAAGAGAATGTGTCGCTATACTGTGGTGGAACCCGTGTATCTCTGCTGGTCGAGGAGTATTGCGAGCTAGAGTCACGATCAGACTGAGACGGTATTGAAGCTGGTACCTGGCGATCTGACTTGAAAGATGACCTATGGACATGCTGACGCGACGAGTCGTGGTTCTCTTTGGAGCCGCGCCTAGTATATCCGGGAAGTTCGGATGTGCGCTGTTTCTGGAGCGTAGGGCTGGACGAATTAGCTGATTTGTATTCTTTCTCCTTGTACCTGCGGCCATTCTGAAAGTTCCGGTTGTATTGATCACTAGAGGGAGCCGGACGGCCGCGGCCATGGCGGTCGGGGCTTGATCCGCCTCTGTAATATGACCGGTCACGCCCGTTTGTGGCGTGTTCGATGACCTCGGGCGTTGACAAGCGCTCGCGAGGGGTTCGAGAGCTTGCAGAGGAGAGACGAGGCGAATAATAGTTGTCACCACGACTGTCTGTTCTCGTCGATTTCTCACGTCGACTATCAAATGACCGTCTCTCAGTCCCACTGTCGGTTATTATAGGAGGGAGATCTCCGGGTCGGCTACGGCGATGTTCAGCTTCAGGTCGCGTGTCCTTTTTGCCTGTTTTATCCTCGCGAGCAGGGGGCGATTCGTACTTGCGACAAGTGTTTGCTTCATAAAAGGGCGGCTCTGGGTCTGGCTCGGCTGCTCGTTCAGCTGGCCTGCGACGTTCACTCGACTTCTTTTCTGTGCCTGACACGTCGGATGATGAATCAGACGTATTGGGTATGATTATGAACCGCCTTTCGGGGTTGTGAATATGTTCGTCTACAGGTAGCAGTATTGGGTATTGGTCGGGATCACCACGGTTTGTTGGTTCTTCGGAGGCCACACTCGACACAACTGACCCCGCTTCCTTCGCCAGCGCATCGTTTTCATCTTCAACAATGGGAGTATGGTAAGGTAAATTTCTTGGAGTCGCCTCGTCGTCCTGAGACGAGTACTTCGACCTGTGAAGTGTATCTGACATGCTGTGATGCGCGAAAAGACACGTTAGCGGTGCCTAATGCCCGGAAAGATCGTGCGCCCAATCAAGAGCTGATCAACATCAAGTCCCGTACTCACCTTCTAGGATCTGGGCTTTTGGCCCTTGAACTCGGCCAGTAGCCATTTCTCAGCAAACTTTCCACTCCTGAATCAACCATGTTGGCGCAAATTACGGATGAGAGTCGGAGAATGGGATCAGGGCATCGTATACGGATGCCGAAGCAAATGTGCAGCTTGAACCCTCAGCTCGTCATCCCTCATACACAGCCTCGCTGACTATCCTCTAGTGACTGCTAAGCCGCCAACACTGTTATCCAATAAGAGTTAAAGTTACAGGGAGAGAAAATATGAGAAGCAGCAAGGCGTGAACCGTTTCCCGATTGAATTGGAGTGGTAGGTTCAGTAAACAAGACTTTATAGGACTAGAAATAGGACTAGAAAGCCCACAGGTGACTGTCCAGATCAGTACCTGGATGTAATCATCTTGATCGCGGGGCAACCAGCTTTCACGTAACAATGGTCTGGTACCGGTACGACAAATACCGGGACTGTTACGTACTTGTTGGGGGGTGCAGGGACAGGGGCGCGAAGTACCAGGGTCAGAGTCCACCCCAGAGACAACTCGATCTGGACTAGAATGGTGCTGCCTTTTCTTCAACTCGGTTCGCAAGATAGACTAGTCTTTTCTAGATCTCAGAACGCCCGGTTGACGAACCTTGACCTTCACATGCCAGCATATGATACGCAAGGGACAGTGAGAGAATTCGAAAGCCAGTCTTCACGAGGTACGAGGATGTAAGACGACGTTCCCGGCACGAAATGCAAATTTACATCAATCGGACTATCAACTCGCTTGTTCACGGCTATGGGGGCTGCCGCTCAACCTATACGCTTCGATTGTATGTGCAAAATTGGACCAGCTGGTCGTTACATTAGACGCCTTCCCCATTGTGCGATCGGAGCATGGCGCTCGCTACGGCCGTTCTAAGGCTTTTCGATCCGTGATCTCAGGGATGGTCGGTCCTTGGGCTGATGCCTTCAATCAGAGCCCTCTATATAGTATGTTGACTAGACAAGAGGGGCCTACATTGATGGCCCTACCTATTGTGTAAGGAGAATACGGAGGACCTGCAAGCTGAACAACCCGAGCCAGGGGCTCTTCTGTGAGCCGTCGCCAAGAGCTATTGACGATAGATGTGAGTGCCATCGCATTACGAGCGTACAGCATGTATCACCGTTATTCTTTTTTTGGGCGCAGGCGATCTTCCGGTGGCAGCTTCACATGTGCAGTTCTGTTCCGGGGGCAACCGATGCTGATAACGCCCGGCATCGCATGCGGAGTGCGGATGGCCATGCGGTCGCCCACCACCAGACCACTTCCTATCTCCATTCTTGGTATTGGCGTTGACGCCGCTGTCACCATGACGAAGCCCCAAGGCTTCATCCGAACACAAGCCGGGCGGTGGCTACCGCAAACATGCCGAGGTGGTGTGGTCCGAATTGAGCTGGAGCTTAAGCACCCACGGCGCCATGCTTCCTGGTAGTTCTTGGTACGACTGTCGCCGCCCGTCGTGTCAGTGCAAGGGAAATGATGTGTTGCGCAGCATGCGCGGCCACCCGTTGCATGCATAAAATATTCCTTGCCTTGACAACTCGCCATCGACGCTGTACCGCCAACTGGTACTAAAGGACAGCGTGGCCCACCGCCGCCAGATGCAATGCCAGTTTGACAACGACAGTGGCCGAGGTCCACAAATGCAGCGAGGGGAAAGCGAGGGGAAAACAACCCCACGAGCAAGAAAAAGCCTGCAGGAGACATATGGCATATGCACTTCTCCATGCCTATCAGCGCAATGATGACGGCCCAAAGGCAGTGCGGGACCGTCCCGAGCCGAGTGTGCGCCCGGCTTTGCAAGATCATTCAAAAGTTCATTGTGGAAGAACGGGTGGAAACCGGATATGCCATGGAATAGTGCATTGTTATCGCAACGTTTAAAAGGTAACGCTAACTGTTGCATGCCGCAAGGGTATAACATACGTACGACTTTCCCCCTTCGCAGCTAGTCTACCTAGTCGAGTTCTAGAAGCCCTTTACGAGGAGAGTTGTCAAACTCGTAACTGCGCTGGTGGCACCGGCTTGGTACCCAAAGTGGCACGGCATTAAGTTTATAGGTAAATATCTCGAGCCTCGGATGACTACCCTCTTGATCGTCATGCAAGATACCCCCCTTGGTCAGCAGCATGAGGGCGATATTCCGTGGTGCGAAAGCCGACGAGATACAGTGCAATATGGGCTACCGCAGTCTTGGGATCACCCATGCATTCGAAGGCCCTGGTAGTTTACGTAGTGCAGATCCTCCCTTGCCATGTTTTTCAACTTGAGCCTCTCCTAGGCAACCACAAACGCAGGTTAATAAAGTACGTGTCAGCGTCGTGTCGATGGTAAGTGGCTGGTGTGACTCCCTCAGGATCAGGAAGATGCCCAGCTTCCGATTCAAGCGGGTGGAGGTAGCTCATAAGGGCGAGAGCCAAATCTTCTATAGACAGCAGCTACAGCAAGGATGCTAATAGCGAGAATGGCCGGTGCCTGGAGTGGTGCGGACAGTGCTCCTCGAAGGACCAGCAGCCCGCTGATGGACGCGAATATGATTGGATTTCCGACCCAAGTTCTGTACGTACCGTATGTAGGATGCGATTCGGTTGGCATCTGATTATCTGCCCTTCGTCTTAGGATGAATATGCCTACAACCGACATCATGTAGCAGAAAAACTTGATCATCTCTTCCAATACATTAGTCTTAACACAAGTATCTCAGTTCCAAGGGCTGTCCAAGGGTGCGTACCTATAAGCGTAAGGAGCCCGGTGAAACTACCAACAAGTACGAAGAACGATGTGAGGGCCCCGTTCAATAATAACGCAAAACTGTAGATGTATCAATAAAAAAGATCTGGATCGCAGGTCAAGAATACGTTACGGCTTCAACGTGAAACGTACACGGGTACGGAATGCTCCCACCGCAATCTACGCGTCAGCCTTGCAAGGACCATAACAGGCAGCCGGAATTGCCAAGGCAACGTTCGGCGAAAATATGATGCCTCGTCTCGTGCTGTACGGCAGTGCGAGTTGGCTAGCACTAGAGGAAGATAAGCACGTTGTGCGGCCGCTACACAGAGCCTCGCGGCGCCGAACATGTTTGCGTTGACAGCACCCATAGCTGATATAGCTACGACCACAGTGAATGTGAGACCACCCCATGCTCCAATTGTTCGATTTGCAAACTCCTGTCGCCTCATCAGCTTGGCTGTACGCATCGGTACCCGCCGGCCGAAGAAGTGGACAACTTACTACCGCTACCGTTCTGCTTTCTTGAATCATGTCGAAAGGCAGACAGATATATAGGCTCGCATTCATCAAGAAGAATCCGACGATCACAAGGGTCATGGCCCCATTAATGACTATAGGAAGATCCTTAGCAGGATTATCCATGTCTCCTACGACAAAACCTGCACTTTCCCAGCCCCCATAGCAAAAAAGAGCCGCAAACACCGCTGTAGAGACACTACCGAGTGACTCCCATACGCTTGGCTCACCGGGACTTGCTCGATCCCACCCAAACCATCCAGCATCTGAAGCCGGTACCCCGTCCCCATGGCCGAACACGTAAGTCGTAACCCCGATGGCGATAATGCTTCCGAGAGCGGCAAGTTTGAGCATCATAAATATGTTAGCGGCCTTTGCTCCTGCCGTTGTACCGAGGCAGTTAATGGTTGTTAGTGAGGCTACACAACCGAGCGCTACGATCTTGGTAGTCCATGGTACGATCGAGTCGGACGGCCGTACGGCTCGGAGGAGATAGTCTGCGAAGATGGTAGAGATGACAGCATTGCCGGCAGGTCTAACCACACCAACCCACATCCATGAAAACAGGTAGCCCGTGTAGTCACCCCAGCTCGCTCGCAGGTACTCTTGAATGCCCCCATTGGAGGGCACGCGCAATCCCAGTTCGATGAACGACGCCGCGCCGGTCCAGACCAGCAAACCTGCCACAAGAAAAACCCCTAGGGCTTCTGCAGGGGAGCGGACGTTTTGGGCGATCAGACTGGGTGCTGCGAAAATCCCGGAGCCTACTTGCAAGCTGAGGACGAGGGCTAAGCAGTTCAGTCGAGTTACAGTGGCTCTTTTGCGCTGCGGCCCAGGCTGATCATTACTCTCCGACTCGTGAAGAAGCGGCGACTGCACAGATGTCCGTTCATCAACCTCGCGACACCGTGGGCCGTCGGGTAGCTGTGGACTAATCATGGAAGTGAGGCCAAAGGGCAGCGGGTCGGCTTACCTATCGAGGAAGCACCGTGCGCTATCTTACAAGGAGAGGGAGAGTGCATCCAGATACAAGGAGGGTACCGCGAACTTTACTGCAGGACTCTAGAACACGCAAGGCCCCCAAAGCCAATTGATGCGTCAGGAGAGCGAGCAATTGTAATGTTCTTTTGATTATTCGACACGGTTGTCGAAAGTCTTGGCCAAGCCGATACTGAAGTTGGAACACCTAGATAGACAGTCGGTGTAGTGTACCAGGTCTACTTAGGTGGGTTACAGCTGTGTTGGCAGATTTCTAGGGTTTATTCGATAGGAGCAGGGGTGCAATATCACAGGTTCCTTCGTCATACTCGATATTCAACTACCAGTAGATAGATGCACGGGCAGGATATAATACACAGATGAAGACCACGTCAACGGGTATACTATGTAGGTACTGTTGTTGACAAATACTAGTATAATGGTTTGCATTTTGCCACCGGTGTATGCTTGCTTGCATGAAACGCGAGGTTTACCTGTCGGATGCGTAGGTTAGCAGCAAAAGCAAGCCCAGTCGCTTGCTTGGCAGGATGATCGGAGCATGAAAGACAGCACATATGGGGTGACCATAAGCACTCAGAGAATGACGGACACTCTCTCAGAAGGCCCTAAGCCTTCTTATGGCCTGTCCCACCCGCGTATCCAACAAAACGAGCGTCGTTCCACCGAGGCGTGGACAGCAAAGCAGTAGTTTTCTAGCCCTGCGGCTCACCAAACCACCAAGATCACAAACCCATAGAACGCCAGGGCAGAGATAGCGGGGTTTTGCTGCTAGCATCCGAGATATCGTGTTGCTGATCGAAGTATGACAGGGTTGATATTATGTATGGGCGGCCTAGACTTTTTCTTCGAGTTCCAAGGAACCTTATTCGACGAGGAACTCCTCTATATCCTTGTCTTCCTGTTCGTCAAACGTCTCATGCAACCGCTGCTCCTCAGCGTCTAAAAGCTGTTTGATCATGTTTCGTTGTCGTTTTCGTGCTTTCTTGCCCCAATCTGCTGCTGTTGTCTCGCCCTGCGCGTCATCATCGTCGCTTTCTTCGGGGATGCCAAGTTCGCCGCGTAGCTGATTGGGGGAGATTTCTGCCACGTCTTGCTGGGCTTTCTCAAATTGTTTCTCTTGATGTTTTGCACCCATCTTGATGATATAAGGGCGTAACAGAGCATAAGCACCAACGATAGCGACTAGCCGAATCCACTGCTGCAACGTCATGTTGCTGAACGAGCCGCTAACGTTGGTGTTCATGCGATCTGCGATCAGGGTGACCAGTTTCCATATCGATTCGCCCAAGTGGACAAACAGGCCGGCGAGTTCGTCCGACATGATTAGATCGGCCGTATTTCCCTTCGATGGTTGCGGCTGTGTGGTGATTGGAGGAGGCGACTTGGTGATTCGTTGCGCCGATTATAAATCGATTGTCAAATGTTCGGGGTGTCGTAGAGAGGAGAATATACAAAAGTATGAAAAGATTCGTGGACGCATAGAAAACTAAAGCACACAATTATCGGGGAGAGCAGAGAGAGGCCAGATAGGTCAGTTTGTCAGTGAAATCTTGCGAGCTTTGAGTTTTGCGAACGAGGGATAAACCGATAACACAAAAAGTTATTTGGCGCGCCCGGCCCCGCAACAAGAAGCTCAGCTCTACTGTAGGTGCTTACCTATAGAAAGCTTCCTAAGTCCAACAGCACTGCGCAGTTAGGTAGTAGGCATGCTTCTAGGTGGTCCATAGCTGCCCTGCACCATAGCCTTGGCAAACCACTTGCATGCAGAGCTCCCAACCTAAAAAAGTGGCATCGACCATCAACCCCACCATTGTCTCGCGTTCCGAGGTCATCACGCGCCAAATCGATAGGTGATGACCCTCAATACATACCTAAGTACTGTACTGTCCATCCTTCACTTTCCAGGATCAATCTAGCCCCACCATGGGAGACAACTCCGATGAAGATGTCCAGGAGGTAAGCAGACAGACAGCCGCAATTGTAATCAATGTATCTTCAGACTAACAGCGCCGTCGCGTGCCTCAGAGGCTAAAGGCTGCACTATGGTTCGCGGTTGGCAAAATGGTGGACGAGGAGACGCTGCGCAGAAACCGCAATGTCACTCCCCAGTTCATCGGTGCTTTGACAGAAATGGTTTGGTCTCAGATCGGTGCGCTATTTGGACCGTCGATGTACCGTCCCGTGACTAACACGTAATTAGAAAATGTCGCATTGGACTTGGAGAGCTTTAGTCGTCACGCAGGACGAACAACCATCACCACTGACGACGTCCTGCTGCTTGCTAGGAGGAATGGGGACCTTCATGGCGCCATTAGAGACTTTGTCGACAAAGAAAAAGCTGCAAAAGCGAAGGGGAAGGGGAAGGCGAAACGATGAGATTTCGATGACCGAGGCTTAGATTTTGAGACGCGTCGTTGTGCGAACGGTGCGGGAGCTCCAAAGAGAATATATCTTACGCCCTGTCGAGCTGCTCAAATTTCCAACGAATAAGTTGTCTGGTTCTCTAGGAATCATGGGCCACAATTCAGAACATAGCAATGCCAATCCAACAGTATAGGATGTATTGCAAGAACTTGCATCTGTTTGATGTGAGGCGGTTTAATGACGTTACGCAAGACTCAAAGGCCAACCGCTGGCGACAAAGACAAGCCAACATGGTGAACGTTCTCGTCTGATAAACTCGAACCAATCACTTACGGCGACGATAAGGGTAAATTTATGTTCGCCGGTGTCTCTCTCCAGACGGTAAATAGCCGGACGCCTACATATTCACAAACATCATCAAGCTTATGTCTTGCAAAGACAGACTATGTAACTTTATACTGGCAATGTGTATTTGGTTACGAATAGCTAACATCCTATGCCTATAAAACTTTCGCCCTTCCCCATCCATTACTTTACCATCAATAAGTAGCCTCAGTTACTCTATCAAAACCACTCTCATCACGTGAATCAGTTGGAAACCGATCTGTCTCGAGCCTTGAGTGTAAATTGTGTCATCGAACTGTGGAGGCACACTGTTGCTTGTACTGTACTGACAGGATGTGGCTTAACCAAAAACCAGGGTCTCTTGGCACCTGGCTTGGGAGAGAGTGACGTGGGCTGCGGCTTGGCTCAGCGAATTAGAGGCCTCAACTGACTCGATGGTCTCGGTAGTTGATGTCATGGGACAGCCGGATGCAGGGCTGTAGGCACAAAGCCACAATATAACCACGCCTAGTCTGACACCTAGTGTGGTGCAGAGCTGCATGGTGGAGTCGTTATGTCTTAACATTTGATATGGAATAGGTGCCTAGACGAAACGGCGAGTTGGAGGGTGGCTTTGAGCCTGACCATTCGTCATCGATGTAGCGGGCCAAAGATCCTCTGCTGGAGACTACATGGAGATTACATGTAGACCGCCAACGTACCTCATAATGTACTGTATAATGAGAAAACACTGGGCCGCTAAGTTTGCAGAGCCATGGTTGGCGATAAATGAACTGGCGATCCCTGATTTACATGACATATGGTTCGTAGCTAGCTAACTACCCACTCTGCCGTTCTTCCGACGCTTGATCTTCCAACTATCTCCCACGTAGCCCTCGCTACCGTCATCGCTTTCATTGTCTTGTAATTCTTACATATTGTGAGCTTCAGTCCTTACAAGTTCTGGCTGGCCTTTCAACATTTCATAACACACCGAATTTCCCACAGCGGCGATTGTGTAGCCATCATACGAGCATAGCTACACTATAAAAAGAAACTATCACCGATATGGGAGCGAAGTCAGGACTGGCCCTCAAGGCCCTGCAGTGGTTTATCCGCGGCGTACAATTTCTGAGCTGTGCAGTGGTGCTAGCTCTCTTTTCCTATTTCCTCGCCGTCGCCTCGCGTAACAACTACAACATTCCGACATGGACGAAGGCCGTTGAGGGAATATCAGGCGTAGGCGTTCTCTACACGCTGACTGGCCTGCTGCTGCTCTGCTGTGTCGCCGGCCATCCATTCGCGTCGGGCATTGCTATCATTCTCGACATTGCTTTCGTAGGAGCTTTCATTTACGTCGCGCAAGCCAATCGAGGAGGGGCTAGCTCGTGCACTGGCACCGTTGACACTCTCTTCGGCACTCGTCCCGCAGAGGACGATCTTGGGTCCGGGCTGCCCAACTTCCGGCAGATCTGTCAAATGCAGAAGGCTGTGCTAGCTGTGTCTATTATCGCACTGTAAGCACAGCTAACGTTAGCATGTCTTTGAATTTGAATCGTAACTGATCTGCTTCTTTCCAGTGCCTTCTTCCTGCTCTCTGCCTTTGTCGAGGTCGTCCTTGTCCGCCACCGACGTAAGGAGCAGCGCTTTGGCCCGAGCCCCGCGAACAACTATACTTCGGGTTACGGCAAGCGAGGCGGTTTCTTCAGCCGATTCCGCCGTCGTAAGGGCTCTGAGGAGCAACAGATCAACCCAAATGTCTTGCCCGAGCGTACGTCATTCTTAGACTTCCTTGCTTCCCCTTGTGGGAGGGATGTTTCATTTGGGACCAATGCTAACCCTTAGATCTTGCAGACACCCACCCCGAACAGGTCCGTCCCAGCTACACCACTGATGCAACTGGCGCCCAGTACAACAAGTATGGCGAGTCTGGGTTCCAGCACGATGGCCAAGTCGCTTATCCCGACAGAACCTCCTACGTACCTGAGGGACAGGCCAATTACGGCTACGTCCGTTGAGGCTGCGAAAGGTCTCTAGCGAGCTGTGGGGATGTTTCATGAGTGTTAATGGAAAAATACGGTTGGGGGCTTAAAAACATGGTTACTTTGAATGAGTACAAGTAGCTTGGGTATTGCTACGCCCCGATTACTTACGAAATGTAAATGAGAAACGCAAGGTTATAAAGTTGTGTGTACGAGACAGAATACTGTTTCAATTAATGCTAGTAATAATTTGCAAAATTACTATATAAACATTATATGTCTATGTATGCTCTTGTTTGATTGTAGTGGAAGTGAGTGATTTATACTAGCATTTACAAAATAAGGTTGCTGGTGGCTACGTTTACTTCAGAGTCTTCCTTCCGTAGTGAGATATAAGCTAGGTATCATCAGCTTTCAATAAATCCAATACGCCGATGCCATTACTAAGGAGACACTGATCGCATGAAGGTCACTAGGCGTAAATTCACATTTTTTAATTTTCGATTTCGATTTCCTGTCGTCTAGCAGCTGACTTTATTTTTATATCTCATTATACACTCAACGTGCCTTTCGTACTCGGGACTTCTCCCTCCTTACCAGGGATCCGCGTCGTCGCGTTGCGAATAGCGACAGCGAAGGCCTTAAAGGCACTTTCAGCACGGTGATGGTCGTTTTCGCCACGAAGGCAGTCGACGTGCAGCGTGATGCGCGCGGCCTGCGCGAAGCTCTGGAAGCAATGCGGCAACATCTCGGTGCTAAGGTCGCCGATCTTCTCGCGCTTGAGGCCGAGGTCCACGACACAGAAAGGCCGGTTCGAGAGGTCGACCACAGCCCGCGATAGAGCCTCGTCCAAGGGCGCGTAGGCCGACCCGAAGCGCGCCAGGCCCGACGCCGAGCCTAGCGCTGATGCGAATGCGTAACCTAGCGCTAGACAGACGTCTTCGGCTGTGTGGTGGTCGTCAACTATGGTTTGTGTCAGCACCGTTTGCTTGTTCGTCTAGGCGTTTCCCCGCGTTCTCTTGGTGTTGATTCTGGGTTCCTCTTGCGCTGCAAACGGTAACAGTGGAAATGAAATAACAGCGGCTGTCGAGAGTCAAGTAACGAATGTAAACATACTATGTAAATCTCCCTTGCAAGCCAGCACAAGACTCCAGCCTGCGTGTTTCGACAGTGCATGCAGCATGTGGTCTAGGAAGCCAATACCCGTGTTGATGCTGATGGTCTGAGATTTGCTGGCCTGACTGGCGTGACCGTCCTCCGTGGCAGCCTTCAACCGTGCATCTGTCTCGGGTGGGAATGCGCCCCCGTCCAGATTCAATGCTAGTTGGATCTTGGTCTCGTTGGTGTCCCGGGCGAGAGCTGCCCAGCGAGGTTTCGTCGTGGATCCCATTGCGCCTGTGCTTCTGACGATATTTTTTTGAATTCAAAGGGAGAAAACCACACTTTTGGGAGTACGAGGGATGAAGCTGGACGGTCCTAATCAACGGCGTGGTGTGCAATATACAAGATTAATAGTTGGTTGTGTCTGTCGACGTCAACTTTTTAGGTGACGCATTCCGAGGATCGGTGTTGGCAAGTAACTGCGCTGGATCGCAATTGACCAACCAGGAAACGTCTATTTCAGCGATTGAGAATGGATATAGTCCCTTTTGGTGCTTTTTAGGTATCAACTTGGGCTGTTCTAGTGTACCTAGGCTCTTAATATTGTGCTCCTTGTACTCCGTATGGGAGGGAGGTCCGCTGCTGCCCCGCCAGCCCACCCACTCATTTAGTGGTGTTATCGATAAGCAACCATTGCCCCAAAATATTTTCCAGAGCTTCAGTTATTCAACTACTGCGACAACGATCACCGCTTACGCCACCACGGCTGCGGACTATATTCACATACACGATGGCACCGCAAAGGACGAGAACGATCAAAAACAAACATGCCGCAAACAAATCCGGAATTGGCTCAAGCAAGTCGTCCAAGTCCGGCTCCTCAGATGGCGTATCCAGATCCAAGAAGAAGCCCACAGCCGCACCGTTAGCGAAGCAGATAAAGGGTCGAACGATGGCCGATCTACTGAAAAAGAAAAAGAAGAAGGTGTACACTGAGAAGGAGTTGGGAATACCACAGTTGAATATGATCACACCTGTTGGCGTCACCAAGCCGAAGGGGAAGAAGAAGGGCAAAGTTTTTGTAGATGATAAGGTGAGTCGATGCATAGCTATATCACATCTCTACGAAGATATTGCAAAACTAGCACGGAAGCTTACTGCTAGCGGAATAGGAGAGCATGAGCACAATCCTCGCCATAGTCCAGGCCGACAAAGAAGGCCAGATCGAATCCAAGATGATCAAGGCGCGACAAATGGAGGAGATACGCGAGGCGCGCCGCGTCGAGTCGGAGAAGAAAGAGGCAGAGAAAAAGGCTAAGCTCGACGAGACGAAAGAGTCGCTGCGCAAGAAGAGGAAACGCAATAAGCCGTCAGGTGATGATGATAAGGACGGAATCTCGGACGCCGTGTCCGCGGGCACGAATGTCAAACCTAAGAAGAAGAGGGTGGCTTTCGCATAAGATTTGGTATATCTGGGCATTAAGTGGAGTTATTGGTGTTCATCATGTCTGTGTTTTCGTCTTGAGTGGATGGGAAACTGGGGAGACTGTTGCTCTACGATATCTTGTGATACCCAACAAAGATCCTCAAACCCGTTAGGCTCCTTCAAGCCTTTTGTCGAAAACGAGAGCTTTCCTAGGATTTACATTATGTGGAGTCACCTCATAGTCTGGTGGCATCCTGTGGTGCAGCATACGTAAGTCAGGTGCGTGGCTTACCAGTGCTTCAATTCGACGCATACTATATCTCATGATTGAGAAGTCGGCTGGAGCCTAAGTCTAGCCTATTTATGGATTCAGAAACACATATTCTAGGTATCTAGATCTACACGATACCTAGGTTCACTGTGCCCCCATTTCTGACACAACATCGACTCTTACACACCCAACAGCTTCAAGAGCAGGGTTCAGTAACATGCGGTTTGTTATTTGTGCTCTTCGAAGTTCTGCCCGGGGGAGAATAGCCGAGTCGCTGATCGGACCCTTGAGAAGGTGCAGAGTCGGGCGTGACCGAAGCAAACCCACCACGACAGATTCTCACTCATTGAGATCACCGGTCAATTGTGGGATTTATTTGAATGTCTAAATGGTGAAACCTGACTATCCTATTTCTTGGGCATGCGGCGGGAGCTATCCCCTGTTCATCGGGTGTTGATGACGTCCAGTATAATTAGTGAAGAACACAGTTGGATATTATCCGTCCTTCGAAAAAAGCAGAACCGTTTTCGAGTCATTCATTATCCTTTGGCACGTTTTATGAGATGTTCTATTGAGTATACAAGGTGCCAGTACATACAAGAACCCCTTACAGCAGAGTAGGTACTCCTACTCTTCCACCA
Organism: Xylaria sp. BCC 1067; assembly: GCA_005188305.1. Taxonomy (NCBI): domain Eukaryota; kingdom Fungi; phylum Ascomycota; class Sordariomycetes; order Xylariales; family Xylariaceae; genus Xylaria; species Xylaria sp. BCC 1067. Next base: position 3,398,965 of record SSCS01000001.1, read on the forward strand.
CATATCAAAGTACGTATAGGCGAACTAGGAAGCGTGCAGAATATAGTGTAGTCTAAGGCAATCATTTGATCCAGACTCCAGCCCTTAATAGTGGTGTAGGTACGTAGTCTTCTTGTTTGCAATCGTCGATCATGATGTGCATACAGTACTGCCGACGACCAACCCACTTCGGACGGCCAAGAACATTACCGTAGGTATTGGTAAATGAGCGGATCCACCTACACTACCTAAGTAAGTATCTTAGCAGTACCTAGTCTAGGACGAGTCGGTGTTAGGTTATAGGCTAGTTCACTGTTCACACGTGTGAAGGTGAATGCCTCATTGCAGGTTAGGTAAGTTAAGTACTTGGTATACAACCTTGACTGCAGCATAGTAGACACATCAGGCGGCACGACTTCTAGGTTACATAGGTAACACCCAATCCACGATATTTCCAGTCTCAAGTTGACAAGCTGGTGAGGCGAGCGAGGTGTTTCGCGTAAGACAAGTTCACGTGGGGTGACGGAAAAATGGCATGTGTTATCGCAGCTAGGTGCCCAAAATCGTGCCCACCTGGCAAATACGAGATCTGGACGTCTCGTATACGGCTGCATGCAATTATCCTCCGGGGCCGAGTATTACTACGCCGCCAGCGGGCGTTCCTGCATGACGCTGGGCATATCGTGCCCTGATAGAGCAGCGCAAGCAGCGCCCGCGCGCAGTACAACGCCTACGCTCTGTGCCACTCTGCTGAGACGGAAAAAGGGAGCAGCGTTGCGAGCCTTGGACCCTGCGGTTTGCAACCTGGCAAGACACGCAATCAGAACGCAATGCGTTCTTTTATACAGAGACGCGCACAGGGAGGCCCTGGTAACGGTCGCACCACATTGATGAAAAGGGCAAGGCCGTGGCATCTGATTGGACGGCTGCACCCAGCGTGCAGTGGCACGGGACGACAGTAAACTTTGGATGGCAAGCGAAATGAGCCCAAGGATAGTGATCGTGGACTGGAGTGCCAATTGCAACCACGCCAGGCCTGTTTGAACACTGGCCTCAGATGCTAGTGCGCGACGGTGCAAGTAAGTAGCGTGGTGACTATCCCTAGCGCGGGCAAGCGCGGGCATGGCAGACTCTGGAGCTACCGTCTTGGAGCCACTGTCTTCCTCTGTCTACCACCGTCAGGTAGGGAGGTAGCGGCGGAATACCTAGGTAGGTCGCTACGTACTGTCTAAGTAAGTACACTATAGCACTTACAGCAGGGTTTGAGCCGGGTCAGTGCCCAGGTCCCAGGTCCCGCCCCGACCTGGGACTTGGTCACGACCGTGTCCCACTGTACGAAGGGGCCAAAAGGCGTTCGCTCATTTTAAAATTGGTGCTAGATCGGGACGCATGTATTATTATAGACACCGTCCCTTCAACCCAAGCGGCATCCCTTTGCTCTCCTCCTTCTCCCTTTCTAGCGCAGCCCGTCTGACCTCGAGGTGTGGATGTCCGGTACTCGACCCCCGCCGCCGACAACAACGATGAAGAGCAGCAGAGACGACGCGCCAGCGAACAAAGCGACAAGACGAGAATAGAGAAGGGTGCATGCGGTGCTGAGAATGGAAGCCCCCGCACGATCGGCAACCTAGCGCACCCGTTATACCCAAATTGCCAGCGAGTCAGCACGTCTGCCCAGTTTTCCGAACATCTCTATCGAGAGACACCTCGTATTCCCCTCTTACACCGCCACGCCGCGCAGCGCGATGACCGATCAGGTTGCCGGGTCTTCACTCCCTCAGACCCGGGACTTCGATCACCAGCAGCACCACCAACAGGAACAACAGCAGCAACAACGGCGGCACACCCACCTTCATTTTCGCGACGAACAATCTTCGCACCACCGCAGCCACCAGCATCTTCACCACGCTCGTTCTCAGAGAAACCGGAGACTTCACGATCGCGACGTACCGGATGATAATGAGGATATCATATCAGATATTGCTTCGGACATCGTCGTCGTTGTCCAGACCATCTCTGTTCTCCAAGTAACCGATTTCGCCGGTTCGACTATTATCAGGACCCTCCCACACGATTACCCTACTCCACCTGCCGTCACCGGTAGTCAACCAGTGTCGACTATCGCCGGCGACACTGAGAAGCCCTCACCCACAGACCTCCAATACGCCACTTCCATCGGTGGTGGCAGCAGTAGTAGCAGTAGATCCAGCGGCAGTTCTGGCGACGACGGAAATGGTGTTGTCAACCCGTCGTCATCCTCTTCGTCAAGCATAGAAGACCCGACTGTAATACCCTCGGGATCTTCTATGCCTACCTCGTTTCCCACGTTATCTTATGCGCCTATTACGTCCACTCCTTTGTCTGCAACCCCCGTCTTTCCTTCGTTTAGTGGCCTATCTAATTCTAGTCAGTATAACCGACGTACTTCAATGTGTTCTGCTCTAATAACTTTGTAGCTCTCCCTCCTTTAGCTCATAGCAATTCGAGTGCTTCTGGCAACTCGAGTGTCTCCTTGCATTCGTTCACAAGCGAAGGTAATTTTTCAATTCTGGGCAGCGCAACTGGCACGCGCTCAGGAACATCACGTCCCTCATCGTCTGTTACGCATTCTGTTTTCGGGACGTCGACGTCCCAATCTCCTAGTGTAACCTACACGTACTTCACTAGCACTGCCAAGCCCGACGCTACCCCAGCCAACGGCGGTACTGAAATAGGCACGCCTGCCGACATCACTTACGGCGATGGTCCTGCCTCGACCTCCGGCTCCGGGACGGACTCGGGGAATACTGCATCAGCGGCGACCATTGCTGGGAGTGTGGTGGGGGCGATCTCTGGGCTTACGATCATCTTGCTCCTCGCTGCGGCTGTTTTTAGATGGAAGAAGCGCCAATCCAGCATGAAGCTGATACATGAGTCTGGAAATGACAGAGGGTACGGCGCCATGATAACTGGAGGAAGCGGAGGTCCTTCTAGTGGGGGTGGTGGTATGTCGGAGGAGCGGCGGCCGATACCGTTCGCTATTCCTGCAGCGCTAGCCAACCTGACAGCTCGTAGTCGCTTTTCGAGGAGTACAGTGTCATCCGATGGGGCAGAAAGAGGGTTCACGAAGGTTGCTGGCCGGAAATTACCTCCGGTCTTGCAATTCGGTGGTGACGGCTACACAGATCCGAGAGCAACTATGATGAGTGACCAATCGATCGACTACCGAGCCTCGCAGAGTTTCTTCGGAGAGGCGCCTTTATCAAGGTTAGCTGTCGGTGCTCCGATGTTACAGGAGACTAGTATCCCGGTCTTCCATGCTAGTCCCGCTCGGACGGCGGTTGCGACTCCGGGTCCATTCAGCGATCCGTTCTCTGACGACAACATCTTAGAGTCTCCGACGCTGCCTCAGGATCCGGTGGGACGTTCTCATTTACCTCAGGACAAATCGACACAACCTAATGGGCCCTTCTCTCGGTTTACCGAGAATCTTTGAGACCATCATCTCCATTGGGCACTGCCTGCATGCTTACGATGCCTATATGTAAGCTCCAGTCGACGCTTCTATTTGGAAAGTTTGGTCGTGAATAGACGGAGATTAGAGTGCACGTTTTACACTCTAGATCTGGCTTGAAGTATCGATTCTCTTGTATATAATCAAATCAAACCTTCGAACGGACATAGCACCAAAGATCAACCAGGCGAAGTAGCATGGTCTACAGACCTTATAATCTATTCAAGCCTTGCTTTGGTCATCAGCTGTCTTGACTGGCAAACCTTGCGTTGATATTTCGTGGGTGATTCTTTTCATCGTACCTCAATGTTGATGGCGGGCATGTTATATGAAAGCGACCCGAGTCAAGGGGGCCATAGCGGACATGAAAGCGGTTCCATCGGGATGAGTCACCGTAGACGTGGTATTAAATGTGCGGGCAGTTTTGCCGGCTTAAATGGGTGCCATTATTCGCTCGCGGTACTATAGAGGGTCGTGCCACGATAGGGCGCTGGGCAAAAGCGGTATCATGAGACGGTTGTGAAACTTAAGGATAGCCCCCAACTCTGTGCCGGCTTGGTTTTGCGTGACAAATCCTTGCGGCGCAACAGCAGGCTGACGATGACGCATTCGCCAGGCATCCCACGCTAAGTATCGATTCAGTGCTCAAAGTGAGGCCGCTCGCAGTACTGTGAATGCTGGGCATCAAAGGGCTTTGCCTAAGCGTCCCCCCGCAACGGTCGCCGCGATACCTGAAACACGGAAGCCTGGTCGTCGAATCGGCGCTTCATGTGGACATGGGAGTGCCGGATCACTACTATCTCCCGGATGGACGCATAGTCGATACTAGTTCCAATTTACAAGATGCGTGGCGGGACTCCGGCAATCCGCCCACCACCAACCAATGCAAAGACTACCTAGGTAGATATCCGCATGTCCGTGTCTTGGTAATTGTCCGCTATCTCCACGTATGGCCATGGTCATGTAAGTCGCGTCAAAATGGCTGCGAAGGCTGAGCAAAGCCGACCCTTAGCATCACGATAAAGTACAGAAAATCCCAAACGCCGCCAAACGCCGCCAACGTGCGTGCATTGCCTCTTTGGGGTTGTAGTCAAGTCACTAGCAAGTGAAGTATTCCAAGCATGAGGATCGCTCGTGCATTTTATCGCATGCATACATTGTCCTCGAGACTTCGTCCGAGAAGGAATGGCACCACCACATTGAATTAGCGAGGAATTGCCCCGGGACTTCGAAGCATGACGATCAAGTGGGCGATCCTTCATCTGTCATCGCGACACTGCAATGCTTTGCAAGGTTACTAGCCAATCCACCGCCGCTCCACAAATCACCAAGTTCATTGGCCGGCGACGTTGAATACGCTACCACATACCTACTTACTTAGCAAAAGATGGCTGGTAGTCTACAGTAGAGGGCGGCCGACTGATGAGGGAGGGGTCCCTGGGACATCGTCACTCTTCCCACAGTAACACACCACATCCGCGTATACTTCGACGTATCACTGGTCCTGGTGTACGTACCCATACCCTCCCTGTCCTGCGCTAAAACAGGCGGAGAACAGAATGTTAGTCACAGGTGTCTCGCACGGATTATTATATATAGGCGGGTTGTCAGTGCCTTGTGGGTGTGCGTTGTATATATAGATAATGGCTTAGACTATAGGCGGCCGCTCGTGTTTCTAGGGACAGGCACACAATAAGTAGGTTGAGTGTATTTGATGCTTAAGGTAAGGAGATTGGTAAACCGTATGATATAGCACTTTGTTTGTTAGTGGGTGCGCCTAGCTAATCGACTATATCAAGCGTGACAAAACTCACGATAAGCCCGCTGATGCCGGCCATCCGTGCTTCAAGGAAGTTTTGTTAAACCGTAGACTAGACCTGCATCATTCATTATAAGGGTGAAATGCGAGGGTGATTTGCCCAGTCCGTGCATGTCAGCGTATCATTGTCTGGATAAGGAGTTTCGAAGTCTACATACCACCTAGGCAGGTACCTAATGCACACTATTTCAGATGGTGGTTTCTGGAGTTAGGTGCCCAGTCTACCTAGGGTATCACCACTGAGAATCGGGGAATATCCGTCCGCAGGGGCTCCTTTTAGTGACCCCTTCCCCCGGACCCCTCCTCTATCAAGTATATGTACCTACCTACTGTACTTAGACAATAGTGTACTGTCAGCACGACATCAGAATGAACTTGCTACTTACTTAAGTACCTAGGTATCCGAACTGTAAACTTGAATACCTACAGCTTCGTGACAAAGCCCTACGGGTGGTAGAGGTATGAATAAGGCCATGCCGGAAATAAGTCATGGCTGTGGCTCTCCTCTTGTGAATAAGGTAGTCCATTGATACCACACAAACACGCATGATCTTTTAATAGTTGCCAAGTGCAGTGCCCAATCCGAGTACGAGCGCGCAAAGACCAGACCTACTCGGCGTCTAACTCGCTGGCTCAGCCCCCCTTCGCCTATCGCACCGAACGAATAGGGGCCCTGCTTCACGTCGCGACCAGCCCACGTCCGATTTCTAATCCGGATCAGGAACCTCTTCTCTCCAGTACAGGCATACAGTATATGTACGTAGGTTACGACAGGCCCCGCTATGCGTCGATACCGTAGGTACCTGCTACTGCCGAGGCGTGCTGCGACCCCTAGTGTGCGCTTGGTACACATGCACATGCGGGATCTAAAGATATCATCAACAGAAAAAGGTAGAGAGACCCAGCGGGCTCCCGGTGCACTTGTCGCAGCTTAAAGCCGAATCCCACGTGTGCCCGCCTGGCTTAGTGTCTTTCTCGTCTTTAACTTGCTACAGGGGAATGAAATGAATTTCTTGGTCCATCCTCTCTGGAGTATTGCTACCTATCGAGCTTTTAGCTCTTGCTTCTCGCCCACATACGCGCTACTGTAATTAACCACGGAACCCCTCGCATGTGTAATAATCGTTTGCTTCCTTCGCCTCACTTGACTTGACTTGACTTTCCTTTACCTTGTCCGCCTTCCTTCCCACGACGGCGACGACGTTTGAATAATCCCCGCCATTGTTTGTCTCGACAAAGAACGACATTCCGTGCATGCTACTACTAGGGCCCGCACCTCGAACCCAGTCATTGGTTACCTAAACAATATCGCCTACAACGCCAACGACGGCTACGACGGCCACGACTACCTCGGATAGAGACGAGTGTTCTCCCCATCATGGAACATCTTAGGGTCGATCCGGGCGGCTTCCAGATCCCGGGTATGCATCCTCCGCCGTTGATGAACCAGCCGCCATCGATCTTCGGAGCCTATAGTCACGATGGCCTCCCCGTACTGCCCCCGGAGCTCGCGGCTCAGATGGGGTTCGACCACTCGGCACTACTGGACGATGTGAACGAGGCGAAGAGGAGGAGAATCGCACGGGTGAGCCTCGACCCTTCACAGGCAGCGCTGCGGGATGGGTAGTGTTCGGGAGTCTGGGTTGCGCTAAGCGACTAACAACATGGTAAAAATATAGGCGTGCGACATGTGCCGCAAGAAAAAGATCAAATGCGATGGGAAACTACCGTCGTGCACTCATTGTATCAACTATAAAACGGATTGCGTCTTCACGCAGGTCGAGAAGAAGCGAAGTCCTCCAAAAGGGTAAAGTGCTACCATAGCCCAAGCATATCTTGCCGTGATATGACCTCGCGCTAACAGGGACAATATAGCGCGAAGTACATAGAAGGCCTTGAGAACCGCCTTGGGCGTATGGAAAGTTTGCTTAGGTTATCTGGTAAGTCTCGCTCACAAATAATACAGTTTCTACGCCATAAGATACTGGATTCGAGCTGACAAACCCATCTAGGCCTTTTGGGAGAAGACGACGAAGCGACAGATCTTGCGACTCTGGAGAAACGCCTCGCCGAGAAACGCCAGCAATCAAAAGAAGGATCCCTTGCGTCACAGGCGTCGCAATCTAACCCAACTTCACCATCACAGGCTGCATCCGGCGCTGATGGCTTGGACTCATCGCCCCAGAGCGCGTTAACATCGCCGGAGCCAACTAGGGAGAGAGATTTCAGGAGAGACGATTCGCCGCCTTCCGAGTCCAAGAACGAGGAAGTGGAGGCGCTGTCAGAAATGATGTGTTCATTGGTGACAAATCAGTCAGGCGAGACAAGATATATCGGTAAGTTCAGGCTCAACACCTTGACAAACGCGGCCGGTTGACGTGGAACAGGATCGTCCTCAGGTTTCTCTATCTTCTCACCAAAAGGTATTCAGTGGGTGAATGAGAGAACAGGCGACTCATCGTTTCAAAGAATGATTTCGGATGTTTCGCTTGACGACCATAAATGGACCCAATGGAAACCAGAAGTCTTCTCGGACCTTTTCCATCGTCCTGTCTTCCGGCCGTTACCACCTAAGCCCGAAGCCTTGTCCTTACTGAAAGACTATTTTGAAAACTTTAACTGCATCTTCCCGCTATTTCATCAACCCACTTTCATGCACCTAGTTGAAAGACAGTATTCGTCCAATCCGTATGAGGGCTCGGGCTGGTGGGCAAGCTTGAACTGCGTTTTTGCCATCGCCCATCGCCTTCGAGTGATGAGCAACCTTGTGCCGCAAGAAGAGGATGAGAAAGCCTGGGCATATATAAAAAACGCGATGGGGGTTTTCAGCGAGTTGACTATGCGCAACACCGATCTTCTAAGCGTACAAGCTTTACTGGGTATTGGTTTATTCATGCAAGGAACGCCGAATCCCCAGCCATTGTTTTTGCTCGTCGCGGCTGCCATTAGGTCGTCACATAGTATTGGTCTTCACAAACGCGGCACCGGCTTCAACCTAAACCCTATCGAGATTGAACAGAGGAAGCGGGTATTCTGGATCGCATACATGCTGGACAAAGACTTGTGTCTTCGGTCAGGTCGACCACCTGCGCAAGACGACGATGACATGAACGTTGACCTACCAGACGCTGACCCTGCCGATCACATAGGCAATATTCCCCTGGCTAACGGCAAGGGCAAGATGAATCTCTTCCGTGTCATGTGCGAATTAGCAGTGATTGAGAGCAGGATTTACAAGAGGCTGTACTCGACAAAAGCAACAAAGCTGTCAGACGGCGAACTGCTGCAGACAATCGGCGAACTCGACAAGGAACTCGAGACCTGGAAGGATAGTATTGATATTGACTACCGCCCAGAGCACGAGATCAAAGCATCTCACACGCCGTTAGTATTGCATATTGCTATGCTCCATTTTGCATACTACAACGCCCTAACTACGATTCACCGCATGTGCATACACCATGGTTTCTGGACAAGTCGGCTAGCAAACTACGCCATCCAGGGCCTAAATGCTAGGCCCTTGAATCCAAGAGTGTTCTCTTCAGCAGCACTTTGTGCATCTGCTGCCAGAGCCACCATCTCACTGCTTAAGTACATCCCTCAAGGTGACTTCTCGTGTGTCTGGTATGTATATCCCCAAGTCCTGGATTTTTGGCGACAGAGGCTCACAGTTATAGGATGGCTTTGTATTTCCCCGTTTCAGCGTTGGTAACACTCTTTGGAAACATTTTACAAAACCCGAATGATCCACGTGCACGTTCGGACACACGACTCATGAACCTAGTCGTGACTTTCCTCTCGACGCTAGGTCAAGAGGCAGAGACCGGAGGTGTTCACCGCACTCTAGGCGTTTGCTCAGAGTTTGAGCGTATTGCTAGAGTAGTGATAGACAAGGCTGAAAAGGAAGCAGCTTCACGGAAAAAGCGGAAACCAGCCGACTTACACAGGCAGTCCAAAGACCACACCAATACCACTACGCCTCGACCCTCTTCATCTGCCGCAACGCCGACAGCCAACACGTATGGTAGCAACGGTAATGGCAACCCAATTGTAGCGCAACTGTCGCCGAAATTCAACGGCGAGCAGAATCGGCAGAATAACATGAGCGCCGCTACAACGCCAAATAGCACTTCCCAAATCAACGGACACACCAACGGGTACAGCCCGATGAACACGGCTGTCTCGTCGAATGGTTCGGCGCCGCGCGGTAGCGTGGACGGCTGGCCATCGGAACAGTTTGACACAAATGACCTGGGTTTCGCGGAACTGACGGGATTCGGACAGCCGATGGCATCGCCGTCCGCAATGCTAGGCGCCATGGGTATGAACGGAGTTGAACCAGGAGTAGTGGGAGGAAGTAATGGTGCGACTGGATACCAGCCGACACTGCCACAGGACCTCTGGCCGTTGCCTATGACGCTCGACTGGGACTGGGCTGAGTTCACGGGCGGGCCGTATCCTGGATTTGAAAATGGGAGTACGGTGCAAAATCAGGTATAAGGTAGATGCGAAGGGTGGTATTGCCTCGAGGGAAGGGTAGAAAGAGGATTATGGTACATGAAGGGGATGAGGAACCGGGAACTGGGAACAGCTCGCATTCGCAGCGAAACCTACGACGACATGAACGAGAATGTGGATTCTGACATTACGGCCTATACTCTCCCTTCATTTTTTTTCTTGGAATTCCAGCTTGGAAAAGCTATGCATTTTGCGCTGCGGAGTATGGGGTCACCGATGGGAGGTCATTTTAGCGTGTGTTTTTTTTTTTTTTTGTAACCGTTGTGCGTTGCGAAAGCGAAAGGGTCTGATATGAATATGTGGTACGGGATAGGATTGCTGGGAGTTGAAAATCTGAATTTCATCTCATAATTATGTTTATTCCGGCATATGAATTGTAACTAAAGCAGTGTGAAGCAGAGGCACGGCTATCATGGAGTATACCTAGGTAGTTATAGGTAATTTACATTGCCCAGCACATTGTGCTGAACTGTGCACGTCAGGTGTTTCTTGTTAGTGATGTGTGTCTTGAAGAAAAGATTTGACGACTCGGGAGTTGTCTGGGTTTGTCAGGAATTCGGAGAATCTCTAGTATTTTTTATTTTTTATTTATTTTTAATTTTTTTTCTAATTTTTTTTTTTCTTCTTTTACTTAGTCTAGAGCATATCCAGCATTCCCTTGTGTGGGATATCTAGTATCTAGTCCAGGTCAAACGGAGAGCGGAGCCAAACGGCTTATATCCGATGAACCCGGAACATGATGCCGTAATCGAGCAGGTGCCTTCAGAGGACCAGAGCTAGACTACTCTGGGACTAGCGACACAGAGGAAAGCTTTCTAATAATCACCACCTTCTTCCAGCTCGTTGAGGCGAAACCGAGCGTACCATATCCACCAGCACTTCGCAACTCGGTCAGCGCTTCTTGGTTGTCGGAAGCTGTACTGACCAGCCCAACATAGAACGGCCGGATAGTCGGCAGGCTGTTGATCGTTGCGCACATGAGATAGCATACCCCCAATTGACTCACAGTCACACTCACAGTCACACTCACAGTCTCGCGACCTCCCAACAACTTCCGCCACCTCCAGCCTGGTCCACCAGTTCTACAATCGTCCGCCATGTCAGCCATATTGCGACGGCCGGCTGGCTTTGCGCAGGTCGCCAGCCGCTCCCTCAGCGCCTCGGCGCGCACGAGCCTACGAACACCACGTCTCCTGCGTACCACTCCAGCCGCGTGGTCCGCCCAGTCTCGATACTACTCGGATTCCAAGAAGCCTTCCCAGCCTGATTCCACACCTAAGGACGGCACGCCAACACACGATTCTTCCGATAAACCTCGGGCTCAGAGCACGCGCTCTCCAGGGCCTACCGATGGGGAGGCGCACGATGACAGACTCCCATTACCCGAGGGCTGGGTCCATCTGACCGAAAAGCAGATTCAACTCATCCAAGATCTCGCCGCTTCCGGGCCAATAAGAATACCCGAGAAAGACAGGCAGGCATTACAAAAGCTCCGGCAAACCGGAGTGCCGCGGGCCCTGCTAGAAATAGGTGAGAAAAAGGCGGCTGGGGAGACCTTAGGAATCACCGACTTCGCAAAAGCACTCAAGTCCCTCAATGCCTTGGCCTGGTGCCTGGCTGAAGTGGAGGCACGTGAAAATAATGGGAAGACACAGTCGTCTCAGCCCTCTCAAAGCTATCAAGAGTCCTCGTCCGAGTCTTCTGGCCAAAAGCCTGGGGACGGGAAGAACCAAAAAAAGGAGCTACCACGCGACGATGAATCACAACCCAAGCGCTCCCAGTCTGGGAATAGCTTCAAATCAAATCCTCGGCCTGATTGGAATAATGGAAATAACCCATTGAAAGGCAATGATTGGCTGACAACCGTCATCGCCACGGGTGTTGCTTATTACCTTTACAGCTCTATGTTAGGAGAGACGGGGAGGGAGATTACCTGGCAAGAACTAAAGAAGAACTTCCTTGATAAAGGCCTGGTTGAGAAGATGGTTGTTGTTGGTCACAAAGTTGTCGTGGAACTCAACCGAGAAGCCACGCAGTCTATGTATCCCGACTCTGCTGCTACGCGTCCCGGCTTTAACTACTACTTTTCTATCGCCTCGGTTGATGCTTTCGAGAGGCGACTGGAAGATGCGCAAAATGAGCTCGGCATCCCCAGCAGCGATAGAATCCCTGTGAGCTACGCTGGAGAGAGCAATCTGTTGAACCTCGTCTTGGCTTTCGGTCCTACACTCGTACTTGTTGGTTTACTCGTATATGCTAGCCGTCGTGCACCCGGGGCTGGTGGCTCCAGTGGTCTCTTCGGTTTTAGCAAGAGCAAGGCTAAGCGTTTCAGCCATGAAGCGGCCATCAAGGTGAAATTTTCTGATGTTGCTGGCATGGACGAGGCGAAGCAGGAGATCATGGAGTTTGTCAGCTTCTTGAAGAAGCCAGAAAGATTCCAGAGGTTAGGAGCCAAGATCCCTCGCGGCGCTATTCTCGCAGGTCCACCCGGTACAGGTAAGACACTGCTCGCGAAGGCCACTGCCGGCGAGTCTGGCGTGCCCTTCTTCAGTGTCAGTGGTTCCGAATTCGTGGAGATGTTCGTCGGTGTAGGTGCCTCACGAGTGCGTGATCTGTTCGCCACCGCGCGGAAGAACACACCATGCATCATTTTTATCGATGAAATCGACGCCATTGGCAGATCACGTGCTGAAGGCCAGCGATTTGGTGGCAATGATGAGCGAGAGGCTACCCTAAACCAGATTCTTACGGAGATGGATGGTTTCAATACGAGCGAGCAGATTGTTGTCCTTGCTGGCACCAACAGAGTAGATATCCTCGATAAGGCTTTGATGCGACCTGGTCGTTTTGATCGACACATCAATATCGATGCGCCAACCATGGCAGGTCGCCAGGATATCTTCAAGGTATATCTGAAGAAGATTGTGACTAACGAGGACATCGAATACTTGAGTGGTCGACTCGCTTCTCTAACCCCTGGTTTTGCTGGTGCTGACATCGCCAACTGCGTCAACGAAGCCGCACTAATTGGTGAGTGCTGATATAGGAGCTCAGAGCAACATTGACCAAGGCTAATCAAGCATAGCTGCACGGACCAACGCTCCTGCCATTAACCTACAGCACTTTGAACAAGCTATAGAGCGAGTGATTGGTGGTCTTGAGCGTAAATCTCTGGTTCTTGATCCTGTCGAAAAGAGAACAGTTGCCTATCATGAAGCTGGGCACGCTATTTGCGGCTGGTACTTCCGTTATGCGGATCCTTTGCTGAAGGTATCTATCATTCCTCGTGGTAAGGGCTTGGGATACGCTCAGTATTTACCTGGTGATGCCTATCTCATGAGTTATAATCAACTGATGGACCGTATGGCTATGACACTGGGCGGCCGCATCTCAGAAGAACTTCACTTCCCTACTGTCACAACAGGTGCTAGCGACGATTTCTCCAAGGTAACGAAGACGGCGACTTCCATGGTAACGCGGTGGGGTATGTCGGAAAAAGTCGGCCCTCTCTATTTCTCAAACGACGAAAACAGAGTCCACAAACCCTTCTCAGAGACCACAGGCCAAACTATTGATGCTGAAGTGAAGCGCATCGTGGAGGCGGCTTACAAGCAGTGCAAGGACCTGCTCATCGAGAAGAAGAAGGAGGTCGGCATCATTGCGGAGGAGTTGTTGAGGAAGGAGGTTCTTGTCCGCGACGACATGGTTCGCCTGCTTGGCCCACGCCCTTTCGATGACCGAGACGATTTCGCGAAGTACTTTGGCGCGGAGGCCAAGACGCCCCCAACAAACCCAACAGACCCAACGGAGCCGCCGTCTTCTCCGCATCTTCCGGACGCTCCCGAACCACCGTCACCTAGTCCGGCCGCATTTCAACAACTCAAGGACAAGGATATAAGGTGATGGCGGTGATTGTACTACATAAAGGGCACACCCCACTGTATATAAGGAACCATGATTTAGGCGTACGCAGGGCATCACACGAAACTTCTTGGCTTTGGCTCGACCGGGCTCGGGCGGACAGGTGACCAGCAAGCTCGCGAGAGCTCTTCACACTGTTCTTCAGCGCCGTATGCGACCGAAATGATGGGTCGCAAAGCTCTCAACTCTACTGAAGGTTACACACACATAACTCCTTTGTATATTTACTTGTGTTACATTACTTTGTCGAAAGATGCTGTATCGAGATGAGGGTGGAGCAATCATCAGAGGAAAAGGGACAAGACGATCGGGTAGCATAGCAAGACCATGTAGCGACTTGTGTACCAGTATACTAGACTAAAATTAGACGGTCCACGGGACATGTAGGTAGTCTATAAAGTGTGCGCCGTTTTAGCCAGAGACCAGCAAGCGTAGCAGCATTCATTGGCATCGGGTGCCGGATATACCGTATACTGTACTGACGCCAGCCTACGCGGTGGGCGGTCGTCAGACATCAGAGAAATTCTGCCCAGGATCATTTCTGTTCTCTGACTCGGGCTTAGCGCCCAATGGGACTAAGCAGACACCTGCAGGGATTTGCCCCCAGACCCTCGCTCGTTGACTGCCTCAGGGCTTCTGACATAACCGAGATCAGTTCTTTAGCTCCGTTAGGTCAATGCCGAACGTTGTGTAACTTGCATGGCTACTTTAAAGGGAGAAGGGCCAGTTCGGTAGCTTAGCGAGTTTCGACAGAGTCGGTCCGCTGTGTTGGTGGACGTCGTTGAAGTCTGGAGTTGCAGCGTCACATTCTACTCTATTTTTTCTCGATCGCTTTACGCATACAGTACATACCGCCTCATTCTTGGCTCTTTCCCGCGATCATTTATATACGATATCTCGGCAAGCGCGTCGAGTTCTGCGCATACTTAAGTAGGCCGGCCTCTATGTATGTATGCGTATACTAAATGTGCCAGGCCAGAGTGACATGCCGTCACCCTCCTCTGTTCCTCTCACCCACGCCCGCCCTTCCGATTTCTGATAGCTCACGAAGTATTTCTGCACAATACAATACGTAATCTGTCTATGCTGACCCTATCACCTCCCACGCCCTCAACTCATGCCATCCTTGTGGGGTACCGTTATACCGGTGCGGCGAACTCCACATTCGATCTCGCCAAGCTAGACGTGAATACCGTGCCGCTTACTTACTTCGTGCTGCGGTGGCTTGTAGACTAACCTTAGACTAGTTTAGACTATCCTGCAAGAAGGTGAGTTTTTTACCCTCTGCAGCTCTAGTGACAGGTAGCCGTCGACCGAGGTCGCGAGTTTAAATACCGTATGCATCAACCCAACAGGTCTCGCGCTAGCCTTGCCTCCAATATAACAACAGATGCAGCAGTGTGTTTGCCTCGATGACATAAGGTAATCTCTACGGGCCTGCCAGTCTATTCGTCAGTATTGGTTGACGGTTCGGGGTACAATAGCCCCCGAGGAGTAGAGAGCGTGTGTCCAGTAGACATGTCGTCCTCATGTTGAAGTCATCTCTTTCACTAGCTTTGTCTTAGTTGTCGTTTTGTATCTACCTAATATACCAGGCCACAACTCTTCTATAACCTCAACCAACCCCCAAACCAAAACAATATCCTTCTAGTTAGCCGGAAACACCCCTCAATAAGCTGGGTAATCGGCGAGGTCCCACAGGTCTCCAAGTATAACCTAGCCTTTGGTCATTCCCAGCACCATCGTCAAAGCATGGCCGCCACCACTACGGCCAAGGACCCCAGGCCCGGTTCTGCCCCTATTTCAAGGTCCCGCACCAGCGCAACGGACCGTCACAGCACGACGAGCTCCAAGAGAAGACGGTCGGCTGCGAGATGGTGGAAGATCCATCTCTTTCGTGGCATGGTTAACGATGTTCGCCGCCGCTTGCCTTACTACTGGAGCGATTGGGTTGATGCCTGGGACTACCGTGTTGTTCCCGCAACGGTGTATATGTATTTTGCCAAGTATGTCATGTTAATTATTTCTTGTTGGTCTGTTCGCTAAATGGTTCTGTTTTTCTCTTTCTCTGCTGTATTGGGTGTCGATGTATCCCGTACCTAGGTTCAAGAAGACCGGGCGACCGAACAGTGTGTTATGGCTTGGTTCCAGTGCTTAACGAAAACCGGCAGCTAACTTGAATCATAGTATCTTGCCCGCTTTGGCCTTCAGTTTGGATATGTTCACCAAAACAAACATGGAATATGGCGTCAATGAGGTATTGCTAGCATCCGTGCTCGGCGCCGTGGTCTTCTCGATTATTGCCTGCCAACCCCTTGTTATCGTGGGCGTCACGGGTCCCATCACCGTGTTCAACTAGTATGAATCCCCGTGACAATTTCTTTCCCCCTTGGCAATTTACTAACCAAAAACCCTAGTACCGTCTACGACATTATCACACCCTTAGGGACGAACTATCTAGCCTTCATGTGTTGGATCGGGCTGTGGGCCGTAGCCTTGCACTGGATCCTCGCCATCACTAACTCGTGCAACTGGCTTAAATACGTGACGCGGTTTCCCTGTGACACTTTCGGGTTCTACGTCGCCTTCATCTACCTGCAGAAGGGAATCCAGGTGTTGGAACGCTTCGGCTACGGCGCGCCCTTTTACCTCTCCTTGTCGGTAGCCCTGCTCGTCTTCGCGATCGCATACATCTGTGGCGAGCTGGGCAAGGCGGCCCTGTTCCGGCACCCTGTGCGCGTCTTCCTCAAGGACTACGGCACCCCGCTTACTGTCATCTTTTTCACTGGGTTCGTGCACCTCGGCCGCATGAGGTCCGTCGAACTCGAGAAGCTGCCGACGAGTCGCCCTTTTTTCCCTACGGCGGATCGCCCCTGGCTTGTAGAGCTCTGGGACGTCAGTGTTGGCGAGGTGTTCCTCGCACTCCCGTTTGCGATCCTGCTAACCATTTTGTTTTGGTTCGATCATAACGGTATGTCGTGGCACCCGGCCGAGCCATTCGGCCTCGAGCAATGCGCTGTGACTTCAGAGCCCCCTCAGAAAGAACTGACAGGACACAGTTTCATCCCTCATTGCGCAGGGCACGGAATTCCCTCTCCGTAAGCCGGCGGGCTTCCACTGGGACATATTCCTTCTAGGTCTGACGACGGGCGTGGCTGGGATCCTAGGCCTGCCGTTCCCCAACGGCTTGATCCCGCAAGCGCCATTCCACACGGAATCCCTTTGCGTGACGAAGGTCGAAGTCGACGCGGACGAGAGCAACCCAGAAGCCAAGGGCCACTACACGTACAAGCGCACACACGTCGTGGAGCAGCGGGTGTCGAACTTAGCACAAGGCCTGCTAACGCTCGGCACAGCAACAGGGCCGCTGCTCGTCGTGCTGCACCTCATCCCGCAGGCGGTGCTGGCGGGCCTGTTCTTCATCATGGGCTACCAGGCGCTTGAGGGGAATGGCATCACGCTCAAGCTTCTATACCTACTACGGGACAAGGCGCTCACGCCCGCGAGCCACCCGCTCAACCGCATCGAGCGCCGCGGCGCCGTCTGGGCCTTCGTGGCCATCGAGCTCGTCGGCTTCGCCGCCACCTTCGCCATCACGCAGACCATCGCGGCCGTCGGCTTCCCCGTGTTCATCTTCGCCCTCATCCCCGTGCGCGCCCTCCTCATGCCCCGCTTCT
Source organism: Xylaria sp. BCC 1067 (assembly GCA_005188305.1). Taxonomy (NCBI): domain Eukaryota; kingdom Fungi; phylum Ascomycota; class Sordariomycetes; order Xylariales; family Xylariaceae; genus Xylaria; species Xylaria sp. BCC 1067. The sequence continues at coordinate 3,416,372 of SSCS01000001.1, forward strand.
TCACGCCCCTCGAGCTCGGCATCCTCGACGCCCCCACCGCCAGCCCCTTCATCATGGAGAATGTCGGCGGCGCGTACGGCGCTGCCGACGAGGAGCCCGAGGACGCGCGGAATGCCGGCAGCATGAGCGCGAGTAGTGGCGTCCTGGCTGGCGGCACGGAGGCCGCGAGGAGCGAGGAGCGGCTCGCTGAAGAGGGGAGGAGGGGCGTTCTCGAGAAAGGCGAGCTTGGCGTCGAGGGCGAAGGGCTGAATCATCGGACTCCGGGCAGTCGGACGTCGGGAGATGAGAGGTAGAGCGAGGAGCGGCGGAGTCGGGTTTTTAGGAAAATGTCTTTTGGACTGGAGTTCTCTTCGGATATATAATGGGCGTCTAGATAATTGGAGTCTTGGTCTACCTATAGATAGGAGCTAAGGACTCTGAGACGTGTTCAAAGTATTTCTAATAATGGATAATAGAGTATCAAAAATAAAAGCATTGGTTGTTGACGCGGGAATGGTCTTAGTTTCGTGGTGATAAAGTGATGATTATGAGAGAGTCATTATCATTCGAGCTAGCTACCTTTACGAAATTTGGCGCGTACAATAGAGTGCCCCTGGATCAGGAAACTGAAGTGGAATAGAAAGGAACATTCCCAGCCCGATCTCAATTATGTTCTTAGACTTTGTGTCTTTGCTGACTCCTCGCATGTGCACCTATGCACTCCGACGAGGTACTGATCGAACTCCTTGGTGACGCTAATTGCCATACGTAGATGGCTATACCCCAGAGGTTCGTCGTGATGAGACGCCAGCTGCCTACCTGTCCTGATCGCGTTTTGCATCTAACGCCCGTTCAGATCCTCTCGTGCCAGAGAGTCCACTTTGGCTCGTAGTTGTTTCGAATTGATCGTATAGCTCCCCGAGGTGTTACTAGTCTTCTCCAACTCATGGATAAAGTGCCACCATATCTCTAGACGGCCTCGCTCGGTTGGTAGGGGATAGTAAAGCGCCAGTTGGACCCGCGATATGAATGCTTCGTCGAAGGCCCCGACTGGTTCAGGAAATATTAGATTAGCGCGTGGGCTGCTCATGCAATACCATAGTGTACCTGTTAGCAGTCAGGATTATGATTCCGCCACAGTATTCCAGCGCACGGATGACTGCAGAGACAAGGACGTTTCTTTGAAAATATGCTTGCGTTATCTGTTCAAGAGAGACGTTACTCTCGTCAAAATAGAACCACTAGTTAAATGGAGGGTCAAAATGAGTGATTTGACTAGCGTGGCCATAATCCGGGGGAGGGAAGGAGAGCAATTTACCAGCTTTCCACATTGTTGCAACGTAGAGTATAAATTCTAGATGCTTTTCTATCCCTCCGGGATTCGTCCCTATATCTGTACAGGTGACTTTGTACAGTGGTTTCTCTGCTACTTCGGCAACACTCTCTGCGGTGAGCGCTTTGCCGGTTCCTGGGGCGCCATGAAGAAGTATTATGAGTCCATTTCCTTTTTCTTCGATAAGGTCAATAGATGTGTCGATAATAGCATGTTCCTTAACCATCGCAGTTATTAAGTCTTTCTTCTCCGGCGCCAAGACTAGCATGTCGAAGGCTTTCTTGTTCCATTTTATGTCGCTGACATGTTCCACCAGCAGGTTTTCTAATACTGAATATTAGTGCGCCTGTGTCCTATCTAAACTGCAGGGTTTATCACGTATGAATAACGCTACCCACTCCATTTTTTATCGTGCAGTCCAAAACCAAGTATCGGCGACAGCAGCATGACAGCAAACTCTTCACTTGAGGGGGCGTCTTGGTTCATGTCTACTTTTTCTACGGCTAAGGGATAGCTCGTACCGCTCCACGAGAGCTATGAATATAATTTGAATAGTGTCTAGTTAACAATTTATGAAAGCTTACCTATAACCCTACGTAGTGGGTGAAGGCCTCCAGTCGCGAATTACCGATGTCCCGAAGCTAGTACCGGGGCATTCACACAATAATAAGTGTGCTGTGAAGGGATAAGGTCCTACTCCTATAGTGCATGGTTAACTGCTTTCCGCCAATATCTGTTGATTCGAAATCAGCGTAAGCAACAACTTTCCCAGTGATGACTAGACGACGAATATTGATGAAAAACTCGCTGGCAATCATGTAGCCAAGATCTAGGGACATTCAATCTAGGGTTTTGCCTAGAACCCTGAGCTGTATTAGCTGTCTTCCGGAAGAATTTAGTGTCCAGTGTTATGAGGATAGGCACTCGTCGTGTTAAAGTACTGATCCTGAGGGCCTCCTTGGGCTCACCCATTTCTTTGCTGCTTTGGAGTTTTTTCACGGCTTGGCGCATCCTGAATGAGCATAGCCTTTGTTCTCCCTACTGGTGCGGCTGCGTTCAATTCATCCATACACCTAGAGGATCTTGAGCCTTGCGGCTCATACAATATCTCAAAGCTCTATACTTACTAAGTTTAGAATTATGTCCCTAAGTCTGTTTTATCGTAGACATCTAATACGTGAAGTCGTACTTGTCTAGATGTTTAAACCCTTCCCCCAATTCGCAACGCAACGTGCAATAGACTCTATCCCTGAAGCGTATTCGTCCGCATACTATGCCATTAAGGTAAGGCCCTCTTTTGATATCTAGCTAGAAATTGTTACTAAGTGCGCGAGCTCAAAATCCCCTTGCTTCACAACGAAATTCCAGTCGCATTCATGTACCTAGTGCCATGCTTTCTTTATTCCTTGTTTTAAATAGCATAAGATGACCCCTCCTACCACAATCCATACCGCTACGAGCCACCTTAGCTATATTTTATATATACTACTCAAACCTATTTTAATAGCTTAAAAAAATAAATAAAAATATTTAATTTATTACTTTAACTTTTATAAAGTTTTCTGCTTTTGTTTAGTTTTTAATTTAAGTTTTTTTAGGCTTATTAAGCTTTTTTAGTATTTTGTAATTTTTGTTTTTATTTTTATATATAATTTTAAACTTTAGCTTTTATTTTGCTTTTTAAATATTAGCTATTTAAACAAATTGCTACTTTAGTAAAGGTTTAACTATTTATTAATAAATATTTGTTTTTTTTATAAGTTTAGTTTATAAAAATTTAACTTTAGCTTATAAAGTTAAAATTTTGCTATATTTACTATTAAATACTTTAGTAGCTTTTTAAAAAAGCAGCTTTTATATAAAGCTATATAAAATAAAACTTTTATAATTTAAATTTTAGTTAGTTATTTAAAAAGCTTAACTTTTAAAAAATATTAAAATAAGCGTTTTAACTACTATTTTTAAAAAATTTAACGTTAAAAGCTTTTTATAAATTTAAGCTATTTATTATAATATTTTTAGCATACTTTTTTTTTTAAAAACAATATATTTTAATAATAACGCTTTTTTTTAATTTTATAAATATATTTTTATTGTTTTTTAGGTATTTTTAATTTTATTAAGCGTTAAAAAATTAATTTTAGCTTGCTAGTAAGCTTTTAAAACTTTTAGTTTAGTAAGCTTTATTTTAAAAGTTTTATTAACTATAGTTTAAAGCAATATTTTAAACTATTTTTTTATTAAACTAAATATTTTTATATTTAACGTTTAAAAAATATAACTATAATATAGTTTATAAAATACTAGCTATATTTTATTTGCTAAACAAAGCTATAAAAATTTATTATTTATATATAATTTATAACTATTATATACTAATATAATTTATATATTATTATAAATAATAAATTTATAAAGTATAAAAACTTATTTTAACTAAGCTAATATAATAAAATTATTTATTTATTTATTAAAAAACATATAAAATTGCTAATTATTTTATAAGCTTATATTATAGTTAAAAAACTACTAGCTTTAAACTTAAGCACTTTTAAAAATAACTAATAATAAAAATACTTTATTATTTATATAAATATATTTTAAAGCTATAATTTATTTATTTTAATTAATATTTTTTTAATAGTGCTTTTAATTTTAAAATTAGTTATAATTTAATAATTATATTTTATATTTTAATTAATGCTTATTTTATTAGTATTATAAAAATAATTTATAAAAATTATAGCAAGTTTTAATATATTTAATTAATTAAAAAATAAATTAATATTATATATTATAGCATTATTAACTTTATAGTAATTAATTATTTTAGCTTTAATAATTTATATAGCTAAATTTTTAGCTAAAAATTTATAGTACTAAGTTTTACTAAAAGTATATAGCTTATTTAAAACGTTAATTAACTATTAAACAATAGTTTAAAATTAAACTAATAGTAGTATAAAGCTTAATTTAGCTTAACTAATAAACTAATTAGCTAATTAAGTTTTAAAGCGTAAAAAAAAACATTAATAAGTTTAATTAACCTTTTTATAAGTTAGTATACTTTAAAATTAGCGTTAAATATAAAATCTAAAAATATTTTACTTTTTTATAGCTATACAAATAAATATTTTAAGCTTAATATTATAAACTATACATTTTATACGCTATTTATAGTTTATAGCTAGCATTAAAAAAAAAAAAAGAAACAGCAGTTAAAATAAGTATAAAAAAGTAGTTATAAATAAGAAAATAAATAAGATTAAAAAGAGTAACTAAAGTGGTTTATATAAACAAAACGCGTAAAATCGGGGTGGTTGGGGTGGCCCGTGGGGGTATGGATCGTGGCAGGGGGGGTCATTTTAGAGTCTACACTTGAGTAGCCCCTTCCTGTCACCCAGATCTTCTGATATCGCGTGGGCTTTATATCGGTACTGTCTGCTTTGCCTCTCCCACACTGATGGCTCATGAAAACATATAAATTTACAAGGAGTAGGGTCGCAGAAAACAATCCTAGGTTTCGAGCCTTTGCGCTAACTGGCCAAAGGATGGCTCCGATCGACCTTCAGCAGCCGCGTAAGGTTCAATTCCTTTAGATTAGGGGCGTTTACTAAGACCTCAAGAAAAAAAATTTGCTTTCAAGATATATTTAAATCCGACTGCCCAATGTGACCTGGTACTAGGCCCCGCATCCGTTGTTTTGGAATAATCAGATCTTTGCTGCTAGAAGCGGAATCTTAGGAATCGCGTCTCCTTCTTTAGATGGGCGTAAACCGTATTCAGAAACAGAAACCGAACGGTGCATGTGGCCGTCTAAATTCTATTTTGATATTACGGGGAGGCGTACGCAGATGGGGTTCGTTACCTAAAGTGCGAGTTTGCTGGCAATTCTAAAGTCCTCAGCTGGCTTCAAGCACAGACATCACTGGCCGACGTCCTAATCGAAGTGGAAAAAACCGACAATGCGTACCGAAGCCACCGCGATAGCCAGAAAATTTTTGCCGTGGCTGAGATGAACATATTCTTTCATAATGGCATATGGGCAGGTCTTTGATACGTTAGCACAACCGAGGAATATGTGTCGTTAGTCTGGGGCACCTCGAAGTTTATTCTAATGGTTTGCTAAACGAGGTATAATTAGGCAACTCCGTGCCTGTGTGAAAACCGTTGAGGATAAGGCCTGAATGTCTGAACAAGCTGAGATACGGAACATCCACGTCCAGACATTATGCAACGGCCGCTGGCTGCACAAGATTGGGGGGAAACTTGGTACGGAAACCGTAGTTCAGACACGGAGATTGGAGAATCTGAATGCCGCATCGTTGAAGTCCAGGCAAATTTATGCTTGGGAATTCAAAAATTAGACAGTAAGATTTGCTCTAGGCTCTTACAAGTGAACTACCGGAACACAGCTAATGAGAAGAGCGATAAATAGTAACATCAAGCTAGATAACGTGCACATTGACACATAGGATATTAGATTCAAGATTACGGATGTCTAGTCTACAATATTGGACACTAGAACGTAGATTATTCAGTACCACAAGGTTATGAATAGCCTTGCGCCTAAGACGTCGCCAGAAGCTGCACTATCAAGCCAGGAATCAATCACCAAGTGATCTGAGAGGAGTTGCCCTAGGCAGCCCAAGCGTAAGGAGCTTATTGGGCGGCTGGGGTGACAAGATATCCTCTAGCAGTCTGTCCTTACTAGTTTTGAGTGTCGGGTCTCGAGCTCAAAGACAGGTGCTAGAATTGGTAGCCGAGTTAATTAGCGATTTGCAGCTCAAAGTTCGAAATGTATATTAGTCTATACCCACTGAGGAGAAGGAAGACAGAACAGCCTACCGGAAAAGAATCTTGAGTGATTTGTTATTCCAGGGAACAAAGGCAGGCGCTGATGCTAGGAGCAGCCTCGAGCCAGAAAATCACCCGCCCGATACCGACAAGCTAAAAGACGAACCTAGCGAGAATGGCCTAAAGGACGCTCTTGGACACTTAATCGAGAGACTTTCTCAAGTGTTATGCTATTGTTGACGGCGATGGCGTAGCGCTCAACGGGACGGACCAGACAGCGAGCACTAGAGACGAACCGGCGGTTAAACGATTCGGCTTCTTCGAAAGAATGACTAGGGACTGCAGTCCGGCTACACGTGTTACCAGAGTTCTTGTGCCCAGCAGCTGCAGGACATTTGCTACGCTTGCGACGGATAACCCGTTGGTTAGCGTTGTCAAGATGCAGTGGTCAGCACCGCCACCGGCCCGCCTGAAGAAATTAGCGATACGGACGAGGTCCGAGAAGGTAATTTGGATGGGTATCCAGAAAATCATTGTCAATGACAGAAAGATAATAGAGTTCGGGCCCTCCCGGCTCACAGCAGTACGGTTTCTGTCTCGGAACTCGTAGGACGCGTCAGTTTCTTGTAGATAACCGATCCTAGAACTAGGTTGCCCTTCCAAGACGTGGCTTCTCAATGTTGCACGTTTTATTGTTATGTATCCTAGAGTAAGGGAAGAGCGAAAGGTTTATTTGTTAAACAGCCAATTTTTAGCTTATTGAACTCTCGTGGGTCCTGGATAGCCCAAGGCTGCCTTCGAGTTCGTGGGCAGATTGACAGCATCAGTCTAGGGTAGCAGGCGTATTTGGAGTGGAAACAAGTCATAGAACCGAGTCCATGTCGGCCGTATTAATCGCGTTGGACGAGAGAGGCATCGGCACCGTCGTCATTACTACCGTGTTGCTGCTAACAAATATCGTGGGGTAGGTTCGAAGGGAAAGCTTCAGATGTATTCGGTGTCTAAAGCATGTCGAAGGCGATTGACTTTCGCTGCGTTTCTTGGTTCTTTACGATGGCGACAGCCCTTATCATCGGGACAATGGAACTAGAGGGCCCGCCAAACCACCCGTGCGTCTTTGAAAGAAGAAATTTAGGTTGTCTCGAAGTGTAGGTTCTAGTGTTAGTGGCGACGTTGTATCATCCCGGTGTATGTGGATAAGATACACTAAGGAGAAGCGGCGACAACGGTTATGGGAGACTCGAGGGCTTGACTAGATTATGTACTCTCGTAGAAGCTTATTTAATACTAGGAGTAACATGAAGTAGATGGAGCATACGGGTATACAAGCCTCCTGGGGCGTCTTTGGTCTCTGGCAGGACATCGTAGACAACCCTAGACAGTAACGGAGCCTTTTTAGTATAAATAGGAGATCTGAATATCCTTCTGATGAAAACCATACGGAAAGTATCTCCAGTCGGAATGTATTGAGGGATATAGATATGTTCTTCGGTGTTAGATGTCTTGAAAGTCGCTGGCCCCCATCGTAATTGAGGCTGGTGATAGCTTCAACCCCTGAGCTGGGGGATAGCCCCTGACGACGCACACGCTGTTTCAAAACTACTACAAAAACACCGGGGAAATTCGCAAAGCCTGTAAATACTAAAGTGGAATTGCATCTACTTTTATTAAATCTGTATCCCTTAGCCCGTAGCTTCTTTGCGCAGCATTAAACGTCAATCCATCTTGCCGGGTCGCCGTCGTGCTCTGTATGGCCTGAGCTCGCCCGCCAGAATAGCTATTCTGCCTACTAGAGGCTCGCTTGATATGAATGGCAATTTGATTTCATTAAGGCAGAACATGTATGCGTTTGGAGATGGGCTACGCCTAGGCGAGTCAAGAAATTTATTCTATATGGTCAATAGATGATGTCCATTTATCTAGGGCTAGGGATCGAATTACATCTAATACGTGGCACTTGGAGTGCATCTGTCTTGCGAATTGTTACCTATTGATGTTGTAGAAGGAAAGTTCTTGATTGTATTGGCAATGTCGACTGCTCGCACCCCTCTCGCGAGCTCCTACGGTGGCTTACCTCGCCTCACGCAGTAGCCTTTCTCATATTATCGGTCCCAATACCGTTTTCTAGGTTCCAAGATCTATTGTACGTATTAATACCGTCAAGTTACTACGCGCTAAAGAGCGAGCGAGCGGGCAGACGACTGCCGTGCTTCGTCCCCAGCCCAGCCCCCTCGATGCCGATATGATCCGCCGCACACGATGGCGAAAACAGAAGGTGACTGCACGATTAGACGCGGAGAAAGAGCATAGGCAATGTGGGTAGAAGCGGAGGGCTATCATTTACTTATTCCTACGTAGCGCCTGTATCGCCTGTTTGGCCAGCACCCTCCTCCCTTATTAGTCGCCCCCCAACAAGGGGATCAGGGACAGGATCCCGGAGCGATACATCACTTGGCCGTTCGATACTGGTAAGCTATCCTGACCTGTTGCTGTTTATGGGTCTCACTGTGGATTGGAAACTATAGAAAACCCACGACAAATATGGAGTGATAGGCCCCCTCGGCACCTTCTAGCCGCGGCTCCTGCCTGCATACTTCCCTTGCTAGGCCTGTGATTGTAGTAAGGAGCTAGCTAGCGAGAGCTAGAGACATATTGTCACTAGATATATAGAGCGATAACGCGCATTACAGGTTATCATGCGCGCGAGATGCCGTCAACTAACGGACCAGTACGCGTCCCTTCGGCGATAGGATATTTAAGACTGATTGCTCTAGAAATCTTGCGCCTCGAAGCTTATAAAGGGGGCCCCTGGTTGATATGGCTTCTGATGTCATATGAGAATCTTAGATAGACTTAGAAGAAGGTATGTTATAGTTTTCGTAGCCAGAGGCATAAGGGCCCATGCCATAGTATGAACTTAGAAGCCATATCGATCTACAGTCGGTTGACGCTATCGCCCTCAGCCCAGGTCGCCTTCTTCGTAAAAGGGGCTACTTCCGTCGCCCTTATCTATGATGGCTAGGAGAGGCACAAGCCTGCTTACATACTGTTTTTAATTATTATTATTTCCATGCACACTACATGCCGTGCCTCCTCAGGGAATTCAAAGGCTTGGTACCTGCGCGCTCTCGGTGTAATAAATTTGACCTGCATTCACTGGACATGGAGACGCATTGGCTATAGGATGGTCTGTATGCTATCCAATACAGCCGATATAGGGTTCAACCCGAGTAAGGACCAGCAGCTGCAGTGATTGTAGAAAAAACCGGGAACCCAGAGCCGGTATACCCGTGAGGGTAATAACAACTGCTTACTACCCCGAAATACTAGATATTGGGACCCCATGAGGATTTCTGAGTTGTGATGTCACCTACAGATACTGGAGCGTACTTATGATTGATGGTTAGCTGAGATGATTTAGCTATGAACGAACTCTGTGGGATTGATCTGTTATTCAAAGCATACATATTCCACCGCGCAGGTAACCTGATGGCGCCAGTAATGTTTAATGCTGTACTCTTAGACGTATTGCACATCTATAGATTATCCTCAATCGACCAGGGCGGCCAAGGCTTGTACAACCGCGCGGTAATATGGATTTACAGCCAGCCTTTAAGGTCATGCTAGGCCAAGCCCTTTCAGGTACGGACCAATTTTGTTACCAATAGCACACATGCGGAGAGGTGGCGGATCTGAACTACACAGTGCGCTCGCAAGTACCGAATCCTAGCCAAGCCTTCGGCGAGGATCAAGTGCTTCCGAATCTGACGAACCTATACGCCATCTCCTGACCGGAAGGTGCCGCACCTGCTGAGGGCGCTGAGGAATACGGGCTAAAGTGGCGGTGTCTCAAGCGCTCGAAATGATGAACAAATCCACAGTGCCTACGAGATAAAGTGCCCAAATCCCGGATTACACAGCGACCGACCGTCGTAGAGATCTCGTTCAGCGATTGAAGTACCGAAAAGCAAGGGCAGCTGCTTGTCGGCTCTAGTGTAAAGGAGCTTTGTCTCTGATTGACCATAGGCGGTGTAGGTCGCAGGGTCCTGACCTTTTGCCTAAATCACTGGTAAGCATTCAATCTTGTAGAATCAACACCGCACTCTCGACCCGAAAAGAGACGCGTATTCGGAAAACCGAACTCGTAGCCTCGATAGTTCTCGTTGCTCAAAAGGAAGCAAACTCGGATGGGGTTTCAAACTTTCACGAGTGTTGAATTGGTTGGTTGGAGCTGGTCGCAGAAGGATATGATAGACAGTACCAAACACCAGGCACCCAAACTCTGCTGCCTGTGGCTATATGGCCGGCTACCGTCCTGGCATTAGACGTCACTCGGAAAGTCCAACCGAGTTAGCCCACAACGATGTGATGAGTTGGTCCGCCAGGCGTGTGCTTCGCCCGTGCTCTGCTCAGCACAGAGCCAGAGGGCAGGGGCCAGCTGCAGTCTAGATCATAGATCTAACATGGCTGGCAAGGGGGGCCGAAAGAAGTCCAGCGGCCTCCTCTGTGTACCGATACATAAGGTGGTGGTGCCAACCAGACTGTCCGTGGTGTAATTGGGAGAGCGCCCGCTCGCCGAATGGGTACAGTACACAGCCTGCTTGCAGATGTGCATGGGGATCCGGCAACGTCAAACCCCAAAGAGGGGGAATGGGCAATCACGGTGACTCGATTGGAGAGGGCACAGCAGACGGGGAAAGCTATAAAGCCTCGTGTTATAGCCCTGGCTCGGCTCTCAACGGCGGCGTGCAGAGACCAACCAAGCTTTGTTTCAACAGGATCCACAGCAACCATGTCTATATATCCGGCATTCAGCAACCTATACCAGGCCAGTACCAGGCCAGCCATTCTGGGGACATGCACATGGTTACTAAGTAGTTAGGTACGGCACTGTACGCACTTACACATCGATGGTTGGGCTGAGCCGATCAGAGAGGCCCGGGAATGCCCATAACCATCTTACCCCTGGTTAATGGCGGTGTTGGCGTTTGTTCGCACCCAACCTGACGCCAACCTGGATCCATGAAGGAGAGGGACCAGGTCTCAGACTCGACTGCGCGGGCCTGAAAGGCTGTGCGACGCACATGTGTTTTCGTACGCACCACGAGCACGCACACATATGACGACATGGGCATTCGCACTCACTCACACGGACACGCGCCGTGAGACATGGGTGCAAGGTTATTTCGAGGGAGGGTGCCACCGCCCGACCTGAGTGACGACGTCTGGTGTGCCCGCGAGGAACTGGTTCCGTAACGGCGGCAGCACCAGCCGTGGCCGAACGAGAGAAAAAAGAAGCTTGCGACCGCCCCGAGGCCAGCCCAAACCAGGCCCTAGCAAAGCGGCTTCCGAGGGGTGGCGGCAGTGCCTGAACGGCAGAAAGTTAGCTGCATGCTCATGCTGGTGCTGGTGTTGTGTGGTGGCCGCTGGAGCTCGTGGGGTGCAACGCCATAGTACAACCTCCACCCACAGGCGCACCATATGTGCCTCCTAGTATGCATAAGTGCGTAGGTAAGCAGGGTAATCTCTGCTACGGTACAGCGTGTAAGTACTGTAGGCCCCTCGTGTGCCAGTCCCTAGCCTCGATTCCGGACGGCTTGGTTGTCAGGTACCGCACCGCCAAGCGGCAGACGTAGGGTAGCGACGACGTCGCGACGTCGTGACGGTGTGGCGAGTATGGGGTCGAGGCCAGTCTCCCGGCAGTAGAGAATGAGTCAGAAGAGCGCCCGTCGTCCACCCAGAACGCGTGGGAGACAAGGCCCAGAGCAGCTGCTACGCTATCTAGCCAGAATGCCAGCACCCACACCCCCAAGCGTCGCATCGCAGCTGTCTGGCAATCTCTACGATGTCGTACGGTCCCCCTCGAACCCCTCTGCCGGAAATGCATCTGGTCGCTCCGAGCAAAGGAGGAGGGGCCAGGACGCTCTAACCTGATCGACTGGCCAGCGATATGCTGTGCCATGTGACAAAACTGTGTGTGTGCGAGCCGGGCCGCACAGCACCTGGACAGAACCTGGGCAGAGCCTGGACAGGCGGGGATGTGGGATGCTGTGAAGAGGCGCCCGGCGACCGTATTTGCGAAGCCGCTTACAGGGCGGCAAATGAAGGGAGCGTTGCTGGGTGAGGCTGGCGTCCCTCTACGAAGGGCCTCGGGGTATGTCTATGTCCAACCCTCGCCAACCACCAAACCCCCAACCTCCAACCCCTACAGCAGGTCGCATCTGGGGATTCGTGCGAGGTTAGGCGTTTCGCGTGGGCTGGATTGTGCCGCACCCGCCGGACCTAGAGGGTCTCGTGGTGTCGCACGGCGTTTGGGTTCTCCCACGAAAGTTCCCCCAGCAGCGCGTCGCACCACGAACACGGCAGGGAGTGGCGTGAGGTTGGCCGCCAGTCAACCCTTTCTCGGGACCAGGAGCGCTCTCTACGCTACAGTCCGCCTCTCGTAGCGCCGCATCCTGTCTCCACCAGGCCGTCTGGTTTCGCCCGTAGCAGTCGGCGATTTCTGGCTGTCTTCCATTGCCCACATCGCCGCGAACGTGACATCGCGCTGTCGAGTCTAGTTGATCTTCTGGGCGCTGGATGCCGCCAACACGATTCGAGGGGTATCAGTCGGTGCTACCCTTCGCCGTCGTCTAGCGCCACCCCCTCGGTGTCCGTAGATTGTATCTGGGCTGTGAACTGGGGATATGCTTGCACAATCGCGAGCCCGAACCCTTGGCACCGACCTAATTCGCCTTTTCCCTCAAAATTCCCAGAAACCGTGACGATGGTAACGTGCTGATAGGAGTAGATATTCAGTATACCGGTAAGCTGGTGCTCTTGAAGGTAGGCAATGTAAAATGGGCCTGCGTTGCCCTGGCGCCCGCTCGCAAGGCTAAGCCTTCTGATTGATGTATAATTACAAGGGATTTCCGGCGTAGGATGAGATCCTGGCCCAGGCGAGATTGCTCTCTATCAGATTTTTCTCTGGCATTCTCTGCCACTATTCTACAAGTTTCAGATACTCTATATTTCAGATGGAACAAGAGTAGTGTAGTGATCGTGCCCAATGTTTCCCTCTCTTAGACCGGTCTATCTCTCTAACCTTAGGGTGTGCTCGAAACGTAATGAAGATCTGGCTAGTGTATGCATGCATAGTTGCGAAATGGGCCAATCGTGGCAAAGGAAACTCTGGCACGAAGCATACGGCACCAGCGAAGATCCATCGACATGGTTGAATTGGTACGCTATCACGTCCTCTGAATATTCCCGTGTGCATGTGCAAGTAGTTTATCAAGTTTATACATCGAATAAAGCTTAGTGGATGTAAGTCCTCATGTCTCATAACAATGGGAATCTCAGACGCATCTCCATCGAAGCTTTCTATATACTGCCAGCGACGTTGTGAATTTCTGGGTTGTCATCTTGTTGGTCCGGCCAATCCGGGTATAGATCGTTTCATTCCGTGTGTCTCATTAGATAGTCGTCCCCATTTGTCTGGACGTTTTCCCTTTAGCCAATACCAATAATTATCCCCATTCGCACAGATCTCCAACGAATCACACCCTGAGGCCGAACAGCCCACTGCCCGGAGGTTCAGCCAAAAAATCCGATGACGACGAATCGATTCATCAGCAACGTAGAATCCGTAAAACATATAATAACACAAGATAGCGTGGCGCGCGTTCAGAGTGAAAGAGCATGGTAATCCAAGGGAACCTGAAGAGGCACAAGTAGCCGCTCACCGATTTTGAAATATTGGGTTGATGGCTGGGGGAATGCTTGCGCCTAAGAGGCACATCCCGACTGGCAACTGTTGTTAATTAGTATGTCCGTAGGGCTGGGCACTTTGCGATGCACTAGACGTGTGAGGAACCTGTGATAGACTGAACGAGCTGCGCTTGCGCTTTAGGCTAGCACTTGATCCGCTTAGACCGTCCGGGGCGTGCTCTTCACCTTTATCACTAGCCCCCTGACCTTGGCCAATAGTTAGAGACCCGCTGCTGAAAGCATCCCTCATTGGTGTCCTAGAGCTGGAGCCAGCTATATTCCCGTGGAGCGCCTGAGCGAAGTCGTGTGGAGGCGCAATCGGCGCGCTCATCTGGGGTATTGAATAATCCTGTATGCTCCTTATGCTAGGGGCCCTCGAAAGCGAAAAGTCCATGGGTGCAGTGAGGGGAGCCGAGGGGAAACTCATAGAGTAACCCGATGAAGTACCATATGGCGTAGTGCTAGCCGTTCGCGGGGTTGAAGAATGATTAGGGGGTTGAAGGCTATGGCTCGATGAAAAAGAGCGGTATTGGTGTCTCAAATCGAGGCCAAGCGGTAGGGTAGCAGAAGCAGCTCGTAGACGAGACCGGGTTTGCGATGGCTGTTGGAGGCTTGAATAGTTGATATTTGTTGTCGAATGCAATCCAGAAGCTGCCAACTAGTCAGTAAGTCAACACGGCGAATGATAGGGATCTCTCACTCGTATAGGAGCCTGCATCATAGCCCAACGTACCACCAGCGCTGCTCCCAATTGTATCTGATTGGTAGACGGACGTATGCCTCCCAGCCCCTCCAGGACTACTGCTGCCACCAGGGTACGTTGCGTAGTCGATAGAATCGCCTTTCCATGACATGCTCGATCGGAGCGGTGACTGCAAGTTGTCGGATCTTGATCTCGACATCGTTTCCCGGAGAGAAAGCGGCTGAAGGGGGCGAATATGTTGTGACTGCGAGTGTATTGGAACCCCTGTATCTAGACTATTCTGCCTCGCAAATGGGTTTGACGCCCTAGAAGATCCTCCAAGTGGACTTGATAAATGGCTTGAATAGTATCCCCGGTCATTGGACGAGGGAGAAAGGGGAGAAAGAATATCGGAGCTGCTCATTGTTCCGGAGGGTGTGAAGCCAATGCTACCAAACGCAGGGCTGAGCCCCGTCGAAGAGAGATGATCGTCATTATCACGCCTCATCGTGTCGACTAGTAACGGCCGTATGATGTGATCTGCATAGGAAGATGACCCGAAATCTACGGGGGGTGTGATCGGTGCTCCTAGGGCGTGCACTGCTCCGTAGGGAGAGTGCAAAGCTTGGACATTATCGAAATCATCGGGCACGGCACGCATTTTAATCATTCGATCCCGATCATCAGCCGTCATTCTCTTGATTTTAGCTCTCCTGTAAACCATTAGAACCACTATAGTTAGGGATCGCCGTACCGTCCTCACCGATTTTGAAACCAGACCTGAACCTGCCTGGGGCTTAATCCTGGGATCTCGCGGGATAAACGTTCTCGGTGAGCTGCATCCGGGTGAGGTTGTTTCGCGAACTCGCTCATGAGGAAGCGCGTCTGCTGGTGCGTAAGCCTGCAAAGAGTCAGTTGGGCCCATAAAACTTTGGGCATCTCCCTTACCGAAATCGCTTCATCTTCCTACGAGCAGCAGTTCGTTCAGCCGCAGTTTGAGGCTGATTCGGCATTTCATCATCACACTCGCCCTCGATTTCTCCATCTCCTTCTATCATGTCGTCATCATCTGCAACTTCCTCATCTTCCTCCTTGCCTATAATAATCTCTTCATTGCCGCCTACACTAAGGCCGGCGTACGGATTCTGCTCTGCCGATGGTACAGAAGTAGGCGGGTTCGATTCAATCGCCTGCTGTGCGGCTTCGGTAGATGTGAGTGGCTCCTCGTGGACAGTCTCTGCTTTGATGGTATAGGAAACATCCGAAATACCTGGTTGCTCTTGAGTCGTAGGTTCGGCTTTAGGTTGTCGCAAGCCCAAGGGATCAGCTATACGGTGGTGGCCAGTTGGAGGGCTCAGCGTGTTTGGGCTAGCCTGGCCATGCGCATCCGAGTTATTATTCTGGGCACTCGAGGAACGATTCTGGGATGCAGCCTCATTCTCGTTGCTGGCGCTTGCTGCCTGCTCAAAGGACTGCCCAAAAATACTGCTTTCCACGGGTGGGAGAAACGAATAGTGCCCTTGCCAATCAGGCTGTGTGGAGAGCGAGCCGTCGTAGCTGGACATGCGTGGACCGGTAGACTTGTGAAAGTCGGTCTTGAATTTGTTAGGCCAGTGGCTTTGTTCAGTTTCGAAGCGCCTGGTAACGAGCATTGGAAAATATTGCGGCGTACTTTCGACTTGGTGTGAAATCGAGATTTCGTTGTCTTGTTCGGCAGCCTTCAGTATAGGGTTGCAGCAAAAATGATAACAAGAGACCGGGTAGTTGTTGAATAAGAGCAAAGCTGTAAGGCCGACTGAAAGCGTAGCCGGTATACTTGCGTGTCGATCAAAATGGTTCCAAAGGTATGGCCAATCCAAGGACTAAAATATGATGTGCCCAAGTCGGGGTGCTTTGATCACTGTAGTATCGATGAGGATCGGGTCCGGGTGGTGCCGCCCCTGCTTGTTGCCGTGATTTTGCTGGGATGAAGGGTTCTTCCTCTTCCACCAGAGTTTTTCCAACACAAACTGAAAAGATGGCCCAGCCAGACGTTCTCCAAAGAGTGGTTGTTAGGAACAATTTTCCGTGCACACCGATTTGTTGTTCTCGCGAAAGATGGTAGCGTCACAATAGGTCGATTAACGACAAGAGTTCCGTGGGGAAAGGCCAGCTGTTGTCGAACGAGAGTCTACCCAGCCTAAAAGAGTAAAGATCACGACAAGGCGAGTGAGGGAGAGAACGACAGATTTGTAGCCCGAATGGAAAGGATGTAGGTGAAGCCTGTTGCTAGGTTCGGGTAGGGTTGCGTATAAAATGTAGACCTCGAACGATGCTTGGGCTGGTGGGGTCGATCGCCTCAAAAAGTCCAGGCAGTGGCAGGCTCAGCGTTATGTATGGATGGGGTCTTGGACGGTACCCGTTGTTACAGCAAAGACACTCTTACGAGGGAGTCCCTTGCTCCTCGAAGACGACAGGAGGTGGGATCAATACCGACGGGTACTGCCAATCCTCACGGACAAATGCCTAGGGAGGACC
Organism: Xylaria sp. BCC 1067; assembly: GCA_005188305.1. Lineage (NCBI taxonomy): Eukaryota > Fungi > Ascomycota > Sordariomycetes > Xylariales > Xylariaceae > Xylaria > Xylaria sp. BCC 1067. Next base: position 3,433,429 of record SSCS01000001.1, read on the forward strand.
CGAACGCAGAGCAGGGGCGCCACGCGCTGCGACTACGTTGGAGAATGGTCAAAAGCCGTAGTGGTTCTTTTTGGGTTAGCCTAGACTGCTTCATACGGTACGGGCCATAAACGGTAGCCGTATTGAGAAGAGACTGGATTAATGACGTTCTAGGGCCAGATTTCTCCGAGAGAACTGCACGGTATTTGGCTAGCCAAGGTCACAGTGAAGAAACCGTGTATGGGGACAGCTGAGCCACACGCCCTGTGTCTTGGACGACAGCATGAGCGACAGCCTCCGAATCCGAGCAACATTGAAGTGTCTGTTCTCGGCTGAATGGCTAATGCCGTGTCATGGTGGTGTGCCTAAGGACCAACAGAAAGACCCTTGCCGTCACGGCCCCCAAGCGACCGGATTGTCAACAGGGACTATACTAGAAGGCACTGCATGAGAGTAAAAGGTACCTTGAGACGTGGAACCTCAACCCAATGAGAAGAACCCCAAGTTGCCATGACTACAGTGTAGTCCTGTAACTTGAACACGTCTGTATGACAAGGTAATGGTTCTATATCCACCTCACAACAGGAAATGAGACTGGAGATACATTGAACAGTACGCGGAGACAAGTATAACACATGGACTGGGACATCCAGGAGCCACCCATTGGTTAGCCATGATATGAGGTGGGCAGAGATGGCGGATGAACGCATAACTGTAGTCGAGAGTGCTGAGGCTACGAGCCAATAGGGACATGGTATTGGGTGGGTGTGCACATCTGAATCTGCGGGGATGGCCTCGATACCTTTGCTTAGGATCACATCCGAATCGGTAGCAAAGCAGACATGGTATGCGAGTGGAGTGGGCCACGAAATGCGCAAGGGGTGCCTGTTGATTTGTGATGGTCACCATCAACCCCAGGACCGGCCGCAGGGAGTCAACCATGAGGAGATCACAAAGATCTTCCTTGTCAAAGGGCTGGTATGCGCCTGACCATGGAACACTGAGCGCACTTGGAGAACACAGAAGAATACCCCCATACCGGTGCTACGCTGGATAGGGCCGTAATGTTTATGCTTACTAGCAGATCTACGGTAGGCTGTCAGTCTGCTTCAAGCCGGGGATTCGACAGTCAGCCCTTGCTTGCCTACCCACGGACAGCAATAGCAAGTACGTAGTAGAGGACTTTCGTGGACCGACAGACCGGACAATTCGACTGAGCCGAGGAGAGGAGACACTGGCATCACGGAATGGGAACCCCAGGGCTAGCCCAATCATGACAGACAGAGCATTGTCCGCGCCAGATCTGCAAGCGACCTAGCGCGCCTACTCGGCTTTCCAGCAAGCGCACGACAAAAGAGTTTGGTATACATCAGTAGGGCTATGGCCATGGTTCCAGGTACTAGTCTAAGAGGTCTGCTAAGGTTAGAGGGTTCGTGGCAAGCTGCTCCGAAGAGCCGTAGCCTGATATGATGTGTTACCAGCGGAGCTCGGTGGGGCTTACTTGGTGTGACGGCATCAAATAGCCAGCTCCTTCGTCGTCTGTACGTATGTACGTATGTATGTAAGAAGGTACCGGCATACACGCTCGTACCGTATCGTAGTATAGCAGCACACGTCCCGGTCGCCGGCCCCATGGCCTCGCAGAGCTATACTACGGTGGCAGCACTGGAAAGCAGCGGGACTGCCGGTGGAGCAACGCTCTCATCACGATATCGGGATGTGGTGAGATGTTTCGACGATGGAGCTCGTGACAAGGACCAGGCCCTGTGTGGGAGATGAGATTTTATGTGCACAAAACCAGAACGCACCGTCCTCATCCCTTGGGTCCTGGCACTGAGTGATAAGAGATAGGTACGGTAGTGGCTTGTCGGTGTTGACAGCGAGTGGTGCGGCACCAGCAGGATGCGCCCGAATGGTTCAAAGGGGCTTCAACGACCGACTCTGAGAAGTTCCATAGCCTAGACTGAATTTTCGGCAGGTGGGTATCTTGCCAAGAAAGTGCCGACGGAATATACCTCTGCAGCAAGGGTATCATCAGCCCGCTGCGGTTTCATCAGGGGCCTAGGGCAAATTCGCACCTCAATCGACATGGGTCTGGACGGGGACACACCATCGGTATTGAGATGTGGTCAGCCACCGTCAGGGCCAACGATACTTAGTACATTGTAGTATGTACGTATATACCCACCCACTGTCAAGCAAACAAATGGGAGATTGTGTTCACCATGCCAAGATTTTCCCAAGGATCGCCACCAATCTTAGGATCTGGAAGCCGATACGTGGAGGCGTTCGGCTCCTTACTCTGGAGTCATGTAATGGACTCTTTGATGAGCGCCAGATAGCTTCTTCGTGACGCAGACTGTCTCATAGTCAGTATGATACGAGGCGGGCACAAGCTTTGAAGTGCTGAAGTCAAGAGACTAACAATATTTAGTAGGTTTCATACGAGTTAGGCAAGGCGTGGAAGCGGAGGCGCGAGGCAATGACATATCAATCTGTCAAGGACTCCATTTTGAGGCTTGTGGCTTGTGGCTTGATCCTATACTCTATCTGACTTCTCTAGTATAGCACTTTTGAGATGACGGAGGGTCACAGGCGAGTAAGAGACATACGGCACTTCCGTATTAGAACGCCGTGCCTATATCATCCGTGGGAAGTCGTTGATCAGCTGCTTGATCGACAGTATGGGTAAATTTCTTGTTCGGGACATCCGCCGCGATCGCCGCTGGCGCTCAGGCAAAGAGAATCACTACGTAACGAAGCGGTATGCTCAGATGAACGAGCAGAGCCAGAATGCATGCTGCTAGGTGGAGAGAACCAGAGTCGGTGTTGCGTCTCTACTCAACTACTTCTCTTCTATATGCCGACCCAGGGCTCTGGATTATCGAGCCATTAGACGTCTATCGCCGTGGAAACCGCCCACAGTTCTGTACTATACGCTGAACAAGACGGCCGAGGGGTGTGATTTCAGATCGTCGTCAAGTGGGCCTGCGGGCTGCAGTACCTGCATATCGGCGTATCGGCTGGCTTCTCCGGAAGAATAACATGGGTTGTGAATAACGGACAATGGGACCGTGTAAGACAGAGTATCCAATATGTTCATTCGCTCGAGTATCGAGGCCCCAACACGATCTGCTGGTATGGTGCACTCGTCTTCCGGGGCCCTCCAATTTGCTACAATTTCGAGACTACAAGAACAATGATGACATGTAAGTGCCGGCAGCTGGTTATCATTTGCTAAACACTCCGACGGGCCGCCCCCGGCTGTGCATGGGCAGTACACGGGTGTATAGAGGATCAGCAGATCTGGCTGGGCATCCCTCAGTACTTGAGATTAGGTAGTATCTAGGTATATGTCTAGGGTCGCTTGGATGGGTGAATACATTGTACGAATGTACTTCTCAAATCTTTGTAGCGTTTTCACTTGACACGCCTAGATCAATTAGCTAGAAGATTGTAGGTGGATTTGGTAGATCTTACTGCGAACGAACTTCATCAAGGATTCCTCTTTTCAAGCCTCCATTTTAATCCCGGTGGCTTTTCAGACGTTTTGCTATAGCGTAGCGTCGTCCAGCAATTATGCCGCGCAGCCTCGAAAGGGCGAGCTGTCTTACAATTGTCAGTAATTCTTCAAGGCACAATAAACGTTGCATCCGGCCGAGGAGGCGGAATGGACGGAGGGCTCGCTCAGATTCGTTCCCTAGGTGACATGAGACGTGACAGCCAGTCCATGGACTATTTCGTGTAAACAAGTGGTCGGTCATGTATGCCGTGTGGCGTTTATCGGCTAGTCCAGAGTCCAGAGTCCTTTGAACAAAGAGCAGCCCAATCAGAGCTTCGAGTAAATACCCAGGAAGTTTGCTTCCAGCCAAAACGGCATCCTAAGAACCCACTTGTGGCCGCACATACATTGAGTAGCTCTTCATTGATTGAGAGGAACCCCGAGCATGGGTGCCATCACAGTAGCGCTTGGTACTGTGCATCAACTACCGACAGATAGTCCCAGCGGAAATAGTCCTATGTAGGACTTTAAGAGTGAGTGGTGGGAAAGCCCCGAGCCTAGGATACACCATGTATCTCGCAATCTTCAACAGAACGACACTAGGGATCACCGGCGGCTATGTGTAGTGCAGTATCAGAACCATGCCACGTTGCTACTAGAAGAGGGAGGGCGTTCATCGTTAGGAGACGGAGCGTTCAACGGGTGCTGCCGGTATACTACACCAGTTTCAGCGTAGACAAGTGCATCCACGGGCACGGCGCTATCTACTTACAGTATGTAAGTTACCTGCTACTAGGGAGTAGAGTTGTGTACCTATCTATCTAGGGTGGTCTCAGTATAGCGCAACAGATCGTTGATATAAGCAGACGACTCGACGATCGCCGTGGAACAAAAGCTTCGAATACCTATTAATAGCCAACACTAAACTCGCCTTGGTGAGCTGAGGTGCCCTCGAGTTTGTTTTGGGCAACAGGCACATTCATGCGATTCGTCCCTACGCCCCTACAACACGGTAAGTTAATCAAATCGACGGCCTGCAAGGATCATCTGGTACCAAGTTTGCTCTTGCGGTTTCAGAGCCCGTTGTGCTGCCCGTTATGAGAGCTGAGGAGATAGGGATGGGAGAGTTCCATCCAAGTAAATGATCTATCCCTCCGCGTCTCTCGCTTTTTTTCTTTCTTTCACTTTGGCTGCAACTTTGGCTGCAACTGTAGCATCCCTTGCACATAAGAGTAGATTACAGTAGTCCGCATGGTATGCAAGGTGCAGATCTCACCCTCGCAGCGTCTAATACCACCAATAACAACATTAACAAGAGAAATCGAAAGGGGCTCCGGCATGTAGTGTAACAACCGTGGCCTCGACCTGTTCAAAACGTACCAGGGCTTTCTTGTCTTCGAGGCTCAGCCGGAGCCGTGAAATTAGGACACCCTCCCAGGAGACACGGTGAGATCAGGATGCATTTTGAAGTTCCAAGTTGTAAGTACCTGAAGAACGGGACGGGACGGGACTGGACTAGGTACCTGGGTACTTGGCTAGGTAAGGTTGGTAAGGTTCCATGGGAGATGCATGCATGCACCTACCGAGAATATGAAGTACTTGAATCCCCCCGCCCCTCCCCCTTCAGCGGCCGGTCAGCAATGGCAGTGGCGATGTTAGCGCCTGCACTGCACTGCTTCTGCGCTGCTCTGCGCTGCACTTGCTCTGCGACGCTGCGCTGCTGTGCCACCAAAGACCGGCCGGATGCCCTACGGTCCACAGCGAAGCCCTTGCGTGCCATGTGTGTGGGAATTCTCCCCCTTCAATATCCTTCCCATAGCTAGAACACGCGTTCCTCTGTTCCTCTGTATCAGCCATTCGACAGGAACAAGCTCAGTAAGGCCATCCTGGCTCGGCGCACGCGGATGTAATGCTTCTGGCCCTTCCGACGCCGTCCGACAACATTCGATCGCCGCCCCAAAATACACTCGTCATCCCATCGTCTCATCATCCATCCTTGTGGACTTGTGGACGACCGGGCGTGGTGTTGTTGCTGCTGTCATCATCGTCCACCGCCCCGACACCGTACCGCAATTCGCGTCTCCCGTGCACCACATGATCCAGCACGTCCTGCCTTTCTTTTCTTTTCTTTTTTTCCCTTTTTCTTTTTCCATTTTCCCGTTGCTCCTTCTCCCATGCACAACACACGGGCCCGTCTGTGTGTGCACGCAAGTCGCACGAGTCAGTATCGCCATGCCCAGAAATGGGCGAGAAATGGATGTGACAGTGCTGTACAGTGGCGGGCTGCACAGTAGCAACACCCATGTCGCCTCCAGACGCCAGACACACTCCAGTACGCCAATATCACGGCCTCCCTGTACTGTCTACCGTACACTACGCTACGCGGGATTCTAAGCAGCCCGCCGGCCTGCTTGCCGATTGCCAGTCTTCTGTCAGACGCACATTACTGCTACTAGGTAGTAAGTAGTATTACGCGCACGTACCAGGTACCTGTCGAGAAAGCAGCAGGGAGTGCAAAAGGTGGCCCAGAGAGCGCACCACGCCGAGGGAGTGTGGACGGTCTCGCCCCTGTCCCACCAAAAACCAAAAGCAGCCTCACATGCCACGTCGCTGCGTCGAGCGGCTTCTAGATGCTCTGACTCCGCTCCTTCGGAAGAATTTTGTGTCTGGGCTCGTTTTCCATGGCCCTGGACTGACGCCTTCGTAGGATGGTATACCTTCGCCGGCCCCAGCGCTGCTTTCTCTCTTCTCTTCCCCGTTTTCTTACAATGCGCCCGCTCTGGTGTGCGAACCCAGGGGCTACCGTATATGACTACCAGTATACGCGTCGGCATCTTCGTCGCGCAGAGCCATCCGTTCTAGAGTAAGTACACCAGACGGCTACGTGTCGTGCACATGGGCCTGTCGCAGAAAATGCATGCCTCCCAGCAGGGGCCCACCCCAAGCCAACAGACTGATCGTGGCCGATCGGAGATTCTTGGCCATGGGTTCTCCACACAAGTTGCATTTCCCTGACAGGCATGTTATGCGAGAAATAACCAGGGCTCAACGGTTAAGCGGGATTGTCGCCAGCCACAATACAACGCTACCAGATGTGAGTACATATGGTACATCTTACACGATATCAATACCGCATCTTCACGCTTCGGCAGTCATCACGCTTCAAGCCAGACTTCGTTAGCTACTCGAAGGGATTTCGGGTAGCGATCCATGAGGCAGTACTTGATACCGTGCCTGATCTCATGTTCAGATCTAGGCTGTGCAGGTTTTGTTGCTTGAAGCATTGTGATCCAGTATCTTGACATTCCACAATCGTTAGATACTCAATTCGCCTTATGGTACCACCCAATGTCCACACTATAACTTTCCAAGCCACGCAAGAGTAGCGGGCAGCGCTCCGGTGCGGACATCCGCATGACACTAAGATATCCAGCGTTTTAAGGCCAGGGGTCAAATTCAAGCAAAAGCTACTCCGAACAGTTTTAAGGTTATTCCATTCGGGCAGTGCGTCCAACCCTTGTATAGATCGATATTCGTTGCTGCTCCCGATACCAGCATATTTAATTTTCCCAAGACAGTTAGCAAGTGCTATGTGATGAGCTGACTCTGTCCTTCAGGTCGTAATAAAGACGCTTGCGGCTACCAGCTAGAAATCGTCCCTGGCATCACTCGGTGGTATGTTAAGGTTGTGGTGTAGTTCGGTGCAAACCTGCTTGTGGTATCTCACTAATCGAACCCTTTCGCAGTAATAGGCTCGCTGCCTATTCTTTTGGTCGTATCTTGACATCCGTCGGCTTATCGTGCTCACCTTTGTCCTACATTATGCCTCTTACATGAACTACAGTCAGGTTGCCTGCATGAGATTTCGGCACGTGTGCCTCTTCAACCTCTTATCCGCGGTACTATATTCCAGGATGTCAGGCCGCGGCTATCTCTCAATGCTGTTTCCGATGTACTATAGCTTGCCATCTTCGTACCTATGTGATGGTGCATTGCCTCCCGCTTCCCATGTCATAAGCAAGGGTGGGTTGTGCTAGAAAGCAACAGGTCCATTTGGGGAGGTGATCTTGATTCCTCACGTGAATCTCTAGTATTTTGGCTTATCTACATATCGGTAGATGCAAACCGTCTTCCTTGGTCTGCTTCTTGTATAGAATGTATCGGGCCGATGGCAGCCTCGAGACTTGTCGCAATCCCTCCGCGGAAGCTTGGCGTTAGTACAACACGAAGTTGAAATCAGGCCTCCGGTAACCACGAGTTCAAGGTACCGCAGACTGACTGCCACGCGGACTCGAAACCCGCCAGTGACCCTCGTCAAGTTACTAATTGATCCTAGCTCTTTGGTACTGGCAGGGCAAAACGCCTGCTACCTATGCTGCGACGGAAGAGGTACTCCTCTCGTTCTCGAATACAGTGGACACGGGACGCGATGAGCGTACTGGCGGTTAATACCACTACCTAAGCACCTGAAAACAAGCACTATTGGAACGACTCCGCAATCAGTCGAGTGATTATTGATTCGACTCATGGGATGCTGGCGGTTACGTGCGGTCGACATCCCATTCGTCGCTTCGAGTTGCACGTATCATATAACAAGAACTAAGCTCAAGGAGCGCCACGCACACTCTCGATCCGTCGCCTTGCAGGGCCCCGAACAGCCTGTTCCTGTTCCTGTTCCTGACATGCTGACAAACTGGAAGGTGGGCGGCACGACAGAATGTGGGGGAAAGCTATCCACGGCTCCCAACTGGTTTTCGTACCTCTTCCTTCGGTGTCATGCGCGGATGTAGTGCCTCTCTCCACGCCTAGAGAACGCTAGCTTCTCCCATTTCCCTGAGGATCTGCGTCTCCGCGATAAAGTGCAACGATTACTAGGGCGTTCTAAGGTTCATGCGGGCCACCGTATCGCTGCTACATGAGGGCATGACACAGAGTCTCGGCGGTCCACGAGTGTGGTGATCCAAGTCCTACAGACGTGTCAGCTGACGTTCTCGCGTTGTTTCGTCGCTCCCGTCAACGCTTTTGCCTCATGGCTTGCGCTACCCCGCTGGTACTCGAGGTTTCACACCAATAGCTGTTTTCCCCTTCACGTTTTACCAGCGCTCATGCCGCCCCTTATGAGGCGGACTAAGCCCGCCCGGTGAACTTGCAAAGAAATATTGTTCGCCTCGGTGAGGCGTCTGACCAAATCTCCGAGAATCTGACTTTGTTGTCAATCTCTTTTCGTGTAACACTACGAGCGTTGGCCCTCACTCTTTTCCAATTAATGTTCATGGAAAATCGGGTTCGGGGGCTGTCACGGTGACCGCTGGGTGATCGTCACATTCGTGGCAGACATTAGTCGTCATAATAGGACATTATCAGGTATCCTAAGGCAAATTGGCGAAAATGGGAGCGTCCCGCTTCTCCTCATCAACCTCTGACAGGCTGATTGCTGACAGAGCATAGCGAAGTATATGAAGAGGCACCTTGACGCGAACGAACGCGGGTGCACTTCGGCTCACGTGTCTCCGAATCTTGAAGCGCGTTTTAGACTTTTGACGGCGCGTCTTGAAGTTGGTTAGGCTATCTGCGCGCTTGGGCATCTCGCCATTTGAGCCGTTTGATTTATATAATAAAGATCAGGATGTTGGCGGTAAGCCGTCATTCTTACCTATTCGAGATACAAGTTTACTCCGTTCCGCCTCAATAAAGAGAAATAAGACGGCTCATACTAAAGGTGCAACGAGCTGCTATTCGAGAGGCCTCTTTATTTTCTAATTGTCAGTGCAATGGTGTAGTTTGATCAGATCAATAGCGTTCCTGTGAGTAAAGAGAACCCGACTATCCTCTCTTCTACTACCAATCAATTCAACGGCCTTGTACGTGGTATACCATCCAATTCAACACATAATCTCAAGAATTAATGCCCGAGAACTTATTTTCTCATGAACCGAAATGTATACACGTTCATTCTATATCAGTAGGTCTACCACTACAGGGCACTTCGCTGTCTAAACGCTCTCGCCTGCGCAGCGGTGGAATTCGAAATACACCTCCCAAATATAGTCTCTAAGTCGAAGTGAAAAGTGAGAAGCCCATGTGCTTATACAATTACCCTTTTGTTGTCTTCATTTTGTGATGCGTCGTATGCCATACTATGGAGAGTTATCATCGTAATATCGACGTTCCGAGGCCCCTGATCTTCTACTCCAGATACTCCTATACTTTAATACTATACACGACACAGTGGTGAATTTAGAATTCACTCAATACCTCTCATAGAACGCGCAAAAAGTGGGTTGTGCTTGACCTTACAGCAAACTCACCCCCTTGTCTTCGTCTGGGGGCGTTCCCATTTCCATCTACATCTTCATCAGGCAACTCTGGGTCCTTGGATTCCTCATGGCCCATCTCTGTCTCGAACGTGCCGTGTGGTGCCCACTTGGCGGAGTTTCGAACCGTCGTCTCCTCGAGCATCGTGTCAACCTGCTCAAGCGTGAGGCCCTTGGTTTCAGGGACGAGAAACCAAGAGTAAATAGATGCAATAGCACATAAGCTTCCCCAGATATAGAAAACCTTAGCGCCGAGGTTCGCTTTGTCCTTGTCTACCATATATGGTGTGACTAAGCCGATGACGAAGTTCCATAGCCCTAGATTTTTCATCAGCTAGATGCTGCTGAGAATAGGCCATCGTGTACCTGGGATGAATGAATTGTATGCATAATATTGAAATATGTTCCTCTTTTCTTTGACCATGACTCACAATTGCTTGCGGTTGACAGCGCAACCCCCCGGGCTCTCATGGGAAGTGGGAAGATCTCCCCGACGAGAACCCAGGAGCCAGGACCCCAGGTGCTCGCGAAGAAGAATATGAAGACGCATATGAAAGCGATCATTACCGAGAGCGCTGTGGCGGAGTGCGTCATTGTGCCGGTGATGGCGACAATGAATTGGCAGATTGCCATACCGAACGCTCCCCAGAGGAAAAGCGGCCGACGTCCGATTTTCTCAATAGTCCAGAAGGAGATAGGGGTTGAGAATACGTTGACGAGTGTAGTAATGAGAGAAATAAGAAACGGATCTTGTATAGTGCCCAAGTCTTGGAAACTGTTTCTTGATTAGTAAATTAATCACGTTGCATAGTTTTTACGTCTGTGACAATCTATGTCAACAATAGAGGAGAATAAACCAAGAACAACACAAGTGGAATAAATTGGATTTTTGTATTATTTGCTTTGGGACCTACTATGAGCAGTTAGTTTCGAACGATGTCATTATCTAAGGGTAGTACGGTCGTAACGCTTGAGACGTGGGTCACGATACTTACCAAAGTGGTTCCGAAGTAAAAAACGAAATTGACACCGGTCCATTGGGACATCATCTGAAGAGAAGTTCCAAGAATCGTGCGTCGAAGATTGCTGGACCCATCCTTCAAAGAGCCACGAACGCAGATGCGCCACGTACCCCAGTAACCGTTGTCAGGAATAAGCGAACGCTCGTGTTCGTAATTGGCAACGATCTCGGCAAGCTCGTCTTTGATGAAATCGCTCGCGACGTCTTGACCCCGAAGCCGAGAGAGAGAATTAGCGGCGCGGTCCAGTTCTCTAGTACGGACGTAGAATCTGGGCGACTCAGGAAGGAAATACAGACCGCTCGTGAGACCCAGAGCCCACACCAACTGTATGGCGATGGGAATCCGGTAGGAGCCACTATCATTACGGTTCTGAGTCGCGTAGTCGATGGCGGAGGCGAGCAATAGACCTTCCAGCGTGAGCAAGGTAAGAAAGACACCGATTAGTAAACAATGAACAAGAATGGCAGGCTTACCAATAGTAATACAGAACTGGTAGCCCGACACGATAGCTCCGCGGACTTTTCGAGGCGCGATTTCAGACATGTATAAAACCAGAATCGCGCTCACACCCCCTACGCCTAGGCCAGCCATAACTCGGCCTATGACGAGAAGTGGCAGCCCGGCGGAAGCCAACTGGAAAACGACTCCGACGAGGAAAACCACTATAACCGCTGGAGTCAGTAATTACTCTTTTTGGTAGTTTTATTGCTCGCGCTGAGTTCTACTCCCGAGACATGCATGGCGGGAGCCCTCAAATTACTATATGGGGAAGAAAATGACTCCAGGAGTTGCTCACCGCAGCTTCCGAGGATGGTGGTTCGCCGGCCGATCAAGTCAGCACAGTCGCTAGCGGCGAGGGCCCCTTTTCAATACAGTTAACACTATATATACAGTATGTAACCATAAGAAAAAGTGCGAGGCGGGAATCACTCACCAACGAAGGTGCCAAGCGACAAGACCGAAGTGATGAGCCCCTTAGAGGCTCCGCTGAGGCTTGTGGCATCCGGGCCTTCGATCTGCTTGATGAAGTACGGCATGCCCATGACGCCGTTGATATAGCCACTATCGTAGCCGAAGAAAATTCCGCCGAAGGCTGAGAAGGCGCACATGAGATATGCTTTTAGGGTGACGGGAGCCTCGATTCGGTCTCGGTTGGCCGAACCTACGACAACCGCATTGTCGGACATAGCTGCTAACTTGGTTTAGTCAATCTAATAGTATGTCTGACTGTAACGTGATAGTATTCTGGAGAGTCTTAGCGGTTGTCAGTCTAGATGAATATTTCGTAGGGAGGAGAGAGACGGTAGTTTGGGTACGTAGGTGCGTAGGGGCGTCCGTGGTTAAGGCTGGCGAATATGAACAAGGCTGCATGGAGGTTGCGGTACGAAATACCTAATTAGACAAGTATGTCAAGTGAAGTCAAAGTTCTGTAGCTCGTTTCAGATCTGCCGGAAGATGGTCAGGGTAAGTGCATAGAGACAGACGCCGCTTGGACAGCTCAACTGAGGAAAGCTCACCTGTCTTTAATGGAGCATTTGACTTTGCACAGGCATAAGGGGGGTAATGGCCTCAAGTAGAAAGGCATATTATTGTTTGAATTTCACTACGATAGGATACCTAGGTAGTGTATACTCGAAGTATTGTCCCTAGTTATGCTTCTTGAACTCCTATATAGATAGGTACAGGTTTTTAAAAACTTTTTCTCGAACACCCTCTAGTAAGGGGGATCCGGGGGGCTTCACTGCCATAATATCGAATTTCGATTGCGCAACGCGTGAACGAGAAAGGGAAACAAAGACTAGTCCTAATTTATCTCTCTGTAAACTTGGATAGGGTTTCGGATTTAGTTCTAACACATTGCGATGTCCGAGAGCCAAGGGTACAGTTAACACGAAGCTATTATTCTCGACCATCGCGCCGTAGCACTGGAATTATGTATACATCGAGACAAGTAATTAAACATCTAACATAGAGCAAGAGCCTCGCTGCTGATATTCAGAAGCTCGGCCGACACGGATACCCTACCGCGTGTCTTGGTCGTGGTTAAAACGCCGGTTGGATATAAGACGAAGAGACACCCCAAATTTGCCCACCAGTAACACCGAGCAAAATGCACGAGATGCGAAGTCTCGCTCCGAAACCAAATCTCAGGCGGAACGAACTGGGTATTGAATGAAACGATTTCCCTCCAGGTTCTATTTCAACAATTCGTGTGGATGCGAGACGCTCAGCTCAGCCCACGCACACCCACTCCGCGAAAACACACCACCTCGCAGTGCGATCGGCAAGCACGAGGCCTCGCCAGACACCACGCTCCGAGCATTTGATGATCGTCTCCCAGGTGCCTCCATCGCTCACCTCGTCTTCGGCGCTGAAGTGGCGCCCGCCAACCCCGATCCCCCTCCGCTCCTCTTTTCTCATAAGTCTTAGGATCTTTCCGCCCGGCGTCTGGATCGCCAGCTTAGCGGGTTTTTTGCCCGCTATGCTTCCTGTTGCCGAGCTAGGGGCCGATGCCGCGGCGCTGCTGGTCATGCTCATAGCACTGGTTGGCCGCGCGAAGGGAATCGGACTTGTACCGCCGGGGTTGCTAGCTGCGCCGTTGCCCAGGCTAGACGGGTGTTGCCGTATGGCGAAGACAAACGTGTTGTTCAAAGCCAGACGCTGGCATTGCGGTTGCACCACGTAGATGTCATGGCGTTGGGCATGAGGTGTCGGATGACGTGTTACGAACTCGTAAGGCGGATTCTCACCGGTGTGGATAATCGGAAGGGCAAAGGCGAGAGGGTGAGTGATGTCCTTGATGCTATGCATAAGTCCTCTCTTGCCAGCATAGACCTTCAGAATGCCTGTGCCTTCGTCTCCCGGGAGGAGTGCTTTCACTGTGTAGCGTTTAATGCCGTTATACCATTCAGCTTGAGCTAGGGCGCGCTTTTTGACCACATCGCCACTTTCGAAGAAATCTCCATCTGCATCCCGTGTAAAAGCTCGGACCTCGACTTCGGCGGCTACTTCAACATCCTCTGGGACATTGAACTTCACGTGTAGCATTTCTAGATCCTCGATTCTGGTATTCGACGTGTTGAAGTCGACCATGGCAATGGAGTTCTTAAAGTAGGGTGGACATGCTCCAGGCAAGTTCAGCAGGGTCTCATGAGCCACAGGCGGGCAGACGTGCTGCTGGGCATGGTGTTCGGGAATATGTGTCCAACAAAGCTCCGTCGGTCTAGTCAAAAACCACCAGAACTCTGCAGTTCCACTATTAGTATTTGAGTAAAGACCGCGGCGGGGATTGGAAGGGCTTGCTAGACAGCAATCCATTATGCGCCATTCATTGTCCACGAGAACAGCATTCCACCAATGGTTTGGTCGGGGCATGATACTCGTCTCGGGCACTTCACCTGGTGTCTTGAGGTAGCCTCGGACAATCTCAGAATGGATGCCAATAGCCGCGCACATTTCATGTACCAAAACAGCATACTCCTCAGCAGATCCTCGCCTTGTCTGGATAACCCGTCGTGTATCAACTTCGCTTTCAAAATCTTCTTCCCAATTGATCTGCTCAGCGACCCAGACGAAAATAGCGCGAAGACGTTGAACATCGCTTCTGTATGGCCTGCACACATAGGTTGTTGCGAGAGTCACCGACGTCGTCATTGGCGGCAAGTTACTGACAAACCGCGAATTCTTGTCGACTTGACTGAGATTCAACACTTGGTAGTTGATTGGGTCCCGAACTGGATGCCCATCTGCGCCTTCATCTCCTTCGACGCTCTCATAAAACTCGTCGACGGGATCTATCGCGGGATAATCCATCATCTGGCAACGATCGCGCCGCTCGTTGCGCTCATTTTTGCTCAAAGTGTTGGACCTATTCACATCCCGCCGGACCTGTACCCAATCTACGCCACTATCGAGTCCCATATCATGAGCTGCATCTCGACCCAATTTGGTTGTGCTAAGACCACCTGCAATTGCCGTAATGCCGTCGGGACCTGAGCGCTTCGTGGGAGATGACTGTAATGATGAAGTGCCGGTCACTATACTACTTCGACCGGAAGCGACACCAGTTTTTGTAGCCTCTAATATTCTTTTGATGAAATTGGCCTTTTTCGGTTTTGTCCCTCCTGGCTGCACAAGGCCCCCGACAGCGGCAATACCTTCATCATTGAATCCGACTTGCGATTGAGGTCGCATCGCGGATGTAGAGTGGCTGGGGTGGTAAGAAACACCGGTAAACGGCGTTGTAGGCCGGTTTGGATCCCAATCTTCCTCGCCGTCCCTAAAGTCCAACGCGCTGCGCGCTCGTTTCTTCCTAGCTAGACTTCCCGCGCTTGTAGAACTTATTCCACCAGCAGAAGTACCGCTCATTAAGCTGCGGTTAGTGCTTTGCGTGTTTGTGCTAGCTGCCGTCGCGCTACTCTGGTTACTAGAAGAAGTATTTGTTGAGTTCGTTTTGGTAGTGGCTGTTCTGCCGATCAGCCCAACTTCATAGGATGACTTCTGTTTGCGCAGACTGTGCTCTTTGCGAGGGTTATCGCCCATTGAAGATTTTGGCCGGCTCGTATGGTGACTTTTGAGAGGCGCAGGCGGCGGGGGAGAATTTGCACTACGTCCAATAGATCCCGCGCTTGACTTATGCTGGTGCATCTTACGAAGGCGGCTTTCCATTCTTTCGACATAATTCTCCAGCTGAGGAAGTGGATGCTCGTCTTGGTACCCGGTGTGAAGCGTGTTTTCCCGTGATGATTCACCACCATATGATTCATAGCCCGAATCTTGGTGAGTAAGACCTATTGACGTCTGTGGTCTTGCTTGCTTTTTTCGGGACTGGTGATGCACCAAGTCGAAGGACTCCGGCGACCAAGGATCGAAAGATGGCTCGGGCGACCCGCCCCGTCCCGGCACCCCTAATGCATCGAGTTGTTCAATCACACCATCCATAGCCTCACGTAGGGGTGAAGGGGTAAACCCGGCGCCTACCGGAGATGGTGGCACTGGCGAAACTGCGCGGGGCGTATGATATCCTTGGTGATGGGACGGACCATCATAGGAAGCATTCGAATTTCCCCTTGTGAGGAGATTGCGATGCGGAGGCGGGGCGGGTGGTGGTGGTGATTCGCGCTCTGCTCCTGGCCGGTAGGGCTTGAAGCTAAATGAAGGCGCAGGAGATGGCGCCCTTGGCTCATACGTCTGCGCCAGAGGAGGCGCCGGCGAGGGAGCCCGACTTCCGTAGTTTTGTATGGGCGGTGGCACCGGTGAGTGCGTTCTATGGTGGTGGCTGGGCACTAGTGGCGGACCGGGCGAAGGAGCTCTCCGGCTATAGTTGGATATATGTGGTGGTGCTGGTGAGGGAGATCGAGAATGATAAGAGTTGACAGGGGGAGCGGGTGAGGCAGCTCTGTGACCATACTCCAACATAAGTGGTGGGGCAGGGGAGGGAGCTCTGTGATTATATTCCAACATAAGTGGTGGCGCTGGCGAGGGGCTTCTGCGATCATATTCTAGCATAAGCGGGGGAGCAGGAGAGGGTGCTCGCGCGTGGTAAGAGGCAGCAGGAGGTGCTGGTGAAGCGGCTCGTTGGTACGTATGGCGAGGTGCAGGCGACACAGCCCTTGAAATATGTTCCTGGCTCTCCCGGGGTGTGGGAGCGTGACCGACATTCTTGCGAATAGTATTTCGGACTGAAGTATTAGAGTTCTTCCTAGGTGGTGTATTGGAGGACTGCCGTATGATTTCGGGTTGCTTTGCCGTCGTGTAATGAGGCGCTTTTGCATATGCTTCGAAGGGTTTGCGAAATGGCTTCGACTTTGTTTTCTGTAGGCTGCTACTTGGACTCGGCGTGTTGCTCGAAGTCAACGGACTTATCGATCTACTGATGGGACGGAAATCATCAGGCAACACCTCGACGAAATTGGACGGGAAGACGCCAACGGTTTTGTTGCGCCGTAACCTCCCCGTCCACCACGAGCCGTCGCCTGCATTCAAGCATTCGATCAGGTCTCCTTCGATGAATCCCAAGTCCCGCGAAGACTAACCCATACATCATGTTAGCACATCGACTCTTTCTCTGCGGAGACACACTAACCTCTCCTCCCCAAGAATAGACGGCTCTGCACCAGCACGGAAACCGCGTGGGCAAGGGCGGTGGTGCTGGAACCATTGCGCCCAGCTTTCGTCTGTAGACTATGGGTTCTCAAGCGCGGCAAATGTCGTCACGATGCGTCTCGCTTCAAGTCGCAATGCGGAGTCGAGGGCGGACTCTGTTCAGCGCGTGTTACTTCTGGTTATACGTGATACAGCTGCGTCATCCGGTTGGGCAGAGAGTCTTGCGGCGGGTTGTCTTGGGGATCAGTTAGACAACTCGGTCGTAGGAGCGGTGAGGACGTTGTGTACTGGAAGAACCAGCTGACGAGCCATGCGAACTTGTGGAGCGTATACTAATTACCTTGCCTAGGTAGGTAACATGCCGTGATATGACTGCTTCACTAGGTATAATAACAAAGCGCGATATACCGAATATGGAGGAATGAACCTGCAAGCAGAATCAATCCAGCATGGGCAGGCGCTGAACGAGTGCAGGCCAGACGCTGTCAACTCGTTGGGGCCTCTGTGGACACGACAGGGTTTGGGGTTGGTGCCGTGAACGGCCTCCAGCATCAGTGCCAAAGATGCGAGGAGGATGGGCAAATGGGAGTTCCCGAGTCCCGGGGACAACCATGTCACTCCGTACCTTTCCAAACAGAGGGGTCCCATTTACGGTTGCCCAGTAACGGCGTGCGGCTAGAGCGGGTCTTCAGCTTCACTCACTGGCCAATGGTGTGGCGGATAAATGCTTGGCACACACGCCACAAACCGGGGCTTAAATGCCACTTCAGTTCCGTCGGCCAAGATACAGCCCTTCATTTCCTTTAAGTGTTAGCATTCAATATTTTGGGGGAAATATATATGCGTTCCTACTTGGTGTTGTACACATACACATACATATTTGTAAACGGCGATGGGGCGGATAGGTATTGTGGCTACTCTAAGCACTAAGTACACGTATAACTGGTATTAGGTAACTGGTGCTGTATTGTACACACATACGTCAGGGGACAAATGGACCCATGTCGCCTAACCAACGAGGGACCGCGATGCATGTGGCTGCGGGTTGGTGCGCTAGCCAACTGGCATGCGCAGACGTGCGCAGCAAGACAATCGAGTGGTGTCTGTTTCTCGAACCCGAGAACCTGCGAACCCGTGAACCCGCATGCTTTATCTAGGAAAGGGATCCCGTCGTATGCGCCTCGGCGGGTTTCCTTCTCTTTCCCTTGCCCACAGACATACATAGGTATCCGCCCCCACCACACGCCAAAAACAGCATCATGAGCAGCGTCGTCGCGTTGCAGCACCAGCGACCATTGATATTGATCTCCCCAGCCCGCCGCAAAAGAAAAGGGCTAGTTGGGCATAAATCACCTAGACTACGGCCGACCACCGCCATTGGTCTAAACCAGCAAGCCGCTTCCTGATCGGGAACACACGCTACACCCAGACGGGCAACTTGTTGTTGGTCCTAGCTTCGCCGCCCCCGGCCCCCCTCTGGCCAATCCTCCCCGACAACCACTGGACCTGGGACCTGGGACTTGGGACCTGGCTGAACCTGAACCTGGACCTGGACCCGGACTTCGCTGCTTCGCTGGGGGATAGATTGATTGATCAATCGTTGTGCTACATCGATTCTTCAGCTTGCTCTCCCGTCCAACGACACTACTTGCAGTCCCTTTTTTGTTATTTGTTATCTGTCACTCGTACTATACCCGGGATTGTCGATTTATTGTCACATAAGCATATCATCACCCATCGGATCGAGTCTTGTGTATCTAATCTCTGGTTGTCCGGGCATCTGTGCATATCCTCCTGCGCGCCTGCAGTTGTTGCTGCGCTGCTCGGCGTCTCCTAGCTCTAGCCGCTACGGGGCTGCACTTCGAGTTGCATCGTTGTATTCCGTACGCGGGTTCGATTGATTGCTCGTTGTCCCAATATCGTACACAGCGGCAGTTTCCGGGCTCAACAGCATGGCGGACGAAGCGATTGCTGGCCATTATCAGGTTCTTGAAGAACTGGGCCGTGAGTGAACATCCGTCGCAAGACTTCGTGAGCTTGTTGCATATCAAAGCCCAAATACTAACCTCTATGCAATGAGTATAGGAGGTAGTTTTGGTGTAGTCTACAAAGGCATTGAGAAGGCAACTGGAGAAGTGGTCGCCATCAAACATGTTAGTCCCTTGCATCTCGCCCCTGTCCGAGTCACGCCCTCGGTGACACCGCTTGGCTGACCCAGTTCTATTTAGATTGATCTCGAATCAACCGACGACGATATTCAAGATATACAGGCCGAGATTTCCGTTCTGAGCACATGTGCCAGTTCCTACGTCACTCAGTACAAGGCGAGCTTTCTACGCGGAAGTAAGCTATGGATTGTTATGGAGTACCTTGGTGGAGGATCATGTCTAGATCTGGTATTATCCTCCCTGAAGCATTCACTAGCATTCCTCATTCTGACATCTATATTCATAGCTAAAACCCGAACCCTGCTCCTTCAACGAACCACACATTGCGATTATTTGTCGTGAACTCCTCCGTGGCCTCGAATACCTCCACGCCGAAGGGAAGATCCACCGAGACATCAAGGCCGCGAATGTCCTACTATCAGAGTCTGGAAAAGTGAAATTAGCTGACTTCGGTGTGGCTGCCCAGCTCACCAACATCAAGTCTCAACGCAACACATTCGTCGGAACCCCCTTCTGGATGGCACCAGAAGTAATTCAGCAGAATGGCTATGATTTTAAGGCGGATATTTGGTCGCTAGGTATCACAGCCATGGAAATGGCAAACGGAGAGCCTCCTCATGCGAACCTACACCCTATGAAGGCCCTTTTCCATATTCCAAAGAACCCTTCACCTAGCCTCGAGGGTAATTTTTCCAGAGACTTTAAAGATTTCATCACCCAATGCCTTATGAAGAGCCCAGAGCGCCGGCCTTCGGCGAAGGAATTGTTAAGGCATCGATTCATCAAGTCTTCGGGTAAGATTGAGGCCCTCCAGGAACTGATCGAGAGGCGACGAACCTACGATGCTACTAAGACTAAAAAGAGGAGCCGACCCTTCTATCAGGAAACACTGCAAGATTTTTCACCTAGATTCGAACAGGATGAGTGGGTGTTTGACACAGTGAGATCGGTCGTGCCTCGGAAAGCAACCATTAAGTCACGGAAACCATCGTCTATATTCTCTACTGAAGAGGCATTGCGACGAATGGACCCCAAGGACGCGCCACTGCAACCCTCCTCTCCAGCACCCCCAACTATGCGCAAATCTACTGTTCTAAGACAGCCGTCCGGAGCTCACGCGTCTAATACTAGATCAGTACGTGGCCCACCAGCTCCGGCCTTGCGACGTCCACTCCAACCAGACATGTCATTTGGTAACTCTGGCTCCTCCCAACGCCTATTTCGAAGAGTACCATCTGATGGTTCAAATTCCGGGCGTGCATCGTCACCTAGCCCCTTTGATGACATTGTAGATGAGAATAAGCATCCTAATGCGGTCGAGGTAACTAGCAAGGAGGCGATATTGGGTCGACGCCTGTATTCGAAAGCCCTGGATCCCACTCTCGCGGAACTCCACGCCCAGACATCTAGCATGGCTAAGAGAGAAGCTCTCGCAAAGCTCTCCGACGCGTTTGCGGCCCTAGATGCCGTTGATCCTGAGGGAGCATACCACCTTTTCCGTAACCTCAACTCCACCATGGCACAAGACAGCAAGCTGTCCAACGCATTCTTAAATACGCAGGCCTCTATGAGGGACCCAATTGAATCGGAGAAACCATATGGAACGGTGATCATTAAGAGTGCACCGGTCAACCTACCTCCGAGTCCAACCAAACTTGTCCTGGCGGCAAACAATCCCCATCTGAAGAGCCATAGGAGGCGTCAGAGCGCCGCTCTGGTGAATACCGGCACTGGTAGTCCCGAAAAGTCTGCTAGGCTGGAACGAGATGCCGAGAAAGCAGCGTTGCAAGCTAAGTACCCCGGCCGCGAGCCTCAGCCCGGCATGGAACACTGCAAGCAACTCTCCGACGTGCTCTATAGCAGATGGGTCGATGGCTTACGCCTACGTTGGCCGGGCACATGAACAGTCGAGGCTTCTTTGACACCCTGGTGTTATGGTCTGTGACGTGTAACGAATTGTGTAAGAGATGACTTAGAAGAACGTAAATCATTTACGTAAGGTTGGGGACTTCATGTACAATCTCGAGGTTGCGGAGGGAGCAGTCACACGAGATGTCACGTGTACTCTCATTTTCGGGATACATCATTGCTTGCGGGAGGCGTTTTTGCTATTTGGTGCACCAACAAATCAGGTGTTTTTGGTCATTTGCGATCGATTCCAGGAGAATGGGGTGATCATGCTAGGATTGTTAACGGGTCGCGATCTGGTTTTTTCCGCGCCTACGTGTGCATTGTCTGGTGTTAATTGGTGCTGTCCTGTCCATATCCCCATTTTAAGGGACGTGACATTTCTAGAAGCAGAAGGGAGTGAGAAGGATCATGCAATGTAGATCATCTCTTCTCGTTTCTTGAATTCTGAGTTGGGAGATCTGGAACGAAGGACATACGGCGCTCCTGGCTGAATAGATAGATAGATATACGCTTGTCTAAACCTCCGTAGAAATGTCTGACTCATGCCCATTAATATAGCTGTCAACAAGCTTTAGTACTTTATGATGTGAAGCCCTCTAGCGCGACGCAGTTGGCGACACCCTAGCCTGTGTCCACCAAGGGGTTTTGATTAACAAGTTCGTTCACTTACCGATATTACGTTGAAGAGCACATATGCTGAATAGTGGACAACACCTACTTAAAGATGAAGTAGGAGCCGTTAGACGACCAAGTCTACAATCATATCTGTCACGGTACTCTTCCACAATGAAACAGTAAATGTCGAGTATCAAATTAGTTTCCGATGCGAGTGCGTTTCTATATCAGAGTGATCGCGATCTATCCTCGTCATCTACCGCCGACGTTTCCTGTCAAGCTGGGGTATATATCACCAACGATCGGGAGTACTCCTCTAGTAGCTGTGGAGCTCTCGCCAACTTGCTCTACTATGTGAAGCCGTACTCCATGTCTAACACATGAAGCTGCAGTGAAGATAATGATACAGCGCAAGCCAATTATTGGAATGCGTGATTACCAGATCACACTCTCCTCCGGAATGCCCTTTTTCGCGGCGGGTCAATCGGATGTTCCGCCTCTGCCTTTTGTTTCAGCGCCTCTTCTACCTCTCGCCCAGTGGTGCCGTCGTACGGTATGCTGTTGTTCGCAGGCTGTTGCAAGAAGCGCTTCTCTTCGACTTCCCGTATCGACTCCAGGAAAATGTTGCCCATCATTATGTAGCCGTCATTGGTTGGATGGATCTTATCAGGGCCTATATCCTCTGGTTTCGGACGATCGGGTAGACCCTCGCTGTAGTGCATTTCCGACAGAGCAACGGTCTTATTCTCACGCATCAGGTCATCTGCTATTTTGCGAATTTGCTCGTTCGCGCTGAGAATGCACTCCTCGAAATGGGGATCTGGGGTCGTGGCTAGTGTCGACAAGATCACCGTTGCCCGGGGCTCTCCCTCCATTATAGCTTCTGCTAGGGTGCGCATTCGCGAGCCGATGTTCTCGGTGTCATCGTTTTGGAAACAGTCGCTAGTGCCAACTTGCACGAGGACTAGGTTGGGTTGAAGCGCTGGTACGGATTGCCGAACATGCTTAGTGATCGTTCGAATCCGGAAAGCGCCCCATGCCTCGACATCATTATCTTCCCAGTCACCAAAGCGGTTAAAGCCTACGTAGTTGACCTCGTTTCCCTGTGATATGAGAGCGTCACGGATATGCTTCCTATAACCCCGATCGCCTGTGGATACCTCGCCGCGGGTTATTGAGGCACCAACGAACATAACACGTAAAGGTATGTCTTCTTCGACGATGGGAACATCATCGTCTAGTTGCGGCGCCGAGTCGAGGCGACCTATGTACTCGTGATAATCGACAATATTATAGGTGAAAACGCCTGCCCAACTTGCGGTTAGCCATCAAGAAACTCCCTTCTCCCCCAAAATGGTAACAAGCGACTTACCGATCAAGGCCAATATCAACGTAAGCACCGTCAGCACCTTTAAGTAGCGGGACGATCCCATCATGACGGTTCGACATTTTTAACTCTAAACAAGAAGCGAGCTCACTTCGAACAAGCGTAAGGCTAGAGATATCCTTATGTATGTTATCTGTGCCGCTCTTGGCAACTTTTTAGATAGTCAGAGCATCCTCGCCCATCAAAACCAAAATCGGAACTCGGCACGGCCATCTCTCTCTCGACATGGTGAGCCGCAAGATATACACCACCAGCCGTCGATCTAACATTGATGGACTGTCGATTGATTGGACTGCAAGGCCCTGGGCGAAGGAACCGCGCCGCCCCCTGTGGTCCGTAAGACCCGGTGTCTGGGCGCACGTAATCCCACTCCAACCCTTATAGGCAAGAGGGCCCTTGTAGATGCAGATGGAAATAGGTAGGGTATGCCTCTTGATTTTACCTATTGCAGACTCATGACGCGGTGTCAGGGCACACACGTGCATGTGCCGGCTAGGACTTTATCAGTGCGCAAAAGGTGCTGCGCTTCGGCTGAAAGGACGATGCGTGGTACGGTGCTTACCTACCACGTAGGCAGATACACGAAGTCCGAATTAGATCGGCCCGCAAGGCAGTGAAACGGCCGATCGCTGCATGTCACTGTAACCGCCCCCAAAAGATGCAAAGATGCAGAGCTATTTGTGTTTGAAGGGCTGTGCGAATCAGCGTCGGGCTTCTCGGCTGATCGTAGACGATTCCTGCGAAGCAGTGGTTCGACAACCCCCGTCTGCTCAACCCTGTTGGATTTGTGGCGTTCTCAATCCAGGGCGGATTTTCACGCAACGCAAATACTGGACTCGTCTAGTCGAACCAGGCCGGAAAAAAAAACAGATATCAAGGGTTTGGCGAACAGCGGTACGGTATACCTTATACCTAGATCTATATTCCCTAGCGGAACCAGCGGCGTATTCACGCAAGTAAAATTATATTCGAGTACCTACCTAAAGTAGGCAGTATACTAGGATCCGGGGCGAGTTTGGGGTTTGGGGGTGGCGCAAATGGAAGAGCCGTATATCCGTGGCTCTGTCCCTTCGTGAGCAAACTGCAAACCGGATCAAGGTAGCGAGGAAGGGGGTTGAGTCTGGTGAGAAAATAAACAGGGGTGGAGGGGTTGCTGCATGCAGCGGACTGCGGCGTAGAACAATATAGTCGCAGGAGTCAAGCAATTAGGGAAGTTTAGTCTCAGCGTACATACCTACTGTACCTTAGATAAGATAGGTACCTAGGTAGTGAAAGTGAAGCCCGTTGTAGGAATCTACCTACCTACCTAGGTACGCACCTAGGTAGTCTTGCAGGAGTGCCACCTGGCAGCCGACATGCGCAGATTCGACTGTACTCCAGCCAGCTGTTTTTCATCGGGGGACCATCTTTCCTTCTCTTGACCTTACTGTACAACCTTACAGAATGACACGGCACATGTGGAAGGATCTCTGGTATAGATGGTGATTATCGCCAATTTATGTACCTAGTCTCGAGTTTAATGGGAAGCCGTATAGTGTCAGTTGCGGTACCAGCTGCAATTGAAGTCAGACTCACCTCCTCACTGCAAGTACCTACCTACAGTACCTTAGACTACTATGTAGGTATGTACAGCACAAGACGCGTCGTTCGCCCCGCGCCCCCGCACAACAACAGCGCGAACCACTGTAACCACTCCGTCGTCTTCCAAACCCATGTCTGCACCATCATGGAGGGCTTCCTTCGCGAATGGAGGCAAGACGCCCTGAATAAAGCCCAATACGAATCGGCCATATTCATCGGCGACAAGCTGTTAGCCCTCACCAGTGCGCTCTCCTTCCCTCTCCTTCCCTCTCCCCAGTCCACCGTTCGACAATTCTTGTGAAGGGCTGACCAGGCCGTGTAGACGACGACAATGATGCCTTCTGGCTAGCGCAGGTGCACTTTGCCACTGGCAATTACACCAGGGCGCAAGCGTTTCTCTCAAAGCAAGACCTCATTACTCGGAACCCGTCATGCCAGT
Organism: Xylaria sp. BCC 1067; assembly: GCA_005188305.1. Taxonomy (NCBI): domain Eukaryota; kingdom Fungi; phylum Ascomycota; class Sordariomycetes; order Xylariales; family Xylariaceae; genus Xylaria; species Xylaria sp. BCC 1067. The sequence goes on from SSCS01000001.1 coordinate 3,458,452, forward strand.
ACCTGGCCGCCCACTGTTTCATCAAACAGTCTCGTTACGATGAGGCTCTGGCTGTGCTTGGGGAGCGCAACCCCACAGATCTCATATCAAACCATGGGACTAAGCGCAAGACACATCACAGCAATGGGCGCTCCGCATCGAACTTGGCGCGTGGCATTTCGAGAGCACAGGACAGGCGGGATGAGCATTCGAGCGAGGAGACAGTCAACAGGCGATTTCAGGCTGCCATGTGCTATTTAAGGGGCATCTGCTATGCCAAGCAGAATGCATTTGACAGAGCCAAAGAATGCTACAAGGATGCTGTTAGCATCGATGTGCAATGCTTTGAGGCCTTTCAGCAGCTCATGAAGAACTCGCTGATGTCTCCAGAAGAGGAATGGCAATTTCTTGAATCACTTGATTTTGACGCTATCGTGGTACCTGGTGATCCTTCCTCATCGCAGGAAGCTTCCGAGTTCACGAAGATGCTCTACACCACACGACTATCGAAATACCGGAACCCCGATTCGTTTACTGTCGCCTGTGAGACCTTGTCGACTCACTATAATCTCTCATTAAACCCAGATCTCTTGCTAGCCCGAGCGGATCTCCTATACACCCAGTGTAGATACAAAGATGCCTTGGCCATAACCGACTCTATTCTCCAAGAGGATAAATACAATTTCAACATATATCCTTTACACTTGGTTTGCTTGTTTGAGCTTAAGATGAAGAATGTGTTATTTTTGATAGCACACGATCTTGCCGACAACCACCCCGAGGAGCCCTGTGCCTGGCTTGCAGTAGGGATTTATTACTTTGCGATCGGCAAGATCGCCGAAGCGCGACGCTATTTTAGCAAAGCTAGCATGATGGATGCGCACTTCGGGCCGGCCTGGATCGGCTTCGCACATACCTTTGCGGCCGAGGGCGAGCATGACCAGGCCATATCCGCGTACTCGACGGCTGCTCGCTTGTTCATGGGTACGCACCTGCCTCAGGTGTTCTTGGGGATGCAAAACCACGCCTTGAACAACATGACACTTGCCGACGAGTTTCTAAAAAACGCGTATTCCCTCTGCAAAACGGACCCTTTGCTCCTCAACGAGATGGGAATCGTATATTATCACCAAGACCGACCGCAAGACGCCATCACATTGTTTCTCAAGGCGTTAGAGGTAGCCGAAGACATTGATGCGGAGCCACAGTCTTGGCTCGCTGCTCGGACAAACCTAGCGCATGCTTACAGGCGCGCGAAGAAATACGACGACGCGCTAGATCAGTTTGACGAGGTCCTGCGCCAGGGTGGTAAAGATGCCGCTATTTTTGCTGCGAAGGGGTTAATATACATGGAGCAGGGAGACAAGTGGGACTTGGCTGTTGAAGTCCTCCATCAAGCACTAGCGATACACCCGCAAGACCCAATTGCGACGGAATTATTGAATAAGGCACTAGAAGAAACTGCGGGAATGCTGATATAGAAGCTTCCATCCATCTAGGCTCAGTCTATGAGGTTTGGTGGGCAGCCGTACAGCTATTCCTGTGCCCCTACTCACTTTCTCAGTTGCATGCTGGGAAACGAATCGAATGCCTTTATTCAAACATTACACGAGGCGATTATTTCTACTTTTCTGATGCCATTTTGCTCATTTCGTTGTATACTCCGGATCAGCCTCTTTGGAAACCGGTACATGCCTTTCAAGGTTGTGACACCCTGCGCTACTTGGCAATATAACCCACCTCTAACCTCTCATATTGATGCGACTGGTCACTTCCATATGGCGAGTAAGTGGACAAGGCTACGGCACAAAGTTATGACACGTTGCAGGTTCTTTATTTGTGTTCTTGCACGGTTACAACATCAAAGAGTGGTAAGCAGCCGGATACATCCCCCATGTGATACCCAGGCATTCCTTTGTAGCGCCGTCCTACCGGCATATTAGTCCATCCCTGAGGCTGTCTCTTAATCAAGAAGTGGCTGTCAGCTCTTATGAGTGTACGTTAGAGTTGTGTGTTTTAAATAGATGGTTTAGCGGCTTAGCGAGGCTGTACCGTGATGTGTACGATATATCTAAACGCCCTATGAGCCGCATCTTACCTACCTAGGTACCTACCTACCTCTACCATGCATATTAGTATTCAACGTAGTATACACTAGATGGGTAGGTAATAACGATGTTTCATGCTAGCAACATCCATACACAATTACGAGGCATCATTTTTCACCATGACCGTAGGATAAACGTCTCTATCGTCCTGATATAGGCCATATATTGCCATACCTGGTAGAGACCTACTACGCAAGCCTAAATGCTGCCTCTGATGATAAACGCCCATACCTAGGTGCTTACCTCTTGTAGCTTAGGTACTTACCTATACCAGGTAGTAAGTCGAATGCGCGTACTGCCTACATGCTGCCTGCCAAGCTCTCGCGTTTGGCATTACCGAATGCTTAGGTACCTCTTAGGCACCTTAGGCCACTACTGCCGAGTCAGATCGCTGTGCATCCCTGCCATTCACGTGACTTACGGCGCTAGTCCAAACAGGCCCGAGTGTCCTTAAGGCCTACCCAAAAAGTTTCGCCCCAAGCGTCAATTGCCGTCTACCTTCACTCCCGTAACGATTGATTTAGGTATCCTTTAAATTCACACTGCCCGAGAATCTTGAACACGATCGTATTCGCAGAAGTCGCGCGTATAGTCGCACCACTCATCATGTCGTGGAGAAACCAAGGCATTACGGGATCAAATAACATCCCTCTAGGTACTCGCCGCCGCTTCGGGGGCGAACCAGATGGAGTGGAGGCTAGGCGTGAAGGCAGCAGAGATGGTCCTGACGACGGCTTCAACGGCGATCGCGATCTAAAGCGCGGTCGCAGCCCCGAACCCAGTAAGCACAACAAAATTTCATGCCTATGCGTTATATCCTATCCGTCGTCTGTTTTGGCAAACATTAGTTCTAACTGTTTTGTGCGACAGGAACTGAAGCAGATGGCCCTCGCCGACGCAAGAAGCGCAATAGATGGGGCGACGCCTCCGAGAACAAAGCAGCCGGTCTCATGGGCCTTCCTACTGCTATCGTTGCCCACATGACAAGCGAACAGCTCGAGGCTTACACCCTACATTTGCGAATCGAAGAGATTAGCCAAAAACTCAGAATTGACGATGTCGTTCCTGCTGACGGTGACAGGTAAGGCACCCTATCCCTTCACCTGGCAACTGAAAGACAACGTCTCCTCGCTAACTTGTGTGCGCCGCAGATCTCCCTCTCCCCCACCGCAGTATGACAACCATGGCCGTCGTGTCAATACTCGGGAATATCGTTACCGCAAGCGTCTAGAGGACGAGCGACACAAACTGATTGAAAAGGCTATGAAGACCATTCCTAACTACCACCCACCACAGGACTATCGCCGACCGACCAAGACTCAAGAGAAAGTCTATGTGCCGGTCAATGATTACCCGGAAATTAACTTCAGTGAGATTGCTAACCCTCTAACCCTCCTAACCATGCCTTTGCCCCTTCTTGTTCAGGATCTTGCCGGGAGTGCCATCTCACCTCCGTTCGTAATGTGCAGGCCCTGGCTGCATCTAACTACATTCTCAAAATAACTTGCGACGCGTACTAACACTTAGCTCTTCTTACTAAAGTTGGTTTACTTATTGGCCCTCGTGGCAACACTCTGAAGAAGATGGAAACTGAATCCGGTGCCAAAATTGCAATTCGCGGAAAAGGTTCCGTAAAGGAAGGTAAAGGCCGGTCTGACGCCGCCCACGCAAGCAACCAGGAGGAGGATCTCCACTGCTTGATCATGGCAGATACCGAGGAAAAGGTCAACAAAGCCAAGAAGCTGATTCATAATGTCATTGAGACTGTAAGTTTAAGAGGCCTATCCATATTTAATTCCCCCGTGATACATGCTAACCCCCTCCAGGCTGCTTCTATCCCCGAAGGTCAGAATGAGCTCAAGCGGAATCAGCTTCGAGAGCTTGCAGCACTAAATGGTACGCTTCGTGACGATGAGAACCAAGCATGCCAGAACTGTGGCCAGATTGGCCATAGAAAGTATGATTGCCCTGAGAAGCAGAATTTCACTGCCAATATCATTTGTCGTGTTTGTGGAAATGCAGGCCACATGGCTCGAGATTGTCCAGACCGACAAAAGGGTGCCAGCTGGCGTAATGATGGTCCCCGTGCTGCTGGCCGTATTGGCGGGGCAGATGGTGTTGATCATGAATACGAAGTAAGTTTGCCCCTTTTGTATCTACAAAGTCCATACCACAGCAACTAACCGTGTTTAGCAATTGATGCAAGAGCTTGGTGGTGGTTCTGGCGGACCCCCTGCTCGCATCGAAGCAGGGCCTGGCTCTTACAACAATAATAGTAGCAACGGCGACAGCAAGCCTTGGCAGCGTGGCCCAACCGGTGCCGCTGCTCCTTGGCGTTCTCGCAATGATGATCGTGGTCACGAAAGTGGCGGCGGTGGTGGTGGTGGAAGCGGTGCTGCTCCTTGGCGTGAACGCGGAAATCGTGGCGGCGAAAGCCAAACAGGCGACTACTACGGTGGCCAGAGTTACAACAATGGCTCATCTGCTCCTGGAGCGGCTCCCTGGCATCAGCCCAATCACGGTGGCAGTCAGGCGGGTTACGGCGGCTACCCTGGCTACTCTGGCTATGGTAGTGCGGCCCCGGGAATGGGACCGCCTCCCGGCCTTCCTGGCAACCCTCTAGGTGCGCCGCCTGGCCTTCCTGGCAACCTTAACGCCTTAATCCAGCAGTACGCGGGTGGTGCCGCTCCGCCTCCGCCGCCATCTGATGGCGCCCCTCCACCGCCTCCGAGTGATCAGCCCCCTCCACCTCCTCCCGGTGCTTAGTGGTGTGGTGCGGGCCGGACAGCCCGGACTTTCGGATACTAACTTACGCACTTGGCGTGGAATTTATCAAAAGTGTGCATCACTATTGAATCCGATATTGCTAACTAACCGCGCTCACCGTATTGCGTTGACCCAGGCGACATGAGATTTGATTTAGGAAATGCCTGCGAGCCGTGCGTCGCGATCTAATCGCGCGCCGAGAACCGATGACGCAAAAAAAAAAATGAAAAAGGAATGAGAGTACTAATGTACTTTGGTGTATGAGTAGGCAACTAGGACTAACATGTAGATAATCAATTGAAAAAAACGACGCGTGCTGAGATGTTTTGTATGAAACCATTACTGTAGTGATATGAATGATATACCCTCCGTATTAGAATTCGTATACCTTAGGTACTTACTTACCTTGGTACCTACACGTTGAGACTAACAATTGCGAGACAGTCGCAGTCCGGTCTAGTGCCTTAGGTACAGCACTGCCTACCTGGGTACCTACCTCTACCTAGGTACCTAGGCACGGAGGAAGTACGGAAGGGAGTATGGGCTCGCAGCAGACCTATCCCCGCACTGGTGCCAAGAGAGGCCCTAGCCTACTCCAATTCAGTATCCAATTCTAGGTGTCATCTGGCTACCTACCTCCTCACTCCGCATTGCTAGTACAGGAAGCCTTGATTCGGATTCCGGGCATAGCATTCAATTATTGAGACAGACATTGCTTGTTCCACGCTAGTCGAGTGCAAGGGCGGACAAGTGCAATGAGGGTTTTAAACCTTGTCACTTCAGCTCTATTACCCTAAGTACCTATGTTATGTCAATCAAAATACTCCCCAAAGCTGTACGGCACCATCTGATTGATCCTTGCTAGTTCAGCTGGACGCCCCTGACCTATCTACATATAGGTAGCGTGTATGTATACTGTACTGTTACCTACACTACTTAAAATAAGGTATGGTCTCCGTCTCCTCAGTAAAGTACCTATACTACTACTACTACTACTACTACTACTACTACTACTACTACTACTACTACTACCTAGTACTGTACCTTGGTCTTGGTACAGATCGTACGGTCGGTATCTTATCCATCTCATCATTGGGAGGCTTGCTTGCTTGCTTCCCCACCTAGAGCTCGACGCATCATCGCCACTGGACTCCCTTTCTCTCTTTTGCCGCACGCTGTCATTGTGTCGCGTTCTTATAGGCCGACCGCCTGCCTCTGCAGACATCCTCCGTCGCCATGGCCTTGACGAACCCTGTTGCCTTTCAGCCGTTCTCTGTATCCTTCTGGACCACCGTTACCTACTTCGCTCTGCTCATTCCGCTGCTCATCATACACGAGACGGTCCCTACGCCCCCCGGTAACGCGACTGTGTATCAAGGCTTGAACCTGACGAAAGCGTGGCTGGATCTGACTGTGTTGTCGCAATCGTATCATCCCTTCAACAGCCGAAAGAATGATGAAATTCATAACTGGCTCCTGCTCGAGCTAGACGAGATCAGGAAAAGGAACTCGGCCGATGAGTCCGACGTGCTTGTTCTCGAGGATGTGACCTCCAATTTGACGACGTCTGGATCTATATGGATTAAGGACACGCAGACGGTCGCCTATTTTGAGGAGAAGAATATCATCGTCTACATCCGGGGTAAAGACGACCCGCCCGGACGCTGGTGGGAAGATGGCCCGCAAGGTTATCGGTCGGACGGAGTGATTGGCAAAGGCGGCGTCTTGGTGAACGCCCACTACGATTCGTACGTACCGTTTCCGTCTGTGCTTCGGGGGGATGCTAACACTGGAACAGCGTGTCTACCGGTTACGGCGCAACTGACGATGGCATGGGTTGTATCACTGTGCTGGCCCTTGTTGATTACTTCTCGCGCCCTGGGAATCAGCCTCAGAGAGGCATCGTTGCCTTGCTCAACAATAATGAGGAGGACTTCTTGTGGGGTGCCCAGGCTTTTGGCAAAAGCCCTTTTATGCCTTTCTGCCATACTTTCCTAAACCTCGAAGGGGCGGGAGCGGGTGGCCGCGCGACCCTCTTTCGAACCTCAGATGCCGAGGTCACAGCCGCCTATCGCGGAAGTCCAAATCCATTCGGTACCGTCGTGGCATCAGATGCATTTAGTCTCGGTGCAATAAAAAGTAACACAGACTATGCTGTTTTCAATGGCGTCTACGGCATGAGAGGACTCGACGTTGCGTTCTACCGTCCCCGTGCTAGATACCACACGAATCAAGACGATGCTAAGCATGCATCCAGAGCGAGCCTTTGGCACATGTTAAGCAATTCTCTACATACGATGACAACTCTCTCAGGCAATACCGGCCAGACTTTCATCGGAAACCGAGGAGATCATGACCGCAAAAAGGTCGCCAATGGCAGCGGCAACTCGGGTGTTTGGTTTGACCTCTTCGGCAAAACACTCGCTCTCTTTGAGCTACGAACCTTTTTCGCATGGTCGCTTACGCTTCTCATCGCTACGCCATTGATACTCGCCGCCACAACGTACCTCTTGGTACGTCGAGGGAAATATTACTTCTTCTCAGCAACCGTAGCTCCCTACGAAGGAGCCGTGCTCGATCCTATCAGGATCGGCGGCCGAAAGGGGATATTCAGATTTCCCCTTGCTCTAGTTGTGGCGGGGGCGCTAGTTGTTGGATCTGCTTACCTGGTCACCAAGATAAACCCACTCATCGTATATAGTAGTGAATATGCAGTGTGAGTACATGTGCTCATGATCGAATGCCATTCGCGAGATTCAGGCTAACAATGTGTACAGATGGGCTATGATGCTGTCCTTATTCTACTTTGCGTTTTGGACTATCATGGCAGGCGCAAACTTTGCAAGACCTAGCGCTTTGCACCGAGGCTACTCTATTATCTGGCTCTACGCTATCTCTTGGCTTATCGAAGTTGTTAATACTGTATTCGAAGATCGGTTTAGGATCGCCGCAGGCTACACATTTGTCTTCTTCCACGCCGCTACTTTCCTCGCAACGGCGATCACTCTTTGCGAGTTGTTCGCGCTCCCGTCTAAAATGTCCTTCGCGCAACGCGTCCACGCGGCGCATGACGCGACGGACCACGGCGAGGAACATATGGCAGAGCATGTTGGTTCAGTCCCTCACACTGATGGGCCGACCGATATTGGAGAGGATGGCGCTAGCGACGAGCCTGCACCGGTCGCTTCAGAAACGACACCCTTGATAGGTGGCACTACTTTTGGCGCTGCTTACAGGCGGGCAAGTTTAGCACTTGATAGGAAATTCACGGTAGACAAAGGAGGTGCCTATGGGTCCGAGCAACTGTGGTCTGCGAAACTCCCGAGCTGGGCCTGGGTCCTACAATTCTTGGTCCTTGGGCCTTTTATCATCATCTTGATCGCCCAAAATGGTCTCCTTGTGGTCTCGTCTGTTGCCCAGACAGGCTCCGATGGAGGAAGCCTCCTATTGCCTTACCTCGCAATAGCAGCCTTCAGCATCTTGTTGGTGTTGCCAATCACACCGTACATGCACCGAGTTACGCATCACGTCCCCATGTTCTTGTTGGCGGTTTTCGCCGGCACCTTAATATATAATCTAGTCGCTTTTCCTTTCTCTGCAGAAAGTCGGTACAAAATCTATTTCCAACAGACTGTTGACCTCGACACGGGCATATCGCGGGTGCATTACGTCGGATTACAAGAATATGTCGAAAAGGCCGTCGCGGAATTACCTTCGGCTATGGGTAAGGAATTAACTTGCAATTCAACGACGGATTCGCGCATTGGCCTTTACGATTGCTCTTACGACGGTTCCGCGGTCCCTCCCAACGTCGTCAAGACTACACCACCCGGGGTGCCACCCCAGAAGGGCTACGACGATTGGCTCACTTACAAGATTACACGGAACGAGGGCGAGAGCAAAGCTCGGTTTGAGGTGAATGGAGCAGAGACCAGGTCCTGCGCCATCACCTTTAACAAACCAGTTACTACGTTCAGCATCCAAGGCGGAAACAACCTCGACGAGCGCTTTGGTGGAGCACCAGATAAGGGCCTGGATAAAATCAAGCTCTACCGCCGGGATTGGAGCACGCCCTGGATTGTCGACGTCGAATGGGAGAAGGAGGATGGTAAAGACAGCGGCATCGACGGACGTATCGTCTGTAGCTGGGACGACGTCAATACACCTGGCACGATACCCGCATACGATGAGGGGCTACGGTTTTTCCCGCCCTGGGTCGCCTCTACAAAGCGGTCTTCGGGATTGTGCGACGCAAGCAAGGCATTCAAAGCATGAGCATCACCAACACAACTCCTATTTGTTTTATCGGTTATTTTTTTTTTTGTTTTTACTTTAAGGGGAGGGTGGACTAGGAGCAGCAACCTAATGACGTATCAATTACGCGGAGTGCGTGTGGAGCTTTCCCTCCGATACACGAGCCGTCTTCATGTGGAAACGGATACCATAGGGCTGAGTCGAGCCGGGTGTGTTCGTATCGATACCTTGCATAGCTGGCGTTAAATTGTATTTCTAGCTTTTCTAGCGTACCAGGTCAGTCAGTCAGTCATCCGATGAAACTGTCCTCGAGGTTCCTGGCCTCGATAGATAGGAGGGAGTGTGGCTCGAAAGAGGAGCTGCAGACCGCATAATTAGGGAACCAATTCGCAATTCTCGTATTCAAGTGCACATGGTCCCGGACTTGGATCCAAGGTCGCGCGAGAGCAATCAACCGTGATCGTCGCGTAGGCCAGGGCTTGTCCAGACCAACCTAGACCTAGATAAACCGCTCTGCACTGCAGATTGACAGTGTCGATCGCAGCTTGTTTGGGAGCGGCTCCGTCGAAACTCTATATTGTTTGCTACGGCCCGCCGTCGGCGGCCTTCCCTGTCCGGCACGCTCCCATCTGCCGCGATGCAGGGTTTGCCTCTGTGCATGAGTCGTGGTCGCGGGGTGCTGGGTCGTTGTGTCTCCTTTTTTCTTAATCATTGCTAAAGTCAGTCTCTTTTGACGGGGATTCTATCTTCTCATACTCCCCTTCGGCCACCGATGGGGCTGTCTGTGGAGTAGGGAGTCCTTTAGATAGATAGTTGATATGAGTTGGCACAAGATGGGAATACGGCGACGGGTGAGGGTATACTCGAGGCAGAATGCTGGGTTGATTGGCAGCTGGACGCGCGGTAGATAGCCGACATCCACCGGCAGATTGGCACTGTTGAATACCCGACCTGGGCTGGGTGGATGGTTGCATGAAGCCGTGTCGTCATATCTCTGCGTGGAGGGCCTGGTGAGTTATCCTGGGTTGACACGTATGAGTTGAGGTAGAAGGATAGAGGAAAGGGAGGGCATAACTGTGTATGCTCTTCTAGGCCACGCGCCGGTCTGATTAGTCTTTGGCTTGTGTGTCTGACAGGCTGGGAGTTGGCGTTGCGTTTTGCTGATCGGGCCAATCAATTCGTCGTATTCCCAACGGGCTCCTAGCCGGCCATAGGTAAATGCTGGGTGGCATTAAGCACGCGCGTATGTATGGAACCTGGATATTGTGTCAAGGTCGTGGATGGCTTTTGGAGGTTAGGTCCCTCGGGTAAGTTCCCCATGTTGAATAATGCTACGGTTCAAACCACCCTTCCACCAAAACGCCTCATGCAGCAGGTCGTGACAAATACCCCTGATGGTTGAGTCCTTGTGTAAGTCTGTCTTACCTGTCTCTCATTGCCTTGTCTGTTTGTGTTGCCCTCTCGTACGACAGTCTTCGTCTTGCGCGCACTAAATTGGGATTTACTCTCCATATCCAGTACCGCGATTTGCTTACCTTCCTGGTTTCTCGCACCACAACTACTGTCATCATTCGAGAGACAGTTTGATTTATAGATACATATATGTATCAACACACCATCTCAGAGACATCGCGATCAGCAGTGTTAGGAGGTGTGAGAATGTAACATGGTGTCGCGTTTCTGTCGATAGCCGAGCGAAAAGAACGGAGAATCCGGTAGAGGGAGGGCGGGATGGGACATGACGGTTGGTATACATGGCCCTGATATACACATGTATGGGTCTATATCAGTCCTGTCCACACGAAGGCCTCGCTTTCCCTATCTACCCGGGTCCCGGTTCCTTCGCTGTTTAATTGAGCGGTATCACATCAGTCCATTGATATCACGCTGAGCTGATACTCCGTCAGTAGACCTCAGGGACCATAATACTGAGACAAGTCTGTGTTCGTCCTAAGTGTCAAAGGCACACACGATATCCGTCACACATCTTCGCCTACCCCTATTCTAAAGACGCCAACGCCTATTCTTCTACCTGTATTCCTGTAGTTTCGTTCTAACCTCCAAGATGTTATCTTTAAAAACCACACTCGCCTTTCTGGCTTCGCGCATAGTTGTCCTAGGTGCAACATTGCCTAGTCCCACAGCCACGGTTGTACCAGCAACGGCTTGCACAACGGGGGCACCAGTCACGACGGCCGGGTATCCGATACTTTATTATGGACAGGCGAGGCCGGTCGCAAGTTCTCTCATAAATGGATACCAGCCAGAACCGAGGTGGGCGAGCCAACATCTCGTCGGGAGTTACGTGAGTTGTTTTTCCCGTTACTTCCTACCTTTCCTATCTGCGTAGTTTGGGACCTGTTGGGCTCTCCCGACCATCTCCACATTCCTGGTTGGAAACTCCGATACCTTCTCCCCAGATTCGAACCAGGGAGGAGGGGAAGTTATAGTTAAACGAGGGGGAGAAAACGTCGCGGATGTAAACCTCAAGAACAGTTGGTAGGATGAGTACAGCGGGATGTGGGGGAGTAAACAAGAGAAAGATAGCCGCAAGAGCACAAGAGATACAACAGAAGCCCAAGATCTCTCCTAGACGAAGGAAAGGAAGGCTAACCACGAGATTTGTGTAAAACACAGACCTTTGGCGTCCCGGCACCCGTCGAGACAGGCTTCGCCTACGCACAATTCAAGTGCCAGTACTACTGCAAGAACCAGAGCGAAGGGGGCAGTTTCTTCGTGCGCGCCGACAGCGAGGTCGGGTCGCACTGCGAATGCTACGATGAGCTGTGAGTCTGCGCATACCACCTCCCAAGTCTGCGTACCTATCTATCTACATCAAATGTCTTTTTCAACCCCTGCTAGAGAAATGAAGTGTAGATACGAGAAGAGATTAAGAAAGGAAACAACAAGAACATCAAAAAAAGCTAGTCATAAAGCTAACCAGACATACATCTCAGGATGGATCCCGCAACCTTTGTACAAGGCAGCCAGACGCTTGTCGGGGCTTGGAACGCCGTCTGCAGGACAACATGATATACCACATCTCACTCGGTCCTATATTCCGAATTCCATCTTCTCGCCAAACAGGCGTCAGAGAGGCTGAGGGAGAATCAATATGAATAAAATGTACTTCCGATTACGATGGTCTACAGAGGGGTAGCTGAAGGTGTGCGAGTCATGTCTGCTTGCACTGTTACAGCAACGAGAGCTCAAATAAATAAATACGCACATATATATTCCGAGTATAGCAGCCGTACAACTGTACCCCTCATGCACTTCCTACCTCATCAACGACAACATATCAAACCAAGATAAATTCAATGACAATAGGACAGACGTTGACCCGGAAGATCGTTTCCTGGAAGTCGACGGGGTTACTTAACTGATGCTTAGGTCCAACTCATGGGCTGGGCTACGATTTTGGAAACAAGATAAACAGATCACAGTGGGAATTTCTTTTTATCAGAACTTTATGAATTTCTTTCATCTACGGATTACTCCAGCCTCTATCTCATAAAGGGGGGTCAGTGTAGAATACATGGGTCCTGTGCCAGGCATGCATGACCACAGGCGGAAGTCGACCAAATCGGGTTCGTACTTCCGAATCCATGAGGGTATGAAGGATTAAAACAGTCAAAGATTACTCGCGCCAAATCGTCCATGTGCCAGAAACACCGAGGGCCAAACCCATCCTAACGCCAGTGACTTTTATTATTCCCATTTCGTTGCGCTCGTAAAATGATTAGTCGACCTCCTCCATGGCGCTGTCACCAGTCTCAGCGGCGGCAGCAGCATCAGCAGAGGGCACTTCCTCAATCGAAGCCTCATCCGCCTCATCAAGGTTCAGGCCAATAGACACAAGCTTGTGAATGCGCTCAGCAAAGCCAGCAGGCTCGTCAATGGTAAAGCCAGAGACAAGTAGAGAGGTCTCGAACAGAAGTTGCACGATCGACTTGACGGTCTTGTCGTTCTCGCCATCGGCCTCGACCTTCTTCTTGAGCTCCTGGATAATAGGAGACTTGGGCGAGATCTCGAAGGTCTTCTTCGAACTCATGTAGCTGCTCATGGAGGTGTCACGCAGAGCCTGGGCCTTCATGATACGCTCCATGTTGGCAGACCAACCGAACTGGCCAGTACGGATGGCGCAAGGGGATCCAACCAGCTTGTGCGAGACGACAACCTTCTCAACCTTGTCGCCGAGAACGTTCTTGAGGGACTTGGTGAGATCCTCATACTCCTTCTCCTCGGCTTCACGGGCCTTCTTCTCCTCCTCGGTCTCCTCAAGATCGAAGTCCTTGGTGATATCAACGAGCTTCTTGCTCTCGAACTCCTTGAGCTGAGTCATGGCATACTCATCAATAGGGTCGACGAGGAAGAGAACTTCGAAGTTCTTCTCCTTGAGGGCATCTAGGAAGGGCGACTTCTGGACAGCCTTGAGCGACTCGCCAGTGATGTAGTAGATGTTCTTCTGGTGCTCAGCCATGCGAGTGACGTAGTCGGAGAGCGATGTAAGCTCATCACCAGACTTGGTCGAGTTGAATCGCAGCAGCTTGGCGAGGGTCTGGCGGTTCTGCGAGTCCTCGTGGATACCAAGCTTCAAGTTCTTGGAGAAGGCGCTGTAGAACTTGTCGAACTGCTCTTTGTCCTCGGCAATCTCGTTGAAGAGCTCGAGGGCCTTCTTCACAATGTTCTTCTTGATAACCTTCATGATCTTGTTCTGCTGCAGAGTCTCACGAGACAGGTTCAGAGGGAGATCCTCAGAGTCGACAACACCCTTGACGAAGCTGAGCCACTCAGGAATGAGGTCAGTGGCGTCATCAGTGATGAAAACACGTCGAACGTAGAGCTTGATGTTGTTCTTTGTCTTCTTGGTCTCGAAGAGATCGAAGGGAGCACGCTTGGGAACGAAGAGAATGGCGCGGAACTCCAGCTGACCCTCAACAGAGAAGTGCTTGACGCCGAGGTGGTCCTCCCAGTCGTTAGAAAGCGACTTGTAGAAAGCAGCGTATTCCTCCTGGGTGATGTCCTGGGGGTTACGAGTCCAGATAGGCTTCTGCTTGTTGAGCTCTTCCTCCTCGATGGAAGTCTCCTTGACCTTCTTGGTCTTGGGCTTCTTCTCCTTGTCCTCTTCCTCATCATCGACTTCCTCGATCTTGGGCTTCTTGTCATCATCAGCCTCAACCTCCTCGGCGTCCTCGTCAGGAACCTCCTTCTCAGTCTCCTTGGTAACATGGAGGTAGATGGGGTATGAGATGAACTCGGAGTGCTTCTTGATAACCTCCTTGATCTTGCTCTCATTCAGGTACTCAGCTTGCTCATCTTTGAGGTGGAGGATCATCTTAGTACCACGCTTCAAGGGCTCTCCCTCTGTGTCGGGGCGAACGCTGAAGGTACCGCCGGCAGAGGACTCCCAAATGTACTGTTCGTCATCATTGTGCTTGGAGATGACGACGACTCGATCAGCAACGAGGTAGGCGGAGTAGAAACCGACACCAAATTGACCAATCATAGAGACATCGGCACCAGCAGTGAGGGCCTCCATGAATTGCTTAGTACCGGAGCGGGCAATCGTTCCGAGGTTGTTGACGAGGTCCTATTGAAGAACTTGTTAGTCTGAATTTCCGCTGGCTCTCGATGGGGAAAGTCACAGTAAAAACTTACAGCCTTAGTCATACCGATACCGGTATCCTTGATAGTCAAGGTCTTGTTCTCCTTGTCAGGGATGATGTCGATGCGGAGGTCCTTCTCGGCATCGAGCTTGCTGGGGTCGGACAGAGCCTCATATCTGATCTTGTCCAGGGCATCGGATGCGTTTGACACCAGTTCTCGCAGGAAGATCTCCTTGTTGGAGTAGACGGTGTTGATGATGAGGGAGAGCAGCTGAGAGATCTCAGCCTGGAACTCGAAGGTCTCAGACATCTTGGCTGTGTAGGAGGAGGGAGCACGGGAAACTGTACATGGAGAAGGTCAGTACCAACTGGCAAATGTAAAGTCCGCACGTTACAATACGAATGCTAATGTGTAAGAGGGGAAGCGAAGTGTTGGAAGGAAATAGAAAGTTGTGCGCACAGCTTAAGCGGGGCACGAGTTGTAGTAGAAGGTCAAGTCTTTGCAGAGCGAGAGCGATTGTGCGCGAATCACAGATAATACACAGGTCTCATCTGCTTAATTCGGACAATCGCAAGCCAAGCAGTACCGAGACCAGGCAAGATTGGTTGTGAAGGGGAACGCAAGTGAGGCAAAGGCAAGGCTGAAGGTGGTGGCGGGGAGTCGGTGTAAGTACGCAGAGCTCGGGGAGTCTATGTCTATGACTTACGGATATCAAATGGGGAAGAGCCGTTGAGGGGTATCTGGGGAAGTTTACTCTTCGGCAAAGAGCGTGCACAGGGGAAGATCAGGTGAAGATCAGGGCTGGCTTGATTGATGATTGATGATTGAAGAGGAAGATGGAGAGAGATGGAGGGCGAGGGCAGAGAAATATCTAAAAGCCGTAGAGGTTTGGCTCCCGCAACTGAGTCGGAGCACAGACCAGTTTTTTCAGGCTTTGGATTCTATCGAATTCTACGGACTGGCAGTGACAGCCTGCAGCTCTGGGCGCTGTGATTGGCCGGCGACGGCCTCTCGCCGCAACCCATGGCAACCAGAACGTGCCAGAACCACCACCTGCTTCTATCGACCGCTATCGACCTCTTTCCTTGCCCCACTGATAGGCCGAAAACAGCATCAGGCGGCTACATGCCAGCCCACTGTAGAGCCTTCGCCCACCGGAAGGGGGGACGGTTCCTGACCGTTGCCCAAGTGCCAAGAGCGATGCCCCTCGTTGCCTCACCCACGCTACTACTGTAGGTACCTAGGCATCCACCTGACCCGTCGAACTGAAAACATTACAGCATTACCTAAGGTACCTAGGTAGGTATCTACATACCTAACCTGCCTGCCTGCCTACCGCCTGGGTACTCAGTTTGCTGTGCCTCAGCCCAACCGTAAGAGTTTATTTCTTTCAGAAGAACCTAGAACTAGACAGTAGGTACCTACCCGTTTGAGTACCTAGTGACATGGAAGAAAGGCGCAGTCAACTAAGTAAACAAATTCTTGGGTTAGGTTCTGCCCTGGTACCTTAGGTACCTAACTTTAGTCTAGCTAGGCAGATTAGTCCCGTACCTTATCCCGCCAAGCACCCTCCAGGTGCTCTCAGGCGCCTCTCAGGGCAGTGTCTACCTATCTACCTAGAGGTTCAGGTACTTAATGTATATTCTTCGTACCACAGATTCTGATCCTGGCGGGGACCAAGCCACCAGTCGCGGGTGGCAATACTCTCCAAACGAGAAGGCAACAGCATCATCTGTTAAAAAAAAAAAAAAAAAAAAAACTATTTTCCTTCAGGTAGATTCTTCCTTTGCCAAGTCTAGACCAACGTAGTGCTTCTCTGAGTCGCAAAGTTGTGCTAGGCCGTTGCATTAGAAAAAGCAGGCAGCACATGCAGAGGCACAGCATGCCAGGCGGTATCCAATCAGGTAAAGGCCATCACACTGATCTTCGCTAGGTTAGTCAGTGACTCAGCGACTGTGTCAGACAAAGACAAAGAACGCCAAAAAGCCACGCGAGATTGAAGAATTGGGGCGGACTATGTCAAAACACCTTACCCTTTCGCAGCCCCAAATTTGCTAGCTTCGCCCTATCGAGTCAATGAATTGACCTGACCTGTTCTGTGGTACGTCCATCGATTGGAACAATTGAGGAACAGGACGTTGATTAAGCACGCGCTCAAAGGTGGCTCACTACTCGGGGCTTACTTGCGTCCCTGGGGAACGATGTTTGCTAGTGTTAGTGTGTTAGAAACAGGTTCAATGATTAGGTAAGGAAGAATACCAGATGGTCTCAGCATAATCAAAGAGTGATCCAGCCGAAACCATCAGATACGCATACCGCTAGTCTACGTCGGTTCCTAATCCGCCTAGAGCACTGCCTAAGCACTTGTCTATCCAAGTACCTAGGTACAGTAGGTACCTAGGTAAGTTAGGTAGTTTAAGCCTTGCTCCAACTCTAAGCCAGGCAGCCCTCAAGTAGATCGGCCGAATTAACTTTCAGCTGGTTCTTTAAGAGCGGGATGACTAAGGTAATGCTTATGTAATATGAGACCCCGATTTTACAAGAAATTACACAATTAATTAATTTATACAAAAAGTACACAAGTAGAAAGATAAGATGATAGTATATATGCCCGCATTACTACACGCAGGCTACTAACGTTGGTATCCTTAGGTAGCTAAAATGAATGATGTATCTAGGCATAGCTAGGAAAAGCGCCTATGCCGGCGAGAGATGAATTGTTGAAGATAATGCCACCGCGGTAGCTCTTAGCCTACTTCATCACTCTCGTGGCGTTTATAGCCGCGCGCGATACCGAAGATATCGGCCTCGAGTTGGTCGTGCATTTCTTTTTTGGTCACTGTTTCTATGTCGCCTGCTAGACAGGAATATCGATATGAAACTGATCCCCAAAATAGTTTGCCGACGCTTTGAAAGCCTTTTCAGCCGAGGCAAGTGATGTGACATCTAGAGTTAGTTTTAGGATACCGCTGCTCTGTTGAAGGTACGACAAGTTGGACGGGTTTAGGGCCGTCGCACTAAGATGTTGGCCAGGCTTGGCGGCTACAAGCTCTACAACAGCATAACCGATGCCATGTTTTCGAAACTATAGCGATTTGAAGCAACGTACTAAATGTTAGCACTCAGTTACTAGGCGGAGGGGTATGTCAATCTATATGTACCGCCGAATGTGCGTGTCAGTGTAGCCCTAGGTACAAGAAGGGCAGACAGACACTCACCACCCATGGTAACCCCGCCGACCGCCTGATACCCCTCAACTTTATCAGCTGTCCCAGTAATGATCCTCTTATTGATGATGAGAATCTTGTTTATAAACACCCTCCCATCAACCGCGACATTTCTTTAACTTTAACTTGATTGTTTCCCTTCGATGATATAAGGAAGAAGGGGAGGGCGGTACTTTATCGGATATATGTCAACAGATATATAGACATTATTTAGTAGAATGGTTAAAAACAGAAAAGCTTTACAGTAATGTGTTAATAGACTAAACTGACAAGTTTCAAAGCTGCTACATCCTTTGGCAATCTTTTTTTCTTGTACTT
This sequence comes from Xylaria sp. BCC 1067, assembly GCA_005188305.1. NCBI lineage: Eukaryota > Fungi > Ascomycota > Sordariomycetes > Xylariales > Xylariaceae > Xylaria > Xylaria sp. BCC 1067. Next base: position 3,476,714 of record SSCS01000001.1, read on the forward strand.
AAACTCTTGTCTTAGACTTGGCGCGTTCCAAAAGCGAATTTTCATAACTCGTTGAGCAAATATAATGGTATCAACTCATTTCGGTGAACTAGACTGAACTAATAGTTATATCTAGGTAGATACAAAGTAATATAATCATAAAGACAGAGGTCATAGGTAGAAATTAGTGAACGAGCCCTTAGTTTACCACAGAGACGGAGGCGATCTAGCTACCCCGCTGTGGAATGGAGGCATGTAGGTATTAGTTTACCCCGCCTTGACTGATTTGTCCATCTCACAACGCCAACTAAAGCTTTAGAGATACATACAGTAGGTAAAGAGATTGAATCTATTTCTATTGCTACTGCTGTTGCATTGGCATTGGCTAGTACTCATCAGCTGTGTCCCTCCTGCCCCAGTGAAAGCCACAAGCCATGCCTTTGTGCCAGGATTGCTCGAAACTCGATCTCCACGCCCACATCCTAGAACTATGTCATGGAAAGGATGTATCTCGCGACCCTTTGTTAGGGTACGGAACCCCCAAGATACCATACAAATCGTCAGTATCCAGCATACAAGCAAGCGTTGACTCGACGCAATGTCAACTCTGCACGTTAATATGGAACAGATTCGCGGACCCAGAACATCACGACACCAAAAACCATCTAGACAGCCCGCTACATTTTACGGTTTCCCTCTCCGAAAATAAAGTCACATATCTCAGCATTTACCAAACTCGATCTCTCGACTATGATGGAATTTCCTCTTTCGACCACAACCAAATCCTTGGTCAACTGGGCTTGGTTCATAAACTCGGTCTGATTCCCTGGCAACGACGACGCGCAAATACTAACTAGAGGGTAATTGTAGGGGACGAGTTAGATGACACGGATATATCCACAGAGTTTCTCTCGGAGCAATTTGGTCCCGATACAACCATAGATTCAATACTGTTCCGTGATGTGGATGCGCACACCGGGTCCAAGCACACGTTACGTATCGCTACTAATTGGCTCTCCCAATGCAAGACACAGCATAGTCTTTGTTCAGCGGCATCAGAATCCCGTGCTAAAAATCTCCCAACCAGAGTCATAGACGTCGCATCCACAACACCAAGAGTATTCGAGACAGGGGGCGTAGAAGGTCGATGGGCGGCACTGAGCTACTGCTGGGGCAGCGACACATCTTTCATGTTGAACGAAACGACGCGCGCTCGGCTCTTCGCAGGGTTCCAGCTCGACGAGGCCCCGGCGACGATTCGGGATGCCATTCTCGTCACGCGTGAGTTGAGCATTCCCTATCTCTGGGTCGACGCTGTATGCATCAGGCAAGACTCGCGGGAGGATTGGGAGAGAGAGGCGCTGCGCATGTTGCACGTGTACGCGCAGGCGGAGTTAGTGATCGCTGCTACTGACGCGGCGGATGTCGGTGCCGGCATATTGCGGGAGCGAAAAGTCGGATCGATGATTCCTATCCCGTGGATGACGACTGGCGGCGATATTCAAAAGGACCAGGAACAATACGCCTACGTTAGGCTATCTTCCCCACACATCAATGCTTGGGATACGAGCGAGTCAAGGTGGGGAGGCCGTGGCTGGACTATGCAGGAGGCCTTCTTGGCCGGGCGAATGATAACATTTAGTAACGCCGGATTGACCTGGCAGTGTCAGCAACTCACAGAGGAAGAGGATGGGTCCTACGTCATTGGCATACCAGATGTTGATACGGATGAGTGGATGCATCGAACTTCTGCCCTGTTCATGTCTAAATATTGGCGGCATCTCATGACTGCGTCCGCGATCAAGAGTAACAAGGGTGAAGAGGAGAGCGCCCGCAGCCCTCCCATACCGGACGGAATGTATTCGGACCCGTATTCTATGTGGTATGTCACGTTGGCTCATTACTCATCCCGCTACCTCACACACACAAGCGATCGACTGCACGCGCTTTCAGGACTGGCAGAACTGTTCCGAGAGATTACGGGGGATGAGTATGTGCTTGGATTGTGGAAGGGGGACTTGCTTCGAGGCCTCATATGGACGTACCACCCATTGCGCGTTCAGGAAGGGATTGAGAAATTTGGGGCTGATCTTTCTTTGTATGACTCACTGACGGCAACCAACACCGAACCTTCATGGAGCTGGACAAGTTTAGAGGGGCGCATATACGAACCCGAAGATGGGTACCGAGGACATTTCGAACGGGTTCCTGGGAACAGGGCCAGAATCTTAGACGTCAACATCGATATGGGCGTGGCCGGACAGCATCAGGGGCACCTGACGATCCAGGCACCTTTCGTAGAATGGTCGACGGGATCTTCAAGTTGTTCTGAAGGGTGCCAATCAAAAGAAGAAAGTGATCCATTTGCGGCGATTATTCGCGATTACGTGACAGAAATCATGAAGAATGGATCCGAGTCGGAATGGGAATGGGATTTTAGCACAAGGTTCTCCGCCGAGTATCGCGCGCGCCGCAGTCAAGGCCGAGGCGAAAGCGGACAACGGATCGCTGTGGTGTTTGTTCATCCCGATGGAAAGGCGCTGGTTCTCGAGTCTACTCCAATGACAAGTCCTCAGCCGCAGAGCTCGGAAAAGCAGATCTTAAACCCCTTTACTTATCGTCGACTGGGAGTCCTGCAGTTCGGAGCAGATATGATCCCTCCCTTCACTGCCGACGAACGGGAGCCCGCACAGAAACACCGCCGTGATGTTCGTGACGCTCACTTGAAGGCCCATGAGCAATGGTATCAGGGACTTCCTCTTCACACGTTCGTCGTGATATAATCAGCAGCGAGAAAGAAGGCGTCCAGAATAGCTACCTCTACCATAGCTACATTCTGAGCGCATATCGACGTCATCCGTAACTCCTGATCCCCAGAGTGTCTCGAGCGTCGAAGCACGAACGCCTTCTAGCAATACAGATGACTGCACAAGGCTATTAGTTTTAAGAGCGGAGAATCTGACGCGCGACACTCGGCCAACTCGTGAGTTGTTTCATTTGCAGTTGTGTGGCTTCCAGTGATCGGGCAGTGGAAAATAATAGTGGGAAGGAAGAGACCGAACGGAAACAACCATGGCCATGGTACGGGTTGTAAAATAAAAGACTGGTGATGCTCGAAAGGCCTTGTTTACTCAAATTTACAGGACTAGAAGTGGTCGTACTCTGAACGAGGGCTGATATAACGGGGGCGAAAAACAACATATTAAAGAAGCCCAAATCTGCCTAGGCATTTGCCAAAAAATAATGCATCGTAATGAACATTGATCATTCGACCCCTGTTGCTGCTTGTGCCATGCCAAGGCTCTACTATACGAGCAAGAAGACCTGTAGGAAACTGTTCGTACCTGTGAGCATGTTTGAGCGGGTTTGCGCTGTTTGTCAGATATCTCCTTGAGACGCCAATATATGACATTCTGGGAGATTTCGCCATTAGATATGCATACCATGGCATTCATAATAGGCAGGTGTAGAACAAATATGCGCACAAGGTCTGCTTCTGCGCCTAACTACTGGTCATTGGAGCAGTACATAGCCAATATGATCCGGGATCTCGGAATTCGGAATCTTGAAGTTTGGGTGGTGTCTGTCATTCGATTTGCTTATCTATAGGACACAAGTTGGCTTTAATTGGGCTAAAGCGTCCAGGTACGTTGTAGACCAAGATACCACGACTGATGGACTGAGCAACTCCCCATATCTAAAATAGAAAGTGAAGTGGTCTCGTGCAGCTGATGGGATGAGCAATACATGGTTGGATTTCTATAGTGCCTATGAAACGCCATCACACATGTGTAATCCGCGCAATCTTGCTCTTGAAGGATTATCTCCGTTGCGATACAAGCATATCAGATTCCCCTGCGTGAAATAGTCGGGAATGGAACAAGAAATTTATTAGGACGGGCTCAAACTCTATATTACCAAAGATCGACGCATTTAGAGGATGGCCGGCCAGCGAAGGTGGATGTGGAGTGGCAGGGCGCCTTTGCTTTGCCACACCATTAGTCGAACCCAAGCCCTCGTCTACGTTATAGAAATACTTCTCGCTATATCTTCCCTCATTATACACTGTCTAGCCTACCCTGAGAGCTGTCGGAAAACGTTGTGGGAAGTTGGCGGCGAGGCGGGTTGGAATTCTAACCCAAGGCTACGGATATACTTCTACGCCAACTACCGGGAGCCTCCAACTATACCGTTACTTTGGACTCAAAGGTGTGGTTTTTATCAGAGCCCAATATCTCGAGAATCAAGCTAAGCAAATGCAGGCTCAGCCAGACTAATCTAGGCGTAGCGTCGGTTGCGGTGTTCGCATGCATCGCGAAGCTAGTCCTCGCTTTGTTCGACCAACCTGCCGCTCTCAGTTCCACCTTTTACGACATTCTATTATCCACACTATGGCTATGCAGCGTTGTAGCTCAGTCTTCTGGGGACTTAAGCGACGCTGAACATCTCAGTTTTAAGCCGTGGTACTTGGAAAGGGGTTGTTCCGAGGTGGCAGTAACCTATATTCGTTTTTGCCGCATTGCCCTAGCGGCATATAGAATTTCCGTCCTGTCACTGTAAGTCATCTTGGCCCGCAGCCCTTTTTAGTTATGTATTTCTCACTGTCGCAGAGTCTTCTATTTGGGACGCGTTATGTACTTAATACTGCAGTCAGCATATGCATGTGGCAAGTACCGGATTTTCGATGGAGGTGCTGAAAAGTCCTATCGGCACTATTGGGGTTTGCAAGCCGACGGAGAAGGCAACGGTGAACACAACCAGGATAGCGATCGACAAACGGTGAGATTGACTGTGTAGTTATCTTAGAAAGCTAAACCCATTGTACGATATGGCTCGTCTTCAACCTTATGTTGAACTTTTCGGTATGACGACAACCACCACTTTCGGCTTCGTGAAGTTTGATACTGGTGGTATATCACTTATTGTTTTCTTTTCGCGGTAGATACCAAGACATTGGCAGAACTTCGTTCCAAAGAGACTGCAAACAATCGCAATAGTAAAGCATATTTATTTTCGATTATTGCCCCCGCCGCCCCAGCTGATTAAGGTAATTAGCCTCCCAACGGCCCTATCCTATCAAAAGCCATCACACAATAAAAAAACACAAAACCAAATCAAGCCCGGCCGCGTGGCGAACAGCAACTATTCAAAAATATACAGAACAGCATTCGAGTTGCTGCTTGTTCGATGTAGTAAAAATTAAAGCACAGACAACACCGACTCTCGCTGTTCCATAATCCCCTTTAAGAGGCTATTCGAGAGGCTCAATAGTACTTGTAGAGTTAGTCATGTCCCTTGTTGGTGTTCTAGGCTTCATACCCCACGTCGGTTCTAAGCATGCGGCATTGAGAAGTAGTAGGACAGTAGGTGAGCCTTCGATGACATCTCTGGCGCGAGCCATTGATCCTTCCAATGCTACCTACGCAGCATTCGGTAACACCCGGCGAGTGTGTTGATGGGATCATATTTCTTTCCAGCCCATGATCAAGCTACAAGAGGAGATGCTCTTCCGTTATTGATGGGGGTGTGAGCTTGGCTGTACAGTCATAAACTTCCCAATGCTACCAAGATATATACGTAGATAGGTGTGGGCAACTACCTCATAAGTTGAGACACGAATAACGGTTATGCAAGCGCCAAGACTCAATTCAAAACCTCTACAGAGGTTGATATGCCCTTTTTAGACCTTCTAGGTTCCTAGAAGTTCCTCCGGGATATCAAAAAGAGGGCAGAAAAATTGTACAGCTGCAAGCAGATGACACTAGGGGGCCAGCCACGTTTAAAGTTCTCATAGGCCATAAATGAGTCTTCATCTTTAGGATAATGGTCAAATGATAGTGCCAAATAAATCTTATATTTCTGTAAAATCTATAATTGGTTAAAAGCGAAATGTATAAAATCCTGGCGTCTTGACTGGCCAACTCTAGCTCGGATCAGGATCGGTAGCCCAAGTCACTCGGTACCTATAAAATCCTTCATTAAGTGATTAAGGATATCAAATAAGCATATCAGCAAAGCTAAGAACTTGCATGGCTCCAACCGTAAACGTACAAGCTACTACAGATATCAAGGCTTGGTAGTGTTTTACTTTCGCAGTAGTGTACTGGAATAATGCTGCGATTCCGTTCCTTGACGAGACATCCAAGAGAAAAATAGACCAGGCCCTTTAGGAGTCTCGCAAATTTGCAACATAAAATGACGATATTGCGTAGTCCCTAGTATCGTCGCAATATATATACAGTCATCGTACCGTTCGTATGTCAATTCTTCATTGGCCTGTGGATCCAGGGTATCTCCACCTGTTCGATATCCACCCGGTTGCATTGTCGACGGCGCTGGCTGCGAGTAATCTCGTCTCGGGCCGAGATCACTGCGGGCGGGCTGGGTTTTCCTCACCCCTTATCTTGCGGGGAGCCGGCGCCGGATGGACTTTGTTCGCTGTCTTCGCCGTTCTCGGGTTCCTCTCGCTTCCCCGTGGCTGTCTGCTCTGCAGGTAAAGGGGCTGAAAGTGGCGCCAGAAGAAATAACGTACGCCAATGATCGGGTTGGACTCCGACTCCACGCTCAGCAACCGACGGCGCCAGCCTCCAGGAGACCCCTACTTCTCCAGACACACCCAGGCCCTTGGAATTCAGTGTCAGACTGCATATGTATGCTTCTCCTTTTAGTAGGCTTCGTCTGACTGTGTTCGGCTGTGGCCCGAAGCGTTCGAACCGTAGGGGCCCCTCGCTAATTCCACATCTGAACGTTGGAGAACATTGACTCGTCTCATGATTCTGCTATGATATGTCCAAATCCATTGCCCTCTGTGTCGAAGACCCCTGAGGCTGATGCAGATACCCCGCGCGCGTATCCCAATTGCGTAGTGTAGTGAGACAGAGGCGTCTCCGAATGTTGTTACAGTGGCGAGGGCCGCAATTTGCATAAGTAAGCAGTGATGTCGCTTAAACCTGTCTCTGCCAGGGCTGTCAGAAGAGAGGGTGTTGTGCGCAGCGAACATGACGTGCGTGAACGGCACGACTTGAACGCCAGCCACCCGCCCAAGCTTATCATGCCCTCGCGGGAGCGAAACGGCTGAACCGGTTCCTCGGGACCGACACTGTCTTCGGTTCGCACTGTTGTGCCGTGTCTGTTTCCTATTTGTCGCGTGCTTGGAATGATGCCACGAAGTTGCTCCATTGATCAGTTGACTGAACGTATCATACATCATGCAGAATAGCTGGTCTGTCTGTTCTACTATACTCCAACAACCGGGGGGCCGGTTCATGCCTTCGCCTCCTGCTTACCCGACCGAGTGATCTGCCTATAATTAGGAGCGTAATGTCATGCACATGCTGCCTCTCTCAAAGGCGATTCCCAGTCCTGACGGCACGCGTTGGGATCGAACCGTTCCGGCCGAAGCAGGTTTCGAAGCAGCGATGAAAGCAACCCCGGCTGCTTGCTCCAATCCAGATGACACAATTTCATGCGTTGCGGTCGCCGCCTTAGTCAGGACAAACAAACTTCCATGTATTTCTTATACCCCCTATTCCACGCAGCTAGCCACATGCCCATGCGTGCAGGGTGTTTGATTGCACCCATAGGCCTGGCCAGCGACCTATCCAGAAGCCCAGATCGCCAATCAAACCCCGGCAGGCAGGCGTCGCGTCTATGGGATGCATAGCGACGTGTCAAGGTAGGCAGGCTGCATTCCCACTGCACTCCCCGGCTTTTATCCCCATCCTTGTGTATCTATGCCGACTGGTATAGGGTTGGCTGCCACCCGACTGGCCTACCAGAGCAGCTCTTTATCTTCGGGGTCGCATCGCTTTTTGGGGGCCGAAAGTTTGTGTAGGGCAGAGCAATAGCCGGGCTTGGGGTGCTCCCGTTATCTGATCGGTGATTGCGGGTGACACCGTGTGTTCTGATGGTGTTTCTAGTAGACCGCCGACCGTTGTCAATACTGCGTTCTGACCTATCCCTTCTCCATATCATGTATTATGCAGTGATTCACGTTGACACCACTTTCGCTTCGCCGTACGCTGGGTAGCACCATTGTAACAGTAGCATGTGGGAAACAACGGTCCGAATATACTCAGCACCTGTGGTACCATTGTCGTCTGACATGCATTTTGTAGAAAACGTCTGTATTCTGGCCCCCCCGCCCGGCAGAGAATCCGATTCTGCCATCTGTCGCAACGCGTGTGGTGATGATTATGTGTAGGCTATTCACCCCAGCGGTGTAGTTTAGGGTTGTTTAAGTAGACATGTAGTTTTAAGTAGATTTCACAAGTGGAGGTCTGATTGCAGAGTAGTAGTTCCCCGTTCTAAGTGACAACCTTTCATGAAGGATGGATATCATTATGTCATATTCATAAAGATAACTGCATAGTCCAATACTTTAGTTGGAGCCCAAGTCCCATTCAAACAGTAATGAGACATTCACGCAATATACATCATAGTAGGAGTATCGTTCGTGGAGTGACCGACCCGCAAGGCCCCGTGAGGATAAGATAAATAAGACTTAAGTTCTTCACTACAATACGCTCTGCGGGATCCTCTCCCAGTGTTTTGGTATCAAGTCGAGTGAATTTCTCCATCTCCTGTGTACATCATCGGCCCTCAGTGTATCACCCGCCTCACGGTGCCACTCTTCTAGTTTTTCAAGATCGCCCATAAAGTATCCTAGGTCGGCGTCCCATTTACCTTCGGTCAACCGGACAACCTCTTCTAGGTATTGTGTGGAGAGCTGGTGTTTCTGACTATCGATCGGATCCCCGGCTTTAAAATCAGCGCGGTAATAATGCGCGAGTGCGTTGTAGGCAATATGAATAAAGAAATCGACGTTATACTCGAATTTCTTCGTTTTCTCTAGCACAGACTCGGCGAGTTCTAAAACTCGTGGGGCTTGCCAATTACTCTGTGCACCGATGATCAGGAGTTCGCTGGCCTCGTAAATTGCCATTTCTTCCGGGACTCTTGGCTTTGTACCGCGTGTTAGACGATTCCAGTCACATCTGCTTTGAAGACGGCGGTAAGGCCCTTGCTTGTACTGATGTGCTCGAGGAATAAATATTAATGGGTAGAGCCGGGCTATTGTTCCCTCAGGGAGACCCGAGCTTTGCTCGTCAATGAGCAGGAGCCTTTCGGTGCATTCGAAAATTAAATTCCAGTATTCGTCGAACTCGTGGGTATTGATAAATTTGGATATTCCCTGAAATAGTCGAGAGAGTGGGCCGTCGGATCTGATGGTGGCTGAATACGCAGCTAAATATCTCCATACTTCTTTTATAATGCCCTTGTTGTAGGCGTCGAGGTGAAATAACAATAGGTGGAGCAGGCCGTAAATCGATGGTTGGGTGACCATTAAATGTAGCGACTTGAAGCCCTGCTCACACATTACTCCACCCCTGCCGAAATGGCCGACGTGGAATAGCCAGTCTGCATTTGTTATGTCGGTAATAGCACACCGTAATGCGTCGCCACGGTAGACGGTGGCAGACGTCACGAGAGGGACGTCGGTAGGGCAGTACGGATTCCATGCTAGGTCTCTTGCTGTCTGGAGCACAAGTTCCTGCAATGAAAGCGCTCCGCCGTTCTGGATAATAAGAGGAGTTTCGGGCGGTGGCGTGACACATCGCAGATGCTCGGGCAGACTTTCAGCTATGCCCGGTTCTGCAAGGTCGTATTGCGAAATCCCTTTGCGCTTGAGGTAAGCATCAATGGCTATTTCGCGCCCGTTTCGTTGAAAGGTTGTCCGCTTGCCCAGCGCATTGCGTTGGCGCTGAACTTGGAGCATGGTGACAACTTCGCGTTTGCTATTATTCTTGCTGAACCCCCACTTATCGAATCGCGATTTGTACATCCTCACACTGGCTATCTGGTCAGAAGGCTGTTGGCATGACAAGATTGGACAGGCGACTCACGTAGCTCTGAACCCCCTTTGGCGCATGATGGCCATGACCTCCTTGAGTGGGCGGTTCTCATCGAGATACAGTCTGCGGATGTCTTCTTTGTGCGACTCCCATACCTGGGCGGTGTGCTGCTGCGAGCGATATGCTTCGCCCGTCTGGGATGAGAAGACCGACTGCATCTGGTTCGGAGAGGGCTTGACTGCGTCAATGTCATGGCCACGGACTACCGCAGGCTCACTCGGCGGAGTTTGCGCGGGCGGCGATTGCGATGAGTGAGTTGACGAAGGTGACAGTGAAGCGGGTGGCGAGAGAACTGAAGAAGAAAGAACGGGACAGCGCTGAGACCGATGCGCCACCACCAAGGCCGAGCTGGGCGAGTGCACTGGCACATGGTTACTGGTGACGAAAATATACTCGTTCATTGTGCTACCGTAGACGACCGGGCTCGCTGCCCTCAGCCAGCACATTCGACAGTTGACTGCTGGCGATGGTGTTTTGTTGCACGGCGACTCCAGAGAGATCCAAGGCTGCAGCCAAGACGGAGACGGTGAAGATGCGAAGGGGCGAAGAGGCGAAGCTGGGTTCAAAGCGACGAGCTGCCACAGGCGGCAGGCGGGGAAAATAAATACTATACTGATAGCATACAAGGAAAAGACACAGCGTCCGGACACAGCGTCTGCACACGGGATACCAGGTATACTAAGTAGGCAGGTTGCACTGGTGCCGGGATGGGAAGACGGACAGGGGAACTGGGAATCGTTGGTTGATGAATCAAGGGGTTGCACGAGCAAGCGTCCAAGAGCTCAATCTCGCGGTGGGGTAAAATTTACCACCGCTTCGGTTGGACAAGGGGCGCTGTATCCTACCCTACTTACTGCTGCCCTGGTTGCATACATACAGTACAGTGCCTAGGTACGGGCTGGCCCAGCCGAGAGGTGCTGGTGTCGCGGGTCGATGAGCACCGTAGACCGCGGACCGTGGACTGTACCTGTAGTAGTGCTTGCTTGTACTGTAGATACTTAGGGGGGGGCCCTCATTTCAGGCCGCCCGCCAGTCAAGAGAGCAGCTTCCAGCTCGGGGTTGTTGTGTTCCAGCGCGTCTGGAACAGCACGGCACGCACTGCAGTGCGCGCGGGAAGATAGCGAGGGTAGCGAGGATAGCGAGGGCCTGTCAAACGCCCCCTACGCTCCTGTCTCCCTTCCGGGTCATAACCTTATTCTTATTCTTAGCACGCCCACAGCTGTTGCTGTAGCTAGCGCGCCGTAGGACAAAAGAGGCGCCAATCAATGACTGGTCGGTCTCCGGGCCTGGATGACGTTGGGATAAAGAAGACACCTGCCCCGGCCGTGGAGGGGCATCCCGAAAGGAGGCTGGTTTGATCTAAGACCTTCCATGCAGTAGGTATAAGTAATCGAGAAACCTGCAGGGTCAAGGGCTGGGTTGGGCTGGGTTGGGTTGGGTCGGTCCAGGGGGGGATTTTGGGTTCTTGGTGCGAAACGGCCGTGGGCTTGGGGCCGTCAAAGCCGCCATCTTGCCGGTGTCATTCATGCTCACTGCTCTCCAGTCTCCCGCAGCGCTGCTCTCCCCCCCTCCCTGAAGAGCTACTAGCTGCTCCCTCCCTACACTACAGTACCTGTGTAGACTAGTGCCTACCATAGTGCACAAAAGGCGCCATCCGGCCCTGCAGTACAACTACCGTACACTAGACACTGACCTAGACTAGTCTGACCTCCCCTACCTAGGTGCTACACTACTGTAGGTACGTATACAGCACACATCCCACTGCCAGAGTCCACCAAAAGACGGGCGATGAGGTCCAGACCATCCAGCGAATCCCAGAGTCCGATCCCCTGGCAGATCTGGCCCCATCCTGACAAAAGTCCCTGATTACCGCTTTGGGCGCCGCGACAGGCCAATCAACGCAGCTCCCGGCCCATGGCTACCGTTGTCGATTCTGCTTCATCTCGGGATGTCTTGAGCCACGACAGGCACAGGAGATCTCTGATTTGTCCCGGATGGGCATCGAGTGATGGGTAGTGGGAGACGCGGGATCCCCTGCTGCCACGAGGGACATCCGATCCGTCAACATGGCCAGGTTTCCAAGATCGTCGCGCAATCGAAGTACGTACACTAAGTAGTACATAGTATGCGAAACGTACGACTGTACGGAATACCTGGGTGTGTTGTCGTCGAAGCAAACACTGGATCGGATGTTCGACTTGATGTGTCAGTTAGCCCACCTATAAAGGCCAGACACAAATACTAGTGTCTAATCTATGAATCGACTATGAAGTTTGTCTCACTGTTTGCCCAGCTAAACATGTCTGAATCACGTACGTAAGATTTCTTTTTATGTTTGGGCTCGTGTGAACATTGCCTCTGGGCAAGTACACAGAAGACACAGACATAGGCGTACACTAAGTACTGTATAGACTACCTGGTTAATAGAGCCGTCGTTGCCACCCACGAACAACTCTATATGCAGCACACTTACGTAGTATCTACACAGCACCGTTGGGTGGGCTAACGTTACCCACCACCGGAAACTATCAGCGGCTTACGTATCACGAGTAGGTATACTAGAGGTTTCGCTCGCGTAGTCAAACCTTTCGTTCTGTGGAATTGTAGGCCGCGAAAAGTTGTGTATATACTCACTATGTAGAGTCGCCGAGACACGAGAGGGAATCCTAAAACCGTTATCCATCATAGTGGTACATATAGCTGTACAATGACCGAGGCACTACGCCCAGGCGCAAATTTGTGCCACTAGGCCTCGATCCCGGCGTTATTTCTTCAGGCTGCCGATCACGGTTACGGTCACGACCATATCGTCCAACCAAGAGTTGTCACGAGCAGGATCCTCCCTCGCCTTCAGCCCTACGCACCTTGACCCTCGTTTTTGTTTGCGAGAACATCCTTCTCGGCCTTCTCGGCCTTCTTCTCATCCCGCCTCGTGAGGATATCGTCTATAATGCCAGTTTCTTTAGCTTCTTGTGCGGTGAGGTACTTGTCACGCTCCATCATGTCCTCAATGTCTTTAAGTGTGTACTTTTCATGACCGGTTGCATCATTGAGGTGTTTCCTGTATATTTCATTGACTTGCTCCCGCGTGCGTTGAATTTGGCTTGCATAGATCAAAATATCGCTTGCGGGGCCCTGGGTCCCTCCCAGAGGCTGATGTATCATGATACTACTGTGTGGCAAGGCGAAGCGCTTTCCTTTCTCACCACCAGTAAGCAGCAGTGAACCCATAGACGCTGCTTGGCCTAGACACACTGTTGATACCGGCGATCTAATGTAGGCCATGGTGTCGTATATCGCGAGCCCCGCCGTGACAGAGCCGCCGGGTGAATGAATATACATGGTAATCGGCTTTTCCGGGTTGTCGGATTCGAGCCATAGCAACTGTGCTACGATAGAGGCGGAGACAGTGTCGTCGATGGGCCCATTGAGGCAAACGATACGTTCCTGACGGGACACGGACATCAGCTCGGTCGGTTTACGGGGCTGGGGGCTTAACCTACCTGAAGGAGCTTTGAGAAGATGTCATCTGCGCGTGGAAAATCATCAGTTTTGTATCAGCGCACAGGCTCGGACCATCACGAACATGTTCGCCATCCACCGGACTACATAGTCAGCCTACCGCCAGCGCAAAAAAAAACACAATCGAAGCTCTTACAGTGACTTCAGTTATGTATGGTAAAGGAATGGCGCCTTGGGGAGGTTGGAACTGAAATTGCCTTGTCGGAATGCGCGAGAAGGATCTGGCATGGACGGCGGGTAGGTTTCGGGCCAACTGCGAGAGGGCACGTTGACAATTCATTGCCGATTGCAATACGCCTGCTTGCTTATCTGTGGAGATAGAGGAAACGTTGAAACTGTGTCGGCGTTGGCCCGGTATCGGTTGGCGAAAATGAAGCTATTGCAGGTGGAGGAAGGAAGCTCCTGCATCTACAGTACTGTAAGTCCTACGACGTACAAGTGAGAGAGCTACCGAGGTACCTACCTAGGTACAGTACTTAATGTAGGTAAGGTAAGGCTAACAGTCCCCAGATGCCTACATACCGCAGCTATGTATATGTACTTATTGTGGTGCAGTTAAACACCGCATCAAAGGCTGTAAATATACCTGGTCAGCTAGGTTAGGTACATCGTTGATGTTCAAGTGGGTCACTTAGGTACCTAGGTACCTCTTCAGAGCGTGTCCGGTTAATAGCATATAATTCTTTGAAGCTCGACTTCTCTTTGATGTTGCGCGCGACTTCCATCATGTCACCCTGCCCGCCTCTCTCTACCACGGCGTCACTGCGATCGGCCGTGGCTACGAAAACCTGTACATCGCTGTCGAAGAGCAGCAATACCACCAGCCACCCGAAGTGCTGGCACACTTATTACAAGCAATTTAATCGCCGCTCGTCGACCGAGAGGCGCCGCAACGATGCCTCTCCCATTGTCTCCGAAAGCACTGCGTCCCGTCCGAGATTCGATGTCGACCAGGATAACAAGACAATAGCCACCGCCGTCGGCCATCTTCCTTTGTCGCCCGTTATGGACCCTTCCTATTGGGAAGCCACCACACGCCACCAAGTCCCGAAGGCAAAACAAGGTAAAGCCCAGAACTCGGTCGAGCGCCAGTTCCGCAAGAATCCTTATGGTGAGTGCGGTCTAGTCCTCTTTTGAGATGCCTCTTTTGTGAAAGGCGCCAGTGCCAACATTACCGTAACAGCGCGGGCTCTTGCTACGCCACTTCGCTGTTGCGCCGCTACTCAGGCACGGGTTCCCGCCTTTTTCTTACAAGATTTCAACCTTCTCGCCCACCCCGAAACCAGCCAGCCCTGGTGGGTGCCTCGCAGTCTAGTATGGGAAGAGCCCGACGAATCCCATGAAGACAGCGCAGCCAGCGACGAGTTCTCCGCGAACACTCAAGAGTGGTGCGATGAGCGAACAATATCCGAAGCGGACCGAACAGAATCGAGTTCCCTCCAGCAAACCCCCAGTGAAAACGAGCCAAGCACTGCTCAATCCAAAAACACAAAGCCATATGGGCCTTCAGCTTACGTACTCGCGAGGCGTGATGTTATATCCGCCTTCACCCGGACGAGTGGATCGCGTCTCGTGCAATACAATAAACGCCTATTTGGCCGTTCCAGTTCCCGATACAAGAGCCTTGCCGGTACAGCTGTATGGCGTGAGGATATGGACTGCTATATTCTGGACCGGATGCGTAAAGGGATCGTCGAAGACTTTATTTATCTCTCAAGACTTTGCACTGAAGACAGTAGATATTACATCGTGAGATGTCACGGCTGGGATGATGTGCAGTACAAGCACAAAGGCTCAGTCTTGTGGCTGGGGGATAATGTAGCGCCCGACGAAACCGCAAATCCCGAGATCCAGCCAGGACCATTTGCCACCTATAATATCAGTGATGGTAATGTAACCACTAGTGTGGCCGTGCACAATATCCCCATGCTCTTGGGGACCAAGGATACCGCAAAGGTCAAGCAACAAGCTAAGGTGTTTGCGAACGGGTCGTTGTTTATGCTGGCGGGTCGCCGCACAACTGATCTTCAAGCCAAACTATGGCGCTTACAGGGGTATCTCGCCGATTATACGAAGTTGCCTCGAACCCAAGTTTAACTTAAAAGGAAGTGGGGCGATCGTCGAAGCTACAACGGTACTCGGCAACCGTTTTTTTACTTAGCGGTGTTTAACCACAAAGTTCCCTGTTGGTGTAGACAATCTGGTCATGTAACATTCCAATACCCTTGATAGAAGCCTGTCGTCACACTTTTGACTACGTACATAATTATATTTTATAATATTTTGAAGATTCACCAATGTTCTAATGTCTGTAATCCGGATGAGTACACGGCTTCCAGTCGAGGACGAAACCCGGTTTTGATTAGTATTCCTGTATGCCTAACTCATGCGAGCCTTTTTGCACTACTCTATTCTCCAACATGCCCTAACTCAACAACCATCTGATCAAAGCACCTAAAGCTTTATTTATGTTTGTAAGGCCGCCAAAGCCGCGGCGAGCTACAACAGATGGTCGAGCTCTTGTATGATCGTATGCTGCGGTAATTGTATTATAAGAGCCTCAGGGAAGGAGGGCAGATGAAACACTGCCGTGATCGCGAGGACGAGAACCAGATAGTGACTACCGACATAAGCTAAAACGAAGTTCACAATACCACTTTAGTTTAATTGCTCTCATGACATAATGGAGATCACTGGTTTAACGACACCAACGGTTGTAGGTCACTAATTTGAGTGGCTAAGGAGAACAATAGTGCTATAATTAAGCTAACGTCGTCTCACAACATAACACATCAGTGTTACTCCCAGCAATTCCCAGAAAACTAATGATCAACGCTCCAGTTAACATCGCACACGCGCCAAAATGCAATATTGGTCAGTTCTCCCCCTTCTCACGCGCGTGCCACCGCAAAATTGGGCTGACAACCGTCGTGAAGTCGTGTCCTTGTATCTGGCACGTTTCTAAGGCTTCATAATACATTCCTCAGCTTAGTTCGGAACCTCTTGTCCCACTTTAGCTTCTCTAACCCCTAGTCTTGCTACTTGAGCGCCTTGTTGATCGGCTCGACGAGATACTTTTCTAGCCTCGCTGTCTATTCCAGATAATGATATCAATGCCTCGATATGGCTGTCGCCGCAATTCCCGAAGTCGTGCTCCTGTCACCACTGTTGCTAGCTTCATCTTTTTTTTCGTCGCCATCGCCTTCCTCCGCGTCCTAGGCCGACGTATAAGGAATATCAAAGCCTTCAAGATTGTCTAATTCATAATTTTTCAGCTAATCATAGCCGTTTCACTCTGTTCAATCGCCCTCATTAACCCCGTGGCCATTTTCTCCTCAAAGTAGCAGGCAAACTACAACCCACTGTAGCTGAATGCACGGTGGTAGCTAGAACCTGGAATTATATAGAAACTCGAGCCTCATTGGACTAGGTACAAAGTGGCTGGGATGACATCGGTGCGAGGCTCGTTGATGACTCATTGTGGCGGTGCAGCTGCCCAGCCTTCGCCCAGCCACCCGAATTCTCAAACAAGACCCCTCTTTTAATCACGTGATTGCCCGTACCCAGTCTTCAAGGCGTTCTCAAGTCGACGCGTCTCTCCTTCTCCTTCTCCTTCTCTCCCACAACTGTATTGTCGCTATGACATCCCACCACGATTCAACAACCTCGTTATCTCCACCCTTAGCCTCACTTGTCGCCTTATCTGGATGCATCATTGCCATCATCACTTTTGCATTCAAAAGGCTCGGCCTAAAGGTATCCGCTTCCTCGCGGGTGATCGCGCAACGCCTGCTCAAGGCCATACGGCGAGTGTGAGCTGTCATTCGCAACCAGAACCATCTCTCTACCGGCTTCTACCCATCGCCTACGGCCGATGGAAGACCCGGGGTTCTGGAAAGGGGTCGGGTTGTTGGAGTGCTTTGCACGAAACCACCCGGCTGCCTGCCTGCGATGACTGCCGTCGCCTCGTTCGGTATGGCTGGGCTAAGGCGTGCGGGGACGATGCCCTCTCTACCCTTTCTCCTTGTCTTGTGTTTATCCCCATCACACCTCCTCACTTTCCCCATTTCCATCATTCGATTCCGTCCGATCTGGAGTCAAGGCTGCTCCTCCGCCAGAAGCCTGGGAGGGTGGGATTCCCCGTCTATGACGGAGGGGCCATACCTTTCTTTATACTTTGACTATTAATCAGTGATTTTATCAGCTAACTTGACTTAGGTGACACCGCCTAAATGTCGTCAACAGCATCTAATTCCGATTCCGATGTGGGACCAGCTATCATCCCTCCAACCACCTTCACCTCCAACTCCAATATAGATATTACAGAGCAGTTGGCCATTATGACATGGCGCAATTCTGAGGGTGAGGACCAGTGCTCGCCGCGCCTAAACTTAGACTTGCACTATGATGCTCGTTCCAGCAAAGCTTTTTTCAAATTACGTGCTGCCGTTGCTCTCAAATCTCATCCCCGCTCGCGCAATACCACTGTCTTCCTCTTTATTCATCCCGAGCGTATACGAGCCCTTGTTCTCGATGATTCGCCATGTGCTGCAGAAGCGACGATACTTGGCCCCGAGACAGTCTGTCTACACTTTGAACTGAGTAAATTGCCGGCCCTAGTTGTGCCAAAGGAATCCCTTGCTCCCCGGAATCAAGCATCCGGTGACGTACTGGATTCTTTACGAGCGGTAGTTCAACAAGCCACATTTTCTGTCTACGCCAAAATACCATGCCGACGCCTACCACGGCAGCGATTACTTGCACTTTGTGGCGCGGTGTCCCGCAACGAGCTCAGATCTATAGCCGCCCATAGTAACGCTTCTAGTCTTTATGCCGGTGCTGGAGGGAAAATCATTGAAGGGGATAGTCTTTCCCGTCCTGACAGTACTACTATTAGCGAGGAGCATGAATCCGCAATTAAGCCTCTTGTGGAGAATCCTCCGTCCTATGACGAGGTTCCTCCTGGACCACCGCCTGCAGGCAAGTCTATAAAGCGCAGATGCCTATTTCGCTAGTCCATGTTCACTAACAGTCTGGTGGCAGTGCCTGGTCCACATAAACGACGGCGGCTTAGCACCCCTGAAGCTGGACCTGTATCTCCTGAACGGACTGACCGAAAATATATCGAGGATATCTGCGCTCACATGATAAACAATAGGCTCGATGAGCTTAGTCGCGATGTGGCCAAGCAGCTCCAAGACTTAGAGAATCGTGTCATAGATTACGTCGATGAACAACTAATCCTTCAACGACAGGAAACAACAGAGAATTTCGGTCTCCAGACTGAAGATGAGTATTACGGACTGAAGCTAGACCTCCAGAATTATGTACACGAGGAGATAGAGGAGGCTGAAGGTCGGATCTTAGACCATTTAAGTACTGCGAGTTTCTCGTTACAATTGAATCCATGAAACATGAGGTGTTGGTCCCCGGGTTCCTGAGTAACCAAGTGCTAGGGCCTGAGCGTAGCCTCTACTTGCCGTCCCGTTCTCTGTCACGTCGCAATGAGATCATGAGATCTACTGTTAAATTCTATAGGCAACTTGTGAATGATGTGCAATTCCGATCCAGTTTTTAATGGGAAGAGAAAGTTGGTCAGGAGCGTACACCGAGCATCTATACAGCCTGCTTCGGGTAAAGGTTTAAAAGCCCAACCCATTGTTAAGGGCCTATAAGCCTAATAAACCTTAAGCTATACTACTTTTCTTATACCACATACACCCCCTCCTAACACGTCCTCGTGAGAGTTGAACACATTAGAAAGTGCCCTTGTGATTTCATCTCGAAATTTTTGTATGAGGAGGGTCATGTAGCGTCTGGTGCAGGTAGATACTGAAATGGTCTTGTTTGTAAAGTCCAGGAGCAATCGGGCACGGCCAGGAGCTCGCAGCTCGGTTTTTCTTCGTTTACAGTCCACATGCATCAAAACCTGCATCCATTTTGGATCGTCTTCCTCACCCCAGAAGGGTTTGACCTCGATGGTCAAATACACCCTAATGGTGAGTACGACCTCGTTACTCTGATCCTTTTGCGCGAGTCCTCTCTCCCGAATAGAGTCGCGGTCCTTAGCTGCATACCACAAGTCTGACCCTTCTAAGTTGATGCACGCCCAGGGTTCAATAGTCGGATCGAATCCACAAACAACCACGAATTTCTCTGACCGGTCCCTCAAAAAGGCCTGCCTGGTAAGTGTTGATCCCGACAAAGGATGGTGTATCGTTAGCACGGAACCCAAACTTGGGATCCCAACGCTTTTCTGGGTAGTACGAAAGAAGTTGGATGGAGTTTCTCATTTCGTGGTCATATATATACTTGAAAGATAGATGATGGCAAGAGGTACACCGTAGCTGTGACTCCATGTCGAGGTCACCCCTTTTACCCTAGTTGTGGCGCTACTATTGCAGCGATTTGCATAGCCACAGAGCTCTAAGTATCTCGCTTTATACCAGCTCGAAAATTTTCAACTCTGGTTCTGTAACCGCGAACTCTCCTTCCATGATGGTGTGGACATAGGCCTCACCAACGTATGAGTGATACTGATCACTTTCAGGCCGCAATATGACAGGCGAATCGTTACCATGAAGTATAGTGACTATGTCGCCAGCTAACACCACCTCTGGTCCCAGCCCGATCTTCCCTGAGCTTGTTTTGAATAGTGTTCTGAATCGACAGCATACCTCCGTCCACTCAAGACAGTTACTCGTGAAGTTCTCAACTGATCCTCCCCAGCCAAAACCTCCAATAAATTCCAATTGATCTGGTGTCAGTCGTCCAACTTTCAACTGAGTCCCTCGAAACACTTGAGCGGCAAGATCTCGCCAAACTGGTGTTGTGCGTTCTCCTTGGGCCTGTTGATCCTGTACCACTGTGCGCCAAACTGCGGCCTCGTCGGATCTCCCTAAAGAGTCTAACTGAAAGAAATCGACTATTCCTAGTAACCATTGTGTACGGTTCGCCAGATATGGGGGGCTATAAGGATCGGAGACCCTCCTTTCAGCCGACTTCATGACAGAAGTCACAACATCAACATACCAGCCATGACTGCGTAGTACCTTCCAGTCTCCTAGGTCAGAGTCATCTGGAGGATCTACTAATAAACCGCCGTCGGCCACAAAGTGACACGAATAACTAACGGGGTAAACTTTGATTCCTAACTCTCCTAAACGTCTCCAGTCCGGTACCCAAGAAGGAAGTTCTTTCATATCTTTCAGCCAGTTGCAGTACCCCAATTGATAGCCCTTCCGTTGCCTTATTAACGCTTTGGTAGTCTCGGCAAAAACTTGATTGGCGGGTTTTCTGTAGTCCGCACGGAGGCCGAGACTCTCTGCATCAGCTGCACAACCTAGGACACCAAAGACAATGTCCCTAGGATCAGACGCGGCGTAGAGAGGTCGTCCAGGACATGTGGTAGTTATTCTCATGATGTCGTATAGACCCGGTGGCGAGCCAGAGATTATTGCTTCGGGAACCTTGAGATGTTTCGAATCTAGGTAAGTCCCGTTGAATGGGAAGAAAAACTTGCAGTCCCGAAAAGATATTCCTGGCCATAATTGCGACCTATAATGAACTACAAGTTCTATTGCTTTCATTGCAATATCGAACGTGTATGAATCTAGGCTGCTTTGCCCGCACAGGAACTCGCACTTTTTTGCGAGCGAGAATTCCTGTATGGTCCATACTCGAGAGAAATAGGGCCGGTGAAGGAGACTCTCCATAATCACTGCCCCTTGGCTATAGCTTCCGTCTTTCGGATTCAATTCGTCATAATCAATCAGCTTAGTGCAGAGAGCAAGGCGCATTTCATCAATTGGCCCCTCTGCTTTCCTGAACGGTTCCACGTCATCCATCGTCATCCCAGCATCCTCAACCTCTTGTGCAACTCTCTTCAACATCTGGAGAGCAGCATCACTATCATCAGCCGCAGGGCCGAGCCAGCAGTAAACACGGTCGGCCAGTGCAAAGATGCTGCACATTTCGTTCACCTGCCAGCTCCTCTCGATGTCATCAGTCTGGTTGATGCAAATGGCGTCTATCCAAATCCAGTTATCCGATGCTCTCTTCTGCAATTGAAGCAGTGCGACATAGAGGTTTCTGCGCGCTAGTATGGGTATTGCATTTAGGAGAATGACGGTTTTGTCTTGCTCGTCTCCCCAGGTGTAAGAAAGCGCGGCAAAAGTCGGCGGGTTACTTAACGATGCATGCTTGAGAGTGACCTCAATGGGGTGGTTGGGGTGGTCATCATATAGGGTTGGCTTGATCCGTGCAAGCCTAAACTCCCTCTTTTCGCGACTTAACGGCTCATATACTGTAGGATTCATCTTTGGAGACAATGAAGCTCTTATGAAATAGGGCTAAATTAGATGGCTAGCGGTCGGTGTGAGGTTATCCAGTCGCAATTAGGCGGCCGAATATTAGAGAAGTTGGAAGTGGAAACACCATTGAGCCGCAAGGAACAGCATAGCCCCGTATGATTGTATATCTAACCTACTTAGTAGCTAGGTCGATGGCTAAGGTAAGATGGGGGCCATAAGGGTACGTGTTGTTGCATACTACAGCTATTGTATAAAGGGCTAGGGCACCTCCGGAAGAAGTCAACGAAGGCTCGTGTGCACAACGTGACTCGAAATAAAGTCTGAACAAAGCCTGACGTGTGCAATCTCAATATGTGTGTAGAAGCCAAGTGTAGGCTACATACAGGGAGTCAGAAGGAGTCCTAATAGGTGTCTATGCTCGGTGGGGCCATGGCCAGGCGGATCACGTGGCCTAGCATATTGGTTACTAGGGGGTAGAGAGCGTTTTAATAATAGAGCTTTTAGTTATTATTTGATTTTTTTTTTAAAAAAAAACTAAAAAAAAAACTAGTAAAGACAACTAAGGGTAGGAAGGAAGGCCGGAGCCTTAACGGAGGTCTCCTCCGTCCGGTGGGGCACGTGTGGCACCCTGCCGGAGTCACACCCTAATATACCAGGGTATATATAGCAAAAACATTAATTAATAATTTTCATTAACCTTTATTTATGTTTTATATAGTTAAACGTTGTAGGGGTAAAATATCTGCTTTGTATTTTTAACACTAAATATATTGCTAACATTGTTAACCGCTAAGAATGAGTACTCTTTTGCATTAAGTTGATAGATAGAATGGGAAGGCTTCTGGGACTTTCGCCATCGCTAAACCCGCCAAGCCTAGACAGTCATTGAAGCACTTGTGTCAACACGATGACTGCAGGTAGAGTATCAACGAAGCAAGCGTTGTTGATAGCAAGGTCACAGCGGCTGCAACTAAAATCTACTCGGATGCATCCTACCCGTGCTATTTTTGTCATCTTGCTTCGGTGCCTCAGCCCTTTTTACATTGGCCTCAATCTGCCCCAGCTCATTCGTCCATTCTTATAGCCCCCAACCTTGGCATGCGCCTCGACGTTTGACTATTATCTCATGTCGAAGAATTAGAAGTCGGCCTTCATACGACTACTTCTAAGGCAATCATGTTCGTTTCCCAAATCCTAGCCGAATATCTAATTCCACTTCTCGGTTATCAAAATTGCGACTTTTCCTTGATATCGTATTCACCCACAAGCCTGCTCTGATGTACTGCTGAACGTTTTCCCGCCAGCTTTAATAGAACGAAAGTAATCGGTTTTCTCCATACTGCAATATGAGCCAAGATCTCCCAGTCCCCCCTCCCCCAGACCCGTGTATGGTCGGCGCAGGAGTACCGCCTGTCGGTACCATTAGCAATTTCGAAAACCCAGAGACTCTAGTACCAGTACTTTTCTCAGTCCCTGTCTTACTGGCAATAGTATCAGTTATTTTTACAGTATGTAGAGTATTCGTAAACAGGCGAAAACTTTGGTGGAGTGATTGTAAGAATTTCTGATGGGCTACTAAATCTCTTTATTTAGAAAGGAACTGACTTGAAAAACCGGCTAGACTTTGCCGCCATCGCGCTGGTCTTGTCGCTTGCACATATCAGTCTTCTGTTCACACAAGCAAGATATGCGCGCCATCAATGGGATGTTAGAGCATGTTGGTACAGCGGCACATACATGAAGTTAAGTCCTAACGACGAATCCAAGTCTTTCTCCGAAACTAACCCAATTCCTCAGACCCTCTTTTCACTAGAAATACTTTCTACATTCGTACTATTCTTCTCCAAGGCCTCAATCCTCCTGCTATTCCACCAGCTCTTTGAGATCAAGAGGCCGACACGCATTGCTATCCTCTACGGAATCATTTTCACAGCTCTGCTTTACATCTTTGTCAATATAACCTTATCGGCAATCTTCACAGCACCTCACGCCGGCGAGACATGGGCTAGTATTCTTATGTATAAAGATCCAAGGGCGCAGCTGATCTGGGGAATCGTCCAGTCAGTTCTCGGCACCGGACTGGACCTATTTATCTTCCTTTTGCCAATCCCAATTATCTTGAAGCTTCATCTATCAACGAACGGAAAGATACAGCTTCTCGCAGTCTTTGCTATCGCGTCGGTGTCAGTTACCGTTTTCTCATCCGTTGCGGGCGTTCAGCTAATGATTTTGTCAAGAGGCGTCATCGCTAGCGCTCTTTCTCTTGTTTATAGAGTAAAAGCATTAGATACGAATGACGGCACATGGGCTTACATGGCTCTTATCATATGCAATACAGTCGAAACCAAAGTGACAATAATCGTCAGCTCTACTCCAGGCTTTGCAAGATTCGTCAGGGTCTATATCCCTAGGCTTGAGATGTTCGGATCACTTAGTGGCTCGGATATAAACCTCACGAACGATCCAAACAGGCCAAGGACGAAAGGGACGTCTGGAGTACTGGCAAAATCCTTTGGCCCACTTGACGATGCTTATACTCTCCAATAAACATCGCCGGCTTAGTGGTCTGCAGTTCTAGAGCATACTACTATGGCTAGCAGCCGTACGCGAGAAAAATACTCCGTAGACCGAGCCGAAGCGTGACGAGTATTGCGATTTAGAGGGGCGAGATAGGCTGGCGCTAGACTGGGAGGAGAGAGAGACAATAATATGAAGCTAAAACACGGAGTGGGCAATCGCGGAGCCCTAATCCCTTGAATTTCCCCGCCCCTACGCTTTGGGAAAACAATATTTATTAAAAGATAACGTACGGCACCAATTAGACTCTTTCTATGCCGAATGTCGCGCCCCCGGACCACCGGTCGAGAAAAAGAGAGATGGTGTGTTGGCGGTCCGATGTTACGGCTATGCACTTCTATCGGATGCTTTAGAGCGGCAGATTGAGCACCAATTTGGAATTCGCGACTGGAATCGAAAAGCTGAAGACGATGGCCCTCGACTCTGTGTCATTGTTAAAGACTATATCAAGTGGAAGTTGCTACGCCACCGCAAGACTTTCGAAGAGATGAGAAAGAATTTACGAGGGATGAATAAGCTGGGCATATATAATATGGATATCTGGGAGGATAACTACCTGGGCGGGAGGCTTTTCGACTTTAGTATCGCTATCACCTTTCCACATCTTAGTCTCTGGCCTATGCTTTGGTCTATAGAACAAATCTTGAACGAGAAGGAAACTGACCTTGGCTGTTTTGATTCCATGGTGGAGAGAGTAAGAAAATAAGAATTTGAACGAGTACTCCCACCAACGGAGGAACAGCGAACCCGGCCGGTGACCAGGCCACAAAAGCCCAAAGTCCTAGCAGCAGGCGTTTAGCGCTTTAAATTCAATTATTTATCTCTCTGGGTACTGACTTTGTACAGGGGAGCACAGAACCGCCTCACTAACACCTGTCATTGTCGCGGTTCCTTCTAGACAGTGATCCAAATGATCGCGGGCGGTCGGCTGCCCAATGTAACTATGTTTCAACTTATTCTATGACACCGGTCGTGTAGGGGTTATCTGATATTGAAAAAAAGGGCTGCCAGCCGGGCAAACGACAATAGGCCACCAGGCTGCTTCCCATTCACCCGGTACGAGCGTTCTGTTGCCAAATGTCTAAAGACTAGCTAGCGGTTTCCCTACATTCCACCACCTCAAACTACACCCGAAAAAGGAGATCCAGAGCGCTAGAAGCAACGGAAACAACTACAATACACACCTCTCCATCTGCATCGCTTCCTGAACTTGAATTGGTCTCTTCTAGACCTAGATCTATAGCGTTCCCCTTACCCTTGGTGCATAATAAGTCGGCCGATATGGCAGTATCTGTTAAATTCCCTCGTAAACCGTTTGTTTTTAGAAAGAGGGCTCGTCAAGGGAGGGGAGGGTTTGGTTGCCGGGCTCAGTGCATGCATACCGGGTCATGATCGGCCCCGTCAAATACGAGCTCAACAATCAGGTAGCCTGTTTGTATGTGTCAAATACAAGGAGTTAGTTGTGGTCATATACTATAAGTCGGTTAAGATTGGGTGGATGCTCGAAATACAGACGAAGTTCGAAGCACCAAGGCTCTAATACAATTTCGCAGGAGACATCAATCAATCGGCTCAACCAAACTGCGTGGCATCGCTTATATCTGTCACGACAGAGGGAGGAAACACCGTGGGTAGCGCGTGCATGCTACTTCATCACCACGCCCCATCTCGGCCGGGAAGGCGGGTGCCCGTGTGCGCCGGCCATGAAAACCTGACTTCGTACTATACCCTGGGCCTCGACCAATCATCTCCGCGCGCTCCGGCGCGTTACCGTGCAAACCCCGAAACCAGACACAGTGATGTTGACCAGTTTCTGTCCTCCCACAAGGGGGACAAGTATCCATGACTTATGCTGCAATCGACTAACCGGTAGCCCATCTCTCTCTCTCTCTCTCTCTCTCTCTCTCCATTTCGGTCGGCATTTCTGTCACCTTGGCTTGAGTACCAAGCCCGCCAAAAAGCGGGACTGCTTCCGCTCTACTTATGGAGCTATGGAGGCTCTGCCAGCTTGGCTTCTTGGCTGCTGCTTGGCTTGAACATCAACCGAACCGTTGAAGATCAATTGAATGTGAAGACTTCTCGGTTCATAGCACAGCAACTCTGCCACTTCAGGCCGAGCAGTCCGACTCAAAGAACCACCCCCGATAGATGCGGCGAATGAGTAGCGCTGGTTGCCATTGCATCATGGCGGCAGTGCTTCCGCTGTCTTTGTCCGGGGTCTAGCAGGGGATGCGCGTGAACATTGCAAGGGAATCTTTGAAGGGCTAGCTAGATATTCTACAACACGTAGATAATAATGATAAATTCTAAATGCTCATTTCAACAAGAAAATTAAGCATACCATTTATTACCTAGGTAGGTGGCAATAGATTGATAGGTTTCGTAAGCCCGCCAAAACGCAGTGCTCATACCGCGCCCCTGTCCCCCTGTTTAGAGGACATCAGACTTCGCCCGGATCTTCCTCACATTGACCACATTGAGCATACAACAGCAAGGGAACGCAAATGAGCTGTGCTTTCCCTTTTCGTGTTGGCTCTTCAGCTACCCTTGTGCTTACTCCTCGTAAGCTTAAATCTAGCTACCTATCTGCCTTCTCGTCATTTTATAAATGAAGCGCAAATGCAGACACACAGTCGGGTATGAATAAGTTGTCCGCCTACGAACGCCTCCCATTTCATGTCACCATACCTTGCTCATCGTTACCAGATAAGTCCCCAACTTACAACGCATTCACACTACAAGCACCTCAGGGCTGGCGCAGTAGATGATGAACCTAACCTTACAAGGAAAATTACAAGCATTCTCACAATACTCCACTTGCTACTTACCACCAAAAAAACTTTTACCCCTGATACTATGCGTGAGGATTCTTTTTCTATAATTCATATTCCTCTTTTATGTCTGAAGTGCGGCAGTAGCAGGAGACCATTTAGTTTATAGGCGTAGAGACGAGGCAGTGAGTAGATGGGTAATTTTCTTACTGTATCTACTCCGCAGGCCTCTAGAATGGTTAGAATTCGGGGGTCGGCTCTGCTCCGAGGTCGCCTTATCTGGTATTGTAATAATCTGCCGCACCTGTCAGTTTCGTCTAGTGTCCCCAACTTTAGGTTCCCGCTGCGTGCGACGACCGGACCAAAATTTCCAATACACCGTATTATTTCTTCCCTTTTATTCGCCGGGTAGGACGAGAGACAACACAATGATTCTATACGAAGAATGCCTCTATTACTACCGTTTCTCAGGGCCAAATGATGACACCTGCCCTTCAGAGCCTGGTGTTGCGCTCGTACCCGATTTCCAGCTTGCATTTTGGCTTCGATACTCGCTTGGGAATAATTCCCTCCTAGGATAGCTATAATCAGAGCTCATGATATGAGGAAAAGTGCCTACTGGCGTAGGCATTTCTGTCCCCGCAGCTCTAAGGCTACTAGCTTTGGGCAGGCTTCTAGCAGTTAGTAGAGTGCAATGGGCTACTGGGGAGCAAAACGGTAAATCACAACTCCAAGCAGGAAGCATTCTAAAGCTATCTCACTTGTATCTCGATACGCGCCGGACCCAGACGCCGAGGCGACTTACTATACTGGAAGCGCTGTTGCTTGATCGTCATTGCAGATGCCCAATATATCAATATGCGCAGCTGCTACCATCAACTCCATCCCTTTGGTTGCATTCATCGCGATATAGTAAGCATCAGTCGCGCTTTACTTTCTATGTGAATCACGCATAACGGTAGATGTTGGGGGGACTCGACGTGTAGGAGCGCGGCACAGTACGCATGAACTGCTCATGCAAGAAAAGCTTGATTCAATGGCATCGCATTTTTACTAGAACATAGTGCTATCTCTCAGTTAGCGAGTGTCGATGCCGTCAAGTATAAATAGAAACATAGCCTTCCTTCAAGGGCTTCATTCACTTACCTCAAATTCCCATACCATCCTTGATAGCGATATTCATATTCTAAAGGATCATATTTACTCCAATACATGCCCAGCTAGCCATCATCCAAGTCACCATGAAAGAAGTCCTTGTTAGTGAAGGTATCTATTCAACCTCCCACAGTCGTAATATTGGAACATCTGGTTAGGCTAACATCCCTTAGGGCCCAAGGTCCGGATCCATGACGCGCCAATCCCGAAGCCAGGCGCCGTGTGAGGGCTAGCAGGCCGCAGGGAAGGAAACGTGAGTGCGTCTATTCACGGATCCTGCGAAGGAGTAGTAACAGGACCTGAAGTGTACATAATCTCTTATATATAGAAGCTAAAGGTAAAGCCTTTAGAGAGATCTGTAAAATCTACTACTATATACTGGTGTGTGGCTATTATAGCAGTGTATATAGCAGGGTGCTAGTTATGTAACCTAACAACTTCTTTTTTACTAAATAAAATTATGTTTTTACGATTATAAAAAAACAAAAAGGTTTTAAATTAAAAATTTTTATAAAAAAAAGCTAAAGTGACACACTCCGGTACGGGGTGTGGCCGTAACACCCGTAGGGTGCCACACACGGGCCCCACCCGTGCCCC
This sequence comes from Xylaria sp. BCC 1067, assembly GCA_005188305.1. Lineage (NCBI taxonomy): Eukaryota > Fungi > Ascomycota > Sordariomycetes > Xylariales > Xylariaceae > Xylaria > Xylaria sp. BCC 1067. The sequence continues at coordinate 3,505,541 of SSCS01000001.1, forward strand.
ACCGAAGGCCTTTCTCCTTCCTTTATTATTATAATAATAGACTTAATTACAGCACTACCCTTAGTTGCCTTTACTATAAAGGTATTTTAAAATTTTTTTTATTAATTAATTATTATTATTATTTTAATATAAACTTATATATTTAATGCTTTTTTTATATATTTTTTATTTTTTATATATTATTTTTACTTTTTTAAATATTATTATTATTATTATTTTTATTTTTTTATTTTTTTTTAAGTTTTATTATATAATAGCGTACTATTAAATAAGTGGTTAAACAAGGACTTAAACTAGTTACCTTTATAAATAGTGCATGCTATACGCGTAAACACGTGCGCGCGGACTATTATATTATAGGCTTTTTAAAGGCCCGTACGCTACGTTATTTTATATTTAATAAGTTTACGGTATATATATAATTATAATAGTAAATAGCCTTATAATAAAAATATATACATATAAATAAAGCTTAAAGTTATAGCTATTATATATATTAAATTTTATTTTTTAAATAGTTTATTTTTATTATAATATTATAATATTAATGTTTATATTATTTAACTTTATTATTAACTATAATAATAAATTTTTTTATTTTTTATTATTTAAAATAAACCTAATTTTTTTAATAAAATTAAACTAAATTTAAAATTTATAATATTATTAAAATATAGCTAATATATATATAAAAAAAGTTATATTAATTTTTATTATAGCGTGGTTTACGTTATAGCTTTATATAAGCCTTAGCTATTAAGTAATATATATAATAGCTAAAAAATATTATATAGTAATAAAACTATATATATATATATTTATTTTTGCTGTTTATACTACTTATATAAACAAAAAAAATAATATAAGTTATTAAAATATAGTTATTATATTATTTTGTTATTATTTTTTTTATATATATAAAGCTTATTTAATACTAATTAATAGTTGTTTATATAACTATAAATTAATAAAAATAAAAACAAAGTTTTATTTTTAAACCGTTTTATTTTAAAACTTTATATAAAAAGCTTTAACTTTATTTAGCGCTATATAAACAAAAAAAAAAAGTTAACATTTTTATTATATATATAACGCTTTATAATTTAAATATAACTTTATATTTTATAATTAAATTAAAAATATAAGCTTATATAAATAAAAAAATTAAACTATAAATAAATTTATAATAATTATTATAATAAGTTAAAATATAAAATTTTAGCTAATTTTAAATAAAAAAAGCATAAGTTAATTAAAAAGCAAATAGCTAATTAAACTTTAAACTTATTTATAAATTTAAAAAAGTATATAGTTTTAAAAAAATATATTTAATAAGTGCAGTCATAGGTGTAAAGATATTTAGTAGAAAAGTAAAATGTAAATTAAAAGAAGAGGTGCGGGCAGCAGGTCTACGAAGCAGACCTTTGTATGCCTGAAAGCAAACACCTCCCGTGGGGCCTGCCAGGTGGCTGGCAATGCCAGCCGTTAGCAACCGTGCCACAGCAGTAGGCTGTGGCCGGGGGGTGTAGCTCACACAGCCTATCGCTGTGTGGCCACCCTTATGGATCCTATCAATATTACTTTTATTATTTATATATATATTTTAAAACTTATTGTTTAAATACACTTTACTATTATTTAAAAATATATAGTTTTTTTAATAAAAATATAGTTATATAAACTGCTATAAACCGTTTATAGATGCTCTAGTATATTAGAATAGCTGCCTTTTCTATACTAGGCGAACAACTTAGGGAGCACTTAGCTACCAGGATTAGATAGTCTAAATCTAATGGCAGGCATATGGAACTATTATTGGAGTCGGACGATTTACGGTCCGCTATTATAGTCCATACTGTGACTATATTATAGACCTTAATTTGGGAATTGAGCACTGAGCCTTAGTAGTGAACTGATGCATGCCGTGGACCAGAATTACCGCAAAGAACATCGGGCTCACTCAACCTTGCAAGTTTTCAGACATTTCAAATTGTTAATATAAACTAATATCGATAGAAATGACTAGTTTTCCAACCTCCATGAATCTTTGTTCAACATTATTGCCTCCCTGCCGAGATGTCCCAATCCTATTGCACCCTGGGAAGGACGTCGTTCCCCTTCTCTCTATCCCTCATAGGTATCAAGGGCCTGGAGAAGCTCGGCATCGCTCAAAGGGGCCAGGCCCTGCGCCTCACGAGCAGCCTCCAACTCAGCCTTGGCGCACCCGACAGGGCAGCGGCAGTCAGATCGGGTGCCGAGGCTTCTGCAGCAGCTGGCAAAGTTGCTCAGCCGCTCGCTGATGGTGTTGGCCGGGCAGTCGTTGCTGGTGGGCACGCCGCCCACGTTGATGCAGCATGCGCGGGTCGCGTCGATATTGCCGCCGCACTTGCAGGCCTCTGAGGTGGCACTCAGCACGGCGGCGAGGGCGAGGAGGACGTTGAACTTCATGATGATGCTGGTGGTGTTGTAAGGGAGTATGGATGATGTTGTGATGGACTGTGGATAGAGGACAGTATGTTTTCTTGACTGCTTTGGTGGAGTGAGCATTTACTCTCCTTCGCGGATTTCGTCTCCCTTCTTATAGTTTTTCAGATGCCATACTAAGGCTATCGAGCTCGCCCCGTTTGCCCGTCACTGCGTGATGCCTCGCGTGTCTCTCGTTCACAGGGACCAATAGTGTGGTATAGCCAAGAATGCCGGCGTATCCGTACAGCAAATGGCAAAGATGCCTTTGTGGCACAGACTCGAACGAGGCTCTCGAACTGCTTGTGCCATCATGGGATCAGTTCCTTCCTTACGTCAGTGCATGGAAGAAGAAATTACTTTGACGCATGTCATATTTTATTTATTTCTGTGAGCTAATCAGAGTTCGCGGTTATGAGTAATGTGACCTTACGCCTATATCAGGGTGACTTAGCGGGATTCTTGTTTTGAGAAGGTGTTTCTCAGGGTCACAGTAAGTGTAATGCACTGACTATGCAGTCTTTGTCATAGATTCATATACAAACGCAGGACTATGATAAATGGAAAGCCCTAACGTCTCCAACGCTGGGACTCACACACAATGGCTTATTTGCTCTCTGAAATCACAAAAGGCTTTTCTCGCTCACTGCCGCCGCCAATTCCAGGGTGGCCCAGGCAGCGTTGGGTTAATGGCCACATTCAGGGAGGGCACGGCAGGCGCAAGGCCTGTATAGAAGATGAGCATAACGATCATTGGTTGGTTGGTTTTCCGAATTAGATTATATTTGGTATTATTTGACGTGAGAATCTACTATAGAGTATTTCCATTACAAATCTAAATTCACGGGTTTGGAATTCAAAGTGTCGATCTAGTCTCTTTGCTGACGGTTATGTTGCATTAAGGCTAGCTTCGGCACTTGCTGCCTCGGCCCTTCTAAAGTCCTGCAGATTCACGTACAAGAAGGATTGTGGCTGCATGATCTAGATATTTATTACTAGATGTTAGATTTGGCGCTATGCCAAATTGGAGCTTTTGGAGCACGGACAAAGAGATTAAATGATTAAATGTATAGTGGAGACATTAAATCCACTGCAAATTTATATAAGGGATAAATGTATACAATATACACAAAAATATATAAAACAAAAAAAATACAACTTTGTTTATAAAAATATAAGGAAATTATACTTATTATAATAAATTTAACAATTAAAAGTTTTATTAATTTTTATATTTTATTAGTAAATAAGCTTTTTATTAATAGCTAAAAAAATTAATAATAATTATTAAATTAACTTTTAATTTTTTAATAACTTTTTTATATAAAAGGAAAACTTTATAGCTATAACTTATAGCTATAATTTATAAAAGTTTATTAACTTTTTAAATTAATTTTTATAGCTTATAAAGCTAAAAGCACTAAAAATTATTAAATTTATATTATTTTTTAGTATAAATTTTACTATTATAATATTTAAAAAAAATTTTAGCGGTAAAATTTTTTTTATTTTTTATTGTTAAATAGCGCTATAATAAAGCGCTAAAGCTTTTTAAATAAATAAAAGAAATAGTAAATTTAAACTATAAAGTAATTTATATAAAAGTAAACTAATTAATTAATTAATAGTATAAAAACTTAAAAAAGCTTAGCGTATTAATAAAATAGTTTTTTAAATTTAAATATATTAACAAATATAAAGCGTTTATTAATATTATAATAAGCTAATAAATATAAAATTTAATAAAGTAAATAACTAAATAATAAAATAAACTTATTAAACTATATACTAAAAAAATATAACAAATTTATTTAAGTTAATTACTAATTTAAAGAAAGCTTTAAAAATAATTACTTAAATTAAAGTACTTTTTTTAAAAGTATTTATAGCGCTACGTTAATAAATAATATATTAAATTATTAAATAATCGCTTTTAGCTTATAAAGCAAAGCTATATTATTATTATATTTAGCGTTATTAATTTATATAGTAATTTATTTAAGCTTTTTAAAAGGTTTAAAAATTAATAAAGTGCTTTTAAAAATAATACTTTTAATTAAAAAAGCTTTTATATAAATTTAGCAAGCGTTTTTATATAAATATATATATAAACTTTAAACTAAACCTAGTTAATATATAAGTAAACCTATTATAATACTTTATATACTATAAGTATTACACTATAAAAAGCTATTAATATACGTTTTTAAAGCTTTGCCTTAAAGAGTAAAGGCTTAATTAGGCTTATAAACAAATTGCTGCCTTATATATAAAGTTAAAGGAAAGCGTTAAATGCGGCGTTAAAAAGGTATAAAATTAACTAAATTAATAAAGCTTTAAGGGGTAAAAGGGGGGGATCCCTTTACTAAATACTAACGAGATTATAAAGCTTTAAAAAACTACTATATATACTTAATTACAGCTATTACATTTTATTAACGGTTTTGTTTATAAAAAGAAAAAGGCCTTTAATAAGCTTACTACCCGTTATTTAACTAATTATAGCGGTTAAATCTTATAAATAGCTCTAGTAATAAAAAAATATTTTATTATAGCTGCTAAATTTTATTAAAAGCTTTGTTTAACGATTTATTTACTTTATAAAGCCTGTTAGCTATTATATACTTAATTACTGCTGCTAAATTTATTTAATAGCTTTGCGAATAAGTACTATAATTTAATAATAAGGACGTTGTTATAGTAGCTTATACTGCTAGCAATCGCTTAAATAATTTACTATAAAGGCCCGGTTAAGCTAGTTAAGGTATAAAAGCAGTTAATTTAACGCATTAGCTATTTTAAAAAAGGTGTGTTAAATTTAGCGCTATGCTAAATTAAAGCTGTTAAAGCACGGACGGAAAGATCGAATAATTAAATATATAGTAAAAACATCGGATCTATTATAAATTTAAATAAAGGATATATATATATAACATACATAGTAAAGGTAACTAAGGGTAGTGCTATAATTAAATCTATTATTATAATAAAAAAAAAAGAAAAAAAGCTTTTGCGAAGTTTTTAGCAGAAGGCTAAAGCTTTAGCAAAGGCTTTTCCTTTTGGTAAAATATATATGTAGCACCTTTTAAGTATTACTGCTATACTTTATAGCTTGTATATAGTTTTATTAGTACTATAGCTATACTATAGCTTTATAAAAGCTATACTTTGTACTAAAATATATTAAGTGCTAGCTATTTAAAAAAAATGCTATTAACTTTAATAAATTTATAATAAAAAACTTTATTTTAATATGCTTACTATTTTGTAATAGCTTTACTTTTAAACTTTACGTAAGTAACTTTATTTTTTAGCAAATGTAATTTTTATAACCTTTTTTAGCTTTTTATTTACTTTTACCTAATATTTTTTAATTAATTTTTTAAAGTTATATAACTACTATTTTAATTGCTACTAGTTATTTTTATAGCTATACTTTTTTTATTTAATTAAATACTAATAACTTATTTTTTAATAATTTAGCTGGTATTTAAAAATAGTTTTAATTTTAAAAAATTAACCTTTTTTTTTTAAATTAAGCTAATTATTTAAAACAAGCCTAAAAGAAAGTACTTTTTAGTAAAATAAATTTTTGCTTTATTAACTTAAAAAAAAGTATATAATAAATATTACTAAATAAATATTAAAATTTTTTAAAAAGTTAATTTTATAAGCTAATTTATTTATTTATTGTTTTACTTTTTATAAACTAGCTTTTTATTATAAATATTTTTTAAATAGTTTATTTAATAAATAATATTTTTTATATAGTTTAAAATATACTTTGTTTTTAATATTAAATTTTATAAGCTTATATTTATTATTATAATATTATTTAGCTTTTAATATTATAAAGTTTATAGCTAATTTTATATTTTAATATAAATATTTATATATAAAGCAAATATTTTTAAACTTAATAGTATTTATTTTTATAAGTATATTAGTAAGTTTTAGTAATTTAAAGCTAAATAATTATTTATATATTAATAATTTAATTAAATTAAAATATATTACATTAAAGTTTTATTATAGCGCTAATAAAAAGTTTATTTATAGCTAATTAAAGTAAACAAAAGTAAAATATTTAATAGCTATTTTAATAGTTTAATTTTTTTGTTTAAATAAGCTATTACTTTATAAATAATATGCTATAGTTATAAATAACTTTATATTTAAGCTTTTTTATAAACTTTTTTAAAATTTTAATATAAACTTATAATTTTAATTAGAAATAATATTTAATAATATATTTTAATTATATAATAATAACTATTTAGCTAGCACTATAGCTTAATTTTTTATAGTATATTTAATATTGCTTAGTATTAATAATAACTACTTAAATATAATATATATTACTATTATTAATATATTATATTTATTATACTTTTATAATTGCTATAATATATTTATTAATAATACTAAAAGCAATTTTATAATAAAATCTATTATAATTATTTTTATAAATTTAAAATTTTCTAGTTAAATTAATTAATAATTGCTAAATATTTTTTTATAACTAGTTGTATATATTTTATACCTATTATAAAAGTTAATATATATATTTATTTTACAAGTTTTAAATTTAATTATATATTGCTTTAATTTTTATATTATTTATTATTTGCTAAAATAATATTTATTATTATATATTATTTATAAAAATTTATATATTTAATTTTTTAAAATATATAAGCAATAATTACTTTTATAATTAATATTATAAAATAATTTATTAATAATTATAAATAAATAGCTAAAGCAAAAAAAATTTATAACGTTTTTATTGCTTTTTTAAATAGCATTTAAAATTTTTATTATAGTTTATAACTATTTTGTTTTTAATACTAATATTTATAATAGGTTATATTTTATTAACTAACTATATTTAGTTTAATATAGCTTTTTTTTTAAATTTTTTAATTTTACTATTATTATTTATTTTATTAATAACTATATATAATTAGCTTAGCATATTTAATATAAAATTAAAATAACTAAAAAAATAGTATATTTAAAACTTATACTAAAATAAATATATTAAAGCGTTAACTAGCTATTTATTTATTTAATTTATAAAACTTATATTAAAATTAGTTTAATTTAAAATGTTTTTAATTATTAAATAATTTAATAATATTATTATTAAATTATATACTGCTTTAATTATAGTATAAATTTTTTTTGCTGCTTATAATATATAAGCTATTTTTAATTTTAAAAAGCTATAGTATATTTTAAACTATAATATATACTTATTAAAAAATATAATTAAAAATATTTAAATATTTAAAATTATTATATTTAGCGTTTATTAATATTTATTTTTTATATAAAATGCTATTATTTTAAAACTACATTTTAAAAACTTATTTATTTATAAAAATAGCTATTTTGCTAAATTATAATAATATAAAATTATATATTTATAAATAATATTTTAAATAGCTTTAAATAACTTTAATTTAGCTTTAATAAGTTTATAATATATAAACTAGCAGTATGTTTAACGTTTATTAAAGTTTTTAAGCTTTATATAGCTAAAAGCGTGCTTTTTATTAAAAAAAGCTGTTTTTTTTTTAAAGCAGCTTTATATATTAAGTATAATATAATAAAAAATTACGCAAAAATTTTATGCTTTTAAAGTACTGCTTAAAAGCTTTAAGCTAATTTAAAAACTAAAAGTTTTAATATGCTTTTAACTTTTTTTTAGTAATAAATATACTAAAAGCGTTTATTTAAAAGCTTAATAATTTTACTAAAAAATATATAAAAAAGAACTTTTTTAAAAAAATTAAAATTTTTTTTTTAAAATAACTTAATAATGCTATATAAATAAACTAAATATTTATTTTAAATATTAAAAAATATAATAATATTATTAATAAATATTTAATAATAATATTTATATAAATAAAACAACTTGTTTATAAACTGCTATATATATATTAAAAAATTATAAAAGCTTATTAATATTATAATAAATTGCTTTAACTTTTATAAACTAATAATTATAAACTTATTATAATAATTTAAATATATTTTAAATTAGTAAAAAAATAAAATAGTATTAACTATTATAATATATTTTTTGCTTTATATAAATATAATTATTTTAAACTATAATAAAAAAAAATAATTATTTAAAATAATAACTTTATTTAAAGCGCGCAAATTAATAATAAAATAAAAATATAGTTTTTTTTTTTAAAAGCTATACTATAAATATAAAATATATAAATAAAATAAGCAATAAATAATTAATTTAAACTATATAGCTTTATTTATATAAGTAGTTAAAAACTATATTTAAAGTTTTTTTATTATAAATATTTAAAAAATATAAATAATTATTTAGCTTAATTAATTGCTAATTATTTATTTAAAAAAATTTTATTTATTTATTTTTAAATATATTAATAATATTTTAGTTTATTTAAATTTTTAGTATATTTTTAAAAAGCTTAAAAATTTTAGTTAACTAAATATTACTTTTAATATATATAAACTATTTACTAAGCGTTTTTATTTTTTAATTTTTTATAAGCTTTTTAATGCTTAATATATTTAAAACTTTAAAAATTTTTAGCTTAGCTTTTTTATTTTTTATTATTATTTACTAACTAGCTAATGCTTTAATTATATTATATATAGCATTTATAAATAACTTTTTAAAAAAAAAAATACTATATGTTTTTAAAGTATTAATAATTTTTATAAAATTATTTAAAAAAAATATAGTATTAACTTTTTTTATATTGTTTAAATTAAATATATATATTTTAATAAATAAAGCTTTTATAATAAAAATTATTTTAATACTTTAATTTATAGTAATATTATTAAAAATATTAAAGTTATTTATTAAATAAATATTTTAGTTGCTAACTTTTAAACTAGGTATTACTATATTTAAATCTACTTTTAGTACGTTTATTACTTTTAGCGCTACTATTTTTATAGCTATTATAATAGCTATAATACTACGCTTTTAAAAAGCTTTAATATTTAACGCTTTAATATTTATATACTTTTAAATTATATTTATATATATTTTTTTAAAAATAGTTTTAACTTTTTATAATAAGTTAATTATTATAATAATAAATAATATAGTAAATTTTATTAAAAATATAATATTATTAATATATAAAAGTTTAAATATAAAATTTTAGTTTATAAATAAAAGCTTATATATAGCTAATACTATAACTATTTTTTTAAGCTTAAAAAATATATCTTTTAATAAAATAACTTTATAAATATATAAATAAACATAAAAATATATTTAAAATAACAATTTAAAGTTATTTATATTTTTAAATAAAATAATATAGTATTAATAGTTTATTACTGCTTTATATAAGTTAAAAAAGCTATTTTTTAATAGTAAAACTAGTTTAATATTTTAATTAAATATTTAAGCTAACGCTTTAAATTTTAATAGCTTAAAAAATTTATAATTATTATTATTTAATAAATAAAATTTAAATATAGCTTATTTTAAATAATAAATATAACCTTTGCTAATATTTTTAATATAACTTTTTTTTTTAATTATATATTTTAATATATTTAGTAGTTTTTATATAATAATACTATAACTTACGCTTTTATTTAAGCAAATAATTATATTATTGCTTTTTAGTTTATTATATAATATAACTTTTAAATATAAATAGCTATTATTTTATAATATATTTATAGTATTTATTAATTTATTAAATGCTTATTTTATTTAAAAAAAGATTAGCTAATTTAATTTTTTATTAAAATTAAATATTTTTAATTTGCTATTAGTAATTAATTTATTTGTTATAAACGCTACGTTAAATAATTAATATAATTAAAATTAAAACTTATATATTTTTAAATATTAAAACAATTTGTTTTAAAACGCAAATAAAGTATTATATTTTTTATAAATACGCTTTAATATATATATTAAAAAAACAGTTATAATTTATTTAAATAATTGCTTATTATATTTATATATATGCTTATTTTTAGCTTTTATTAAATTAAAAGTTTTATTATAATATTTATAAATATTGCTATAATTTATTATAATATATTTACTATTATTTAAATTATTTAATAAATATTTATTACTAAAAAATAATTATAATAATATATTTTTAATTATAATATTAGCTAAGTTTTTTTGCTTATTATATTTATTATATTTATTATATTAACTTTTGCTTTTATTTTTATAATTATTACTTTATTTTTTTTAATATAGCTTTTTGTTTTTATTTTTATTGCTATATTTATTGCTATAGTATTTATTATTACTATATTTGCTTTAAAATTTATTAAATTTATAGCAATAATTTTTAACCTAATTAAATTTATTATAAACAATTGCTATTAATATTAGTTTAAGTTTAAAAACTTTTATTATATATTTTATTAAAAAAAAATTAAACTTTAAAGCTAAAAAGTATTGTTTTATATTTAAGTTTATACTAGTTTAAATAGTTATTATAATTTTATATTAATTATTATTAGCTTTATTTAAAATGTTTATAGCTTAAGTATACTATAATTTTTTTTAAATAAAATTAATTATTGTTAATTTATTTTTTGCTAAGTTAGCTAACTTTAATTATAAGCAATTAAAATATTTAATTATTAATGCTACTAGTATTAAAAAGTATTTAATTAATTATTATATAACTTTTATATATTTTTTGCTATAAAACTTAATATATATTTATAATATAAATTTATTAGTTTATTATATAATTGCTAGTTTTTTTAATAGTTTTGTTTATAAAATAAAAAATTGCTTTATATTTGCTTTTATAAACTTTAAATCTTTAAAAAAATAAATTTAAACATTTTATAAAGTAATATATATTAATAAAAATTATTTTATTTTTGTTTATAACTATACTTATATTTTTAAAGTTATTATAGTTTAAATTAAATAAATTTATATTTAACTTTTTAAAATAAAAAATATTTTTAAAAAATAATTTTAATAAAGCTAGCATAAAGCTTTATTTATTTTTATTATTGTTATTATTATTGCTATAATTATAGCTATTACTTTTAAAACTTTATAAAAAACTAAGCTTTTTATTTTAGAAAAATTATAGGCTTTTTTTATTTAAATTATTACTGCTATTATTATTGCTTGGATTTTTTTTTATTAGTATTATAGCTTTTAAAAAGTAAAGCATATTTTTTATATAATTAAACTATTAATATAATATAAAATATTATAATAAACTATTAGTATTAAATATATTAGTAAACTAAATTTTTAATAGTTAAAGTTTGTTTAATTATTTTATTATAAATGTAAGCTTTATTATATAAAGTGCTGCTATATAAAATATTGCTATAAGTAATATAATAAATAAATATTTGCTAAAACTTATATATAGTTTTATTAGTATATTAAATATAAGTATATAAAATATAAGCTAATATATTAATAATATTTTAAAAGTAGGTTAATTAGTTTATAGTTTTATATATTTTATTATTTATAAAGCTATATTTAATATAAAATTTATATTATAATAATAATTGCTAACTGTTTTTAGTAGTAAAAAAAGGAAAAAAATTAATTTTAAAAAAAATAACTAAAATAAATTTAACTATTATAGTTTATTTAGTTTTTAAATTAAAATAAAATTAATTGCTATAAATAAATAAACTAATATAATAATTAAAAATAAATTATAACTATAACTATAACTATAACTTTTTTTTAATAACTATTATAATACTTTTATTTATATTATTTATAAGCTATTTTTATTAAATTTATTAAATTTTTTTTTAGTTTATTAAAGCTTTTTTATATTTTTTTAATATTACTAGTTATTATAGTAGTTTTTTTTATTTATTTAAAGTTTTTTTTAATTTATTTATTTTATAGCTTTTACTTTTTAAGCTAACTAAAAATATATTGCTAAGTTAACTTATTATTGCTAAATTTATTAAAAGTGCTAAAATTTATTTCTTTTTTTTTTAAAAGCTTGCTTTTATTTTAGTTATATATTTAAAGTATAAAACTTTTTTAAAATATTAAGCAACTAAAAAATAATTAGCTTTTATAATTTTTATGCTATTTTTAAATTATTTAAAAGTTTAAACAATAAGTTAATACTTAATAGTATAAAAAGTAAACTAAACTTTTTTATAAATATTTAAATTTTATTTACTTTTATTAAGTTTAAAGTTAAATTTTTTACTTTTAAAACTATTTAAAGCTTTAAAGTAAGCTTTTTAATATATAAATTGTTTTTTAAAAAAGCTTTTAATATATATTAAGCTAACTTTAGCAATAATAATAAAACAAAATAAAAATTATATAATAGTTAAATAAATAAATTAAAAAAATATAAAAATAAAAAAGTATATATTTTATACTTATAAATAAATTATAAGCTTTAAAATATAAATAAATTTATTTATATTTATTTTATAAAAAGGTATAAAACTTTATTAATATAATAAATTGTTTGCTACTTATATATTAACTGCTTTATTAATAATATATATATATTTAAAATAAACAAAAAAAACAAAACAAAAAAATATAAATGCTTTTAATTTATAAAATAAATTAAAATACTAAAGTATATATAAAGTGCTATACTTATTAAAAAACTTTATATAAACTAAAAAATAAAGCTAGCTATAATTTTATTAAAACTTTACTATTTAGGTATAATAATAATTATAAAATACTATAAACGTTAGTTAAACTAAATATAGTTATATTAAAGTAGTATAGCTTTAAATAGCACGTTTATTTTAAAAGGTTTATAAAGTTGTTAATTTAGCTATAAATTTTAGCTTTTTAACTATAAAATAAATTGTAAAGTTAATATAAAGTATTAAAAGTAGCAATTATTAAATTAATTAAAAATTAATATTAATAGTTCTTTTAATAAGCTAAACTATATTTAAATAAATATTAAAATTGTTTTTTTTTTAAATATACTAAAAAGCTATACTATATTTAACTTATTTTTAAAATTAATAAGTAAAAAATTAATATTAATATAAAAAAAACTTGTAAATTATATATTTAAAAAGCTATACTATATTTATATATATAGTTTGCTAGTTAAAAAAAAATAATTAACTAAAAAAAGTAAAAATAATAATTATAAAACTTACTATACTATTTAGTAAAAGCAACTAAAAATAGTACTATAATTAAGTTTATTATTATAATAAAAAAAAAAGAAAAAAGCCTTTACAAAGTTTTTAGCAGAAAGCTAAAGCTTTAACAAAAGCTTTTCTTTTTAGTAGAGCATATATATAGCACTTTTTAGGTATTACTACTATACCCTATAGCTTATATATAGCTTTATTAATACTACAGCTATATTATAGCCTTATAAAAGCCACACCTTATACCGAAATGTATTAATACATAAAAACAAATAAAAAAAAATATAACTTTACTTATAAAAACGTAAAGAAATTACACCTATTATAATAAATTTAACACTAAAGCTTAGTACTTAAATATAAATTAAACCGTTAAATAAATTACTTTTATAATATTAACCTTAATTATTACGGTATATAAAATTTAATTATATAATAATAAATTAAGTTATTTTAGCTTTTTTAAGTAAAAGTTATATAATATAAACTTTTATTTAAACTTTATAAAATATAAGTTTATAATAATAAGTTTAAATAAATTAAATAATTTATTAATTAATAATATAAACAGCAAAAAATTAAAGTTAAATTATAACTTTTATTAAGTTATTTATATTTAAATTTTAATATATAAACTTTAATTAATATTTATAATAAATAAAAGCTTTAATTAATTATTAACTTTATTATAAAAGCTATTATTACTTTTTTAATAGCTTATATTAATAAAAATTTATATTAATTATAATGTTTTTTATAAAAACGATTTATTTTTTTAAGTAATTTTTTTACTTATTTAGTTTTTGTTTTTAATTAGTTAATAATTTACTTTTTTATTTATTAAAAAAAATTAATAGCTATTAATTAATAAACTTATTTTAATAAGTTTACGCTTTTAAAACTAGCTATTTTTTCGTTATTTAAATAAAACTATTTTAAAAATAATAGCTGTTTTTATATATTTTAATTTATTTTAATTTTAATTAAATAATTATATTTATAAAAGTAAGCTTATATTTTTTAATTTTTATTAGTTAAATTTTTTATATATATATAAAACTAAATTATTTACTTTTTTATGTTATATATAACTTATATATATTTATTTAAAAAGCTTTAATAACGTTTATAATATTTAAGCTTTTAAATATTAAAAGCTTTTTTTTACTTATATAAACGTTAAAAAGTAAACGTTTAATTTATTTTTTAGTTATACTTTAACTTTTAATAACTTTAATAATATAACTAATATTATAACGTTTATAATTATTTATATATTTTATATTAAAATGTTAATAATACGCTTTTTTAAAAGGTATATTAAGCTTATAAAAAAGTTACTAGTTATATATAACTAGTATATAACTATGTTATAACCTTAACAATCCTCATTTATTTTTAAGGCTTTATAAATTTTTTATAATAACCCTTTAATATTTATACATTAATATAAAAGGTTTAATAATGGTTAAATATATTTAGCTAAAAAATAACGATATAATAAAATACTATGTAATTATTAATTACTAATCGTTAAAGGGTTTCCTTTATATAATTTTAAAAAGTAATCGTATGCTTAAATTAAATAGTAAAGTAAAAAAACTAGGACTAATTACATAGGAAGGCCCTTATAGCTATATAGTATTTCCTTCTTTATATAATTGCTTTTTTGTTCGTAGCTTTTTATAGGATTACCGCAGTGATCCGTGTGAGTTTTCCTAGCTCACTGGCTTACCCTCCATGATCCAGTGATTTATTACGTGACCTTTAGTAGCTTTATTAGTAACTGTGGCTTGTCTTTTAGTTTAGCCCCGCGTTTACCTTTATTTAACCTGCTTAATAGGTCGTCCCTTTATTAGTTCGTAACATTTTTAGCCTAAAAAAAATCTAGACTTTTTTTTTTTTTTTTTTTATTTTACTATTAATTTTATTTATACTTATTAAAGCACTTATTAACTAATATTTTTTTATAATTAAACATTTTAAAAATATTAAGCTTATTTAAGTTAATATTAAACAAGGTTATATAAAAAAATAAAAACGTTTAAATATTATAAATAATATATTTATAAAGTTATTTAAATATTTTATATTAAAGTATTAATATCCTTTATATAATTAAACGTTTTAAAAGCATTAAGTTTATTTAAATTTATATATAGTAAATCCGTATAAAAAATAAAAACTTTTAAACATTATAAGTAATATATTTATAAACTTTAAAGATTTTAATATATAAAATAAAACCATATTAAATAAAAATTTAAAAAACGCGGTTTTATTATTTAATAATATGTTTATTTATATAATAACCGTTTTTTATTATTTTATTAGCCGGCTTTTATTTATATTTTAACTAGTATTTATTTTATTTTTTATAATATACTTTTTAAAAAATATACTTTTTTTTTTTAACTTTTTAAATTTTAAATATTTTAAAATTAAAAGTAAACTACTTATAATAATAATATTTAATAATATATTTAATTAAATAAAGTTAAACTAGTTTAATTTTTTTTTAAAAGCTATATAATAATTAATATTAAATAAACATAATAATAACTATTAGTTTAATTTTAATTTATTTATTTAAAGAAAAAAACTTTACTTTATATAAACTAATATATATTTAAAAAAAAGCTAAAATGTAAACTTTTAATAAATAAAGTTAATCTTTATTTTTATTATATATAAAAGCTTTTATTAAATAGCTTACTAGTTAAATTTATTTAAAAGCGCTTTTATTATAACGGCTATTTATTTAAAGCTTAATTTTTAGTTAATTTTAATTTATTATATGCTTAAAAATAAAAAATAAAAAACTAAATACGTTAATTATTAATTTTATAAATATTTTTAAAGTTTTTATTATAATAATTATTTAATTTAAATAAAATCTTTGGTTTATTTAAATCTCGCTTTTTAATATTATTATTATTTTTAATATTATTATTATTTTAAATATTTATATTATATATAACTTAATTAACTAAATTATTAAATATTAAAGCTTATTTTTTTTAATAAAAAAAATTATTAATAAAAAAGTATATTTATACATTTTTTATTTATTTTATTATACTTTTAATTATATAATTAATTAAGTTATAATAAATTATTAATACTTTTTTAATTAAATATAAATTTAAAAACAAAAAAAAATATATATTATATATTTATATAAACTTAAATATTAAGTTTTTTATAATAATTTAAAAAATATTTTAATAGTTTTATTATTAAACTATTAAATTTTTATTACATAAAAAATAGCTTTATTATATATATAGTTAATTAGCTTTATTACTTTTATAACGTTTATTTTAAGCTAGTTATTTTTTTATTTTTAATTAATAAAGTTTATATAAATTAAAATATATAAATAGCTTTTTATAAATAATTAGTGTTAATAATAGCTAAAATTTATATTAAAGTATATAAAAAAATTTAAGCTTTAAATTTAAAGTATTATTTAAAATAAATAATAATATAATATAAATTTATAATAATAACGCGCTTTTAAAATATTAAAACTTAAAACTTTATAATTTTTAACTTAAATTTTAACTTAAGTTAATTTATTTATAAAAGTATTAATATTATAGCTTTAAAAATATATTATAAAGTTTTAAATTTTTTAAAAAAGTATTATTATTAAATACTTTATTTATTATTAATTAATAGATTTTTTTTAAATAACTACTTAATATATTAAGTTAAAAAAAAGCTTAACTTTGTTTTTTTTATACTTTTAATATATTTAATAGTTTAATTAATATATATATTAAATTTTTATATAAAATAATATAAACTAATTAAATATACTTTTAAAAAACTTTTTAATTTATATAATAATAAATACTTTATATATATATATTTTTATTTAATTATTATACTTATATTTAACTATAAAATAGCTTTAATATTTTTATATAAATAAATAATTAGCTTTTTAAACATTAATTTTAATTTTTTTAAAAGATTATATATTTAAATAAAGCTTTTTATTATTTTATTTATAATAATTTATTTACTTTTTAAAATATTTTTAATTATTATACTTTATAGTTTTAAATATTAAAAACTATATAATTATTAAAAATATATTATAGTTTATATATAATTTATTATTTTTTAAATAAAAAAATAAAAAAAAATTTTATTATAAATAATTTAAGCTTATAATGTTTTTAATAAAAGTAATTATTTATTACTTATTTATATTTTTTAGTATTTTTTTAGTTATTTTATATTTTTTATATATTTTTATAATAAATTATTTAAAAGTTTTATTTATATAAATATTATAAAGTTAATATTAAACTTTATAATTTAAACTAAAATAACTAGTTTTTTTAATATTAACGTATAAATATATATATATATTATTTAATAAAATCCCTTTTTTTTAATTATTTATTTTATATTTTTAATATTTATTAAGTTTATTTATATATTTATTATTATTTTATTATATTAATTTAACGCTTTTTATATATATTAAAGTTAATTAAATATAATATTTTTAAAAAAAATATTATAAATAATTTTAAATTTAAAAGCTAATTAACGTAGTTAAAGTTATTTAATAATTTTTATTTTTATTACTATATTTTTTAAATGCTTTAAATTAAGTTTTATAAAAAAAAGTTATTTATATATAAGGATATTAGTTTTTAATGCTTTAAATTTATATATATAATTCTTTTTTTTTTTAATAAAGTAAATTAAACGTTTTTTATTATTTTTTTACCTTTGTTTTATTATTTATAACTTAATTATATAAATTTATATAATAGTTTAAATAGTTTAATAATTTTACTTATAATTTATTAATATTTAATATATTTATTTATAAAAATTTAAAATATTTAAATAATATTTTAAATTACTTTATATAAAAATTTTATATAAAAAACTATTAAAGTATATTATAATAAAGTTAATTTAAATAATATATTATTTATAAATAACTATAAAAGCTTTTAAAATTTTTTGTAAAGTAATTTTAATTATAGTTATTATAAGTTTATTATAATTTATTATTATATATTAAATAAATTTATAAATATATATTTAACTTTTATATTTATTTAGTTTTTTTAAAAATAAATATCTTTTTATAATATTTATAATATATTAATTAAATAATTATAATTATAAATAATTATAAAATTATAAAGCTATTTGTTTTAAGTTAAACTAATATAATATTACTGTTTATAACGTATTATATATAATTATTATAAAAGTTAAAGTAATTTTTAGCTATTTATTTATATAAACTAAGTAATAAAAAGTTTTAGTAATTTTATTTAAGTTTTAAATAGCTATAACTTTTATTAATTATTATAGTATTTTTTTTGTTATAGTTTTAAACTATTAAAAACTATATAAATAAGCTATATATACTTTTATATTTAAGCGTATAGTTATAATTAGCTTTAAAAGCTAATATTTTTTTTAATTATAAATATAATTTTAATTTAAAAAACGTTTTTATTAATATTTAAACTTATATTTAATTTAGTTAGTACTTTTTTTTATTTTTAATTATATATTTATTATATTAAATATTTATTTATAATTGCTACTTTTTTTTAAAAAAACTTTAATTATAGCTTTATTTTTTTTAAATTATAGCTTTTATTAAAAATTATTATTATTATAAAATAAATATAATTATTATTTAATTATTAATTATTAAAATATTTATTATAAACTTTATTATTAATAAAAATATATAAATTAAAATAACGCTTAAATTTATTATTAATAATTAACAATATTTTATTTAAAGCATTAATAAACAATATTTATTTAAAACTTTTTAAAACTTAAAACTAAAAATTAAACTAAACTTTATTTATTTTTTTATTATTTATATTTAATTAAACTTTTAATATAAAAAATAATATATAAATAACTTTAAAATAAATAATAATATTTAAAAATTATTAAAAAGTAAAAGTTTTTAAAAAAAATAAACTATAATAAGTTTTAAATAATTAGTACTTTTTTTTTATTATTTAATTAATAAATATATACTTTAGTATAATTAACTATTTAATTATAAAAAGTTATAATAAAGCTTAGCTTTTTTTTTTTTACTATTTTAATTTAATTAAGTTTTATTTTATTAACTTTTAGTATTATAATAAAAGTTTAATATTTTGCTTTTTTTAAAAGCTTAATTAGCTTATTTATAAAATTATTTTTTAATTTTATATAAATAAAAATAATAAATTTTACTTTTATTTTTTAATTAATATAATAATATACTATTTAAATATATTATTTTTATTTGTTTATAATATTAATTTATAATTAATTAATAATATTTATATTATTATATAAAAAAATAATTAATTTTTTAAATATAAAGTTTAACTTTATTAAAAAGTTATAAACTTAAATAAAATTACTATAAACTTTATTTATAATAATATATTTACTTTTTATTAAATTTTTTATAATAAAAATATAGCTTTAATATTTTAGCTATATATTTTATTAGTTATTTTATTTTTTTAAAATATTTTAATAATAAATTATTTATAAATTTTATTTATATTAAATATATATAGCTAATATTTAGTTTAATAATTTATATTAAAAAAGCTAGTTTTTTTAATAAAAAAATATATTTAAAAACTTTATTTTTTAAAGCTAGTTTTTATTTTATTTTATTATAAAAGCTAAGCTTTTTAAATTTATTAAAATTAAATATTTTTTTATATTTATAAATTTAATTAATTTTAATATTTTTAAAATATATTATAATTAATTAAAAATAATATTACTATTATATATATTTTATAAAATTTTTATATTAAAAAACTAATTTATATACTTAAAATTATTTATAAAAATTTATTTTTTAATTTTTATTATTACTTTTTTAAAATAATTAAAATTAAAGCTATATAATAAAAAGTTATTTATATATAAAGCTATTACTTTTTTAGTTTTTAAATTTATATAAATAATATTATTTATTATAAAAAGTTTAAATTTAACTATTATTATAATTTTTTTTATTTTTACTTATTATTTATAACTAGTTTATTTTAAACTATATAAAAGGTTTATTAATTAAATAATTTTTTTAAAAATTTATTTATATTTTAATATTTTATTTAAATAACCTTTAAAATACTTTTTAAATATTTTAAACTATTTTATATAAATTTTTTTATATAATTTATTATTAAAATAAACTATAATAAAATTTATTTAAATTATATATTAGTTATTATATATTATTAAAACTATTAAAATTTTTTAAAAAGCTATTTTTATAGTTAATATAGTAATTTTATTATAATTAATTTTTTTTTATTAAAAAAAGCTTTTAATATAAATATATTTTTTAAACTTATTAATTTTTTTTATTAATAAATATTTTTTTTTAGTACTTAAATAATATTAATAAAATATTTTTAAGTTATTTTTTTATAATTAATAAAATAAAATATATTTTTATTTAAATTATTATAAATTTTTTTAAATATAGTTTTAAACTATTTTAATTATTTAAAACTTATTATAATATTTTTTAAACTAAGTTTATTAAAAATAAATATTTTTATATTAAATATATTAATTTTTATTAGTAATTTTAATTAGTTTATATATAGCAAATAAATTTTTTTATATTTTTTAAGCTAATTAAAAGCTTTATTTAAAATTTTATACTTTTTAATTTTATTTAAACATTTATTTATATTTTATATTATTTAAATTTATAAGTTATAAAAATTTTTAAACTTATTTTTTTTATTTATTTTTTTAAAATTATATTTTTTTAGCTTAATATTATTTTTAGTATATAAACTATATTTAAATATTTTTTAAAAATAATTAATATATAGCTATTTTTATTAAAAGTATTTATAGCTTTAAAAAGTTATATTTTATATAATTATTTTTATTTTAGTTTATTTTTATATTATAAATTATTTTTTAAAATAATAATATTATTTTTATTATAAATTTTAATATAAATAAATTTATTATTATAATATTATAACTTATATTATATTTTTAATAATAATAAACAAATAATATTTTTAAAATTAAAGCTTTTAAATAAATTATTTAAATATTTATAAAAAATAATTTATAAAGTTTAAAGTTTTTATTTTTTATTTATAAGCTATATAATATAATTGCTTATATTTTTATATTTAATAAATATAACATTAATAATATACTTTTTTATTTTTTTAGCTTTTATATATATTAATTTATTAATATAAACTAAATAATATAAATTAAAAATTTTTAAATTTAATAAATTTAAAATATATTGCTTTTTTAAATTTATATTATTTATTTATTATTTATAAAAAATTATTTTTTTTATAATAAACTATATTATTTAATTAATAATATATATAAAAGTAACTAAAATATAATTTTAAAAAACTATTAATATATATATTTATAAAATTATAGTTTAGTTTTATTTTAAATAAACTTAATAAATTATTTAATAATATTATTTTAATATTAATTTATAAAAATAAATAAAATTAATATAATTTTTTTGTTTATATAATATTTTTTAAATATATTTATATTAAATTTATAACTTTTATTAATTTTTAAAATAATAAATTTTTATTATATTAGTTTATTTATAATAAAAAGCAAACTTTAAAATTTATAAATTATTTTTTTAAAATAAAAAATAATTGTTTTATTAATACTATTTTTAGTTTTATATATTTTATAAATTTTATATTAGTTATTATTATTAATAATTAAAAAGTAATATTTATTACTATTAATTAAAATAAACTTTAAAGCGTTTAAATTTATTTAAGTTATTTTTTTTAAATATTTTATTTTTTTAATAAGTTTATATAAAATAATTTTATTTAATTTTATTTAATTATATATATAATAAAAAAAATTTTATTTTTTTTATATTTAAATTAATATTTATAAAAAATTTTATAGTTTTTATAAACTTTTTAATACTAAAATAAAATAAATATTTATATTAAAAAATAAACTTATTTTTTAATTTAATAATTATTAAAAAGCTATTATTTATATTTAAATTAATTAATAAATATTTTAATATTTATTTATTTATATTTAATATATATTTTTATTAGTTTTATTTTTAAAAAATAAAAGTTATTAGTTTAGCTTTATTATATTTTTAAAAATAAAATTTTTATTTTAAAATATTAATATTTATAATAGTAATACTATAATAGTTTTTAAAAATATATTTATTTAAAAATTTTCTGCTTTAATAAAATTTTTTTTTAATATAATATTTAAAAAAAAGCTTAAAATATATAGCATATATTTAATTAATAAATTAAACTTTTTACTTTTAAAAATTTTTAAGCTATAAATAATAATATTAATTTTATTTATATATATTAGTTTTTTATTAATATTTATAATATATTTTTTAAGCTTAATAATAAAATTTATTATAATATTTTTTAAAAAAGCGTTTTTATTATTAATAATTTTAACGTTTATATTTATATTAAATAAAAGGTTATTTTATTAATTATTTATAAAATAAACATTTAATAATAAATATTATTTTAAATAAACTATATTTTTAAATTTAGTTTAAATATATTTAAAAAGCTTTATTTGTTTTAAAATAATTTTTTAATTATAAAGTTTTATTAATTTTTATAAATTAAAAAAAACTATTATAACAAAATAAATATTAATAATTTTTACTAATAATTTTTAATTTTTAATAAGCTTGCTTTAAATATTATAGTTTTAACCTTTTTTAAAATTAATTTTATTTTATTTTTTTTTATTTAAATAATTTTTTATAATATAGCTTTATTTATTATATTTTTAATATTTAAATTTTTTTTTTATTAAATTTTTTACTTTTATAGCTATAGTTTATATTAAACTTATTATTATTATAAAAATTTTTTTTTTTTAGCTTTTTTATATTTTTTTTTAAAATATAATTAATATTATTATTATTATTTTTTTAATATAACTTTTAAAATTACTATTAAATTTTTTAATAAGTTTTTATATAATATATTACTTTTATTTTATAACTTTTATAGTTATATTATATTATATAAATATTTTAGTTTTTATAATTATTAAAAATAAAATAATTTTTTATTTTAAGCTAATTTATTTATTAATTATTTTATATTAATATATAAAGCTAAAAAATTTTAATATAAATATAATAAAAATTTTTTATAAATTTTTTTAATAAATTTACTTTATTATTTTATATATTTTTTTAAAAATTTTTAATATTTTTATACTATTTTTAATACTTTTAAATAAATTTAAAAGCTTTTTTTATATATATTAATAATAGCTTATATTATTATAATTTTATTAAATTTATTAATTTATATTTTTTTTATAACTAATAAATTTTATTATAAAATATAAATTATATTTATAGTTTAGCTAGTTTTAATATTTTTTAAAATAAATATTTTTATTAAAAATAAACTTAAGCTTTTATTATTTTAGCTTAAAATAATTATTATTTTTTAAATTACTTTTTAAGTTTTTTTATTAGCTTTAATATTTAAACTTTTTTTTTTTTTTTATAATAGTAATAAAACTTTATATTAAAGTTTTTAAAACTAAAAAAAAACTACTAAAGTTATTTTTTTTTATTTATTATATTTTAGTTTAAATAAAAATTTAATAAAGTTAATTAGTTTATTTAGCTTTAATATATATTTATTTTTACTTTTGTTTTTATTTTTAAATATTTTTAATATATTTAATAATTTTAAATTGCTATTTTTTAGTTTATTATTTTTTTTAAAAAAAATATTAAATATTTTGCTTTTTTAATTTTTTAATAAATTATTTTTATTTAAAAGTAAAAATATTTTTAAATTTATTAGCAAATAATATAGTTTTTTTATTTTTTAAATAGCTTATAACTTTTTTTTAAAATACTTTTTAAAATAACTAATATTTTTTTAGTAAGTTTTTTTAAAGCTTTTAATTTATTATTTTTATTAATTAAACTAATTTAATATATATTTATACTTTTTTTTATTATAAAGCTTTTTTATAGTAAATTTATTTTAAAAAGTTTTTAAAAACTTATTAATATTTATTTAATTTAAAGCTATTTTATTTAATAGTTTACTTTTTTTTTAAATAGCTATTAAAAGTTGCTTATAATTATTTTTTATTTTTTTTTAAAACTATTTATTAATAAAGCTTATTATTAAGTTTAATAAAACTAATAAGTAAATGCTTTTTTTTTAATTTTTTTTATATATATAGTTAATTTTATAATAGCTATACTAGCTACTATATAAACAATCGTAAAATTATAAAGTTATTTATTTTAAGTTAAACTAATATAGTATTACTATTTATAATATATTATATATAACTATTAAAAAAGTTAAAATAATTTTTAGCTACCTGCTTATATAAACTAAGTAATAAAAAGTTCTAGTAATTTTATTTAAGTTTTAAGCAGTTATAGCTTTTATTAGTTGCTATAGTACTTTTTTTATTGTAGTTTTAAGCTATTAAAAGCTATATAAATAAGCTATACGCACTTTTATGCTCGGGCGTACAGTTGTAATTAGCTTTAAAAGCTAATAATAATAAGCTTTTTTTATACTTAATAAACTTTAAAGTTTTTTTTAAGTATTAATTAAATTTTTATAAAAATAGTTTTAAACTATATATTATTTTTAAAGCTTTTAAATATTTTTTTATTTATAAACTTATTAAAATATAAAAGTAAACTTTATAAAAGTTAAAATAAAGCTAAAAAAAGCTTATATTATTAATTTATTAAAGCTATTTAATTAAATATATAATTTTATATTTAAACCTTTAAAAGTTATTTATATTTTAAGGTTATATTTAACTTTAACAATTAATAGCTTTATAAGCTTTATAATATATAATATAAAAATAAATAATTTAATTATAAATATTTTAAGTAATTTTATTAAATAGTATATATAAAGTTTTTTTTTATTTAATGTTTTTTATAATATTTTTAGATTTATTTAAAGGTATAGTAATTTAATAAACTTTAAGCGTTTAAAAATTAATTTTTTGTTTTTTTTAAAATTTTATATTTAAATAATTATTTTTAAAATTTAACTTTTTTTAAATTAAAGCTAATTAAAACATATAAATAATTTAAAAATACTTTTTTAAAGTTTTAATTAAATTTATAATTTTTAATAGTATTTTTTTAAAAAAGCTATTATTATTAATATTATTTTTATAATGTTTTTATAAATAATATTAAACTTTAATAATAATAATTTTATTAAATTTTATAAATTAAAAATATTATTTATATTATTTATATTTTTATAAAAAGTATTATATAAATAAATTCTTTTTTTTTTTAAAAAGTTAAACTTTATACCTTTTTTTTATATATAGTAAAATTAAATAATAAAGTTTATTTAATTAAAATATAAAATAAACTATTTAAATGTTTATATAATAAAATTTTTTTAAAAAAAATATATAATTATTAATAACTATTTTATTATAATAAATAAAGTTTAAAAACTACTTATTATAATTATATATTTATTAATAATTATATATTATTATAATAATTTAAAAACTTAAACAACTAATAAAAACATTTATTATAATTAGCTTTTAATGCTATTATTTTTTATTTATAACTTAAATTTAATTTATATATATTTTATATATTAAATATAAACATTATAAGTATAACTTTAAATATATTAGTTAAATATAATATTAAAGCTTTAAAATAAGTAATTTAAAAGCTTTTATATAAAGTTTAAAAGCTTGGGTTTTATAATAACGTTAATAAAATATAAAAAATTTACTTTTTTATTATTTATAATATTTTACAATTTAAAAAGCGTGTAAAAAAAAGCAAAAATAAAACGGTATTAATTTAGCTTAAAATTAACTTATATTTATTTAAAAGCTAAAATATTAAAGTTTTTTTTATATATTTATAAATTTATATTAAACTTATTAAGTTTATATTTATAAAGTTATAAGCTTTAAAAAAGCTTAAAATAATATATAAGTTAATAATACTTAGTTTTTATAGTTAATAAAACTAGCGGAATTAATAAAGTTTAATAGTTTAAATAGCTTAAATTAATTTAATAAACTAAGCAAT
Organism: Xylaria sp. BCC 1067; assembly: GCA_005188305.1. Classification (NCBI taxonomy): domain Eukaryota; kingdom Fungi; phylum Ascomycota; class Sordariomycetes; order Xylariales; family Xylariaceae; genus Xylaria; species Xylaria sp. BCC 1067. Next base: position 3,532,302 of record SSCS01000001.1, read on the forward strand.
AAAAAATTAACAAAGTAAAAAAGTATTACTTTTTATAATTTATATTATATAATAAATTATAATTACTGTTTTTTTATTAAAAGTACTTTTATAATTTTTATAAATAAGCTAAAGCTTAAATAATATATAATATATATAAAATTTTATTTTTTTAAAAAAATTAAATAATATAATAAGTTTTATTTTAATAGCTTAAAAATATTATATTTACGCTTTTAATATTTAACTTTTTTATTATAAAATATTTAAACTTATTAATATAAGCGATATAATAAATGTTAGTAATTTTTTTATTATTTAAATTAAAGTAATAGTTTTTTTAAATTAAAATAATTAAAATACTTTTTTATTAAAATTATACTTTTTATAATAAGTTATTTAATTTATTTAAATATTATAAGCTTAAAATATAAATAATAGCTTTATTTATAAAAATATTATTTTAAACTTATTTTATTTAAAGTTAATAAAGCGTTATATTATATTATTTTTATATTTATTTATTAAATTAAAAAAGTAAAAAAAATAGTTTTTAATTAATGTAATAAATATAACTTTTAATAATATTTTTAGATTTATTTTTAATTTTATAAAATATTAATAATTTAAATTTATTATTATTATTTATAATAATAAAAAATATTTTTAATTTTTAATAAAATAAGCTTAATTAATTTACGATTTATTTAACTTATTTTTTTAAAATATGTTTTTTTTATTTAATTATAAATAAAATACCCTTTTTTTTTAATAATATTAATTTTAGCTATTTTTTTTAAAGTTTAAATAAGTTTTTTTTTATTAAAATAATATATTTTATAATATAAAAAAATAAGCTTATTTTAAAGCTTATTTAATAATAATTATAATAATAAATCTTTTAATTTTTATAGTTTATTAATTATATTTAATGCGTTTTTTTTTATTAATTTAATAATAGCTTAATAATTAACTTATTTTTTTATGTACTTTAAAAAAAATCCTTTTTAAATTATATTAATTTTAATAAATAGTTTTTTTAATTATTTTTAAAAAATATTTTAAAAAACTAAAATAAAAACAGCGTAATTAATTTTAATTTTAGTTTTTTTTTATTAAAATTATAAAATTTATATATAATTATTTTAATTTTATTTTTAAAAATAAGTTTATTTTTTATATTTAAAACTTTTTTAGTTTTTTTTATAAAGTTTATAATTAAGCTTTTTTTAAAATAAGTTAAATTATTAATAATTTTTATATATTAAGCTTAAATTAAATAAAAAATAATTTTTATATTTATAAATATAAAATATAATTATATAAGCTTTATTTTATTTATAATAATTATAAAAGTACTTTTAATAAAAAAACAAGAATTACAATTTATTATATAATATAAATTATATAAAGTAATGCTTTTTTACTTTATTAACTTTTTTTATTTAACTTTATTAACCCTTTTTTTAATTTTATTAATTTTTAAAATAAATAAAAGCTAATTACTTTTAATTTATTTACTAGTTATATTTAATGTATTTAATATTTAAAGCCTTTTAATTTTTAGTTTTAAATAATTATTATATATTTAAAATAATACTTTATATTATAAATTTAACTTATATTTAACTTAATTAGTTTATATAATGTATTTTTAACTATATTTAATAATTTAAAAAATTACTTTAGCTTAATTTAATTTACTATAAATTTTACGTTATATATTATTAAAAAGTATATATATTATATAGTTAAAACCTTTATAGTTTATTTAAAGTTTAAAATATAAACTAGTAATTTTTATATATTATGTTTAAAAATGTTAATATTATATACATTAAATAATAATATATTATAAAGTTATAGTAATAATTATAATATTTATATTTAATATATAAAATATATATAAGTTAAATTTAAACTATATATAAAGTATAAAAGCATTAAAAGCTTATTATTTAATATATAGTTATTAATAAATATATAATTATAATAAATAGTTTTTAACCTTTATTTATTATAATAAAACGGTTACTAGTAATTATATATTATTTTTAAACCTTATTTTACTTTTTTTTTTTATAGTTTTAAGCTTTTTTTAAATTTATTATATTTTAATTATATAATATTTATTATTTATTTTTAACTGTTTTTAATATTTAATTTTACTATATATAAAAAAAAATAAAGCTTAGCTTTATTAAAAAAATAAAAAATTAAATATATAAATATAAAATTATATTAATTTTTTTATATTATTAATATTAATATTATTAATATATAAAAATTTAAAAAAAGGTTTTTTAAAGCTTAATAATTTTATGTTTACTATTATAAACTTAGTTTAATTATTAACTTAAATAATTACTGTTATTTTTATTTTTTAAATAATAAATATATTATATATAACTTTATTTATTATATTTATAATATTTAAAGCTTTTTAAAAATTTATTTTTTATTATTAAAATTATATATCTTTTTATTTTTAAGCTTTTTAAAAGTAATATTGTTTTTTTAAGTTTTAATTTTTTAAGGTTTATTATTAATTAAATTATAAAATAACTTAAGCTTATTATTAGTTAATTTTTAAAATATAATTAATAATTAAAGTTAAATTTATTAATTATTAATAAATAATATTTTTTTATAAATTTAATAATTATATAAAATTAAATACTAGCTTTTTTTATTATATTTAAAAATATAATTATTTATTAATTAATAAACCTACTTTTTTTAAAGCTTTATATTAATATATTATTTTTTTAAACATTAAAAAAAATTAAATTAAATTAGTTTATATACTTTTTTATATATTATAAAAAATAGTTAAAAGCTTAGCTTTATAAATCTTTATAATAACTTTTATTAAACTAAATTCGCTAATTAAATTAATTAATAATTTTAGTTTATATTTTTATTTATTAAAAAAATAAATGTTTTTTAATAAATAATAATTAATATATATATATAAAAAAATTAAAATTTAAACATAATTTATATAAGTATAACTTTAATAATAAAGTAAAAATACTATTATTAATACTTTATAAATGTTTAATAATATATATAGCTTATTATTTTATAATATACTTTTTAAATTAGCTAAGTATATTTTATAACTAATTTAAACTTAAAAATATAAATTTTACTTTTTAGCTTTAATTACTTTAATAGTTAATTTTACTATATATAAAAAAAGGTGTAAAGCTTAACTTTATAAAAAAAAACGAAGAAATTTAATAGTTAATTTAAACACGTGGATATTTTTTAATTTTTATATATATTAACTTTAATTAATTTAAATTTTACGGTATAATATTAATATAATATAATTAATTTAAGTTTTTTATAACTTTAAACTTTTAATTTAAACTTATATAAAAGTAATACTTAATTAAAGCTATAAATAAATTATAATATATTATAAAGCTAACTAGCTTAAAAAATAAACCGGGCTTATAATTATAATAAAATAAAACAACGTTATTAATACTTTATAAGTATTTAATAATATATATAGCTTATTATTTTATAATATACTTTTTAAATTAGCTAAATAAGTTTTATAGTTAATTTAAATACGCTAATAAGTGTAGTTATAAGTGTAAAGGTATTTAGTAAAAAAGTAAAATGTAGAATTAAGAGAGGAGGTGTGCGCAGCACAGGTCTGCGAGGCAGACCTTTGTATGCCTATAGCAAACAACCTCCGTGGCCTGCGCTACCTCAAGGTGGCTGGGCCTAAGGGACCGTCGCGCACAAACGGGCCGTGGCTAGGGGGGTTGCGGCACACACACTCTACGGGCTGTGTGGCCACCCTCGTGGATCTTATTATACGCGGATATCTTTTAATTTTTATATATACTTATTTTAATTCACTTAATTTTTTTAGTATTGCATTAATATAATATAATTAAATTGACTTTTTTATAAACTTAAACCTTTAGTTTAAATTTATATAAAAGTAATATTTAATTAAAGCTATAAATAAAGTTATAATATATATTATTAAACTAACTAGCTTAAAAATAAACTAACCTTATAAGTATAATAAAGTAAAATAACATTATTAATACTTTATAATAACTTTTTAATTATTACATTTTAATTTAATTAATAAGTTTTTAAGTTTATTTAACTTATTTTTTATTTATTTATTTATATAACTTAAATAACTTAAAAAAAAGTTTTATAAACATATATTTAATATTGTTTTTTTTTTAGTTATATATAACACAATAAAAATAATATTTTTATAATTTTTATTACTTAAAAAATTAATAGATTTATATATAAATAAAATAAAAAACGCTTAGTTAAAAAATAGCGCAAGTATAATAAAGCGGGGGTTTTTAAATTTATTATATTAACATTTTATATATATATATATATATAAATAATATAACTAATAAAAATCGTTAAATTATCGTTTTATAAAAAAAAATTATAAGGTGTACGGTTAAATATAGTAGTAAAAAAAAGCGTGTATTATAAAAGTGTATATATGCGGGGCACACACATAAAGGCTATAATATATATAGTGGTAAACCTTTTACTACGGGGTAGGTGTATATAGTTTGTTATATTATATCGTAACACGTTTTAATTAGGTTAAATAAAGCAAAAAATAAAAAAAATAACAATATTAAGTAAATAATTATAATATGTTTTTATATTAAGTTATTAAAGTTATATATATAAATACACTATATAATTTAAATATTTTACTTAATTTAATAAAGTAAAAAATTATATTTATATAATAAAATAATTATGTTTATATATTAATTATTTAATTAAATAACTAATTAAATGCTTTTTTTAAATAAGTTTTTTTTTTTAAAAAAACTTAAACTTTTTTTATTTTAAGTTAAATTTTTTATATATTAAAAATAAAGTAATAATGTTTTTTTATTTAATTTTTTAAATAATAAAACTTTTTAGTTTTTTTATTTAAGTTTTTTATAATATTTAATAATAAAAATAATAAATTAAATAAATGTTTTAAGTTAAAATTATTAATAAATAATATATTATATATTTTATATTTAGCTTTTTTTGGTTTTTTTTAAAAAATATTTATAATATATTTAAAAAATATATAATTTTAATTTTTTATTTTTAACCTTTTAAAAAAATATAATATATTTATTTTTATAAATAAAGCTAAATTTTTTAAATATTAACTTTTTTTTTAGCTTTTTATTTTAAAGTAAAAATCTATATTTTTTTTTAAAATTTATAACTTTTAAATATAATAATACTTTTTTATTTATATTAAAGCTAAATATTAACTAATTTAATAATAAAGTTCTTTTTAAAAACTTTTAATTTAATTTATTTTTATTAATATTTAATTTTATAAAGCTTACTTTTAATTTTTTTAAACTAATTTATTATTTATATTTATAAAAGCTTTATATTATAAAAATATAATATATTAAATCTTTTTGTTTTTTATTAAAGCTAAATAATAAAGCATTATATAATATATAAAATGCTTTAATTTATATTATTATTTATAATCTTTTTTTAATAGCTTTAATATAATTTAAAGCATTTAATTAAAAATCATTTTATTGTTTTTTAAACTAACGTTAATTATTAACTAATTATAAAATATTTTATATAATAAATAATTAAAATGTAGCTTTATATTTATAATAATTTTAATTTAATTTTATTTACTTTTTATTATTATAAATAATTAAATAAAAAGTTATTTTATTAAATAAATAAAAATAATTATAACTAATAATAAAAATAAAATAAAAATAAATAAATATAATAAATATATTAATTATTATATAACATAAAAGTTTATTATAATAATTTTAATTAGTTTAAATAACTTATAAATTAATAATATAAAAAGTAAAAGTTTAAAATTAAATTAAAACTTTATTAAATTATTTATATAAAAATTTAAATATATAAACTTTAATTAATATTTATAAAAAATAAAAGCTTTTATTAAATATTAACTTTATTATAAAAGCTATTATTATTTATTTAATAGCTTATATAAATAAAAATTTATATTAATTATAATTACTTTATTATATTTTTAATTATATTATTAACTAAGCTATAATTAATTATTAATAAACTTTTATAATTTTTTTGCTTTTAATTAAATTAAAAAGTATAAATTCGTTATTATATTTTACTTTAAGCTTTAATAGCTATATAAACTTTATAAATATTATTAATTAAATAAAAAGTTAATTAAAGTTTTTTTTTAATTATTTTATAATTTATAAGCTAAAAGGTTTTATTTTTAAGCTTTTTATTATAAATATTAATAAGGTTAAATGGTTTAAACATTAATATCTTTATATTATAATAAAAATAAACTACTTAAAGAGTAAAAATACAATATGCGTGGCAGCCGCGACCTCGAGCCCTATTTATATGCGTGCCTTCCTGTTGTAAGGTTATTTGCTATTGTGTTTGCACACATACCACAAAGCTATTAAATGCGAGATAGCGCGGCGCACGGGCCCTCGAGAGGCCTGTGGCACAGTGGTCCGCGCGCACGTGTTTGTGCGTGTGGCACGCACCATCCGCAAAGGTGACCAGTTCGAGTCCCCGTTTAACCACGTACCTAACAGTACGCTATTATACTTTTTACGCTTAAACTTTTATTATAAATATATTAATTAATTTTTTAAAATAGTAATACTTTTAATAATGTTTTAAAAAAACAATTTTTATTATAAAATAATAATAAATTATTATTTTTAAGCTTTTTTATTTATAATATAAAATTTTTAGCTTTATAAAGTATTTTTTAGTTATTTTTTACTTTTATAAACTTATTTAAAAGTATATTTTATTAAATTTAAAACTAAATAAAAAAGTTATTTATTTATTATTTGTTTTTTTTAGCTTTTAATAATTAAATAATAAAATATTTAATTTTTAAAAAATAATAATTATAATTTAAAACTAAAATTCTTTTTATAAGCTTTTATATATTTTTTAATTAAGCATTATTTATAAATTAAATTTATTACTTTAATAATAAATTATAAAACAATTTTTTAATAAAAAAACCTTTAAATTAACTAGTTTAAAATAATAAAAGCTATAATATAAAATATATAATATTTATATTTTATTAAATTAAACTTTTATATAAATTATTTATTAATATAAGTTTAATAAATATTATTAAAAATAGTTTTTATTATTTAATATTAAAAAGCTTAATTTATAAAAAAAAATTTAAGCTAATAAAAAGCTATTTTATTTAAAAATTAACTTATTAAATTATAAATATATTTTTATAAAAGTATATTATTTTAAACTATTATTTTTATATACTTTTACTAAAAAAAAAAAGTATTAAAATTTAAGCGGTTTTATTAATTATAATACTTTATAAAATAATTTTTTAAATAATAACTTTTAAATATTTACGCGTTTTTTAATATATAAACATTAATTTTATTATTTTATTAACTTTTATTTTAATTTTTTAAAGTTTATATTTATTTATATTAATTATATAATAAAGCTTAAATTAATATTAATGTAATACTTAATACAATAAAACAAAGGCAGGGCTTTAGCAGTAAGTGCTATATTATATAAAAAATTTATAGATAAGGAGGAAAGGAGAAAATATTTACATAGCGAGGCCGTGGGGGTTGTTTTAACCTTGAGGCCTGTGGCTTATAGCTAGGTGGGGCTGTTTGCCTACGTGCGTGTTTATGTGTGCGCACGTGTGTATGTGTGTGCGATTACGGTGGTGTAGCTAAAGTGGTATGCACAGCCTTTACTAGCCACTTAGCTGTAACTATTAATAATAAAAAGCTTTATAATAAAAAACTTATATATTTAAAACAGTTTTTAATAACTTTAAAAGCTTTTTAAAAAGCTTTTAAATTTTATAAAATAACTTATTAACGTTTAATAAAACGCTTTATTTAATTTTTATTTATAAATTTTTTAAAAATATACCGATTTTTTATTAGCTTTTTATTTAAATATAAACTTTATTATATAAACTTTTATATTAAAACTAAAATTTTAAGTTTTTTTATAAAATTAATATTAGTAAAAATTATTATAAAGCTTTTATAATAATATAAATTAAAATATATTAAATTTTTAAGCTATAATTTATTATAAAGCGTTATTTTTAACCATTAAAATTATAATAATTATTTATTAATTATAATTTTTATTTTTAATAATTATAATTAAAAAAACCGCTGTTTTAATAGTTAATTAATTAATTAAATTAAATATATTTAATTAAATTATATAAAATTAAAAGGTTATAAGGTAATTTATTTAGTGGTTTAATCTATATTTAAGTGGAGTTACAGCGTGTGGCCCCGTGGCCCCCCGCGGGGGGGTCCACAGACGACCCCACACACTGTAGCCACATAGTCCACAATAGAATGCCAAGCTTCCACCTTGGTTATTCTACATCCCTTTTGGGGGGTTGGCCCAACGGAGTTTGTGGTCTGGAAAGCCAATTGTAACAAGTGGCAGGCTTTAATGGCTGTAAACCCCATGAAAGGTATTGTAACAGAGATCAAGTAAGCCTTGAGCTTTTCGGTTTTGTCAATGTTACCTTCCAAGCTTAGATGCTCGTGTTGCTAATCTTACGGCTATAAATGGTAATCTGAAGCGAATATCTTGACCGGTGATAAAGACACTGGACTTTACCCTGGTGTAACCCTACGTCGATGTTGCAATGCACCGCATACATAATGTAATCCTATGACTTACTGTATAGTAGAACAATGCCTTTCGTGAGCTCTCCAGCCTTGATCCAGCCACGCTTTAAGCTCGTAAGAAACCAACTCTATATGGAGGATAATATGATTTCTAGTATCAAGTGAGTACTATCGATGTGTCTCATCCCATTGACATTAATGTGAATGGGGCCTGGGAAATTCATGCTTGGGCCTCAACACACAAGGCTATCAGAGACTGGGGTTTCCTGGCTCTGCTTACCGAGTGCATAAATAAGGCGAGAATGCCAAGACCTTGCCCGCCTCATTGTGCAGTTGGCGTGTTGTTGCAAGATATGACTCCAATGATGCAACCATCTTTGCTCGCGTAATTTTTTGACAGGCACCTGTATCCACTTATATTGTCAGGGCTTATCTTATCAGCCACTCCACTATAAGTAGCATTCTGTACACAGTGGTCACAGTATGGTTCTCCATCTTCACTACAACCTCAGTTACAACAGATACACACGAATACAACGGATTGCCAAGGCATCCATCGTCCTGCTCCATATATCCACTTATTTCAGATTTAACACCCGGGCGGTTATCGAGAATCTAAATTGTGGGTCCAGTGGAGAGGTGGTTCGTGGAGACGCCAGGACGCTTGCGGTTTTGCACGGAAAAGGCGGTACCCCGCCTGCCGGTTATACTGCTCCGTTGGCACGTTTATTCCGACTGTATAAAAGTCAAGTCCGACTGTATCTACCCCGATACGCTACTAGGCGCTTTAAGCGCATTTTAGTATAAGCGCACTATTGGCGCTCAAGTGCACCGAGTATCCCTGCGAGACTGACCTGATGGTCTGTCAGAACTCAGAGCTGGATGCTCCGCTTGCCTTGAGAACAATGCGCATGCTCCCACGGAAGCGCACCGTTGTGACGGCCTCATCGGCCATTTTCGTTGTAATCCTCTACAATTACCTGTCCGACGGCGCTGTAAGCGACATTCTCTTCCAGCCCCCCGCTGTCGCCCAAGATGCACCAGACACCTGGGACGACCACCCGATTAAACGTCTCCACCAGGACGCCCAACACCAGTTTGACACATTCCTAAAGCGGCAATCCATAGACCCCGACGAGGCTGAGGCCAGATACAGGCGTCGGTATAGCCGCCCGCCGCCGCCCGGCTTTCGTCAGTGGGTTGAGTACGCCATCTCAAACGGCTCGCCCGTCATTGATGACTACAATATCATCGCGGAACGCGTTCATCCCTTCCTCAAGTACAGCGCGGCTGAGCTCGAACAGCGTGTCCAAAGCGCAACGGACCAGAAGATAGGGAACCACAACGACATATGTGAGTTTGCTCGGGGTAGATTCGGACCCGGGTGTCGAACCTGGGCTGACCCGTTGACGCGGCTGCTGGGGGACGCTCGGCGGCTGGCACCGGATATCAAGCTCCTCGTCAACTTCCTGGACGAGCCTTCAGTGCTGATAGGGGCACACGAGACAGAAGAGGGCGGCAGTGTGGCCCCGTGGGTGGACCTGTCTCACCAGTCGATAGCGGCGACAGTGACTGAGGCATGCAAAGCCCGGGGAGAGGACGCATTGTCGTCGACGCCAGACGACCCGTCCGGGATCCGGTTTGTGACAAATGTCACGGCAGAACGGGACCTGTGCCGGCATCCCGAGTATGCCTCCCAGCACGGCTTCATCATGTGCCCTGCAACATTTCGGCGGCTACCGTCCGAGGTGCCCATGCTATCTCGCGCCGCACCCCATCCCTTCTCTGACATTTTGTTTCCTGCCACCCATTACTCCCTCAAATCAAGCCTGTACAGCTCGTGGTCTGACAGACCCTGGAGCGCCAAAAAGAACGCCGTGTACTGGACAGGTTCCTCGACCGGCGGCGAGTGGTCGCACGACACCTGGCGCAAGGGCCACCGGCAACGGCTCGTCTCCCTCGCCACGGGCAAGGAGCACCGCAGCTTTACCCTACTCCGCGCCGGTCCTCGAACTGGCGCACAACCCTACACAGCTGGCGCCGTCGACACCTCCCTCTTCGACGTCGGCCTGACCCGCACCGTAGGGTGCGCCTCTGCCTCTGTCTGTGACGAACAAACCCATTTCTTCGGCCCACCCCGACGCGCCGACCCCGAGTCGCGGCCGCTGCGCTACCGCTTCGCGCTCGACGTGGACGGCAACAGCTTCAGTGGGCGGTTCTACCGATTGCTGGCGTCGCGCAGCGTGCCGCTTAAGGTGAGCATTTTCCGCGAGTGGCACGACGAGCGCTTGTGGCCGTGGCTGCACTACGTGCCCATCAGCGTCGATATGGGCGAGCTGCCGGAGGTGGTGCGATTCCTGACCTCGACGGCCGAGGGCCAGCGCATTGCTGCTCGGATCGCCGAGGCTGGCCGGGACTGGTATTCCCGTGCGTTGGCGCCCAAGCATCAGGGCGTCTATCTGCACCGGCTCATGCTGGAGATTTCGAGGTTGCAGGATGAGTCGCGGGAGACGGGGTAGGGTGTGGGCACATGCAATAACGAGTATAAATACGACCGTAGGGGGCGGCTGAAACTAGGAACGGTATGGGTAAATTAATACGCGCGTTCGATCCGCGTTAGAGATCTTGTAGGGGGAAGTGTCAACGCGATAGTATCGTCGTGCCATGAATGATTGAATAAGATATGCAGCACAGTGGCATAAATACTAAAAGAGGTTGAGCAGGTCGCTTCAGCGCCGTCAGTGAGCATCTATCAAGTACGGCTCTAGAAGTAGTGTAACAATCTACTCCGGACGAGCTCTTGAAGGATCCCCTTTCCACTCCTTGTCTAGAGACACTCCTGGCTGATAGTATATCTTATCTTGGCCGTCGGGGGTAGGAGCACCAGTACCGCAATCCGTTACGACGAAGACGTCCAATCCCATCGGTGTGTTGTCTGGGTTCATTACCTGTGTATCCACACACCAGTTCTGCACATCGTCCATTTTGCTCTTGTCGCACATCATCTGCAGCAGTGGTGGCATGCACTTCCAGCAGATCGGGGCTGGCGGCGCAGGTTTCTACGCTGAGCGAGTCAGAGTCCCACATGACCTGGAAAGGTGTGTTAGTGTCTGTTCCCAATGCTTATATTGCTGTCTGGCTTTGTTACTTGACCATGTTGGGGACGAATGAGAACCGTCCACATCGTTTCTCGTCTTGCGGCTTGGTCTGAACTGAACCCACGGTGTGTTGGTAGCTGTCTGTCCATGTGTGGGATGATCCGAGGTTGAAAGTCGCTGTTCAGGTTACTATACGTCTGTTGTTTCGTATCAGGTAGTGGCAGGTATGTACTACTTACCTTTGAGCGGTATGCTTGGGTCATCATCACGAGTTACGAGGTCAGTTTCGTTGTACTTATCAGACCGACCCTCCGTCGCGCGAGCTGATGCTGAAACCAACGTCGAATGTCCAGCTATCCGTATGTGTAACAGAGTCACTATGCTGTAGAGAGCATTCCGCATCTGCTCGGTAGGCTATATTCGGGTAGGGAATCTCTTGGCCGAAGAAGTAATTCACCTTGACTTCGCAGTAACCCTGACAACCGCCAGGATTGGCCTTAGCGAACTCGGGTATTCCAGCTGCGCAGTGTCCATCCTTGTCCTGTGCCAACCAAACCAGTCAGTGATTACTCAGAAGAATGACAAGCCTAAGCTTTGAAAATAGGGCACAGGATACCGGAATTAGAACGTAATACACAAAATGACTATGTGCTGAAAGATGCAACGGAACGGATAGTGAAATTGAACGGCTGTGAGAGTCGCCTACCATCGTGAATTTCTTGGAGCAGCCATAATAGTCCTATGAAAAAGACATGTTAATCGTAATCAACTCATACACAGAGTAGAGAAGGCTTCATAACTTACTACGAGTGTTGTGGCGTAGGTCTGGTCGACGCACCCGTCATCTCTTTCAATCAACCCTTGGAAACCATGTTCTCCTGGCGCCTCTCGGGTATATTCTGGGCTGGCAAAGACGGGAGAGATGATAGGTAGAGCAGACAGGACTGCCTTGAACACCATGATGATAATAACTAGTGTTGATTGTAGGTAAACAGGCTTGGGGTCTATCTCGGTTACTACGCTAGCCGAGATTATACTGGGATAGTGGGTGCAGATGATATTAACGGATTTCAATAGAGAGATAGGCGGAAACTAAAGCAGGGGTTTCTACAAGTTATTGCATACAAATGTTGAAGTGTTGGTATAGAAGCCTCCAGGACTGGAGGTTCTGGCATCCAAAGCTGGAATCCCCCATACAACGTTTGCCCCACAGGGCGGAAACCTCCTCACCCGACGAAGTTTGGATGAATGAATGATTGCGGCCATTTTATAGCGTTCACCACATAATTAAAGAACTAGAAATGCTAGTTTAAATAATATGCTTAAAGGAATGTTATTAATACTAATATTTTTATATAAAAAGGCCTTAAAGTAAAAAAAAGTAAATATTATTTAAAAGTTACTATTAATAAAAATAAAGGACTATAGTACGTAAAGTAATAAAAAAATATATAATAATAATTAACTTTTATATTAAATAATAACTAACGGTTATATTATTTAGTACTATATATATAAATATTATAATACTTTAAAAAGGTATATTTAATAGTACTATAATAAGTGTAGTTATAAATTATTAAGTAAAGCCGTAGGGGGTAGTAAAAGCAGTAGTTAAATCAAGGATGTATTATAGAAGTGTGTGTGCGGGGGGCACACACATAAAATTATAATAAATATAGATTGGTAAGGTTTTACCCACCCTGCAGGGTAGGGTGTGTGGCCACAGCCACCTATAAGGGTGGCACGGCCACACCGTGCCGCCACACGGGCTACCTTATAAGGTATCCTATTATAAATGTAAAGGTATTTAATAAAAAAGTAAAATTTAAATTAAAAAAAAAGGTTTAAATAATAGGTTTAAAAAAATAAACCTTTATATACCTAAAAGCAAACACCTTTTATAAGGCTTGCTAAGTAGCTAGTAATGCTAGCTATTAGTAACCGTGCTATAGTTATAAGCTATAGCTAAAAAGTGTAGCTTATATAGCTTATTACTATATAGCTACCTTTATAAATTTTATTATACTAATAAAATTAACTTTTGTTTTATTTTTTAAAAATTAGTTTTTTTTAATAAATAAAATATTTAAAGCTAATAAAAATTAATTATTAATTTTAGTTTTAATAATATTAATTTAAACTAAAGTTATTTTTTAATTTTAAAAAATAAAAAATTTTAGTTATTTTATATTATTAAATATAATAAATAATTAGTTTTAGCTAGTTTATATATATATTTTATTACTAAAAAACAATAATATAATTTAATTAAATAAATATTACTTATTATAAATTATTTAATTATATTAAAATAAATAAAAAAAAAAAATTACTAAAAAGTATTTAATTTACTATATAATAAAGTTTATTTATTTATATTTAATTAAACATAAATTATATTTAATTAAATATAAATATTTATTAGCTATAACTAATTTATAGTTATATTTATAATACGATCGCACACGGGCGCAAGCCACGTGTGTGGCGTTACCGTAAGAACGCGCCACAGCGCGTTTGCCCTGCGCGACGGGTCCGTGCTTCCTTGGGTAGGCACGCGCGCGCGCCCACACAAAAGGAAGGATCCCCGCTCCTTCCTCCTCCTCGCTTTTCTTTGAATTATCATTCTATTATTTTCCACATACCTTATAAAGACCACTATTAATTTAATATTAGCTTAAAATAAACTATTAACGCTTTAAAAGTAGTTTAAATTTATAATAAAAAGTAATAAAATTAAAAAAATTAAAAAGCTTTATAAATGTATTAATTTTATTTATATTTAAAAAAAATAAAAAGCTATAGCTTTATATTAATTATAAAAACTTTAATTATATTATAATTAAAAATTCCTTTATTTTTTTATTTATTTTAAAAATAATAATATTTTAAAAAAATAATTTTATAAATATTTATTATTAGCTATAAATAAAAAAAAATTAAAAAATTTTTTTTTAAATATATTATAATTATTATAAATTTATATAATACTTTTATTATTTTTTAAAACTATATATAAAAATATTTAATAATTTTATAAATATTTATTTTTTTAATAAATAAAAAACTTTATATAAAATATATTTAAAATATTATTAAAAAGTTTTAAAAGTAAATTTATATATTAAACTATTTAAATATTATTTTTATTAAAACTATATTAAGTTTTTTTAATATATTATTTTTAAAAAAAAATTAAAATAAAAATAAAATATATTTATATTATTATAAATTAGCTATTTTTTAATTTTTATTTAAAACTATAATAATTTTTAAAGTTTTATAACTTTTATTACTGCTTTATAAAAATTTTTTTTTAAATTATTATATTATTAAATTATTATTTAAAATAAAATAAGTTTAAAATAAAAAAAATTTAAATTTTATTAAATATTTTAATATAAAAAATATTTAAAAAGTTTAAAAAATATTTAAAAGGTTATTTTTTTTTAATTATTTTAATTTTAAAAAGCAAATATTAATAAAAACAGATTTTTTTAAAGTAGTAATAATAAAAAACCTATTTTAAAAAAATAAATAAAAACTTTAAAAGCTTATATTATTTTATTTTTAAATATTTTTTAAAATAAAATTAAAATATAAAATATTAAACTAAAAAATATTTTTAATAATAGTTTATTTTAAATATTAAAAGTATTATTTATAAAATAGTTAATTATTTATTAAAGTTTTAATAAATTTAATAAGTGTAATTATAAGTGTAAAGTTATTTAATAATAAAAAAAATATAAATTAAAAGGAAAAGGTATACGTAGCATAAGTTTTAAAGCAAACCTTTATATGCGTTATAATAAACACCTTTATAAAAACCTATAAGGTTTATTAAATAGCTAGTAGTGCTAGCTATAAAAAAACCGTGGTATAAGTTATAGCTATAACTAAAAGGCTATAATAATATATAATAATTATTATATAGCCACTTTTATAAATTTTATTAAAATTATAATAATTTATAAATATTTATAAAAACATTTTAATTAAATAATTAATAAATATATTAATATTTATATTTAGCTTTTTTTTTAATTTTATAATTAAATATAAAAAAAGTATATAAAATAAAGCTAATTTTTTATTATAAAAATTTAATTATATAAAATATATATATAAAAAAATAAACTTATTATTAATTTTAAAAATAAAAGTAATAATAATTTATATATTTATTAAAAATAAACTATTTTAAGTTTTTATTAAATAATTAAATATAATATATTTATTTTTAATTTAAACTACTTTTATAAAAATAATTATATATTATTATATATAAATAGTTATTAATAATAAAAGCTTTTTAAACTAAATATTAAAAATATAATATAAAAATTTAAAATATTATTAAATTATAAAATAAATTATTAAAAAATTTATTATAATATTATAATAAACTATTAAAAGCTAAATATTATTATATAAAATAAAATTTATATATTTATAAAAAAATTATTTTATTTTAAATTAATTAAGCTATAATATAATAATATAGTTATAAATTATTTTAGTTAATAATAAACTATAAAACTACTATAATAAAAACTTTATTAAAAAAATATATAATATAATATTTAAAACTATATAAATAGCTATTTAATTTATATTAAAACTAAAACAAAATATTATAAAAAATATAATAAACTAAATATTTTATTATTATTTATTAAACTTTTAAAAAATTATTAATAAATTTTATTATTAAATTATTTAAAACTTTTTATAAAAAATAAAAAATAAATATTATATTAGTTATTATTAATTAATTTATTAAACTTATATTATTATTTTTTTTATTATTATAATAACTATTATTAAATTAGCTATTTTATTTTATTAAAAATTTAAATATTAATATAGCTTATTTATAAAAATTATTTTTAATAAAAAAATTTTATTTATTAATAAATTTTAATTTAAACTATATTATTTTTTAAAATTTAAATAAAAATATTTAATAATATTTTATTTTTAAACTAATAATTAAATAAAACAAATAAATTAAATAATTTAAAAATATTTTAAAGCATTTATTAATAGTTAATAAACTAATTAATTATAGTTATTATTTTAAGCTTTTTTTATAATAAATTTAATAGTTAAAAGTATTATTTATAAATTATTTTTTAAAGCTTTATATAGTTATATATTAAAATTTTATTTATTTATTAATAATAATACTAGTAATATATAATTAATTAAATAAATTATAAGCTATTAAAAATAAAATAACACCTTAATAATAAAATTATTATAAGTATAAAGTATATATACTGCTTTATTACTAAACTAAAAAACTAAAAAACTATAAGTGTTATAGTTTTATTATAAATAGCTTATTATATGCTTAATAAAAATATAATTTAAAAATATATAATAAACTATAATAATAAATATATTTTAATATTTTATAATATTAATTAAATAATAGCTTTATTAATTAAAAACTTAAAGTTTAAAAATATTATATATTATAGTTATTAGCTATTAGGAATATATATAAAAAGTATTATTTTTAGCTATAATTTATTATATTTTTATTTATTTTTTAAGCTTTAATTTTATATAATATTTATTATATTAATTTATTTATTTTATTATATTTAATTTTATTTATTAATTTTTTATAATAATTTTAAAGCTTTTATTTAAAGGTTATTTATAATAGTTATTAATATAGCTTTATAAAATATTAAATAAAAAGCTATTATTAAAATAATTAAATTATTATTAAAAAAAAACTAAAACTTATTTAAATTAAAAAAAAATAGCTTTAATAATTAAATTTTTTATAACTATTAAATTTATTAAATATATTAGCTAAACTTTTTAAATAGTTATAATTTTTACTAATATTTTAATAAAAATATAATTTTATAATAATATATATTTTTAATTTTAAATAATAATTTAAAGCTATATTAAATATATATATATTATAAACTAAAGTTATATTTATAATAAATTTATTAAAAAAGTTAAAAAATAAAAAAATTATAAAATATAAAAAGTAAAAAAACTTTAAATTTATTATTTTTTATATTTTTTTATAAAACTAAAGTTTAAATTTAATATTTTTAAACTTAAATAGCTTTTTTAATAAAAAATTTTATAAAAAATATTTAAATAAATATTAAAACTAATTTAAAAATAATATATATATAAATAATAACTTAAATTTTAGTTAGTTTATTTAATTTAAATATATTTATTTATTAATATTTTTTATTTATAATAAATAAATAAAATAAAAAAATAATTTATAATTTATTTTTAAAAATTTTATATATAAATTTAAAAACTTTTTATAATAAATAATATATATAATTAATAAAATAAATTAAGCTTATAAAAATAAATATTATAGTTTATTTAAAAATAAAATTATAATAAATAAAAAATAATATAAAATAAATTATAATATTTTTATTAGTTAAACTAAAATATTTATTTATTAATTAATATATTTTAAAGCTAATATTAATAAATAATTAAAAGTAATATATTAACTATTTAATTAATACTTTAAATATTTTAATTATTATTTAATATAAATTAAAAATTAAAATATATATAAAACTAATAATAAAAAAGCTATATTTTATTATTAAAAACTATTTAAATTTTTATAAAAAAATATTATAAATTTTTATAATTTATTATTAAATATTAAAAAAAATATAATAAATATAACTATTAAATAATAAAAATTTATAAAATATTTAATTAAAAAAACTTTTTAATAAACTATTACTATTTAATAAAAACTATTAAAATAATTAAATTAATAAAATAAATTTAAATTTTTTAAAAATTAATTTTAAAAATAGTTTATTAATATAAAAATAATTTATTATTAAAAAAAAATAGCTAATAAAATATTATTATATTTTAAAAACTATAGTTATAAAGCTATAGCTAAAAATATAATTAATTTTTATAAAACTATTGTTTTATTTTTATATTAAAGCAATAAATAATTTAAACTATATTTTAAAGCTAAAAATTATTTTTAAAGCTTAAATATATATTTAAAAATATTATTAATAATATATTAATAGCTTTAATAAATATAGTTTAAAATAACTTTAAACTAAAAATAAATTAAATATTATAAATATAGTTATTTTAGTTATAACTATTTAAAGCTATAAAAAAAAAGCACTAAATAAAAAATTTAAAAAATATAAATAAATAAAAAAATATATATATATTATAATAATATAAATTTTTTTAACTTATAGCTATAATTTAACTATTAAAAAAAAAAACAATAAGTTTAATTTTAAAAGTAAAACTTAAGCTAATTTATTAGCTTTATATTTTTATTTTATATAAGTTTTATATTTTAATTTAAATATATATTTTAAGTTTTAAAATTTTATTATTAAAAATATATGCTAACTTTAATTTATATATAGTTATAATAAACAAGTTTAATAGGTAGCTATAGCTTATAGCCGTGGCTTATAAGTAGTTATAACTAGCCGCTAAAAAAAGTGGGTTATATTTTAAACCTTGCTTTATTACTACATATATATAAATATTTACCTTGCGTACTATAGCTTACGCTTTATACTTAAACCTTTTCTTTTTATTTTACAATTAATAATATAAATAGTTACTTATATATAAACATTAACCTATTTAAAAATACTAATTATAATTATTATAAAATTACCTTTTTAGCTAAAAAGCTTTATATTTTAATTTATTAATTAACTATTAAAATTATATTTTATAATTTTATATTTTTAAACTTTAATTAACGCTAAAGTAATAATTTTTAATAGTTATTATAATTAAACTTAACGTTATAACCTAATTAAGTAAAAAACTTGCAAGTTTTTTACTTTTATTTTTATATTACGAACTAATAAAGACTAGCTTATTAAAAAACTAAGCGTAAAGCATAAAAATAAGCATAAATATAAAAAAAGGTACAACTAAAAAATACTTAAAAAAAAGCTATAGTTATATAATAAATTACTTATAAAAATAAAATTATATAAAGTAATTAAAATAATTTAAAAATATAAAAAAGTAATTATTAATAAGTAATTAAAATAATTAAATAATTATAATAAAATATATAAAAGAAAAAATTACTATATTTATAAAAAAATTTTTATATAACTAATTATTTTTTATTTTATTTATTAATTTAAGCTTATAGCTATTTTTTAAAATTAATTTTTTAGTATATATATATTTATAATATTTATAAATATTATATTTAACTATTAATATTTAGCTTTATTTTTTAATAAATAAAACTTTAAAAATATATAGTTTTATTAATAATATAACTATTTTAAATTAAATATATTTATTTAAAATAAGTTATAATATTTTAATAAATTATTGCTTAGTAATATTAATATATTAATAGTTAATAATAATAATAATATTTATATTAGTTTAATAAACTTTTATTATATTTTAAATATAATTAAAATAATTTAAAGCAAATAATAAACAATTTAAAAACTAATTAATAAATAAACTAAATTAAAAATTAAAAACTTTATATAGTTTAAATTATAAACTATTAAAACTAGTTTATTTTAATAAAAAATTTAATAATATTAAAAAATTTTTAACTAGCTTAAAAATTTACTTTTAAAGCTTTTTATATATATTAAAACAAAATAAAATATATAATATAAAAGGATTTTTTATAAATAATATACTAAAATAGTTTAAACGATAAATAAAAACATATTTAATAAATAATTTAAAGTTAATTATAATTAAGCTAAATAAAATGTTTAGTTTATTTAATATATTTATATAATAATTTATAAGCATATTTAATAACTTAAAAAAAATAATAAACAAAAAAAAATGCTAAAATTATAATAAATAAACTTAATAATAGTTTTTATAACTATATTTAAATAAGTATTTTTTTATACTTTATAAAATAATAAAAAAATATTAATAACTATTTTTTATAATAAATTTAAAAATAAAGTTTAAAATAAATTATATTAAATAAATAAGCTTAAATAATTAAATAAATATATTAATAAATATAAATAAAAAGTAAATATTATAATTAATAGTTATAAAAACTTATATAAAACTAATAAAATTTAATATAATAATAAAAAAAAAGCTTAAAAAAAACTATTTTAAACTTAAATGCTTTAATTATAATAAATATAGGTATATAATATAATAATATAAAAAAACAAAAAAAATTAAAACTTAAAATAAAAAAAAATATATTAGTAATAAATAATAATTTAAAGCAAATAATAATAATAATAGTTATAATATTAAAAATTAGTAATATATAAACAAAAAAACAATAAAAAAAATAAAATTTATTTTAAACTATAAGTTATATAATAATAAATAAAAAATATATATAGTTTATTTTTTTATATAATAATTTATAAAAATAAAACAATAAAAATTTATTAATAATAATTTATTAATATTTAAAAAATATTATAATATTATTTATATAAATAACTTAGTAATAATAAATAATAATAAATTAAACTAATAAAAAAATATAAAAAGCAAAAAATATAAATTTAACTATAATATATTTAAATAAAATAAAAATAAATATTAAATATATATAAAAAATAAACTATATAAAATATATAAAAAAAACAAAATAAATAATTTTATAATAGTTTTATTAAAAAAATATATATATTATATTAATAAAAATAATATAATATATATTTAATAATAAAATATTATAATTATAAATAAAACAAAGTTTATTTTAAATATTTATATATTATTAAATTAAAAATAGCTTAAAAAAATAAATATATTTATTATATAAATATTAAAATATATAAATTATATAAAAATAATAATTAATTAAAAAAAATATTTAAAAAGATTTATTAATTATAAGTTTAAAATATATTAATATTAAATATATTAAAAATAAATAATAAACTTTATAGCAAAATTAATATAATATAAAAATATAACATTTTATATTTAAAAGTAAATAAAACAAAAATAAAATTAAGTTTAATTTATAAATAAAACTAAATTTAATAAAAAGTTAAATAAAAAATTAAAATATTAAATATATTAAATATAAATAATTTTAAATATAATTTTAATAGTTAAAATAAAAATAAATACTTTAAATAATTTAAAATAAAATATAAAAATAATAGCAAAAAATTAAATATATAATAGTATAATATTATTAAAATAAAAATAAAAATAAAAACTAAAAATAAAAAAATATAATAAAATATTATAAATTTTTTATATAATATATTAATATTTATAATATATAAAAAAAAAGTAAAATATATATAGTTTTTATAAAAAGTAAATAAATAGTTATTTTTATAACTATATAAAAAAAAATATTAGCTAAATAATATTAGTTTATTAAAATTTTAAAAAATATATTATATTTATATAAAATATTAATTATTTATAAAAATATATATTAAAAAAATATTAAAAAAATAATATTATAAAATATATTATTAAATATATATATTATATAAAATATAATACTAAAATAAAATATAATAAAAAACTAATAAAATAAAATAAAAGCGTTTAACTTTTTTTAAAAAAAAGTAAAATATAAAATAATAACTAAATAATATATTAATATAAATATTATTAATATAATAACTTAAAAAAATATATAATTAAATATTAAAAAAATTAATAATATATATTATAAATAAAAAATAATAAAAAATAATTATAATAAACTAATAATTAGTTTAAAAATAAAACTTAAAAGTTTTAAATATAATAAATATAAAAAATATAATATATATAATAATTAAATTAAAATATTAAAATAAAAAGTTTTAAATATTTATTAATATAAAAGCTTAAATAAACTTTATTTTATTAAAAATTATTAAAAGTTTATAAATATTAATAAAATTTAAAAATAACTTTTATTTATTAATAACTATTAATAATAATTTAATTTTTTATAACTATAAAATTATTAAAAAAAAAATTATAAAACTTTTTTTTAATATTTAAAAATATAAAAAAAAACTTATATTTAATATTATAAAAATATTAAAGTTTAATATTATTTTAAAAATATTTTAATTATAAGCAAATAATTTTATAATAAATTAAAAAACTAGCAATTTTTTATAAAATTTATTAAAAAAAAGTTTATTTATTAATTAGTTAGCTAAAAACGCTATATTAAAAAAATTTATATAAATATTTATAATATATTTAATATTAAAAAAGTTTAAGTTAAAACTTAACTAAAAATTATTTAAAAAATATAAAAAGTATAATAATTTATTTAATAAATAATATAAAATAACAATAAAAATATTAAAATATAATAAATAAAATTATAAAATATTTTTTAAAAAAAAAAACTAAAATATTTTTTTTTTTACTATATAAATAAAAATTAATTTATAAAGTTAAATAAATATTTAAAAAAAAATTTTACTAAAAAATTTATATAAAATTTAAAATTATTAATAAAATTACTAATTTTATAAATATTAAAAAAACTAAAAAAATAAAAAAAATATATTAAAAATTATATATAAATTATAAATATTTTAACTTTATTATAAAAAAGTTTATAAAACTTTTATTAAAAATTAAAAATTTAAAAAATTATTTATATAAAGTAAAATAGTTTATAATATTTAATTTATTAAATATATATTATTAAATAAAAATTATATTTAAAAATAAATAAAAAATAACGTTTAAAATATTATATAAATTATATAAATATTTAGTTATATTATTTAAATTTATAAATATATTAATAAGTTTTTAATTTATAATTATAAATATATTATATAATTTTATTAATAAATTTATAATAATATATTTAAATAATATATTAATATATTTAAAAAAATATAATAAATATATATAATATATATAAATAATATTAAATATATTAAAAAATACTAAACTAAAAGTATATTTATAAAAAAATAAATTTTATAAAAAAAAAATAAATTTTTTTAAATTTATAATTATATTAAAGCAAATAAAAATTTAAAACTTTAAAATATTAATAATAAAAAATTAATTAATATTTAAAAGTATTAAAAAAATAAAATTTTTTTTAAAATTTATAAACTATATTTAACTTTTTATATATAAATTTAAAAAAATAATAGCTTTATTTATAAACTTAATAAAAAAAAACAATAAATTTTTATAAATAAAAAAAAATAGTTAATATTTAAAAAAATTAAAAAAAAAATATTAAATAATTTAATATTATAATTATTAAATTTAAAAAAAAATATAAAATTAAAGTTAATATTAATATTTATATTATAAATAAATAACTAAAATAATAAAATAAAAATAAAAAATTATATTTAATAGTATTTTTTTTAAAAAAGTTTTTAAAACTATAAATAAACTATTTAATATTAAATAAAAAACTAATAATAATAGTTTAAATATTTTAAAAATAAAAATATTATTTAATAAAAAGTATTAAACTAATAAAAGTTTATTTAAACTATAAAAACTTTACTATATTTATAATAATAAAAATATTAAATAAATAATAAATAAAATAAATAAAATTTTTATTATAGTTTAATTTTAAAATTATATTTATTAAAAGCAAAAAAAATATTAAAATAAACATTTTTAGTTAAAAATTAAATAATTATAATAATATACTAAAAAAAAAATAAAAATTATTAAAAGTAAAATTAAATAAAATAATAATAATTATAATTATATAGTTTAATTATAATATATAAATAAAAAAAATTTAAAAATTTTTATTAAATAATAAATAATTAGCTAAAATATAATAAATATTATAAAGTTAAAATAAAAAAATATTAATATATAATAAATAAATTTAATAATATAACAAAATATTAATTAATTTAAAATAATAAAAGCTATAATATAAATTAATTAAAATAATATATAAATATTTTTTATTAAAATATTAAAAAATGTTTAAAATATTAAAAAAAATTAAAAAATACTATTAATTTAATAATATAAAAAATAAAAATATAAAAAATAATAAAAAATTATAATATTTATAAATAAATAAAAATAATTAAATATAAACTATATAAATTATTATAATTAATTAATATTTTAAATAAAGTTTAAAAAATTATAGCTTTTAACTTTATTATTAAACTATTTAAATTAAAAAAACTAATAATAAAAATAAAATATAATTTTATTTTTATATTAATAAATAAATTAATAAAATATAAATATAGTAAAAAAATTAGTATATATTATTATAAAATATATTTTTAATAAATATAATATACTAAAAAAAATAATTATTAATAAAAGTAATATAATAATATTAAAATTTTAGTAGTTATTAATAAAAGTACTAAAAATTAAATATAAAATATTAATTACTTATTATTTATAAATAAATAAACAAACAAAAAAATTAAACTAAATATTATTTAAACAAAAAATAAAATAACTAAATTAAATTATTATTAATAGTAAAATATATATATAATAGTTTAAAAAACAAAATAATAAAAATATTATTATTTAAAACAAACTATAAATATAATTTAAAGTTAAATAAAAATATAATTTAAAAAATTATAGTATTAAAAGTAAAAATAAAAGTTAATAAACTTATTAAACTATAATAAAAACTATAAAAAAAACTTATTATAATAAAATAAAATTATTAAAGCTAATTTATAAAAAAAAAAATAAAGTTTATTTTTATTAATAAAATATTAAAATAAAAAAACTAAGTAATAAATTTAACTTTAAACTATTAAAACTATTTAAAATTAAAAAAGTTATTTTAAAAACTAATTATTAACTATTATTACTTTAAAAAATAAAAATATACTTAATATTTTATATTTTTTTATTAAAAAAAGTACTAAAAAACGCTAAACTAATAATATAACTAAAAATAAAACTAAACTAAAATATATATAATTTTAAAAAAATACTAAATTTATATTAAAATAATAAAATAATTAAATATTTAATAAAATAAAAAAAATACTTATATATAAAAAATATATAAAAACTTAAAAAATATTTATAAAATATTATATAAATAATAAACTTATTTTATTAATAGTATTTTAATTAATTAAAGCTAAAAAAATAAAGTTAACTTTTTAAATAAAAAAAAAGCTAAAAATATTTTAATTAAAATTAAAAAAGTTAATAATAATAAAAAACTACTAAAATATTTATTATTATTTATATTTATAATTAGTAGCTTTTATTTTTTTTAAAAATTTAAACTTATAATAAAAAAACTTAGTACTATACTTTTTTAATATTTTATTTTATTTTTTTAAACAATTTAACTTTATTAAAATTTTTTTTAAAAAAATATATAATATATATAACTTAGCGTATATTTATTAACGTTTATTTTTAAGCTTATAATATTTATAAATAATTTAAACTAAATTTATAAAATATATTAATATTTTATATAATTAACTATATTTAATATATAAAGTATAATAACTAATATTAAAAAATTTAAAATATTTAAATTTAAATAAAATATAATAAATATAAAAATTAATAAAAATACTAAATTTAAATATATAAAAAAACAAACAAAAATGTTTTAAAAAAGTATTATAAATATTTATAAGTAAAAAATTAGCTATAATAATAAAAAAAAGTTAAAAATAAAAAAAAATAAAAACTTTTAAAAAAATATAATAAAAAAACTTATTATTTATTAAAAATAATAATTTTAAAAAAGAAAAAAATAATATTATAAACTAATAAAAACTAGCTTATTAAAAAACTAAACGCAAAATATAAAAATAAATATAAATATAAAAAAAAGTACAACTAAAAAATACTTAAAAAAAAGCTATAGTTATATAATAAATTATTTATAAAAGTAAAATTATTTAAAATAATTAAAATAATTTAAAAATATAAAAAAGCAATTATTAATAAATAATTAAAATAATTAAATAATTATAACAAAATATATAAAAAAAAAATTATTATATTTATAAAAAATTTTTTATATAACTAATTATTTTTTATTTTATTTATTAATTTAAACTTATAGCTATTTTTTAAAATTAGCTATTTAGTATATATATATTTATAATATTTATAAATATTATATTTAACTATTAATACTTAGCTTTACTTTTTAACAAATAAAACTTTAAAAATATATAGTTTTATTAATAATATAACTATTTTAAATTAAATATACCTATTTAAAATAAGTTATAATAGTTTACCTTTAGTTATTAAACTTTTAAATTTAATATAAAACTTTATTAAAAAGCTTAACAAGCTTAATAAAAATAAATTTAATTAATATAATCGCACACGGGGTGTAGTAAGCGCTACGTATAGCATTGCTATAAGCACGCGCTATAGGCGCGATTGCCCCGCGCAACCTATAAGGTTTATACCTTTTAAGCACGCGTACGCGCGCTTACAAAAAAAAGGATCTTTAATCTTTTTTTTTTTTTTAACCTTTTATTTTATTAATTTATTATTTTTTATATATTTTTTAAAAACTATTATTAAATAATGCTTTTATTTTGTTTTATTATAAAAAATATACTAAACTATTATTAAACTATTTAAAGATTATTTTTATTATTTTTTATAATAGCTTTAAGTTAAAAGCTGCTAATTAAGTTTATTGTTAAGCTATTAAACGTAAATTATTATTTTAGCTTTAATTAAGCTAAACTATAGTTATTTATTTAAGCAAGTATTATTTATTTTAGTAAATATTTATTTTATTATATATATTTACTTTATTAAGCTTAAGATTTTTAGCAATTAGCTAGTTATATTTTATAAAAATAGCTAGTTATAACAAATAATTATTATAAAAGTATACTAATATAAAACGTAAAAATATAATTATTAAAATAATAACTTAATAAATATTTTACTTTTTATTAAAACTAAAGCTTTTAATTAGTTAGCTAGTTATAAACTATTATAATAATTAGTTATAATAAACAATTACTATAAAAATATATTATATAATATATAAAAATATAATTATAAAATATTTAAATTTAATAATATATTTTTATATTTTAGCTATTTTAATAATATAAACGTTATAAAATTTTTATATTAGCTTATTATTTATAAAAACGTAGTAATATATTTTATTTTTATTTTATATTATGCTATATATTATATTATATTTTTTACTTTTTTATATTATATTTAAAATACTAAGTAAAATACTAGTAAAAAATAGCTTTAAGCTAAATTTAAGCTTATTTATAAGCTTATTAAATATTTTATTACTATTTTTTTTTAAAGCTATAACTAAAATAAAGTTATATATAACGTTACTAAATAAATAAATATTATATATTATAAATATTAAACTAATAATATATAAAAATTTTAAAATTATAAGTTTTAATATATATACTATTAAATATTTATATAAAAATATTAAACAATAATAAACTATAATAAAAATACTAAAAAATAAAATGTTTTAATTAAAAATTACTATATAATATATTAAAAAGTTTATAAATAATATTATAAATATTTTAAATTAATATAACAAAATAATAAAAAAAATTAATAAGCATTTTATTTAATAGTTTATTTTTTTAAACAATAAAAAACTTTTTAACTTTTTTAACGCTTTAGCTATTAACTTTAGTAATAATTTTTTTATTATTTATAATAATACTTATAAAAATTTTATTAATATAAAAAATATAACAAAAAAAAAACCTAAGCTATTTATAATAAATAAAAATAATAACTTTAATAATTTTAATAATAACTTAAACTACTTTATTTATTTATATTATAGTTATAAAAGTTGCTATAAAATATTTTATATATAAAATTTAATATTTATTTAAAATAAAATAACTAAACTTAAATAAAAAAAATTAAAACTTTTAATTTTAATT
The DNA here is from genome assembly GCA_005188305.1 of Xylaria sp. BCC 1067. Taxonomy (NCBI): domain Eukaryota; kingdom Fungi; phylum Ascomycota; class Sordariomycetes; order Xylariales; family Xylariaceae; genus Xylaria; species Xylaria sp. BCC 1067. The sequence continues at coordinate 3,560,994 of SSCS01000001.1, forward strand.
ATAATAATTTAAATAACCTAAAAGTTATAACTAAAAAAAAACGTTATTTTTATAAATGTTTATTTATTTATTAACTATATAAAATTATTTCTAAAAAATTTTAATATTAAGTTTTTATATAAACATTAAATTTTATTTTTATTTTAAACTTTATTTATTAAACTTATAGTTTTATAATAAAATAATAAGTTAAATAATATTTATAAAAAGTTGCTTTATAAAAGCAAATTTAATAAAATTAAAAAAATTATTAAAAAAAAATTTGCTATAAACTTTTTTATTATAATAAAAAAATTTAAAAAAAGTAAACTTACTATTTATAATATATATTATAATAAGCATACTTTATTATAGTTTATATAAAAAAAGCTTTAGTACGCTTAAATAATAAATATTATAAAAAAAAATAGTTATAACTAATAAAAAATAATATTTTAAATTTATAATAATATAAGCTTAAACTTTAAATAATTTTTAAAACTTTTAAAAAAAAACTAAACGCTAAAAAAATATATATTAACTATTAAAAAGTATATAAAAATATATAAAACCTAAATAAAAAAATTATTAATAAAAAACTTATACTTTTTATTTTAAAAAACATTATATTAACTTTGCTTTATTTTTAAAAAATAGCTTAAATTGCTTTTTTTTATTTTAAAGCGTATAATAGTAAAAATAATAGTATTATTATAGCAAAAAAAGCATATTTATTAATAGATCTACTAGTTATAATAGTATTTATAGTAATTATAATAGCTAAAAATAATTAAATTATAATAAATATAATTATAACTATAACTATAACTAATATAAAAATTATAACTATTATTATAGTTTAAGCTAAAGCTATAATAGTTTTAACTATAAAAATATATATTATAATAATTAACATAATAATTATTATAGTAATTATTATAATAATTACTATAATAACTAGCAAAATAGCTAAAAAAATAATTGCTATAGTAAGCAAAGCAATTAATATAATTAATATAACAATTATAATAAATTTAATTAAAATAAATGTAATAAATAAAAAAATAAAAATAATAACTATAGTTATAGTATTTATTTTATTATAAATAGCAATAGTTATATTAACTGCTATTTATTAAGCAATAAATAAAACTTTATTATATTTAAAAGAGTTTATTAGTTTAATTTAAAACTTATTTGTTATTATTACTATATTAAGTTTAATATTTTTAATAAATAATATATATATTTAAATAAATGTTAGCTAAAAATTAAGCTTAAAAAACTTTTTATTATTTTATTACTAAATTTTAAAAAAAAAATATATAGTTATTATAAAGTTACTTTTATTTTATATAACATTTTTTTTAAATATTTTGTTTATTATACTTTTATAAAAAAAAGCATAGTATAATAAAAGGAAATTTTTTAAAAGCTTACTTTTATAGCTTAATAAAACAAAAATTTTAGTTTAAAATAAAAACTTTAAAATTAAAAAAGCTTTAGTATATAACCTAAAAAAAAATACTATTTAATTATAATATATATACTTATACTTTAAGTTATATGCTTTTTAAACTAATAAAAATATTAAAATTTATATTAACTTAAGCATAAAAATTATTTTTATTAAATATGCTTTTTTTAATATTTTAAAATATATAATTAAATTTTAAATATATTATACTAAAAAACTTAAGCTAAACTTAATTAAAATTAAAAAATAAGCAAAGTTTATATTTTATTATAAAAGTATAAATAATAAAAATAAGCTTATAATTTAAAAGTTTTATAAAAAAAATAAGTTATAAAAGATTTTAATATTAAACTACTTTTTAGTAATAATTTTTTTCTTTTTTATAAAATAATAATATATTATAAAATAAGCATTATTTTTTTTTTTGCTTAATAATTTTTAATTAAAATTTAAAATTAAAACAAAAATATATAAATATATAAAAAAAGTAATAAACAAAAAAAAATAGCTTTTAAAAATAAAAAATTAATATATATAGTTATTAATTATAAACTTTTTTTATTAACTATAACTTTTATTTTATAGCTTTTAAAATAATATTAATAGTAATAAATATATTAATTAATATATAAACGCTATAAATTATATTTATAATTAATAGTTTAAATAAATATATTATAATACTAAAAAAAATAAAAATAAATGCAATTTATAAAAATAAAAATACTAGTTATTTTTTAGTATTATTTAAAGAAATATTATAAACTTTTATTTATATAGCTATTATAATAATTAGTATTATTAATAAGCTTAGTTAAATAATTAAAGTTATAACTTTTATAACTTTTAATAATATTTTAGTAAATATTTTTTTAAAAATATTTTTAGTAATATTTAATATAACTTTACTACTAATATATATAAGTTATAAATTAAAAATTATATTTATTATTATTATTATTACTATAAAATTTATTTTACTTAAAAAAATATTTATACTAAATAAAATTGCTAACTTTATAATTATTTAGCTTGCTTTTTTTATTTTTAATATATTATTAACTAATAAAATTGCTATTATAATACATTAAACTAATAGTACTAATTTTAATAGTTTAAAGCTTATATTAACGCTAAAACTTATAAAGTTAAAAATATTTAATATATAATTTACTTTAAATATTAAAAAAAGCATAAATTTTTTTAAAATTAAAACTAAAACAAATATTTATATTTATACTAAATAAATATTTTTAGCTAAAAATTTTTAGCAAATTATTAAGTTATTTAATATTTAAAAAAATAAAAATATAATTAATATTTTTTTTAAAAAATAAATAAAAGTACTTTTTATAAAAAGCTAACAAAATTAATACATTAAAATAAATAATTATTTTTACTTTTTTAGTTATAAAAATATAAATATATTAAATAAATATTATAATAAATTATATAAATAAAAATATATAAACTTTATTAATAAGCTTATACTATTTATTTATTTAATCTTTATTATATAATATATTATACTAAATAAAATATAACTAATAAAAATTATAAAATATAAAAGTAAAATAGTAGTAAATTTACGTTTATTAAATAAAATAGCTATATTTAATAATTATTTACTATTTTTATAAACTAAAGTTATTTTTTTATTAAAAAAAAAACGCTATATAATAGTTATAAATATTACTATATTTTTTTACTAGTTTTTAGTTTATTTTAACTATAAAAATTACTTTATAATTATTAGCTTTTAAAATATTAAGCAGTATTATATAGCTTTAATAAAGTTTTATAATAGTTTAATATATATTTAAAAATATATAAATAATTTATTTAAAAATTATAAAAGCTATTATAAAGCTTTTATTAATAATATAGTTATATTTTTATATTTAATAAAAAAATATAAAAAATATTTATATATATTAAATAAACTTTATACGTATAAAAGAAAATATAAATAAAATAATATAATAATTATATTTTAATAACTTTTGTTATTTTTTTTGTTTATATAAGTAATATAAGCAGTAAAAATAAATATATATATATATATATAGTTTTATTGCTATATAATATTTTTTAGCTATTATATATATTGTTTAATAACTAAAACTTATATAAAGCTATAGCGTAAACTATATTATAGTAAAAATTAATATAACTTTTTTTTTATATATATTAGCTATATTTTAATACTAGTAGTTTTTTTTTTTTGCTTTTATTATTTTTTATAGCTTAAAAAATAAATTACTATTATATATATAATATAATATATAATATTTAATACTATTATAAAATAATATAAATTAATTAGTATTTTTATAAAGCTATATAAAAAGTATAATTTTTTAAATAAAAAAGCTAGCTATTAAAACTAATATATAATTTTATATTAGTTTATTAAGTTAGTTTATAATATAAAACTATATTATTAATGTTATTTTTTATATATAACGTTTTAATTTTTTTATAAAAAGTATATATATTTTAAACAATTTATATTAATAGTTATAAAAAGTTTTTTAGTTTTTTATAAACTATATAAATATAAATAAATATTTTTTATTTATAAGCTTTTTTTTTTTTTTTTAATAATAATAATAACTTGCTATTACTATTTTGCTTATTTATTTATTTATTTTATATATATATAAAAGTAATAATTATTATATAAAAGTTATTTAATTATTATATAATAGTTATTATATTTATATTGTTTATTTTATATTATTATTATTATTATTTATATTTATATTTATATTTATACTTTTATTTTTACTTTTGTTTTTATATTTTATATATATTATATTTTATTTATATTTATTTATATTTTAATTTATATTATATATTTAAATTAATATTTATATTTAATATATAAATTATTACTATTATTACTATTATATTTAATATTTTTTGTTTATATTTAAAATATTTATATATATTTTTTAAAGTATTATTTAAATTATATTTTATAATAAATTATATAATTAAATATATTTGCTTATTAATTAAGTTTAAAATAGCTTTTATATTTTATATATATTTATATATATTTTAGGTTATTTATAAAATATATATTATATTAATTTAATAATAAAATAAAAAGTGTTATATTATTAATATATTAAGTTATAATATTATTATTTAAATTATATATATTTAATACTACTATATATTTATTTGCTTAATATATTATAAAAGTTATTTTTATATAGTTTTTATTTATATTTATAGTTATTTTTATTTTAAAAATAAATATATAAATAAATATAGCTATATAAATAATAACTTTTTGCTTTTTATTAACTATTATATTTTTAGTAGCTATTTTAATAGTATATATTTATTATATTTATATATATTATATATAATATATTGCTTTTATTATATAAATTGTACTGCTTTTTTTATATTTTTAAATAATAAAAACAAAACTTTAAAAAAAAAAAAAAAAAAAAAAACAAAAAAATAATTTAAGCAATAAAAATAAAAAAAATAAAAAACAAAAAAATAATTTAAGCAATAAAAATAAAAAAACAAAAAAAAAACAATAAAGTTAAAAAAAAAATACTATTAAGTTTAATAATATTATTTATTATATATTTAATTATTTTATTATAATTTTTTTAAATAAAAATAATAATTAAAATATTATAATATATTAATAAAAATATATAAAGTAGTTTTTTATATTATATTTTATATTACTTTTTATTAAAAAAAATTAAAATTTATATAGTTTATATATTTATATTTATTTTAATAATATAATAAAAATTATTGTTTTTTTTTATAATATTTATTTAAATTATAATAATATTATAATATTTGTTTATTTTATATATAATATTAAAATAAGCTAACTTTTTTTTTAATATATATTTTTATATATATAGTTAGTTTATTTATTAAAATTAGCTTTTTAAACGTTATATTTAATAATTTTTTTATATATATATTTACTAGGTTATTTTATTTATTAATTTAATAAATTTTAAATCTTTTATAATTTTTATTTATTTTATATATAAATATAATATTAATTATTAACTATTTTTTTATATTATATTTAACTTAATAAAATATTTATATAATAATTTTAAATTAAAATATATTATAACTAATATTAATAATATATTTAGTTATTTAAATATTTTTTATATTATAATATTTAATATAATAGCTAAATTAAATTTAGCTATTATTTTATATAATTTATTTACTAGTATATTTTATATAATTTATTTATATTTTATTAAACTTTAATATATAATATTTTTTTAAATTATAAACTAACTATTTATATAAAATTTTATAGCTAATATAATAATAAAGCTTAGCTATAAAGTTATATTTTTATTATTTATAAATAAACTATTTATAAATATAAATAGTTTTATATATATAAAATTTAATAAAATATAGTTAAATTTTTAATTTAAGTTTTAAATTTATTATTTAAACTATATATTTAGTTTTTTAATATTTTTTGCTATTAGTTTTTTAATTTAAACAGCTATAAATAAATTATATATTACTTTTAATTAATAAATAAATATAATATATATATTATATATTTATTAAACAATATATTTTTATATTATATTAATAGCTTTTAAGTTAATTATATAAAGTTATTTTATTTAGCTTTTTTAAATAAATATTATATTATTATTAGTTAATTATTAAATTTTTTTTTATTAAATTTTAAAAGTTGTTTTAATATTAAAATGCTTTTTAGTTTTATATAAAAGCTTGCTTTATTTAATTTTTTTATTTTATTTAAAAAAATATTAATATTATAAAACTAAATATATTATTTATTTATAATATTATAATATTAAATATTTTGCTTTTATTTTTTATATATAATAAATATAAATTATATATTAAAATTTATATTTTAAGCTTTTTTTTATAATATATTTAATATATTTTAAACTAATAAAGCTTTAATTTTATTAATTTATATAATAGCTATATAATTTAAAAAAGTATTTTTTATAAATATTTATATATAATTTTTTTTAAAAAGTTTATATAAATTATATATATTAAATTATTAGTAAATTATATATTTATTTATATAATATTATATATTTTACTATATATATTATATAATTAAATAAATAATAGTTTTAATATTAGTATTAATTATTAGCTTATTTTTTAAATTATAAATAATTAAATAAATATTATGCTTTTTTTTTTATTATTATATTTTTAAATAATATATTTTAACTTTTTATATAGCTTAGTTATTTTATTTTTTATTTTTTAAATAAATTTAAACTTAAAAATTTAACTTTTATTATATTTTTTTAAGTTAAACTATATAATATTAAATATATTTTATATAATAAACTAGTTAATTTTTATAGCGTTTAATTTTTTAAATAAAATATTTAAAATATTAATAATATTGTTTTATTATAATTATAATACTAAATTATAATTTTTTTTTTATATTATTTATTATTTATTTAAATGTTTATTAACTATTATATATATAATATATATTATTTTTAGTTTTAAAAGTATTATGTTTTTTAGCTAGCTATATTTTTATAGATATTTAATTTAAATAAATACTAATAATATATTATATAGTTTTATTTATTTAATATTTTAGTTATTATAATATTTTTTAATTTATATATAATAAAACTTTATTAAGCTATTTATTATTATTATTATAACTATATATTTTTTAATTGCTATAAACTTATATAGTTTAATTTATTTATAACTTTTTTTTTAAATTATAATTTAGCTATTTAATAATAAATTAAATATATTATATATATTTAGTTTATTATATATATTAATTATATAATTAATATTAATTTTAGCTTTTATTATATATAATATTTTAGTTATTGCTTAAATAATATTTGCTTATATAATAATATTAAATAATAAAAATAAATTATTATTAATATATAAATATATTTTAAATATAAATAGCATTAGTATTAGTTTATTTAAACTAGCTATATTATTTAATATTTTAACTACTATTTATAAAATTGTTTTATTATTTATATAATAGCTAATTTTTTTATATAAAATATTATATATATAATAAAGCAAAATATATGCTTGTTTAACTTTGCTAACTGCTTAGTACGCTTTTATTAATGTTTTTATATAAGCTGCGCTAATAATATATACTAAGTTTTAAAATTTTTTTAATATAAAATTTATTTTAAAATTATATATAATATAGTTTAAAAAGCTTTAGTATATATATATTTAGTATTAATATAATACGTTTTAAATATTTTATATAAATAGCAATTTTAAAAATATTATTATTTAAAATAATATATTTATATTAATTATATATAATATATTTTTTTTACTAATTTATATAATATTTATAATAATTTTATAATTAAAATTATATTTATTTTTTATTAAAAATTTAAATTTTTAAAATAATAAGTTATATATTTAATAATAGTAATATATTTTTTAAATTATATAAAATATTTTTTATTTATATTTAAATAGCTAATATTTTATAATAGCTTATATAACTTTTTTATATAAAAATAGCTAAATTATTAATATAAATATTAAAGCTTTTTTTTTATAAAAAAAATTATAGCTTTATATAATTTAATATAAAAAAATAAATATTTTTATTTTTAAATAACTAAAATTATTAATTTATTATTTTATATAATAATATTTTATATATTATTAAAGTATACTTTATATTTATTAATATTATAAAGCAATAAAAAAATAATATATTTACTTTTATAATATAAAATTATATATATTTAATATTTATATTAATTTTTGCTATACTAATTATTTTTATATTTTTTATATTTTTAAACTATATAATTATTAAACTTTTAATTTAGTTAATTTTTATATTTAAATTTTTTTATATATAAGCTTTAATTTATAGTTTATTTATTATTAATATTTTAGCTAGTTTTATATTTTAAATAATCTTTTAATAAGTTATATTATATTAGTTTTATAATATAAACTATTTAGTATATTTGTTATTTTTTTAACAATAAATATTTTAGCTAATTATAAAATAAAAAAATAAGCTTATTATTAACTAGCTTATATATTATAAACTATTATATAAAATATTATTATTAATATTTAATTTATATTTTAAACTATTTTTTAAAGCTATTTTTTATATAGCTAGCTTTTTTTTATATTTTAATATAAAAGCTATTAACTTTTTTTTTAAAAGCTTTAATTTTATAAATATTTTTATTAAATAATAAGTTTTTATATAAAATTGCTTTTATAATATATAATTTATAAACTAACATTTGTTTTTTTTATATATAAAGCATTGTTTTATATATAGCTTTTTTAAAAATTGTTTAAATTATAAAATAGTTTAATACTATTTATTATTATTTTTAGCTAAGCTTAAATATTTTTTATATAATTTATATAAGCTTTAATATTTTTAAAAATTTTTTATATATATATTAAATATATATTTTTAGTTTATATAATATATATAGTTTTTTTTTTTATATAATAAATATTAAGTACTTTTATTTTAGTTAAATATTATTTAAATTATTATATATAATTTTATAAATAATATTTTAAATATAAGCTTTTAAATAATTATTGCTAACTTTAATTTTTATATATTTAAATATATTTATATAATTATTATTTATAGTTAGCTTTTTTTTTAATATTTAATATTTAATATTTTTTATATAAACTATAACTTATTTAATAGCTTTTTTAATATATTTAATAAAAATAACTTTAAGTTTTTTTTTTATATATATAAAAAGCTTATTATAGTTTAGTTTATTTAATATAATATATAGTTTATATATAAGTTAAAATATTAGTTTAAAATAATATAAATTTTATATTAATATTTGTTTAGTTTTATATAATATATATAAAACTTATTTATATATTTTAATAATACTAAAAAAAATATTATATAATATTAATTTTTTATAATTTTTAGTTTTTTATATATATTAATAAATAATTATATTTTATTAAAAAAAATATTATATAGTTTTTTTAAATAGTACTAATTTTTTTATTAAACTTTTTAAAAAGTTATATTTTTATAAATTAATTATTTTATTTAAAATTTAATATATTAATAGTAAATTTTTTATTTAAAAAGTTATATAAAAAAAATTTATAACTATTAAGTTATATAAAAATGCTTATATTTTTACTAAATAATTTATTTTTAATATTTTATACTATATTAATAAAAATATTTAATATTTTTATTATATTTTTATTATATTAAATATATTACTATATTATTATATAAAAATAAAAGTTTTATTATAGTATTATTTTAAAATATTTATATATTAAGTTTATTATTATATATTATATTTGTTTAAAATAAAATATTATATATTATATTTATATATTAAAAGTTATTATATATTTTATTTATTTGTTTAAAATTATTATATATTATAATATTTATTTATTAAAGCAAATTTTAATATAAAAATTAAAATATTTTTTAAATAAATTGCTATTAAAGGTTAAATTTTTATATATTATATATAGTTTATTATTTAGTTTTAAATAGTTAGTTAGTTTTTTATTAAACTATAAGCAGTTTATTAGTTTTTTATTAAGCTAAACTATATTTATTAGCTTTTATATATTTAGTTAATTTTTTTGCTTTTAAATATATATATAAAAAAAGCTATATATAGTTTATATAATAAAAAATAAACGTTTTATTAAATAAATATATTATATATTTTTATATAAAAGTATAAGTTAACTTTTTAAAAGCTTTTTTTATTTATTTATAAAATTTTATTTAAAATATATAACTAAAATTTAACTTTTAAATATATAAGCTTTTATTAATATATAAAAAATATTATTTAAAATAACTAATAATTTTTTATTTGTTTATATATTTTATAAAAATAATATTATATATATTATATATAATAAAGCTTTTTTAAAGTTTATATAAAACTATATTATTTTAAGTAAAATTTTTAATTATAAATTTATAAATATTATTTTAGTTATTATTATATTTATTTTTATTATTTTATACTAAAAGTATATATTTTTATTAAAAAAACTATATATTTTTAAATAATAATAAAGTTTATTTAAGCAATAAGTTTTAAAATATATATATAAATAATAAAAATAATACATTTTTTTAAAACTATATACTTTTTTAAATTTATAAATAAATTTAAAGTTTAATTAGCTATTTGTTTTTTAACTAATTTATATTTTTTTTATTTAAAGTTAATTAAAGTTTTATATTTTAATTTGCTATAATAGTTATTATAAATTTATTTATAGTTTAATTTTTTTATTTATATAAGCTTATATTTTTAGTTTAACTATAAAATATAAAATTATATTTAAATTATAAAATATTATATATATTGTAAAAATATTAACTTTTTTTTTTTTTGCTTATAAAACGCTAAATAAAGTTAAAGCTTTTTATATAAAGTTTTAAAATTAAACGCTTAAAAAATAAAACTTTGTTTTTATTTTTATTAATTTATAGTTATATTAATAACTACTAATTAGTATTAAATAAACTTTATATATATAAAAAAAAATATAAATAAAATAATGCAATAATTATATTTTAGTAATTTTTATTATTTTTTTTGTTTATATAAATAATATAAATAGCAAAAATAAATATATATATATACGTAGCTTTATTACTACGTAATATTTTTTAGTTATTATATATATTATTTAGTAGCTAAAACTTATATAAAGCTATAGTATAAACTATACTATAGTAAAAATTAATATAACCTTTCTTTTATATATACTAGCTATATTTTAACAATATATAATATTTAGCTTATTTTAAAAAAAAAATATTGCTATATTTTTAACTAAATTATTTATTAAATATTTTTAATTAACTTATTAAGCTTTTAAATAAATATTTTTAATTTAGCAAATATAAAAAGCTATATTATAGCTTTTAATAACCTAGCTTTTTTTAACTAGCTAAAAGCTTTAAAATAATATATTAAAGCGTTTAGCTTTTTTTATAACTTTATATTATACTATATAAAAATATTAAAGCTTTTATAAAAATATAAATTAGCTTTATTAACAAAAAATAAAAAAAAAGTTATATTAAAAATAAAAAACTTAATAAATATAAAATATATATTTAATTAATATATTATAAAATTACTATTAAAAAAAGTATTATTTATAATTATATAAAATATAATTTATAAAAAAACTACTTTATATTATTATAACTTAACTAAAACTTTATTTTTTTAAGTTAATATTTTATTATAAAAAACATTTAAAATAATAGTATTTTATTTAACTTTTAGCTATAATTAAACTTTAAAATAAATAATTTTTTTAGCTAAAATATAGCTAGTTATATATTTAAGCAAATATTTGTTTAATATAAAAACTTAGTATAGCCTTTTTAAAATAAAAGTTATTTATTTAATATAAGCAGCTAAAAAACTATATACTATAATTTAATTAAATAAATAACTAATAGTTATTTTAATAAATTATTTAGTTATAAAAAATATAGTTAATTAAATTACTTTTTATATAATAGTAACTAACTATATAAATAAACATTTAATTAATTTTTTTATATACTTTTTATAATATAAATTATAAATTTATTATTTTTTAAAACATTTAAATTATATTTTTAATATATTTAGCTACTTATTAAATATTACTAATAAATAAAAATATAAAAAAAAAATTAAATAGTTTAAAAAACTAGCTATTTTATATATAATATAAAATAACGTTATATATTATATATATATTTTTTTATAGTAATAATAAATAATAGTATATATAAAAATTTTAAACAAATATATTAAAAAACTAAAAATATATTTATATATTAATTAATATAAAAAGCGCTAAATAGTTTAATAAAAATATTAAAAAAATTTTAAAAGCTAGTTATTTATTTAATTTAATAGCTAATAATTTAATTTATAATATATATAATAATATATAACGTTTATATATACTTTATAATATAATTAAAAAAGTACTAAAAACTATTTATAATAAAAAGCATTATATAAAAGTTTAAAAAATAATAAAAGCTTTAAAGCTATATATTATAACTAATAAAATATAAATAGTAAAAACTTATATTAAATATTATAAAGTTTATAATATAAATTAAACAAATAAATAATTATTAATTAAAAGCTTTTAACTAATATACTTTAAAAATTTACTATTAATAAAAATAATTGCTATTAATTTTATACTAGCTTTACTTAAAGTTAAAATAGCAAAAACTTTATAATAATTAAATAATAAACTAATATATTATTAAATATATAATATAATAATAATTATATTATATTTTGCTTTAAAACAATTTATATTAATATTTAAAAATAATAAATATATAGCTAAAAAATAAGCTATTATATTAATAAAACAATTATTATTTATTAATTAAAGCATTTTTTAAATAATTATTTTTAATTAAAATAAAGAATTTATATTAAACTTTTAATAAAACATTTAAAAAACTTTAAAAATAAAACTATTTATAACTATAGCTTACTATTTTTAAGCAAATAGTTTATTTAAATAAAAAAATTAAACTATAAAAATAGCTTTATAATTTTATAACTTTATAAATTTAAAAGTAAATTAAATAAATATTATTTTTTTTATAATAAAATTTAAATATAATATATTTAATATTAATTTAATTTATATTATATAAATAGCTATTTAAATTTTAACTAAGTAATGTTTTTAAAACTTTAATAAATAATAAATAAAAATATAAACATAGTTATAATTATAAATAATTTATTAATATATGCTTTTTTTAAAACTATTTATAAAAAAATATATATTTAGCTATAAATTTTATATAAATAACTATTAAAAAATAATATAACTAAAAATATTATAGATTAAAATTTTAACTAAAAAATAAAATATATTTATATTTATATAAAAAATACTATTTATTAAATAAACTATTAAAAAAATATTTTTAATAAAAATTAAGCTTTTAAAAAGTTAAATAAAAAATAAAAAATTTAGCTTATAAATTAAATTTTTTAAAAAACTTTTATATTTATTTTATTATTTTTATAAAATATTTATAACTAATAGTTAATAAAAACTTTTTTAAAAAAAAGTTTTTTTTTTTTAAACTTATTAAAATTAAACAAATAAACAAAAAAAACTTTTATAAACTTAAAAAAGTATTAAAAGCTTATTTTAATTATTAATATAATAGCTATAATTATTTAATTAAATAAAAAAAATAAAAATATAAATATAATGTTTAAAAAATAAAAAAAAAGCTATAAAAAAGCAAAAAACTTATTAAAAAATACTAAAAAAAGTAAAAAGCAAATAAAACTATAAATTTAGTTAATTTAATATTAATTAAATATAATTAAAAATATTTTAAAAAGTAATATAAATAAACAAAAAATAAAAAGTATATAAAAAGTTACGTATATATTAGCTTTAAAAAAAAAAACTGCTAAAAGTAATAATAGCTTTTTTTAGTAAGCAATATATAATATAATCGTATATAAAGTATAGTAAGCGCTACATATAACATTGCTATAGGTACGCGCTATAAGCGTAATTGCCCCGCGCAATTTATAAGGTTTATACCTTTTAGGTACACATACGCACGCTTATAAAAAAAAGGATCTCCGATCTTTTTTCTTCCTTTAACCTTTTATTTTATTAATTTATTATTTTTTACATACCTTTTAAAAACCACTATTATTAACTTTACGCTAAAACCTAAAAGTTTTAAATATATTACTTTTAACTTAAGTAACTTTATTAGCTTTTATATTATTAAGCCTAAAGTTAATATAACTTTTTTAAATTAATAAAGTTTAAAAGTATTTATTATTAAATATACTAAAAAGTTTTATATTATAAAACAAAATTATAATAGTAATAGTAATAATAATAACTTTTAAAATGCTTTAAATAAACTTTATATATTTAATTATAACTAAATATATATTAAGCTAGCTTAAAGTATACTAAATAAAAGTTAATATAATTTAATTTTAAATAAAATTTAAAAAGATTTATAAAAAAAGCTAATAAGCTTAAAAATATATATTATAACTAAGTTAAATAGCTTGTTTATTATTTTATAACTATTATAAAATATAGTTAAGTAGCTTTTTTTAAGTTTAATAAACTAATAACTTTTAATAATTTTATTAAATTTTATAAAATAAATTAAAAAGTATTATTTTATAAATTTAAAGCTTACGTTAATATAAAGCTTATATAATATATTATTATAAATAATATATATTTTTTAGTATTTATTTATAACTTTAACTTAAAAATTACTTTAAATTATATTAAAAAAATTTAAATAAAAGCTATAAAACGCTATAATATTATTAGTGCTTAAATAAACGCTTTTTATATAAATTTAAAAAGCAAAAAAAGTAAACTTAATAAAGCTAATTAATTAATTTTAAACTTAATTTTTTAATAATAAAATATTTTTAGTACTTTAATAAAAAGTAGTAGCAAAAAATTAAGCAAAGTTAATATTATTATATTTTATAACGCTAAAAATAAAAATATTATTACTTTTAAAATATAGCATTAAACTTAAACTAATTAATTTAAAATAAATAATAATTAGTTTATTAATAATAAAGCTAAAATAATAAATATTAAAGTTTATTTTAGTAAAAAAGCAGCTAAAAATCTATAATTTTACTTAAGCAAAAACTATTTTAATAAAATAAATACTGCTTAAAAATTAATAAAATATTTATAAGCTAAATATTATAATTTTAATTATAAACAAAAGTTTTTAATAAAATAAAAAGTTTTAAAATTTATTAATATTATAAACTTTTAAAAGTTTAAAAATTAGTTTATATGTTTAGCTAATAAGCATAAATTAGCTAAATTAATATAAAAAAAAAATTTTATATATATTTTAGCGTTATTTATATAAAGTATTAAACTTTTAGTTAATATTTTAATAAAAATATTAATTACTTAATATTTACTAAATATTATAAATAAGTAGCTTATAATATAATAAAAACTAATACTATTAATAAATATTAAAAAGCTAGTATAATTATATTTATAATAGCAATTTTATTAATAAAAAATAATTAAAACAAAAAAAGCTATATAACTTTTTATATTAGTAAATTAAAGTTATTATAAAAAACTACTACTATAAATAATAATAGTTTAATAAAAACTTATTTATATTTTAATTATAAAAAAATATAAAAGTTGTTTTAAAAAAGTAAATGTTTTAATTATTATAAAAAAAATATAAAACTAAAAAATATTTTTTATTAATTTATTTTTAAAGCAATAAAAATAAAAATAAAAAAATATATTTTGTTATTTTATTTATATAATATAAATAAAAAAGTAATAATAAAAAAAATAATAAAAGTAATATTATAAACGTAAAAAATACTTAACTTTAAAAACTATAAATTTTTTTTAAAAAAAGCTATTAATAAAACTAAATATAAATAGTATAAATTTTTTAACTATATATATTAAAAAAGATTTATTTTTAGTAATATATATTATAATATAAAATAAATAAACTTTTATTATTTTAAATAGTTTTATTAATATAAAAATAAATAGCTATATTTTTATAAATAATAGCTTTATATAATAAATAGTATTTAAATTAAATATTTATATAAAAACTAATTTTAAATAATAAATAATTTTTAAATATAATATTAAGTTTTAGTAAAATATTTATAAAATAATAATTATAAAGTTTTATTTAAAAAGCTATGTTTTTAAACAAATACTTTTAATTTTAATTAATATAAAATATAATTTTTTTATTAGTAAACTATTTTATAAAAAATATAATATACTATTAAATTTATATTAGTAAAATTATATATTTTTTTTAATACTACTATAAATTAAAAGCAAAAAAAAAAAAAGCAAAAAATAGCAAAAAAGGTAATACTTTATTTATATACTTTTAAACCTTACTTTATTTATTAGTAAAATACTATAATTATTATTAATTACTAAAATATTATTATTAATTTTTGTTTTTAATAGTAAGCTTATTATAAATTACTAAATAAAAAAAATATAAAAAATAAACTGTTAGCTAATAATAAGTAAAATAAAACTTTTATATAAAATAAAATAACTTTTATAAAAAAAAATAAAAAATAAATAATAATATAACTTTTAAAGTTTTTAATAGTTATATTAAAATATTATAAATTAATATAAATATAAACTTATTGCTAATATTACTACTATTAATATAATATTATTTATAAAAACGTTATATTAAAATAAAATAAAAATATATATTATTAATATTATTAAAATTAACTTAATAATTTATTATAAAAAAATATAAACTATTTTTTTTTTAAAAAAAAAAAGAAAAAGTTAAAATAAAAAGCTTAAAAGTTAGTACTAAAAAAGTATAAACTACTTTTTAAAACTTTTAATAAAATAAATTTTAATATTTTATTATTTAACTAGTTAATTAATTATTATATTAAAGTTATTTTAAATAAAAGCAAAAACAATTTAATAAATAGCTTTTTATATTATATATTTTTTAAAAAGTTAAAAGCAATATAAAAATATATAGTTAAAAACTTAAAAAAAAAATTTATTAAACTAAAAAATATATTATTTATAACTTTTATATTATTTATGCTTAAACTTAATAAAAGGTTTAAATTTTATATAAATTACTAAAAAATTAATATAATATTAAAAAAAACTATTACTTATTATTTTTAATTAATAAAATACTATTATATATTTTTAAAGCTTAAATTTTTATTAAAATAAACATTAAATAAACATTTTATTAAATTTATATATATTTTAATAATAAAAACCTAATTATATTTAAAATATAATATAAGTTATTTAAATATAAAGTACTACTTTTTAAGTTTATTAATAGTTTTATAACTTTTTAATAATATATTAATAATACTTTAAATAAATATTTAAATAATTTTAAAAAATATTAAATATATATTAAAAAAGTACTAAAAAAACTATAAAATATAAAGCTATAAACAAATTTAAAAAAGTATAAATTTTATATAACTAAAACTAAATATTTAAGCTTTATTATAAAGAAATAGTATTAAAGTTAATTTTAAAAAAATATTTATTATTAAAAACTAGTTTAAACTTAAAACCTTTAAAAAAATATAGTTATTTTTTAAAATTTTATAATTTTTATTAATATTTTATTTTAAAATATAACTATATTATAAAACTATTATTTAACTTAATATAAAAAAATAGCTTATTTTGCTAAAATAAAATATATTAAAAAACATTTAATAAATTAAAAGCTAAATTAATATTAACGCTTATATTAAATTATTACTATTATAATTAAAAAATATAAATAAAAACTAATATATTAAATAATATTTATACTAATTGCTTTTTTTTTAAAAAAAAAATAACAAATAATATTTTATTAGCTTTTCTTTAAAAATAATATATAAAATAAAACTTAACTATAATATTTATAACAAAAAAATATTAGTAGTTATAAAAGCTTTATAATATTAAAAACTTAAATTAATTAATAATTAATAAATATAGCTATTTTTTATTATTATTAATTATAAAGCTTTTAAATATTTTAGTATAAAATAAAAATTTAACTTTTAATAAATAAACTAAGCTAATTTGCTAGCTTATTATTATTTTTTAATAACTTATTATTTAAAAATAAAAAATATAATAATAAAATAATTAGTAATTATAAAAAAATAAAATTAAATACTAATAATATATAATAATATTTAAGCTAATAAAACTATTTAAATGTTATAAAAAACCTATAATAAATATAATTTTTATAATAAATATATTATTATATACTTTTATTAATAAACTTATAATAAATATATTATTTTTTGCTATAATATTAATAAATAAAATATTAATAATAAACTAAAAATTTTAAAACTTAAAAATATATTATATAAAAGTATATAAAAGTTTAAATAATAAATAAGCTATATAAAACAAATTAATTATTTATAAAAAACAACTAATAATTTTTTTTATTAATTATTTATTTATTTATATTTTTAAAAAAATATATAGTTATATTACTATAATATACTTTAGCTAATAAAAAATATAACAATTAATAATATTATAATATTAATAGCTAAAATTAGCTATAAACTATAATAAGTATATTATTAACTATATAAAATATTACTTAGTTAAAGTTTTATATAATAAAACTTTTAAACTATTATAATTTATACTAATACTTTTATAACTGTTTTATTATATTATAATAAATTTTAAAAAAATAGCAATAAAAGTTATAGTAAATAGGTTTAGTGGGGTAGCTAAGGCCATGGCTGTAGCCGTAGCTACTAGGAGTTATAGGTCGCATTTTAAACCCGGTAGGTTACATTTTAAACCTTGCCCTACTATACACACATATACACACATAGATATTTACCCTACGCATTATAGCTACGCTTTATACTTAAACCTTTTCTTTTTATTTTATAATTAATAATACACGTGGTTATTTATATATAAGCCTCGCTTTGTTTAAAAACGCTAATTATAATAATAAACAAAAAAAAAAAAGTTTATATTTATTGTTATATATTACGGTTATTAGCTATTAAAAATATATATAAAAAGTATTATTTTTAGCTATAATTTATTATATTTTTATTTTTTTTTAAGCTTTAGTTTTATATAATATTTATTACGCTAATTAATTTATTTTATTATATTTAATTTTATTTATTAACTTTTTATAATAATTTTAAAGCTTTTATTTAAAGGTTATTTATAATAGTTATTAATATAACTTTATAAAATATTAAATAAAAAGCTACTATTAAAATAATTAAATTATTATTAAAAAAAAATTAAAATTTATTTAAATTAAAAAAAAATAGCTTTAATAATTAAACTTTTTATAACTATTAAATTTATTAAATATATTAGTTAAACTTTTAAAATAGTTATATTTTTTATTAATATTTTAATAAAAATATAATTTTATAATAATATATATTTTTAATTTTAAATAATAATTTAAAATTATATTAAATATATATATATTATAAACTAAAGCTATATTTATAGCAAATTTATTAAAAAAATAAAAAAATAAAAAAATTATAAAGTATAAAAATTAAAAAAACTTTAAATTTATTATTTTTTATATTTTTTTATAAAACTAAAGCTTAAACTTAATATTTTTAAACTTAAATAATTTTTTTAATAAAAAACTTTATAAAAAATATTTAAATAAATATTAAAACTAGTTTAAAAATAATATATATATTAATAATAATTTAAATTTTAGCTAGCTTATTTAATTTAAATATATATATTTATTAATATTTTTTATTTATAATAAATAAATAAAATAAAAAAATAATTTATAATTTATTTTTAAAAATTTTATATATAAATTTAAAAACTTTTTATAATAAATAATATATATAATTAATAAAATAAATTAAGTTTATAAAAATAAATATTATAGTTTATTTAAAAATAAAATTATAATAAATAAAAAATAATATAAAATAAATTATAATATTTTTATTAGTTAAACTAAAATATTTATTTATTAATTAATATATTTTAAAACTAATATTAATAAATAGTTAAAAATAATATATTAATTATTTAATTAATATTTTAAATATTTTAATTATTATTTAATATAAATTAAAAATTAAAATATATATAAAACTAATAATAAAAAAGCTATATTTTATTATTAAAAACTATTTAAATTTTTATAAAAAAATATTATAAATTTTTATAATTTATTATTAAATATTAAAAAAAATATAATAAATATAGCTATTAAATAATAAAAACTTATAAAATATTTAATTAAAAAAACTTTTTAATAAATTATTATTATTTAATAAAAAGTATTAAAATAGTTAAACTAATAAAATAAATTTAAAATTTTTAAAAATTAACTTTAAAAATAGTTTATTAATTTAAAAATAATTTATTATTAAAAAAAAATAACTAATAAAATATTATTATATTTTAAAAACTATAATTATAAAACTATAACTAAAAATATAATTAATTTTTATAAAATTATTACTTTATTTTTATATTAAAGTAATAAATAGTTTAAACTATATTATAAAATTAAAAGCTATTTTTAAAGTTTAAATATATATTTAAAAATATTATTAATAATATATTAATAGCTTTAATAAATATAGTTTAAAATAACTTTAAATTAAAAATAAATTAAATATTATAAATATAATACTTTAATTATAATAAATATAATTATTTTAGTTATAATTATTTAAAGCTATAAAAAAAAGTATAAAATAAAAAATTTAAAAAATATAAATAAATTAAAAAAAAAATATATATTATAATAATATAAACTTTTTTAATTTATAGCTATAATTTAACTATTAAAAAAAAAATTTAGTTTTAAAAATAAAACTTAAACTAATTTATTAGTTTTATATTTTTATTTTATATAAGTTTTATATTTTAATTTAAATATATATTTTAAACTTTAAAATTTTATTATTAAAAATATATGCTAACTTTAATTTATATATTAAATATAATTATATTAGCTATATTTTTATTTTTAAAAATAAACTTAAAAAGGTTTTTTATTATATTTTAGCTTTATAATATATTATAAAAAGTAAATTAACTATTTATAATATTTATTAAATTATTTATAAACTTATTAATAATTATAATATAGTTTAAAAATTTAAATATATATATATTATAATTATATAAAATTTATAGTTAAAAAGTAATTTAATATTATTATTATAAATAACTTTAAAAAAAAATATTATATTAAATTTAATTAAAAATTAATAGTTTTTTAAATTAAAAGTTAAAAACTTTAAATTATTAATATTTTATTAATTTATATAAATTTATTATAATTAAAAGTTTTATTAAATTATTATTATTTTATTTAAACTTTTATAGTTAAAAAAAATAGCTTTAAATTTTAATTATATAAAACTTAAATATATTTTATTAAAGTTTTAAAACTTATTTAAATTTTTTAAATATAAATATATAAGTATTTTTTTTAAATTTAAAAAAAGCAATTTAATAATTAAATTATAAAATAATACTATAATATTTTATTATTTAATATATTTATTAATTTAAAATAAGCTATAAAAGCTTTAAAAATAGCTTAAATTTATAATAAAAAATAATAAAATTAAAAAATTAAAAAGCTTTATAAATATATTAATTTTATTTATATTTAAAAAAAATAAAAAGCTATAGTTTTATATTAACTATAAAAAATTTAATTATATTATAATTAAAAATTATTTTATTTTTTTATTTATTTTAAAAATATTTATTACTAGCTATAAATAAAAAAAATAAAAATAAAAAATAGCTTTTTAAATATATTATAATTATTATAAATTTTTAGTAATATTTATAAGTTTATATAATATTTTTATTATTTTTTAAAACTATATATAAAAAATATTTAATAATTTTTAAAATATTTATTATTTTATATATTTAAATAATATATTTATTTTTTAATAAATAAAAAATTTTCTATAAAATATATTTAAAATATTATTAAAAACTTTTAAAAAATAAACTTATATTAAATTATTAAAATATTATTTTTATTAAAACTATATTAAATTTTTTAAATATATTATTTTTAAAAAAAAATATTAAAATAAATTTTAAATATATTTATATTATTATAAACTAGCTATTTTTTAATTTTTATTTAAAACTATAATAATTTTTAAAGTTTTATAACTTTTATTATTATTTTATAAAAAAGTTTTTTTAAATTATTATACTATTAAATTATTATTTAAAAAAAAATAAGTTTAAAATAAAAAAAAATTAAATTTTATTAAATATTTTAATATAAAAAATATTTAAAAAAATTATTTTTTTTAATTATTTTAATTTTAAAAAGTAAATATTAATAAAAACTAATTTTTTAAAAATAATATTAATAAAAAACCTATTTTAAAAAATAAATAAAAACTTTAAAAGCTTTTATTATTTTATTTTTAAATATTTATTTAGCTAAAATTAAAATATAAAATATTAAATTAAAAAATATTTATAATAATAGCTTGCTTTAAATATTAATAGTATTATTTATAAAATAGTTAATTATTTATTAAAATTTTAATAAATTATAATAATTTATAAATATTTATAAAAATATTTAAATTAAATAGCTAATAAATATATTAATATTTATATTTAGCTTTATTTAATTTTATAATTAAATATAAAAAAAGCATATAAAATAAAGCTAATTTTTTATTATAAAAATTTAACTATATAAAATATATATATAAAAAAATAAACTTATTATTAATTTTTAAAAAAAAAATAGTAATAGCTTATATATTTATTAAAAATAAATTATTTTAAATTTTTATTAAATAATTATATATAATATATTTATTTTTAATTTAAATTATTTTTATAAAAATAATTATATATTATTATATATAAATAGCTATTAATAATAAAAGCTTTTTAAATTTAATAGTAAACTAAAGCTTTTAAAACTTAATATTAAAAATATAATATAAAAATTTAAAATATTATTAAATTATAAAATAAATTATTAAAAAACTTATTATAATATTATAATAAACTATTAAAAGCTAAATATTATTATATAAAAATAAAGCTTATATATTTATAAAAAAATTAATTTATTTTTAATTAATTAAATTATATTATAATAATATTTTTATAAGTTATTTTAATTAATAATAAACTAAAAAACTATTATAGCAAAAGTTTTATTAAAAAAATATATAATATAATATTTAAAACTATATAAATAGCTGTTTAATTTATTTTAAAACTAAAATAAAATATTATAAAAAATATAATAAACTAAATATTTTATTACTATTTATTAAACTTATAAAAAAACTATTAATAAATTTTATTATTAAGCTATTTAAAACTTTTTATAAAAAATAAAAAATAAATACTATATTAATTATTATTAATTAATTTATTAAGCTAATATTATTATTTTTTATTATTATTATAATAATTATTACTAAATTAACTATTTTATTTTATTAAAAAGTTAAATATTAATATAGTTTATTTATAAAAATTATTTTTAATAAAAATTTATTATTTATTAATAAATTTTAGTTTAAATTATATTATTTTTTAAAAATTAAATAAAAATATTTAATAACGTTTTACTTTTAAACTAATAATTAAATAAAATAAATAAACTAAATAATTAAAAATTATTTTAAAATATTTATTAATAGCTAATAAACTAATTAACTATAGCTATTATTTTAAACTTTTTTTATAATAAATTTAATAGTTAATAATATTATTTATAGGTTATTTTTTAAAGCTTTATATAATATTATATATATATATATATATAAAAATATAGTAAATAGCTAAATATATAAATAAAATAAAAGCAAAAAAAATATAGCAATAATAAAAAAAGTTAATAGCTTAAAAAAAAAACTAATTTTTTTATATAGTTAATTATAGCTATATATAAATAAACTAACTAGCTATAAGCTATAACTATAAGCTAGTATTTATATTAAAGTTATAAAGTTAAAATATTTATATTTATAATAATTATTTTTTTTTACTTAATAAAATTAATTTAATTTAATAAAGTATAAAAATTAAAAGCTTTTTAAAGCTTATTATTATTTTTAGCTAAATATAAAATAAAACTTTATATATATATATATATAACAAGCTAATATATATATAGCTTTAAATATAATTTGTTTATATATTAAACTTAGTTTATTATTATATTATTACTAGTTAAATATTATTTAGTTAAAATATATAAAATAGCTTTATATATTATTAAAGCATAAAATATTTAGTTAAGCTTTAAAATAATAATTATTTATATAAATATATAAACAAGTTATATTTTAAAAATAATATATTAAACTAATAATAATATTATTAGCTTAAATAAAACAATATTTTTTAAATAATTTAAAAAACTAACTATTTTATATAATAATTTAACTTTAAAAAAAATATAAACTTTATATAAATAAATAATAAATAAAACTTTATATAAAAAATAACTAATAAATATAAACTAACTATAAAATAAAGCTTATATTAATAATTTAATTTTAATAAAAATATAAACTTTATATAAAAACTAAACATATAATATAATTATTACTTTAAAAGTATATATTTATTAATAAAACTATTTTTATATAAAAAAAATAAATTAATAGCTTTTTTTTTAGTTATAAACTTTAAAACTTTTATAATATTATTAATATAAAATTAAAAATATAATAAAATAATAATAAAATAAAATATAAAATATAAAAACTAAAACTAATAAATAAAAAACTAAAAAATTAAACGAACTATTTTAAACATTTAAACCTTTAGTATATTTTATTATTATAGTGCTTATAAAGTATAATATTACTAGTTTTATTTTAATAAATACTATTATTTAAAAGCGTTAATAACTTTAAGTTTTATATAATAAGCTTTATAGTTATTTTTATAAATAGTTTAGCTATTAGTTTAATATTATTATATTTTTTTTATTTTTAATTAAATTTAATAAGCTTTATAAAAAAAAGTTTTTATAGCTTTAGTTTTAAATTATAACTGTTTTATAAATAAAACTTTAATAAAAAAAAAGCAAAAAAATATTTAACTAATTAATTTACTTTAAAATTTTAATTATAATTATAGTTATATTATAATAAGTTATAATAGTAAGTTATAGCTTAAACTATACTTTTTTTATATTAAAAAAATAGCTAATTAGCTTTTAATTTTAGTATAAAAAAAGTTTATTAGCTTTATATAATAAAATTATATACTAGCTATTTATAAACGCTATTTGTTTTAATTTTTTAAAAACTAAAAGTAGTTATTAAAATTTTAAAAGTATTATTAAAAACTTTATTATATAAATTTTAACTATTTTATAATATAAATATTATAATAACTAATATTTTTAATAATAATAAACATTTATTATATAAATAAAAGCTAATTATTATAAATTTATTTTGCTTTTATAAAGTTATTATTTTTTAATTGTTATATTTATTAATTTTATAAAAGTTAATAATAGTTATTTATTTTAAATACTATAAAGTTAATTTAATAATAGTTTTTTTAATACTTTTTAAAAATATTATTAAAAGCTTTTTATAAATTTACTAACTATTTATTTTATTAATAAAAAGTATATTATAACAAAAAAAATTTAATAAACTATTTAAAGTTAATATTATATTTTAAATTTAATTTATTGCTATTTTGCTAGCGCTTTAAATATAGCTTATTATTTTATTATAAAGTAGTAAGCTAACGTTTTAAAACTTTTATTTGTTTTATTAATTTAATTTAGTGTTAAAAAGTTTAAATATTTGCTTTTATAGCTATAGCTATACTAATAATAAAGTTTATAAATATAGTTATTATA
Source organism: Xylaria sp. BCC 1067 (assembly GCA_005188305.1). Lineage (NCBI taxonomy): Eukaryota > Fungi > Ascomycota > Sordariomycetes > Xylariales > Xylariaceae > Xylaria > Xylaria sp. BCC 1067. The sequence goes on from SSCS01000001.1 coordinate 3,587,021, forward strand.
TAAGTAGCTAAAAAATAAAAGCTATTAATATTATTATATATATATATATATATAAAAGTATAATAAATAGCTAAATATATAAGTAAAATAAAAACAAAAAAAGTATAATAACAATAAAAAAAATTAATAGCTTAAAAAAAACTAATTTTTTTATATAGCTAACTATAGCTATATATAAATAAACTAACTAGCTATAAGCTATAACTATAAACTAATATTTATATTAAAGCTATAAAGTTAAAATATTTATATTTATAATATATAACTATGTATTAAAATTTTATTTATTTATAAAAAATAATACTATTTTAAAAAAAGTACTAATAATATATAATTAGTTAAATAAATTATAAGCTATTAAAAATAAAATAATAATTTAATAATAAAATATAATTAAAAAATATATAAAAAACTATAATAATAAATATATTTTAATATTTTATAATATAAGCTAAATAATAGCTTTATTAATTAAATATTTAAAATTTAAAAATTAAAAGCTAATATTTAAATTTATAAAACTTTTTAAAATAGTAAATAAAGTTAGTTTATAAAGTTATTATTTTGCTTTTTTAATATAATATATTTAAATTTATAATATTTTTTAGTATAGCTATTAAAGTTTTAAACTATTAATATTTTATATAGCTTACTTATATTAAATTTTAAAAATATTAATAATAAATAAAAACTAAAAAATAATATAAAAAAACAAATATATAATAATAAACTATATTATAAAGTTAAATAAATTAGCTAGCTTATTAAATATAATTAATAACTTTTAACTATTAATATTATAGCTTTTAAAACTTTTAAAATATTTAAAAAATATTTAAGTTAATATATTTAATAATAATATTATATAATAATAATTATATTATAAAAGCTAGCTAAAATATATTTATTAACTATTTATTTTATTATATTATTATTAAACTTTTATAACTTATTTATATTTAATTAATAAATTTATAAAGTTTTTATAAAAGTAAAAGCTAATATATTAAATTAATAATAATAAGTAATATTTATAGTAAATAAAACAATTAAACTATTTTTTAATTATTATTAATTAATTATTAAAACTTTAAAATATTTATTTTTAAATTTCTTTTAATTATTTTAATTTTAAAACCTAATAAAAAATAAAAGTTTTATATATATAATAAAAATTAAACTTATTTTTTAATTATATAAAGTTATATTTTATTAATAAGTTATATATAAAACTAAAATAAAATTAACTTAAAATAAACTTAATTATATTTTTATATAATAAAAACGTTTATTAGTTTTTTTATATTTGCTTTTTTTATAATAAATAATAATATATTTTTAATATTTTATTATAAAAGTATTAATAGCTAATAGTTAAATAATATAATTAATATTAAAAAGCTAAAAATAAAAAGTAATAGCGCAATAATATAAAGCGTAAATATTAATATTTTAATTAATTTAATATTAAAAATAGTTTATATATAGTTTATTTAATTTATAATAATAATAATAATAAGTTTTATAAGTTAAATTAATTAAAAACTAACGTTAAAATATTTAAATTTAATATATAACTAAAAGTTTTTATAGTTTATAAAGTTAATATAAAAATAATATAATATATAAATAATATTGTTTATTTTTATTTTAAATATTTTTTAATTAGCTTAAAAGTTATATAATAAATAAATAAAAAATAAATAAAAGCTTTTAATAAATATTAAGCATAATTACGTATTAATTATAGCTAATAAATATTTATGCTTAGTTAAATATAACTTATATTTAATTAAACATAAATAAGTAAACCTTTTATTATACGTTAAATTAAACAACTTTTATTAATATACTTTACTTTTTTTTTATTTATTTTAATATAATTAAATAACTCGTAATAATAAATAAAACTAATACTTTATAATAAGCTATTAATAAAAACGCAATTTATTTTAAATTATAGCTTTTTTTATATTAATAATAGCTATTAATACTAAATTATTTAAGTTATTAAAATAAAGCTTAAAAAGTAATATTAACTACTTTAATAATTTAATAAACTAAATTATATTAAACTTTATTATTATTAATAGCTTTTTTTTAATAATAAATTATAAACAAAATAAAAACAATTTAATTTATAAGTTTATAAATATTATATTTTATTAATAGCTAATATATAATAAAAAATTTAAATTTTTTAATTTATAAAAAACTTTTAAAAAAAAGCTATAGTTTAATTAAGCTATTATATAAGCACGCTTAAAATAGCTTTAATAATAAAGTATATTTAAAATAAATTTAAATGTTATACGCTATTTATATTTATAGTTTATAGCTTATACTTTTTAATTTTTTTTTAAATAAATAATATAGCAAAAAAAAAAAATATATAAAACAAAAATAAAATAAAAACAAAATAATAGTAATAAATAATAAAAAAAGCAATATTAAAAAAATAAAGCTTTTTAAATTAATAAAAATTTTATTAAACTTAAAAAAAAAACCTAAAAGCTTAATATAAATAAATTAATTAAATTTATAAAAGCAAATAAAAATAATTAAAATTAAATATAAAATAAAAATAAAAGTAATATAAATTAATAAATAAATATAGTTATTAATAAATAATATAAATTTTTTTATATATAAGTTATTTTTTATAATAATATATAAAGTTAATTAACTTAATAAAAAATTTAATTATATAAATTAAAAATAATTTATATTATAAAAAAAATAGTTATTATATATTATAATTATTAGCTATTAAAAATATAAATAAAAAATATTATTTTTAGCTATAATATATTATACTTTTATTTTTTTTAAGCTTTAGTTTTATTTAATATTTATTATATATATTAACTTATATTATTATATTTAATTTTATTTATTAATTTTTTATAATACTTTTATAAATAATTATATTATATAAGTTTTAACTATAACTTTTTAAGCGCTTTTTAAATATATTTTTTTGTTTATATTTTTATATTTAACGTTTAATTATATTAATAAGCCGTTTTTTATTAGTTTATAATAATAAATATTATATAATAATTTAATAAATAAATTTTAATAGTTTTTTTAATTAATAATAAAGTTTTATAATAATATAATATTTATATAAAAAAGTTAGTTTATATTTTTAAAATTTATTAAACTATTAAATAATATTAAAATTTTTAAAAAATAGTTTTTAAAACTTAAAAAACTTAAAATAAATATTAAAAATATTTTTAAAAAAGTTTAACTTAATATTTAACTAAATTTTAATATATAAAAATAAGCTATATAAAATTAAACATTAATATTTATTTTATAAGTTTTAAAACTAATAATATTAAAACTAAAGCTAAAAAATTATATATTTTTATGTATTATTTTTAAAGTTTTAAAAATATTATTTAATAGTTTTTTTTTTAAGTTTTATTAATAAAATAAAATATATAATACTAAAAAACTTAAATATTATTTTTAAAAGTTTTTAATAAAAGCTATATAATAATTAATATTTTAATAACTAAAGTTATTTAAAATTATATTAATAGTTAAAAATATTTTTTATTAATTATTATTATAATAAATATATTAAACGGTGCTATAAAATAAAAACTAGCAATATAAATTAATATTAAAGTAAAAAAAAAAAAAAGGAATACGATAAGCTTAAAAAGTTTAAATATTTTTTATATAGCAAATATAATATAAATATAATATATATGTTTTATATATAATATAATTATATAAACTACTTATATATATAAACTATATATATATATATATATATATATATAACTATTTATATAAGTTAAAATATAACTACTTTTTATAAATTTTAAATTATATATAAAATTAAATATAAATTTAAATTTTAATTAAAAAAGTTGTTTGTTTTTTTATTAACTTTAAATTTAATATATTTTTTATAAAGTAATAAAAAATATTTAAATGCTTTATAATTAATTTTTTTATAACGTTTATAATTGTTATAATTTTAATATTTAAATTGTTTTTTTAGTATAAAAAATATAGCTATTTAACTTTTTAGTATTTAAAAGCTAGCAATTTTTAGTTTAAAATTAAAAAACTTTATATTAATAAAGTTAATTTAAACTTAGTTAATATTTATTATAGTTAATATATTTATAATAAATATATATATAAATTTAAGCTTTTTTAATATATTTTTATATAATTTTACTATATAATTTTTATATTTTTTATTTAATTATAATAATAAAACAATAAAATTATTATAAATTTTTAATATTAATTTATAATTATTAACTTTATTTTATAGTTTATTAAATATAGCTATATAAAAGTTTTAAATATATAAAATATTTAGTTATATTATAGCTTTAGCTTTTTAGCTATATTTTTTTTAATTTATTAAAAAAGTATATATAAAATTATTATTTTTTATTTTTATTATTTAAAGTTTATATAAAATATAAACAAGTTTATTTAAATTATTATAAATTTAAAATAATATAAATATTATTTAAATATAGTTTTATTTATTAAATTATATATAAAAAAACTATAAATAAATAATTTATTAAACTTTTTAGTTAAATTAATTATATATATATATAAATTTAGCTTTATTTATATTAATTATATTTTTATTTATTTATAATTTATTTTTTAAAAATAATAGCTATATATTAAATTTAGCTAAACTAATAAATAAAAAAAAGTTTAATAATATAAATTAAAGTTTTTAAAATATAGTAATAAACTATAAAATAATAATTTATATATAAAATTTAATGTTTTAAATTTAAAGCTTATTAAGTTTAATATTAAATTAAGCTATAAAAATTTTACTAGTATTTTTTACTATAACTTAAATAAAGCTTTAAATATATTATAATAAAAAAGTATTTATAGTATTAAAATATAAGCTTATATTATATAAACAAAATAAATAGTAAAAAAAAAAAACTTAATAAATAAATATAATAAAATAGCTATAAAAGCAGTTATAAATAGCTATAAAAAATATTAAAATAAAGTTTAATAAAAGCTTATAATATTTAAATAAAGTTAATAATAAAAACATTAAAAAATAGCTAAATTTAATTATAAAAGCAGTTAAATTTAACTATAAAGCAGTTATAAATAGCTATAAAAATAATAATAAAAAGCTATAAAATAACTATAGTTTACTATAAAAAATATAGCGCGTAATAGCTATAAAGTAACGCTAAAAGCTATAAAATAGCTATAATTTATTATAAAAAGTTTAAACTTTTAAATAAATAATATAGCAAGCAAGTTAAAAATAAAACCTAGTAAATATATGTTTAATTTATATATAAAATACGCTTTAATAGTTATACTAGTGCTTATAGTTAAGTATTAAAAAAAGAAATATATAATAAATAAAGTATTAGTACTGCTTAAAAAACCTTAATATTATTATAATAAGTATACTAAGCAATACTATAAAATAAAAACTAGCAATACAAATTAATATTAAAGTAAAAAAAAACAAAAGGAATATTATAGGCCTAGAAGGCTTAAGTATCCTTTATATAGCAAATATAATACAAACGCAACGCGCACGTCCTATATATAACGTAGCTATATAAACCACCTATACACGCAAACCACACACATATACACACGTATAGCCACCCACGTGGGTTAAAACGTAACTATTATAATAAATTATAATAAAATAGTAATTTATTTACTTTTAGTTTATTAAGTTAAAAAGTTTATATAATTAAACTTAACTTATATTATAATATTATAATAAAGCTTTTTTAAAGTTAAACTAATTAGTTTAATTTAAATTAATTAAAAAAGCTATATAAAAAATTAATAAAAATAAAAAAAAGCTAAATATATTTTATAAAATTACTTTTAACGCTTAAAATTATTAAAGTTAATTATTAACTATTATATAAAAGCTAATAAGCCGTAAAAAAAAAAACATAAATATATTTATTTATATATTTTATAAAAAAATAATAATAAAACCTAAAGTATACGTAATCTTTTATGTGTAAAAGCTAAACGTAAAGCCCTTAAAGAGATCTGTGAGATTTACTACTATACACTGGTGTGTGTGGCTGTGGTGGCTGTGTGTGTGGCGGGGTGCCAGTCATGTGACCTAACACGCCGGCCAAGTTGTTATCAAAGTCATCGTCAGCGGCTCTAACCCCAAAGACTGGAAGGTTCCCATGTGGTTCGATCGGACGTTGAACTCGGGCGATGACATCGCCGGCGTTGTTCACGAGGTAGGTAAAGACGTTTTCGAGTTCAAGGTCGGCGATCGGGTAGCAGCTTTCCATGAAATGATTGAGCCGAACGGCTCGTACGCCGAATATGCCGTGGCTTGGCAATACACGACATTCCACATCCCCGAGGAGACCACGTATGAAGGTGAGAGTGCGGGAAATGGAGTGATACGGAATACGGAAGCCATAGCCTCCTGTACTGACAACATTTGCCAGAGGCTGCCGCTATCCCCCTGGCTGCTATGACATCGGCTGTGGCTCTGTACATTCGCCTACGGTTGCCCCAGCCCTGGCTGCCGGCCACCGCGCCCATACCGCTCGTTATTTACGGTGCGGCATCCGCGGTCGGCGCCTACGCCGTACAGCTCGCGCAGCGCAGCAACATCCATCCCCTAATATGCATCGCGGGGCGTTCTATAGCGCACGTCGAGAAGCTTATCGACCGCAGCAAGGGGGACGTTGTCTTAGATTACCGCGACGGTGACAACGTCCTCGTAGAGGGTTTGCGCAAGGTGGCCGACGGTAGGCCTCTGCTGTACGTGCTGGACGCCGTGTCCAAGCCCTGGAGCTACGTCAACCTCTTCAAGGTCCTTGCCAGGGGCGCCAATATCACCTTCGTGCAGGATGTAGAGGCGAGCGAGGTGCCGTCGGACTTCGAGCACTCCCGCACGCGTGTGGGATCCGTGCAACAGGATGCAAAGGACTTCGGTCATGTCTATTTCCGTTACTTCGCACGCGGCTTGCAAGAGGGCTGGTTTAAACCGCAGCCTCAGGTTAGTAGTCCCCAGAGTCATTTATTTTTCCTTCGGCGTGTCTCAGAGAGACGAATTGTTTAAGCGGCCATATGCTGCCATCAATATTCTTAAAGAACTTTGCTATTGGCAAACAGTACTTACCTCAGTTTTATAAATAGGAGGTGGTCCCAGGCGGTCTCGGCGGCGTCCAGCAGGCATTGGAGAATTTGAGGGACGGCAAGGCAAATGCTGTGAAGTATGTCTTCCGGATCGCCGACACCGTAGGGGTCAATTAAGCCGCCACAATCGTAACGGTCGTACAGCCGAACCTTTGGATTTTTAAATGCGAAAATATTCTTGGTGTCTAACGGCGTTATTTCTTATGAGATACTTTGGTAGGGTCGGAGAGAGTCAATAGAAAACCTGCGTTGGTGGCACAATGAGTACAATGGATCATTCTATTCTATGTTTCTCACGTCGCTATATCATAAAATCAATACGAAGTAATACGGGATTCGCGTAACATAGTTTTTATTGGTACCATGTCCATATGAAAATGAATCAACAGAACGTCGTTCCCCCATATATCGGTGGCAGACCTAAGAGAGACTTTGCATTATTGACGATAAATATGCATCATTCATAATTTAAAAAACATTTAACTTGATCATAAAATCCGTGCCGGCAGGACTCACTTCGGGCGTTGCCTAAGTGGTGGCCAGTCAATGTATATAGGGGGGTCTTCTCGGGGCACATCGGTAGCCGTGTCAGGAAGATTCGCCTGCCCCGCGATCAACTTAACACATTCCTGATAGCATTCGTCCCGAGCAAGCCTCATAGCTTTTTTCAGATTCTTCTCCCGGAATCCGTTTTCGTCAAAATGAGGGAACAAGGTCCTCTCGTTCGCCTTCCATAGGAATTGGATCATCTCATACCGGCCGTGCTCAGCCGCTCCTTCGATAGGCCAGCGACCACCAATTTTCGAGGGTGGCATGTAAAGAGACGCGCCGTGTTTCAGAAGTTCACACGCTACGTCGCAGTTGCCGGAAATGGCTGCAAACTGCAACGCTGTCCCCCCCAAAGCTATGCATGGCTTAGCGTTGACGTCTGCTCCGAGCTGAAGTAACAGCCGGACCATCTCAAGATCTCCGTTCCCGGCTGCCTGTTGAAGCGGAGTACTTCTGACCCTATGGCGCAGCTCCACGTTGACACGAGCACCGCGCTCAATCAAAAGCTTCACCAGCTCCTGGCTTCCGACATCAATGGCCCGGAGCATTGCAGTTTGGTTGACAGCGGACACCATTGACATGTCAAAGCTGACTATACCGCTAGGATCACAATCATGATCAAGAAGTAATTTGACAACGTCGTAGCTGAATCTCCGAGAAGACTCGTCCTTTGCCGCGTCAATCGCCATGCCCAAGGGCGTAAGTATCTCCTGGTCGCCATTATCAAAATGCCCAGCGTCAAATATGTCTACTAATCCAGAACCAATTAGTTGGAACACAAGCTTTTGACTAGAAGGCCCTTGCGCGATAGCCCCCTTTAGTGATTCAGTCCTTAAACCTTTGGTTACCACCCGTCGCGGACGGTTCATGCCATCAAAGAGAAGTGGAATCGAGCTTGTGCCCCAGCGTAAAGCACATTGCCAAACCACATCATCTGAGGCATCAGCGCCTCCGTCTATCAGTTCTTGTACCAGAGAAAGGTTTTTTTGAGATACGGCAGTCGCAAGGCAAGCTGTTAAAAACTGTACAGTTGCTAGCTTAGAGCCTAGTATCAAACGTTGCGTCTTCCGACTTTGGAGTGCTGGTACAAGGTATTCTGAGATACATGAGCCGCCCGTCTTTGGCGTGCGTGCGGGGTCGAATTGGCCAACGCTCATGATAGTGCCTATCGAATACCGAAAGTCACAATAAAAGGATGACAGATAGTCCTCTGTTAGATCTGAGTCCACTAGACACGACAGTGCCAACTCGATTTGGGTGCCACGTGTCTCATCATATCTCGCTTCTCCAATACTCATCAAATTCCGTATAATTTCCCTGTTGCCCTTTGTGAATGCCAAAATTGTGGCGGATCCAAAAGAATCGCACGAAAACCGACGCACAAATGTCGAGTAGAGCGGGCTGCCACAATATATAGAAGCACCTTTTTCCAAAAGCATCATTGCCACAGTCTCATTACTGTCGACTATAGCTTGATACAAGGCATCCCTTATGTCTTGTAGTTCCAGGTCGGGGCACGAATTCAACAAACGGGTGACAAGGTTGACGTCGTCAATCTTCACCGCGGCATCGAGTGCGATACTTAACCGGTTGCGCGTGTTCAACGACTTGAAAACATCTGCGTCGACAAAGCAATCGAGAAATTCGGAATTTCTAATCAGTATTGCCTCTGCTAGGGGAGTAGTTGTGCCAGCAAATGTTCTGTTGGATTCGGTTGCATACGGAAAATCGGTTATACTAGACTGCCACGTAAGATCATTCATGATCGGCCGCCACGCAGGACCGTTCATAATCGGCCGCCACGCAGGACCGTTTATATTAGGCCGCCTCTTCATTACAGAGCTAATGATTTCAGACTGGTTGCCCCTGATAGCAGCGCTCAAGAGGCCCTCGTCAAAGCCATAATCGTCGTGACAGGAGTGTGGAGATATTGCCAAAAAAGTATTCAGACGGCCTTGTGCAGCCGCCATTAGTAACGCCAAGTTGACATCTCGCTGATGATGAAATATACATTGACCGTTGTGTCGCTCTGCACAATCAGACACAAATCGGTTAACGAGGTCAGCTGCGTGGATATCATCGCCGCGCGGAAGGACCCGGGTCCAAAACTTGTTATCAAAGTATTCTCTATGCCGAGATTGGTCAAGGTGGAGGAAAATGTAAGACGCAGTGGCTTCGTCTAACACATTATGGGAATCCTCGACGAGTCTCAGTACAATGTTTGGGTGAAGTTTCGCCCCCGCCCCGAACAACTTGCCAAGGATACCAGGGCGATGTTGGCAAAAAGAACGCCCACTCTTAATCCAACGGCATAGGACATATTCATGCGCACCGGACCTTGTTTTGAAGCCTTCCCCGCTAGAATAACTTTTATTGGGGTCAGCTCCATGGGAAAGAAGAAATTCAACCAACGCCTGCGTTCCTACCCTTGTTGCGTATTCTAGTGGAGTCAATTGTTCCCTCTGCTGATCGGAGAAAGCTCTGAACTTGTTTTCAAGAACTATCGTGGTACTGTTGACATCAATAACACCATTTTTTAGGAGCTGGCCGATAGTGCAAAGTTTATTATGAATCATCAGAGCTCTGAATAAACTTGATAGCAGCAGTCCAGACAGATATGCTGCATCTTTCAAGAAGCGAGGTAACAATGAGTTAATGCCCCCACTGGGAGTTAAAATCCCGTCTAGTACCTCTTCCGGGATGTTCTCTGGGAAACCCGTGCCATCGATGATAGCAGAGAGTAGGATTTGGCCAAAATTGAGTCTGCGGGCATCGGCTGGTGCCATGATGTGCTGGTTTCGCTCAGCTTGTTTAGGGACGTATTGCGCAGCGACCAAGGCATCCGTTGTTTCTAGCCCTGCATCATCTATTCCAGAATGCTGCAGCGTTGGGTTGTCTAGATCCATTATGCCGATATACCTATCTTCAATTTGTCTCGCATTTTTAATGAGGCCAATATCATCAGGCCAATATGCACGCAAGTCCTTGATGATTTGTCTTATAGGAAGCTCATCCAACCAGGTCGAAGGGCAATCCACGGGGTATCCGCGACACGATCCATACGGAGAGCCACCGGCGTCGAACGCAGAATAACCATGCCAGACGGAGAAGCTCGGGGCAGTCATTTCGGTAGGGCCAGGGTTGGGAACTGATAGTTCAACCCTTTGCCTCTCCCCAAGAACGCCGGTAATTGAAGAATGAACAGAAGTATTGGTGCCTTTTGGGGCAGGCATAGCTATCGAGTTTGGCAGTTGCATCCATCCTCCATCTGGTTGCTGAACCTCAATATTGACGTAGCGTGGAATAGTAGAGAGTTTTGAGAAACCACGCGTGGACGAGGTAACCCGAGACATTTTCTTGCGATACCGCCGAGCGCGCTCAATCTTACTGTCCGCAACAACACAGCCGCTTATGAGGACCCGACTTTTTGTAGCTCGAGGCAACGCGTCGAGTCTCTCATGAATGGGTTCCCACTCTTCAGGTTTGAGGTTCTTGCGAGTCCCCCATGATTTTAACTTGGTCTCAAACTGAGAGGCGCTATAAGGATAGCAATCAGCTATAGGGATATTAGGAACAGGAAAGGTTAAAGTTCGCACCTGGCTGTAAGACCTCGTCTCTTCATTGACTCGACGAGTTCGCTGAGAGTCATGCCTCTGCTCCGGTTTTCGCCCTCTATATCGCATATGCCTTCGTCATGGCTTGTGCCTAGATAAAGAGAGATGATGGTGTCCTTGTGGTGGTCCCATTCCTCCTCTTCAATCTTAGTAGTTGGCGGCAACGTCGCCATTGAAGGTTGCCGTCACTCGATACGGCGATGAAGGGCAAAGGAAGCGTGGGTAGAGTTTAGTATGCCCTAAAACTAACATGAAGAAGCCTATTAGGGAAATCCCGCGTGCTGCCGACCTTATTTGCCTAGTGTGGGATCCGTGAGATTTTGTCGCGTTTATCTTCTGTTAAATCCTATCGCACGAGCGGTTTTGTCAGAATGAGGCTATGAGGCCACCTATATGCTCCCGACCACCTAGGACAGTCAGATTTTGTCACTGGGCCGCGGCCCCAGGCTGTGTTGGCGCAGGATTCCAGCCCTTGTTAACAGATTTTGTCGTAGATAATGTTGCATCAGGCATTCCAGGCAGATTTTGTCACTACCTCTATTCGCTAAGGCATTGTAACCACGCATTCGTCGACGCCAGCCATTGGCGGACAGAGCCAGCCACAGGAGGTGTAGGCTACCCCAAGCCGCCACGCAATTCCTGGACAAAATCTGGGGAGAAGCGCAAAATCCTCCATCAGACCTGTAGCCTGCGACTCCCGCTCGATGTACGCAGGTTTTGGCATACGACAAAACTTGAGAGCTAAACAAAACCAAAAAGTATCACTTAGGGAAATGAGCACGGATTTTGTCTTCGAGGACGCTGCGTATAGTCTTATGCGGGTATCATCTGTTCGCGTTGTATATCTAGTGTTGAATATAAAAGTTCTCAAGAGACCACTGTCATGAAAACATGGGACATGAATTTCGATCATTAAGTAAACATTTGCGAGCACTTCTCAAACGCGATCAACAGACATAGCTACTACTGCCAGTCACCATATTTAGACCCCAACGCCAACAACAACTCGTCATGCCTTCTTCGTCTCAGGAACAAAATGTCCAGTCACCTTATAGAAGCAACGGAATGTAAAGATACTCTGAATATTGGTGCCCGCCATTCGTAAGCTAATCTTATTGATAGGGAAATAACTCAAGAGCCACCATATATGCTTCAGCAATACATCAATGCCGACGCAACTATTGTCGAACGAACCTCTGGATCAGCTCCAGGAAGTCAGAGCGCGACAATGAAGTATAGAGAGTACATTTCAAAAGCCCACAAGGAGATCGAGAAATTTGACAAGGCTTGGGGTGGAAAGTGAACTATTGATGACTGGAGGGTTCTGAGACTGAATTGGTGTTTTGTGTGTGAATGATTGGGAAAAGGATGGATGATACATCTGATGAAGCAGCACACTCACTGCCTTAGGGTTATATGTGACAAAGGTAGAATATATTTCACTTGGGAAACTTGACCGTCTCTAATCATTTACATGCTCATAGTCGACGACGTAACAGAGTTCAGCCAAACAAACTTATCTACGAAGCAGTATACTCATTGCCAATACACAACAAGCCATTTACTGGAAGAATATTAATTACTCGTAACATAGAACAAAATATAACAAAAGCCGAGCATTGAAGGTGAATCATCTTTGTCTGTGGGAGAACTTGAAGCTAAGGCGATAGGGAATATGAACATGTAACATAGTATAGCTGTATTGAAGATAGACTTCACACCTCATTCACATATACATGAACATAAAGAAGAGCTGGGATGTTTATATGTGTAAGTTTAATTTTGGCATTCTCGACATTAAACATGCATTAAGGGAAGGTCAAGGTGCGTCCCGAATACTTCATAACCAACTTCACCAATACAAAGCAACACATACTAGTAACACTTGACAAGATTAATGAGTGCTATCTACACACCCGTCCAAAATGAGTGCTTCTTACTATGCAGCAGTAACTTTGAAGGGATTCACGTTGACTCCTTCCACGTTCTGAAGCCTCCCGCGAGAGCTCTGTTGTCGTGATAGAGAGGGGCTATGCTGGAGAGATTGTCCGTCTAGCTTTGTATTAAACTTCTGTTACTCGGCATCTTCGATGTGGGAAAGGCTGTTGTTTCGGCAAGTGTGGAAAGCCGAAGGCTTGAACTAGTTGATTGCCTTTGCCATTGATGAAAGAGGTTCACTAGGTTAGTCCCGGCCCCCTTTCCCTAAAGTTCATTTTCGCCAACGCCCCTTAGTGTAGTATTGATATGCCAGAATTCTAAGCCACTACAGAGATCCTATAGATATGACATAGAATACATAATACGATTCCATTTCGTCCCTCTAGTAACGGCATAGTGAGCACATCAAGATTGATAACATGCTAAGTAAGACCTGGTCATTACTATTGCACCGTGGTTATCAGGATGATATGCTTGAATCTTATTTTGTTCACAACTATCTACATAACTTCTTTCTTCCACCAGGTGGGGTATCTAGAATTACCTGGCTAATGCAACAACAAAAACGGTCCCTGAACACCCCTGCCATCCCCTCTCCTCGCTAGAAACGGCTCAAAAACTGAAAAGTTTGGGGATGTAATATACCATTGGCTTATTGGTAGTCCAAAGCAAGAGGTGTCGCAAAATCTTCCCTGCAAAGACCAAACAAGCACATGATGGAGAGGCCCATGAAGCAAGTTCCCGCACCGATGAACCACATACACTAAAAGGAATTATACAGCAAGGAGGGCGAGAGTCCGTACGCCTGATATAAGCAATGACGATGACGATGACGATGATGATGATAGTGATATATTTTGCCGCTCTACTCCAGGTCCTTCTGTCCAAGCCGGTAAACGCCGAAGGTAATGTTGCAGGTTGAAGACCGGGAAGTTTGAAGGGCCAGGGTGTTGTTCTTGGCCCGACGTCGATACTAATCGTCGAGATTAATCGTTGGAGGTAGGCACACCAGTCTATACCAGTAAATTTCTGCGCGCATGGATCGAAGGGATGCGGTTCCTAGGCACAAAGGAAAAGGGTAGCAATGTGACCGAATCGACTATCAAATATAGCAGCACCCGATGCGTTAGGATGAAGAATAATCCTACATCATCCGATGGGAGTCTAGCTATCAGTAACAGGCGACAGGCTGAAGATGAGGTTACGTCAACGTAGGCGGGCAGGATTTTGGAAGGACTGTACCAGACACGTCACATCACAATACAGCACCCGCAGCCGTCCTTCTCGCTCTTCTCCTCAGGTTGCTCTAGTGGATCAGGTTTTTTACCAGACACACTCGTCTGCGTCTGTAATTGCTGCATCGGTTTCGGGCTACCTAGGGGACTCATCATAGGTGTGTCTTGAATCTTAGGCATGGTCGAGTACGAACTTGTCCCGGGTCGGCTGGGTGTTGGCACTCTCGCAACTGGCTTCAACGGCCACTCTTCCTGGGGTTCTTCAGTGGCCTCAGATGGTTGTAGCTCGGGTGGCTTTGCAAATGTATCTTTGTTTAAGGGCCGGAATTCTTTGTCATATACGCTCGCAAAGGTCCCTTCCTGCTCCCATTTTTCTTGCTGTAATCTCTTCGCAACTGTAGGTAGAAGTTGCTGGTCCGGTGGCAAACGCGGATCCGGTTGATATGCAGAGATCATCCATGGAGGTTCGCCCTCGGGGGCTCTTGGAGATATTTCGCCGGACCGAGTAGATGGTCGTGTGGTGGAACTGCTTCTAGGGGGAGGGCCAGATCGAGTCTTGGGTCGGCCTTGTGCGGTTGGCTTCGTTGGCGCCGATGTCTTACGAGGCGCTGGCGTAGTGGCCTTCTTTGGGGATCCATCGGTTACAGAACGTTTCCCGGACTGGGCTTTGGGCGAATCGTCTAGAGCATTCGCACTACTGTTACTTCGTGATCTGGTCTTGGGGTAGACGATAGAAGGCTCTTCGTCGAAGGCAGGAAAACTTGTTTTCCGCTGCACAGGGGCATTTCGGTCAATATAGTCCGAAGGGATAGGTGCTGGGCTGACTTTTGCTACGGGAATGCGTGTGCCCTTTCCAGACCCATTAGAAACCCAGTATTCGCCGGGATCCTCGGCGATCTCCTCGGGTCGGCGCAAGTCCCAGCTTGAGGTCTCAGCGTCAGGCGTCTTGTCATGGCTTAAATCGGGATTCTTTCGAGACGCTGGCAAGTATTGTTGATCAGAGGAATCTGTGGTACCCCTTCGACGACTATGGCTACGGTCTCGTCTCGATCTGCTCTGGGTTCTGGGCTTCGGAAGTATTATCCCAGCTGCTTGCATCTCCTCGCTTTCGATCTTTGCCAACTTGTCTCGGTGGATCCATTTCGAGTTTTCGTCATCGTACGTCAGAATAGTACCGTCTTTCGCTCGTTTTGTTTGAGGCGGGGCGGCAGCAGCACGGCTATTACTGCGAGATTCTTGAAAGTGTTAATCTCAACAGTCCACAATGCTTGACCAAGTAAGCGCGAAAATAATCCACGACATCTCAGAAATGAGAGTAAACAAAAGCCATAGCATACCTCCTATAGCGAAGTAATTATCAGCAGCTCCGTTCTGCGAAATCGACCCGCTGTGAGGCGAGTCGATGGCCTCATAATCTGCAAAAGAGTGGCTCGCCGAAGTCTATAGGGAGGAACAGTTTAGTACACACACTCGCGACACAAGTCTAGTTTGTTCACAGGGTTGAAGCTGTGCACGTATCAAACGGAGCAGACAGGGCATAGCTAGCACGAGCTCACCTCATTATGACCACTCGTAGTGTGATTCCATTCTGCAAATTCGTCATGTGCATCGCCCGGACGACCCAAGGACGTAGGCCCCGAGACCGCCGAGATAGCCGCCATGCCCAGGAGCGTAGGCCACGGATAGCAGTATGCCCGTCGAGCCTGCTCCACTTGCTATTGAATCCAGGATGGGTGAGGCGAACGAGACGGTGATGTGTAAGCTGCGAACAAAGATTTCTTGAGTTTAGGCGGAACAGAACAGGCGACAGGCTTCGGTTTCAGAATACCAAGGAAAGGCGCAGCTGGCGGTAGAATCGTAATATAGTTAATTATGTAGTGGTAAAGCAGTCGCCAGCCAGCACAGCCAGCACAGCAAGCAACTGTCGACTCGGTGTATCGACCGAGGAGAGACGAACGACGAACGACGAACAGAAATGATGTGCGCGCGCGCGAGGCTGGGTAGTCGACCAGGAGACAAAAGAGAAAGCTAGTAAAGTAGTGTAGAACTAGAGCTCGACCTAGAGCTCGACCTAGAGTTCGACCTAGACCTAGAGCTTGTTCAATACGGTTCGTGTGATGAGTGGCTTCGGGCGCGAACAGGATTCAGAGCACTAGTGCGCGATGGGCCGTGAGCCAGCGAGAATCATGATATCAGTAGATTACAGCATACGGAGTTGCGGTTCGAGCAACGAGTCGCGTGTCTTCGGTTACCCCTGGAGCTGGCTGTTGGGACGGTGATATTCAGGGCGCACCATGGGTTGGGGATACAGAGTAGAGTAGTATACGAGCGAAGCAGTCTAGAAGCTCTCACGGGCCCTGGTTTGGGGGCGATCGGCCTCGCGAGACAGGAACAAGAACGTAAATAGAAACAGAGACGCTCAGCCGGTTGCACATGGACTGAGGAGAGCTGCAGGAGAAGAGAGACGAGACTCTAGGCGGACGTTGGAGAGAGGTTATTCGCTAGGGAAAGGAGGGCGAATGAGAAGAAGCAATTATTAGTTGGCCAGGGATTTGGAGATGAAAGCGGAGTGGCTAACTCGATGGGCCTACACTACGACTGTAGCGTATGTACAGAGCGGCCCTGCCGTGCATCAAGTGCATCCACCAGTGCATCCACCAGTGCATCCATCAGTGCATCCATCAGTGCATCAGTGCGTCGGTGCATCACCGAGTGACCTACAGAGTGACCTACAGCTTGGCCGACAGTAGCGTACCGAGGCATGTACTGCGCAGTGCACGCCCAGGTGGGGGTTGGTGCTAGGGAGGCCGGCCGTCCAATCAACGCGTCCCGGACCGGGGGAGGTCTGCTCCACCGCGACAGGTATATCATCGTCCATTATATCGCAATTGGACCATTGGCTCTGGCCGAGTCTCTTCACTTGCTGGTTCGTGGCTGTGGTGCATCGTCAACCCGCGGTGCTCTCGGTACTCTACGTGCAGGCACGTATCATCCGGGTCGCGAGCTAGTGCGATGCGATAGGTAGGGTCTCACGTCGGATCGTATCTTCCGAATAGGTATCCGGCCGAGTGTCGAGGCTCAATTGAGATTATTGATCGTTTGAACTGGCCCGCAAACAGAGCCGACGCTGCACCCCCAGTCGTGCCCAGATACCAGCATAGATCACGATGCAGGGTCCTCCCGGTCTGTTTACTACAAGTACGTGTATTTGCATTGTGTACAGAACCGGGAAACCAGCGTGGCTATAACAGTCTAGCCTAGCGAATACCTTATGTGCATAGCTTGGCGGACTCTTGGTCGGATATTCAACGCCCCTGGATATCGTTTGTGGTCCTCCACTTTGCTCGCATTTTTGAAGTTGTTTGCTACGGCACTCTGTATTTCGTGCATGCCCTGGCGCCATGGGTATTGCAGTCCCTGGCGACACTTGGAAATGGTTGTGATGAAGTAGTGCATCGTGACCCCTTTTAGACAACTATTAGCTTGGTAGTCTTGAGGCTTATGCTGCGCATCGAAGTGCATCCAATGGTTAAGGCTGACGAGCGATGCTCTCACGCAATAGGGTGTTCGTTCTTCTGTTGGTTCCACGTCACAGTCCCAACAACTCAATCATGCGATGAGGCGCAAGAGCTTGAGTCCACGTAGCTTCAGTGGGATAGTATTAACTTAGGTATTGAGATCGCATTGGCATGTCGGCTTGAAGCTGGACGAGATTCGGCCGAACCTTGGCGTCAAACGCGAGAACTAGATAGGTAGTCTTTAATATCTTTGCCAGTGCTGTAAGTTCAAAGCTCAGCGAGGTCCTCATTTACCCAAGATTGCATTCTAGGCATATACATAAGAGAAGGGGAAAACAAAAGAAAGAACACGAGAAATTAGAACGAGATTGTTACCTATAGGTCCGTATCATAACTTCATTTCAAGATATGAGAGATGAGACCTCATGCATGAGTGAGTGAAGCTATTAATTGCTGAGTTACGTCATCCGGTGGCAGCTGTCCGTCTTGACGCCACTAAGTAGGTGCCTAGGTAGATTATCAATGCTCTCAAGCATACACAAACTTCAACCAGCCCAAGACAGAATATCATTTTCAAATATTTTATCTTCCACCAGCAATTGTGAGGTTGTGTAGAAGTAGGTATTAAAACACCTCCACGCGCAGGCTTAGGTATGCTATGCTAGTATCAGTTCACAAACCCCACTGAGGGTTTTGTGTTCATGACCTACGGCAAACCATGGCAGACTCACACCGCACACTACGGCCGCAACGAACACGAAGGACTCGCTTCGTCTGTATCTCCGACACTCATAATTGTACCGTGAAGCTACCTAAAGGCGATGTCCTCATACATTGTGGCGACCTCACGAACCGAGGGAGTTTCAGCGAGCTCTCGAAGCAGGGTAAGTTACTAAAGTCTTCCATTTCCCCTTTTGGCATGTCTCAGAAACACAAAATGTTGGGGGCAAGTATATTCTGCTCGTGCTGTTTGTGCAAGCTCCCGAATCATCGAAGTGCTTTTACTATAAATGGGTATTGCTAATTCTGGCACTATACATAAAGTACGATGGCTAGAAGAGGCGGATTTTAAGTGCAAGATTGTGGTAGCGGGCAACCATGACTTGACCCTAGACACGGACTTCTGGACCACTTATGAGGGGTATTACAAGAATACCAAAGCACCTGAGGTGTCCGAAGACTGCAAGGCATTGCTTACAGAGTCGGAAAGCCTCACTTACTTGCTTCACGAGAGCCGCAACATTAGGCTGACCTCTCCATCGGGACCGCGTACCACGTTCTCTGTTTTTGGATCACCGTACAGCCCAGTCTGGGGTGGCACTTGGGCGTTCCAGTACACGCGCCAGGATGTAGACGACCTGGCGGCCAAATCACTCTGGGAAAAGATACCCCTCGATACGGACATCTTGATCACCCATGGTCCAGCACGTACTCACTGTGATGAGTCGCGTACACGAGAGACCGCAGGGTGCGAGATCCTTCGCCAGGCACTTTGGCGAGTGCGGCCGCGTCTTGCGCTATGCGGCCACATCCACGAAGCGCGGGGTGCCGAGCGTGTGCGCTGGGATCTTGAGAGTAAAAATGCACGATACGCAGAGTTGGGACGAACTCCATGGTGTGTATTGAAATTTCCCGTGCATGATCCCTTAGTCTCCTTGTCTAGTACGACCTATCAGGCTCTATGATGCCGGACTCAGAGATCTTGACTAAGATGTTTCTACGCATACAGGCAGGACCCCCACCCGGAGAGTGAGAAAAACGCATTGGTAGACCTTACTACGAAGAGTCGCATGCCGCTAGACAATGACGGGAGCCTCTGTCTGTCTGATGATAAGGCCCGTGAGAGCTGGTACAACAAACGCAAGGGGGAAGTAGCAGTACCTGACGAAGGAGAGGACGGTCACGTCGCATATCCAGGCATCGGCACCCTGGGTCTCGGCGAGAACCCGGACTCAGCGCGCAGCGACCAGATAGCCCTCGCCGGCCGTCTTGGGCGCAGGGAGACGTGTATCGTGAATTGTGCGATCCAGCATTCCAGCTATCCACACGCAGGCCGGGGTCCACGAAAACTGAACAAAGCTATCGTCGTAGACCTAGATCTTCCCGTGTGGGAGGACGAAGTACCGCACGAGGAAAGCCGCTAAGGACGCATATCGAAGATGCATGATCCCGTGTACACGGCTTATACCTGGATGGGAGTGAAGGAATTACGCACGAACAAACGGTAGGCTCCTCCTTGGCGTCGGGCGTGAGCTGCAAGACCTGGCTTTCAGCCCGCTGACAACCTAGGACGCCACGGGCGAACCGGACAAGAAGACACCCCTAGACTCGAAAGCCGCATAGAGCGGGGTAATCCTGATGAGGCTCTTCGCAGCGGCGACGGGGCGTAATCCGCGCGGACAAGACGCACCTCAAAAGCAGGCTACGCTTTCTCACATCGTCGGGGCGCAATGGGGGGCGTCCAAATCACCCGCCTCTTATGTTTCATCTTGATTTGAGACGCGGACGGTAGTCGGAGCCGCAATGATCAAGCGCACCAACCGAGTAGAAGCAGCAAGACCCAAACAGATGTATGCCACATTCGTACATGCATTGCATATTATATTAACGGTAGCTCTAGCATATGCTATCGTCTAATCAGCACGGCCGTTATAACGCCTAGTGAGCTGCCTTGGTGTTCAATGACGCTCCAGCCCATGCCCATAAAGTGCATTGATCTCTCCAGGGCACAAATTTGGCAAACTGCACTGGAATATTGCCATATCATGGCTCGTTAGGCAGACCCTTTGGCAAGGAGAATGTAACAAAAGAAATTTCCGCATTGCAATCCATCTCTGGGCTGACTTGGGCGGGTCAGCCACCAGCAGCGAAGCCGTTACATTGACAATAGCACCTGAGCATGAACACTAGATAGAGGTTAAAAATGGCTTGGGTCATTGTGATTACCATCAGCGAGTATTGGCAAGTCTCAAGGACGCCGTTAAGAAGGCTGTAGTATTGAAGGAGTAACGAACTGTTTTAGTTAAGGTCTACTAAACTTATGTCTTGTCGAATGTATATTAATATATGCACCTTCCTTACCCGTGACACGGCATCGATTTGTCTCTATTAGTGGTACGCAACCTATTAGTCGTACAAACTCTACTACTAAAACTGTAGCGGGATAAGCATATTGGTTTCGGCATCCTTACGCTTGAGCCATACGTTTCAACCGATGGACGTTAGTCATTACACATTTGAAGGGCGAAGACTCAGAGCAGAAGATCTACACGTCTAGGGCCGTTCGTGTAACCCAACTACGAGACAATGCAAAAACGCCATGTCTTTACCACGATACAGCCTTACCAGTGCTACGCTCGGATTTCCCGTCAGCGTTCCCCAATAGTTCGTCTATATTTGGAAGAGGCTTGCCAGTTTCCGTGGAATTCCGTAACGTTTCGACTCCAGGGATTACTTTCACGGGATTTAGTCAGCAGCTGGCAGCGAGCCGATGTGTGTTGGCGCTTGGTTGCGCTTATGAGCCTATCCTTTACCGAGTGGTCTTCAGTTGGCAAGGCGCAGTACAGTGTCTTGCCTGATCCATTCGCGAGCGAGTTGTAAGACGCTCGCCGTATATCCCTTGTTAAGGAAAAGACCTGTTGGTCACTATCCCTAATGTAACAATGAACATTTCTGCCGACCGTTGTTTCTCGTATGTAACAAGGTCGCATTCACAGGGAGAAGGTTTCATGAGTGAGATGGTCGTCAAAGTGTACGTGACGCACCTAGGTGGTTCTCTGTCACCCCAGCCACTCGGCGCGTACCATAGCCGGTAGGTGGCGTAGCCTATTCATAATGTAACTGGAGCGTGGCTGGGGCATGGGCCGGAACCAAAGTTACGGGATATTCTCACACTTGCGTGATGTTAATACAAAGTGTACTATGACATAGATAGAGAAATGGACACTTTGGAAAAGAGTGTAGTTTCGAAAATTCGTATCAATTGGCCGGGTTCATGATGTCAGCGATCGTCTGACATGTGTATATGTAGAGAGCCGTAACAAGTTCCCTCTCTACGTATGCAAGCTATGGCGGACATCACACACGTGCGACGAATAGCAACCCGTGGGCGGCCCGCCGATCTTCTTCGATGGCGTCGATTACTATACGATACGCTAAGCCTAGGTCTGTCTGTAAGCTGAGGGGCAATGCCAATGTCTGAGCTCAATTCCTAGGTCTGCCTGGGTTCTGCCTGGGTGTACGTCCTGATGGTTTGGTTTATATGGTCGAGGGGAGTGGTGACAATCACAGTTGCACATCCTGCCTCGTTGGATTTGGCTGAGTAGTTGCGCGTTGCTCATCCCGCGCGCCGATCCTTCATGGAATGCGACCTCATTACTACACTCGAATTATGTGCAAAGCCTTACCGACATTGGTGTTGTGATATTAGCTGGGCAGGTGATGCTCTATATCCCAGGCGAGTCGATGTGATAACGAATGGGATGGAGGGTGGCTTGTGCTGCTTTTGTGCTATTTCTCAAACAGCTTGTCATTAGATACGCAAAACCGAAATTGATGGACGCGCACTTGTGGCTTAGTACTGAGAATCACTGCCGATTGGGTTCAGTTCTGGACCTTGATATTACTTGAAAATCGAAAGGTCGATCCAAGGTGGTAAGTCCCGCTTGTACTTAGCATGATAAACGTGTTTGGGAGTAAATCCCCGAGGACGGAACAAAAGAACGACAGAGAAAAAAGGGTTCCGTCAAAGACACGCGGTGCATGACCTTCTGATGGATCTTATGATCGAGGAACGATGGCTCTCGGTATGTAGACACTGAATATGGCGCACGCCGAAAAAAGACGTTGTTCAGGTGAGCAGCAGCAGATGTGGATGGTGGTCAGATGGCGACATGGGATATGAGATATGGCGCCTAGGCTTTAGCCAATGGCAGATTTCACAGGGGGATCTAAGCCATTATTCGCTGTCCTGTCCGCTGATATAGGCAGCGGAAGTATAGCGAATGTACGGTACTCCCTGCGGTTTTCCCTTGCAGGTTGCTAATGCGAGCGATTGGACGGGCGGGTAGACTCCGGTAGATCGGGGTCGATCCGGCCAGGTTTGCTTTTTCCCAAGACGGGGAATCTCTCAGAGGGCAGATACTGTTGCAGAACCAGCCAAATCGGTCGCGCCGCACTCGAATCGAGGAGAGGACAAGGGCTTATTGCTTGTTGGGTGGTTGCATCGTCGCCGTGGTAAGGCAGCATATATAGACACAGTCAACTGCCTCACCGCCATGCGCCGCGGTGTGTAGTATATTATGGTGACGCAGGTTAGATACTATAACCCGTGAGACGCTTACGTGACAGCAGATAGGCGCAGATGACACCCGTCCCGCCTCAGGGAGTGCTCAGGTACACACATTCTGCAAATGGCGGGCGGCTGTTGATCTTGGTCCCACGGTATGCTAGAATAATAATACCAGAAAGGCGGCTTGGTCCGTTTCAAATAGCGTCCGCAACTAACTCCTGTGTATCTCACTAACTCCCTCCAAGATATACTAGTACGAGACACGTGATGTGTGGACTGGAGTGTGATGGTTGTCCTGAGGAGAGGAGAGGGGAGAGGGGAGGGGCTAGTCTAGAGGTATGAATAAGCGTCATGGTTATAAACTACGTGCTCAGGTAGTAGAGGCGAGTGTTCCATAATCAGCCGCAGTTGTTGAAAGTGGACGGATTACCTCCAGAACATGCGTCTTGAAGGAGCAACTAGTGTAGTATATACATGCTTACGTTCTGTAGGTATAAGTGTGATTGGTAGCGTCGGATCTAGTCGACAGATTGGACTTAGTTCATCACGTCAAGGTCGATTGACTTCTCGAAATATAGCTCGTTTGCTGAATTTATGTTGTCGGCTGTTGTTGTTAACCCTTAACCCAGATCGAACCCGCATGACCAACTGACGAGAGACACAAGGCCCCGCCCCCACCAGCCTGTCTTCTTACGGAAAGCCGCTTCTGA
Source organism: Xylaria sp. BCC 1067 (assembly GCA_005188305.1). Taxonomy (NCBI): domain Eukaryota; kingdom Fungi; phylum Ascomycota; class Sordariomycetes; order Xylariales; family Xylariaceae; genus Xylaria; species Xylaria sp. BCC 1067. Next base: position 3,611,048 of record SSCS01000001.1, read on the forward strand.
CCGCGGGGACTCGGGTAATCCGTCCTTGCTTACCTAGGTATGGTAGGCATTTGTCGTGGAGATGGGACCGGAGAAGTTGTGGCACGAGTGAGCACTGGCCAGGGCTTCGAAGGTTCGAGCAAAGCGTGGGCTATTAAATAAGCTTATCTCATGGCCATCATTGTCACCTATGAGCCCATCATGGCGTCTATCTTTGCCCAATGTCTCAGACAAGACCGGGGAGAGCTCAAGATGTTCATAGATCGACGGACCGTCAAACAAGCAAGGGAGGCATCGTGGAACGGCGGCAGAGGCGCGATTCGCTCCCGCTCGTAGATGTCCGGCATTATCCTTGAATTCACACGTTGACCGCCGATACTGGCCTAGTGAGCCTGATTCCATGTGAGATAGTGGATGTCCATCCTCCTGAACCTACCATCGTATCTGGCTCGCCTAGTCCGAATAGTGGTCACATCTGCAGCCAATGGGCGCCATGACATCTGTGCATGTATCATCCATGCTCTGCCCATACTAATGGATAGGGGTCTTCCGATGCGCCTCGAGGTTGGACAATCACTTATGTTAGTGGAGGCTCGTCGAGTCCTGTCAATTTGATCATCGTAGGAGTTGGATTGTCACTCGAGGAGGAAGAGAGAAGGGTGTATTCTCTAGCGGCCTAGGCCGGTTGACGAAAGTATGAGGAATCGATGGGCAGCACCGCTATGGGCAGTGAAACAGGAATAGTGCTTGGCTGCGTGGCCTGCCTCTTTACGCCGTTCACACAGATCGTATTATCCACTCGTTTGACACTCATTGGTCTTGACTTGTTCTCAATGACAGATGCCCTCTAGCTTCCTTCATCCCCTCCTTTTCGTTTAGGTGCGCTGACCTAACCCATGCGTTCGGGCGAGCGTCCACACCACCCATGGCATTCATGGCCAGATGCTGAGGCCTCGTGCAACGAACGGCCACTATGCAAGCTATAAAACGCATTGGGGAGAAAAACAGGGCAACTGTGCAGACCAAGGGGAACAGTCTAATCGGACTGTCTTCTATATTATTGTAAGTGACAATGCTGATGCGCTGATGCCATCCATCAAGCCAAGGGTGTGTGTACCTGCTTCTCATGCTGGGTTGAGTGGCACCCTCTAGCTAGGTATTTCGCTCACCCTTTCAAATCGGCCTTGCACCTGGATGCAACTGCGACTGGCTGTCTGCAATGGGGGCTTGGTGGTGCTGATGCATCGAGGGCTTCGATCCGAATCTGGTTGGCTGAGGGGGTCATGCAGGTCGGTCGGGTCTGGTGTGCCTACCAACAATGCAACCGGGGACCCTTCACTCTAATAGGTAGTTGAGTTCTGCTAGAGATGTCGTTACCTTCTTCTTCCAAGGATCGCTTGCGTCCCATGAGACGACCTAGTGTAGCGTAGTGTAGGTAGTGTATGCGACGGGGATCAGCTGCTGCAGGACATGTTGGAAACAGAATGAGGCATACTCTCTGCACGAGAATGCCCACTAGAGGCCATCGATACATGGCGCCAATTCGCCATGAATGTGCCACGATGCTGTTCGTCACAAACGGGCGTACATACATAATAGTAGACACATTATGAAATCGTTAGCATGGCTGTTCATCGTGGCTCCTTCAGGTCAAGGTCCCGACGGACGATGAACTTGATGGCCTGCAAGGAGTGCGTTGCTGCAGTTTGGGGAGCGAGCTACTTATAAGTTTGCCCAACTACTACTACGAGAAAACGTGAGACATCGGAGCCAGACGCCCAACATAAGTAGATGTCACCGTAGTAGGGCGGTCTGTCCATGTCGCAACGATCCCGTTTATCGAATAGACACTACTAGTACCTATAAGTAGATGGATGGCACATGGATGGGTGTTTAGGTATAGTACGGCACCCTCTCAAGAAATCTGATGCTCAATGTGTTGAGAAATGCCAACTGCTGCTTTCAAGGCTTAGACGTAGCCCTCTCTACAGTATTGAATGACATGCTTACGTCGCAGGCTTCTCCTGCAAGTGTCGGCTCTAAATGCCACATCCATTGTGTGATGCCTTCGTCTCTGTCTGCTCCGGCCTCAGGGCCGTAGGTACTTTGAGGGAGTACATCTACCTACCTAGTACTCTAGAAGTTGTCGAACTTAGCGGCGTGCATCCAACCATGTAGTTAGCCGGCCTCATTCACCTCGCGGGATCGAATTGCAGGGTCTGTGGACTGCCACGACAAGGCCTCTTCTACCAACATCGTGCAGCAGTTTATGCCCAGCATCATTGACTTACACTACCTGCGCCGGGACGAACCAATTCGTTCGCACGGCCTTCGAGGTTGTCGATGTTGTCGATGTTGCTGTACATGCTTCTAGACTTAGTGTACCTCTACAGTATACTTCTTCCTCTCTTTCATTCCTTCATTCTTTTCTTTCTTCCCTGCAATTGTTTTGGACCCAGCGGACAATCGGTGAGTGAGGTGTTTTCGTCACTTGGCCGGCCAACGGCTTGGATGTCCAGCAGTGCAAGAGGCTGATAAGGCATCTCAGGCCCTCAGCTTCACCGCTGGTTGTCCAAGCGGCCTCACTTATTCGCCCACCCGCTTACAGCTCTGCTGCATTGAGGACAAGCAGCGGGTACCACTCCACAACAACATCTCTCGTTTCTGGGGAGATACCCGACCGACTTTTCATCTTTCGCCGTATTAGGCTCGACAATCCAGAGCTTTGGTTTCAAATTGCCCACCAACTATACTAACCACAGTAGCTACAGTAGCTACAGTAACTATCTAGGTAGGTAGCCAGAACCTGGCTTCAAGAAAGGCTCAGTTCGCCATCGCTCACTGATTAGACCATCAAGTCGCACATCGCCACATCGAGCTCGCCCTTGCGATTCGTCCCCACGGTTCTTTCGCCCCAGCCGACGACCTAGGCTGGCTGCCCATTGGTCGGCTGCGGACTAGAACTGCAGCGTCGTCGTAGCGCAGACGGGTGTACGCATCAACTCGCCCCTTTCGGTCCCAGGCACCTGTTTGAGTGCCGAGAACTGGTGCACCTCCTCTATCGCCTTAGGTATTGTCTTGCTGCCTCCTGACCTGATACGGATTGACAGACCCGAACTTGGGCTTTGCACATGTCTGGGTACTGCCTGGGTAATGTCTAGGAGTGTGGCAGTACCTCGCGGGCTTCGCTCGTTGAGATACCAAGATCGACGGTCTAAATGCCGTACTCAAAGTCCGGGGGGAGCATTCTATCTATTTCGGTGCCTGTCGCTTGCCCGTTTTCTGCCCGTTGTCTTAGTCATCTGCTACCCTCTGGTGCGCCCCGCGTCGCTTATACCGAGAACGCACGTAACGAGTCACTTACTTACAGCAGCTCTCGCAAGTACTAATGGATTATTCAGACATTCGTATTGAATTTGCTCTGTTGTTGTTCTTCCGTGGGACCAGTTCCCTTCTCATTCCATCGAAGCGCTTTCCATCCATGCTTGTCACCGTATTACCTAAAAGCCGTGCTCCGATTTGGTAACCCATCCCACATGAACTCCCGATGCGCTGCATGTGCAACACGACTCCGTATTGAGTTATAGTACACTCGCTTGGCCTCATCAGAAACCAACTACCTGCTAAGTACGTACTTAAGTAGGTACTGTGTCTACTGCTGCAGTATGCTACTCGCTGCTAGCGGGGACGACGGACTTCTGGCAGAGTCTGAATCCGCATTTGAGTCCTCAGTCCCCCACTTAGCAAGTCATCATCATTGATCATTGATCATTGATCATCAACTACCAACAATGATCGTTGACGTTGCCCGCTATAATTGTGCTTAGGGGCTGGGAATGAATTGAAATAGATCCAATATCCACGTCATGTGCACTGCCCCGAGGTGACAACTACATGGTATAATACCGTACAGTAGATACGGATTCCTAGTTTCCCGTCTTGCCCCATAATCAATCCCACATATACGCAGTCCTCAGCAAAGCCAACCAACTCCAATCCGGCCTCAGTCCGGCCCTCGGGCTACCCGTTTATTCTACAATATTCTATAATTACATACGGGGATACGTATTGGAGTCACCTCGCATCCGTAGCAAGAGTCACCCAGGACGATAACCTGCCCCTTCAATCGTCTCTTCTAGACCGTAAAGCCAGACATCCGGTAGGCTACGGGTACTTGTGGCTCGCAGCCAGTTGTCGTGTCGACGGAGGTCACCCGACCCCTTGTCTTAGCCAGTCTGGGCGTGTCCGCTGCAGCAAGCTCCGTCTCTGCGTGCCCAGGCCACTACCCAGTTGCACTTGGGAGGTAACCGCGGTGCTTCCAGTGGGCCCAGTCGCCGAGCGAGGCGAATCTAGCAACGCTGCAAACAACTAGAAGCGCTAACTACGAGCCGGCTGGCTGCTGTCAAGAGGCGGTTTGGGGAGATCCTCTTGGATGTGCCGGAAGAAGTAAGGACCCGTGCTAAGAGTACAGCCGTGTAGGGTACATGCGGTCAGGTACCTCAGTCGGTACGTACCGTCTCCCTCCACCCGCTAGGTATCCTAGGTACCATATACCCCTCAATCAACTAGGTAGGTACCTAGTAACATCCACCACCCTCACCAGCTGGAGGACCAGCACTGAGTGGCACCCACAGTGGCCGTTGCCCCGGCTGTGTCCACTGGCATCAACTGCCCGCTGTTTCCCTCCTATCACGCAGCCAGGGCAGCATAGCACACGCACCGCACCGTACCGCACCACCCGCGACGCTGAGGGATGCTACATGTCCCTACCTTAGCTGACCGTGACCTGCCAGGGTTTGTAGGTACCTAGGTAGATGTACAATAGGTACCTCCCTACACTGCATCGCATTGCACGAGGTGGTACCCCAGGTAGTACACTACTTACTTACCTACAGAACCCCCATCCTTCTCTCCCTGGCCACCCCCAATCAAGCCTCAAACCGGCCTAGGTACCTACTCACTCACTCACTCACTCATCTTGCACGCCCGTCCCCGAATACCCAAATACTGCATATGCCCCCCTCCCTCTCTCAAGCTCTTCCCTCTCCAGTCCTCGTTGGCTGCCCGACCTTGATTCTTGTCCCCCCCTTCGTGTCCTCGTCACTAGACATTGTCCATTCCTTCGTCAAATAACCTGTCCAAATTCGAGTTCGGATTACCCAGCCTCCTAGTAATACCGCCCCAGTGCTGCTTCACTGCACCGCACCGATCGACCGCCAGACCAAGGCCGATCGCGAAGATTGGCTATCCAACCAGTCACTTTGCCCTGGGACTGTCCTTTCTGGCATCCCATATCTTCTCCAAAGCCAGTTCTTGACTGAATCTGGCTTAAGTTGCCCTTCTAAGCCTGCTATCTATTCCGCTGGCTGTGTACTTCCTACCTACCTCATTTTACCTTTCACTCGCGGGTTGTTTCTCGTAACGTGTTTCAAACGCCAGTCGCTTGATCACCAAACTGCGCCACTTTATGCTCTAATTCGCCTTCGCTCTCATAACAATTAAACACGGTTACTAGAACACACTATTCTGCAACTGGAGCCCTCGCTGGACGACTGCACCTCTCTAATCACCATGACTGTTCTTCCTCCCGATCCATACAAAGTTCTCGGAGTTTCCAAAGATGCTCAGATACTAGAAATCCGCGCCGCCTACCGCAAACTTGTCCTCAAATGCCACCCCGATAAGATTCAAGACCCAGCCTTGAAAGAGGAGAAGCAAGTTGAGTTTCAACAAGTACAGCAGGCTTATGAGCTACTCTGCGACGAAGACGAACGTGAAAAATATGACCGTAAAGCCGAGGTATATGAACTTGTAAGAGAACGAGAAAGAGCTAAGACATTTGCTGCGAGGGCAACATCTTCGACGCCCAAACAAGATCCAATCTACTATCACGTCAAAGAAGCCTCCCCGCGCGCCACTACATTCGCTAACTCGAGCCCGTACGGACGGACACCTCCCCGGTCCTCGGAAGATACAACGTCGAAAGCACGGCAGTTTGAGGAATCTGCACGCTATGCCAGGAAGACTGCAAGCTACGAGAAAGAGAGGCCTTCCAAACGAGAGGAAGAGCGTCGCAGGCGAAAAGAAGACGAGGGGTGGGCTCGCGAGAAGGAGAGGGAAAGAGAGAGGGAGAGAGAGATGAAAGAAGCGCGAAAAGCCAAGGAACGTAAAGAGGAAAAGGATCGGACCACACGGGACCGCGAAGACAGAGATAAGGAGAAACGCAAAGAAGAGAAGAAAAAGATACACAGCGACCGTGAGAAAGAGCGTGAGAAACAGCGGAAGAGCGATGCCGCTGAGAAGCATCGTTCGAGACATATCCCAATAATTGAGGAAACTTCGGACTCATCGGATTCATCAGAGGATGATGTTATCTACGAACCCAAGCCCGACAGAAAGAAGTCGAGCAGCGGCCGCAAACCGGAAGACGTAGACCTCTTATCGACATCAGACCGTACTAGAAAGTACTCTGGTAATATGGAAGAGGCAATTCGGTATCTCACCAAGTCAGGTAGCAAAGCAGCGCCTACGTTTAATCGAGCGCAGACATTCTCGGAGGGTTCCAGCAAGTTGTTCAATACTCCCATGGTTCCGACGCCTCCGCCAGCAACGACGCCTTTCGTGCCGCCACCACCACAGGTGAACGAGCCGGAAGAAATCTCGGAAGATGATGATACAGCCAGAAGATCATCGGCACGACCGTCACTCCGCCGCATGTCGCATGATAACTCAAGGTCATCTAGGGAGAAGCCACCCTCACACAAGAAATCGGGCTCTTCTAGAGACCACCAACCACCCATCATTGTTGAGGCTGGCTCGCCCCACCAAAGTCGAACCGTTCCCTCACTCCCTCGTGCTCGTACTGAAAGTTATGCCCGCCCTATCCCAGTACCGGGTTTTGGTCGTTCAGAGACATGGTATCCGCAAACGGATCGTGAGCGAGACCGCCACGAGCGAAGTCGCTCGCGCCCTACTCGAGGAGTGTTCGCGGAGAACGATGAGTCCGACGATGACCAAGAACGTCGTCATCGGCCGAGTCGGCGAACCCAATCTCCTGAGCCCATGCGAGCACAAGTTCGTTATGCCGTGGATGGCACAAAGAGCATTCCGATACGCCCGAAACAATATCATGAGCAACCGCTGCGTGGTTCGTACAAAACCAAGACAGCTCATATCATCCCGAACTCGTCGGCACCGCGGGCTCAGCGAAAACACACAGCATCATATGCCCGTGACTACTACGAGGACGAGCGGCCTCAGTACTTTTCTGTCCCCGAAGTCAAATATGCGACGCAGTTCGACGAACGAGATATTTCATACAGCGATATGCCTTACAGGGGATCGTATCGAGCGGACATTCACGCCTTGTGAGAATTCTAGATACTTGGTGTCTCTTCCATTTGACATTCGGCGTTTCGGGGGGTTTTTTCTTTATGTCTTTTGGCCTAGCCCCCTTTGAATTTGGCGTTCCGGGCATCTCGGCTTATTTGGCATCATTCGCACATACAGAACTCGTGGAAATGCAGTAACGATTTAATGACTTTCTCGGGGTTTCGCGACGGAGTGCGAAGTACTTGATGAGACGGGGACGCTTGCTTCTAATAGGATCAACAGGACAGAATTCAGTGGAAGGAGGCTTGCCTTTGAAAATTGGTCTTCTGACTTCCTAGACCGCAGCACAGTTGTCATAGTTTATGGTCCGTTCCCACTATCCCAGCATCCCAGCAACGGCAGTTCATACACAATACTTATGAGAAATGGCCGTTATCGTCCTCAGTTTTCTATTGTATCGAGTTTTCCGTATCATCTTTCATCTCTCGTTTCACGTGCCGCTGCACGCTATACGACATATACATTACATTTGCATCTAGGAGTGGATATGGCTTCTTGCTATAGGAAGGCTCATAAGGTTTTCAACAGGTGGCGGGGTTATTTTGTGGGCATGGTTCTATCTGGTCTGATTTCTTGCGAAGTTGCCTCGGGCCTTGGCCGGAGAGCGAGGGGAGGGGGGATGGAAGAGAGAAGAGCTATTCCCAACTACGTTCATTTTGACGCTGAGAGCCGAGAGGATGGGGTGGCCGGCTATGAAGCAACAACACGACACTTTGATGGCTGCCAGTTTCTCTCTATGATCAAACTGGGTGGCCTCACTCCGGACATGGAGTTTTGACGCGAAATGTACATACCGTATAGTACATACATACATAGCGCGCCCCGTGGGACACGGGGGTTGCTTTTCCGTCCCCTAACCCCCTTTTGAAGTGCCAAGTATCCCTGTTATGAATGGAAGTCATGAACCAAGCATCGCCACGCTCTCGATTTCTTCCCTTGTGTGACCTCATGAAAGAAAACGTGCTTTGCTATCGTACGCATCTTACGATGCGGCGTCTTCCATCGCGTGATCGTGTAAGGGGGCGACGCGTGACAGCAACCCGAGCACGTCTGCCGCCGCCCAGCGTCTCGGGTTTCCGAACCTGGGCTTCGCCCGGACGGACGTCCGCTTGTTCCAGCGTAACACGACCCAGTCAGTTGGTGGCTGGGCCCCGGACCTTCGCTGCGTTGTCCGGCCCGCGGCGTCGTCACGCGCTGCAGGGAGAGCGCTGGCCTGCATTCGTGGGGGGAGGGCAGCTTACTTAGCACACCTCGTGTCGTGCGTAGATAGTACTGTCTGGACACAAAATGGGTGCTCCCACGTCTCTGGTGCTAGACGCTGGTTTGTGTGAAGACGTTTCAGCTTGCGGTTCATGTCTCGTTGGGATTGGGTACGCCTGAGAATGTTGTTTGTTTCTAACCTCCTGGGTTACACGAGTTGCGTGGTTTAAGAGACCACCCCTTAAGAGGCGGTGACAGGCGGCGTGGCTATTGGATTACTCATTTCAATGGGGGGATTGCGTACACCGCTCCGCGGGTATGATTCGTCTTGTATCTACCATGTAAGGGATCTATTATTCCGTGTTTACGCAGTGATGGACCGATTGGATATTAGCGAGATGAGCTCGTCGGGTGTAGACATAGTGGTATCTTCGCGATGGTAATTGTACAGAGAAAAGGGCCGAAGCCTAAAGCGAAATACGGCGGATGCTAATGCTTGATAGTATATACAGCTTGGGTTTTCTGAATCTTGTTCATGTCCCTTCCCAAGGCGGGGTTTTCTCCCACTCACATCCCAAATCTTCCCTCTTTTTTGATTCAAAGTGGTGTTCTATCTACTGTGTAAGTATTTCATGCACACTTAAATTACGGGGACAACTCATATCTAGTTAGACCAGAACGTAGAGAGAGCAAATCTATTATGTCCCTAAGTTAGCTCGTGTGACACGTCACATGCAACGGGGAAGCTGAGGAAGGAATAGATAAAGGAATGACTATAATAGTACACTCACCAGACTGAGGCCCAAAATCATACTAATCCAGAAGAGCACATTATTGGCTGTCTTGTGGGTTCGAACCCAGCGCGTGTGCTGCAACATGACGATGGGGAGCTGGAGCATCTGGCAGACAAAGCCGTAGCCGCGCAGCTTCTTGGTAATGCAGGCCATGACGATCTCATGGCCGATGGAGGAGACGAGGAAGGTGACGATTGTGGCATTACTGCGACCGATGCTAGGTTTCGAGGTTGCGTACACGTGGCGCCTCAGGAACGAGTACACGGGCACGTTCCACTCACGGCTGAACTCCATCCAGTCCGAGCAGTTCCACCAGTCGCTGTAGAAGTGGCGGTCCGCGAATCGCGTGATCTCAGCGAAGGCGCCTAGAACGTACTCAAAGATCACAAGGAACACGAGCAGTAAGGTCAACATGAAGGGAAACAGTAGCCACGAAATAGACTCGGAGAGGATGAGTAGCTTCTCTGTCGCCGACGTGGTGTTGTTCAGCCGCACTTCCGAATCTTGCAGGACGGGGAGGATGAATTCCTCCGAGATGACGGTCAAGAGGAAGATGCAACCGAAGGTCGCAATCACTTTGGCCACGAGATTCGTCCAATTAATGGATTTGGTGCGTGGGTATTCCAACTCGTAGCATAACGTGGGACAGAGGAGATAGTCAAAGTAGTTTCCCCAAGAAAGATTACGGGGATATGCGACATTACCCATGGGACTTATCAACTCCCGGGCGAGATCTTCGCGCAACTGGGACAGTGCCTTGCCATCGCTGTCGCCGTCGAGAGCCGCATCGCTGTGTCTGTGGGCACCCATAGGGTTATCGACTGTTGGATACGTGTAGACGGGCTCTTTGGAGGCGCTGCCTGGTTGGTCGAGTGCCTGTAGCCTCTTCTCCGTCTCGGAGAGATGGCCGTTATAGAAGGCATAAGAGTGCATTTTCATGAGTAGCACCATACAGTGCAGCACAAAGAAGACCTGGGCGGTCCAGGTCCAATTGAAGATGAATGGGATGGCGATCCAAAAGCCCAGCCACACGACCTGGTATGTGCTCTGTACAGCCATGCCGCCCTTGTTCCAGGTCCACGAGCCCCGACTCTGCCTGAACAGCCTATGCAAAGGCAGACTGACGGCGGTGCTCCCGAGCATGAAGAACTCGGCGATAGCCAAGTGCCACAGCTTGACGGTGAAGAGGCCCCAGATCTGCACGCGCAAGGGATACCCAGTGTCCTTGTAATTGCGCAGCATGGTTGTGATACCCATAATGGCCAGGCCGATCCAGAAGAGGTTGAAGAAGCCGTGGAAGTCGCGGTAGTCGGAATTGGGATCGAAGTGGGAAACTCGCGAGGCGAATTCGATGGTCGGGAAGAGACGCTGCCGCTGCTCGGCTCGAACTTGCTTGCGCGCGCTCGACAAGGCTTTGGCCGAGGCTGGCGCATTGTCGGGTATGGGAGTCGAGCGACCACTGCGAGAGAGTCAGATAGGTCCCTTCCTATAGGGAGGCAGCAGCGCGCAAATACCTCGTCAAGGCCGAGGTGCCGTCGTGTGGTGCGTCGAGCATGCCATCGATGGAGCTGTCACTTCGTTGCCTGGAAAGCCCGGCAACTTGCGAGTGCTGTGGCTTACGCGGACGGGGACGCAGGACATGGTCGTGAGCGCCGCTGTTGTGGTTTATGATTGTTGACGACGACATGACGCCAATCGCGGCGGCTCGAGAGGGAATCCGCTACGTCGACAGTCACACGAGGTCACGAATCGCAGAATCGAAGGTAGGCTAAACGTGGCCAAGACGCTGTGAACCACTGAAACTGCCAGCAGCCAATGGGAGAAAAAGGATGCCGTAGCCAAAAACTGATGTAAAAATAGAAGCGGGAAGTTTCAAACTTATTCAATGCGCCGTCGTGGAAGATATCAGGGATGGTGTAAGATATGTCGAGTTGACAGACACCTCGAGGGTGGGAGGTGTCTGGACGATTGATGATGATAACGGTGATGATGGTGGGGTTTAAAAAGGAACCACTCCTAGACGAGTAGCTCTGCCTGCCGAGACCAGACACCACCAGAAGGAGCTACCTAGGTATAGGTTACTGTACCAGAGGGAGCTAGACAGCACTAACCGGGATACCAAATACACTACACCACTGCTGTAGATAGCTGTGCAACATTAAAAATGGGCGATTGAGCAGAAAGACGTACTTAATGCGCAATTGCGATCGAGTGATTCAACCGTGCCGCAATCCGACATTACCGGAAGCTAACACGTACATAGAACCTACATAGAACCTACGTGCCTCGGCCCGTCTAGAGCTCAATACAGTAAAGTAAACGACTACCTCCCCTAGTCCAGTCCCTAAGTACAGATTTCGGTGCTGGGATTACCTCGCTTACAGGCCACTGCCTAGGCACACTAGCCTAGGTAGTCCTTGTTATTTTGTGCATCGACGATTCTCTACACGTTCCATTCCGCAATCCCACCGGTTCTCGACGTTGCGGGGCTGACGTCATCTGTTGATGTTAAATAGGGGCCCAACCGCCAAATAGGCAAATAGAGTGTTCAACCGAGTTTCGCATCGACGTCAACATGCCAGTCATTTAGAACAACTGGTCTGGTTGCTATGCGCCGAGGTTAATCCAACGCTAATCGCTACATTACCAGAGATATTATTGTGGATTGGAATGGCTACCAGACACCGTTGACGTTCAAGGGTACCAAGGCCAGAATCTCCAAGCGAAACGGACTCGGGGAGGCATCAAACGCGAACATCGCCTGCGGAATTGCTAACCCCATAGATAGACATTAGTAGGCGATCCTCGTAATCCACCCTCTGACAATGTAGATTCTGATCTCGGCGCCCTCGACGTCTCAGGCGACATCCGCGGAAGAGGCGAACGACTACATCGAAGCGGGTCACTCTCACGTCAAGGTCTCTTAGATGTCAACGTAACTGGTAATCCGTTTGTCGATGCCTTATCAGAACGCTTCGACAATCGGAGCATTGATGCCGGCGTTCGGCAGTTATCGGCTCAAGTCCGCAATACCAACCAAGACCGTATAGAGTGAATGAAGCGCGGGGGGGTTATTACGCGGTCTCTACTAAGTCATTTCCAGCATCTTAGAACTTATGGAAAGTAGTCAATACGCCGAGCGGGTTCTTGAGATATAGAAACGAGGCGCCAGCGAGAACACGAGGGTTGTCTGTTCCTTGGTCGGATCGTGGCCAGTGTCTTCAGCAATCGTATTCGTCACTATATAAGTTGCACCACATTCACGCTGTCTAATAGCCAGTGACTATATATACTCGGCAAATCAATGCCATCGACTAATGGTGAAGACACCATATAGATGGGAAACAGATATGGATGTCTATCGTGGTACCCATGAATTCCGCTCGCAACAATTACTATGTCAAAAGCAAGGCCTGCTCGACTGTGCATAAAATTGGGGAAAGAATTGCTAATTATTACGGTAACTCACCATGATTATCAAGTTACACTAGATGGCCCGAAACAAACAAGAGTCTCGGCCCCGAAATTAGCCCCATGGCTCATGGTCTAGATCAACGATTTAGTACGAATAATGGGGATGGTTTTAGGGTTGAGGGGCACTGTTGTTTACGGAGGTGTCGCATCAACGATACGCGGACCGCGGGCTCAATACGTCGTGGGTGGGTAGAAATGGAACTTGGGCTGGGGTGTCCTAGTACCTATGTAAGGAGCGATGCTGGACACGCTAGGATCATTTGCATAATTCTAATATCAGTGGCTTCGTAATACCGTGGTTTATCCTCAGAATTGTCGCAATGAGTACTGGCCGAAATATGTTCTATTCTATGGACCAAATCGATCCATTGGCAGGTTTGACATTGCCATGTGTACTCGGCTTGGGGTGATCATGTTCTCTGTCCCATTGCGCCTTCCTAGTGTTGAGAATGTGGATAAAAATAAATTTAAGGGATCCGAAGAGCAAAAGATGAATTCGCTTGTAAATGCGGATTTAATTTATTGTGCTGACAGCATGAATCGAACATGCGTTTGCTCGGCCACAACGAGCCGTACTAACCACTATACGATGCCAGCTATTGTGATTGATGAATTTTCGTTTCCCAAGCTAGCCCTATAACCAAAAAATAAAATTGGGTCTTCTGCTTTGGAGGGATAGGGCTTGGCACCCAACTACCTAGGTACAGGGAAGGTCACGGCTAAAGGAGAGTTGTTGCGATCAAGTCCAGTGTGAAGAAGAAACGGATTAATATTGTAGTCAGTTTCCGCCTGTGTGTGTCATTTCATGATGGTTTTTTAAAATGCCGATGCACCACTTAACATTTCGACTTAGGCAACAGTGCCTCAGCGAACTAGTCGGAGGTGGTTTATAACTACAGATGTGTGAGTAAGCTTCGTCTTTTGTTTAGCAACCCTGGTGTTATAGCCTCTTTACCTCAATCGCCATAAGTTCCAAGGGAGATATTAATGTTACCAATTCTTAAGGGGTTAATAGGAGGCTCAGCTATTAGCGACACTTGGAAACCCTTCCCATGTCAAGACGGGACGACTAAATAACCAGTTATCGGTGCACCACAATGTATATCATATAATTCTTTATGCCTAGAACCAATTTCTAAACTCACTTTTGCGCTGAAAGGAGCGAATTCTATCGTATTGCCTGGGTGAGGATAGTTAGACTTATGAACACGGAAGATCGATCTGGCGGCTGCGAGTCGGTTGTGTCCACTGGTGTTGCGGTATTATTATCCTTCGTCTGGTATGCTCTAATATAGTGACTTCACGGCGAATACTAAAGCAATCTCACAAGTAAAAATAAAGGAGATCACTTCTTGCCTCCATCTTGAACGTCCTTGCAATCATCATTGAATCGGCGACCCATTGGACTCGCCAGTATCAGCATTTGACCCTGAACCCCGAGTATGAGTAGACATCTACAATATATTCATACACTCACTATCCACCCACCACCCACTGCCGAAGAATCACCTGGTATTTCGGCAATGACACCACGCACAGCAAGCAAGCCGGGGTTGAAATCCTCTCGTTCTGTCGGCACGGCCGCTAGCATGGCCTCAACACCTAGTAAACGACGGCGGCTGGCGCGAGGCAAGTGTCGAGTAGGAGAAACAGCCGCAGTACGGACGAAATCAAAGCAAAAACCAAAGACTAACCATCACGAACATGCGCTTGACACGCGCCCCCTCAGAGGATGGGCATCCTAACGATCTCTACAACGTAGACTTGGATGGAGAAACATCAAAACATGGGGTACAGTCGCGAGCGCCGCTTTTCTCGTCGCTACTCGCGCCACGACCGTGTGATCTTTTTGTCCGCGTCTTGGGGGGCATAGGGGGATGTTGTGGGCTGCTAGTCGGGCATTTCGAACTACGTAGTGTTGGCATTAAATTGTAGGGCATGGTATTTAGCTAGAGAGTATCCCGTTTGGTTGTACGAGTCGGTCACGGCTTAATGTTGCTGCGTATTTTGCGAGTTGGATGGGAACGACTGACTACAGTGCGTGTCTGGTGAATGCTCAGACTCGTTAGATAGCCGAAGCTGGAATTGGTATGAATGAAATCGAGTTGTGGTGGGATCGATCCTGATTGTGACAGCGAATAAATACAATGTTATCCTGGCTAAGATTTGAATATAAGTTATCAGTCATTAATGTTCACCTCGTAGCCCAGTCGTACACAAAAACGCCTTTTTCTTATTTGCTTAACAGGAGCAACATGAGCGCGATTGAGCACCATTGTGCACCCCTATCTCAAAACAGTAAGTTTTTCTCTTATATACAGCTGTCTATACATATATACTACAATAAGTTTACCTAGGTATCCAGTGGACACCGCTATGCTAAGTGTCTATCTATGAGGTAGTCTAACAGTCAAATATACAATCCCGCCACCTACCGAGTCTAAATAACTAGCCTTTTTTGCCTGAGCAACACCGTCTAATGGTTCGTGGTATGATTGTTTATCCAGAAGATCGGATCAATATTTAGGACTCTCTTCAATACTGAGATGTTGCGGTCCATGGCCCGCCTTTTCAAGCATGGGCTATATGTTATTACCCATGTAGAAATGCCATTTTCACATATTCTCTGGCGTCTAATTTTGCCGCCTTGGGGATGCTGCAACGTGCCCTCCATTCGTCTGTTCAGTGTAGATGAACGACGCCACCAACTGACCGATACTTTCTGTCAGCGTACCCTAAGGCGACAGGCGCCCGATCAGGCGTCTCGTTAGACTGCACGGGATGGGTCACGTCCACAACCTCGCCTATCATGATGGCTTTCTGTCCAGCATGTGGCAGCTCTGGATGTATCGTGCGCACCAGATGGCAATTCAACACCTCTATGATCCCTTGAGAACGAAGACAAGGAACATGGTGGACTTGTCTCAAGGGCTCGGCGGCTCCATGATTCTGTTGGACAGCATTAACATCGCGCGAAGACTTCGGAATTTCGGTGCCGTTGTCTTTGGCAGCTTGATATTGCTCATGCCACGCATCCCGGTTCGCAATCTCGACGTGTCGAACTCCCTTCTCTTTTAGCCCCACGAATACGCCCAGGTCGGCATCTATATCAAAGGCGTAATCCGAGCACTCGGACCGGCCGGCGCGGGGCGACGGCGGGCGGTTCCCGCGGGTAAAGACGCTGGCGACGTGCGCGCCGTACTTGTCGGGGGCTAGGACGTGGACGTTGAAGTCTCGGCAGGCGACGAGGGCTTCGTACATGGTGCTGGGCAGCGTCATGTTGAACATGACATGAGGCCTCGGCTGTATACACAGCGACGTGAGCGAGGAGACGGTGACGCCCCGCGCAATGGGATGACGCATTTCTTTGATTGGCACCCCGGCGGCTGCTTGGGCCTGGTATGTTCGGTCGAGGGTGGTAATGACGACGACGGGGTGCGGCAGTCTCGCCATAGTCCTCATGAAGGAGCTGCAGAGGTCTCGGGTTTCATGGTTGCTTTCAATTGACTCCCCGCGACCGTTGGGATCTCTAAGCTCGAGCTTGGTGGTTCTGCTGCCGTCAACGCCCGGACTTGGTGATGGCTGCTTTATGCTGTGCCAGATGAAGGAGTTCGCGAAGCTTCGGCGTGGACAATGGCGGGAGGCATAGCGTGGGCTTGTGGGCGGAACTGTCCACCGCAGGCCACGGATACTCTGCATCTCATCCCATGAACGGCAATGGGAAAATCGTCTGCTGGATTGTACGAGAAGGTCAGCGCGCAATGTCGTCAGACACACAACTTTTTGGAGCTATTGGACAGGGATCGGCACTCTCTCCAGGGATCTTGATAATGATAAGAATCCCTGCTCACTGAGGGATTAGATAGCGCTACTGTACCCAGGTATCTAGTGCCGTTGGTCTAGACAACAGCTCAATATCACCAGCTGTCAACGGGTCGTCCGTCCAAAAATTCCAGCTTGCAGTCTAGAAATTTGGTGATGGGCTCCGGGCACGTATACGAGCTTCATTATCAACGGGCGCATTGTGCAAGCTCTAAAGACGGGGTTTTAAGAGCAACGTAAACTCCCGACATCTCCCCATACCCCTTTTTCGAATTACTACGACACCGGCTCTCTACAGCGTTTTAATCCAACCAATCCGTCGCCCAGCGATCTAAGTGATCGACCCGACCAAGTCGAACCACGCACGCCATACATCCCATCCCATATCCTCACCTCACCCAATTCCGACGTCGCGAAAATGGCAACCAGACTCCCAAGCGCCATCCCCCGGCGTCCCACAACCGCGCTCCCCTTCTCCCCTCTCTCACAGCCATCAACGCGGTACCAGGCGCCATCGCACACGCCTTTGTCACGGACGCCGAGCCGCGCAGCAACGCTGATCCGACGGCCGCGGCGGCCATACTCGTTCACGCAGCTGGTGCAGCTGTCGGACGGCAGCACGTACACGGTGCGCACGTCGTCGCCGCTGGGCATGTACAAGAGCACCAAGGACACGCGCAACCACGTGCTCTGGAACCCCAGCGAGAAGAGCCTGCAGAACGTCGAGGTCGACGAGGCCGGCAAGCTCGCCGCCTTCCGCGAGCGCTTCGGCCGCGGCTGGGACTCGGTCGCGGACCCCGTCGAGGAAAACGCTGCCGCAAAGGGTGCCAGTGATGGTACTCCTGCTGCGGATAAGGATGCTGGAAGTGGAAGCGGTGATGCTCTGGCGGGTTTGATTGCTGGATATGCGGCTAACACGCCCGAACACACTATGAACTCGGCGTCGCCCCGCGCAAAGAAGAAGTGACCGGAAGAATGACGACTATACCAGCTGGTCGGACTAAGTGGGACGAGACGATTGCAACATCTATCAAGGAAGCCCCCAAAGGAAGGTTGGGCTAGAAACTCGTGTGATTATTTATCATCTTCTGTTGTCGTTCTGTCCCGTGTATATTAAGATTGGGGGCAGAGGTGCCGTCCACCTAATAGGACTGTTGAGGATTACTTGTAGCTATATGTACAACCTTGTATAGATTTATCTCCGTCCAAGCTTTTGTGAATCGCCATCCCTTATTCGAACATTTACCAAGACGCTAGACACTTATATAACTATGCTCAGTCAGAATCCTCATCAATGGTCGCCCTGGCTCGCTCGACAGCAGTATCACCACGGCCCGCGACCTTGTCGGCCGTTCGTATCACGGGAGGACGATAAAAAACCGTTTCATCATCTTCGGCATCAAGTTGCATCAGGAAAGTTTCCCACTTTTCGATCAACTGTAGTGTGGTTAGCCTTTAACCTCATGGAAAATCAAAAACCAAGAGCCGGTGGCTTACCTCCTTCTGAGCCTCCACTGCACTTTCTAAGAACGTCTCAACAGAAGACTTAAAATCCTCGACCTTTTCACGCTCGAACCGGTCAAGCTCAGCTCGCATGAGCCTACCCATATCCTCAAAGAGCAACCGCGCTTGGTGTACCTTGCGTTCGGCATCGGCTACCTCAGCGCCAACTTGGTTGAGGCGATCTTGCTGGGACCGGCCCTGTCTGAGCAGTTTCTCTTGACTTGCCTTGCGCTTTTGTAGCTCATTCTCGGCGCTGTGCCATGAATGAAAGGCCTTTTGACGTTGGGAGAAAGCTTGCTTCACACTGCCAATGAGCCGAATATACTCATCAATGGTGATACCAAAAGTGAGCACATCCTGTTGGGCTTGCCGGTCGTATACGTCTCGAATGGTGAGCTGTAATTCGGATAGAGCATCGAGAGGACCGGAAAGCGTAGGACTTAGTTCTACGGTAGAGAGAGCATTTAGTGACAAGGAGAAATCCGATGCCGATTCAGCCATCGCTTTGCGCTGATTGACCATTGTGTCCATCGACTTCATCAGGGCCTTCAATTGGTTCTCTAGAGCGTCTAAGTAGACGCGACGATCGTGAAACCACTGTGATGCATGTTAGACATTTGCTATAGCACATCCGCGTTGATAGACTCACATCATCCTGTTCGACAAACTTGCTACCACCTCCGACACTGATACCGAAGGAGCCCAGCATACCTTTACTTTCACTTGGTATGGGCTCTTTCCTTTCCTTGTGCTTCACGTCAACGTTGAAGGCTTCGCTTTCTAGGAAGAGTTTTAGATCCGAATCATGTTGTAGCGTAGGGTGTGCGGCAATCTTGTTCAGCATCTTCTCCAAGGCGGCCCGACGCGACTCGACGAAGTTGGTTTCAAAGCGATTGAGGGCCTGCTTCTCGGGCGGAGGTGGCACCACAACACCAGGGTTGTTTCCATGCATTGTGTTATATAGCCAGAGAAAATCGCGATATCTTCGCTTCACTTCGAACTCGGGCTGTTTATAACCTTTAGACGTGGTCTGAGAAGCTGAGGTCAGTATGTGGTTACTCTGCGGAGTAACAGGAGACCATACCCTCGTTCGAACTGAGTAGACAATGTGGGAGCTCGTCAAGTCACCAACTTTGTGGGGGTCGCCCACAGTGATTTGGAAGCTGGGCTTCGCGGCTTGTTCGATACTAACGCTTGGTTGGCCGCTTGCCCGCACTGGACTCGGTTGCGCAGCTTGCACGGGGGGTGGCGGCCTAGGGCCGGAAGGTCGGTCGTAGTCATCATCGTCAATGTGATTGGGATCCGCAGGGCCGGGCCGCTTCTGCTGCTGTGAAGACTGTGGCAACGTGGTTCGAATAACGGCCTGCTCTTTGAGGGGGGGCGCCGGGGGCTCGTCGGCTTGCGAGTCTGCACCCGGACCGGAATTTCCCCCTAAAGGGCCCAGTGGCCCCAAAGGATCGTCGACAGCCTCGAGTCTTGTAGGCTGAGCGACTAGCCGGCGCACCGGGCCCCTTGTCGGCCGACCAGTTGGCGATTTGATCGAAGCTTGCGATTGCTGGGAGGACTCGGCATCTTGGGCTGTGGAAGAGCCATCTAGATAACACGGACATCAGCGGTTGCTCTTCTAACCAAGTGAAGCGCGCAGGCATGACAGACCCTGAGCAGCACCGGATGCGACGGG
Organism: Xylaria sp. BCC 1067; assembly: GCA_005188305.1. NCBI lineage: Eukaryota > Fungi > Ascomycota > Sordariomycetes > Xylariales > Xylariaceae > Xylaria > Xylaria sp. BCC 1067. The sequence goes on from SSCS01000001.1 coordinate 3,630,893, forward strand.
CTTCGAGCTAGACTGTGAAGGGACATCTGCAAGACAATTTAGTTCCCTGAACCAGAGAGTGAGTACGGCTAGAGGGCCAATTACCGCCCCAAGGGGAGTCGCCTGCTTCTCCTAAATCCATGATTGTAGGATTCTAGGTGTTCGGTGATCTGGGAAGAAGGCGACGCTGGGATTGGTTGTCGGCGGCGGACTGAAGGTGAAAGATAGGTCGGCTAGGTAATTGGAGATATCGAGACCGGCGGCAACCGTTGATGCTAGCTGACGCACCTCTGGCCACGATAGGCACCCACGTTTGGCCAGATGGGGGCTATCCCCTGCCCAGGTGGTATGAGCTACCTAAGTACCTACCTCCTAGTGGTAGGTATCTAGGTACCTAAGGCTACAATGTAATTAGGTAATCATTTAGCGGGGTCCGGCCCCTCGACGAAGCTGTCGTAGCCTATACCTAGTACGTACCTAGTCAGGCTTTGGAAAAATACATGGCGGCCACTCTCGCTGCCATTTGTCGACTTTCTGGGTTAAGATCTGAGCATTTTGGGTACACTGTCTTATTAAGCTATCATGTTCTTCTATTGCTTTATAGTATACTACGAGTTATCTCTGCCTGTTCGAGTCGTAAAGCCACTCTTGCGTGGAAATGCTGCTCGAAGGATCTAGCTCCTTAAACGAGGACGGCAATATTAGCTCATCTATAAACACGTAACCTGCTTTTTGCGAAGAAACGCGAACTCGTTGGAGCTGTCACTTCATTCGAACTGGGTAGGAATAGAATACTATTGAACCACTGCTTGGGAATTTCTCATCTCTCCGGGATACCTTCCTACTAACTGCAACGCGTATAGTATGAGTATTGGCATAATCGTGGTTGAAAGTCGGATGTAGTATACTTACCAAAATATGGGTCCCGTATATAGCATGTTCCCATTCTCGTCTTGTGGTCGTATTTGGGAGACGCTTTTTATAGAGCAAAATTCGGTCGTGTTTATGATTTCGAGCTCGGCATCTATGCGTTTCACGGTGCCATGTTGCTACCAGTCGCTTGATCCGCATCTTGCCGCTGGCGCGCAATAAGTCGCTGCAGGATATCTTCGGTCTCCTGCCACAGGTCGGCCTCCATGTCCTTCTCAACTGTGTTACTTCGACTGTTGAGCCAGCCTACATCTAGGCCGCCTATCTTTCCGTTTCCATCGGGCTCGAGAAGTCCATTGCGGACGTTACTTGCCTGGACCTCACCGCCCTCTTCTCTAATACTGACTTCTCTCTTCCCAAGCGAGATGATCCCAGCTTCTTCTAAACCCCAGATCTGGCGTTTTATTCCGACATTCACGGTTCGAAGTGTTCTCATAAACTCATCCATAGACTCTTTAAATTGTTGGGTCGGATCGGTGTCGGTCGCGACAACGTCTTCATCCTGTGGTACTCTCTTCCCAAGACATTGTATGGCATGGCTGGTGGACCTCAACAGACTGACAATTTTCTTGGCGCGTTAGCGAGAACGATGGTGATGTAAATAATTCAGTGCAAACCTTGTCAATATCGCCCAACTGCTGGATTCGCTCAGCCTTTGTAAAGGGAACGAACGGCGCTTCTTGTTCGCTAGACTCCATCATCCGGAAAGCGGGCACAGGAAAACGCGACGACCGCGAAGACAGGCCCTGTTTAAATGGCCCTCAATTAATTGGAAGGGCTTGGAAAGAAAGCAAAACCGGTATTGCGGTGATATTGCGAAGGAAAAACAGTTCTATAAGAAGGTATGAGCTAACGAGCACCAATGCACGGATTTGTTGGTGAGCCCGTACATGTTGTTATGGGGAGATGTTAAGTACAAGGTTCTTGTAGTGTAGATTGATCGGGTACAGTACAGTATGGAGGTTGACTTGGGATACTGTGAAGAGGTGACGGAGCGGGGGTTGGGGAACCAATTCAAGTTCTAGCGGTAGCCTGTGTGTCCTACCTAGGTACTTACTTAGGCGCAAAAACAACAGGAAATACAGTGTATAAATCCGTAAATACGTCTATTCGTACCGTATCCACCATAAAACTTAACCATAATCGTACTAGTCTACCCTCTCCAACCTTACACCTGGACGTGGACGACATCTTTCATTTCAAGTATCGATGTGCCTTCATCTCATACCATATCTATCAACGTCATTCTTCCTTTTCGTCTCTCCCAACCTTCCTCCATTTTGTACCGCTTCGCCCTGGGAGTCGGCTGCAAGAGATACCTACGCACTGTTGCCTCTCATGTCCAACGCTGGACCCCCTTCTGCTGGCGGTGCGACCGGTGCTGGTGCCGGCACCAGCTTCACGCCACAGCCTCAGCCTCAGCCCGCAGTCGCGTCAACGACGCAGGCCCCAACTGCGCCGGCTAGTACCACGACGATATCAACAACGGCGGTGCCCCCACCTATTGTCCCGCCCAATAACCAGAACCTGAACCAGATAGTAAGTTGTCTTGTTTAGTTGAATCTTACTTAGCTTGCGTTTTTGTTTTGGTCTACTTGCGACGAGAACGTGCCACCAGCATGCCACTGCAACACCGAACGGCGAATATTAAGACGACCCTCTCGCAGCTGTCATTTATTCGCCCATCTTGACTGGAACGGGCGCTGCTCTGCCCTCGCAACTCCAGGATACCCGTTACATTTGCTTCTACTATAGGAGTGATATCAAGAACATGGATGTACTCATTACCCCAAACAAGCAGCTTCTATATTCTCGCTTCTAACATCATATGCAACACAACATCATTGTGCAATCGGTTTATCTTAACCACTTCCTAATAACGTCTCTATTATCTGAAAGCCCTCCGATATCTCTTTCGACTTTCTTCTCCGTTAAGAGTAGCGTAGCATACTGACAGCAGCCTTATTAGGTTACGGACTATCTCCTAAAGAAGGGATACAAACGTACAGAGGAAATTTTTCGTCAAGAAGTTAAAGACTTGGATGAGGGTGGCCGCCCTCGACAACAGAATGATGGCTCAGTATCGGAAAGGATATTTCCCGCTGGGAAGTATCTGAGCTCATTCAAACACTACGAAAAATGGGTCGACAACGGCCTCGACCTTTACAAGGTGAATGCTGCTAAGGTTTTTCCTCATCTAGGCTATCTGTCTGATATTTTCGATAGTTTGAGCTAAGCAAGGTTATGTGGCCGCTATTCGTTTACTCTTACCTTCGACTTGTAGCACAAGGGTCAATGAGCCACGCCAAAGAATTCATGCAAAAATGCCGTGGTCGTTTCGAGAGTGCGCGCATAGATGAACTTAGAGGACTAGAGGTCATCACTTTAGCGCCTCATGTTCGGGAGAACTCCATGGCGAAGCTCTATCTGGAGAATCAATATGTTATCCCTATTAACAAGTCACTGACCGGTACCCTGTTTCATTTCTTGGAGCGAGAGCTGGATCAATGTGGATCTGTCGTGCTCGACATCATTCAGCAATACTGCCGTGTAGACTCTGTCGATCGCGGTCCTATTGAACCTTTCAGCTTCGAGGCTATTTATCGACGCGCTCGCAACCTTGATCTCGACGATGTAGACATTCAGGAAGGAATACCTGGGCTTACAAATCGTAGCGGCGTGGCAAATCGCGATATCCTAGAAAATCAAGCAGCCTTGAAATTAGGGCCCTTGCCCTTGGACGGCGAACTGCGGGATGACATAGCTGCTGAATTGGAAGAGGAGGATCGCCTTCACCCGCCGAAGGACGGTATACCAACACTTCTTGACGAGTTTAACCACATGCACCCTATTAAGAAAGAGGCTGGGGACTCCCCTCAACGGACAGATATACCGTACCCGCCTTCGCGCGCCCGAGACGTCGTAGTAGAGATGCAGAAAGTCCGCGAGAACCGTGACCGGTTTCGAATTGAAGGCCGGACTGGCGGTGTCGGACCTGGTCTCTCAGTTTGCATGGTCACCTTCCACAATCATCTCGGCAGGTAAGTCTAGCAATGGTTGACTTGCAAGACCTTAAATCTAACCTCTGAATAGCTTCTCATGCATAGATTTTTCTAAAGACCAGCAGCTTGTAGCCGTCGGCACTACTGAGTCATACATTCGAGTATGGTCTCTTGATGGGAAACAACTCAAGTCCCGCCTGCCACCGGAGAAAGATATCAATGTGAACAATCGAAAACTTATCGGCCATTCTGCTCCAGTATATGCCGTTGCCTTCTCAGATGCCATCAGGAACATAGACCGCACTTTGTATGAAGGTGAACCAAAGCCAGAAACCGATTCCAAGTTGTTGCTGTCGTGTTCAGCAGATGGCCAAGTTCGGCTGTGGTCTTTAGATATATGGACCTGTCTCTGTATCTACAAGGGGCACGAGGGCCCGGTTACTAGCCTATCGTGGAGCCCCCATGGCCACTACTTCGTAACTGGCGGCTGGGACAAGACCGTTCGAATTTGGTCCCAAGATCATGCTTCCGCCCAGAGACTTCTCGTTGGTCATGATACACCGATTTCCACCGTCGCATGGCATCCTAACGGCACTTATGTGTTCTCTTCTTCCGATGAGACAGATAAATCGATCCGGATGTGGGCCATGGCTAACGGGAACTGTGTACGAGTCTTCACTGGCCACACAGACTACATATCCGCACTTGAATGTGCTCCCAATGGCAAAATTCTTGCTTCCGCCGATGTTGGCGGCAACATATTTCTGTGGGACATCGAAAAAGCCACCCGAATCAAGCGCTGTCGTGGCCATGGGCGAGGTGGGATCTGGTCTCTTAGCTTCAGCGTAGAAAGCACTGTTCTAGTCTCCAGTGGTCAAGACAATACAGTACGCGTGTGGGATGTCGACATGCCCGCCGAAGGCAACCGTCCCGTCAATCAGCAGGATGGCGACGGGACCATCGTAGCTGCAGGTGCCCAGGGTGATGGCAAGCCGGCTGGGACGACTACCCAACCCGCAAGCAACCCTAGCACAGGAAAGAAGAAGGGCAAGGAAGTCATGATCACCCCGGATCAGATTAGTGCTTTTGCGACAAAAAAGACCCCAGTACTAAAGGTCCAATGCACGCGAATGAACCTTGTCCTCGCGGGCGGTTGTTATTACCCAGAGACTCAAGACCGAGATCGGTGAGAGTGGTAATAGTCAAGGATGTAATCAATATGGCATTGGAACAAGGCGTTATGGTATTCTTTGGCAAACAGGGATCATGGTGATTGAATTAGATACCCCCGTGATCGGCCACTACAAAGGCGATGTATATTTACGCATTTTTCAAAATAATCAAGGCCAAGGTTCAGTGGCTAGTCTAGCAGTCGATGAGGCTGCGTCTGTTTAAACTTCATCTACAACCACAGAGGGCCACACCCTAGGTTTCATGATCAAGGAAGCTCACCAGACAGCAACGGAAGCTGATTTTATATGCAATCAATAAGTTATGATCGATACCTAGCTAGCAGCCTTGTGTGATTTGATTGTTGACGGTACAACTCTTACCAGGCCAACTGCCTATCAACACACTTTTAACTCTCGTCTCGCTTTTGGGCTATCCTACAGCTATCAGACTATGTATCACTAGTAGACTGACACTCAAGAGTCATCTACAGCTCCTACTTTCGAATTGATCCTCATTCATTTTTCTTTGGTACCGCCATTCGTTGAATGGTCATTCCAGGGCTCTACTTTCAATGCATGAGCCATTGCCACATGCTTTTGACTTACGATGCCAGGGTGATAGTTTATGGTCTGCCAGGTTCCTTCCCAAAAGGAGCTCGATTTGAAGAATTGCGGTCAATATTTACAACTCGCGCATATGAACTAGGTGCTACATAGCCCCTTCGAAAATTCCCCGACCTGTGTTCTCACTTCACAATCTGGCTCTTTAACCCGTGACATTGAAGTAGTTGGCGGCGATGGGGTTGCTGAGTCCAGCGGCCTTGATAAAGTTCGTCACATTGAAGCCAAGTTTTTGGCTTTGCAGCATGGTGTTGGCGGCGCTGGGGATCTGCCAGTTCGCCGGCTGTTCCCACAGCAAATTTGTGTAGCGATGGGGGTGAGGAGGGTTCTCTGCTGGAGGCTGCGGTGAGAACCATCCCACGGGCCCTGCGGGGATAGTAGTTAGCCGAAGCTCCTATAGATGCAATATCGATGGCATTTTCGCCGTTCTTTGCTCGCTTACCATTCGCAGTCGTCTTTAGAGTCGTTATTCCGGCTCCAGACGCGGCGCCACTAGCCTTAAAGTCGCGGAGCACGGTGTGCAGGTACGTCGCTGGCTGCCCAGCCTTGGGGTTCGCAAAGTTGGTGTTTCTATAAATCGTCATGGCCATGTCAGCTCTTAGTCTAGAATATCGCTACACTAGGAAGGGCGCAGGCACGTACGCATCAAGATCTGTTGCAGCGATGTTAGCATTTTTCCGCCATCAATAGATTGCCCAACTTGTAAACAGCGACTTACCAATCAACATGTAGATATATGTCTTGTCAGCCGGCCCCGAAATGCCGATAGTAGGCTGTCGAGCGGTGTCCGCCTTGGTTAGTGCCTGGCCACCAGTCGCGACATTCTTTGATCCGAACGTCACTTCGAGCTTCTCGGTGACGACTGGGCTAAATCCAGCCGGTGTTTGCGCAGACGAGACTCCTGCCAGGAGAAGCGCTGAAAGAACGTTCACTGTCTTCATTTCGAATTGTGGCTAACGGGTGCGGAACTTAGGGTTGACTGCGAAACTCTTCCAGCACGAAGGTTTGGAGCATAAACCTCTTAAATGTTCCTCCTCAAAACCACGACGCTGGTATGGCGCTATTGGAGATTCATCAATTTGTTGACTCCTTTAAACAGACAATTTATAATGGGCCAATACAATCGAGAGTTGGGATATAGCTGGCTTAGTGGCTAAATAGGGGTTTCCTCTTCCGGTGCGGTGCCCTGAGTGGTATGGCCAATCTCCCGGCTTGGCTCTTCGTACGCTCGATATTTCAGCGGTTATACATGACCAACAAGCAGCCGTGTTTCACGACAACAGAACTGGTCTACTAGGCTTGGACTATTTGATCTGCCGAGCGGCAACGTGCGTCTAGCCTGAGAAAGCGGCATAAGTCACCATTGTGAAGGTCACATGTGACTCAGCTGTGCATACAGATGGTACGGCTGTAAGTAGCGATCTTCGATTGCTGGTTAAAGTGATCATCGTTGTTTCGAAATAATTATATGAGGTCGTGAATGAGAAGTGTGCTGTGGGTATGCAAAGCGAGAAGCAACTAAGGGATTGGGATCTACCAATAACCTTTGTTTAGTAGGAAAATCCATCTAACTACCTTATAGTGTTACTTATCAATAAAAATTAAATAATTTCCTGAGCCCTAGCTTACTACTTTATTGCTTAAATATATTTTCTCTCCGAGATATATCTGACCATCAAAGCACATCTGCGATGTTAGTTATTTTGGGCCTCAGACTATCGTACTGTGTTGACTGTGTTGACTGTGTTACATCTCAAGATGATACAGATACAATGCATTCCAAATGAAGAATGCTCTCGGATAGGCGTGACTCTGCTTTTCATCGACGGGGAAGCGAAGACACTTCTACATCTCTTCTATAGACGACTCTCCTCACCCCAACCCGGCTATTAAGAAGGCAGAAAATCTTAACAACCGCCGACACAAAAGTTAACAGATTTTATTTTACCAACAGAACGAAAACGTGGAGGACGGCACTTGGGGCCGTGGTCTTGGGAATCATGATAAGAAAGGTTGAGAGTACAATAAAGTCCCGCATTCTTAAAGGTGTACTAAACCCTGGTACTTGGCATAACGGGATGAAATCCGACATCAGAGGTTCTGCGGTCTTCGACGATTTTGACGCCGCCATCGTGGCGGGGCGTAGATAGTACAAGCTAGGATTCTGAAGAACGTGATTTCTTCAAGCTGCTCCTAGCCCACGGCGCTGACTTATATGTTGCAATGAAGAGCGGATGGGACTTCGACATCATGCAGCTGATGGCAGTAATTTCGACGTCAGACCTATTCTATAGTCTTGGTGTCAACCTCGATCTCGGCATTGGGGCCCTAGGTCTGCTATTAGACACAAAAGCTAGGTTTTCAGCATTACAGCGATTAAATAGCTCACGCTATCAATCTGCTGATCCCAAAATCTCTGGCTCCGGTGTGCTCGGAATATCGGTACTCTGGCACGACGTTCAATGCTGGTATGGGCGTTTCTTCTTAGTACTTCTATTTTTGGCTTGAGTCATCTGGTTTGTTGCTAACTTCTAGAATGATGCCCTCTGTCCCTCATTTCTTTTATCTTCGAGATAATGACATGATCATAGCATGTTAAGCAAGCTCTCACTCACTGAAGGTATATTACAGCCTGTGGATATCACAAATGCTACACTTTGTACCAGTGTAGCTGATAACCCTACGTTCGTACTGAGATAATAATAATAAAAATTTCACACTCGCTAGAAACTGAGGGGCAGGATGGGAAGAATGAAACAGGTATTTGTGACTACGGACTTGTTTTGGACGTTGGTGGGGGCGTCTAAGGTCATATAAGTAGCTGCAAATAGGGGTTAGGGTCGTAATAGGGGAACTCATTCATCGGTGACATACAAAAGCTGTAGTATGCTATAAATGCTAAAGTCCGGCTCCCAGCGTGATACGAACTCGGGTAAAAACAACACTATAAATACATGTCCGTATGTAAGTTGCCAAGTATCTTACAATTGTAATGAAAATTTATAAGGTTGTATTTCTATAGGACACTTAAAAATCTACGTTAAAATTCACAGATATAAAATTAATAAAGCGTGCTCTATATATAATCTTAAAATTATAGATAACTAGGTTATAGATAGTTTAAGGACAGTGGTGGTCTTATTATTAGAAGGACAACAACTAAAGCTAATGCTAACATGAAGTAGTATTGGCCTGGTTTTATTAGAGGTTTCCCTGGTGAGAAAGCACGGCGCGAACTAGCCGCGTATAATAAAGAGCAGTTAAATTCTCTTAAGATATATGGTCTATAGTGTACATCGTGAATAGGTTTAATGTCCCTTCTATACGTCAGCTTTAATATTAGCTTTATAAGGTTCTTGAAGCTTACGCCCTTTTGTTGATTATATTTATTACCTTAACTAAAACGCGAGGGCCGTTTAAATATATATCACGCTTATTTCTTCTAATAAAGCCCTAATATTTCACATCCTAACCAGTTACTAACAATATACGGATTTGCTAAATGGACATGTCCGTTTTAAAAGTAATACAGTAACGTTGGGGAATTTATTAATTTACGCGACTTAAAAATAAGTAATGCTAAATCTAAAAGAGTTTAAAAAACTTTATCTTATGTGTTATGTTTAAAAAATGTAAGACTTTAAACAACCGAAGATATAGGAATCTTCCCTAGCCTATCGAAGGAAATTACGTTGTAGCTAAAACCACATAGTTATCGTTAAAAGAACTAGTTTTTTATACCAATTAATAGTTGTAGTTATTAATTTTATAATATACGTGACACATAGCTATTAGGTGAACCATTTTGCTTTTATAACAAGGGCTAGTGTTTTAAGGCTTAGCTTAAGGCTGTATTATATAATAATTAATCTAGGCTTTTAAAGGTTCTAAACCTTTAAAATAAACTAAATCTATTAAAGCTAAAGGCTTTATATTTATATATAAAATTCTTTGCAATTTTTAGCCTTTAATATAAAGCTATTTTGGCTTGTAGGCGAGTTATAGGTTTATGGCCTAATAAATATTATAATAAATATATTGCAGCTAAAAAGGTAAGTTAAGGTAACCCGAAGTAGCAATCCGTATAATATTACCTTTTTTTTATAGGATGCTTGCCCCGAGCGATCGCAACCTTTGGTTGTTTTTCTAATTGTAACTATTATTTATAGTTATTAATTATGCTTTTTATTAAAGGCCCTATTAAAGGTTTTTAGGTTTGCTTAAGTTGCTTTAGTAGAATTATAATACTGCTGCTTTTAATCCTTTACTATAAAAGTACTTATATAGTTTTTAAGTTTAATGCTTTTTAGCTAGCTAACTTTTTTATTTAACTAAATATTTTATATATTTTTTAGTTTTAATGAAATTTTTTACTTTGTTTATTTAGTAGTTTTTAGTTTTAATTAAGTTAGCTTGCTATAAAACTTAGTTAAAGTTAAAAAATTTTCGGTTGTTAGTATAATAAAGCTTAATAAACAAAACATAAAACAAGTTATAAATTTTTTATTTTTTAAATAGTATAAGTTTAATAGCAATAAAAAAAATTATTTTATAAATTTTAAAAAAATTTAGTATTTTTTTATTTAGCTTTTTTATAAAATGCTTTATTTTAATATTTTTAGCATTTAATATAACTAGTTAATTTTTAGTATAAATAAGTGTTTTTTTTTTACGCTTATTTGCTTATTTTTTTATATAATTTTTACTAGCTTTAAAATATTTTTTTATATAGTTATAAACTTATATTATTTAATATAAATATAGTTAGCTATTTAAATTTTTTATAATTAAAGTTTTATTTAAAGTTAATAAGTTATTTATAAAAAAGTAATAATTATAGTTAGCATAAAAAAAGCTAAATTTTATAGTAGTAAAAATAATATTATTATAAGCAAACTTTATAATAAAAAGCAAGTTTTTTTAATTAATTATTTTATAATTAATAAAAGTATATAAGTAAATTTTAAAAATTTAGTTTAATTATTTTATTTAACTATTAGTTTAAAAATAAAAAATAGTAAATATATAACTTTTAATATTTATTAATTATAAAAAATCCTTTTATAAATAAGCTATAAACTTAAAATCTTTATTAAAAATAATATTAAAAAAACATTATATAGCTTTTAATAAATTTTTATAAAAATTTTAATTAAATTTTTGGTTTTTTTTTTATTTACTTTTAAAGCAATAAAATATACTATTTTAATAAAAAAATTAACTATAACCTATATAAAATTATATTTATTTAATAGTAGTAAGTTTATAATAAAGTTTATTATAACTATTTATTAAAGTTTATAATATAGTTTTATAAGCTAAAAAAGTTTATATAAAGTATATTATAAGCTTTTATTTTATTAATATTTTAAGCAACTATATATATATTTTTAAACTATATTTTTTAAATTAAGCTATTAAAAGTTATAAGTTATAAGTTTTATAGTTTTATTTATATTTATATAACTAGTAATTTTAGTATTATATTTTAATTTTAAAACTTTTTGCTATAAAGCTAAAAAAAACTTATAAATAGCTTTTATAGTATAATAGTTTTTGCTACTATTTTATATTTTTAAAAAGTTTTATTAACTATATTTAATATTTAAGGTTACTTTTAGCTATTTTTTTTATTTTGTTTATAAAGTTTAAAGCTTATTAAAGCACTAATAAACTATAAATTTTTGCTAAAGTTGCTAGTATAGCTATAAATAACAAAAAGCAAGGTTTTATAAAATATAAAAAGTATTTTTTTTATAAAACTAAAGTTATTAGCTAATTTTTATTTTTTTCTTTTTTAAAGCAATATTTAAACTATTTAAATATAATGTTAGCTTTTTTATTTTATTTATTTAGCTAGTAATATATTATAAACTAATAGCTAAACAATTATTATATTTATTAAGCCTAATATTTATTTAAAACTTTAGCAACTATAAAATAAGCTAAATTTTAGTAATTAAAGTATATTTTAATTTTATATTTAATACTTTTTAAATATTACTTTTATTTTAATAAATAATTTATAATAACAAATAGCTTTTTATTATAAATTTTATAGTTTATTTTTATAAAAAGTAACTTTTTAAAATAAAAAATAATAAAATATAACTTTTTATTTATACTTTTTTAAAATAAAATGCTTTTAAATATATAATTTAACGTATTAGTTTTTATAATTATAATTTTAAAAAGATTAAAATATATAAATATAAAAATATATATAAAACAATTTTTTAGTGCTATTTATACTTTTTTTATTTTATTAGTTTATTTTTATTGCTTTTTATTTAGTATATTACTATAAATAATAAACTTAGCAATTTTAAAATTTTTTTTAATAAATTGCTAATAAAAGTTAATAAAGCTAATAAATAACTATACTTTTTTTTATAACTAAAAAATATTTATTTAAAATATAGTATTAACTTTATTATAAAATATAGTAATATTATTAGTATTAATATTATATTTTAAAAATTTAATACTTTATACTTTTTATATATATTTTTATAAAGCTACTATAAAATAATACTTTAATAAGTATTAAAGTATTTTAATTATTAGTTTATTATATTTTTTAAATATTTTTATATAAATAAGCAAATTATTTAAGTAAATTAAAAAGCTAGTATTAATAAAATCGTAAAAAATATTATTTATTATTTTTTAAAATATTACTAGCGTATTAATTAAGCCTATAAATATAACTATATATTTAAAAAGCTTATATTTATAGCAAAAAGCAGTTTTTTATTTATTATCTAGCTTAATATATACTAAATAAAAGCTAAATTTAAAATTAATTTTTATAAATTATTAAGCTTAATAAAATTTATTTTATAGTTTTTTAATAAGCAAAATTAAATATTTAACTAAAATTATAATATAATTTAATTTATAGTAGTTTATAACTAGTTAAAAAAATTTTTTTAAATTTTTTTTTTTGTAAATATTATTAAAGTAATATATAATAACTTTAACTTATAAATATATTTTAATATTAGTATTTTTTTAAGCTATAGCTTAAATATATTAAGCTTTTTTTTATTTAAAGTATAAAAAAACTTTTAAAAAAAAGTTTTTTTTTTTATAAATTAATAGCGTAGTTTTAAAGTTAATACTTTAATAACTTATTAATAGCTTTATTTAATATAATAAAAAAAAATCTTTTAAACTTTTTAAATATTACTTTTTATACTTTTTATATAAAGTTTTTTAGTACTATTATAAAAAGCTTAAAAAATAAAGCTATAATTAAACTAATATAGTTTTTTTAGTAGTATTTAAAAATAAAGCAGATTTTTTTGTTATAAAAATTAAAAAATAAAGTTAGTTAATATTTTTATAACTATTATAGTAAAAATATAATATTATATTTTTTATTTATTTTATTTAACTTAAAGTTAATTTAAAAAAAGTAATTATTTTAATAATAAATAATTAAATCTTTTAAATAGTATTTATTATTTTTATTATTAATAGTAATATTAAAAGTAGTTAATAGCTAAAGGTTTTTTTTTTATATTTAAAGTAGTTTTTATTAACAAGCTTTATTTATAAATAGTACTAAAATTATATTATTTATATTTAATAAAACAATAATAAAATATTTTTTTTAGTTATAAAGAAATATTATTTTAATAAAAGGTTATAATTTTAATTAAAGCTTTTAATAAACTTTTTTAAACTTATTACTTTTTTTTATTAAAAGTTAATTGTTTAAAGATTGTTTTATTATATAAACTTTAATATTACTTTATATTAGCTTTAAATTTTTATAAAGTATAATATAAAAGCTATTTAAAAATTTAAATCAAAATTTTTTTAATAATATATTTTATTAAAAATATTAGTTTATTTTTTAAAGCGTTTATTTTAGCTTATTTAGCTAAGTTTAGCTAAAGCTTTTTTTTATTTTTTTATTTATTAATAAATAAAGTTTTTTCTAGCGTAAAAAAATATTTTTGCTATTAATATTTTTTTTTATAAAACAAACAAACGTTTAATAGTTATTATATTTATACTACTAGTACGCTTTGTTTTTTTTTTTAAACTTATTAATATTAGCTTAGTTAATACTTATAAAAGTAACTTTATTATTTATTTATTGTTTTTTTTTAAAGTTTAGTTTTAATCTTTTTATTTTTTTTATATTGTTTTTTTTTAAAAATAAATTTAAACTAAACTTAAAGCGTATATTTTTATAAAGTTAGCTTAATTTTAAATATTTTAAAATTAAAATAAGCTTTTTTTTTTTTAGCTTATAATTGCTACTACTATTACTATTATAATTATTAAGTTTAAAATTAGCTTTTATAGTTTTATAAATTAAACTAGCTTTTTTAATAGCGTTAATAAATTTATTATTAGTTTTAAAAAGTTTGCTTTATTATAAATAAATAAGCTTAGTAATTTTATTTAGTAATATTTTAGCAATATAGTTTTAAAATATAGTATTAAACTACTATATAACTTTATTAAAATTAAAAAACTTAGTAAAATACTATAAAATATTACTTTTATAAAAAAAAACTAATATAGCTTTAATATTGCAGTACTTTTTTATAAAGTTATAGAACTTTATAGCTAAATATAATATATATTTTAACTAATAATTTTATAAACTTATTTTTTTAGTTTAAGCAATATACTACTAATATTACAATTAAACTTTTTTTATAAAAAATAAACTAACTTAATTAATATAGTACTAATTTTTAAAAAAGCTTTTAAAATAAATTTTAATATAAAACTTAACTTTTATTTACTATAGTTTAAATTTAGCTAAGTTTTTATTATTATAGCTTATAAGTTTAAAAAAGCTAATAAAGTTTATAATAGTAAATATAAAGCGCAATAACTTTTTTAAAATTTAAATAAGCCTATTGTTATAATTTTTAAAATAGCTAGGTTAATATAACTTTTATAATAGTTTTAACAGGTTATATAGCAGTTATAATAGTTTATAAAGTAGTTTATTGTTTTTAGGGTTAGTTTTATTACTATTTAGGTTAAAATTATAAAAAGCTCTAAACGCACCTTTTAGTAATACGCTTTTATTACTTTTATTACTACTAAATATAAATAAACCAGCGCGGGCGGATTTAAATTATAACCGAGCTTTATTTATAGTAGCTTTAACTTATACCTTAAGTAATATAAGTTAACTAATAAAAGAACTAGTTATTATAAATAATAGCTTAATTAATATAGTATAAATATACTATTTTAATACTTTTATTACTAAATTAACATTTATTAAATAATATTTTATTAGTTATTTTTATATTTTATTAAAAGCGTTTGTTATATATAAGTAAAAGTTTTTTATTTAGTAATAAGTTTAATAGTTAATTTATTTTTAACTAAAAAGTTTTATAATTTATTTTTTATTTATTTAAGCTTAATATTTAACGTTGTTTTAAAACCTTTTGTTTTATAAAACTTTAATTTATAAAGTTTATAAAATATAAAAATAGTATTAAGCTACTTTTTTTAATTTAGTAATTGCTTAGCAACGTATTTTATTACTAGTAGTAAATTACGCAATAGTACTATATATAAACTATATAAAAGTAGAATTAAACTGTTTTATTTTATATTTAAAATATATAATTTAAGCTTTAAAAGCTTTTAAACCTACGCAGTATATTTAAATTATAGCTTTATATATATATTAAATTACTATATATTATTTATAAATTGTATTAGTATTTTTTATACAAGCTAGTTTTATATTAGTAGTAAAAAATTATAGTACTAAATATAACTTATATATTTAATTATATAATTTAACTATTTATACTAAAAAGTTAAAAACTATTACTTTTAAATATTTAATTTTTAGTATATTAGCTATAACTATATTATAGCTTTATAAGTTATAAAAAATAAGCTTAAAGTTTTTTTTTTGCTAATAGTAATTGTTGCTTATTTTATTGCTTGTTTAAAATTGTAGAAGTATAAACAATATAATACATATAAAAAAGCACGTTTTTAATAGGTTGTAATAGTACTAATTAAGCAAATAAAATTAGTCGATAGTTTTAAAGGTTTATTTAATAAGCTATAAAAGTTAAAAAACAAGTAATTTTAATATTTTTTGTTATTTTTGTTTTTATTTTTGTTTTTGTTCTTATTAAGAAGTTAAAGGTTGCGTAGCAACCTTTGGAACGTTTTTTTAGCATAGTATTAAAACTGCTAAAATTGTTTTCTTCGTTTTTGCAGTTGTTATTTTTAAAGTTTTTTTCTTTTTTAAAGTTAGCAAAAATTTCGAAAAGATTAAAGGTTAGTATAAGCAAAGCTATTTAAAAAGTGTTCTTTTAGCTAAACTTTAAATTTTTTACTATTTAAATAGTTAAAGTTTTTATAAATAGTTTAAGCGCTAAAACTATGTTAAAATATAACTATTATTAAATTATAAGCTTTTATAAAAATTAAAGAAAATTGTTTATTTTTTTTTTTAAATTTACTTTGCTAAAAGCAGTTTCTTTTATATGTTTAAAAGCAATAAAAACAAAAATAAATAATAAAAGTTTTAGTTATTTATTAGTACTATTAGTAAAAATTATAAAAGTATTTTCTAAAAACGGGTTAATTTACATAAAAAAAAGTACTTATTTTTAAGCCTTAGGTTATAAAAGCTAAATATTAAAGTGTAAAAGCTAGGCAATAAATCGCTAAATAGTTTTAGCTAATAGCGCAATATAACGTAGTAATATTAACGATTATAATAGTAAAAATTAAAGTATAATAAGCAACTTAATTGGTTTTTTAAATAAAAAAGAATTATTGCTAAAAATAAAGTATAATAAAAGTAAAAATAAAATATAATAAGTAACTTAATTAGTTAGTTAGTTGGTTTTCTAAAGTAAAAATTAATTATTTATAACAAAGGCTAATATTTTAAAGCTTAGCTTAAAGCTATATTATATAATAATTAATCTAAGCTTTTAAAGGTTTTAAACTTTTAAAATAAACTAAATCTATTAAAACTAAAGGCTTTATATTTATATACAGAATTCCTTGCAATTTCTAGCCTTCGATACAAGGCTGTTTTGGCCTGTAGGCGAGTTGCAGGTTCATAGCCTAATAAATATTATGATAAATATATTGCAGCGAAAAAGGTAAGTCAAGGTGACCCGAAGTGGCAATCCGTGTAATAGCTCTCTCGTTGGTGTGTGCTCGCACTTACCATCACAACACAACATTGTGTTTATCCTTTATCTCAAACTTATAATATTTCATCCGATGCAAATAAAATAATTGGCATAAACCAACTACGAGTATCTTAGTCGTCTCTTTACGTACTAACTAAATCGAGAGCCTCTAATAGTGCGCGCTAAGACTTGGGCTAACCTTGTGAGAACTATTTATATAACATGGACCATGATTTAAAATACGTATTATTGCGAAGATTATTATAATGTGAGACTTTCAACTTTTGACAAATAGTGCTGTTAGCTATTACGTGCTTACCGATTTTAATACGGGTGTCCCGCTGAGAAGAGGAAGGGCTCTGTGGATATGCTTTGTATGCTCTGTATGTACTTACATATGGGCCCGGCTAGATGCCGGATCTGGGGGGTGGCAGATCCATTTTCCATTCTAGGCTGAGATCTCCCTCGCTAGACTAGACTACACCAGACTAACCCCAGCCTGTCTTGGTATCGCCTTGGTATCGTGTTGGTGCACCTTCTGTTCTTGGTTCATGCCGTGCGCGGCAAGGATCATGTCCTTATCACGCACTGGAAGCGACGGGACGCGAGCTGCTCGAGGTACTGTACATTAAGTAGTATGCACGCATACGTACCTATACTTATATGCTGCAGGTCCGCATTCGACTATAACTCGTACGACATGTTCAAGGTTGTCGTCGCTGCGAACCATTACTCCTCACCCGCCACCGAGGTTGCACGGTTGTGAGCCTATCTAGATACATTCCAGCCCGTCGCCGCTTGCTTGGGAGTGATTGATTCATAGCTGCGACATTGGAGCTGTGCCGTGGAGGAGGTTCTCCGCTCGTTGAAAACCTACCTAAGTCTAGACTATCGGGACTATCGGTAGCGTCGGGTCGCTTGGTTCGCGATGAAGACAGGGTTGCTACTTAACCTCGTTGCCGGCACAGCTTTGGCTCGCCCTGATGCCGGAGCTCCCAAACACGCCGGGGCAATCCATCCCTTTGCGAAATACAGGGTCCTTGCAGCGGGTGCAGACACTGCGTACGCCGCGTCTGGCACCGCTTCAGCGCCTACGCCCACGGTCACGCCTACACGGCCACTGTTGGAATGCTTCCAGGTGGCCGAACCCGTGCTCACCCCTTCTGGGTTGACGCCCCGTGACGCAAGCCAGGTACCGGCGTTTGCGCCGGCGGACCAGAAGCCAATTGAAGCTGTGGCCGACAGTGGCAGCGCGTCGTCACCATGTGCCGTGGTTCTGATGGAACATACGTTTGTGAATAGCTATGGATTCCCTTTTATTGGTATGCATGGCCCGTTGCATTGTGAACTAAAAGCGCTTCTTAAATGCTACTCTCACCTCGTGACGGGAGTGTTGGATATAGCACCTAGTGAATAGCCATGTGCTGATCTCCAATGTAGGTGAATATACACCGCCTAAGTGCGACTTTGACCATGTCGTCATCAACTTCACAACGCTGGTGAGGGGGCGACAGTACGACCGCACAGGCGTCTTCTATCTCGGGGACACCGAGATCTGGCGAACGTCAACCGCAGAGCCAACGAGCTACGGCATCCGATGGGAATGGCTCAAGGACATGACAGCCTTCCTATCTCTATGGAAGCAGCCGCAGACACTCATCTTCGATCTCGAGAACATTGTCGACGGCACTTACACAGGCTTGCTTAACACAACGCTAACAGCGACCTTCTTCAAGGCCGCAGCACCTGCAGGAAAGCCAAAGGGCGGCGGCTCTCACCCCGCGGATCTTATCATCCCCATCTCGCAACGTCTCGGTGCCGCTAAGAAGCCCAGCCAGTTTGTGTATCCGACGCAGGAGGCGAAGAATACTGTGCCCGACTTCCCGCGCAACGCAAATCGCGCTGTCTTTACCGTGGACGTCAAGGGACAGGGCAACGAGGAGTTCTGGTGGAGCAACGTGCCACAAAGCGCGGCGCGCGCCTTCGAGGCCACGTATGGGGAGTACCCGGGCTATTCGCCGTTCCGCGAAGTGCAGGTGCTCATCGACGGGCATCTGGCGGGCGTGTCGTGGCCCTTCCCCGTCATCTACACGGGCGGCGTCGTCCCGCAGCTGCACCGGCCAATAGTGGGCATCCAGGCGTTCGACATCAGCGAGCACGAGATCGACATCTCGCCGTTCCTGCCGCTGCTGTGCGATGGGGCGCCGCACACCTTTGAGATCAAGATCGTCGGCCTCGTCGATGACGGCGGGTCCCGTGCCTCACTGTCCACGACGACTGACAACGAGTGGTACATCACGGGTAAGATCTTCGTCTGGCTGGATGCCAAGGGCGCCGTCACGACCGGGAAGCTGGGGAATCTGCGCACTGCTCCGCCGACTATCGCGCTTTCGCAGCGCCTGACGCAGAACGCTACCGGCGCCAACGAGACGCTCGAGTACAACCTCGCTGTGTCCCGGAACCTGGCGATCAGTTCATACGTGAAGACGCAGAGGGCCGAAGGCACGGTCAAGTGGTCGCAGTCGCTGTCATATTCGAACATCGGCGGCGTGTCTGGCTTCGGCAACAACAATCTCAACACGTTCTCCATCGCCGGCGCCGACGTCGCCGCCGGCCCCGCGACCAGCTACGCCACGAGCTACGCCTATCCCCTGTTTAGCAACAGCACGGCGGACGTCGCGCCCCAGGGTAACCTCACGCTCTGGGCACAGGTCGACCAAGGGCTGAAGGTCGAAGTCCGCGGCGGCGCGGTCCTGCCCACGGGGATCGAAGGTTTCCTCGCGCTCGGCAAGGTATCGGCAGGCAACATCGACGGCTCCGTGCTAGACACCTGGCGCAATGCTACGGCGAATTACTACCGGCCCGGCGATAACAGCTACAGCACGGGAGCGGGACGAACGCACCAGGTGTTCTCGTTCGGCGGCATCCACCCCCGCGGGGGTGTCGAGACTCTGTACTATCGCGATGTAAGCGCGTTTAACGACACGGTTACCGCCGATCACGTCGAGTTTGGCGGGAAGGACGTCACGGTTTAGGAGCCATAGCATTATCGAGTAGTCTTGTCAGAATAGTAATACTATGAAAGCTTTAACCCCAGGGCAAATATGCGACCACGCTCTTCGCCATCGTTTGATCTCCTCGTAGTTGCGGGGCACCGCCGCCTTGCTAGTCCACGAACCGCATCGCGCCGCATCGCGAGATCGAGCAAAGCGCCTGGATCCGCTCGGGATGTCCCTCTAGCCCGCCCATCGCGTACCCCGACGCGCCCGTGTAGTTGCTGCCGCAGACGTCGCGGGTGCCGATGTTCGAGCATTCGCCCATGTAGCGGATGGGCGTCGGCGCCGGCTCGTTTGGCGGCCGGGCCAGACAGCAGCAACAGAGCGAGAGCGTCTTCATGGGGCGCGTCTGCCTGACCTCTATTGGCACGGCGCTTGTCCCCGTGCTGCTGGTGTCGCCTGCCCACATCGTCGGGAAACATGTTGTGGTACCCGCCTGCGGAAGCGCATGGGCTGCTGTCACGAGGACTTGCAATAGGGCGAATTCCAGTGGGCGCATTATGAACCACGTGGTGAGTGTGAGCTGTTGTTTGTGGGTTTATATGATTGTGCTCGAGGTGTTGATGTGTACGGCGGCGTAGTAGAGATCTTTCTTGCCGACCTCTGCAGTCGCTATTCACTGGCCTTCGACATAGCTACTATACATATAAGCGGACCATAGTATAATGAAGATAAGAGTATACTGGACTTGGCATGGTTTACCCCGGATACGAAGTCTTTGCCTCGTCAGTTTGAGTGTCCTGGCTAAGACGAGGGTTGCGACTGCAACGTCCCAGCGACCATAGATAATCCCGCATTTGGACCCTCGCAGCTCGCCTCCGCCATCAGTGAGCACAGGCGTAATTTAGGCACAATGTTTGACCATGTCGTAGATTATGTCTAGGCCAGCCGAGCCAACATATCATTCTTGGGCCACTATTTTTAGACGTAGATACGAGACATGTTATATAAGGCTGGGGGCGAATGATACAACACAGGTCTGTCATATGGTGACAACGTGGTACCGGTAGAGGAAGAAGAGATAAACGTGTGGATGCTTGGTTGCCAGGAATCGCCAACCGCAGTCTATTGAGATCGACTGAATGCTGTAGTCTAGAAGATCATTCTCGAGGAAGCGTGGGTATAAGGTCTCGCTCAAATTCAACACGACGCTTTCTAAATTTTGAACTTTCTCCAACCTTAACCACGTATTAACGCCCGACTCGCCAAAAAGCTCGAGCCTGAGCGGGGGACCAACTAGCTCAAATAATCCCTTTATTTATGGCTTCTCAGTTTCAAGCTTTAGTTTGGCCAATCCGTCCACATTATCGGGAGAGGCACCAGGGGCCGCGGCGTTATCTTGGCCTCCGCTGGCGTAACGAGTGCCGATCTTCTTCACCTTTTTTGCCTTCTTTTCCGGTGGCGGGTAGGCTAGTAATGTAATCTCTTGCCATTCTTTTGATGCGTTGTAAGCGTCTTGAATGGGTATCAGAATGTCATGTAACGCTTTTGTGACAGCTGGTTTCAGTAGTTGGGGTGTAAGCTTCAAGTCGGTCAGTACGTTGTCCACTATAAGCTTGGGGAAGATTGCACGACTACGAAGAAGGCCACTCACCACATCGGTTTCGTAATCGCTTCGCATCTGAGCGATTGTTGTATACACAAGAGGCTCCAGGCCGTCCCGTTCCCGAGGCACAACAAATTCACGTTTCCCCTTAAGCTCAGCCACGGGAAGGAAAACGTGTTCTACATAAGCTAGAAGGCCGTTGCCTTCAGCAACCCGCGGCGCTGCTTCCGCTTTCTTGATCTGTGCCGATAATCAGCAAGCCGTTGCTATGGCAGCGCTGCCGTTGGCTAGGCCTGGTATCCGAGAATGCAACCTGCAAAGTAGTTGGCGTTTTGGGGAGGAGGGGGTTTACCTTTTTAGTCACAACATCTGGTGGATCGAGAAGGTCAATTTTCGAATTCTCATCGCTCGAGCTCACTATACGGACATGAGTCAGTGACAAATTTGCAGGAGAAATACCAGAGTTCGCGGACGAAAACACCTAATTAGGGTATATCTCTTCCCAAATTGTTGGAACACGCCTTGGGAAACGTTTGTACCCTCTAACTGGCATAACAGAAATCTCGCAAGCTTTGTTTTGTGTAATGACGGATCTATACTCACTTTTACCACCCTGAAGGCCCGGAATCATGTCATTCATGAGATGAGCGCGCTGGAAAGTATTAAGCCCTTGCTCACAAGCTCGAATTGGGCCCATTATATCTCACTGACCTGTCGGTAACCAAGCTTTGGCAGCCACTCTTTCGCAGCGGTAAACAACTTTCGCTGATCCAGTCCTGTATAATATCAACGGCATGCCCTAGATTTGAGAGGGCAAACGGCAGCCGTACCACCAAATTGTGCATCCACATTCAAGTACTGCTCATCCAATACCTGCAGAATCGGGTAGAGAAGCCCACTTAGGGGGCTGTTGGCTGACTGCTTGACGACCTCGGCGCCTGCCTTCTTCGCGTCATGTTCTGACGTCAAAGAACATAATTTGTAGATATCCATAATATAGTCGGGGGTCTTTTGGTAAGAGCTGCCAAGAACGAACTCGACCTTGTCGGTGGACACGCCGCAGGCCTGTAGCAACGCTGTTATCGCAAAGCGGTAATATTTGACGCGGTGTTCGACGAGTTCGATGGGTGCCTTGAGATTATCGAGGAAGCCGTGGATCTATACACCACCATTGTTATTGTCAGTGTTGGTCTCAATGAGAGGGCGTTGATCCATCGAGTACGTTGGGGAGCGCATACGTCGGCAAGGAGGATGACCATGTCGCAACCAGCGGCCAGCAATTGGGCTATTTTAACCTGAAAACAGGTTAGCAAATTAGGTTTATCGGAATCAGGGGAGCTTTTGGTTCATACACCGGGGACTAGATATCCGCAGTGAGGTCGACCGGTCTGTCGCGTACTCGAGTTAGTTGTTGGGTGTTGGCTTCCTTCAGAGCGGCGAGCATTAAAGAGGCATGTAATGACGTACAGTGGCGGTGCCTACGGGCGAAGAGAAAACGACCTGTCAGTACCATTCGTGTGTGCACTGTAGTAAGGAAACAAAAACATCACAAGGCCAATTACTTACCCCAGTAGATCCTCGGGTTACGCCCCTCATTGAGGATTGTTTCGATTAATTCAGGATTGAGAAACTCGGCAAGGTTTTCTTTGATGAGGGCAAGCCTCTCGCCTGGGTTTGAGGCAGTCATGGTGGAAATCGATGGCTGTCCGCGATTGGAACCGAGGATGAATGGTTGATAAAAGTTCGTGATCACTGTTGCTTCTCTGAGTCACTCGAAAAGTACAGGTGGGATGTATTGTTCGACCGCATTTTGGAGGGGCAGTTATCGAGATAAAGCGCCCGATAAGGATAAGGCATCGCTCTTCTAAACTAGACTGGGACGATAAGGAACGGGACAGGGGCGGCCGTGGGGATATCAAGCACAGCCACTGTGTCGAAGCCATCATCAATCACAATCACAATCATCTAAAGGTACTTGATTAATGTCTTAATTCTAAGTCTTATCGACTCGCTGGTACCTCTACCGAACATAAAATTGATAAACATCTCAATCATCAGTCATTAAACGCCCAAGGCCGTTATCTAGCCGCAACACATAGTTGGGTCTTCGTTGCCGCCGAGACTCTTCGTTGGCCGGCTGGTCGTGGCTCCCACTACGACCTTCTGTGTCATCCAATCACACACAAACTTGCCGACTCCAGCGCCGATGATTATCACGATGATGAGATATCCATTGAATGCCATGGCGATAAGCATTAGGATGTAGGCTAGGCCGAAAGCCATAGCATCTACAAGCATTTCACGTCAGCGTCGGTCGCACTCCTGGTCATCGCGGTGCCGCCTGGCAGCCTGCAGAACAAGCCCGATACGATGGGCGGTATCCCTGGCCGGTACCAGAACCCGAAAGTAACTTACAGATGAAACTGCGAATTGCTTGCTGTATCGGCGTTGCTCTAAAAATGACGGTCTGGCCATCCGCTCGCGGTCCCTCTGAACAGCAACTGTCTTCGACTTTGGCCATAGCGGCCTGGGCGTCGACATGCTGTTGGAACTGGCGAAGGATGAACTGGTCGTATTCCTTGCCGACCCGGCGGATAAACTCGAGCATGATGGTGAGCAAAAACACACCGATGCAAGTTGCCGCCATCATGCCCTCGTTTTTAATCTGCCATGACTCTGCGAAGAAACCTGCAATTCGTCAACATATGCGCTGAGTATGGCCTCAGTGCTCCTCAACATACAGGCACCAATGGTTTTCCAGTTCCATAACATCTACAATCTGTTGTTAGTGAGACCAAAAATCATCGTAGCTGCATGTTACTAACGTGAGTCGAGCAAGCTTCGCCCTCCATCTCCATACCGCCACCGCCGTGCGACATGTTGCCTGTATCCTCTTTTGCTTGGGGGAACCGATAATCGTGATTTCCAACGTTTTGATCCAAAGGTCGTAACACGGTTCGACTCTTATAACTAGGAGTCCTCTTATGTTTCTCGTCTATATTTGCCTTCAATGGTGCGATGATCTTATGTTCAACACTTCAGGCAGTCAGACACCGAGAGAGCAAATAAGAGTGAGTTGTTCGGATGCGAAAGGTCAGGATGAAAAGTGAACGAGGTGGAATTGCGCACGTTTGCGAAACGCTACTTTTGCGTAGTGTGTTACGACAACACCTCTCGAACAACCCACTCGTGGCCAAGCATCCTAGTGGCCGACGACCACTGTCAACATCGGGATTAGGGACACAACTGTGGAGAAATCCCAGCCTCATGGGCCATTCAATCTACAAAATGCGACGGCATCCAGTCCGGCGGCGACGGCGGCCCTACCGAATCCGGCTCAGATCCAGGTCATTGCCAAGATCCCCTCAGTATCCGCACCTATAATGGGTCGAAAAAACGTGCTCAATCTTTCTCAACAGCCCACTTCTCCATCTTGTTAGCTGGATTTTGCACCGCTTGGCTATTAAAGTGTGGATTTTTGGCACTATATCTGCGCAAGTTTTGATTATCTTAGGCTAGAATCTGGTGGATTTTCGTGTTGACCACAAAGTGCTTAGTTATTTACCTGTTGTCCTGATAATGGAGAGACTATGGTGTCGCTATTATAAGTTTGCGGGTGCTGCAAGTTCAAGTAACAGAGTAGATCATGCAGTAGCTGAGCCTCAGATCTTATACTCACACAATCCGCTACTGATTCGGCAACCGACCTTTTGTCGAGTATCTAACGATAAAGCCACGCCTGCATATCAACCAACCGAACTCAAACAGATATCGGGCAACACTACTAGGCTTCTTACATTTGACTCTGCGTCTTGCCCTACCAACTTAAAGGGCTCGCCTTGAGCTTGCATTTGGGGGAAGATGACAAGCCATGGCGGGCAGTTGTCTCCCCGCTACCACATTCAGAATGTGAGCGAGGCGGAATATCTAGAACCACATTGGGGCTACGCTGCTAGAGTCCGCCCGTGTACTAACGATCCCGGATCATGCGAGTACCTCGATCAAGTCTACGGATCACACGACCTGAGTATGCTTTATTCTGGCATACTATGGGCAACTATACTGGGAATTATATTTATATGGACGATAGGACGGAGGATCTGGGCACCGTCACGGACTGATGGCCTGGTTCCCGGAAGCATTAGCGCCAAGGAGTCGTCCATAACACGATTCAGCAGAGCATTTTCCGCGTATGTTCGAAGTTCACTACTTCCCGACGCGGCTCGGCCCATATTTGGTAGGACAACTCGACTCCAAGTCCTCATCCTGGCTGTGTTGGCAGGGTATCTGATAATATGGAGTTTCGTGGGTATCACGTATCAGATGTGGATTACGCCTGTTAAAAACAATCCTGGATTATACAACATAAGATCCAGCCTCGGCCCATTCTCCAATCGCATCGGGATTCTAGCCTATGCCTTGACGCCACTATCAATTCTACTGTCCAACAGAGAATCGATTCTCTCTTTACTGACGGGAGTGCCCTATCAGAGCTTCAATTTTCTCCATCGATGGCTTGGCTACATCATCTTCATCCAGGGCTCTGTGCACACTATCGGTTGGACTGTTATCGAAGTACGGCTGTACCAACCGCAGCCATCGACCGCGATCGGATGGATTACGCAGACCTACATGATATGGGGAGTAGTTGCGATGATTTTGCTCCTCATGCTCTTCGTGCTCAGCACGCCTTGGGCCATTCGCATCACGGGATACGAGTTCTTCCGAAAAGCTCATTACATTTTGGCCGTTATCTATATCGGAGCTTGCTGGGGTCACTGGGAGCAACTGAAATGTTTTATGCTCCCATCTCTATTGATTTGGTTCTTGGATCGCGGCGTTCGCCTCTTGCGCACTGCGCTAATTCACCACCAGTGGCTATCAGATGGCTCAATGGGCTTCCGCGCCGCACCGGCATCGCTGACGCATTTTTCGGATGCTGATGGAGATATCGTACGCATGGACTTCACTCAGCCTCATGATGCCTGGAAAATTGGCCAGCATTTCTACCTTTGCTTCTCGGAGAGCAGCATTTGGCAGTCGCATCCTTTTACGCCACTGAACCTACCACAGACACGCAACGGGTCTGTCACACACTCATACATCTTCCGAGCGAAAGGAGGCGAGACGAAGAAGGTAGCTGATCTAGCGCTGAAGAAGCTAGCCCAGTCTCCCAAAGCAACGACACCAGTCATATTAACCGGACCCTATGGTGAATCGATTGCCGAAACACTGATGCCAGAGGATAACCTGTTGTGTGTAGCTGGTGGCACCGGCATCACTTACGTACTACCCGTACTTCTCGACCTGGTCCAGAGGCCAGCTATCAGGGACCGCAAGATTCAGCTCATCTGGGCTATTCGAAGAAAGGCAGACCTGTGTTGGGTCGAGCAGGAGATTGTCGCTATCAACAATGCGGTGAGGTCCCACGGGATCGATGTACACATCTATGTAACGCGAGAAGGTGGCAGCAGTACCTACTCGGCGCAAGATGAGAAGCTTGGGGAGCAAGTCGTTGACGTAAAGGAGACGTGTGGATCCCCTTCGTGCTCATCGACGTCGGTCAACGGGATTCAGACGCCCATCTCATTGGACATCCAGAGAATTGGCAGTAAAGGGCTGAATCAACACCCGGATTTGAAGACCCTAGTCAATGACTTCGTTGATAGCACCGTGAGAGGGCCGACGAAGGTATTTGGCAGCGGCCCAGGTGGAATGATCAGCGATCTTCGAAGTATTGTTGCGACGTGTAATTCAGGCTCCAAGGTCTGGAAGGGCAACGAGCGATTCGATGTTAGCCTGATTTGTGATGATAGATTAGAGTGGTAACGATTTATGAATTGAACGTTGAAATGTTTCTCCCTTTCGCAAACCCTTTTACTCAAATGTCGGTTTCATCGGTACCGCTTGTAGCCGAAACCGTCGCCTTTTATCAATCTTCGGGCTTTGTTGGTATCGTTGCATCGGCGTTTAGGTACCTCTTTTGTCAGTAACGGCACACTGTTCCAATAAGCTCTATCCTTTTCGCCTGGTTTTCGTTTCTACAAACGTGGTGTAAGCAGGGTCAAAAATTGCCCGGAATGGGTACGTACCAGGATTATGTGTTTGTCTTGGCAAACATCACGTTTCTGACTACAGGGCATCTTTGTACTGATGGCGCATCGGAATATTGATGACCCAAACACCATTTCACAGCAAATATGGTCTTCAAACCTGGGAAATGCTGTGTCGTACAGACACAATTTCTAAGCAAAGAGATAAGACAACGGAGCCAATTCGATGCGCTTCCTGCGTCATCATGATATATAAGACAGCCCATGTTGTGCACACCTCCCAAGATGCTTTGGCACAACGCAGCTCATTCTTCCAAACCAGTGCTTTCTCCTGCCGTCCACCATCCTCTGGCTAGCCCCTTACGTCCATAATTTCTTGAATTTTACAAGCGCTTCGTTTTCGCCTAGTCGTCAGTTACAGGATGAAGGCCTACGTTACAATCGAGGGAGGCACGGCCGCTGTCCGAGATATCCCCAAGCCAACGCCGGCCGAGGGCGAGATTCTCGTGCGCGTGCACTATGCGGCCCAGAACCCAACAGACTGGAAGGCGGTGCCCCACCGGCCCGCGGGACGGATCGTGGGTTGCGATTTCGCCGGGACCGTCGCGGAGGCCAATGGGTCATCGTGGCGGGAGGGGCAGCGCGTCGCCGGTTTCGTCTACGGCACGATGGCCGACCCCCTGCGCGGGTCCTACGCTGAATACCTCGTTGCCCGGTCCTCGCTCGTGTGGGCTGTGCCGGACTCGGTCTCGTTCAGGGATGCGTCGACCTTCAGCCTGGCCTTCGGCACCGCCGTCCAGGCCATGTTCCAGCGCCTGGGCCTCCCTGAGCCAAGCAAGCCCGCCACGTCGCCTTTCCCGTTCTTGATCAACGGCGGCACGAGCTCCGTGGGCCTGTACGCTGTTCAACTTGCCAAGCTCGCGGGCTTGTACGTCATCGCTACTGGGTCCAAGCAGAACCACGACCTCCTCACCTCCCTAGGCGCCGATGCCGTGGTGGACTACAAGGATGCAGCGTGGCCTGAGAAGGTCCGAGAGCTATCCCACGACAAGCTTCGGTATGCATTTGACTGTGTAGCTGAGAAAGAGACTACGGCGGCTGTTGCGCGGGCTCTGTCGTCTACGGATGGGGGACACGTGATCTGCATTCTTCCCCGGAAGACCGCTGAACTCCCGGAAGGGCTTTCGAAAGTCAAGATCGAGTCGACTCTTGTGTACTCTGTGTTTGAGGCACCGCTAAACCTCCCTGCCGATTCGTTTGATAACTGCGTCGGAGCAACACCCCAGGACCGAAAGTTCTTTGAGAAGTACTTGAGTATCCTGCCAGAATACGTCGAGTCGGGCAAGATCAAGCCGAATCCTTCGAGGGAACTTGGTGGTCTAGAAGCTATCTCAGAGGGTTTCGAGCTCCAGAAGGAGGGCAAAGTTCGCGCTGAAAAGTTGGTGTATAAGATTGCGTAAGATTGCGTGGTGGTCAGCTATTGCCGGTATTGCAAATTAATGTACTAGGTTTTCCGTTTGAGGGATGTCGGGCTGGAGTTTTGTCAACCCTCCCTTAGCGCATCGTAAGCATAAAGCAGGATATTGAGAATACAAAATGAAATGGAATTAACGCATCATTGACATTAGCGCTTGACATTCTTCATGAGAGATGATATATCCAAAGGGCCCGTGACGATTCCAATGACGATCCTTTGTGTCGCTGGCCTCGGACACAAATGTCTTGCTAGCTTTGAGCGTCATTACTTTATATCCTTGAAGACACTTGTCTGCGATCTCCCTGCAGTGTATGTCGCCGGCTGCTAGGTTGTCCTTGAACTGAGTGTCACGGACTATCGAATCATTGGAAGTAGGATGGGAAAGGAAATAGAGCTGAAGATAAATTTAGTCGCTCCCTGAAGGATCTCGCTTAACTAGCGACGCCCGTTGCCAAGGAAGTGTTCACTAACAGCCTGGAAGCTACACTACTGTAAAGCACTGAGCGGCAGCTAATTTAGTGGCTGGGCATGCGGGACTCTCGCGCTCTGCTTCACCTACAGCGCAATGACAGCGTAATGACAATCTACTTGCCTCCATAAGAAGCGACATATAGATTACCTTGTACACCAATTTCCCCGGGGGTTACTCGCTGCAGGACCAAATAGTTAAATGAACAGGCCGCCCAAACATAATCACTTATACTCATACTAGGAATAGGCTTGACCAATGACAGGTATCAAACGCCAGCGCTCCTTAAGTGCATAGCCTAGCATAAGTTAGGTCATCAGCGAGGAGCCATTGCAGCCACGATGGACGGCGAGATCAGCGGCAAAGAGTCGATGTTCGCTGCTGCCAGCGAAACATACTCCCACTCCATGTGCACTAAGCCTCTTATCTCCGTACTTCTATTTGAGCTTGCCATGAGGAGTTTCAGGGAGGGTCCGTCCGCTCGCGCCATCAAGTGTCGGAAGAGTCCCACAAAGAACCGCATATCGTCAACCCAGGCTTCTCGTTCGTACCAAGAGACCCCGTCGAGGAGGCAGTAGAGTGTGGTGTGTGGCGGCAGCTGCTCAATCAACAACTTTAAAACCTCGCATAACGCAGGGTAATGGTGTCTATAGCAATCATGCAGAAACTCGTGAGAATTGATGCCGCTTAGATTCGGCATGGGGCTGATTTGCAGCATAAGCTGGGTAATCAGGCTTCGTAGCATCCCACGAGGTCCGCTAGGCTCGTCCTCTGCGCTGACGTCTAGATTCTTGCCGCAGAAAAAGTATATAACTAATGTCGACGGAACCTGGAGCAGGTTCACCGTTAATGTGGCTGTGAGGATGGACATTGGCGACACGCGTTCCAGTGGCATCGCGCCATCAACCAAAAGGAGAGAGTTTCGCGGCATGCTCAGCCACTTCTGAAAATTGGGCGTCTTCAGTAGCCATCTGGCGCGTCCTTGGCTATCCGGGCCCATCCGAACTGCTTGCGTTAGCACAAATTGGAGGTCTTTAGTCGGCTGCTGATGATCGATATCTAATATTCGCATGAGATCCAAGATCGATACGAATGGTCCTGCGATTGGAGAAGGTTGGCGAGAGCGTTGGTATTCGATTTGTCTGTTCTGTGCAGCGAGCTGGGCGTTCTGATTTCTCAGGGATGCATTCTCCTCTATCATTTTGAGAACAACGGTTTTCGCCTCTGCTGCGAAGTCTCCCTGCGTCTGATTCCTCAAAAATTGATCGAAGCCAGACTGCATTTCCTCACGGAACTCATTGCGGAGTTTCTTGACAATCGATTGTTCAAACCCCCTGGCAAAGTTGTCGAAGTCCGATCGAGTTGGTAACTGCTGCATATCTGAGTAGATGAGCCCAATTCCAAACTGAGTTGTCTTTGACTCTGCTCGGATTGAAGCTATTTCCGATCGCTCCTTCGCGTCGAGCCTCATTTTGATCCGCTTGATACTTGACTCAAGCTTGCTCGATCTCCTCCCTATCCTCTCTAAAATCTCATCTATTTTGTGCGTCTCAGGAGCACCAGCGGCCAGTCTGTTAAGTGTTCGTTTGAATCCTTGCCAACCATTATTATATATCGGTTTTCATGGGGTGGGAAATTACCCACTGGAGCTTTTACCGTCCAATATTTGAATCAGATCAGGAATATCTGAGCATAGTTCGTCATAAAAAGCTTTGGCAAGTTTCTTCACATCTTCTTCTTCATCGGATCCAAACAGCTTGCACTGGGTACCACACAACGTATCAGCGCAAAGTCCTATTTGTAAAGGACTGTATCGTGTAGAAAGGTATTGAAAACACACACCGCCGTTTCCATGGTTCTTATCATATCCGGAATATCCTCAAACGCTAATATGATCTTTTCACGGTTCTCTACCTTTTGCGCGGCTGTCTATGACGTGTTAAAACCGATACAAATTAGACAGAAATTGGAGAACAAACGGAGAATACTAGTCCCAGTCCTCCCCGGACGACCGAAAGGCCATATTCATCTGGAATCAAGTCAATCCATTTCTCTGTATACGAAGCTGCCTTTGCTAAGAAGCGATCCGCTTTACGAGATGCTTTCTTGTCATTGACCAGACAGCTGGCTTTTGCTATTTCAAGCTGCATCAGCACATCCTCCCAACTGAATTCGAACCAATTCGAAACCCCGGTGGCAGAGGATACTGTGCCGCTGACTGGGGCTTGATACAACATGAGCATGTTCTTCAGCTTTCTATAAAAATATTAGCGTTCTGTTGTGGAAAGGGGGTTCATAGACCGTACTGTATCGGCGGTTCTCGCCCCGGCATGAATCTGCCCTGATCCGCGAGCCAGTGCGTCTCCTCCCCATAAGCTCGATGTAGGTTTAAACCGTCAGTCTCGAAGAAATTCTCGACCTCCTGCACCTGAACATGAACACCCGAAGCGGATACACATGCTTCAGGTGGGCGATGAAGACTCATCATGTAAACCTCATGCCTCCTCGGCTCGATGCGTTTCAAATCTAGCAATTTTTGTTCGGTAGTGGAGTTTTGGTTGGTAAGTCGGGTTGAGGAGGATGATCCCGGTCTATTGATGACTTGGTGAAATAGAATCAAGAAGCTGAAGCTGAAGCTGGTAAGCACTACTGATCGTCCTTTTGTAAACAAGGAGTTTCTTGCTAGGGCCTATCATTAAGTCATCTCCATCTCACCTCATCCGGACATTGGCGCGGCGCCAAGATTCTCTGCTTACGGTAGATACCCCTCATACAGAACCTCCACATCACCCCGGTGCGGCTGAAACAAGATCTTGGGGGCCAGAATGAATCCCTCCCAGAATCTTACGGGCCCGCCGTATATAATCATACAGACTAACTTCCTGACCTTCAATATCTAGCAATCAACTCATCACGCCTCCTTATGTTCGCCCGAATAAGCAATTGTTAGTGGTTGCAAGAATGAATGCTGATAATACGGAACCAACCGACTCTGAATGGGCTCAGAGAGACAAGCTAGAGGAGCTCCACCAATCCCATGCCAAACTAATAGGGCTTCATCATGACGCGACTGCACGGCTCAACAAGCTTGAACGGCGAGTTAATAAAATCGAGTCGGATGATGATTCGGACTCCGACACCGCGTCAGATGCATCAGACCTCGATGATGATTATAGACTTGGCTTTGAAGAGAACTTGATTCACGACGTTCGAGATGTTGATTTTGAGCACTTTAAGAACCGATACACGGAGAAAGACGGAAAATACTGTATTGAAGTACTGGTTGCCGAATCAAATCTCGAAGAGCAGGTCCGCCGAGAACTGAAGCGACGTAACTTACTTGAGTCGGATGACTTAAAACCGGGCGACAACGACGACGGATCAGACGAGCAAATTATCCACAGAGTTCGGATCCAATCACCTTCACTGCTGTTCCTTCTTCACAGCGTCCTAGAAAATCAACATGTCAATGGCTCGTTTCTATGGAGGGGTCAAAACCGAATAACATTCTTCCGTCCCTTCACTTGGTTTATTCATGCTCAAGAGAAGATGAAGCTCAAGCTTGAAGAACTCGAGAATCAGTTCTCGGGTAATCGACCACCTACTAGGATAACTACATGGCCTACAATCGCTGAATTAGTAGCATCATTAGAGCAAGCCGCTGTTTCAGAGAAAGAGGCTGCGGATCGTGAAGGTGCCCAAGGACCTGAAGATACGTCTGCTGGGAAAGAACAAGATGCATTGGGAACCGAAGCCAAATCTTTCTCAAAGCGAGTTGATAGGAGCATCCTTGAACGAGCACTTTTAGAGAGCTATGAGACTCTATTGGCGCTGCGATGCTATATTAGTTTTGTTGACAAGCGCATCATTCCGCATGCTACTATGTATAAACATCTCGACCCTCCAAAGATATCATTGGTGAGATACCAAGACCTCTCTTACTTGTTCCAAGTGGGGGAGCTTGTGTACGTGGCTTATAGTGGCCCTCCGGGCACTCCTCCGAGCCCTCGTATTGCAAGGGTCCGAGACTTGTATAAACCAGATGCTACAGCAACTTATCAATGGGCGCAGAAGGAGTATGTTGCCGTGAGTATTGATTTTTTTTTTCATTCAATTCATCCAGATCTCCAATACTGTGCTTTCATTTACGAACCCAAACCTTTCTTCACACATAGTTTATCATAAATTCGCTCTTGGACCTTCACGGGTGTTATTCTAATTTAGAGTCTTTAGTGTGTGCCGAGACGACGGAAATCTCGAGACCCAGGGGAATTTTTCCGGGTACACTACTACACGCTCGATTACAATGGAGAGAAATATACTACCGTTAATGGGAATTCCGCAATCCGTTTCTTTGGAGGCCAAATCGAAATCGCGTCTCTGGCTATATTTCCGCTTCGCTTTCATCCAGACAGAGAGAAGCTCATTCAGGCTGCACAGGATTCGGGGAGAAAATTCCGGGATGCCGTGGCTTCTAAACATATGCTATATTGTGGCTGGAGCCGACGACAGAAACCACCACCAGCACCGAGAGCGCCGGGCATGCCACCGCCACGACCGCCACCTCCCGCTATCGGCCCCCAAGTACAATTCCAACCTTCGTTCCAAGCGGCTGACGAACCCGTTGACCTAGCGTCCATGCCACCTGATGCCAGAGAAGCTGCTATTCACAAGGTGAACTACGTCGAAAGTGACGTGATTGTGGATGTCAAAGAAGCTGTGAGGGCTATTCCCTGGTGGGGTATAGCCTCTCCTATTTGGGTTGAGACCGCATGGGGATCGCAAGACTGGACCGTGATGCAAGATTCGATCGAAATCATTCAGTGGGCTGATAGACACCGCAAAATTGTGGTTTCTACCGTACAAGACCGAACACAGATCGAAGATGATATAGCGAAACTTGAGTTAAACCAGTTTCTCAAAAAGGATAAATTCACAACTCCTCAGGAGAACCCCGATTTTGAAGAGGAAGACTTCACGTTGCTGCCAACGCGTTTATATGCCTACGCGCTTAGGGAGCGGAAGTTCTTCTCGGGCGCCATCGAGTCTTTCTTCAAGCTTGCAGCAGGTGACGACCCTTTTGATAGCCTGAAGATTGATGAAAAGCACATTCGCATTGTCCAGTCTGTGGTCTGGTCACACTTCCAGCGGAAGTCGATGGAGTCCTCGTCGATTTCTCAATCACAGATGGACCAAGACTTGATACGCGGGAAGGGAAGGGGCCTCGTGATATTACTTCATGGAGCCCCAGGTGTTGGGAAAACCGCAACAGCCGAAGCCGTTGCACTGTGGCACCGGAAACCCCTTTTCGTTATCACCTGTGGCGATCTTGGATTCACCCCTCAGGGCGTCGAGTCATCCCTTAGCGAAATTTTTCGGCTTGCACACCTGTGGGACTGGTAGGGCGTGAAAACTCTAATGCTTGGGAACATATGAATTCTAACGATGCTGTCTTACCTAGTATCCTGCTGTTGGACGAAGCCGACGTCTTCCTATCTCAGAGAGAGACGAACGCGTTACAAAGAAACGCCTTGGTATCCGTCTTCCTTCGGTATGCCCCTTTGAAGCTACGTTTAATATTGCAACTAATAAGCCCTGCGATAGAGTGCTAGAGTATTACAACGGTATCCTTTTCCTAACAACGAATCGTGTAGGAACTCTTGACGAGGCCTTCAAGTCACGAGTCCATCTCTCCCTATACTACCCAGCGCTTGGTAGATTCCAGACTGAACAGATCATGCGAATGAATCTGGATCGTCTGGAACTGATAGAAAAACAACGAGTCGGATCAACAAACCAGAATCAGCTTTTTATACGTAAAGACCAGATTTGCAAGTTTGCGGTTGAACATTGGGATAGGCACACTGAAAACGACGGAGAAGGTCGATGGAACGGACGTCAAATCCGAAATGCGGTTCAGATAGCCGCATCGCTCGCTCTCTACGAAAGAAAGACGGACAGAGACGAAGGTGCAAAGGATTTCCCGCCAGGTGAGTAGTGTTCCATTAGTTCAAACTCATACAATCTCGCCATTGGGCAGTTCTATGATCCGAAGCCTCTGGGTTATTAGTCACCGAGGCGCACTAAAGTATATACTTACGTACCATCGCAGTCCTCGACGAGCGGCATTTCGAAATCGTAGAGCAGACAATGACTCTTTTCGAAGGGTACATGAGTAAGACTCGAGGTGGTAGCGCGACCTTCATCGCCAAGCAGCGGAGTGAGCGCGATGATCGCTTTAAGACCCCTCAGCCCGGAGCTCCTCGAGACAATGTGTATGAAGCATCTCATGCCAGTGGCTACGGAGTTGGAGGCTACGTGCCATATCAGAACCGGCCGCAGACCCCTCAGTATTCTGGGATTCCACAGCCGTACC
The DNA here is from genome assembly GCA_005188305.1 of Xylaria sp. BCC 1067. Classification (NCBI taxonomy): domain Eukaryota; kingdom Fungi; phylum Ascomycota; class Sordariomycetes; order Xylariales; family Xylariaceae; genus Xylaria; species Xylaria sp. BCC 1067. The sequence continues at coordinate 3,666,736 of SSCS01000001.1, forward strand.
CAGTGACACAGCATTACCCCCAACACCCGAGTCCGTCAGGTCCTACACAGCGACCTATGGGCATGTCTGCGCCTTACTTAACTGCGGATTCGGCAGGAATTATCTCTGCTCAAACAGAGTTCTACGGGCACGCCACACACCAGCATGTGCCAGGCGGGGTCTCAGTGCCTCATTCTGGACAACCCCCCCTCGAACAGGGAAGGACGTACGCCACTACCGTCCCAACTCCATCAGGGGTATCTTTTCCACCACGGGATCGGTTCGCGGGAAGCAGTGCAGGCCCACAAGGTCATGAGCCCCCCAATTGATACTAGTTTGGTGTCGAGCTCTCGGTCGCAGAAGTAGGGGAACTAGACTCAAGACTTATACTACCGTCTCTGCTCCTATTCCTCCACCTGTTAATTAGAGCACACGTATATATAATTCGTATTAGCAACTACCCTTGCTTCTGGGAGTGTCATGCAGCCAGTACTATTATTATTGTACTACGGACTTAAAATATCTCTTTTTCGCGGTTCAAAGCCCAGCTAAGATCAGACACGCCAGCCGGGAGGTAGTGCCGAAGATAATACTCCTCTAAGCTGGAGCATTGACATTAATTAGCCTGACCGGCAATGGTTTGCGATCCCACATGAAAAAGACATTTTGGTCAGTCCAGCTCGTGTCCACGTCGGACTGCACATTGAAATTGTATAGGAGCTTTGAGAAAAGAAGCCGATCTCATGCCAAGCCACTGAGATCACTAAAGTCAGTCATTATCCCATAGACGACAGGTTTCGCTACTTACAATTCATACCTAGGCAGTTTCTCGTTCCGACCGAAAATGGCTGGTGTGCCTCACGGACATCACCACTATAGGTAGGATCCCCAAGCCAGCGCTCAGGGACGAATTCATCAGGGTTCCTAATTGTAGAGTTATAAGTACAGATATATAAAAATCCAGTTGCCGGTAGGCGCTTTTTCTCTCATGTGTGGAGCTCTGCGGGATTTATTACTTACTTAAAGTTTGCCGCCGACCGGTATGTGGCAGTCTGGTGAACTAAGACACGAGTCCCTGCTGGAAGCCTTTTACCCATGACTATATTACCCCCTACTGCAATCTCGCGAGGAACCGCCGAGGGGATTGGTGGAAATATGCGTAAGCCTTCACGAAGACCCAGGGGACCCCTATGTTAATCCGAGAACAGAAAGTAAAGGCATGTCCCCAGGTCTCGTTTAGCCAACTATGCATGTGTCCGAAGGCTCTCGTTATTGGATATAGTGTTCCATGGTAACTCTGCTACCTAGCTCAGTTTACGTGCTTGCTTTGTCGCTTTTCTCGAGACATTGCGTATAAGGGAAGTTCCTAATATGAAGCAGGGGGCTAACACGTACAGGCGTTCAAGAACTCCAATCATAACAATGGTGCTGGTAGTAGATTTTCACGCCCGCAACAAGGGCCAGTATCCTGGGGCATTGTTCAAAGGCTGTATCGTGTGAAAGCTTTTTTATACTCTCAAAGACCCTTGGCCTTCGAACATCCTTATTGTGTACCTGGCCCCTATATATGTAATGATCCGAGACACCTCTAGGCTTCCAGTGACCTCTAGCTCTCCGATATAGGCTTCGGACTCACAACGTCTCACACTATAGGGCGAACGGCGGTATAACTACCTATCGGAATCTTTCTGTATACTAATGGCTGTAAGCGATGGGGGGTGGTCGGGAGTCCTAAAGGCCCCTTATTGGTTCGGTGGTCTCTACTAACATAGGTGGCTAAAGTGAGACACCGCTGCGATGCTACCTCGACGCCTTCGCGAGGAATGTGGTGCAAGTGAAAGATCGTTACATTTGTGGTTTCCTTCATGACGGTTGCTTTGAGTGAGACGTATAGCGTCAAAAACAAGAAATATTTCTCTGCCCAGTGATGCTGAGGCCTGCTTGAAATCACCGAGCAGCCGTAGTACTAAAGGATTCCTTGGGAGTAATGGCAGTGAGAACCCCGATACTCCTATCGCGTTGCTCTAAGTGCCGGTATTATAGCTCAGATGCTTGGTTTCGACGAATTAATAAGGGAAAGTCCTCCTATCAAAACAGAAGCCGGGGTATTGCTACTGGCATTATTGTGCAGGCAGTCTGCCCTACACAGCACCGCTTAGAGTATTGGGGGTGACTAGACGGGGAGGGACCTAGGTCGAGGCGCTTATTACGAGGATGATATCTCCGTCTAATAATCCGAGTGCTACGAATAACAACAAAGTTTATTTCCTCGCCGTGTGATACGATTCTAGCCTATAATCATTATGAGTAATTGTAGGCATCTAAAGGCCTGGCTTGTTGTAGTGATTCTATTGCCGATCGATCCACTCAACACCAAAACCATCCAAAACTTTTACTCTCTGCGCAGAAGTCACCAACAGGGATGTGGTTGCAATGGTCAGTGAGTAGTGAGTGCATATGTTGGTTAGTGGTTCCGTGATCAATCAACCCGACACACCCAGCCTCAAAGGTCTCACGGTACTCCGAGTTGTCAAACTGTTTCCAGTTTCCAACCCAGTGGCATTGTGAGATTCCATTTCTGTTACTTCGACTGCCGCTTGGCGTTTGTGGATACCAAGAACCTGTCCGAGGCCGAGTATAACAGCACCGAATGCGGGTTTATGGAAGGCTTCTTGAATGTCTTCAAGGGTACGGCCGCGCGTCTCTGGCATGTAGGTGGCGAGGACCGCGACAGTTCCCAATGAAAGACTGCCAAAGAGAAAGTATGCTGCAAATGACGATGCATCAAGCAGTATCGGGGCAAGGATGGCCACGAGCCAATTGGTAAACTAGCCAGTCAGCCCGCATCCAAGCACACAGTAGCTAGGAGGGCTACTCACAAAACCAAGACCCTGGGCAACGCATGTCGCAGCAGCTCTTGTATGATCTGGCTGAATCTCGCTGGCGTAAATTTTGCCAACGATCCCCCAGGTAACGCAATACGTGAGGCCGAATGCAAATACGGAGACAATAACAACCCACCTAGCGAGGCCATCGGGACGTACTGCGCCAGCTGCATATAGAGACCCTATCAGGAACATGCAGCCGGATAAAACCACACCACCTGTGATTGCGGAGCTGCGTCTTCCCCATTTGTCCGCAAGAAGGAAGCCAGGTACAGAGATGGCTAGCATGAGAATACCTGAAACCCCAGAGGCTAGAAAAGAGGCGTTCTCCGAGGACAAGCCTGCTTGCTTGAAAAGGATGGGTGCATACTAAGAGGACTATCAGACGTCATATATATCTTGGGAAGGACAGGGGCAACTAACGTATAGGATTGCGTCAATACCAGACAATTGCACCATGCCAAGAATGAACAGTGCCAGAATGGTTCTTTGCCTATATGCTTTTCGAAACAGCAACAAGAAACTCCCCCATGGAGACAGGCTCGTGTTCTGTCCTGTCGCAGTGATGGTTCTCTCGACCTCAATGGTATTGATGCCGAGTCGTTCAAGTGCTCGCACGGCCTCCGCTCCTCTGCCCTTTATCTGCAACCAGCGCGGCGACTCTGGAAGAACAAAACAGCAACAAATGAAGAATACAGACAAAACGGTCTGAATAATGAAGGGCAGTCGCCAAGCGACACTGGACTCGATATAGACGGAACCGTAGCACGTGAAGTAACCTAGGGAGATGCCTGTTACAGACATGAATTGTGGGAGCCCTGCTAGCGTGCCTCGATGTCTAAAGGGTGCGATCTCGCAAATGTAGGTCGACATAATGCTAAGGAAGATGCCCTCGCCGAACCCGCCAATACTTCTCCCAGCAATGAGCTGGGCCTGAGAGAACGACGTGCCCTGCACTAGAGCCCCAACACCGAACAGGACCGCACCGGGAATGATGATCGTCAGCCGCCCATACTTATCCGCAAGGTGTCCCGCGAAAACAGACGGAACAGAGCCCGTGAGTAAGATTACGGAGACGGTGAACCCGAGCAGCGATGGTGAGAACTTCCCCAAGGACTCTGCGAATTGGGGCATCGACGTGATGGCGCCGATTGAGCCAGTGTCGTAGCCATTAAGCAAGCCTCCAACGGAGACGGCTAGCGACGCAAGCACGTACTTAGGTGGCAACAATTTGAATGCCATTCTGTCGGCAAGAGAAATAATCTTGGTACTTTCACGATTAAAGACCAGTCTGTTGTTTATGGTAAATAGACTTCCCCTCATTGATGCTGACATCAGTCTGCAGGCAATCAATACAAACTACCTGGGTAGCCCGGGCGGTCCGGGTGTATGAAAACGGCGACGGCCGAGCTATGACCCAAGCACACAATACAAAATTAGACTATCTAATCTTGCATTGTTCACGCGGGTAGGGGCGCAAAAAAGCGACACCCCGTTATAATTCAGGTTTCTACAGTCGGGAACCACTTCGACACCCATTCACAGCCGTCATGCTGTCACGGAACTAAACCTAAGAGGACTAAGCAAAGGAGCACAGACCAAAGAACCGAATATATATAGAGCCAAAGCAAACTCTGATAGTATAGCTAGAACTTCCCTCCTTGTGCAATAACAATAGTCATTACTGGACCTGCCAGCAGTGTGAACTGTGACACATGCCGATCACATTATCGTAGACTAAGATGGACGTTCGTCAGCGACCTCTAACAAACCAGCGATTACCCCACAAGCCGCATGAGCGGTGATCGGAGGTTGTACCCAAACAACATGAGAGGTGACGTGTCATATGGCACAAGAGTATGCCGACCCATTAACCCGGTGGTGTAAGGGCCTTTAGGCAAGGGAGTAAGCCAAAGCAAACCAAAGATTCACAATTTCATACTCATAAGAAGCGAAAGGGCTTATTTTTGTTCGAAGAGCAAAATCCCTGCTCGGTAGTGTATTGAAATAAGTATTTAGTATGAGTAGTGCAGGTGACCAGACAAGGAGACTTATTGATTCTGGCTTGGTGTGTCCTAAGGACAAAAATTTACGCAGATAACGTATAAATAGCCACCGAGCAACACTTTCCCAGCAAAGAGCAGAACCAGATTCCTGCGCCATTAAAACCAAGATTCGGGCTACCACTCAACATCAACTTTATCACGAATTGTTATGCCAGGGCTTACATGAGGCTATCTCACTACCAGTGTAACCAGTTAAAACTATAGAAACATGCCCTCCTTCTATACCGAACAAGTTATCAAGCCAATGTCGCCTTTGCCGATTGTCACACGGTTAAAGGTGTCGCTTGAGGGCCAACGGACGGATCAGAGGCCGTAGGCCTCTCACCTTTTCAGCTGCAATATATTTATCAGACCTTATCGGTCCACGAAACCTACAATCGCCTACAGACTGAGACATACAGTCTCGTATCGAAGGTTAGCGATTGCGAGGAAATACCTCAATATTCTGGGTATAAATAGGAGGCCTTTGGCCACGATAGATACAGTCTATTATTCGAAGGCAACGGACCTTTGAGAGCCTGGATTGATTATTATCTAATACAGCCATTTGAGCCAAGCCCTAGAGAACTAGCCCTTGTTACGGCCGGCCTGGAACGTCGTGTCTCGTGCAAAGTAATCTCGCAAATCTTCGTCTCTTAATGAGTCATAGAGTTCCTCCGCGTTCTTATCCAGGACGTCAAGCATATGGCGTAATCCCACTTTCTCTACGAGATTTTCGAAGTGCTCGGCAAAGGTCGGTACGCGTAGGTCTAGCACACATGGAGAGAGAGCGATGTGAACATGGGCATTTGGGACCCGAACAAGGGCCCAGAGGCTTAACCAGACGTTGTCCAAGTCGACAGGGTCAACACAAACAATGACGTGCTTGATGGTGGTGAGCTGGTCGTGGATGGCTTGGATGGAAGACATGGTGTTGTAGGTAATATAAGGCGGTGTGCGGAGGAATAATGCGCTCCCGAAGAACTTGTAACAACGGGTTATGTGATGTTGCGGATGTAATACCGACAGATGGATTTGCGCTCTTAAAGGACGGAGCGTCGCTTTTTCGGATGTAAATTCGGTTCCTTTTAACACCCTCCCGCACTTTACTGTTTGAATTTCATGAAAATTCGACCGTGTCCATGTTGTTTGATCTTTTCAATGTTGAACTATTTTAGTTATATTATAAAGCAGGAAATTCTTTATAGTTCTCGTAGATTGAAAACAATGAATAATGAAAAAGTTTCAAGTTAAAATGTGCTAATTATAGGAACAACCAAAAACGCGGATGTGGAAATCCTGGAATCAGGAGGAATTATAACATTATAAAACTAGGAACTAAAATAAAAGCAACAAAAAAAAAAAGAATCGTCGAGTGCTACCGAGTATCAGGTCAACAAGTTCTAGAACTAAAAGCAAACAAACCAAATTGCGTCAGAGTGAGCGAAATATGACTATATATCCCCTGACTATCACTACACCACCTTACAGGCGCTTCATGAGGTCTTCAAGCAGGGTTATAGCGAGGACAGGTCGCGCTCCAGAAGCAATTACCGCCCAACATGAGCTCCATGGCTTCCACGTATCTGCTCATTTTGCGAGACCATCTACAGCTTTTCCGCACTTCTAGACCAAGCCGTCGAGTCTGTTGCTCGTGATACATGATTAAGCCCTTCAAAATGACAACGGCTTCTTGTTCCTCCATGGCATGTTGTTTCATCAATATAGGTACTGCGTTCCATGATCGGTCTCCCACTCCTCTCCTTTCGACTTCCCATGAATATAAATCGTTTGTCAGGGCCATAACGCGTCCCGCCGATAGGTAGAAGTCCCTAGACATCGTCGCTTCTGTCTTATCAAGACAAATGCCCGTCGTCCATTGCATAAAGATTTCCATAATCCTAAGACAATATTAAAATACTAAGCAATGCTATACCATAATAGTAAGAACTTACCCAAACCCAACATTCAGTATCCTAAACTCGATATACTCCTGCAAAGAGGTAGGTAAGGCATCTCGGCTATCGTAGGTATCCAGGTACGACCTCAGCGCCTCAATTACAGCCGGAGCACCTTTGCTGTCCATCCGAGTTATGCGCGATTTAAAATTCTCGAAGAGTTCTATGATCACATCCCAGCTAGCCTTGTTGCGTTCGCCGATCAGACAATCCCGTAGGTTGGCATGGGTTTGTGAGGCACTGCTGTAGGGTAGAGTCTCGGCGATATCTGAGGAATCATAAGCCGGAATACCGAAATCCAAAAAAGGTGCTTACCGTCATATATCCACAGAGTCTCGATAATCTCGGCCGCTAGTTTGGCTCTTCTCACGTTGCTGTCCGGCCAACAGATTGCAAAGAAATTCCCATGCGGCCCTGCGGAGTGTGATCGGAATTCCTCATAACAAACGAACTGTTGCATATTGTTTCGGGCATCAAGAGCTCCGGTGGAAATCTGGCGCGCCTTCTTGTGGATAGAGGTCGGGAACGAAGTGATGCAGTGTGGAGCTAGAGTGACGATTACATGAACGGGGAGGATCTTGCTAGGAGAGGGGAAGCGAAACAACCGACTAATTAACTGTATTCTGTTGGACCCAGAGCCCAGACAGGAACGTAACAACCGCGACACTTGTTCAGTCATCATAATAATTCGAACAAGGACAGTTCCTTATAGAATAAATGTATGAGATATTGTTGTCTAAAAGAGGAGTCTTGGGCGAGGAGCCTTGGGTGCTATTTAAACGACTTCCCCGAGCCGGGTGTGTTTCCAGAAGAGCAACAGTAGCGCCTTAATTATGTAATGGAATGTTGAACGGCATGATGTGACCGCTAGCCCAAAGGTTGTATTAATATTTGGAGCGTATTACACCATCATGCTTCACATTATGTAGAGCCTTGATTCGCCCGGTAGTACCGCCAGGTCGTGTATACCGTGTATAAGACCGGTCTAAGCATAAGATAAAGGACATTGTTTTTAATACCTCTACGTGTATAAAAAAATGGGGTATGTTGAAAGCTATAAAATTAGGGAGGTTGTACATTAAGGGATCGTGTGGGATGACCGGGTCGACCTTCGTGGCGTGTTAGATCTTGATGTTAGTCCTAGACAGTGCTGAAAACCTAGTAGCCAGACAATTCAGCACTTACTAGCTAAGAAGATTCACAGTCGAGAAGTGTTTACGCAATTAACGTGAATAAATTAAGGATCGGTTTAATATGGTTCTCCTTTTTCGCTTATCGAGTGCCTTGGCTTTTTGGGTATTATTGGAAAATTTTAACTACTGTTGCAGCGCTTTCTTGATAATGTTAGAATTATTCGCAGCATCATTGTTGATGCGAGGTGCAAGTGCTAGTATTCGTTGGAATAGGTGAGCAGCGATGATGGTACAAAATTTCGATATCATACCTCGACTGCCTTGCCACTTTTTAAAGTAGGAGCCAATACTAAGACGACCGCTTTAGTAAGAAGCACAGGCTATAGTTCGTGAAAAAGTTGACTTGCTTGTGCTAGCCATGCTGTTAAGCTAGAAGATGGCTTTAGCTTCAGTGTTCTCATTCTATTTATATATATTTTTGTAGATATTTTATTTCAACTATGTAAAGTACACTTTGCTTTGAATAGGCCAGGAAAGGCGGCCCATTTCACCTATACGTAGTGCTAGCTACGAGCCAATTCGCATTGAATAAGAAAAGTCTCGTCTTGATTGAATAGGATCAATGCAATGACGCGGCGCATATGAAAATCTAACAACTTCTACTCGGTACTTTGGTGACGGGGCACCCTTAACCCTAACAACCTCTAGGAGCCTTCAGACGTGACGCTCTATATGTAATTGCCGGCCATTGACGGAGTCACAACAAGGAGTTGAGGAATTAAAGCGGTTTAGTCCTATATGCGTCAGTGAATGTTGTCAAGGTCATTATTGATGAACCTGTGACAAGATATAGTCGACCTGCCGAGGCAACGGGAAGCTGAGACTTTAGGTCGTACATAGTACGCGGTACGACGGTCGATCGAGCGAATCGAAGAGTATAACGGGGAATGCGCGCTCCTCACCCGCACGGAGGGTTTTCCGATAGAACTAGTCTGGGGCCTGATCGTCTAAAGGTTGTCTAGTATTCCGGTCTAGACACTTGGACAAAAACGATTCACGTCGGTAAGGCGTCACAGATGAGTAAGAATCTATTTGTTTCTTACTTGCACTGAGATGATTGTGATAGAGGTTACTGGGGCTACCTTGATGAAGAGAGTAACCAGCGCCAGATCCCACAAAACAGGATGACACAACGTCGGATGGGACGTGGTTCCGGAGAGGCCGTGGCTGGGGAGGACGGATGGGCATGTCGGTGAACTGCGAGACTGGATCGCGATCGGGGTCTGCTTGACGTGCAAACCTCGTATCACATCTTATAGTACGAAATATGATACAAGAGCCTCTGAATAAAATGAAGCGGTACTCACGTGGTGCTCCTTTAGGTGGTAGTGAGCTGGCAGATTAAATATCTGCTAGGAGGCTGTTTACCTTCGGACCACAGGACACTCATTAGTGCTAGGCGGTGTACAAACCCCCTGCTATCCGCAGTTTTACCCTTGTTTACATAGTAGTGCTACGAAGGATTTGCGGGTAAATTGGCCGCCAAAGGAATAGCGGAGTACACACCTACGTCGTGGTCGAGACGGCAACGATACCTAAGTACCTAGGCTACTGGCGGCAAGGTCTGGTCACGTTATGGGCCATTTTGGATTCCCTGACTCGGAAAAGGATTGTAGTTACGGGAAGGAAAGTATCCATTTAGCACATATTCGTCTGCGAACGACTACGGACAACCTAGAAAAGTAGGTAGTAGAAGGGATGGCCTAGTACCTAGCTATGTATAGCTGTTGTCATATGCTCCAAATATTCATAAACTCGCACTGGCGTTAGACGCCGCCAGGAGGGGTGGTCAAGCCTCGACCCTGCCTAATCTACGTTGTGTATTAGTCACCGAGATAGTCCTTTCTCCACCCCAATAGGCAAACAACCTGTCATAAGAATTAGTGCTAGAGCCATAAGGTTACGGGTCATATACAATGTTACTGCCGGCATGGCAGCAACGGTGTCGTTTTCCCGCTACACATATCAATTCGAAAATGCTGTTTTGATAGTTAAAACCTGCTGTGTAATCTATTGTAAAAAGTGTGAAATCCGAACACTTTGAAATAGGCTTAGAGGGTGCCGGGTACTTTAAACCGAATGCTGTTGCAAGATAAGTGGTGACCCATTGACTGCAATTAGGTGTACAAATATTAAGTACATAGCGTACTGGCAGGGTGATCCTGGAGTGGCCGAAGGCCAGATTGATAGGCAGCCTATAAAGTATATAAATTAGGTACCCTCAATACGATCACTTTCTTTCTCTCTCATCGTCTACAACAATCACGTCGGCTCTTCCTCATTTATTGGGTTGGCTTTTGAACGACAGCACCCAAGATAGACTGTCCTCGGATACTATTGCCTATGATGAACCCAGCCCAACAACAGCATGAAGTTCATAGCTAGCATTGAGTACTATTGGGATACTGAGGCAAAACGGCTTCCTCTTGTAGGTTGGTTACCTCCAGTCTAGATCAACTTAGGTTGACCCTAGCACATGTCCATAAATCAGTTTGCACTCAAGTATCCCTCTACCTTTCGAACATGTAAGCAAACCCCTTGGCTAATTTTAATAAGCTCCAAGCCCTAAATTTCCGGACACTAATAAACTTTGCTTAAGCTTTACTCTTGCGTGCTACATACCATCAATATGCCTGTTGTACTCAACCTCACCATCAATCGCGGCATCCGCTTTTTACGTTTTTGTTTCGCTTAGCCATAAATTTCATTATTAAAAACGAGAGAATCAATCGAATTTGTGTATTGAATACCTAGGTATGGTGTGTTATGTTTTAGTTATTAATACTTCGCCGACTGTTAACCGCTCTTTCGTTTGTGTCTTTAAATGCCTCAAACTTTGGTCATGCATTCCTTTACCTACTATTCCCATCTTAAATAAGTTGGGATTCCCACTGCGGGAAGGTGCTAGTACATCATAAATAGCCCCTCGCAGCAGATGCCTAGCCATAGTCTCCATCACCTGTACAAGATCGATACACACCTTGGTCCGACGCCCACTATGCACAGGTCGAGTACGTAGGCCTCCGTTTCGCGCCCGTTCCTGGACCATCCTTGTAACGCTGCGTTGCTTCCCCCAATCTAACAGATAATTTCCCCCTCTCCAGCTTACCTAGAGCAGAGAGAACAGGAGACCGAATTCTTTAGAGGCTATGGTCCTGCGTGGAAGTTCAGGTCTCTATCCAGTTTATAAACATCTCACTCTACTATATGAGGGCTAAGATTTAACAACGGCTCCCAAAATGACTAATTTACCCCAGTCTAAGAAATAAAGGCCAAGGAAATATCGATATAATAGTGGATTTTTACTGGTAATAGAGATTACCACGCAGGGCCTAGATGCCACAGGAATTTAAAGTACTATGTAGGTTATCAAGAATTACTCTTCTATCTACCTAAGCAAACGATATTACAAACAGCTCGCGGGCCGATGTAACAACATATAAGAAGTTCTACTCCTTACAGCCAATGGAATACCGAAATTTTATCTGTCTTTTCCTCTACAGTGACTGCTCGGGATGTATGGGGAGCGTCATTGTCTCGTTACTGGGGGCGCTAGGCACATCCTTCATCATGGGGAAGGTAAGGACTTCCTTGATACTATAGAGTTGTGAGTTTTCATCCACTTCTCAGTTTTAATCTTTACATACCTGTAGTTATCCGTCAGGAACATGGCTACTCTATCAATACCCATACCAAAACCTCCTGTAGGAGGCAATCCGTATTCTAGGGCTTGACAGAATGTCCTAGGGGAAGCATGGTTAGTTCGATATTCGGACTCTTAAGTGCATAAATCGTACTCATCGACGACCTGAGCTTCCAAATCTCCCTTGTCCTTGTCTTTAGCCTGCTCGAGGAAACGCGCTCGTTGGTCAAAGGGATCGTTTAACTCGGTATACCTAGCGAGAGTGTTAGGGAGTGATGAACGGGACAATTCAGCTAATCATCTTGCGTATTCGCCACGCGATAGAATTATCAATGGGGCTAAGGACTCACGCATTGCAAATTTCCTTAGTGGCTACGAATGTTTCGAAGCGTTCAGTCAGGCCGGGAACAGTGCGGTCAGCCTTGGCTAGAGGGGACATGCTAGAAATTGTTAGAATCATAGTAACAAGATGATAGTTGACAGAAACATACATTTGAGGATGACCTTTGATGAAAGTCGGGTTGATGCACTTAGACTCGATGTATTCTATTCAGAAACCACGTGTTAGTTAGTGAACGGGAATAGAAATTCTAGAAAGACAGCTCTTGGCCCCAAGGCGACATTGGAAACTGCAAGCGAAACTTCAAGAAGCTCACCTCCGACCATCTTGTCAATCATTCTTGAGGCCGTTAGGGGCGGCGAGCAGTCAAGCTTCTGTTTCTGGAGCAAAGACTTGAAAAATTCCAGGCTCTCATCCGTATGAAATTGATCGGCGGGGGGGAATTTCTCCCCGGTCGCCTCTTCGAGAGCGGGGATCATATCAATCCGAGGCCAGGGCGCCTCCCAGTTGATAGAGTATTCGGTTCCATCCTGAGCATGATACTTGGTGATATAGGAACCAGTCACGGACTTGACCAGACTGCTGACCATTTCTTCCGTGAGGTCCATAACGTCGTTGACATCAAAGAATGCACAATAGAATTCCATGGTGGTGAATTCAGGGTTGTGTGTTACTGTAGTGTGTCGGAGTTAGTCTCACTTCCGGGGAAGTCCTCGATAGGTATGCTCACAATCGATGTCTTCATTACGGAACTGACGACCTATTTCGTATACTCTCTCTAATCCTCCGACAACAAGTTGCTTAAGGTAGAGCTCAGGAGCGATTCTCATGTAGAGCTCCATTTGCAAATCGTTGTGGAATGTCTTGAATGGGCGAGCAGTGGCACCACCTAGCAAGAGTTAGTGGGTACACTCTGTTTGGTTTAGAATGTCGGGAGAGAACTCACCAGCAATCTTGTTCATCATTGGTGTTTGAACCTATTGGGATATTAGCTCAGCCAATTTTTCTTCTATAAAAGCAGATAAAATATACCTCGAGGAAATCTCTCTGATTCAAGAAATCTCTGATAAAACCGATGATTTTAGCACGTGTAATGAACGTCTTTCGGGTTGAGTCGTTCATAATTAAGTCTAGATATCGCTGTCTGAAGCGTTGCTCCTTATCCTTGAAACCGTAATGCGCCGAAGGAAGTTGGTGTCTGAAAATAGTAAGCCATCAATCTTGATCTGTCCCCGCTGATTGAACCTCGGCAGCGGACTTACAAGCAAGGCGTGAGTAGAGTGACTTCACGGGCAAATATACTCAATTCTCCCACATCTCGACTCTTAGGGTTGGTTCTGCCGGGGAAACCAACAACGCCAATCCAGTCTCCACGCCTCAGGTGTTCGTGCTGCTGGAGGAAGGGAACGTCCCCAGTAGCTTCGTTGGCTTCGCACATAACCTGAACGTTGACACCTTCAGCTTTGCAGTCGTAGAATCGGAGAGAGGCGCCATAAGATCGCTGCGACATGATGCGCAGACCAATGCGAATCTCTACATCCTTGCGTGACTCGCCCGACTTGATATCGGCGTACTTCTCATGGAATGCGCCGAGCTTGGAGTTGACATGGAACTTGTGGGGATAGCTACGTTGAATAGTTAGTCTTGTATCGAGGATGACTTCGGGTAGCGCGTGGTTCGTACGGATTGGGCTCCTTAGAGGCACGGAAGCTCTCGATTTGCCTAGAGCGAATCTCGAAGTATTGCTGGGGAGGTTGTTAGCTAATGTTTGTAGAACAGGAACAGGAAAATAAATAGTTAGAAAGAGAAAAACAGAAGGCAACGATGACCAAACTGACATTGGGAGTTAATTCCTCCTCCTGCTTGGGTTTTCCGGCGGCCTTGGGGGCACTGGCCTGGGCCTTCTCTGCCTTCTTGGCCTTTTCTTCGGCTGTCTTGCGCTGCTTCTCGCGGCGCTTGAGTTCCGTCTTGGAGATCATCTCACCAGTGACGGGGTCCTTGTGCAACTTCTGCTGCTGGTCGGCCTCAGCAGGCGCCGCCGTCTGGGCGGGCTGGGAGGACTCGGCGGACGCCATGATGGGTGGTTGCGATCCAACGCAGGTGCAAGAGTTTACGAAGACTCTGGAGTCTGGAATCTGGGGTTTAGGGTGTGAATTGGCAGCCCCAATGTTGTTTGTAAATGTTGTTAGGAAAACCCGCTAGGGTAGGGTAGAAAAACGCGGGATCTAAGGCGCGGGATAGATTTATTATTGGAGTTTGACTCACGGCCACGCCTAAGTCGGGTTGTGTGTCATTGATGGCGGGGTGGAAGGGTCGCGGGGCAGAACCGGACTACGACTTATCGATAACCGAACACAGGGAGTTCTCATTTAAGCATTATATGAACCTAATCGGCTATACCCAGGTACCTACCTACCTACCTACCTTAAGTACCTCCAGCTTTCTAAATCTCCAAACATCAAAGGTAGCATAGGCAGTACCTACCTATTCAATCGAAGCTATCCCATTGTTTTCCTCTTTTCAGCCGTAACCTCCTAGTTAGATAGCCTAAGGCCGAAGGTAAGGAAAATAGTAGATTTGAAAGTATGTCCACCGAGTCTAAGCCCGCGTTCCAGCATTACGCACGGTCACCATGCACTTATTGTGATAGCAACAACCGTTTTAGAAGCATACCTAGTTCAACACAACCATGTCAGCCAAACGACTCATTGTTGAGGCCTAAAAATCAGGGACCCCTGATCTGATCTATGAAACCCCAGCACCATCACTCTGGCTAATGATAGAATCTTGTAGCCCCTGACAGTGTTCGCACATGCCATAACAGACCTCAAAACCAACAACCCAGACTTCCGTTTGCAAATAGATGTGGCAATAGCAACATTCCCTAGCTATCTCTATTCAGTTCATTAGGCATATAGAGGCTCGGATGCAACGCTAGGAGTCGCGCGGGAGGTACTTCTCGAATGCTCACATTGTGTCGTTAGAAGTCATCGAAAGACTTTCCACGTGTGGTGTGCATTGGCTACTCGGGAAGCGAACACCTAGAAGCGTCCAAGCGGTCGTAAGACCAGTGGCGTATCGTAAACGGCGGAGACTGCGGCTAAGCAGAGCACTGGGAAGGACGTCGGACGATTCAAAGATTGGCGCTTTGATGCATGGTTGCTAGACGCGTTGGAGCAACGAGACAGACGGGAAGGTGTATAGACCGCCCTCCTGAGACTATCCTCGAGTTCCTCAACGAATACAAGGGGCATGTGGCAATGATTACCGAATCAATTGACCATTATTCGAGCACATATACCCAATAATCTGCGTTTACATTGGACCATATTTGTCATCCTATGATTTAACTTGTCGTCCGCATACGAAGACCTTTTTGATATTGCGGTCATCTCCTGTCATGATGAACTTGTCGAAGACCGTCTTCGTGGAGTCATGTTCTTCAACCATGGTCATAACCCCCGGCTTTGAGCTCGTTGAGTCAATCAATAACGCATCGAACTCCTTTCCAGTAGCGAAATTGCCAATCTTCTCGTCTAGACAGCAGACTCGAGCCCCACCAAGTGTAGCGAGGTAAAATACCTCGTGGATAGCTAGTCCCTTGTCTTTTCCTTTACTCATGACTTCCCTGGCGTTTGAGGCAACAAGGGCTTGGCGCATCGCGTCCAATATGCTACTCGAGAATCCACCTCCACTATCCGTACCTAAACCTACCTTGATGTCTCGTCTGAGAAATTCGCGGACGGGCGCAGCCATGAAGCCGCCGCCGACGGTCATGTTAGAAATGGGACAGTGAGCGACGCCACATTCAAGCTGCTCGAGTCGCCCGAGTTCGTATTCAGAAACGTAGCAGCAATGAGCCAGGATGGAGCGTCTCGTGAGCAAGCCGAAAGATTCGTACAAATCTGCTTCGTTGTCGAATTTCGGAAACAGCATTCTCGTAAACGACATTTCCTGCTCGGCTTCATTGAAGTGCGTTTGGATAGGGAGGTCCGGGTTTGTACGGGCGATCTCCCCTAGTCCGGCGAGTAAGGCATCCTCGCAAGTGATGGCGAAGCGAGGCGTGAGGATATGCTTGACTAGTTTGCCCTCGGGATCTATACTTCTTATGTGCGCGATACAGTCTTGAGTGTCTCTCAATGAGGAATCGACCGTTGCGTCTCGGTAGTAGTCGGGGGCATTGCGGTTCATGTTGCATTTCCCCACGAATGCGCGCTGCCCCTTTTCAAGACATAGGTCTGCCAGGATCTTTGTAGCTTCGACATGCATAGATCCGTAGTAAGATGCTGTCGTTATACCCTGCTGGAGAAAGCCATCGACACAGCTGGCGTAGATGCGCCGCGCGTATTCCGGATCAAGGAAGCGAGCCTCATTCGGAAATGTGACATTGTCTAGCCAGTCCAGGATGTGCATGCTCTGTCCGAGACCTCGCTGCGCCCACTGCGGGGCATGATTGTGCGTGTCTACGAAGCCCGGGACAAGGAACTGCCCGCGTTCAAGGAAGTGAACGTTGCATTCCGACTCGGAGAGTCCTAGTGTGGCCAAGCATTGCTTGACCGACTCCCTTGAGACCGATCTGAGTAGGTCCGATATGATGCCATATGGTGAAATATTGATCAAGGCATTCTCTATTATTTCCAGTTCGTCGAGACCAAGACAGTGAATTAGCGTGCCGTGGAAGACCAGATGTTGAGCCATCACGGTAATGTTTGTCACGAACCCAGGCGGAACAGGCAAGCCCCTCGTTGAATATGTCACCTGGTGGTCGGTCTTAGTCGACAGATTGGGCAGGGATAGCCAGCTGTTTTAGGTTGCGATACAGCTGTCAACGAGGGAAAAAAACAGATGCGCCGACCGTGGCCAGTCGAATATCAATTAAGTATGTTTTCAATAAATAAAGGGATCATCTTGTGAGCTCTCATTGCTATTTTTGCCGTGCGTTGCAAATGCTCGACGCTAGCAAGATGGACTACGCCAAGTCCAACAACTTCTGTTGTCTGAAAACCCTCCCCCAGATCCTTATTACACCTCTTTTCGAACTTCACTTGACCCATCCTTTGCACCGTTTGCGGCCTCGCCATTTAGTCCTACAGCCTTCTCAACGGCGTGGACAGCCTGGTCCGCGAGAGTCTTATCTTCGAACACTGTTGTGAGGGGAAGGAATTACGCGTTAGTCAATCCTATGCGAACACGAGCACTGGGATAAGAACTTACAGAATGCCAACTCTTCCAGGGAACGGCCGAACGTTTCCGGGAAGAAGAAATATACAAAGCAAATCTCATAACTCAGGAATACAACGTAGGAGATGAGGTAGCGCCAGCTAGCGTTCTGGAGACCGATGGGATTGACAAAGGTGGTGAAGAAACTAGCAAGTCGGCCCCATAGCTGGAAGTAGGCAATACCGCGGGATCGCTCTGCATACGGCCAGATCTCGACCATGTATGCTGTTGAAATTATAATTATTAGCGTATATATGAAGGGTAGAAGGTCGGGTAAACTTACTGTAGGTGAGTGCATTGTAGCCCAAGTTATAGCAGGGACTATAGGCGAAGATGAAGAACAGGACTGCGCTACCAGCGGCACTGTTGAGAGTGCCCGCATTCTGGGCGTCGATGGCAAACTTCATGCTGATTGTCCAGCCAATGTATACGAGGAGCAAACTACAAGTACAAAGAATGTACATGACACGACGTCGGAATCGTTTGACAAGGAGAGATGCGATCGTTCCATTCACTAAACTCCATGCAGCGATCTAGAGCAGGCCCAGTCAGCAAGGTCTCCCAAATGCAAGTCTCTTTTATAGGGAGTGTGAGAAGAAGGAATACTTACCGCTACGTTGATCTTCTGTTTGAATATGGACTCTGTTTGTCCGATAGCTTGGAGAATATCACCTAAGAAGTACGAGATAACTAAGGCAAGGTCTTAAGGTTAGTCCCATGGATCCGAAATCTGTGATATAATAGCAAACGCTTTCGCCGAGGCATAAGGATCGCTAGCATGCGATCTAGGTAGCATCACCCCTCGCCCGGAATGTGGGTAGACCTACGCGTATTTCCGGACCACTGGGTAAACAATCCCAACATGGTGCTAATAAGCATACGCCGTCGATTACCGCTGGTACGAATGAGATCTTTGTATGATCTCTTGGAATTTTCTAACTCGAGACTGATGGTTGTTTGCAGCTGGGCGAATTCTGCTTTGACGAACTCGGACTCGCGGTCTCCTTCGGCATGGTACTTAGCGAGAATATCAAATGCCTCTTCATGGCGCTCTTTGGCGATGAGCCATCTAGGGGACTCCGGGATCAGGAAGACGGTGGCGATTTGGAGGAGTGAGGGGGCCATCTGTAACCAAGAAGGAATGCGCCAGCCGTAGTCGCTCATAATATTGTTGGTTCCGAAGGTAATTCCTGCAGCCAACAGTTGCCCGATAAAGTACGAAACGTTGAAGAGCGAGGTAAGAACCGGGCGTTCTTTGGGATATGAGAGTTCGCCAATGAGAGACGAAGCGGAGACAATACACGTTGGAATACCGAAACCCAGTATCAAACGTGCGACGATATACTGGCCGACTGCGCGATAATTTGATGAGTTCTTATTTCCCTTTTCAATTTGCGTCGACGGATGCAGGATGCTGGTATCACAGACCCGTCCGCTGGGTTGAACGTACCATGGACAGAAAGACCTTGAATAAGAGCACCAATCACCATAATTACTGAACCGCCGAAAATCGACCACCGTCGACCAAATCTGTCATTCACCATACCAACAAAAGGTAGAGACAGAATGGCGCCTAGTGAATACGAGGCTGCGATGATACCCTTTATGGCGCCCTGGGGGTTGTCGAAGTCTATTGTAAACGACGGGCGTCTATTAGCGAAATGTAGTCCATCAACCGAGATTCAGTTGAGAGACACTATTGGCGTAAAGACAAATTCCAATGGACAAACTTACACGCAATCCATGACGGTACAATTTGAAGAGCATTAATAAGTTGCGAGTCGAAGCCGGAGGTCAACTCGATGCCCATACATGTAGGGAAGAGAAGGAAATACAAAAGGCGCAGATTTGGTTTGCGGTACCATGGCACTGTATCCTCGTTGGCGAGACGGGTCAGAATAGGATCCGACTCGCCCGTCTGGGCCTTGTCCGCGGATTTGAAAGTGACCATATTCACCTCTCGCAGTGGGGGTTTGGTTTGGAAGCCTTCCTGTTAAATGTATTACTTATGTGAACTGGAATTACCAGTTAGCTAGAATGTATGTCCCAGACGACACACCAACAATTGAGGGAAGAGATACAGTATATTCATCTTGCTATGGTGATATGGCCATGTCTTTATACCTCTCAACACACTCTCCCTGCCCACTGACTCCTTGCATGGGTACACGAACCCCAACTCCCCCACCCCCACCAAACCAGCCCAGATACGGGGTTGAGAAGCTGGGGTGGGCGCCTGGGGAACAGGAACCGTCCCGGCCAAAAAGAGCTCTCTCTGTCTGGCTCCATGCCAAGCCACAGTCGGCATGCTAGTGGGTGGTGGGGATAGAGGCTGGCAAGCCATTATCTTCACTAGCATGGAATGGATATTCCCCAGGAAAAGGAAAGCCGGGGAACATCAGCGCCGGCCGTCGAAACGATCACGAGGTTGAGAAGAAATCGGCTGGCCTCTATACGGTATTCGCTGTGAATTTGCCTCCCAGCCCTTGTTTACCGGCGAAGCTTCACGTTTCCAGCAACCCTCGACTCCGTTCTTACACCAATGGATCACCAATGGATCGCGTGTTAGACCTAGCCGGGGTAAACGCCAAGGCGGAGTAGTGGCTATCGAGGCCGATATAAGCTCCACCGCCGAGAGAATCTCGCGAGAAAAAAGTCCTTTTAGCAGCTTTGTCCCGCCTGCCAAGTGGAGGATTCTGCGTCTTACGTTGCCATGCCGTTGGCCGATGAGAGCTGCCCAGGATAAGAAACCATCCAGATCCCGAATCTATCATAACGAGAGCTGACGGGATTAATTAGGCAGGGGAGGATGGGATCAGATGATCGTCCAGCGTCAACATCTTTTACGTCAAATCAGGAATATGTCACATGCAGAAAGCAACAGGGATGTAAGCGACGATGTGTGGCTTGCCTGGATGGTGGTCTTTTATCAACGCTAGCTCGGCACTCACGATGGTTCGAGCACGACATCGTCGGCCACGCATCGGCAGTGCATTTCAACGCTGTTTTGATAAACTGTCGTCGTACTTGTGGAGATATTGTCGTAGTTTCAATTAATTTCCACGTGCGTTGCGAGATTGTTGTTGAGGCTCTTTTCGTCCCAGCACCACGGTCTTTGATATTAGCCTAAAGAGGTATCCAAGAGCCCGGAACCTGGTCTGTTTTCTAGGAAAACTAGACTAACAATCAGCAATTTACCCTATTGGCTGGCCGATGAGGTGTCCCTACACTAGAAATCTGGGCTAGTGTAGATTATTGAGTGGAAGAATGCTTTCGCGAAGTTGAAGTTGAGTCTTTACTCTTTAGAGTTTCCCGAGCTCACAGCAATCTACGTGAAACGCCTAAATACTAAGTAGATATGTCGAGGTGAGGATCGGAAATGGTCCAACGCCGGACGAGAGCTGTATTTCTGTCCGGCTTGGTGAATACAAACTATTGATACTAAAGATGACTATGCGGAACTTGGCGAGAGCGATGACGAGACGGACCAAATTGAGGCTTCATAAAGGAGACGATCCAATGTACACCTTGCAGCCGCTCTCCGTAGCAAGTCAATGAACTAGATAACCGGTGACAAGTTTTTACTAAAGTTGATGACGTTGATAACATCAGATGTCAGAGCTCACGAACTAGACCAAGCCGCCTCATCTGATCCTAATAGTGTTGGCATGAGATCCCACCCAGGCTCAAGGCCCTCAATACTCGCGCTATGTCGTAAGAACGCCATTTCTCCAAACGAGGTTTCCCTCGTCTCAAAGTACGTATTCTCCTCCTCGTAGCTCTTATCGTTCCCAAGAATAGTGCAATCATCGCCTTCGAACCCAGACCGTCCCTCATATTGTCCTAGGCTCCTCAGATACTTCCCTACGCCCGCGAGCGACACATCAACAACATATGCGCCCACAGCCCGCCCTGCCGCCTGGTCCCTCTCGCGATGATATACTGCCGCGCAAATGCCTGCTGCAAGAAAATACCCTGCGCCATGATCTAACGCCTGGCATGGCAGGGCTCTAGCGGACCCCTTGCCATAATGTTCGGCCTCGGAAACATTAATGCCAGAACAGACCTGCACGAGCGAGTCGAAGCCTCGTCTTCCCTTCCACTCACCCTCCGGGCCGAAAGCCGACAGATTCGCAACGATGACTCCCGGGTTCGCTTTGGCGAGTTCTTTCGCATCGACGCCTCGAGCGGCGAGGCTGCCAGGCCGGTACCCCTGAATCACTACGTCAGCCGAGTGCGCGAGGCCCAGGAACCGGTCCTTATCGCCTGCGACGTCGAGATCGAGCTGGATGCTTCGCTTTCCGCGTGCAAACTCACGATCTAGACCCGGTAAGTCTGGGAGTCGTGGAGACGTCACCCAGAGCACGTCGGCGCCATGCGCCGCGAGAGTCTTACCCGCCACAGGGGCTGCGATAACACGGCTAAGCTCGAGAACCCGAAGACCGGAGAGACACCGTTGGTTCGGCCGCGCCGGTCCGTCGAGCCCGCGTCGCATAGGACGGGGCGGAGCACGTGGAACGTCGAGCCTTCGTATGCTCACGGGCATATCGGACACGGCCTGCGCCTGGGGCAGGGCATCCCACTCTTCAAAGGACCGGAGAGCATAGATCGCCAGACCCTTCTGTTCGACGGCTACGGTCTCCAGTTCGACACTCTTCCACTCCCGCGTGCGCTCGCTCACGGCGCTGCGGTCTGTGCAGGTCTCGGGCAAGCCGAGCAAGGCAAGGGCGCCCCGGCGGTGCTGGGGAAATGCATCGTGGATCCGCACGTGTCCGTCGGCCGTGGGATGGAGACCGCCTATCGGTCCCCAGGTCTCGGCCGGCGGCCTGCCGGCGAGTGTGTAAAGACGTTCGCACTGGAACTCAAGCGCCGCATGTCTTAGGGGGACTGTAATTTGTGGAAGACGTGGCGAAGCCAGAGCAGAACGAACCGTTCCGGCGTGTGCCACAGCAGCAGCCAGGGCGGAGAGTGCAATGGTGCTTTGCGCGAGATGGCTAATTTTGAAAGACGAGGGGATCGCTGGTCGTGTCTGCCCCGACGCTGCGCCTATACCTGGGAGAGAAAGGGAGGAGAGCGCGGACGGTGGCAGGTCGAGATGCGTCCATATCTCCTTGACGATGTCGAAAGGCGTGAACAAATCCCGGGCCGCCATGATACCGTCGGCGAACACCTCGCCCGCTTCAATTGGGGTTGGAGCACTGTGATGTGTACAGGCTTGTTCCTGCGTGGACTCAAGTGTGTCCTGTTGCCGGTAACCTTAAAACCACTAGGTTATGGGACCATATCGCATGAATAAATACCTGAGTAACGACCCGAATATTCGTAGGGAAAAAGAAGTTGCTTGGGATTGCGTGCTACCCGAGCATATGAGTGAGCCCGGGGAGCCTGACGATGCAAGACAAGTCAAGTCAAGTCATCTCCTTCAAATCCGACATCGTCATCCGGGTTCGCCGTGACAAACCGCATGCTTCCGCTTTGGGCCGGGCTCTGGATCGGAGGCGACGGTGGCCACCCGCCCGTCACTTGAGCCCATCCTGTTTCGCTGTAGTTTAGCCCCACATGTATATAATCGTCGCGCTTTAGTCGAGCATCGAGCCCGGAAACCTGCGTACAAACCATCTCAAGGCTGAGAAAGACACCGGATAAGGTCTATTACGCCGTGTGGCTAACCTACACTATACACAATGTACAGTACTTAGGTCCATATTCGTCCGCCATCCCGTACACGAATCTAAGCCATATGCGCTGTCTAATGATGGTGATGTACAATGTTCATCAACGCCCCTCGCTATGCAATTCAAAGTATTGATACATACCGTCAAACGTGGTCAGGTTGTTTCACTTTCCGCCAAACCCCAATACTATTTTCTGTTTGATCCCAACAAGTGTTGAAGCGCCTTTTCTCCCCTTTCTTGTTCTCTCCTAAAGGCGTGTTGGTTATCTAATGAGTTCTAAGGGGGGCTCGTCAATGGAGACCTACTTGTCAAATCCAAGCACCTTTAAGAGGACGGGCACCAGTTGTGACCGAACTTTTACGTCCTCGGTCTCAAGGAACTGCATGAAGACTGTCTTCAGGTATGTGAGATCAGCTGCGCCCGCACTTGATCCCCTATTCCTCGTCGCATCAGCCCCATAGTCGGGGTTGAGCTTGGATTGCACGCTTTTGAGTTCTTTATAAGTTCTTTCGAACCGGTTCTGAGCGTCCTCCATTAACTTCCTTAAATTGGCCTTTTGCTTCTCCGTGTCGCGGACTTGCTGTTCAGACGCATCTAAGGCGGAACGCAGACTCGAGATGGTGGAGCGCATGTCTTCGGTTTCGGCTGTAGCCTTCTCTTCAATTTGCTCCAACTCCTCCCGGCGCTGACGCCATTGACTCTCGCGTGCTTCGAGATCATCTCGCTCAGTTTTGAGAGCTTTGACTTCCCGGTCTAGTTCGCGGGCTTTGTTCTTGAGCTCTTCAGCCTCGCGAGCGCGTCGTCGACCAAGGGTTGCACTCTCATCTTCGATCCTATCACGGTCTTCTATCGCTGCCTCCATTTGCGCCCTCATGTCATGTACCCTTTTATCAGCCTTCTCGTTCTCCTCCTTTAATCTTCGGCGCATAGTCTCTGCCTCGCGTGTTCTCTCTGCAAGATGCTTCTGCACCTCTGCCACTTCTTCTTGGAGGCTCTCGGCCTGACTCTGCGCCTCCTTGAGCTGGGTCTGTAGCTCTTTGTTTTGAGCGCGCATGGACTCCAGCAGACTGTGAGCACCCTGGTATTGTTTTTGCTTCAAGTTGACATCCTCCTTGGCAAGATTGTTATCCTTCTGTAAATTGATAACTTCGGATTCAAGTTCCTTCACTTTAGGCCTTAGCTTAGACAACTCAGACCGCGCTGCCTCGAGGTCCATTCCAGTCTTTTCTGCCTTAGCAACCACCTCAGCATTCTCGGTTCGGAAACGCCGTACCTCGGCCCTGAGGCTTCGTTTATCGTCTTCTAACTTCATATTAGACCCTTTTTCGGCTGACAGCCGGTCATTCAGTCCTTTAATTTCGGACTGGCGATCGGAGGCTAGATGCTGAATACGACTTGCTTCATTCTTAAGCTCCTTTTCTCGTTTCTCAAGGGTACGCAGCTCCTTCTGTTTAGAGGCGAGCTCCTCCTGGGTAGCTTTTAGAGTGGTTGACTCCTGCCGAAGATTCTTTAGTTCACCCTGCAGCTTGGTCATTATATCCCTTAAGTTCGTGTTTTCTTTGAAACGATCCTGGGCAAGCTTTTGCACAGCACCAAGGTCGGATGTCTTGGTCTGGAGCTGGATGTTTAGTTCATCGTTATCCTTGCGCTTCGACTCGTATTCAACCTCCCGCGAGGCCAGCTTCCCTTCTAACTCGGAAATACGAGACTTGAGTGCTTTCGCTTCAACTTGAAGTGATTCCTTTTCATTTTCAACTTCTTTGATTCTCTTCTTCGCATCGACATATTCTTGGCCGATAGTAAGAAGGTTCTCTTGGAGGTCCGCAATCTCTTCCTGGCGCTCCTCGTCGCTCTTTTTCTGCTTCGATAGCTTGCTGAGCTGCGTTTCCTGAGAGGACACCTGGTCCTTGAGTCTAGCGTTCTCCACCTTCAGGGTTTCAACGTCAGAGCCTTCAAGGTGGGAAGGCGCTGACTGTTCCGACGATTCGTCATAAGCGCCGCCCTTCTTCTTCTTTTTATTCTTCGATTTAGATGAGGTGGGCTGTCTTTTCGTTGTGTCGGCTTGTTTCAAGGTTTCGAGCTGGCTAGTCAAGGCAGATATTTCCTTTGACATCTGACTGTTTGTGGAAAAAAGATTCTCGCTTCTGGTCGTTGCGCGTTTCAGCTCTTCGCGTAAAGACTCCATTTCCGCATTGTTAGAAGCAAGGATGGATTCTGCTTTCTCTTTACCAGCTACGGCCTCCTGCAGCTGCTCCTCAAGAATTTTGACCTTGGCGTCGCGATCATCAAGTTCATGTTGGGGTGGCTCCCGTACGGTACTATCGTCCTCCGACTGGTTCGGCTTGTGCTTAATGTTCTCCAGAGCTTTCGAGAGTGTATCGACTTGCAACTCTAAACTTTTAATTCTGTCGATTTTTTCGGCCAGCTCATCGTCATAAGAGAACATGTCCTCCTCTTTATCCCCTTCTTCTAGAGCCTTGCCACCCTTTGCTTCATCTACCTCATCAACGGCTGCCTCCGCCTTTTGCGTAAGCGCAGCTATCTCGTTGCTAAGGGTAGTAAGCGTTATCTCGTTTAACTCGGTTTTCTTCAGCAAATCATCTCTCTCGGTAGAGATACGTGTCAGCTCTTGGAAGGCCAGCTTGCTCTTCACATCGAACTGGTGTATGTATTCAATCAGGGCAGCTGGATCCTTAATCGTACCTACCGGGGTGTTTTCTTGAAGCGCTCGCTCGAAATTCTTAATCTGTGAGTATGCTATCCTATATGACCGAAGGACCTCTATGCCAGGATCCCTATTAGTTAGGCATCCCGAGCCGCAAAATCACAGCATCACTTACCGTGATAGCTAGCCTCCAACTTCTCTAGCCTCTTAAGCCTGGACAGGACCTGAGGCGACAACTCGGAGTTTTGGGACACGGCAGGACTTGCTGCTTTGTTTGTGTTCCCGTCCTGGCCCTGTGCTGATTTTTCATTTTCAGATACATTGCTACCGAGGCCCTCTGTCGCATTCCCTCCAAGCGTGAAAGATGTTCGAGTACTGGAGCCGTCGGCAGTGTCCTCGGGCCGGATGACAGCTTCGTAAACTGCTGGATCCGGGTGAGCGGAGCCGCCCTGGGAAGATTTAGTTGCTTCTTTTGGAAGTAAGGCGGCAGACTCGTCATCGTTCGTGTTAGTCCTCTGCTCGGTCAGAGTCCTATGGCGGGCTCGCTCTTCGGCCAGGGTACGGTCGACGGCGCTCTTAAGCTTCTAGAGTTGTGGCACATGATGTTCAGTGGACAAGCAAAACACACGAACAAGCCCCGGGAGGGTCCTTACAGAAAACATAATGGCTCGCTCGTCCTTGCTTCCCTAGTCTCCCGGTCTCTTCTCTTCTCTGATCTACTTCGGGGGGGGGCTCAGATAGGCTCCATACGCCAAACTAGAGCAAAGCGCGCGATATGTGGGCGGATAGAATGAGGATGCGAGGCTAATTGGATGGCTCGGAGATGGAGAAGATGCGAGCTGAGACAGTCGTCCCAAGAGTAGGGGCTGATGATAACCTGCGCACTAGACCAAAACCCAATACCTAGGTAGTCTCGAAAACGATGGGATAAGATAGAATAGGATAGAAGGTCCCAGCCGACGAATTATACGTACGTCCTACGAATTATTCCGATTGCCCAAAGAGGCTGGGGTATGAGGTGCAAAGAACTATTTCGAGGTGATTCAATCCAGCCATCACAAGGCTTAAACTTCAATATACGTAGCAGCCGCAAGACAATTGTGGCTCCTGACCAGTGAACAGTGAACGGCTGGCGGAAGGCTAGGTAAGTACTTACCTAGGTAGGTAGGTACCTGACCTTACTGCATACTGTATTCTTTTGGGGGGGAGGGGGGTTCTAACGCAATCGCTCCTGAGCCTGTTCAAAACGAGAGGTGTAGACAGCACATATGATTGGCCAAGGATTAGTAGATAGTGGAGTGCCTACCTCGGTACCCAATTCTTGGGTAGATACCCCTACACCAGTAGGTAAAGTACCCTAACGGGCCTAGGTGCGCCTAGATCGTCCAGCTGTCATTGAGGCTACTGAGATTAGACATTGGGGATAGAGCTTGTGTGGCCTTTTCGACGAAAACCCCCAAAGCCAAGCCTAATTTGGTTCTGTCGTCACCACCATACAATACCTATCCCGTAACCCAGCAGGTGTGCATTTAACTTCGTGACAACACCGAAGCTGGCCTCGCTCACTCCCTCACTGCATGTTCCCCTCTCCTTGTTTCTCTCTTTCCCGTCTTCGCCTTTTACATGGTATCTTACATAGTATACGGTGACATTGTGCATTGCTGAGTTGATCCTACACATTTTACCTCGTACCTTATACTTCGTCCCTTGTCCCTCGAATTTCTATCTCCTCCTACCCACGCAGCCCGGTTCCGGTACCAACACTATCACGCCCACCTGGGTACCTTTTACACTCACTTCTCCGTCTCTCCTTTTCCTGTCCGCCTTTTTTTTTAATATTTTTAAAAGCTTTCGCCATGACCCTGTAGCTCGGCTGTTTTTCTCAACTAGCCAACACCATGGTATCACTCTGGCCCTGGAAGGTAAGCTCACCCTACTTGCTCTCATCGTCGGGGAGAGACGAGTCGCTGACCCCCTCTTCCTCACAAACAGGGCGACGACTTGTCCCCGGCCGAGTTTGAGAAGGCCCTCTCGACCCTCGCCACTAAGATCACAAATACCCAAGCCCAGCTGGAAAAAGTGCGCAACAACGCTCGCCGCATCAAGCTCCTCTGGACCCTCTACCTCGCCTTCGCATACCTCGTCTATGCCATCGTGTTAACCCTAGTCGTGGGGTGGCAGAACCTAGGTCCATGGGAATGGACTGGCATGGCTGGAGGGCCCGTGCTGTAATATCCCCTAACCCGACGTCACTCACCGTAGAAACCAGAAACCCATGCTAACGTGCCAATTAGCATCTACGTCGTCCGCACAGCCGCCAACGCATACTACAGCTTCCGACTAGATACCCTCGAGACTCGCCTCAAGGACCGCCAGGCCGAGCGCGCCAAGACCATCCAGAAGCTCAAGGATGCTACCAAGTACGACTCGACTCTAGAATTACTCGAAAAATATGGAGGGTCAAACGAGAAACGCAACAGGGCAAAAAAGCAGAAGGATTCAAATGAGGGGTTGCCGACACAGGATAATGATGGTTCGAAAAAAAAGCATCGCCAAAGCATTGACTCGGGTCATCTTACGGGAAGAACACACCTCCCTCCACCGCCTACCGCCAACATTCAACGGCCGTCGACAGCTTCGGGCGCGCCTCCGAACCGGCAGAGCCAGATTTCTGGTTTGCGTCACCAGCCGATCTCATCACTAAAATCCCAACCAACGGAAGAGTTCGCTCCCAACGCAGGACCCCTCCCTCCAACTTATACCCAGTACGAAACAAATCTAGGGCCTCCCCGCTGGTATGATCGCATTTTGGACCTGATGCTAGGCGAGGACGAAACGGCGCCCAAGAACCGTATTGTTTTGATATGTGGGAAGTGCCGACTCGTGAATGGCCAAGCACCTCCTGGAGTCAAGAACGTGGCCGAAATCGGTACATGGAAATGCATGGGTTGTGGAACCATCAACGGCGAAATGGATGAAGGTAAAAAAATCATACAAGAGGTATTGGGCACCACCAAAGCACCTCGTAATGAAAATGGAAGCACCGACGAAAGAGACAGCGATCGATCAAGTGACGTAGTCAAGGTCGAACCGGCAGGGGGCGATACCACGCAGAGCGAAACCGAGACGAGGCGTAACATGCAGGAGTTCCGAGCAAAGAGACGTGATAAAAAATCCCAAATGGTACCATAGTTTTAGGCTTCATCTTTCAGTTAGCCTACTCCACAGAATATTATCCACATTATATAGCTATGTGCGCGGTTTAAATACTGTTAAACCAGACGATCACATAAACTACAAAACTACCAACGGGCCACCAGTGAACCAAGAGTCGAAGGCGCCAAAAAGACAACCACCGAGAGAAAACAACAGAGCTTATCATATTCAGTGATACCTAGCTTAAAGTGAAATTTACCGACCATAGAAGCAAGAAATCGTAGTTAAGTTGGCAACTCAGCCAACTCGAAAAGTTTAGTCATCCTGTTGCGGAACCCCTGAGAAAGCAATTCGCTCGCTTCGATTAGTTTTGCTAGTCGACTGTGCAACTTTACTTTTACTCGATTTGGAAGCTCACATGGCTCTGTCCGACTCAATTTCGAAGGATGAGCTAGTGTTAAAATATTCGGAATATGATTTCACACTCTGAAAGTAGACCTGGCTTGCTTCCCGGGCCTGCAGTATGAATGTCCCTTTAACATCATCACACGAAGCCAGATAGGTAGGGCCTTCGACCAGGCGTTTGTAGGCTTATATAGCCTCGTACTCCTATTTCAACATTTGACATATGACACCAAGCCGTGTCACCACACTTGAGTGGACCGATTGACTGCTCCATCTGTAGATGAAGCCCGCGGGCAACTCGGAAACCCCTAGCTAGTGAATTCACTCGTCGTGCCCACTCATAGGATTGTTGTCCATGTATATACTACGACTTGACTTCGGGTCCGAAGGCGAGGCAGACCAACAATCCTAGACGCGTTACCTTGACAGATCGCTTACTTAATCCCGTTCTTCACCGAATCGCGTCCTTGGCTTTCATCGGACAGCCAACCCCGAGCGATTTCGCTCCTTTATCGAATCTAGCCCGCAGCATTTGCCGGGCCAGGGAAATGACGCGGGTGTTTTATATCCCATCACTAACATCCCGATCAGGTAGTTAGTTAACAAGGACCGAGATTGAGCCTACTTAGTGGGATCCCGCCCGGGTCGCTCGCATCCTGCTGTACTCGTGTATGGAGTGCATTGCAGCGTCGCCTTTGTCGGTGACACAGTTGGAAGCGCTACCGTCCAAAGGCTGACCGAGGTACAGCATCTCTGGTAACAAACTATACAACAGCGGTTATATGCCATTGCAAAATCTCCAATTACTGCATGTGGAAAATGAAGAAAAGCTTGCATCGCGCCACAATGGGACAAAGGACGAAGCAACGAGCCGACGAGGACTGCGACGAAGCCACCTATAAAAACCCAGTCATTCCGCCTTGAGTTCCGCACAGGCTCGCTTAGCAGTTACACTCAACTCGCCATGGCATTCAAGGCTTCCTCGTCTCTTCTTCTCCTCGCCGCTCTGTCCGGGGTCGGGCGTGCGGTAGATCTATGCCCGCCGCTCAACGAGATCGGCCACGCGCAATCTCAGCCATGGGTCTTTAGCGGCCTGAACTGGACTCTAACGCAGATCTCGAGCGGCAAGACGTGGCCGCCCCCGCCCAACGACTTCGATGAGAGCCGTGTGGACTTCCAGATCAAAAGCGACTTCAATGGCGCCCCGGTACGGTGCACGGCACAAGGCAAGGAGTTCTCGGAGGAGTACGGCCGACAGCTCGCCGGCGCCACACCGACGTATAATTGGTACGCGTGCGAGGGAGCCAGCAAGGACGTAAGGACGGAGTTCAAGATGGTCTGGTGGAATACGCATATTCTCGACATCAGACAGACTTGGACGTGTGCTACTACCGGGTGAGTTATCTCCCACGTTGGGGTAGTCAAGACGAGACGGACGGACGACTCATTTTTATCTCTAGACGTCCGATGCGCGCCACGGGACGGCTCGCCATGCGTGATTTCAGCTGCAAATTCGACTCGCAGTCGCGCCGCACGTCGTGCGTAGCCAACGCCGGCTCTAGCTTGCCCTTCGACGCGACAATCGTCGAAGTTCTACCACCGCCCACCCGCAAGTGCGCCGCGGCGTCTAAGGCCACGCCAAACTGGGACGTGCTCGACCTCGTCTGGGTGCGCAGGACCTCGACCTTCGGGCTCGACTACCCCACCGCCAACATGACCTTCCGCCTCGTCAACAAGGCCCTGGACTACTCCCCGCGCATGGTCTGCACCGAGCCCCTTCTCCACGGCCCGCAGGGCGGTGTGTACATAACACCGTACACGTGCACCGTCTTCGAGGCCAACGAGGCGGATGTGCCGCCGACCAAGTTTGACTGGGTCCTCGACGACAAGTCGCTCCTGCGCATCAACCAGACTTGGTCCTGTGATGATGGAGCCGCTAAAGAGTAAGCATATCCTGCCGTCGTGTTGGGCTCGGCCCGGCAAATGTAATCGGCGCTGACCTTTTTCCTAGAACGCGGTTCCAGAGCATCGGCGACCGGGACATCAAGTCCCTCCTCAGCTGCTCGACATTGTCGAGGAATTACCCGATTGCTGGCGGCACCTATGTCGAGTCTTTCGAGACTTGTATCACGACGTCGAGCTTCGAGATCAAGGGAGGGCTGCGATGAGCTCGTGGATACTTCTTGTGATGAGTTCCAGAATGTTCTGATGAACACGTCGGTGTGGCCAGAATATACCAAATTATAGGCGGAGAATGGTCAATCCATGTCGTTCCCGTCAAGTTTCATCTACCACCCAGGCGATACCCAAGTTCTTATTCTGTGCGCCTCCCTAGGCCGGGTCCGGCAAATGAGAAGTAACTCGCGATAGGATTTAACACAAAGCTAGCTGCCCCAGTTGATCAGATACGTTTTTCAAATTCAAGCTCATTAACTATATACATTCGTTATTCATCATCCTGGCATTAAGTTAGATACCCAAGCGAAACTCCAATTACTAAACTTCAGCCTCCGGTGCTAGCTCTTAAACCTTGCTAACAATAAAGTTGACAGCCGTCGGGGCAAGGTCCTGGTAGTCGTGGTGGGCATCGGTGATGATCAGTGTGCCGTCGCAGACCCTGTCGCCATCGTGGCATAGGATGAGCGACCGTGATGGGGTGATGTTGGGAACCACACCGCCGTCCTGCTTCTTGCGGGTGTCGCCGTACGTAACAGCGGCAGCGACCTTGTTCAACACGGCAGCGGGGAGTTGTTTGGTAGCCGCGTGCACAAGCGCGGCGCCTTGACTGTAGCCCGAGAGGACGAGCTTAGAGCTAGGGCAATCCGTGGCAGCCTTGGTGATGAGGGTGCGGAACTTGGTGGCATCATCGGGGTCGCAGCCCCCGGAGCGCAAGTTGTCCAGCAAGTTGGCGGGATAGTCGAAGCCTTGTGCTGCGATGGTGTTCGAGCCCAGCTTGGCCTTCAGCTGATCGATGGTCTGTGGGCCGGGCGAGCCGCCGATGTTGCCATCCTGCGTGCTTCCCCGGGCCCAGAGGAAGATTATGGGGCGGCAGCCGCCCTGGAGGAACTCGTTTGCCGTCGTGCCAGTCGCCGCAATCTCGAGCATGCCCGAGCTGGTGCCTGCCCTGAGCTTGGCGATCATATCCTCCGAGATATCGAAGGTCATGGGGATGGCGGACGCCAGCCCGACGAGAGCGGTGGACAACAGGACAGAGGCCTTCATCTTGTCTGATTTGCGGACAATGAGAGGTGGTGAGTGTACAGACAAATGATGAGCTCGACGGAAGTAGGGTCAAGAAAAGCCCGTTTCAGACGACCATGTAGCTTATAGTATCCTTCCTTGTAGATGTCTCAGGGTAAGGCATGCCTTCTTATATCCCGTTTTATATTCTGTCCACTCCCTGCTTCGACCTCAATGCCATCCTCCCTTCCGCGTATCATACAGGGGGCCAATGCAAACATACACCTCAGTAAAAGCTTGACCTGCCCGTTTCGCTGTTGCGCCGAAGCTACGAGCCATTGAGAATGCCATCTTCGTCTTTCCTCCAAGCCGTCGCGCGCTATTGTGAACACGTGGGTGCAGGACCCAACGATCGTCGTCCTGGCAAATCCAGCTGGCCTTCCATGTGCGGATTAATGTGGTATTTTGGGGTAGCGCTTGGCAGCTTTCAATGCTGAATGGCCTGGCTATGACTGGCTAATCGAAACCTTGGCAGATGGTCAACCCACCAAAAGAAGAATCGATAGTTCTTCAAGAACCGTGAATGCTCTAATACCGACGAAGATGCTAAAAGGTTGAGCTTTTCCCTTCCCCCAATGAGTTTCCTTGTATTTACCGAAATACAAAAAAGGCCAGCTCACTCAGGTATAATGATTAATGACGTGGTGGTTAAAGCGAGTCTGACAAGATAGCAGGTATTCTACACTATTGTCCTATCCCTGTTCTGCCCGGCTCTTGGTGGCCGTCCGGGCACCAGATCTGGCCGGGACATCCCCGGCCTGGCTCGAAAAGGGTAACAGATCGCCGAAGATTTCCAAGACCCAGTTTCCCGCTCCAACCTTGCGACATCTTGTAGCCAAGCAAGCCCGCCGGTTGGGGGCCGGAGCAGGGGCAGAAGCGTGGGGTAGCCGCCAGATCGTCGTCGTCAGGTAGGAAGCTGAGGGCGGAACTGGGCCGAGGGTAGTCTTGGCTTCGGAAATTTTAACGATCACTCCCGACCAAATTGCCGTGGTTGCGCCAGAAGTCATTGTTATACGCTAGCTCTTGCTTCATAAGCAATAATGTATACGCGCCGACACTACCACACGGAATCATAGGACACTACTGTAATATTATCTGATCAAGTTTATTCTTCGGCGGTTTTCGAACAAATTGCCACCCCACCCGGAAAAGGGGACACGTTCATTGTCAACCTCAAATATCATGACTGCCGATTCTAAGGTTTTCACCCGAAATTTAGGTGACCTTGCTGTCCGATGCATGACATTGGATGGATACAGGAGGTTTCAACTTCATTCAGAAACGACCCACGTCCGTGTGTCATGCCTTTTGACTGCAACATACGACACCCCTCTCGGGGAGGTTTAAGGTGTCAAGGCGTCATAGAACCTATCAACTCGTATAAGCACTTTCTGTGACTAGCCTACAAACAGACACGATATAAACACAACGTATAAGCACAGCTCGACCGGCGCGCCGCGGGGGCCGCCAGGAGCCACCGGGGGCACCGCCGAGGCGGCCCCCTCTCGCATGTGTTGAAGATGATTGCCCCCAATACCAACCAAGGTCGACCCGTCTACTTTTCCAACTTGGCCAGCGCTTGGTCCAGGGTCTCCCCAGTGAGGCGTTGAAATGCGTCGAGGTATTTGGCACTCGTTTGGGCCCTATAAGAGTTAGAACCTAAATTTTCAACTCGGTCTCGGGGGTTTTCAATAGCCCCAAGAGTAATTAACATATGGGCGCAGCTGCCTTGCTTGATAGGGACATTGTAGGCCTAGAATACGTACTGCACCTCTTGCGTCATCTGCATCGCATCGTTAACAATTTCCTAGGCGAATTCTTTTAGGGGTCTAATGAACCATACCGAAACACCTTCTTTTCCTTTAAGGCCTTGAGAGGTCAACCAATCACGCAAATATTGTTCTAGAAATGGGAGAATTAGCGCCTCTGTCATTACCACGACTGTCCAAGTCTTACTATCAAAGCTCTTTTGGTCGCGTCCTGGGGCATAGTCTGCAGCTGGCCAAAACCGCGAACTATCCGGTGTTCTAGTTGTAGATTCGCTTATCAGTACTCGACTTGTGCATTGACCACTCTGGGCCTTGGAGGCGACGGCACTGACAGAACTTCGTCGATCAACACGATTTCGTCAGTCGCCTCATCGAGACCTACAGCAGTTGTTAGCATCTGACACGAAATCTCCATAACTTAACTAGGTTTAGACGCACCGAACTCGAACTTAGTATCTGCAACAATGATCCCTCTTTCAAACTACATTACGGAACAGTTAGTGGATCTTGCTGGACAGGAGCTCTGTCGGCCTTCAGGGTGCGGCGATAGCCAAGAATGACTGGGGATTGCCCAGCCATTCTCGGATACCGAAGAATGGTGCGGAGGGGTTCTCACAGCATATGCATGCGCAGCCTTGTAAATGGCCAAAGCGAAACGCTCAATTTTATCGGCATACTTGTCGCCTACGATCTTCCGGGCCTGTTCAGGGGTTATCTATTGAGATTGTGTGTCAGTATGCACTGTAAACGGTAAAATTTCTGCACAGCCTCAGGAGTCTGCAGGAGCACCAAGGCTGAAACCCGCTGAAGGGGAAATTAAAAAGGTACGGATAGAAAAACGAGGGAAAAGAGGAAAAAATCATACGTTTTCGTCCTTCTCGCCCACCGGTGCTTTTGCTGTGGGAGAGATGATTAGCGGCTGTCACAGAACAAGTGTAAGACGAGATTATGAGGACTGCGCAGCAGCTTACTAGACGGGGTGTATATAGGGCCATCAGGAAATGCCTGACATTGCTCTAGCCCGCTGGGCTGAGGCAGGCCATGGACGGTCCCCTTCTGCTTATACTCAGCCCAAGAGCTACCGGTAATGTAACCGCGTACTGGATTAGCTAGGGTCAGTTGACAGTCGAGCAGTAGATTAAGCGAGTTTGCAGGAGCCAGACCTATAGCCTCAACAGGGAAGACGCGATACTTGTTGACAATCATCGAGCGACCCCGGAGTCTCTGTCTCTCTTCAGGGGCCAAATCAATCGTGGAGGGAATATCCAACGAGAGAAGATGATGTTTTAACCCTGGGACGTGCTCTGGCAGTACAGTGTTGAGCCAATGGTTTGTGATCAGAGTGAGAACAGTGCCCTTGTCCTGAACACCATTCTCGAGGATTACGTCATAGGCAGAGATGCGATCCGAGGTGACAAGAAGGAGAGTAGAGTCGCTGGCGCCATAAATTTCTCTGACCTTACCCTGCGAAACAGTCAACGTCACTGTGTCAGTGTATAGATCTGAGACGTGCACCGAAGTCGGGAACGGACCTTGGCGACTAGAGGTAACGACTTGAGGTCAATCGACGTGACTATCGAGGTCGCCATCTTGCAGTTGCCCTCGCTCTCGGGGGCCGTCGGTGAAGCGAGCAGATGCACCAAATCACTGTATTCCTTGAGGTGGTGCTGAGTTGTCGACTTTCACTTCTTTGGAGGGGTCCAAATCTCCAGATGTCCGTAGCTAAGCGCAATCAGGCCGCACAGTGTTGCACTGTATGTCTGGGTGCTAAATACAGCACAGTGAGACTACCTACTAGAGGATAATAGTTTTTTTCAGCACCCTCGTCTCAGCCAGCAACAACAAAAGGAGCTCCAAGCTAACCCCCACCCCGCCCAAGTTTTTTTGGCTATGTACCTAGGTACTTAGGCATTCAAGTCCTGGCCGTGGTCGGACAGCCTACCCGTAAAGGTTATTGCCTACTTTATGCCATATAAGTATAAAATAAGACTAAATCAATTGCATAAATAGAACTATTCATTTAGTCGAGATTAGAATTATTCTTCAGTCAGCTGGCACACAGAATAACCTCACCTCCAAGTTACCTAGGTACCTACCTACCTACCTACCTATAGTAGGTAGGTAGTGTTGCATTTGTTCGCAAGACACTACCAAAAATCATCAGCCCTACTTGCTAAGATCGACGTAAAAAAGAGCTACCGTGGGCTCTTTTCGCCGGGGCATTGGGCCGCTCTCTGTATCATAGTGACCCCGCTCCAAGACTCGACAACCACAACGGGGCGTGGAGTCATCGGGTCTTCACCATTACCTAGGTACACCATTCGTGTCGCTACATTTCTGCCTTGAGAAATAGTTAGAGGTTGGCCGTCAGAGGTCACTTCGCTGATCATACTAGCGCTTCTGCAGGAGGTATCTACCCATAAGGTTAGCTACCTGTTATCAGGCGAGTGATCAGGTGTTAATTTCAGCTAATATGATAATACAAGCTAACGAGATATGTGTATGTATTAAGTCGCTGATATTCTATCTCATAGACTCAAGGGATAGAGGAGCATAGTATATTACTCGTGAAACCAGCAATGGGATATCTATTTCTCAAAGAACGAGTGCCACGGTGATTGCCCCCATGCTTCAATATTTTGAATGCGCTGTCCGACCTGATTTCGATAATCAGTCAGTGATGGAGGCCTAATATCGAACAGCCTCAGTGAGGCCGTCAGTCGCAAACAGAAGTAACCATAGTCATTTCAAGGGCGAGAACTCAACACCTGCTCCCTCGCAATGCCCACGGAACCCGTCAGAGACGATTAGCTACACTTGCTATGCAATGTCTGTCGGGTGTGTCACAGCCGTTCTTAGTTGCTTCGCGTGAAGTACGATACGTGTTAGCCGTCCTTGATAATATACCAATCATCTCCGATGAGCTCAGCCTCGGCTATGTAGTAGTCGTCTTCACTTGCGCCCTCTACCATAAACCTGTCATTTCCACGCCATCTGCTCTCTGGTTGCTCTTTTGTGCCGAAAACCCCAGTTTTAATCTTCACACCGGCAAAAAAGACGACGCGCTTTTGATCCGTGTACGCTGACCAACCGTTACTCGCATGGCCCCGATGCCACGTCGTTTGGGGGGTTGCATGGCCAACGCCAGCGACACCAACTGTGAACCCGACCGTAACGGAGTGAGAAGCCCCTTCCCAGGCACTGATATGGATATTTGTAGTCGAGTAGGTCCATGTGGCGATACACGCGCCGTATTTCTTTGTGTCGGGGTAGTTCGAAAAGAGCATGTTCGCATTTCGTTTTAGCCATACTAGAAAGGGGTTGCGGAAGTCGAAGCCCTCAGACGCCACATCGCCATCGCATACTAGGACGGCACCGAAGCTGCCAGCCGTACCATAACTTACGATGCCGCCCACGTCGAGTGGCAAGCCCATTGTCGAAGCATCAGCACCCACCCCAAGCGCAACATCGGTCTTCGAGACATCACTCGCTGTCAACGGACTGTAGCAGCGCGTGTCTGGTTTAGCGCGCTGCAAGTTGCCCAGGAGCGGGGTGTACCCCGCTGCCCGCACCGCATGCGCATCGTTGAGATCTAAAATAGGGTGCCAGCGCTGGTACTCGTCGAGGTAGCCCAGCATGCCAGGATGGAGGCGTGAAAACGGCACCGGTTCATATAGAGCGTACCCGAAACGATGGCGGCGCATAGACTTGCGATAGAGTTCTGACACAGCCCAAGCCATTGCCTTTATTGGCCCTATGTCCCTATGCCCCTTCCGAATCGCCGGTTTTAGTTGATGTTGCAGTTGTATGAAGCTACAAGACCCAAAATCCTTTTGAATATAGGAGCAACGACTCGACGCCTAGGTTCGCAATGGGAGGGCTAAATGATCATGTATATGTCTTTTCAGGCCGTAATACGACTTCAATGCCGCCTGATGGGTGATGCCCGGTAGCTTGACTATGAGGGGTAAGTGTGAGCCATCAAGAACAGGGATTTATGACCAGTAAAAAGTTGCCCATCTTGAGGGGCCTACAGAGTATATTCTCTATAGGTACCATGAAATATATCTAGAAAAGTCTTAGTTTAAGTAGGGAAAACCAACAGCGGGAAAGAAAAGGGGGAAAGCGATGATGTACAATTGCCACAAGTTAGGTCAGAAATGAAATATTTGGCTATTGCATCACTACCTCGTTGTCACCATATGAGAACCGAAGGTTTAGAACAGAATAGGTAGGACTAGAGACGGCAAAGACTCGGGAAATGCCATTTTTCACATTCGAGCTGTCCTTATCTCCTGTCACAACTCACCCATACGATCGTTCAAAGCCATTATTCCGTACTTAGCGTGAGTATCGCACTATATAACCCACAGATATAATATTATCACATCCATGGAGCTCCTGAGCTGTTGTACAACAACACCAAATTGTGGTGCGCCAATTAGGCCCGGGGGATCGGGGCTAGCTACCGCCCGTTGGCAAACTATTCGTCGTCAACGAATACATTGATAGGTATGAGCTATAACCGCAGATCTTTTGTCAGGGGTCCGCATTTTGATCCTGGAGAAGAAGACGACTATCCAAAGCGACCTGTTGTGATGTATCTGATTCCAAGAAGCCTCACCGCCTAGAACAAAGGAGGATATTCTGTATACATATTAGTAGTGGATCGCCCAATTGATTCTATACCCCTTCCGCAACAACGCGTATTCAGAAACTATTCCTACCACTTCCGACACAAGCGAATCCGCAATTTTGGAGACCATGCTCTCTCCCTATTCGAATCAGGCACGCATCAGGGTCGAGGAAGGACGGCAACCTCTCGGCGCCTCTACCTCATGTCCGGCAAGCGGGGGTATCGGTATTCCCCGGGGGGGGGGGGGGGGTCTAATAAACATATCGGTGCGAAAGTCTACAAAAGTTGACCATATTTCGCTCAAGACCGTCTAGCTTAGGGTTAGAGGTCACGAATTTTGAGTTGGAGGCCATCCTGTCTTAATTCGATCGTTTGCGAGAGGGGCACGGATCCTCTCCGGATAGAGTCAACAATCTGTTGAATTTGGCCCCGAGGAGCTCCACTTAGTAAAAGGTTTTAGATTCTTCCTCCGTCATGATCTGGGACGGCGATTTCTTTGAAGGTGAGCATACGATGCCCGACGCCGCAACTAGGAACGGCCTGTTGAGCTGCAGTCGAACCCTAAACTTCCCTCAGTCCTGAGAACTCTACCTCCTTGTATAGTGCTCTCGAAGAAGGAAAGAAAAGATGTTGTTTAGGGTGAGGATGAGATTTGAACTAGTGCTCGCTTTGAGCCGGTACATCTCGATTGCGCAATAAATGTGAGGTTCCCCCGCTTTCGCGGCTACGCCACCTGCAGATGCTAACAACCTTGGAAGTTATTGCTACGGTGGTGCGATGGCTGATGCCTTAAACGATCACACCCTCGGTCCGAGGCTCACCAAACTTTTAATCAAGGCCACGATATCGATGTTATTACTCCCTTGCAGCTTACCGACTCGATTAATATAAAAAGCATCTGATAATATTTGCAGGTTGCGGCGTGTGAAGCACGTGCAGAACGACTTCCGGGTCTCAAGTTCGTTTCTCGCTATGTAGCTCCTTTAGCTACTCACCTTAATATTATTACATTCTAGGTACCTAATGCTACCTGTTAAGTAACTGGCCCAAGTTTTACCACCGGGCAAGCCGATTTCGTCTCGAGGAGTGCTACGCTGACTGCGTTCCTGGCATACCGATCGTGCGATCAACGCTGTCTATGTCTCTTTTTCCACGATTTTTTGGACGTAGTCTCGATGCCGGGATTTGGGCTGTATGAGAGATGGAGAGGCTGTATAGGGATAGATGTTGAAATGTCTATCGCCTCTGTGAATCTAGTATTCCACTATATGTCCGCACCGTCCCATAACTGTATTCAGTTTGTTTTAGATGTTAAATAAATGTAAGTTGCTATAATACCGTTTTCTGGAGCCTACGCTTCATGCGATCTTAAACTTCTTCACGGACTCCTCCAACCTCTGTTTGCATTCGTCATCTTCTTATCAAACAGTGGTATCTCACCCATTCGGTTGCGCTTTTGCCCGATAGCTGCCTTACGAATGGTTGGGGAATCGGCTAGGCGAATCAATTTTCTTCAAATTAGTTGCGCGTTTGCACCGTTGGGCATAAAGCCGGTTGCGTATCGGTGACGCCGTCAAAAACCGGCCTACCCGATTCGGGCTATGAGCTCTATCTCCATAGCACATAGAACAGA
The DNA here is from genome assembly GCA_005188305.1 of Xylaria sp. BCC 1067. Classification (NCBI taxonomy): domain Eukaryota; kingdom Fungi; phylum Ascomycota; class Sordariomycetes; order Xylariales; family Xylariaceae; genus Xylaria; species Xylaria sp. BCC 1067. Next base: position 3,707,178 of record SSCS01000001.1, read on the forward strand.
CGGCCGCAGACTCTCTATAATAATTAGATAGTAGAGTCGTATCGTATGCACGATTAGTCTAGAATGATATTTTTGGGAGACAATCGTTACATAAGGCTGCAAGTGCCAGCCAACGCTGTAAACTGTTACACCGGTTGTGAACGTGATGGTGTACCCAGAGGATGGTAAGGGTATTTTGAGGCTCTGGATGCACATTCACCACATCACAATCAGTCATCATGCGCGCTAATTTTCATCCTATGCCCGTAACATAGCCAGTTAACCACCGTGATGTTTCATTATACTGAAACGTGCCGACAACCATACAGCTTGCAAGGTAACTTAATTAAACATACATCATCTGATTGCCCGCTTGAGGGCTGTTCCGTATTCGGCAAAATCATTACCGATGAGGCTCTGCGCTCGACGAAATATTGTTCTGCGGTAACTAAGCAGCCAATATCGTTGTGTAGGTCACGAATTATTGTATCCCTATGCCTCCACTGAACGGGGCTGCGCTCAATAGGTACTTTGTATAAATCCGTCTTTTATCTACTTTAGACATAGCTTTTTGGAGGAAGATTTACTGCGCCAGTATTCTCCTTATGAAGAGATTTCATATATCAGTGTAAAAGAAGCATTCCTGGCCTTATCTTCTTTTTGTCGGCTCAGCTCGATCTTCGACAACTTTGGACCTTTATTATCGACTTCTCATTAATTGCATGAGCCAGTGTGCCTGTCGTCTTCCAGGTACTCCTTAGCCAAGAGATGCTCACTTTCCTTTGCTGTGCCTTTGTTTCTATCATTTGCGTCGTTAAAACCTTTCATCGACACCGAGGCTCTGAAGGTACCACAATCAAAAATCAAGCATCCGCAATGTCAACCAATAGTGCCCCAAAAATGTCGGCGCTCCTTATTGGGATCGACCGCTACGATAGTAATGTCGTACCGGATCTATCCGGCTGCTTGAGAGACGTCGCCCTCATGGAAGCCTACCTCAGGGAATCAGCCGGCATTTCCAATATCACTAAGCTTACGTCCCCCGCGAACGAAGACGTTAAAGTTTCTGCACCAGACAGTCTACCTACGTCAAATAACGTCATCGCGGCCTTAGAGAAACTAGCACACGAGGCCCAAAATAATGACTTTATTTACATTCATTTTTCCGGCCACGGGAGCCGATACCCCACGAAATTTCAAGAACTCCACCCTAGCGGCGGAGACGAATGCCTTGTTCTTGTGCGCGATTTCAACTCTGTGAGACGCCGCAGAGTTGACTGCCTTCATGACGTGGAACTGGCTCATTTGCTAAAGAACATCACGGACAAAGGAGCCGTCGTTACCATCGTGCTAGACTGCTGCCATTCGGGAGGCGCAACTCGCGGCTGCCCTTCTGAGAGCTTCGTTCTACTTAGAGAGAGCTATGAGAACTCTGTCACACGCGGCGTTGATTCTCTTCCTGAACATGCTCTGGTAGAGCGCAAGCCTATCTCATTTCGGGCTCCCTGGGCGGCTAGCGCCTCTCGGTCGGCCGTTACTGCTAATCATTGGATAACATCATCTCAGGGAGTTGAATTCCTTGCTGCCTGTTCCTCGGACCAGAAAGCCCAAGAGATTCGAGTCGAAGACGGCAGATATCGGGGGTTACTAACCGAATGTCTGCTCAACGTGCTACGAGATCCCCAGGTCCAACACGAACCACTGACCTGCGACATAATCTACAACCTTGTTGCTAAAAAAGTAGCCGCACACCCAAAGCGTACACAGCCACAAACCGTGGTCTTTGGGGGAGTACGAGGCCGCTTTTTCTTCGGGGCTGGCTGGAGCGGGCTAAGTAAGACGACAGTGACAGAATCTGAGCTTCTCTCTAACGGTGAACTCCAAATCAAGCTGTCCACCGGAGAGGCACATGGAGCCATTAAGGGGGATACGTATGCCCTTTACCCTCCTCATCAAATACCAATAAGCCTTATGGACTATAATTCGCCGCCGGCTATTTGCGAGATATCCGAAGTCCACAAGTTGTCTTCGAAAGCTATTGTTAAGCATGGCCCTGCTAGCGTACGCGTCGGCTGCTTGGCCGTGCGGCGAAGTGAAATCCTCGAAAAAAAAGTCCTGGCGCGGAGATCAGCAAAGCTTCTTTTACCTCACAATCCAAGCACAGAGATCTACCAATTAATGGAATCGCTTAACAACCCCGTCCATAGTCGTTCACTGGTTGATTTTACAAGTTCTGAGTCGCCCTTCTTTCAAATCCGTTCAGACAGTGCCGGCCGCTTTGAGATAGCTTTCAGTTCCAAACGAGAGACAACAGTCAGTGTTCAATCGGGAACTGACCTCTTATCTCACTTGTCGCATATGAGTATCTATTATAACCTTCTAGATCTCACCACCCCTTTCGGATGTAACGGTGGCCTTTCCGTTGAAAAAATTGGTTATTTGCCCAGCGGAATAGAACCGCCTGTCCCATACAGGCACAATCCCAATAGCGCCGTCCGGGTAGACAGCAGGCTCAAAAGCCTCGAGAATAGCGACCCACAGGAGATATTTGAGAACGATAGCATCGGCATCCGCGTGTGGAACAACAGCCAGAAGAAAATGTTTATAGAAATTCTAGATCTTGAGCCCTCATGGCAGGCGACGAAAGTCTACCCAATTCGGGACAATAGTCCTACCCTCGTGCTGGCTGGCGAAGCTGTTGACTTTTTCCTTGAAATGTCGGCGTCCGAGCCTGTGACACACCCTCAACGGTCGGGATTTGATACGATCATCGTCCTGGGCACTACAAATGAGCGTGGGAACTTCCCAAAAGAAATTCTTCCGCGACTTGGCGAGGCGCCCTGTTGGCAAGACTCGCCTTTCGAGAAAGCTGACGTTACGCGTGGTGCGAGAGGGTTTGATTCGGAGCAGTGGTACGCACAGCGGGTGGATGTGCGAGTGTTGAAATCAGGACCTGAATGATACATGCTCAAGCATCAAAAATCCAGTAGCAGTGAAAAAAAGGGGGGGAAGAGGGAGGTTTGACACGTATCACGCCTAGGAAAGACATTGATCAATAAGGTTAGTAGGAATTTGTTAAAACAAGACTTCACAAGGTTTTAGGCATAGAAAAAACATGGAAGGCGAATAGTCAGCGTGTACTTTTCTCATTCAAGGCATGAAAATAAATGTGATCGCAACACAGATACGGAATCCCTCAAGAACTATTAATACAGTCTCAGATAGGGTGAGGACTACCGGTAGTCGCTGACCAAGTCCTATTGCTTTGTAGACATTTGCTGCGATTTCTCTGAACGAGTTGTCATCGGGGATGCGAATTAAGTGCCAAGTTGATGCTTTCCTACGCCTGTTATCTAACTCTATTTTAAAACCGACGGGGGAAGAACCATGCTGTATCACACCACGTTTCAGGATCCGAGAAGATCGAGTAGATAAACGAGGCACTTCTAGCACTGTCCGATATTTGAGTGTCTGATAATGGAAGTTTGATTCAGTAGGGGTAGGCTTACTCATCTATGTATTGAAGTAGAATCACTATGCCCAATGGTAGCTTGGTAAAATAAATTTAAAAAAATTCAAATGTTGCTCCTTGTAAACCCAAGCGAAAGGAATAGGAGATCTTCGTGTAATCGTGAGTCATATTGTTCGGATTATGATGTCGATACGCCTCGATGTTATGCAGAAAATCGATCTGCTGCTACAATCATACACCCAACGCCGTTCAGGCCTCACGCAAAGCACGTGATACACTAACCGTGCAATTAATGATTACAAATGGTATAACAATTGCTAACAAGTACGCTCCCGCTAATGTTTTGCTGCTAGTGTATAGCTGCTGGCTATATGATATACCCGTTCGAACTTACTATGTAGTAGACTATATACTTCCTAGCTAGGCAGTCCCAAATAATGCCTGTGCAGCGATAACACATACTAATACGGTATACCTAATGGCATTTCCTCGGTAACTCTTCTCGCTGTATCGCAGTGCCGAAGTTGCTCGGGTTTAGATAATATCGCTTAAAGGCGCTGTTTAATGCTAAGGATGAAATTCTTATCAAAACATGGCTCATTCACTATGACCTCACTGGACGTGATTTGTAAATACATGTTGATACACTACGACAAGGCGTGTTTGATGTGGAGGCCATGATATTTTAAACTAGGCCCTGGTCTGGAGATTGACGAATGAGGGTTTGCGGTGGACGGATTTAGCGACTAGTGCTGGTCAGTCGCCTCGATAAGAATAGCCAGCACCTAATTAGGCCGAAGCCCCCTACACTACCTAGGTAGGTACCTCAAGACCATGCCAGGCGTGCCAGGCCCTGCCAGGCCCTGCCAGACCACGCCAGACCACACCAAACCACCCCGCCAAATTTCGCCGCGCGGCCGCCGGCAGGATGCGTATTTGAATTGACAGCAACGGGCTCGGGAGGCACCCCAGCCCAGCCTGCAATTCTGCGGCGCGGAGCCTTAGCCCTAACTGCCTGCCTGCAACTGCTCTACACCACACTACGCCAACCTAGGTAATTCGACCTTGACGGCCCCAGTTCTGCCCGGGACCATCTATACAGTACTTGCCTCTTAAGTAAGTACGTACAATCTACAGTACCTACACTACTGTAGACGACTGCAGACTGGGCACGCGATGCGAGCACGTGCAGCCGGAACCGGTCTTTGGGGCCTTCTCGCCAAAGGGCGGCTGGTTCCGTCTTACCATGCTAATGGCCCCCGTCCCATCCCACGATACCTTACCTAGCGGAGCCTACTTATGACGGCGCTCGCTCGTGGTGTAAGTGACTTAAAGTAAGTATAGCGTATCGCGTATCATGTACATAGTATTACCCATAATACTCTACACCACATACCAAAAGTCTCGATCCCACTTCTTGGCACACGACTTCCACATGTCGTCTATGGCTATTATTAGGTAAATTCCCGATAATCCAAGTTGCTCGCTCCCACATGTGAATGCTGCGACAACTTCTGTGCGCACCCCTCGGTGATTTTAGGCATTCCACACAGTTCAGCATAACGACGGCCGACGATGGAGGATTTGACGATAGAACTGACAGATTCTCCCTCGGCTGGCTGTCTGGCCGCTTTGTCTCTGTCTCTGTCTCCGTCTCTGTCTCTGTATGGGCTGAGTGATCGCAGGCCGCGGCACCGGAACACCACCGCCCAACGCCCAGCAGCCCTCGCATTCCCTGTCTCCTCATTTGCGACAACCCAGACAAACCCAGACAAACCCAGACAAACCTAGACAAACCTAGACAACCCAGAATGAGCCCGTCGTCAAGCCATTCAATTAGCCATCTGCCCGCGATCCCGCGATCCCGCGATCCCGCTATACCGCTATACCACCATACCGTTGTCCACTCCCAGATCTAAGCTCGTTTAGCCCACAGACTATGACTTAGGTATACTAGCAGCCTCAGCATGGCGTCAAATTTAGAACCACATCACAAATACCTGCCCAGCTAAGAAGTACCTCCTAGTGGGCGAATAAGTCTTCTCAGCCAAACCGAGCGCGCCGATGTCATATTTTTACTTACAGCCTTTTACGAGATCGACCCCGGGCGTCGCAAATTCATCCGTGTCCTGCGAAGCCTTTTATCGCTCAAGCGATGAGCGAGTTCATCCGGACGGCGCAGACTCTAAATTATGCTCAGTGGCCCAGCGTTCCAACTCCGAACATAGCTTCAATCGGTGCAAGCAGAGACAATACTTAAACTGAAGCCCAGCCGCTTCACTGAGCATCAGCCCAAGTCCAGCAGCCATACACACACCCAAACCCCATCCCCCAAAACGATCAGTTCCCGTTACCTTATCCAATTCGATTTCAACCTCTACGGGGTATATCAGCATCATGAGCGGCTCCCCTTCCACAATTCGAGTTGCGATCATAGGCGGGGGCATAGCCTCGGCCGCGCTATTGCGAGGACTCCTGAGGCACTCGCATATCGCCGCTGACATATACGAATCACGGCCATCTTTCAAAGCAGAAGGCCATACTATTACTTTATCGTCCGCAGCTGAAGAGATTCTGCTGAAATTAGACCCTTCTTTAGATGACTGTCTCAGCCGAGCAGAGGCGGTTTACACCGCAACCGACACCAGAATCGCTAGTGGCCCCTACGCCGGGCAACTCGTAGACTCCCCGTCGGTGCAAGATTACAGGGAAAGGATGGTTGACCCGCAGAGGTTCTTGGACGAACTGCTCAGAGGTACACCGCCACGTATGATTCACGCCAACTCGCGAATATCCTCCATTACCGAGATTACGCCCGGAGGCGGGGTGATGCTAAACTTTGTCGGTGGTGCGCAAAAGAAGTACGATATCGTCGTCGGCGCGGATGGTGTGCATGGAATAACTCGGGAATTCGTCCTCGGGCCTGACGACCCGGCCTTGCGGCCACAAAATACTGGGGTTTGGAGACTTCCAATCAAAGTTCCCTACAAAAAAGCCGTGGAAGCCATGGGAACCGAATTTCTCGACCCGCGCAGGCCCTGCCAGACATCGTGGATCGGTGACGGGACCTACCTGCAACACGACTTTATGGGCGCCGAAAAAGATGTCCATATAACAGCCTACGCTGTTCACAACGAATACACTCCGGAGTCGTGGGCGAGCTTGCTAACGCCAGAGGAGTTCGGCGCAGTTTTCGCGAGCATCCCGTTGCCGGTTTGTCGCGGCATGATAAATGTAAGTGGCAAGAGTCCAAGACTTTCTTTCCCTCGGAATGGGCAAACACTAATACAAAGTGCCTCTAGCTCATACAAAGCCTATACACAATTCAAATAGCTGGAATCTCGTATATGCAACATAAGCCGGCGCGGACCTACGTCACGAGAAATGCGGCTCTGATCGACGATGCGGCTCATTCCGTGCTGGCCGTGCGTGGGGTCAATGCCCTTATCGGGCTGGAAGAGGCCTATATCCTAAGTATGGTGCTCAGCCGAATACCATCCAAGGTGGCGATCCCAGCAGCCTTACAAGCCTTCGACCATGTCTGTCGACCCAGAGCTGAGGAGGCTGTTCGCCACACCATCCAGTGTGGGCTGGTAACCATTGGTAGGGATCAGGAAGTTGGCCTCGATCCTTATCTCATGGGACCCCGCCTTCAATACCACTGGCACGTTCTCAAGGAGTCAAAGGTTGAGGCGCAGCAAGCAGCTGCCATCCAGCTAATGGATCAATTATCAATGCAACACTGAAGCCTCGTATTATATTTATATTTATCTCATATAATCTGGTTCATCTCACATCTGCAGGCAGGGGTCAGGTTTGGACGGGTTACATTGGCTTTTCTTTGACGGACAAAGGGCACAGGAGCATGGACGGCGCGCATAAAGGTGGCACTTCCACCAACGTTATTTTAGGCAAAATCTTGATGATGTTACATTTGCTTCTCCGGAGTTCGCTATCCATGTTATTTCTTTCTTTATTTGGTTCTATATATGTCCATATCTCTTTCGGGATCGTTATACTAGCAGGAGTCAGGGGAGTAACAGCTACATCCGATGGTAAATAGAAGACCTGATTTACTGAATTGATCAACGGGACAGTTCGTCCTGATCTCGTATATGTGATGCAAAGCCACTTACTAGATACTTTAGCAGTGGTTTCGAACTCTGCAAGCCGGACTTCTATTACGTACAATCTATATATACTGTCTGAGGCTCCCCATTACAGGGTGATAAATACATATGGTATTGTGCATCGGAAAGTCTTTGTACGAATTTAAAATGTGCTTTCGCGAGCTTCTCGATCGAGCTGCTACAGTCAGGTTTATAACATTAGTTTGACCGATTGTAACGTATCAACAGTTAACGAGCTAACGCTTGATAGTTTCGACAATTACGCTAGCCATATTGCATCTTCAACTGGCCTCATCATACTACATATAGGTATTTTAATCTTGATGAGACGTACTAGGATAGCGTATTTGGTATTTTGAAATTCTCTGTGTTTTTAACAAAGGCTATAATAGTAATAAGTTATCATATGTGGAAAGTGTATATATAGTACATGCCTATCCTTACTTACAGCCTGTACTACTATCCATAATCGTATAATCAATGATAGTTACTAGAGCGTATGGTATCCTACAAGCGCAACATAATAATATACCGATCTTTTCAGCCCGTTAGAAATGTTGTCTAGTTGAAGGGGTGTGTATGGATTCTTTGATTTCCCCTGCACTAAAGACTCCTCATTACTCATAGTACAGCTTAACCCCTTCTTTTTCTACCGTCTTTCTGACCGAATCTAGTGCTCCGACGCGTTGCAACACTTTTCTATACCTAGTGTATTTGCCCCTCATATCGATGCCAGCAAAGCGGATGCCCCAGCCCCAGACAACATAGAGGAAGAAGTCAACCACCGTGAGGTGTTCTCCAACTGCATACTTCTTCCCGTCCAATTTCTCATCGATGAGGGCGTAGATAGATTCGATAGTCTTTAATCCCTTCGCCTTTATAGCTGGCTCAATGTCCTCGCGTCCTTCAATGAGTCGATCCGGGCGAAGGAAGGCGCCGTAGCCTACTGAGTGCAGCGAACCGGAAAGCCACGCCATCCACTGGGCGACTCGAACTCGCTCCAGACGATCGCGTCCGAGCAGTTCTGCCCCGGCTTCTTTATCAGAGGACAACAAGGCAATCATAGTCACCACCTAGAGATTCGAAGTCAGTTATCGCCACCCTGAGCGTAATTTGTAAAATACAGGGGAGTTCCTAGAACGCAACGTAGGCCCAAAGTAGCAGGTTGGTCTTCTGAAAATCCCTAGAACAAGACGAAAACGACCCTAATATACTACTTACAGCAAACTGCTCGGTGATGACTTCGCCGTCGACAACAAGGGTTGGGACGAAGCCGCCCGGATTGATCTTTCGGTATTCTGCGTTGGGTAGGCTTCCATCTGCGGCCTCGAGCCCACCGGCTTTGGGATTGCCCGTCATCTCTATTCCTTTGAAGGGGATGCCGAGATGGCGGAGAAGCGCGTGTGGCGACATAGAACAAGCTCCGTTAGTATAATAGAGAGTAATTTCAGACATCTTTAGATTCAAAAGAGAGGGATGGGGAAGAGAAAAGGTGGTTTTTTTTTTTCCTTCGAATTGTCTTGATATACAATCGCTTTATTGAACGTGAGTGTCACAAGGGCAGTAGTTTGCGCTTGGGAATATCTTCTATTCCTGAATGCTCTAATAATTGGCTATGGCGTCAAAGGACCTCTTACTCTTCGGAACACTCTGAAGGAGAGGGGACCTGACCAGCCTATATATACACATGATTCGTATTCGTATAGAGAGAATGTCTCGGAACCCCCTCACTTGGGCGGATCCGTGTGACAGTGAGAGATGAGGTTGTGCTGATAAATATCCTGAGAAATTTCCATGGAGTGGTATATTCTGTATTCTACTTCAATCTCATCTCATCGGGAAATGAGTATGAGAAATCTTACCGTGCACTTACTTGGCTACAGTGTCATATTGTTCTTTTCATGGCCGAGACGGTCCGTAAGCCTTATTACGGTCGTCGTGATTCCCAATCATTCCACCTCAAACTCCGAGGTCTCAACATTGGCGCAGCTATCCCACATCCCACCCGGTCGACTAGGAAGTTTCCCATTACGATTCCATAGTTTGCAAAGTCTTCACCAAAACAGGTATATGTATTTATAAGCCATAAGCTTTAGGGACCGAACGGCCAGGGTTGTTTCTAAGGCGTCTGCAATGAATCATCCCGAGGCCGATAACCAGGATGCACCGCAGATTGTCTGACTGACTGAAGGGCCTGGCGCATACAAACTCGGACTGATTGTTGACAACCAGAAGCCGAATGCGCCATTCGCACTAGCATCTCGACGGAGAAAGCTGTTCAACCAATTTTTCGGAGATTCAACTTCGGAGATTCCTCTCTTCGGGGATAGCTCTCCGCACAGGCACAATCGGACGTTTCCAATGTCATTCAAGAATCAACGGCCCGTAATCTGCAAGCTTATGCTTATTATCGTCCTAACCCCACGAGAAAATCGCCTTTTAAATGGAACAGTTACAAGGATAGGGCTTGAGAAATGTCAAATATTTATGGAAAACCTAAGTTCAGCTGGTATTCGGTTTCTACCTAGATTGACCTGTTCACGCAGTGCACCGTTTCTGGTCACTGATAATTGCGATATTTACGTCGCGACATATAGAACAGGGCAACGTTATCCAACTCTTTCATTCCAATGCGATGGATCGAAGGTTATGATTAATCTCATCGAAGGAATGGTCCCAACTAGTCGACCGCTCGGATGGACTAGCCCCAGCACTACACTACTATGTCAAGTTCGACGTTCTCGTCCACTCTGGGGCCTTTTACCGCCCCCAGACTGCCCCCCACGCATATTTGGGAAGAAGGTATAGGATGGAGGAGAACTTGACGAGCCATAGTGCAGTTGGGTTGTCCATTCGCGTTCCGACTTGGTCAACTGGATATGGGGATCTTTCACGAAACGCAGGCGCATTGCCTTATTCTGGTCAACGGCCCACTTCGAATATCCCCTCGTCATACTTGCGTGGACAGTAGTCCGTAGCACGTTCGTGAAGCTCATCGGAGTGGGAATATTTTTCAGACCCATCTCTCTCATGAAGGCTGGAAAGTTGTCAATAGTATGTAGACGCCGCACTTCGGCCGCGAGGTGGCCGGCCGCATCTCTTGGCGGGGCGCCATGACGGTCGCACAGCTCATCCTGTACTTGGTTGAGAGTTTTCTCGTGAGACGGACGGGCTGTGCGGCGAAATAGTTCGGAGAACATGAGAAGTCGGTACGAGGTACGGGAGCCTTGGAAAGTCTTATCCAGACGGTAAGCAGACACGGCATTTCTTTCCATATATGATAACTCGGGCATATCCGCACCCTTCCGGTCAAGAAGCCATACGACGTTGCGAGTAATTGCCTCTGTTATGATGGACTTTATAAGCACGTCGGTGACCTGGACATCCGATATCAAGAGAGCGACAAGAAGGTGTCCCAGGTTAGGACAATCCGTTTTCGACCTTTTACCGTTCTCAAAGTCCCGCAGTAATTTGTTAGCTTGCGAAACAATACTAGGGTCCTCTGTTGCTAGGCACACAAGCAGGTGGAAGAGATGGAAATAAGACTCAATGGCCTTTTCAGATGCGTGGCGAAGCGTACTCTTTGTTGAATCACCATCACTGGATTTCTCCGTGACTTGGTTCAATCGAACAACGATGTCATTCATGAACGTAAAGAGTACATGTGCATCAGATGTGCCTGACGATAGCGCCTTGAGCTTAGGCGCAATTTCGGACAAGGAGCGATGAGTTTCTGTCCTAACCCGATTCCAATGATGTCTCGAGATTGGTAGGGGAAGCCAATAGTTAAACAACAAGCCTTGGATGGAGTGGCGGACATACAGGTCGGAATAAGCTTCCTCGGAGAGTAGATCAAACTCGGAAGAAATCTGCCCTCGGTTTACTGTGACGCCAACGCCAAGCTTCGCCGATCGATAACTTGTCTTCAGACAGAAACACTGTAGCTCACGCTGTCGGATGACACCAAAGTCTCGCACCAATAGACTAATTCTTGACCAGGCACGCGCAAAATTGGTCAGGTGTTCGAAATCATCTAGTTGCTCGATGATCAGAAGAAGGACCTCGTTCGGCAACCGCATAATGTTGCATTCAACGCGACTGTCTTTAGTGCTGACTCGCAGAGTCTGCGAATTGCTCGACCTGGATCCTTGCCTTGGCGTTATACTATCGGATGTGTGAGGGTGTACCGAACGTGAGTGGGTGATGGGGGACTGGATCGTCGGCCACTCGTCAGGACTCCGATCCACACGCGCATCAAAGCTTGTTGAGTCGGGTAGAGCCCCGGGTTCTCCAAGTATAGTTGTCATACCGAATCCACATTTTTTGCACTTATATGCATCGTCCAGGCGCATCTTGTTTAACTCCTGGTAGTATGTAAGATCATCCACTTGGGGTAAGTGCTCGTGCTCCAAGCTATCGCTATCGAAGAAGCTCAGTAGTTGGATCGCCAAACCCTTGAGTGTGTATGCCGGTGTATAGTCATCACCAAGGATGCTAGCACATATCCATGTACCAAAAACATGCGGGTGATAGACCGACGAGTTCATGGAAACGTGAGGCGGGTGCATGGGGTACTCTTGCGGAAAGCTAATACTTAGGTGTAGGGGATGGTAGTGCTCGGGATTGAAAACTAGGCAAGCGTGATAGATGTCGTCCTCGTTTGGATAAAGCGTTATCTTGGGGTATGGATTCGTGACGAGCTCACGGATGTCTAGAAGAAGGCGTTGGTGGCCGAGCTTCACTTTAGCCTCTGCGCCACTAAAAGGACCGGAGGACTGTGAGATTGACATAGTTGCGTCTGCCGGCCTGATCTTGCTGTTGGCGGTATTGACAGAATAGATTCCGACTTCTTTAATGCTCAACACTACCCGGGGAGGTGGTTTATCTAAGGCGAGGCCCGAATTCGTTGTGGAAAGGATAAGACAGGCGCGCAGATCCCTAAGTCTAGTTTGAAGTTTGACGTAGATGACGGTCTCTTCCCAGCCTTAAATAGAAAGCAGACACTTATGCACTTACCTGGCCTGTGCCTGAGCCAGAGAGACTCTGTCTCTGGGAAACCAAGACCTCATTTTGCACGGCCTTGTTGACTCACTCCGGTGAAGCCTTCATAACCATCTGCAACCCTTTCCTTAGGCAGAGCCTAGGTCTAGCGGCTAGTAGCTCAAACCAGTAGTTTGCCTAACCTTGGAGATCCTAGCCTGCGGCTGAGGAGCATGACTTGCCCCTTTCAGCTCGCCGTGCCTAGACGCATGTGATTGGATGACGCCGTTACTCAGCTGGCAGCAAGCTGCATTCGATTCTAAACATGGCGCCAGCGAAGATGAAAATAAAGATGTAAAACATCGTTTGGGCTACAGGAGATTGCTAAGGTTACAACGTCGGAATGACGCAATGTGTTACTTGTAGATCTACATGACAACTGAACTCCGAGGTCCGTGTGCAAGGGTGCATACATCAGCGGCTGTGGGCGTAGTGATGGTCACGCAGTAACTTAGGTACACTAAGAGTGATTCTCTATTAACAGTGGGTATTGTATAGTATTTCTATCTGTATGAACTTTTAAGCATAATGCAAGAATGGGCCGTAAACACAAGCACAAACACAGCTACGCCTGAAGCGGGATTATGTGACCTATCGAATGACAAAACTCGGCTCGGCTGTCCCTAAGACTCATCTTCGATCTTCATTTTCTTCGTTGGCCGTTCTGCATCAGCAACAGTATCAGCATCACCATCATCGATCTCGGATGAGGACCGCTTCCTTGACGCTGCTGGAGCAACAGGACACTCGTAAGAGTCAACCGCTGAATGAGTCTCAGTCAGTGCCTCCTGGGCATTTGCTGGCTGGGATTCAACGAGAGCCAAGCCTGGGATCTGAGAAAGCAGGTCTGATGATCCCATCTCAGCTACTGGAGCTCGCTGACTTGTACCAACAAACTCTAGTTCTTCTTCTTCTGGCACGCTGGGTAAGCTCGGTGGCGACGTGGGTGAGTACTTGAGGGGCGAGTTGGGGCAAAAAGTCGGCGATGGGCTAGGACCGTTGCCCGGGGAGGTAGGTGGAAGCTGCGGCGAGGTGGGTGAAAACTGCGGCGGCGAGGTAGGTGAATATTGCGGCGAATGAAGCGACGGCTGCGTGTTTACATCAACCGCGATTGTGTGAGTCGGCGACTGGAAGATCTCCCATTTCTCATCGCCATCTGGATGAGCACCGAGATGTCGCAGACGATCAGGCTGGTAATTAGAGTCGTCGCTCGGAACTTCTAGTGCTAATCGGACCTGGTACCCCGAGCTTTCGATGGTTTGATGAGCGCACGCTGACATAAGTGTCTGCCTAAAAGCATCAAAATTATAATGCTCCTCAAACGCTGCCCACAGAAATTCTTCGCAATTCTCGCTATTTCTGCGGTTATTCTGAGCTCTTCGGAATTGGAGTGTTTTCAGGCGGCGTAAAAACTCCCGTGCAAAAGCGTAGGCGATCAACCCCGTTTTCCAGTGACCGTCTGATTCTCCATCCTCGATATCGGGAATGGCAATATCACGGACTGTGACTCTCTCTGACAGTTCAATAAATCCTTCTGCGAGAATCGAGCGGAGTCGACGATGTACTAGACTTCTACGGGATTCTCGGCCGTTTGGTACGGGGTCGACGATCGCGAAGTCCGTGACTTCTCTAACAATCTGCGATTTTTGTCCTGTTCGCGTCACAATAGTAACCCAGACACCATCCAGCTCGATGGGTAAAAGTAGGAATTCTCGAAACCTCATTTTGTCGAAGAGGTAATGCAAGAGAAACACACGATCGTATTGCTTTTTGCCTATCTTTCCTATTGTTTCTTGAAACGATGCGTCGTCTTCCGGAAAGAGATCGATATGATCGACTGCTGGTGTAGAAACAATGAGTTCGTCATCGAGCTGTCTATGCTCCCAAAATATAGCATTTCGAAGAGAAAGAGCCTCAATTGGTCGCTCGCGATCAATTTGTAGCATGTACATTGAATCGGCCATTGAACTCAAGTGTTGTACGGTCTCCTTAACCGCGCCGCCCAGCGGCTTATGCCACCCAAATTTGATGAATGGTGAACTAATGAGGCGTGCTGCTGCTGTGGGCTGGCCTCGTTTTTGACTCGGGTTGGGGTTTTTGCTGACTTTTCTCCCTTTCTTCTCTGTTGGCTTTTTCGCCGCCGCCGCCTGCTTGTCTTTTGAAACCGCCATTTTTTTGACGATTGGGATTCTGTGATGATGTGGGTTATGTTCAATATTCGTGCTTCTTCTGTGATGGGTACTGTGCTGCGATTTGTGTTGTATTGTAATGCTTGCTGTTGATGTTTCGATTGGTAATTGTGCATTTGCCTGCCGTCTGTCTTTGAATTTATAACCTGGGCAGAACAAGACGATGCCATATTGTTACCCGATCAAACAAGGCCCTTATCAAACAGCATTGATGAATATCTCAATAAAGCCTTGGTGTTTCGCGACGCAGTGATATCCTACGTTCAGTGACAAAATCACCCCTTTGTTCTGAGGGCCGATCTTTACTAGAGACGAAAGCATCGATGGTCCGACAGAAAATGGGGTAACTTCCTCAAAGCGTAGCCTCGACAAAGCGAGTACACCAAGGTTGGCAGCAGAAAGATTCATTGTTCTGATTTCTTTCCCCCAGACGAAAGATAGCAAACCAATTGCAAGGGTGCGGGCGAAGAGAAACAGAGCAATTCCTTTGCAAAGTCCACTATACCTAGTGCCAAAATCATCTTAAGGAGTAGGTCGTCGTCGAGGACATCACAACACCCCATCTCCGCACTTCCTTTTTGGGGGTTGAGCTGGAGTAAGCGTCGGTGCATTTCGCTGTCTTTCAAGAGCTGCCTACACAAAGGTTCGGAAGACCTGCCAAAGACATCTCTCAAACCATTGTACCTATTGTTCATAATACTTTGTCGTCGGTCCCTTGGCAGATAACAACGGCATTGTATTCCGTGGATCAGGGGCGGAGGGGAGTGGCAAATCAGTTTATGACACGTTGGTATGAGAGCAAACTCGGTGACGACTGTATGGCTTTTTCAACATTAGCAGTGCCAGATGTGAATTTCTGTAAGAATCTATAATGTTTAACCCCAGGACAATACTGGCGAGTGACAATGTTACCGTGCACCGGATTCTATCGTGGCTCGCGAGAGACGCCATCTTGCTTTCCTTTAGGTTTGATAGCGTTATTAATCCTCAACCAAAGCAATCAAGCTCGCATTATGTATTGCTGGTCGAGACTATCACGAAAAATATGCTTGGTTTTGACGCTTACCAGTGGCTAGACTCGACTAGGTACACTACCTTGATTCGAGACCTCCGTCAGGGGTACAGAAATCAGATCCACAAAATCTTTGATCTCCCAATACGAGGGAGCAGCCCCTACTGTAACCCTTGTTCTGGGATCCGGGCGGCATTGTAAAACAGTATACCGTACGTGCAGTGAGTGTGCACGGAGAGAGACGGTGGCTTGGACAGCGTGGTGAGATTTTCATCTGATCTCGTCTCCAGCACACCCGCTCCCCACGATTTAGTGTACATATCTAAGTAGATAGGTATTACAGATCTACGGTGATATCTAGTGTAAGGTTGGTCTATACATATTTCCTGCTCCCCTCCCGCGAGCGGTACCGCCCGAGTCACCTCGCAGATGCGCTGATCAGCGGCTCGGATCCCTGCGACCGACCGTGCTAGGCGCCGAGCGCGGCCTTTGATTATACCGCCACCAAAATGGTCGCGTCGCTGCGCAGCCCACGAAGATTACTCGTCGTGACATTCCTCGTGACATTCCTCTTCCTAATCCTCGTGTTGCGCCGTCGCGAGCCGGTCGCCGAAGACCTAACCCACGTACCCTCCACCCTCCGCCCGGAGAATGGCGAATCGCGCAAAAGCGGGCTGAACCGGGAGCGCGAGTTCGAGCTCGTGGTCGCCAGCGTCAAGGCCGAGAACACCTCGTGGTTCTATACGTACCTCCCCGACTGGCACAAGAACATCTACGTTGCCGACGATCCGAGCGCACCGTTGACGGTGCCCCTGAATAAGGGTCGCGAGGCCATGGTGTACCTCACCTATATGATCGACCGCTACGACGATCTCCCGCAGAATGTGCTCTTCGTGCACGCCTCGCGTTTCGCATGGCATAATGATGATCCAGACTACGATGCGTTACCGACCCTGCGCAATTTCCGCCTACCGTATCTACGAGAAAACGGCTACGTGAACCTGCGATGTGTCTGGGTCATCGGATGTCCCGGCGAGATCCGCCCGGCGCAGGACGAGGCGCACAAGGACGAGGCGGAGAAGTTGCAGGCTAAACATATCTACAAAGAAGCGTTCGAGGAACTATTACCCGAGGTTGCCGTTCCCGAGCTTGTTGCCGTGAGCTGCTGCTCGCAGTTCGGCGTCACGAGGGAGACCATCAGGAGCCGTCCCAAAGCAGATTACATTCGGTATCGAGAGTGGCTTCGCGCGACGCCGCTGGACGATGCGCTGAATGGACGCGTCTTCGAATTCGCATGGCATAGTCAGTGATTCCAGTCTTCCCACCTTCCCCGGCTTGCCGAGAAGCACTTATACGGAGTCCCATTTCTGACAGCGTTTACTCTCTAGTCATCTTCGGCAAAGAAGCTGTGCATTGCCCCTCCGCTGCGGAATGTTATTGCAACGTCTTCGGGCTTTGCGATATCCCGTGCAAGAACGATTCCTGCAGCGGGCGTTACATTCTCCCGCCTTACTCTTCGCTCCCCCAGGGCTGGCCCCTAGTTGGATGGGAGCAGGAAGAGAGAAACTTCACCGGCCCGCTGTAATGGGGCGAACACCCTTGGAAATAGGTGGTTTTGGGTAACGTATCTAGTATTGCATAGGAGGTGTGCGGCATGAGCGCTGGGTCTATTCAAATCCCGAGGAAGGGCAAAATGAGCTTCATCGAGCACGCCAGAGACGATTATCTCTAGCATCGTATATAGGACAAAGCATGCATCGGCGTTCGGGGTTGGCCCTACAACTTGGATTCTCATATCTCCGGAAAAGTCGTACCGTATCATTAATATTTCTAATAGATCCAAATTAGGCACATGCCCTTTGGGTCCCCAAGGACGAGCGACCGTCTAAAATAGCATCATCCCCCCTCGTGAGCCCCGGACTAGTCCACAACAGCAGCACGAGTCGAGGAGCTAGCATGGCAGGCTTGCCTCGCTTAAAATGAATTATATAATGACGAAACGTCTCCATAAAGACTACTTGAAAGACACGAAGCCATGCAACAACCCCAGGAATAGCCTCTTTCTTAAGGCGCAACACGCAACACTTGCTGTAGCGTGCCGCTAGCCAGACTGACATATTCTAGCGCATCCGCTCTGGTTCCTAGATCGTCAGCACAAGACCTCATCAGGCCAGATGAACTTTCGATATTCAACACACCATTCCGTTTCAGTTTCAGTTCCAGCCCACAACTCATCAATTGCGCTCTCCCTCTAGTCTACGGCTTTGCCCCAGTCCATTTGACAGACCCAGACAGCCCCAAGAACACGCCGTTTTAGGAAGGTCGTATTACCATCCAGTCGGGACACGCAAGACACAAGGAGCCATGTTCCCAGCCAGCAAGGTATGCCCGTGCGGTACAGGTCCCAACCGCTCGGACGGCGGCGCCCAGAAAGAGCCCAATGCAACGACGCTTCTGCGCATCGGCCAAGTTTTGGTTTAACCACTCTTCAGGTAGACGGGTGGTATAGCCGTGGCATCACGATGGTTTGTCCCGGGTGACAGACTGCAAGTCTCATCCCCTCCTGTCTTGCTTCGTTGTTCCCTCGAACTCTAGAGCAGTTCGGCACTCGGGACATGTAGGATCTACAAAGCCTCCGGAGACTCAGCATGAGAGGGTCATCGGTTGGATATTAAATAATAATAAGTATATTTGTCTTCTGCCGTGTAAACGTAATGACATGACCATGTGCCAACGCCATCAAAATCCTCCTTTGCAGGTTCTCGAACTATTGAGCCGTTGCCAGACTCGATCCCATCCGTCTATAGTGTTTTATCGCCGTAAAGCCTAATCCCAAGCATATTAACCAGCAAGCTGTTGAATGGAGATTATCCCTCTATGTCCTTTCCACATCCTTTTTCCCAAGTCGCCGCCTGTGTCCGTTTCATCGTCCCTTCATCTCTTCATCTCAAAGCAGCCCACGCTATAAAGTTCAAATTTTATTCTCGAGACGTCTACTCCGTTTTTCTGCAGGTGGTTCCCTATCTCGGTCATGAACTTCTCGGGGCCGCAGACAAAGTACTGTGCCGTTTTATCGTATAGCCACAGGTCCTCCCAGTTCAGGCCGATGAAATCCTCTTGGAAGCGGGATGTCAGTGATATAACATCGCCATCGGCAAGCCTTGAGCGGAAGAACTTGACTTTTATGCTGGGGTCAATCTGAGCTATCGCCTCAACTCGCTCGCGGAAGGGCGCATCGTGGCGTGACGCCTGAATCCAGGACACGGGTCTGCCGTTCCCCTGCTGTGATACGGTCTTCAGTATAGAATATAATGGGGCGGCGCCACTGCCGGCGGATATGAGGACAACAGGACTAGTATTCGGGTCGTCGGCATCGAGAAAGAACTCGCCGGAGGGATGGGTTAACTCGACAACGTCACCGACTTGAAAGTCATCAATTAGGGTACCGGACACAAGGCCCGGCTTGCGCGGGCGTACACTGCCGATGCTGCTGTCGGATGCGCTGCTCGCGGCGGAAGAGATCGGGGCGCCGTCCTCCAGAAGTCCGAACTGCCTTGCGTCGATTTTCGAGTCATCACCGGCGCCGATATCCCTCTTGACGGTGATGCGGTAGCTCTCTGGGCGCGGGGCGTCGCTGAGAGAGTATTGGCGAAGCTGGTAGTATTTGAGTCCTCCGATTTTCAGGCGAACTGTGACGTATTGACCGGGCTTGAACGAGGGCAGCGGCTCTCCGTCGACCGGGGTAAGGGTGAACGAAACGATGTCGCGATCAATCGTTTCGGGAGTCTTGTTAGAGATGACGAAGGGACGCCAAGAGGGCCAAGATCCGAACTCTTTATAGATGATCGCTTCACGGCCAGTGAGCACTACGACAGATATTAGTAAACTATCAACTCAGGGGACAGAGAAGTGGTAGGTAGCAGAAGATGGGGAGCATCTTACTCTTAGCCATCAGCCAGTAAGCCTTGGTCCAGGCGGCATTGACCTCGGGGGTCATGGCAGGGCCGAGGACGGCGGAGAAGGCTCGCAGCATATACTTGGCTACGATTTCATAGTGTTCCGGGCGGATCAATAAGGAGGCGTGCTTCTGTGCGACCCGCTCAAGCTTGGGCGTCAACTCGCTGATGTTGACGATATTTGAAGCAAAGGCCAGGATGAGGGCAGTTAGGGCTCGGGGTTGTTTGCCCGTGTGCATGTTGACACTGTTAAAATAGTGGTTGAGCTCGGGGTGGTCGCGCAACATGCTCTTGTAGAAAACAGTTGAGATGTGCTCGCCATGTTGTCGTAAGGCCGGTATGGTCTCGTTGACCAACGCGGCTTCGTGCCGTGTAAGTGTCATAGTCGTGGAGATAGGCGGTGCTCAATGGGTGTTCGATAGACGGTTGCCTTTGTGTCTCTTGATGATGACGATGATGACGACGGTGATAGTGATCGCGACAAATATTAATATGGTATACAAGTACGTAGAGAATCTGGACTACATGGGCAAACTGGTTGCGGCGGGATCTGGAGTATAAGTAAATCGGCCTGGACCTAGGCGGGGGTCGAATTGGATTAAATTAAGGTATCTGGGTTCTGATCTGGGTACGGGTAGCATGGAAGAATGGCACATGAGCTAGACTTGTATGATGGGTCGGATATAGAAATACTACGATTACCCAGATAAATTTTGGGAACTTTTTTTTTTCTGTCCCGTTTTCGTTTTCTCTTTTCTTCCATAGTTGTAATTACCTATCTTCTAGAACGCCAAGGACAAGGTATAGTACATCAGAAATGTCGAATCCCCATCCAATTACCGACATGGTGTTTGCCTAGCTGCAGGGTTTGGTCATGGGTTTGACCATGGGAATGTGAATGGCCTGATGTGACGCCTGTCTGGCATGATATCAGCCTGTCATGGCCAGGATCATTCATCTGACCCCCTGCTTCCTCCCTTGCCTCAGCCCTTACCAGTGCCTACAGGTCGCTAGACCCGAACTAGTACATGTGCGAAGGTTGATACTGTCTTGTTACACTACGTATATTCCAGGAACCGGCGATTCGACAAGGCGGGAGGAGCCGGCCATTCTATAATCGTGTAACGGTGTGGCGGCGCCATGGTGCGGTTTCGGTACTCTGTATGCGTAGTATATGTATAGTGCAGTATAGGTGCTTCGTATGCAGTAGGGAGTGCTTGGTGATATGTTCTGCTTACCCATTATGTACACCATCGATGGGCTGCAGACAGGCAAAAAAACGTGTGATAGAAAATGTAGCATCAGTCGTTATGATGCCTTAGCTCCCTCTGTTCGTTTTAACAAGCGTGCAGATATGTATACAATAGCTTCGTCTATAAATAACATTCATCCAATCGGTGATCTTACAAATAGTCGCTTAAATGCCATGTGTCGCATGCCAGAAAGATCTGAGCCAGGTGCCTACTGGTAGGATAGATCATAGAGATGGTACCTATCTGGGCCGTGTAGATCATCGACATACATACAGTTCAGAGCTCATACGTAAGTAGATATCTCTCTTTCGAGGCACCTAGTCTAGCGCACTTTTACTCTACATATACTAAACGTCAAATTAATGTAGTATAAGTACATTGATGGTAGGAATTTTGGATGCGCTACACTAGAGCTTCACTAGTGGAAAGAAGGGTAAAAGCCAGGGTACTGGCCAGGGTCACTTCTACACTACTCGTACGCAACACGGCATCACCCAGTACAAGCATGTACTTACATCAATATGGTGTGCATCCCGGTTGTGTTCGGAACAGACCTCGGAAGAAAAAGAACATTATACGCTTGTCACATCCCAGAAACGTTTTTCCCACCCAGACAAGAAGAGTCTACACTGTATATGTTAGGATTACTCCGTTTGGATAATCTGGGCAAGCTGTGAGATGAGGTTCAACAACTGTTAATTTGCTGTGTATACATGGTAAGTATTTACAGTTGCCATTGGTGCAGTATGTACGACGCTTCTCTAGGATCTTCCACTTCTTCTTTTCTCAAGAATGCCAAACCCGAAAGATCCTTTATCACAGTATTTATTTTATGATACATAGTAGTAGTAGCAACAGCGGCAACAACAGCAATAGGTATCGTTCGAAGAGGTTACGTAGACGGGATGTGTTTCGGTTGGGTAAGATATACTCCAGGTAATATTACCGAGGATAACCTACACTACAGTACAGACGAGGTGACAACAGCTACAGAAACACAGAGGCAGCATGCGTATAGTCACACATGCCGGCATGCACAGAGATATCTCCGGTAGGGTGCGTGACCTACGGTCACCTACCTGAGGCTACAATACGATGGGCCTTCATGCTTACCATGAATATGAACTCCCTGCCTTTGCTCCACAAGCACGCTTAATATTGCCTATATCAGCCTATATGTCATTACGCAGTGCACAGCGGTCAAGTAGGCACACGCACGCCAAAGAGACAATCCGAGCCTGATGAGCGGATGATTCTATGAGAATGGATCTGAGAGCCGTGCTAGCCACAGCTAAAGTCCCTAGTGTAGGCTTCTTACAACTTCCACATGCGAGAGCCTCACGCACTGTTTCCTAGCCCCGGACCAGGACGAATAAGTCGCACGACATGAATTATACTAAGGGACGTCCGTCGCTTATCTTCGCGGGATCAACCCTGCCTTACAAGGTGTTGCATCAGCAAGGATTCTGCGCCATGTTATTACCGACTTTCGCAAAGAGCGGAATTAATTCAACTGTCGCGTGATGAAGGAAAAACCACGGCCACCATCTCGGGGGCTTCGGCAGGTACTAGTGTAAGTAGTGTAGGTATCTAGCGTCCACCATACTAAGAGAGCTGGATTTTTACGCACATTGCTCGGCCCCATATCGCACGACATACTACGCAGAGAGAGGCGACAGAGAGGGACGGCATGAACCGATGGAGTGACATTGTCATTGTTCTCCGGGAAATGTCAAAAAAATTGTTAGTGTCGCCCGAACACGTGGAGCCTGCTACTGCAGGACCCAACAGACTGGAGATAGCGCCATCTGTACACTAAACCGCTGACCCACACTCAACAAAGTGGACGAAAAGAGTGAACAGGGCAAATTTGCAAGACACGGAGATTTACTTACACTAGTTCCAAAAAAATAATTACAAAATGACGAAAAAAAGATAGATCGTGAATAGCTAGCGATTGTTTCGATCAATCGACCTCCGGGTTATGAGCCCGGCGCTCTTCCACTGAGCTAGCTAGCTTCGAACTCTTATTCGTTGGAAGACCTGAGTATTAACTTGGTATATCATGCGTTGCTGTGTTTCTCGTGTGGTTGGCCAGAGGAATGAGTCACTTTATGCCGTGGCCGGAAGAGATAAGTACTCACGAGACACAGGGATGGACGGCATATCGTATCGGTTTACCGTTAGTGGTATATTCGAAAACTTTAATTGTTGCTTCGGCAATGGCGGGGGTCTTGTTTAAAGAGCAACAATACGACAATACCTAGGTAAAGTGTAACCCGCATATGATGACCGCAGCTATGTTCCTAGCGTCAGGAGTAATTAGCATTCTTCTACTGTAAGACACAATCTACCCCGCCCGATCCCCAGACAGCGATCGATGGGGCGTCAATCTCGTCAAACGGCTGGTGTTGCACGTCAGAGATTGAGTGCTGTGGTACGAGAGATGCTGACCATGCCGCCATCGTGGGCCTGTCAGCCGGCGGCACGGGCATTCCATCAGTGGCATGAGTCGGCGACGAGCTATGCAAATATTATGTTGCGGTGAAAGTGGGAGACAATAGCTCATAGATTCTACGCTATCATGAATCGAATTCCTATGATTCCATCCTGACGAGAATAGCATCCCAACACTATTATAGTCCTCAGCATCTCACGTCTCCCACTTCACTACCATGTGTAAACGACGAACGTCTAGATGCCACGAGAAAGGATGATAGAAGGACTAGGTTTGCAGCCACAGAGAGATTGTTCCTCGAGATTTTTCGTACCCCAGATACAATGGATTACAAACAACTGTGATGTGTAAGAACGATACTAGCGTCTTTCCACCCCGTTGGTTTCCGATCAACGGGGACTTGATCTATAGGACAAACTTACACACTTCAATACAACAATGCGAACCTTTTACCATGGCCTCACCTTTCCCGAGCTAAAATCTAGTAATGGCAACTAAGGTCCGGCGAAACCCCTGTTACATTAGGGCAACGGTGAAATGTGCCAAAAGAAGACAGGCTAGACCAGTGAGGTAGCTGGTCCGCGTTCAAACATCGGGCGATGGACGCAGCTATCCAGTACCTTCACTATAGTACATATGAGATCCCAAAAACAGTTTTAACCTCGATATCTGAAAGCAACTGCAGATGGACACTTCGTATTGTGCAGTAGTTCAATAACGTACATAACCGCTCATCGTGCCATACCGGGCAAAATATACCGAGTGTCTTATGACTGTCTGACGACATCTTCGCGGCTTGGTCTCAATAAAGTTTGACCGATTCATGCCTTTTTCAGTTTATTCTGGGGTAATTTGTATCAACGAACATCTCACGATGTTCCAAAACCCTGACAGCGCAATTCAACTGAAGAGCAGGGAGCAAAATTATAAGGCTCTTCAACTACATTATGTCAAATGTGAAGAGGCTGCTTAATAAGATCTCAGTGACGGGATAAGGGACCCTGTGTAGAATACGAGTACAGAATATCCGGTACGACGTTCGCTATGCCCTAGACAACTTAATTTCCCGTTCTCTCGCGTGCGATACGAGGTGATTCACGCTTAACAAATAACAAAGCGATAGAAAAATACGAGTAACTGCGTTACCCGAATCCGATGTTAGATTCAGTTGCATCTTCGTTTATCCACACAAAACCCCATTTGCAAGACTCAAATTGGTTTTCGGTTAACACTCGAGTAAGTGAACTTCAGACGAAGGCTCCTAAGGAGGCGGGCAAAAAAAGGGGGCGGGGGCGGGGATATCTGGAATTTCAGAAGCAAGCGAGGTGTCAAAATTTGGGTATCATTGAATCATCTCCTGGGCTAGTCATGATATATAGGTTGCATCTCGTGTGCCTTGGCGCCACCCCAATCCCACCACCATCTCCTCGTCGGATGACGGCCATACATCCCGTCAGCATCCACGGCAGGCCTCACCAGCAGCGCTCGAACCACCCTATCGCGACATGTCGACACAGCACGAGCGAGAAGGTCAAACCCGCGCGTTGAATTACCTAGGATAGCCCTGCGTCCTCTTTTTCGAATAATAAGGAGACTGGCAACCACCGCAACAATGGCAACAGCTATCCAAACCAAAACGCCGTGGATCCAGCTCTTCGTCGCGTTCCCGACGTGCCGGTCCACGATTTGCGAATGCATCAGCACATTGCCCTCCTTGTCCACCGCCGCCACGCGCAGGTAGCGAGGCATATCATCCAGGAGCCCAAAGGCCGTCTCGAACGAGTCCTTCTTCGTGTCCTCGAGGTTCACGAACCCGGCCTCGGCCGAAGCCGCCCCTTTTCCTTGTTCCTGCGCTTCGGGGCGATGGAGATCCGCCCACTCCGCGCCCTGCAGCACCCAGCGCGCGATCTCGGTGGCGCCGTTCCACGAGACGAAGACCAGCGCCTCGGCAGGATCGAGGTACACCGAGGGCGGCTCTCGCGGCGTGCCCACCCAGCGCCGCGTCTTGAACGCGCGGTACGTGTTCACGAGGCCCCAGCGCGCCGCGATCCACGGCGCCAGCTCGACCTCGCAGAGCACGGCGCCGCCGTCGTCGCGCGCGAACTCGGTGATGTACGGCAGCCAGCCATACCCGAGGACGACGCGGTCGTCGAGGACCTGCATCGACCCCTGCGAGACCGCCCTCCGGCGGTGTCCGGGGTCGTAGTACTCGTGCAGCAGAGTCGCCGTCATGGCCGTCACGTCGAGCTGCACGAGCAGCCCGCGACTGTGCGCGTGGGACGAGCCGCGGCCCGCGCGCTCCGACGCCGCGTTGTCGAAGATGCTGAGCGTCGAGTTCGCGTGCACGCGGACGTGGTGCTGGTACATGAAGTCGGTGGCCCGCCCGTCCGACAGGTCGTGGAAGTTATTCGCGGCGCCGCCGAGCGTCCACAGGGTCTTCCCGTCGGGGCTGATGCACGTGATGGTGGACGTGTGCCGTCCTGAAACGATGTAGTTCCCCTCGCTATCCACGTCGATGCTGTTGATGTGGAAGAAGTCGAACGCCGTTTCGGGCGTCGTGCCGTCGTCCTCGCCAGCGAAGGACCGGACGGTATCGCTCACGGCCACATGCTCGATAGCGTGCCATTCGAACAGCAGGTCGCCTGTGTCGATGCTGATCTCTTGCACCATGCAGTCTAATGCCCAGCCCTGTTCTGGGCCGCCGATTGATGTTAGATCCGCTGGGACCGGGTTGTAGACGGTCATCAAGGCGGTTCCATTTTCGGTGATATGGAACTCGTGGAGATCTCCCTTCAAACCTTCGCCTACGGGCTCAAACTTTCTGAAGAGCTCGTACGATGAATCTAGCATGTAAAAAGTTCCACGTCCGTAACCATGGGAACTTCCACCAGGACTGGCCCAGAAAGTCAGGTACTCCTTGCCGTTGTATGTCTGGGTTTGCAAATTGAACACTACCCCATACGAGTTGTCGGCCCAGACAAGTTCACCTCTCCAATCGAAGATTGTTGGTCCAGGATCCGAGACGATCTTCCCCTTCTGTGCTAACAGATAATAGCCATCGCTACATTTTTGCTCATCCCATCGAGGGAAGTTTAGCCGCGGTGGCGTGAGATCAGATGACTTGAAGCTTGTGGTAGGATACACTAGTGGTGATTTCAGTCAGCCCGCGGAGTTTCGCACCTGGATAATGCTAGAGGGAATGGGCCACAGGAGAGCTGGCGCCTAAGTAGACTGGAGCGCAAGGGTTATGACTACCAACAAATGCAGAGAAGAGGCGTGGAAAAGTGGCTACTTACACCCATAAAATCCTAACTCGTACAAGTAAGCAGAGCTGGAGACGCTGTGTGCCCAGGTCTGCGAATTAAAGGCAAACGCAAGGAATAGCAGCCATGATGAGACATGTATCATGATTTACTAACACAACAGACAGGAATGAGTGACAAGGGTAACAAGAATTGTAGCCGCCATTCGCGCAACTATCGTCAGAGGTAGATATACAGCTGTCATGCAGCAGGGAGGACGAGGACTAGCATCATTTTCAACTTGCCAAACTGGTCCAACCAGCCCAAGAGAAACCCCTATTCCCCTTAGTCGTTGGTTTATGCTCTACATAGTAATTAAACTGGGGAGCCGCCATCGAATTGCTCTGCCAAGCAGAAAGAACACGACGTCCTCCATAGACAATTGAGGATTCTGGCATGGACCCCCACATAGTGGACTGCAGTGATTACTCGGCGAGGCTGGGTATAGCTGGGCATTGTAGTGTATATATCTACAGGAGCGCAGCTGAGTAAGGTATGGGTTTAAGGCTGGTATTCAGCCTGGTGGTTCCGAGATGACGTTATGTGTGGAGTGATCAACAAGGAGTCCTTGCAACAACGTTCTGTTTTCCGCAGAGTAAGTACATACATAGTACGTTGATTAGGCGAACTCTGTGTTTTCCTATGCTAATGCTCACCTATATCATACGTAGGCGACTTGCGTATTTGCGGAGATTCAATAGACTACGCAAGTCATGTAGCCTGGTTGCGGCGGTGTATTTGGCGCCATCGGCTCACTTAGCTTTCAACTTCCCTCCGCAAACGCCGGTGCCACGCGGCACCGGTGAACGGAGCTATGATATGTACAGTACTTGACGTACGTATCTACGTATGGACGTAGATATGCTAGACAGTCGAATGCTCGATTTTTACAAGCGTAGATAGACACGTGGCTAGGATCGGATACCCAGTCGAAAATCTTTTCGCTCGATCCCGGTTAGGGCCCCCATTTACCAACGTCTTGGTACAAGAGAATCATAAGTCGATCTCTCTAATAATAAACAAGATGTTATGATCGTTACGGCATAATGTCAGCGTTGCGATTCAAGGCTAGGTCTGCTTATGCTTCTATTTATGCTGTCGCTAATACAAGGAGTCCGAGTCGTGTGGCCTCGTCTCTCGAAATTACCATACAACGCAGAGGAGGAGAGGCGCATCCGTCTGGTTGGGAATCCGATCCATTAACAACGATGAAAACGGATCGACTCATCCGTGACATCCCATTATCGGACGACCTACCCTGCAGTAGCATGTCTTACTCTTAGTGTGACGTGCCTACAGTACTCTACCTGTGACGCTCGTATAGGCAGGGAGCACTGCAACTATACCATCCTACATGAAGACGGAGCAAGGGTAACCAGTATCCCTTTCTTCCATTTCTCCCATGCCGCATGCCCCAATCTACAAGGCAATGCGTAGCTACTCATGTCTTTAAGCCTTCTTAGCGCCAATATATATGTATGCGTACGTGTGTGCCACCCCCCCTTAAGCCCAACTCCAGCCTCCAGGAAGATTATCACGCGTGTTCCTTAGGGGCAGGATAGCATCGTATCCCACGCCCAATTCCCAAAGGCAGGCAAACCCATACTTACATGCACAAGTTCCGTTCCCGAGACAAGAAGGAAACAAAGCAGATGCGACCACACTACACCTCCTTCTAACTTGCACAACAACGGACCGGCACAGCAGCGGGCAGTGTAGGCACCCTTCGTATACCCCACGAAACAACCCCCCGTCCGTTTCAGGTGCCGAGAACGACGCCAACGCCACCAATAGTTTAGTGTCTAGGCCCGAGAGGCTAAGTGTCTCTTCGATTCCTGGATCCGCGATCTCGACTTAGACCTTTCAGGCTAGCTACTTAAGTAGGTAGGGAGGGAATCTATAAGTTCTTAGACTAGGGTATTGTAAGTATGTTGCTGGCGGCTAGATAGTGTAGTTAAGTACGCTGTTAAGTTGACACTACTCATACTCATCGGGCACTTGACTAGTTCAGTCGAAGATGGCAAGCACTGCTTGTCATGTACGCAATAGGAAGATGAACGTGGACACGGCAGAGTCGATCAAGTGGCAGTTAGTGCTTGTGTCTAGGCCTGTTATCCAGTTTGGGTAAGATATCCAATCCAAAGGATACCTAGGTAGTTGTGTGGTTTATTCACGGATTCCCAACGCATGAAAACGAGTTAGTCAAGGCAGTTAAAATCTGGGGTTGATGTTCAGTTTGATTCAGTATTACCACATCACACCTCATTGCACGCCATCTCATCTCGTCTCATCGCTCTAAGATATATACAAAATGGTATGCAAAACCAGCCGAGATTTTCTGCGAGGTATTGCATCCTCGGTGCATAAGTCCCTCTCCCCTTGTTCCGGGGTATCGTATCCGCCTTTCTGTGCCTCCCTCTTTCTCTCTCCAAAATAGGTAATAGATCCGTCAGTTTTATAACACAAAGACGAAAACATAGGATAAGAAATCATTTATACAATCGTGCCGCCCCGTATTCATCCCTTTTCATAGCATCGTCATTAATATCGCGCCTGCAACCAATCCCTTCCCACTAAGTGAATCCCCTGCAAGCGTCCTGTCATGTGCCCGGTGTGCCCGAGTAGTGTCCCAGATCGTCCCAACTCATCGGGAACCCTTGTGCCGTGAACTGTGTCATGACCTGTTGTTGCTGTTGTTGTTGCTGCTGCTGTTGCTGCTGCTGCTGTTGTTGTTGCTGTTGCTGCTGCTCGTCACCGAGACCCACGAGCGTACTGGTGAAGCTCTGCCAATCGCTGGCGAAATCGACTTCCGGAAGGAAACTCTGCGTTTGGGGGGCGCCACCCATGTGGTGTGCTTCAGGGAATGCTGGGAAGTCAACCGCCATGGGCGACACGGGGTCCAAGGGTGGTGGAGGCAGCGCTTTGTCTGCGTATGTACTTGTGTGTGTAGATATGGAGGTGAGCGACGGTTGCGTCGTGTTTGCGGTGGGCATGTAGCTGGAGTATATAGTATTGGTGGCACCTAGTTGGTGCGGTGCTACTGCCGACGAGGGTAATGTCATGGATGAGACGGACGAGAGCGTCGCTTTGGGGGGCGATGGCTCGAACGGGTTGGAACTTGCTGTTCGCCGGATGGCTTTGCCCGCTTTTGCCATTGCCGACGTAGATGCAGATCGTCGGGGTTCCCGTACTGTGGCGCGAACGGACTGACGATGCGAGCTATTGGCCGTCCCAGTTGATGGCGAGATAGATTCGGTGCCGGTAGCGGGACTCGACGGTGGCGATTTAGGCCGCAGGACGACATGGACGCATGTCTCGGCCAACAGTATAATCTTCTTAGCGCCCTCCTTGGAGCCATCGAAGAACTCGAGGAGATCCTGTAACTGGCCGGGGTTCTCGTTCTCCACGAATCCGTGCGCTCTACCCGTCGATTCTGGTGACCAGCCAAACATGGGTTGACGGTCATTGAACCGGTTGTGCTTGCTCGCAACCAGTGCCTTCCAGTCCTCAATGATGCCGTGCTGGTGGAGTAGCCCGTAGATGACGTTTGAATGTGACCAATCATGTTTTGTCATGCCGCTCTCAAAGTGTGTCGCCACATGGTCGATATGTCGCTCGAACTGGCCGTGTAGCGCCGCGCAAAACCCGCAGCCGTATGCCCTCCTCTTCTTCATTGGCCTCATGACCATCTCAGCATGCGGACACGTCTGGCAGCCATGGGCAGACTTATGATGTTGGTTAAAGGTGTTCGGGCCCCAGAAGCTCTGGTTACATTTGTCGCACGGATATTTGCGCGAGCGGTCGTGGAACTCCTCCTCGTGCCGCTTCCAGTCGAATTTACGCTTGAATGTCTTGTTACACGACGTGCACCAAAACTTGGAATCGCTCGAAGGGTTCGACGCGGAGGTGACGGAACTGCGCACCGACGTCGCCGAGAAGCAGCTGTCGCCGCTCGAGCTGCTGGAAACTGTAGAGACGGACGCTCTATACTGCGGGGGGGGCTTGAATGAGGGATTGAAGTCATGATAGCTTAGGTTTTGCAGGGCGGCGCCTGGTTGGACGCAGTCAACGTAACTGCTACCATGGTTAGGTATGGAGAGACTCATACCATCGGGTGTCACGGGTGTCGCGGGTGTCATATGTTGGTGTTGCTGCTGGGGTTCCTCCTCGAGCAGCGCCATTATAGCCTCTCGACTTAGGCCAGCTTGCTTCAAGGCCTCGAGCTGCTGCCTCGCCTGAGCTAATATCCTCGACGGATCGTCCATCTGGCCTGGGTGTGATTGCATGCACTTCTTGAGGGGTCGACGGCGTTTGTTGGCTCTCGTTCGACGCGGGGGGTTAGGGAAGAGAGAGAAAAGAGAACAGGAGAGAGGGACAGGCTGGAAGTCTAGCGGGCAGTGGTAGTGAAAGTGGTAGCGATAGTGGTAGCGGTGGTGTAACGAGAGACGGCGAGCAGGCGAGTGTCGAATGTGTGGCCGCTGGATGGGATCGGCAAAGAGCAGCAATAGCAGCAATACCAGGTCGGGAGATCGAGACCAGGCCAAGCGCGCGCAGGCGGCTGTCGTTTGGGTGATATAGACTTAGGCTTGGTCGATGGGGCGCGGTCCGGTACGATGCCTGCGCTCGATGTATTGTTACTCCATGTTTCGTTTGCGTCGTCCGGGCCGGGGGATGGTGGCAGAGTGTACCTGGGGATACCTACTGCAGATACTGTAATTGCGAAACGGCCGCACTGGTACCCATTACTATGACCGCTACGACCTGCGGCACTGTCCTGCTGGTAACTGGTGGTGCTGGTGGTGCTGGTGGTGCTGGTGGTGCTGCTGGGTCCGGCTCCTACATAACATGCTGGCGCTGGCGCTGGTGCTGTCGCTGCATGGCTGACATGGCTCGTTTATTGAGCGCGCAAGGCGTAACGGTTCGTTTCGCGCTTCTCGCACAGGTTGTGCGGGACCCCTGACAGTGCCCTGACTGACCCAGACACTGGCCGGGCAGTGGACAATCCCCACGTCGCGGAGCTGTTGCTGGGTTCCATTAGGTACTGTCGGGTACTCTGGTCTACTCTGGTCTTCTGCTCTGGGGCCTGTCTGGACAGTGCAGCCAGCGCAGCCAGCGTCTGGCCATCCCTCCCGGCCGCCAGGGGTTGCGAGGGTGCGCTAAACCCCTTTCTGCCCTCCTCGATCGCTGGTGGGCTCAACCTGAAACAACTCAGGAGATCGCCGCGCTGGTCAGCACGCGATTGATCCCGCTTTGGTGTTTCGAAACACGCCCGAGGGGGGGTCGGACAGGGGTGTCGCGCGCCAATCAGGCCCGCGCCTCCGGCCAGCGATCAGTTAAATTTAGTCGCGAAGGGCTTGGCAGGCTCCTCTTTGCAGGCTCTTGCAGGCTCTTGCAGGCTCTTGCGGGCTCTTGCTGACAAGGCTGTTTTGTCCAACTCGTTTCAAGATGGAGACGGCCCCGGGTTGCATAGAGCCAGCTGCAGCTGTTATTGGCCCGGCCTTTATAACGAACGATGCCCAAGATCCCTCCGCCTCAAGCTCGCTCTTCTCTGAGTGTTATTTCACTGCTCGGTAACGCTCGCCGTCGCTTCTTTGCATGCCATTGAACAATGTGCCCCTCCAGCGATTCCGGCCACCCCGAAACACATTGTAGCAATTGTGACATCAATCAATATCCACATTATCCATAGTTCCGCGCTGTTCCCAGGCTAGCCGTTGGGATGCATGAGTGCCTCTCAGTGTTGCGTTGCACACGCTCAGCCTCTGTGAACCAAGCTGCCCGGTCTGCTAGGCGCTGGCGATGCCATTTTTCGCTGTGGTTTCGATGGTGTGTCCCTCTTCTTCCGGCTTTGGTGAGCCGACAGTATTGTTAGTGCTACGGAGACTGTTAGATATTGACCACGTCACAATGCTAGCCACTTTCGGGAATTCTGGGTTACGTGCCCGAGCTCCGGGTATTTGTAGACTATAGGAGCCTTCACCATTTGCCATTGAAATCATCGACTAGATCCTACCAGTGCCGCCATATCTATTTCAAGGGGTATCTTACGCCAATTCCTGGCTGGACCCAAAAAAGGGGCAAATCAAGCCGTCGATCTATCTTCCAGATACCCTATTCCAGCCGTAGCGAGATAGCCTGTCGTTGGCGAGTTTACATGAAATTCAATGGGGGTATAACGTTGGAAGCCCCGGCCTAGTCGTGCTATAGTAGGGCAAACCCGGCTTCTTCAAGTTGAGGACCTTCAGGCAGAATCGGCCGACCTTGCATGGGAAATGGCCAAAAAAGAGGATTTTCGACCACGTCACTACCGTGTGCTTCGTGTTCTATACTCGTCGGCGGCCCTGTTTGCCTCTTGATAGCGTCTTGTTCTTCGGTGATGACTCCCTCCATCCTTTCTGCACCACCAGGCTCGGATGGAGGCCTGGAGG
This sequence comes from Xylaria sp. BCC 1067, assembly GCA_005188305.1. Lineage (NCBI taxonomy): Eukaryota > Fungi > Ascomycota > Sordariomycetes > Xylariales > Xylariaceae > Xylaria > Xylaria sp. BCC 1067. The sequence goes on from SSCS01000001.1 coordinate 3,740,397, forward strand.
GATCACGTTTGCTCTTGCGCTTAGACCGACTGGACGTGAGGTCGTCTACAGAGATGTCGGGTACAAAGAAATTGAGACTATTTGTTGACGATCGGACTAGTTTTTCGACCTCCTCCTGGAGCCCTTTATGTGGGACCTCAACGTCGATATTCCACTTCTTACCTAGAAAGCGCAATATGTTGAGGGCTTGCTCCGCAAAATGGTGGCAAGGCGCCATCTCCGCCAGGTCAGCAATCCCTTGCTTGATGGCTGCGACGGCCTTGGGACTGAGTTGTGTGGTTGTTGAACCTAGTGGTGATGAAGTTGGCACCGTGCCGGTACCGGTCATTGGTGAAGATGCTGTATGGCTGGAACCCCCATGATGATGATCGGGTCTCGCAGTGGATGCACTTGATCGAGCAGCTGGCGATGTTGGTTCAATGCCGCTGGCTCCAATGGCCAGGTGCATAATGGATGATGTTAAGAGAAAATATGGCACGAACGAGGGGGTTCGACGAAGGGTATAGAGTTGAGAGTACGACCGCAGGAGGCCTTGAATGGCATCTGCAGCCTGGGAGCAGACATCGCGCGGGAGTATTGCAGAGCCAATGATTCGTAGTTTTATAAGTGGCCTAAACAGAAGCAAAATAGCGAAATGGTAGTACATGCTGGGGTTCATTAGTTCCGTAAGCAAGTCGAAAAATGTTCATGAAAGGAGGGTGACTCACTGGGCGAAGAGGACAGCGGGGGTGAAGTTATGGCCCAACCGTAAAACTTCGGGAATGCTGTCATACCAGTTCAGATATTGTGTGTATATACTGAGTAAGTCTCGGCTTGTAAGTGGTCTCCCAGGTGAGTGTAGAACGTATAGGGACTGATGAACTAGCTCGCTGAGTTCACAGAAACATTTGTACACAGAACGGACGTTCGAAGGCTGCTGACAAGAACGCTGCAGCGGGGCTCCTTGGTAACGACTTAGCTACTTGGCAATATTAAGGCGTATTTTCCTTGGTATCAATGTATTCTGACTTACCATCATCCGTATACGGTATCCACACCGAGGCCTCGATGCCATCGATGATGGCGGGTTTTGGTGGCAAGTGAGGAAAACACGAACACTGCGGTAGTGAACCGGTCGCAAGCGACCACGCACTTTATAAATGTTGGTTATTGTAGTAGACTTTGCATGATAGAATTGAGACTGACTGGTCAAGAGCAAAGGCGCCCCAGAAGGTCGCTGCTTGGACGGCAAGCTCGTCTTCGTCGCCATCACCACTAAGTCGATGCAATCCCATCTCGATGGCAAGCCGCACACTCTGGCCGGCATAAAACCACGACTCGGAGTCTCTCCCACAGCTCGCCTCACGAATAGACATTATCCCTAAGGCTTGAATAGTCGTTAGAGTGTGGTTATTCGTCTCCCTATATAAGAGTCGCAAAGCCTCTTTGAAAAAGTGGTCGCCGGAAGTCCTCGGCTCGTTGGGGTTCGCACGTGTACTAGGTTGCGTCGAGAAGCGGCAGCCTAGTGCTAGCAAGGCATTGACTAGAATCGGGGAACAATAACGGTGCCGGCCCTGTACGTAGTCTCTCATGAAGTGTTCTTTACTCAACGAAGCGAAGGTCGGGTATTCCCAACAGAAATATAATGCAAGCAGGTGCTGAACGAGAGCTGAATCGTTGGTAATGTTAGTCCACGTACTAGGGGGTACCTTCGTCTCTGAAGACTCATAAGATGCCAGCACTTGGTCCACCCCTCGATACCGAACATTTTCGCTTGATTGATCCTGGTCTCGTAACCACGACCCTACGCGGGATCGTGGTGGCCCTTCTAAGGCCCATTGCATATCGTCAGGGTGCGTGCTGGGCTGTGACAAGGACTGGCTCTGGGATGAGAAGTTCCAAGGACTGTTCGCATCAAAATCCTGTTTCATAGCAGGGCCTTGGGTTGCGGTTTGGCCCATTGCGCCGGTTCCGTAACCGCCTGGACTTGTTAGAGTCCCACCATACGCTGAAAGTAACGGCGGCAAGGTCACGCCGGACCTCGCCTCAGCCGGCTGCGCATAGTTAGGCAGGGCGCTAGTGCCAGTGGGCAAAGTCCCGCCCAGCCATTCCGATATGATCTCGATAGACTGGCCACTCCGTAGCCTCTGAAGGACCTCTTCCCATAATTCGGGTCGGACGAGAGCGGAGAATACACTGTCGCTTTGCCGCTGCTGTTTGCGCAAACCCTCGATTTCGTGGCGTAGGTTCTCCTTTGATTGGCGCACCGGGACCTCATAGACACATTCGACATCTTTCTGAGATTTACACCGGCCGCAGGGTGTTTGACCGTCGCACTAATCACTTGTCAACATTTACCCCGAGTTATTACATTCGTAATTGGAAGTTTATACATGCTAACTACTAGTGAAGGATCGGATAGAGGTGTGCTAACACATGAGAGGTTGTAGTAAGGCACAACAGCAATACGAGATGACATACTTTAGCACGCTTCTTCCTACACTCAGTACAGGCGTTAGGTGTAACAACGCCCAAGCCTCGTCTGCGCTTGGAAGACTGCGCATTAGCGGAACCCGCTGCGGAAGCCGAGGGCGCATCGTGCTTTTGGGACTTGGCAGAGGTCGAGGTTCGCTCTGCCGATGCTCCGCTGCCTTGATCCTCCTCCATGGCGGTATTTATTAGAACTGGTAGGGCATGCTCGTTCGAAATGGCGCCGCAACATCCGCACCGCAGTTTATACGCGCGGGGTGGGATGGCCGAGTGGTGCTGCGGGTGTGCGAGCCGCGGCGCGCGTCGGTGTCTGCTGCCAACGAGCCTAGGCGGCTAAGAAGAGCGCGAGCACCCAGCACACCAACGTACAACCACGAGGGCAATACGAGGTCTATAGCTAAGCTCTGTTCATCGAAAGACGTAGCACAAGCCGGGACGCAATGTGATAAGGAACGAGCAGAAACTACTGCTACGGCGCAAGAGCTGAGGGAGGTGGATCGACGAGGAAGGGAGGTGCCGCCGCAGGGGGGTAACCAGACGAACTTGAGGAATATGTGCGCATGGGTTGGAGGAGGGTCTGGCAATAGTTATCGCCTAACTCTCTCGTCAGCGCTTTGGGGCTTTGGGACTGGAGCGGTGAACAGGAGTGAAGAGGGGCACAACAGACGAAGCTGAGGATCGACGAGGCAGGACAAGGCTATCGCGACTTTCGCAAAAGAACGAAGAACGGCAATGCGCGCGAGCAAGCCCAGCTCCGCCAAGACGAAAGATAGCTCCAAAGTTCCAAAACTGTCCCGATAGCCCTGGTCTGCTAACAGCGGTCATGTAGACCACGCTATCGTGTCTTGCTCTGGACATGAGAGCATTCTCACCTGCTTGGTAGCGGCGCGCAGCCGGGGACGCGGGGATAAGAATACAAGCAAAGGGGTGACGAGGAGGATATGAGGCTCGCGGGGCTCGCGGGGCTCTCTAACTACCTAGGGAGGTACCTACTGTAGAATGTCGAACGCTTCGAGTTGTGCCACAAAAAACGCTGGTGTGGGAGCGGGCGCCATTGTTGATTTGGTGGGTTGGCTGGTTTTTGGGGGGGGGAGATGACAAATGAGGAGTAGCTACCCAGCTAACACTACTTGCACCAGACGGTAGCACGTGTGCCCAAGGTAAGGCAACATCCAAAGGTTCCTCTACCTAGGCCTAATGCAGACCTTGTGACCGAATCATTAATACGTCTTTCTTGTTAGGGTACTTATTCAAGCACGTTATGTAGGTACGGACCGGCGCGTCGCAGTTACTAGGTCACCACGGGCGACATGCCGGTGTAGTCTAACCTAGGTACCTGCTTACAGGTAGATTGAGGGGCGCAGGATGAGTGATGATTGGCCATTAGTCTACACCTCGCGTGGGGCGCTAGGAGCGAAAGCTCCCTCAAGCCTGAAGCAGCTGAGAGCTGTACCATGTCGAATGCGAAATATCAACAAATACCTGAAGTATACCTACTATATTGTAGCTGTGCTGATGTACCGCCCCTCGAAAAGTACGGTAATTGTTGCGTCATGTTGTGCATTGTGGTCCTTGCGCTCAGAAGTCACGATTATAGTACCTCATCGTGGAGCGAGAATGCTTTTTGTACTGCTTTTTGTGCTTAGTTGTAGATACCCCTTAGGTGCTAGGCAGGTTGCTCCTGGGTAGTAAATAATGCAGTGCGGTACCAGATCGGCAAGATCGGATTTATCATCTAGAATGGGCATTTTAGAGGGGTCGATGGGAAACAAGCAAAATACCTAACATACGGACAGGTGGATACCTGGCGGCTTGGGCAGCGCAGAAGTTCGTCATCTTACCTAAGTATAGATTGAAGGTAACTAGTGTAAGATACGGAATACTGTAAAGTGCGTGATTGGCGGATACGAGAGAGTGGCTTCAATAGGCTACAACAGAGATCCGCTGTCAATACCTAGGTAGTGAGAGATTAGGAGTGGGTCGCTACTGAGTGGACGATCTAAATTGATTGAAAAAGGAAGAAAGAGGATCTCGATCTAGCCCACCAGTCGGAGAATTAATAGAGTGCCTACGTGTAGGTAAGCACAGGGCTTTCCCCACTTTTTTGAGCCACTGGATACCTTAGCCGCTTCCCAACACCACAGTGGGTGTCTATCTAAATAGGCCGAAGTACCAAGTAATGCTTAAGAGAACAATTAGGTACTTTTCTGTGTAAGTGGGAGCAAAACATTTCGGTAATCTGTCACTGCAAAAAAAGTTTTTATAATGAAGAGTTCGTTAAAGTCCCGAGCTACTCCTTAGAAAACAACCTACATCATGTGTATTGAATCTAGCACGGTACTACGAAATATTTGGAACTTCTACCCTGTTAGTGGTCTAGGGAGACGAGTCCACCACACATGGCTCTGTGACTGACTACCTAGGTACCTACTTCTTACCTATATGCCTACTTAAAGGTAGTCAATGTGGTGTATTTTATAAGCCTATTTTACAGCCCTGGTGCAAGCTTCTGAACGCTCATTACCTTGTGCGAATAGATCAGGTCACCTTGGTACCGTGGATAAACATTTCAACAAATACGCTACCAGTAAATTACTGTATATCAAAGGCAGCTAGCGACCTTAGCTACCTATTAACGTAGGTCCTCAAGCTCTAGGGGCACAATCGAATCATTCAAAGCGTGCCCAGAACGGGTAATGAGATTGATTGTCCTACATGCAGTTAGTCTCTCCCCTGAGGGCCCTGTTCCTCTGATATCAACCTGAGTCTTCATTAGACACCACTCCGCACCATACCGGAACTTTTACTTTTGTTTACTCAGTACCGTTTGGTCGGACTCCGGCTCTTTGTCGGACTTCTTTCCCTTTCCACCTTGGACGGACTCGGCCTCCTTGAAGGTGTCTCAGGTGGTAGGAGTGCTTTGAACTTGGGGGGCGATGCATCTGTATCAGGCGTCTCATCATTCGATGGTAAATGACGTGAATTATGACGAGGCGTCTGAGGTAGAATTTGTGCCCAGTACACCTGTTGAGGCGCCGTATGCTCGCCGGCGTATGGTTGGCTGTGCACTGGTGGTGGTGCATGTCTTGTAGATTGCGGGTAGTGATACGCCGTTTTGAATAAAGACCGCCCACTAAAGAGAAACAGGGCAAGCAAAAGAACTAATAGAATCTGCAATATGAGGTTAGTCAAGTTTCCCCGCCCATGTCATGTCCATGTCCGTTGGACAATGTATATCGAATCAATAGTTACATACTATGGTTTTGTACGACATGGTCTCGACAATCTCGTTGATAATTTCGACTATGTTCTTGGCCCCGAGTTGGACCCTCTTCAGGTAGTCCGGGTCCTTATTCATGCAAGCGAACCACTCCTCGCAAAGCACTTTCACAGCTGGTACCCGGTCGTGTTCGGGGAAGCACTTGTTCTTCACGTAGTCTTGGCGGCATGTTTCCATCTCGTCAACAATTCCAGAACGAACAGCGGATTGGGCCGTTTTGAAGTCCGCACGTAGGCTGACCAGAATAATCCACAAAATCCATACTGTTCCCGTCACGCAGACCACATTAAAGCCTAAACCCAGCCAATATCCGAGGACGTTCGGTGCATCAGGATGTCGCTGAATGGTGTCCAAGAAATTTCCAAACCACCCATCCTTGCTGCGCTTCTTCCGGCTGCTCTTTTGTCTATTCGGTTGAAATGTGCTTTCGTCAGATTCATACTCTGAGTCGTCACCTTCACCCGATTGTATGTAAGGCAGCCGGTAACCACTTATATCCTTATCAGTATTATATCGTTTGCGCTTGCGGATCTTGTCTCTAGAGGGGAACACGGTCTTGGAGATCTCGCCTTTCCCGCTCGTTCTCTTTGGGAAAATAGATCTATGCTTGTTCATAGTTGCGGGTGTGATGGTCATTTGAGCCATGTTGAGAGATTGGTCGTGATCCGGTGTGTCTGGAAAGTCGGAGCCGTCAGTAGCGGCTGGACTCGATTCGGCAGCGGATATTTCCGACAGATCTATGTCGAAGGGTTTCCGGGGCGTAGTGAAAGCAGGATTGCGGAAAGGTGGCGCCGTCGTAGTCCTCTGGACACGGGCGCTGGGAAAGATAGGGGGAGATTGCTGCTGCATCGGCGTAGGAGGTAAAGGCTTCGATGGCGTTGACTGTGTGCGAGCGAACCCGGCCTGCCCGAATGCGCTAAACCCCGGCGTGCTGCTAAACAGATCTGCGTTGACGGGTCAGTGCTTGTGTCTGCTTATCGTTCTAATGGCCGACGTGGGTGAACTGACTTTTATCTTGGACTCGCCTTGTAAACGGGCTAGAAGGGTCCATTGGAGCAGCATTCTGATATTCCCAGTCCATGGGCGACTCGAAGCTTCGCTTGTCCATGGTGGGGGTTTCACTTTAGGAGACAGCAAACGGCAAAAAGAGAATAACAGTAGGTAGCAAACGATTGGCGCTAGACTATGTAGATAGATGCTGGTAGTTCATATGGTCGCGGTAGCAGCAGAGAGCGAGAATGAGGTATTTGGGGAGGCCGTAGAAGCTTGGCGCGTGGGTGGTGGGAGATGCTTTACACGTGCTTCCGACTGTTGCAGGCGTCAGTGCGTGTCGAGGTATATATAATGCAGCAGCAAATCCGGGGAGCAACAAGGCAACGTGGGTTGCGAAAGTAAACAAATCGATGCGCAAGACATTTTGCAGTTGCTACACTAGACTAGCGATGCCCCACCACAACAAGACAGATCCTTGCTGTTAGGTACCTAACTGCTTCAGTACATCCTGCACCGCCACACCTATCACATATCCCTTCTATTGTATGTACCAGCCACACCTACAGCAGCCCAAGCCTCTGGGTACTTTAGGTACCTAGGCGCCTGCCTAGGTGCCTGCCTAGGTGCCTACTGGTGGTCTCGAACCTAAGCCTAGATACAGGTCTCAATTTATTCTACACGAAACAACTGTATTCTTCCTCGAACTCCTTCTTTATAGCTGCATTTACCGGCAATCCATCTAGGTGGCATAGATTTATTCGCCACAAAGACCCTGCGAGCCTCTGGCCTTTGCCCCCATTCGTCTCGACGGTACATAGTTCTCTCCCCCCCCTTCCATCCAAAGCTCGCGTTTCCAGGCATTTACTCGCACTTACCAACGGCTATGTCGGACGCCGAGGTGCCTGCGGATTCTCCCGCAAGAGAAGATACTTTCCACGAAGAAGCCTCCAATGACGATCCGTCGTCAAAAGATCTAGCCGACAACGACACAGCTGCTGCCGGCGATTCAGACCGAGACTCAGACGCGCTATCCGAGATCGATGAAGATCAATTTGAGGATTACGACCCGTCTGCAGTTCGCATTGAAGAGCGGCCTGTTGAGATTGATGAAGACGTTGCGCGGACCTTAAAGGCATCGAGACGAAAGGGCACTGCAACCAAAAAGCCGAAAGAAGGTCGCCGCGAGAAGAAGCGTGCGCGTGATCGCGATGACGAGGCCGACGGCGAAGTTCTCACCACAAAGCGAGTCCGTAAAACTGCCGGCAGCGAGAGTCGGAAACAGACCCCAGAGCCTGAGAACGAAGAGCATTTGACACCGGAAGAGCGGCGACGACGGGCCATCGAACGTGCCGCTGCCAAGGAGAAGCCCAAAACCAAAAGACGCAAGAAGAGAGATGAAGATGTATGTGATTCCTGCGGCGTTCGCTATCATGTTGCTGTCGTTGTTCAGATCGCTAATACTCTAGGTGGATCTAGGATTTGGAAGATGAGATGGACGAGAAGATTGCAGATCTGAAAGTTCGCATGGAGAAAGCATGCGAAGCTGACAATGCCGCCCGAGAGACTGGACAGCCAGCACTTCATAAGCTTAAGCTCTTACCCGAAGTCACATCTCTGTTGAACAGCAGAGCCTTGCAAAACATCGTTGTCGACCCGGACACGAATTTCCTTCAGCACGTCCGATTCTTCTTGGAACCTCTCAATGACGGTTCTCTCCCCGCCTATAATATCCAACGCGACATCTTTCAAGCCCTGCTGAACCTACCTATCGAGAAAGAATCTCTACGCATGAGTGGTATCGGCAAGATAATTCTGTTTTACACCAAATCTAAGAGGCCCGAGATTGCGATTAAGCGTATGGCCGAGCGACTGCTGGGTGAATGGAGCAGACCTATTTTAAACCGCACGCACGACTACAAGAAGCGTTACGTGGAGACGCGTGACTATGACTACGAGTTCGTCTTCTCCCAGCTGCATCGTTTTTCTGCCCAACTATTGACCATACATATTAACAACACATACCAATAGGGCAGCCAAACGACGGCAGGCTCAAGACAGCCAAAGGGCACTCCCACAACGCCCAGCCGCCTCGAGTTTACGAGAGGCGGAGCGCGAGCGATTCCTGGCCCCGACAAACCAAAGCAATCGGGCCCGTTTGTCTGGTCTGCCGACAGCCTACAGCATCGCACCGCGCAGTACCTTCGATCCGTCACAGGGGCCAGAATTCAAACCCATCGGCGCCAGCGGATTCGACGCATTCAAGAAGATTGTCGGCAACAAGAAAAAGAAGTAAAAGTGTTCGCTCCGTCCGCGACCCCTGGGTGGATACGGGCATTTTAACCACGAACAAACACGGGGAATTGATAGAAACGGAATGAGAACATCGGTGATCCGGCGTGCGTTACGGAGTTTTGGCGTCAGGTCCTCTTAGTGTTTTGTATTACGCGGCGCGCCGGGACAACCATGCGCTAGGTCCGCCGCGAAAATGGAATAATTAAGAGGCGTGGTACGCTCGTGTCCCTGTATGCTAGAACCATAACTAGCTAGCCGAGATTGCAAACTAATAGGTTGCTATTCCTAAGATTGTTCATGTCTTCATCGCCGATGTCCCTATCCAGGGTCACATTCGCAGCAGAATTGTTATCACATGTATTACACACTCGAGAGCCCCTAACTCTATATTGACCCCTTAGCCATAAATCGAGTTGGTTGGGACGAAGAGGGACAATGATTCCGTCGGATATTCTAGTGTAGTCAATCTCGCGCACATGATATGACTGCAGGTGCTAGATGCAGACCAGAGATAGCGTGAACGAAGGAAGAAGACGATGACCGCTGGCGCTTGAACGATACCTATATAGTAAATAGATATATGGATAGGGAACCGGACGGTCTGAATACCCGAAACCTGCCCCCATTCCGGACCCAGACCACAAGCAATAATTCTTAACGGCCTTCGTATCCTCGTTCCCATATCGTCTGAACATTCATTCCGGTCGTTCCCTCGTGTGATAGAATCACGGTCCAGCCATCACACATATCAACTTTCCCCTCCGCATCCCACTGTCCAGATCCATCACATCCCGTCGGCTTCCTCGCAGTAGCATTCATATAGTCCCCAAAACCCCGAGACTATATAGTTAGTGAGCATACGCGAAAGGGGGGATGTCAGACAGATAATAAATCGCCTCTAATTTAGCAACTACATCAAGTCTAACTCCTATCAAGACGCAAGTCCCCCATGAAGCAGAAGGTTGAGGGACAGAATCAAATGCATCTTCCAGCACTACTCACGTAATCTCCACACGGGTGATCGATTAAGACGGTCCAAGATGACCCCATCTACGTATCTAGCCCGTCCGAAAATATTAATAAGTCTTAAATTTTCTCGAAAATTAGGTGTCGAGGTTAGTAGGCGTAACGTCAGACACTGAACATGCCCAGTAAACAATAATCCATTCGGGACGAATCACCCGCCCAAATCTCACAACAGCCTACACAGCACAGCACAGCACGACGAAGCGATAGAGCTCAAATATAATCTTCAAAACAAATAACGCCATGCTTGCATCTCTCGCTCTTTCCATTATAATGACGATGTAGCCTCGGGTGTATGAGCAAAGAAGAAATCAAAATACAGAAACCAAAACACAGGGCGGCTGAACCCTGTATCATCCACCAACAGGTCGCCAAAACCCAGTGATTGTTTCGTTCACGAAAAAAATCGTGCCATCTTTTAGTTTCCTCGTCATTGATCCCACTTTCCAGAATGTACTCTTTACCATGTTCATTGACAGCGCTTTCTAGACAACAATCAACAAATCGTCGCCGAGTACACTCAACACCGCACCTTCACGTGTGAGCTCATTACTACCGTTTCTTAATCTCGGTAGCCCATCCTTCTATACCTTCGCCCTTAGTCCCGGGTACCAGACCTTCGATCTTGACATTCTCCATACCCGGCGTGTTTTCGAGCCAGGGATGGTTTGCCATACCCCCGGCATTGGCTCGCTTCTCAGGTAGCAGTTCTAGCATGGGTGTCAGGAAACTAGAAACCTCCTCGGGGTGGTATTCAAGTGGTGGCTCCTCTTCGACGAACATTTCTTCGACAGCATCTTCGTCTTGGCCGGCCTTCCTAGCTTCCATCTTAGCCCTCACTCTGGCCTCCGCTCGGTCCCTCGTCGCCTTTTCTTTCTCTTCTCGTTCTTTAGGCGTGAGTTCTTTCGGATCCTTGAAATGGTACTTTTCGCGTAGCACACAAGGTAGCGCCCAGTGGCGTAGACGATGAATATTACGAAGCTCTCCTCTCTTATTAAAAATCTCCTGGGACCAGCGACCAGTTTTCCATAGCTCTTTAGGGAAGGGGCCGAGAAGCTCTATAATTTGTGCAATGTGATCATCATCCTTCCCATACTTCGTGCCTGATTGTGGATCGAACAAATAATCACCCGTGATGAGCTCAAAAACCTTTACCCTATCTGTCAGCATGTATCTACGGAGCAGGATGACAACCCCGCGACGCACGCGAGGTCGCTGGGACACGCCTGTGCAAGGGGGTTGATCGTACCATAGCAGCCATACTCCACACATCGGTACTCGCGCCCCATTTTGCACCTAAAATGACCTCTGGAGAGCGGTATTGGCGAGTCTGGATGTCATTCGTGAAATGATGCGAGACCCAGCAGGCATTTCCCAAATCGGCAATTTTGACATTGATGATGGGGCCGCTCCTCTTTCTTTTCTTCTTATCAGTCGTGGTATTGGCACCGCCCGTAGACTTATCAAGCGAGATGCCCGATACCTCCTTTGTAAGAATATCACTAAGTTTTCCCAGCACTGTCAGCTTCACGACTAGTAAGCTAGCATAAACATGTGGTTTGGTGCTTACGCTGTTTTCTCTCGTTGTCCCTGTTTTTCGCCTGAAGTTGTTGTCGGTGTAGCATCTAGAACATGTCAGTATCGCAATAAAAGATCTGTCAGCCATGATAACGACGCGAAATCGTGCGTCGGAGGTTTTATCATCAATACGCAATGGAGTGATTTGTATTGACCAAGGCTTACTCACTATCGTGTAAAAGTGCATTGAGACTCGAGTGCGACTTCGGCGATGGGAACAGGTTGTCGCGGTTGAAAGTAGCATTTAGCGGCGAAGGAAGTGGTTGGCTGCCGGTGATAAGAGTCCTCCGCCGACGACGCCCGTTGCGGTTGTCCTCTTTATCCGAAGCATCGCTCTTGACAACCTTCTGGACGACTTGTTCCACATCGCCGATCTCTATTAAGACGTTTTCTGGCTTGAGGTCTGTATGAATGATGCCACACTCTCTGTGTAGATAATCCAATCCCATCAATACTTGCTTCGTAATCTGCATAACTAAGTCTCGGGGTATACCCCTATGCTGCCATTTTTTAATGAGACCTAGGAGATTCTCGCCTAGAACCTCGAAGACCATGCATATGTGCACCCCGTTCGGCCCCTTATGCTCGAAAGAGTCGAGGAGACTAACAACGTATTTTCGGCCCGGGTGATTAGGATTCGCCTGGACGATCTTCTGGAGTAATTTGATCTCGTCTATGGCGGTCTCGGTGTAGTGACTGGCAGACCGCACGACCTTGAGGGCGACATGCTTGCCATTAGAATTATCCCGCGATAGCCACACAGTCGAGAAGTGGCCCCAGCCTAGCTTCCGCACAACGGTATACTTGCCGTCCTTAAACTTCTCGCCTATCTGGACCGGGTGATAGCCGCCCTTGCAATAGTCTTCGGAATCTTCCTCATCGGCCGTGTTCTCGGCGGCGTCCTCGGGTCCGGAGGAAGATGTCGGAGAATGCTGATTCATGTTGGTGGATAGATGCGGTGGTCTGGATCAGGGCGGTGTCAGCTCTATCTATGTACGCGCGCAAGGATGGTCGCATAGAGGGAGAGGTCGGAGGAGCGCAAGAAGGGGTGTCTCAAGTCTGCACACAGCATCGGCCGAACATAAAGCAACAGTAACTAGCGCATCGCGCAGGCAGGAAGCAAGCAATCAGGCGAGTAGTAACGGCTGCTGCAGGGACACAGCAAGCAAAACCGGCCGGCGACAAACTGGCAGCCCTAGGGCGATGCGATGGCAGCCCGAAACAAGAGTGGACTGGCACCCAAAGACAACGGGACAACCTCAGCCAGTGGACCAGCCAGGTGATTGTCTTTGTGTGCGCTTCCTGTGGTGAAATGGTGGGGGAGGGGGGCGGAAGCACAGCAGGGCGGGAGGGGCTAGGTAGCGACTGGAATGCGCTCGGTGCTTGGGTGCTGGGCGCTGGGTGTGCGTGCGTGCTTTTGGAGCTTTTTTGGAGGGGTATCAAGAATAGGAATAGAGGGTTGATGCACGTAATTGGCGAGATCAATCACCTTTTCTTTGCTATGGTGGTAGCCATACTTGTGCGGGCGTGCGGGTGTAATGCGGCGACTAGTATATAAACGGGCAACGATGGAGAATGAAAACAACAATAACAACAGCAACAACAACAAGAACCTGGAACCGAGGAGCGCAGGAAATAAACAATGAGATGAGAAGTTTGAGCGTGAATATCAAATGGTAGGCGCCGGGATGGGTACAGCTGTACGATGGCAGGCCATGGAGAATGGAAGGGAACGGGCCAACCAGCAGGGCCCGTTGAGCCGGCCAGTTCCCTGGCTAGTTCCCTGGTCGGTTCCCTGGTCAGGCGCGGGTTGGCCAGCTGTCAATAGGTAGGGGCGGCCGACCAGATAGCCGATCTACAGTAGATAGCTGTTGCTAACCAGAGCCGGCCAGGAGTGATAAGAGGCAGCGACAGTGGCAACGGCAGTGGCAGCAGCAGCAGTGGTAGTGGCAGTGACAGTGGCAGTGATAGAGGTAGCTACCCCCTCCCCCTCCCCGCCCCCCCCCCGAAAGACAGGAGCTGCAAGCCCCCAAGGAAGGGGGGGGGGGGGGGGGGGGGTCCAAGCAGCAAGACAAGCCGTGACGATCTGACGGCTTTCCGTCTCAGGCACGCCGTTCCCGGGTACTTAAGCTTACTTCGGCTTCCGGTTGGCATCTCCGTCTGTCTGGGGCTCTTAGGCGATTCTGCAGCATCAAGGAGCGGGCTGCTGGATCCAGCCCAAGATGAATTGGATTGACCTTAACAGCGCAGCGAGGCAGGGCGCTTTGCAATCATGCATCGTGGGGGCCTTGCAGGCTATGAGGGAAGCACTACACTGTAGCGCACACAGTACAGTGCGGTACCCGTTGGGTTCCCCTTTTCAAGTTCTACCCCCTTCCCCGCCTCGGCCATGGTCAAGGTCGACGTGAATGTCGTGCGTGCTGGTGCAGTGTTGTGGCCTGGGCCTGGGGGCTGGGGGCTTGGGGCTCGGGGCTTGGGGCTTGGTGGGCTTATCTCGTCTTGGCGATTCTTCAGAGAACATCATATTGTCAAGGGTGGCCACTCGACCCCGCCAATCCGGAACATAGCAGAGCTGTGTCAACGGTCGGCTGCTAGCTCACTACTTGCCTGCTGGCTGGAGAAAGCCGAATTGTCAAGTCTCTGCTAACAATGGGCCCTTCTCGAAGCTGCGCTTTGAGTTTCTGATTTTGGCTTCTTCCACTTGCCGTTGCCGCGCCGGCTACGTGGGCACGGAGGGAAGGCTACGTAGACGACTTATCACGCGCCCGCATGCGTGTGCGCTTGCACATAGACGGTATCGGGAGGATAGGGTGAGTAGGGTTGAGGTTCAGACGACAGACACATGGAAGCACTTACGCTGGCGCTGGGCCTTCTGTTGTGATGATGGGCTTTAGGCCGTCCTTCTTCCTCTTCTTGTTGATAGCCGCGCTCGTAGCCGTGGCGGAAGGCGAGTTGGCACCGTTCCCATTGGCGCCGGCCATCAGAGGGACAGTGGTGGACGCGGTCGGGGCGCCGGCGTCGGTGTCGGCGGTGTCGAGGTCGACTATCGCTGCCGACCTTGACATGGTGCTGGTCGGGGGGGCCGGCGCGGTCGCAGGCGTAGGGTTGGATTTTGTTGCCTTTGCGCCATTCATTTTTGCAATCTTGCGCCAATCCAAACTTTATATATCGTTTTTGGGGGCTTTTTTTTCGTGTCTCGGCCGAAGCTTCACAGAGAGGGCTTCAAGCGCGACGCTATGTTTTTCTGAAGAGAATGCAAGGCTCTGGGCTCGAAACCAGCGCACGACTGCGCTGATAACGGGGCTGGGGCTTTAGCGGAAGAGCACCACGATACGAGCAGCTCTGCAGATACGTACTTTGAATGATGGCGAGCGGGCTTAGCTATCGCCAAAAACTATAACATGTACCTAGGTAATGTGTAATATGTACTGTAGCGTCGGGCACCGCAGCTGCGCCGCCGATATGAATGGGGCCGATAACAGACCAAGGGGCAGGACGTGGTCGGTTGGCGGCGTGTAGACAACAAAAACCGCTATTATGCGCGTGTTGGTGTGTGTATACTGTACAGCTATGCTGCGCTCTATGGAAGTAGGGTTGAAGCAAGGCGGGAAAGCAGACAACGGCGCGTTTGCGAGGTTAATGATATCCGTGGCATGGTATCGACTCCTGATGATCGCTTGCTTGGTCTTGCGTCATTGGGCCAATGTTCGCGACAGGGGAGGTATGAGCGGGATTGCGATGCAACAGAACATGCACGTTAACATGTCTCGAGTTATATGTGGCTGGGATGGGCCACCGGGAAGTAGGTACCTAGGTATCTAGGTATCTAGGTACTTGACCTAGATACAGTACTGTACAGTACCTACCTAACTCAAGAGTGGAACACGTGGTGGGGAGCGAATCAGCTACTGTATGTAGTTAGTTAGGGGAGGCGGAAAGAACAATTATTTTCCATGTCTAGTTATTTGGTCTAGGGAAAGAGCCGCGTTAAGCATTTGTCGTTTGATTTGGTTATCCTCCTCGTTAAACCAAAGGCGTTCGGGCTATTGTTGATCCAAGTAAGGGACAAACAAAGAACATCTTTAGCTACGAGGGCTATTTTGCCGGGGGGCAGTACCTAGGGGTGTCCATAAGCTGTAAGGGCCAGCAAATTTTTATATGAATTTACGAAACTATCATCGATTCTGGCCGCACGGTGCACAATAATTGCCCTTTCAATCAACGGCATGCTTGTCGGGCTAGACCTTCGTTGTTCCTAGAAATTAAGCTATACGAAAAAAAAAAAAAAAAATTATCTACCTTTAAACATGTTGGCTGGGAACACTACTGGTGGACAACGCCCTCTTGGATTAGCTCCTCATCCAGACCAACCCAGTATCTGATCCAGTTGAAAATACCGCGATGCCATAACAAGCTGTTGTGACGATTGGTGACCCAATGTGTCTCATCAGGGAAGTGGAGGAAGCGGCTGGGTACGCCGAGTCTCTGAAGAATGTTAAAGGTCTGTATGCCTTCACTGATGGAGACACGGTAGTCGCCGTCGCTGTGGACGATGAACTCGGGTGTCTGGAAGTTATGAGCATGCGCCAAGGGATCCCAGAGCTCGTAGTTTTCTCGGTCATTCCAAACAGTGCCGTTAGCGTCGTGCTCAATAAACCACAGCTCATCAGTTGCGTACGCCGCCACTTGGTTGACTTTGCCATTATGGCAGACAAGCGCTTTAAACTCGCGTCCAAAGTCGTGCCCCTGTATCCAGTTTGTCATATAACATCCGTAACTGGCACCCGCTGCGATCGCCCTGTCTGTATCTACGTAGGGAACGTTATGCTTCAGGTGCTCAAACACCTTGATCAGGTCAGTGTACGGCGTCCCTCCCCAGTTACTCTGAATCTTGTCTGTGAACTCTTGGCCGTAGCTCGTTGATCCGGTGAATTGTACTGTTGTCACAACGAATCCTTGTTCAGCCCAGAGTCGGAGATTCCCTATAGAAAAAGTTAGAATTGAACTTTTGATAATAGGGTGTTACAAGTTAAACCCAATTTGTCAGATACTTACATCTTGTTGACCATCCATCAGCTTGAGTTGACTGAGGGCCTCCGTGACTACAGCATCTAGAGTCAGTAATGATTATCCTGAGCACAGTCCATGATCGTTACCAGAGTACAGTAAGTGCCTTGTGGATACAATTGAAACTGTTTTCGCTTGCACCATGTTAGATACAACGACTTGAAACATCACTCACATAACGAATGCCAAAGGGTACTTTTTCTTCGGGTCGAAATCGGTCGGGTAGAACACAAAGGTCTGAATCAGATCGCCATCGTCATTCTCGACCCAAAAATTAGAGACCGAATCAGGCTTGAGGCCCTTCAGCTCGGGATCGACCTCATTGGCAGTGAAGAGAACCTTCTTGCTGCTCCCCGGAGACTGAGTATAAAAAATGCGGCTGGTCCAACTAGCCGAGGCAGAAACCAAGGCGCGTTCATTAGGCAGAATGGCGAAGCCAGCTAGGTTTGTGTCTGGGCCGGTGAAATTCTTTGGTACGAACGAACTTTTAGCATTGTGCGGAACAACAAACAGGCGTGTTGAAGCATGGAGCTCCGAAGCGACCCATAGGTTTTTACCATTAGGCGTCCATTGTAGCGACGAAGGGCTCGAGTCCCAATCCGCAGCGACAGCAGAAACCTTGGAGTTGATGCCTTGAACTGCTGCGACATAAAGCTTGAAGCGGTCGGACTCGTAAGAAATACCATCCTGCTGAAGGTAGGCGAGTTTCTTGCCATCCGGGGACCACCGCGGGGACGCGCTAGCTCCCTTGGCATGTTGAGGAGCCGACGAGCCGGGGCCGTTGACACTAACAGCGGCTTTTGAGCTATCATGCGGAACCAAGTAGATGTAACTTGCAGTGTGGTTCGCCTTGGATAGCTCCGGGGCTTTGGTGAGGAAGGCAACGGTCTGGCCATCCGGCGACAAGTCATAATCGCCCTGGTCGCCAAAAGGCTGCACAGGAGATTCCGGACGGGTGACAGTGGCCTTGATCCCAAAGAGGAGGTTCTTCAGCTCGCCATTCAGGGAGTAGCCTTGCTTTCCAGACGCAAGCTTGCCACTGAAGACAGCATAACGTTCAGAAGCAATGTAAGTGTCCCAATGGCGGATATAATTGGCATCGTAGATTGCGCCGGATGTTGATGGCGCAGTAGCCAATTCAGGGTTATAGGCCGAACCATCGTCCCAGCGCGCAAGCGCATTTACAACAAAGTTGATATCGCCGGATTTTGTGCGCACGGCTTTCAGTCCCTGGAAGGGCGCTTCCAACGATGCGACTAGTGTCCTGCCCGTTTTTTCGTAAGCATTTTATGAATCATTTTGAAGTCGGTGAATACGAACGGTGAGAATGTCTTTGCCCCAACATCAGCTGTGTAAAGCGTCACACCACCAGCAGTCTTGTCATTCGTGCCGTTGATGTAGAGAATGCTAGTGTCCGTCTTGCCAGTCCAGACGACCTCAGAGACCTCCGAACCAAATGGTGCCTCCTTGGTTTTGCCGCTGGCCACATCTAACAGTTGCCAGGTCGTTGAAGACTTGCTTGTGTCCCAATTGTAACTAGTGGACGTAAAAAGAGCCCATTTCTAAACGCTGTCATATTAGAAATAGTTGATATCATCTTGAGAAGTGAAACATACACCGCTAGGATTAACATTGGTAGTGCTTCGCCGCGGCGCGGCAAGCATTCCCCTAGGGTAGTTAGCTTGCAGAAACGATCATGTTCAATTATTTGGCGTACTCAATGGTGAGAGTGTTTGCGAATGGCAAAAGGATGCCAACGGCCAACACCGCTGCCCTCTTGAACGCCATCTTGGTTTTCCACTTAGGTATTTGATATGCTAAGTGGCCAACTCGGTGTGCCTAAAGAGTGAAGGCAACCGACCATAACAACTTCAGGCGGACCGATTATATATAGCCAAGCTCGCCATTCCATACGTGCATAGGTAACCGCCATCGTCCTATACGCGGTCTAGATGATCGCGGAGGGCAATACAGGGTAGAAGATACCAAACATGCGTCCTTTGCATGCCAAGGGGCACGTCTTATGGTGTGCCAATACCCGACCTGCCATTTTCGATGCCGCCAAGGGCCTAATATGTTGAATCGACTCTTGGCATGCTTACTTTCATTTCATTATGCTCGCGTGTCGATAGAATTACTCTCTAGATTCCGGTTAAAGATTTATATAATTCCGTCATGTATATAAACAAGTCTAGCGTAAGGGATATGTCGTGAGGCCGTATTGTGGGGTACACTGTACACAAGAACATTTATGTAAGCTTGATAGAGCATCCTGACTGTAGAACACCTCACTGCCTGACTTTAGCGGGCTTCGGTACACTACCCAATCTCGACTGCCAGCTATGGTCAACTTCCCAAAAGCGAAGCCGTAGCTACACTGGGGGGTAGAGTTGAGATACCTTTCTGAGAATTGAGAAGCGTATGACTATTAAAGTGCTCGATTACCCGGGACCGGGAACTTGGACATTTGGATGGAGTTGTGATGGAGGCGTTGAACAGCTGCCAAAAGCGTGTAAGCCGCGCTACCTAGTATCATAAGAAGTTAGTGGATAGCCCCGTCTGCGTAGTGCTCTTCTTTATCGGTAACGGACGACTGCACTTGATGGTCAACGAGAGTTTCGGTCTGCGGAACTTGGCACTGAATTAGTTACCTAATCTGATGTGTGTGAATCTAGGTACGTACTTGTCCGCTGAAAGTGCTGAAGCTTTTGAGGCTGGCCGCCTGGTTCCGCTAGTGTAGCTAGTTTTCCTATCTAGGTAGGTAAATAAACCCCTTGACTTAAGTATTGTGGGACTACCTAAGCAGGTAGGGACTCTGATACCAACACCTTCAAGATATCGTGTTGTTGCCTCTTCAGGCACAGGTCTTCACTCATCGCGATGAAGTATACTGTTGCATTAAACTCCTCCGCCAATAGTGGCGACTCTCCTCTTCAGCTTTGAGTTGGCTTGGAAGACGCCTCTAGATATAGGAAGCTCCGATGAGAATAAACATACTTCTAACACGGAGTACTATGATCTCTTTGTTCTTCCCTCCCTCCCTCTAGATAGCTAATGACAATACCCAATTAATAGGTTCACCATCGAGCTCGGTAAATAATAGTAATTAGGCATGCACACTACTACCGTCCCCTCCACCTCCATCAACTCGCCCCGGATCTGAATATCCGGGCCTTGAAGGATCAAATCCACCAGGAAAAGGCTCTCCGAGTGGGATTGAGTGGATCGTGGAAGCTTCAAACCCCAACCACCACCACTCAATCCCCACCAAGCAAGATATTTCTCCGCTTTCGGCTCTTGTTCCAGCGTCACCGATATTTCTACAACTAGCTGAAGATGCCTCGTCAATATTCATAAGAATATGTTTAGCCTCCGGCCTTATTCTCGTTCTCTCTCTATTCGACTTGTTTAGGGGCGTTCAGGATCACGCGTCTCACTTAGAGTGGAAGCGCGGTACACGATATTGAGTCGGTTGATTCTAAGAGTGCCTGTCTTACTTGGGGTGCGAACGAAGGGCAAAGAAAATGACGGACGAGTTCAAAGAGGGCATAGAAGGTCGAAAACTAGTATGTGAGAAATTCATATCTCTTCCCACAGAAATTTGACCAAGACAGTTTAGGGAGGAGGTTCACTAATTTCAACACAGAGCTTAAGCGACGATGTGAGTGCCGGCGACGGTCCCATTACAGATGCTGAGCGAGCACTGCGGTGGAAACAAGATAAACGCATCATTCCGCTGTCAGCTGGCATCTATTTCCTCTGCTACTTGGATCGATCCAATATTGGCAACGCGAAGATTCTAAACGCTTCTACGCAAAACGACCTAATGACAGAGGCGAATATATCAAACTCGCAATTTACTATTGCGCTCTTTGTTTTTCTCATCGCATACGGCTTATTCGAAGTTCCGTCCAACATCTTACTGAAAAAGTTGCGGCCGTCGAGATGGATCGCCTTTCTCATGTTTTCGTGGGGCGCCCTGACTGTTGGCCTCGGCGGTATCCATAACTACGCCTCACTCACTGTTGTACGCTTCCTACTAGGTGTGTTTGAAGCGTGAGTAAACTTTAAGCTCCCCTGGCTTTGGAGTGTAGTTTGAAGTAGGAAGGATTGCTGATACCCCTCCGACATAGGGGACTTTTCCCAGGGCTAGTATACTATCTCACGTTTTGGTATAAGACAGACGAACGCAGCATACGAGTCGCCTTTATACTGGCATCAGCCACGTTGGCCGGGGCATTCGGCGGTGCCATAGCGTATGGAATCGGCCACATCAACGGAGCAGGTGGCCTCTCGGCTTGGCGCTGGCTTTTCATCATCGAGGGCATCCCTTCGGTGATCTCAGCATTATTCGTTTGGTTCTTCCTTCCAGACTTCCCCGAGGACGCGAAGTGGTTATCGATCCAAGAGCGGGACCTCGCACTACACCGCCTACGCCTCGAAGGGAGCAAGGGCACACATAAAGCAATGACATGGGCTGATGCTAAACAAACGTTAACAGATTGGAGACTCTGGGGACATTATATCATTTATTTCGGTATCTCCGTTCCCTTCAGCTCCCTGTCGTTGTTCACGCCTTCTATTACAGCTGGCTTAGGATATGGTGATTTGCGGGCTCAATTGATGACTGTTCCCCCTACGCCGTAGCATATGGTAGGCAGTTCTGGGCCTTTTTAGCTCTTTTTGGGGGGGGTTGATTGCTAAATTGTGTCTAGTGGTGCAAATTCTCGCATCCTGGTCGGCTGACCACTTCAATGAGCGTGGTTTGCACTCTGCGGCTATGGCTCTTGTGGGCGCCGTCGGGTTCCTTCTCTCGGCCGCCTTGCCTCCAGATGCATATCTTTCCCGCTATGGCGGTTTAATCATCGCAGCATCAGGCGCCTTCGCCTGTATCCCTCCACTTTTAGGCTGGCTGTCTTCCAACATCTTTAGCACAGCATCGGTAGGAATGGCTATTGCACTAAATATCGGACTTGGTGGTGCTCCTGGACAGATTGTTGGCGTGTTCATTTATAAGTCGGATGAAGTAAAGCGAGGCTACCCGACTGGCCACTGGACGAACGCTGCCCTGCTACTCCTTGTGGCAGTTGGTGCTGTGGCTCTCAGGTTTTACTATGCGTGGAGGAACAAGATAATATTACGGGAACGGGTAGAAGGTCAAGAAGTCAGGTTGTTTAAATATTAGAACGGTAGGGAAACGAGAGAGGGGATATGGACTACACCGTGGAACACCTGTCTAAGTTAATCAACGTTTTAAAGGAGGCGTCGGTAAACATGAGATAACATGCTTAGACTCCAACGTCCTTTAGATCCCGTTCCTAAAGTGCAGGTAAATGTATATAGAACAGCAACGTTACGCCTGAGACAATGCGATGGCCCGCCAACACCACGGATCTGATCCGGCACAACCTTCAAAACTCAATATTAACAACTTCGCCTGGGATAACCAGTCTCGGCTACATGCGGTTAATGAATCGGATTAATTCCAATTCTACTAGCAGATAGTGTCTGGAATAATGGGTGTTCCTTGATGGCGTCTAGGTGTATGTGATACCAAACAGTTATCTTAATTCCAAATGTGGACTCAGGGGGTCACTGCGCCTCGTAAAAACGTTTATCCAGAATAAACGGCTGGGTTTCGCCAGAAGAATTCCGTTCTCCCCAACTACCACTACAGTACTTTGCTGTCTCATTCTCCCCTCTAGAAACCAATTACATTCTATTAGAGCTTAACATCCATATTCTCGCAATGCTTAGCGGAACCTCCATTCTCAAGCACGCCATAGTACGAAACTTGCGATCCAACATCGAGCAAGTGCAGCCATGCGGAATCGACCTCTCCCTGCAGCGTGTTCTTAAATGGACCTCGCCAGCCACAGTTGACTTCGATAACTCTAGCCGGCAGGCTGCTGGCACGTCTGAGCTAGGCTTTGATGCCGAGACCAAGTCAATCAAACTGCCACAGGGCGCATATTTGGTCGAGTTCAATGAAACATGTCACATTCCGCTAGATTGTTGTGGCCAGGTCTTCGTCAGATCTTCACTGTGGCGCTCAGGCGCAGTGCTTACGGCAGGCGTAGTAGACGCGGGATATGAGGGTGCCCTTGGTGCGATGCTGGACGTTCGAAACCCGACTGGCATTGTTTTACACAAGAACGCGAAACTAGGACAAATCGTGTTGCATAGGTTAGAGGAGAAAGTCGAAGGCTACCGTGGAATTTATCAGCACTCCGCTAATAGCTCCGGACGTAATGGACCATGCTAGTCCGGGACAACACAAACCAAAACAATTTTACTAAGACAGAGTCAAGACTCTTTATGAATGGTTTCCTTCAGGTACAACACACATCACAGTCTTCGAAGTACAAGAGGTTGTGGGTGTCAATAGGGCTAATGAAAGTCGAGTAAGGTCCTAAGATAGAGTCAATCAATTAAGCGTCTCTCTCTGCCTCACATGACAAATGAATGAAGTGTAAACAAATGGTATAGGAGAGTGTACAAAAACGTAGCACTTTTTCATGGCTTCTTTTCTTGTTTATTTATTTATGATTCTCGTAATTTCATATGTGAGGAAATACACGCGACCCTGGTTGCTCTTTGACGCATTCCTTTCGACTAGGAGTGATGATGGTGTATTTGCAAGGCTTTTTCATTCACAGGGCTTGTGGTTTAGTGGTATAATACTCCCTTAGCATGGGAGTGGTCCGGGGTTCGATTCCCCGCGAGTCCATCATTGAAGGTTAAATTCCTTCTGTACCATTGTTTTTTCTGCTTTAATTTTTAGTCTTTAACATATTTTCATCGTGTATTGATACATATGTCGGGAAGTATCCCTGCTATTTGACGCCTTTTGAATTCGGGTTGAATTGTTCTTGATTGATGGTATAGATGCAATACAGGTTCAAGCATGCCAAGGCCAAGGGATTGAAACATCCCTTTACGCTTATAAACATCAATCAACTGTTATGTATCATCAAAAACAAGCTGCTATGAACTTATTATTGTTATATATAGTAGAATCCTAACACACTCCGCGGTTCCAAGATTTGTGTACCGAGTTCTGGTAGGTTTTGCGACGATTATTTGATGTAGAGGTTGATAGATGCTTTATATACACATGCTAGGTAACAGACACTTTAGAGAACATTTGAGGCAGGACTAGGTCTGGGCTACCTGATGTTTCCATTTATGAAACACCTTTGCAGATGAACTATTCAACTGGCCCCCTGCCTTGGTTATTGGATTAGTTGAGGAGAGGTGTATCTTCATGAACAGTACTATCATCTCCATCAGATTCATCATCAGATCCCTCCTCCTCGCCGGAGACCGCGAATGTGCAAATTGCCTTCTCCCGAATTGACCAAGTGAGACAGAGTGCTGCACCAGGCCCCAAGAAGATGGAAAACACGATCATTAGTACAGCAGGCACAATACCGGACTCAACAAACACCCAATATAGCACCGTAGCAAGGATGAAAATGAAATCAATCTCAATAATCTTGAGAGCCGTACGTGTCTCCTGCCGGCTGTCATCCTTGCAAAAGAGATTCCATATAAAAAGGGCGTGCGTGAGGAGAGAAGCAACGAAGGGTAGGACGTAGACTAGTGTCACTGAAGGTGGATGGGACTCGAGATATATCGGTCCATGGGCTCCTAGTAGATTGGCTGTGAACTTGACAGCCCAGTGCACGGTAGCTACCCATACCGGGAAGAAAAGCCAGACGACGACAGACACGGCGTCTTTGAGTACGAGCATCAGGATGCTGGGGACGACGAACCCAATAGCAACCGCGAGGGGGATGGCGTAGACATCCGCCCTGGTGATAAAGCTCCGCTCTAGCATAACACGCTCCTCATCCTCGAACAGGCCCCTACTTGTTTGCCCAGTTTCCAGTGCATCCTCCCTCGCCTTCTCAGCCCTCAAGTCCTTAGCGTGCTTCAGGAAGGCTGGAATGAGCCATAAATCCCATATAAATGTCCCGCCGACGAGGCTGAACGCCAGCCAACTGAGCGTGGGGAAGCGTATGTTCCAACTTCGTTGGTTACATGCCCTAGCGGCTTCCACGCGACAAACGGTGAGCAAAGCCCCGACAAAGGACAGAAAGACGCTGAGTCGGGCGACGCCGCGCATGGACGCGGTCGCGAACATGAAGGAGGAGACGATAAAACACGCCGGTGCCCCTATGATGGGGATACGCGATATTGCCGGCAGCAGTGATCTTGCATGGCATTGTGAGTAGAGCAATGGGATGTTCACGTCGCCGTGGGTTGTGAGGATGAGCGCTGCCAAGACAGAGAGGAGGATGGGCACGATGAGCAGATATTGGATGGGAAGCTGGTGAACCAGTGGCTGGCTGATTTTTATCCGCGCCATTTGACCAACTTAGGCTCCTCACTTCATAGAGATTATCTATATGGTTGCTAGATCGGCAGGAGAGGCGCGGTATTTGGAAAGTTAGAAAGTTAAGAAAAGTGAACCACAACGAGTTGGATGTCGTGGTCATGAGCAGGTGGTCGGTCGGTCACGGGTTTTAAGATTGGATCAACCTTGGTACGCACATATCACCGAAAGCACAGTGTCAGCTCCCGAAAACACTGTGAATATGCAGCCTGGATATCAGACCGAAGACATAGCTGAGACGGCATGTCTGAGACGGGGATAAAGAATATAGCGAAGTTTGGAATATAAACATAGACTTAGGCGTCTGTAGGGTTGGTGCTCTGTTGCGTGCTATGGAGTAGATGCTCTATATCATGATACACTGTACAATTGTTTATACATAATCCTACAATGGTCATCGGCCAGATGCGCTGTATACAATCGGTAGTTGTCTTGGCTACCGAAGTCTCTTTAATATCCTCTCGCGCACGATTTTGCTCGCAATCTTTCCACCATTTTGTAAAGCCACCGCGCCAACAAGAGAGTACACAGCACCAGCCATGACCGTGTTGTGGCCTGACCCTATTTTGTTCTCGGGCTACAGATCTGTCAGCATAGAGTGCCTATATTAGGAACTAACTACTCGGCTTACCATCTTGGGTTTCCATCTCACAACCCCGGACAGGCCAGTGTCCACAGCGAGCTTTGCCAGCTTGCCTATTGCGAGGATATCGGTTGGCTGTATCCCGGATAGGTTATCAAGGCTTCGAAGAGTGGGATCCTCGAAAGGCTGTCGCTTTTCGGCATAAGGGTCGGCAACCATGTTATCGTATTTCGGCGGCGAGTTGATGATAGATTCCATAGTTTCCTTGATAAGTATTTGTCGACCTGGGGGTTGAAAGGTTAACTATGTTGTCCCACAACGCAGATCACCTAGCCCATACCGAGGAAAGCCAGACGATCATTGAACCCTCTCCTGCCCTGATCGAAGCTCTTGTGCGTCACAGCCAGCCACTTCAACTCTTCGGGTAGCATTCTCTCGCCATCACGACCAAGGAAAGCATTCAAGGCATCGTCCAGCTTCTTCGGGTCCTCGTTGACCTGCCACTGCGAGCGCGTAGGGTCCTTTATGATGCGAGGAGAGAAGGGCGCCTTCATGCGTTCGGGCGTATAACTCCACCGCGGCGCCTCAGCGGTGGCTTCTGAAGGTCGTGGTGCTGATGTCGCAAATGTTCGCGTACATATTGAGGCGAGGGGATGGGCTACCGGGGACACATTTTGAGCTCGGTAGCGTCTCAGGGCTTGTCGTGGCAAGCTCACGGTCGATGGGGGAGCTTTCAAGGCCATTGGGACGATGCCGACATCTATCGTATGGGATCACTGGCAACAGCGATGAGGTAAGTGTGGTTCATGTAGTTCGTGTAGTTCGTGTGGTTGTTCCGAGATGCTTCTTGGTTCAGTAACTTTTTTACTGGGTGGACCTCGTTGAGGTATAGTGACCAATCATATAGTCTGTGGGCGATTATACCCATGTCAATTACAGTACCTAGGTACTTGCCTACTTAGGAGGTACCCAAGGCATGTCTACCTAGGTACCTACCTAGGCACTGCAGTACTTACCTACCTAGTGTACCTACCTACCTACTTACTTACCTAGGTAGGTACGGTAAGGTGGTCTGGTGGAGGTACCTAGTGTACTTACTTACTTACCCCTACCCGAGTCTAGGTAGGTACCTTAGGTAGCCTACTGTGGTTTACTTACACGCTTCAATCCCCAGGGAAGTATCTACCCTAAAGTAGGTACTATAGGTAGCTAGACGCGTCAAGCTGGTCTTAGTGCAAGTATCTACACTAGGTAAGCGCTGCTTCACGCCGCGACTCTCTCTCACGAGACAGTTCATCTCGTCCTCACCCTGCTATCAATTGCTGCTCAAAACAAGAATACAATACAGCTTCGAGAACTCACTTGCGCCGTCATATATCGTTCGGCCTTGCGCAGCCCCCGACGTCCTGTGCACACAGCACATTGCTGCGAACTGCATTTGTCGCATCGCTATCTATAGTGCAACCCACTTCAGCTTGTACATCATCCATACTGGTTCCTACCATTGTCGATTCAATGCCGCTCTCGACCCCGAGACCTTAGTATTTCAAGCTAGCAATACAAGCCATGAACAGCGCAACACCGCCCGGCTTGCAAACTCAAGACAGCCCGCTCGCGAAAGCTCTGGCCCAGGCTCTGCCCAAGGGCTTCGGATGTACTGCGTGGCATGTGTCTACCACACCGGCCGTCACCGAAGCACTTTGCTACCCTCCAGCCTTGAAGTCGACCACTGACAACCGCCCGAGCAAACCGTTGAAAACGTATTGTGAAAAACAATTTCTCGCCGTGTCCATCGTCGACCCGACAAAGGCGAAGGATGTCCTGGTGCTGGGCTTGGAAATCTACATATACTCTACGGCCTTCACAACTACTATATTCGTTGCCAAGGCAGACTCGACTGGATACCTGCACCTGCAGTCAGCACCTCGAGGCTTCTCGCCCATTCGAGCCATCACCGCAGCTTTCTTAGACTTCCTCGTCGAAAATCGGAGGCGACCCTCGAAACAATTAATCATTAATCTTTTCGCCCGTGCCCAATCCCAGTACATCTTTCCAGGAAGCGTGAAAAATAACAAAAAGCACATTCTTGATGACAGGGGCCTGATCAAATGGTGGTGTAGGGTGCTGAATCCCCTCCTCGAAGGCCAATCTCAAGATACTCCAACCAGAATTTGGGATCGAATCCATGGGTACCTAGTCATTCCCGGCCTCGATCGCCATGAAACCAACGCCTTCATCCCCAAGGTCCAAGACACAACAAGCAATTGGTCACTAGGCCATCCCCTCGAACTTATATCACCATATACGAAGGATGCCGCTAATTATGGGAACGTCCCGCCTAGATGTCTCATCCCAACATACCCAGATGACCCAAAGGCACGTTTTGTAGAGGAATTAGAGCAGTCTACGTCGGACAAGGCCAAGTTATTAGGCGGTTGGAAGGCCCCGGGGACACTCGATCAGTTCTGGGACATGATGGCTTTTCGGCAAGAATGTTCGAGTGGGCGGATGACAGGATTCGTCTGGCTTGTTTTCGAGCCGCTTTTAGCTTCAACGACACCACGAGGTCGACGTCTAAATGCGGCGAGCTCGAACCCTATAGGCATTTCAACCTGTGAAGACGCGCCTTCAACACCCAAAGCCATAGCCTCTTTGAAGTCCACCTCGTCGCCCTTAAAATCAACTTCTGCGAGCGGCAAATTGCTAAGACGAAAAGGTAGAGGCAAGAATATACTTAAGGGGCCTATCGTTGCTCGAGAACCACGGGTGAAAACGCACCATGTAAAATACCCGGATCAGATCGAGACACCGTATTACTACTGGCCGGAGGCAGGACGCGGACAGGTTGTACTAGACGATAACGGCTATAAGAGGGCGGTAGAGTTGCTTCTCCATCTCGAATTCAAAAGCCTCGAACAAGCGATTGCAAGTACATTGAGGTGGACTAGCGAGGTGAATATGAGTAAAAGCTGGGCTTTACCCATATTTGGCGAAAAGGCAATACCAGACCAACCAGCCCCCACTGCTCTCAGGACCGTGAATAATTCGACAGGATCGATTCAGAAGAAGCGGAAAAGTGAGGACGAAAGTTCACAGGAGAACGCGTCTGGCCCGGTCAATATGCTTGGAAAGGGTTTGCTGCGGAAAAAGCCTAAAGTTGATGCTGATGAAGGCTCTGGTGGTGCTCATGGAGCTACGGAGATCAGCGCGGAACCTAATGTAAATGTCCTTGGGTCGGGGTTAGTAAGAAAAAAACCGAAGTTGAACTGACATTTTGTATAAAAGACTCTGGATTATCATGCCTTGTTTGGAGTACTGGTCGTTGGTTTGACCCTTGGTAAGCTTGGGGCCGGCGTTATTGGAATTGGGGGTCACACATACAAGGAGTCAATATGGATCAGTCGCAGTAGGATTTCTAGTTCAACGACTCTAACCATAATGATAGAACAAGACGGGCCTGGATCAGTTACTTGCACGGGTCTAGAATACATAGAATACGCTGGCACCTGTACGAGTCCTGCTGCTGCAAGGCAAAACCTGTTAATCTGTGTAGAAATTTCTTCTAAAGCCCTGGTTCGTAAATCGATTACGCATAATCTGGCCTTCAGCAAGAAACACCACTCTCCCGTGACCACTGCCTCGCACAGGCACTTCCCGCCCACGCACAAGAGCAGTATCCTCCTCGACGTCAGAAGGTCGGCAATCCGGCCAGTCGCGCCATATCTCCAGGACATTCCACCGCGGCGCCGTAGACTCGTCTGGTCCATCCTCCCCCTCCTGCCGGTCTTCCCCTGGGCCCAGATGCTGCAGGGGGCTGGAGCGGCTGGCGGCCATCTCTGCCACGCGGAGAGCCTGCTGCATGTCCCCGACCTCGAACGCGGCGAGGCGCGGACGGAGCGTGTCCGCGATGTCCAGGAGGCGCGCGTAGAAGATATCTGCGGGCACGCAGGTCGCGGGGGCAGCAAAGGCAGATACGGATGCGTCGGTGGGTACGAGAGCGATTTTCGGCTCGTAGTTGCGCACGCTGCGTCCCGTGTCCACTTGGAACCCGCGCTGCGAGATGTACGGCGGGTTCGAGACGAGCACGTCGATTCTCCGCGCCGCGCCCCGCCCCCCGGGCGCGGACGGGCTGGGATCTAGATGTGCCATCCACGCGTCGGTGAAGATGTCTGCGCGCCGGAACGTCACGGCTTTTTCTGTCGCCTCCCAGGTCCGGCCGTCCTGAGCACGCGGCGAGCGCGGTCCGCGGAAATTGTGCTGCAGGTTCTTCCTCGCGAGACGTACAGCACGCGGCTCGATGTCGAAGCCGAACACGCGCGGCAGCGGGCCATGGTGACTGTATTGTTCCATCCTGCGATTGTTCCCCGTCATAGGTTCCCCCTGGCTCCAAGCCGTCCCACGCGCGTACAATGAGAGGCCGATACATCCCGTTCCTGAGCAGAGATCTAGGATCCGCAAGCCTCCCCCATCCCTTTCGATTGCTTCGCCGTCGCCTTCGCTACTCTGCCCGACGCGATCGCGCTGCGGCGATGAGGCAAACACGAGGTCCGCGAGTGCCGCAGCCCACGCCTCCGTCTCGGGCCGCGGAATCAAGACGCCTTTCTCGCAGAGGATTTCCAGGTCGCCGAAGGGCTGGGTGCCGAGGACGTACTGCAACGGCTCGCCGGCGCCGCGGCGGGCCACGAGGCGGGCGACCATGTCCTCGGCAGCGCTTGAGGACGATCTCGGGTTTGGGCCCGACCCCGCAACCTTAACTTTGCAGCAAGCGCCGCGACGGCGCGTCCGGTCCCGTTGTCTGCTGTTTCCTAGAGGAACCGCATCATCGCGCCATGACGGCGGTTTGGGCTCGGCTGCTCGCGAGTCCAGCACGTGCTGGCGGATCCATCGCAATTCGGTCTGCGCCGACTCAAGGGTCCTGCAGACTGGGAGCAGCGTCGCGAGATGTGGGGAGATGCTGCCGGCGCGCCGTAAGAGCGACGGGCCAAGGCGCGGCATCCGGAAGGAAAATTACCTCAGAACCGGTCTATGGTCTCTGGCTCCATTCCTGCCTTATAACATAAAACCCGAGTATGAATAGGTGCAGAGACGATATAGTTTCGAATTGGGAACTGTTACAACTAGTCTAAGAACTGGACCAAAAAGTAATTGGCGCCAAGGACGGGGATTGGCTACTTAGTTTGAAGATGGTCCATGGTCTGTGCGATTAGAGTGTATCCCGTTTCTAAACCGAAGGGGAAACACCAGCCCATTCGAGGAGCGATTTATTTTCAATTATCTGTCTACTCTGATGGATAACTCTTAAACCGCTCAGTGTATATACAAATATAGTTACAGACCGCGTCTTGTTATACAGTGAACCCTAGGAGACAGATCTAGATTACAGACACTTTGGGTATCAGATAATTAACGCCTTTGCCCCCTTTCACAACAAAGACCTTGGTGGCTTTGCGAATATCGTTCTCAGGCGTGTTCAGCCTTTCTTGCGCCTCGGGGGTCTTGAGAATCTGCTTGGTAATCCAAGCCTCGAGCGCCCCGCCACCCTCGATATTTGCCGGTTTTAGTGGTATATCTACCACGCATCGCTTCTTGCCGTTGACGGCTACGGTGCACGTTGTGCGGTTGACCTTTAATAGCGGTAATGACCCGTCGGGTACTGGCCACTGAACTCTGATAGCCTCGTCGAAGAGCATCCCCTGATCTGGGCGCAAAACGCTCCAGCATTCTTCTGCGAATGCAGGAGCAATAGGCGCCATTAGCCGGATCAGCTCGATAGTCGCTGCGAATCTGACGCGCCTAGAAACGCTGGGGTTGTCGATTATGGCATTGGTTAGACTCATCAGTGTCGATACCGCTGTGTTGAGCGCGTACACTTTGTCGCAAGAGGTTGTGACGCTGGCGATCGATTCTTGGACAGTACGCCACACACTTATACTATCTTCCCATTGCGTGGCCCTATCTTGGTCCATGGCATTGATCTCATCCTCTGTTTTATCGAAATACTGCTTACCGTCGAATGGTATCGAGTCGCCACCGGAACTTTGTGTGGTAGCTGCGAGTGCGTGTACGTGATCGAAGACCCGACGCAGCCACCTCGAGATACCGGCAATCTTGTCATCGTCCCAGTTGAGAACATCCGCCACCGGCGCTTGAAATAGAATGTGAGCTCGCGTCGCGTCGGCCCCGTACTTCGAGATGAAGGTGGTCGGATCGACTCCATTGTGTTTGGATTTCGACATCTTTTCATACGTAACGACCGGCCGTTTTCCCGACGCTATAACTTTAGGCTCTGATGGATTGGACAGATCGACCTCGTCTGGTTTTAGGAATCGGCCACTATCGGGATCCAAGTATGTCTTCCCATGCACCATACCTTGAGTAATAAGCCGCTTGAAGGGCTCATGCGAAGACTCGTGTGGAGGCTCAGTCACGCTCTCTGCCGAGTTTTGGCCATCCTTGGGCAACATATTACCCATGATTGCCTTATAAAAGAATCTCGCGTAGAGGAGATGAAGAATAGCATGCTCGACGCCTCCAATGTAGATATCTACAGGTAGTCGAGTGCGAGCAGCGATTTCGGAGATTGGACTATCCTTGTTATGAGGATCTGTGAATCTCATATAATACCAGCTAGAGTCAACGAATGTATCCATTGTATCGGTGTCTCTCTTAGCCGCGCCATGGCACTTTGGACAAGACGTATTAACCCAGTCTGTCGCGGATTCAAGCGGGTTTCCTGTCCGACCACCAGCCCAATGATGATCGACTTTTGGGAGCTCAACAGGAAGCTGATCATCGGGGACTGGCTGTGGCCCACAACTTTCGCAGTGTATGATGGGAATCGGAGTGCCCCAGTATCTTTGCCTGCTGATAAGCCAGTCTCGAAGTTTCCACTTCGTACGAAGCTCAGCGAGTTTCGTTTCATTGTGTATTCGTTCCACAATGGATTCCACCACTTCATCGGATGGACTCCGCCTGTAGCTGCCCGCAAGGTCTGTCATGTATCCTGGTTCAAGGTATGGGCCATCTATTTTCGAAGTCGACCCATTTGGGTCTGGCGTGATCGCATATCTGATTTCTCCCGACGAAGAATTCTGCTGCCAGAATGAATAGTCCCGAGCATCATGCGCGGGTACTCCCATGACAGCACCCGTCTCATAATCGCCACGTACATAGGGGGCAATAAATACAGGCAAGGGCTTCGTTTGGCTGGAAAACTCAGGCCCAGTAAAACTAATAGGGCTATGCGCCTGTAGATATGGTATCCGGTAGCCTTGCATATTGCGCTCTGTGCTATCTTCTAGAGCCGCTAAATATTCGCGTATTTTGGGGTCGGCGTTGGCTAGATCTTTCGCTAGTTTGCTATCTGGTGAGATAGCAACGAATTGTACTCCGAATATAGTCTCCGGCCGGGTGGTATAAATCTCAAGATCCTCCAGCCCTTTCAGCTGAGACTGGCTGTCGACAGTGAGAGGAAAGCGATATCTTGCGCCAGTCGTGCGACCCAGCCAGTTCTTCTGCATAACGAGCACTCGCTCTGGCCAGCAATTGTCCTTGGCAAGTTCATCGAGATCGCGCAACAGAGCCTCCTTGAATTTTGTGATACGCAGGAACCACTGCTCTAATGGGCGCTGTTCCACTTTCGCGCCCGATCTCCAGGAGCGTCCCTCCGAGTCTACCTGCTCATTCGCCAGCACAGTTTTATCAACGGGGTCCCAATTGACAACAGCGCGCTGACGAGTAACAAGCCCGTATTGGTGTAGGAGGAGGAAAAGCTTCTGGGTATGTTTGTAGAAATCGGGATCACACGTGGCGAACTCCTACAAACGAAACGTCAATCGATGACTCCCGCGCAGTGCTTACTGAGTAGCCTGTCTCACCTTCGACCAGTCGAAAGTGCCATTCATCAGCTCCAACTGCTCCTTCATACGAGCGACATTGTCGCGGGTCCATCTCGCCGGGTCGATGCCCCGTTCAATGGCGGCATTCTCAGCAGGAAGACCAAAAGCGTCCCAGCCCATGGGCAACAGAACGTTGCGGCCCCTGAGTTTGTGATATCGCGCAACGACGTCCGCAATGGTGTAGACACGGAGGTGCCCCAAGTGAAGGTTCCCCGAAGGATATGGAAACATAGAAAGAATGTACATATGATCGGCGGGGCTCTCTGTGCCGTCTCGTTCACGGTTGGAGGGCGGGGTCGGGGGATTGGGTCCGAGCTGGCTTTGCCCAGGGAGTCGATTGTCGCTCCATCGTTGGCGCCATGCTCTGTCTAGGGCCGGGAGGTCGAGCTGCGCGGTGGCATAGCATCTGAAGAAGGCAATGGGCGATTGTCTTGCGATCTGTGCCGGCGCGGAAAGCGTCAGTCGGCCGGGGCCTGGAAGCTTTCTTATGGTGCGATGCATTGGGAGGTTTGCATGATCGCAGCAATTTCGAAAAAGCTTTGCCGGCCTAGGAATCAAACCGTCCCCTCATGGCCTCGGGACTTGTGCGCGGCTTGAAGCGTCCCAAATAATACGGTGGTAGCGGCAGCGGTATCTTTGAAGCTTTAGAACGAGAGCTGTTCCTGATTCGGAGCTTTTTTTTTAAGAGGAACGCGCCTGAGTAGCACTAAGACCCACTGGCTCCCGGCAACCCCACCGAGGTTCGCTACTAGGTACTTACAGGACCCCCAAAGAGTACCTACAGTGGCTCAAGAAAAGTCCCGTCCTCTTTTTTCTGACGTCCGAATACCCCTGTTATAGAACATGCTGTAAATATTGTGATTTACGACGAAATAAAATTAAAAAAAAAATAATAGGTAAAAAGAATGTTTAATTTTTATAAATATAATTTTTTTGGTATTTTTAATCTTAGAAATAAAGCATCAATCGTCTTTTCTATGAAGAGCATCTTTGGACCTTGAAAAAAAGTGGACGGGACTTTTCTTGAGTGACTGTAGGTACTTAATTAAGTAGGTACCTAGGTAGTCTGCCTTTGCCAGCAATGAACGGTTGGGCGGTCGGGGGTAGATAGGTACCTAAGTAGTTTACCCTGATGAAGAATTACCATTTACCTAGAGACGTCTCGTCCCCGATTCAGGAGTTTACTTTGGAGTTGTTTGTCTTTTGACATACGCAGACTTCGGCGACATGGAGTGGGAATTTGGTTTAGGTACCGTTGTCTCTTATGGCCCTAACCACCGAGGAACGAAATACCGCTGCGACCGACGCAAATTTCTTGAACGCAGCTGTCGAAAACTAATAACATATTATTGGGATCGAAGACGGAGTAGCTGGAAACAGAGAGAGCAAAAAATATTAGAGAAATGGCGTCATTACGATCGTTATCGTGTTTATACTAGGCGCCAGACCGACATGTCCTACAAATGCCTTCATACAGTCGTTTCGGAGATTCTAGCTAGCTCGGCGGCCTTTAGAATCGCGTAAATTGACAGAAAGTACTCTAGAGACAAAACGGCTCGCCTCGTAGTCAACCAAGGACTTCACGAAGCCGAGAGGTCCACCATGATCTTTATATGCTTGTCTTTCTCATTTATGAGGGCGTCAAACCCATCCTCGACTACGCGATTAAGGGGGATCTTGCGTGTGATCATAGATTCCGGTCTCAAGCGCCCATAGCGGAGTGCATCAATGACACTACCAAAATCAGACAGTTGGTAAGTCAAACCTAAGGGCAAGCCAGTATGTGAGTTCAGATAAAACACACAATAAGTCAGTTTAGGGAAAGGGGATAACGTACACCCAACGTACTTCTTCTCATAGAGGACCAAGTCGTTTGGATTGAAGGGGATAGGCTTTTCCCACTGTGATATCCCGCGTCAGTAATCGATAATTCTTCGGGAAATTTGAAGATAGTCCAGACAAATGAGGACATGAGGAATTTTGGTCTCATAGGGAGAAGCGACTCTACGGTGCGAATAGAGCGACTAGACGAAGTGAATCTTGTTGTTCACTCACGAGCGCAACACTCATAATGACGCCGCGAGGGCTGACGGCATGAATTGCGGATTCCAGGCTGGCTGGCACACCAGCACAGTCGAATGCTATAGGAGGGCCCCAACCACCCGTCAGCTCGCGGGCCGTCTTGATCACATCGGTGTGCTTTGGATCAAGTACGTGAGTTGCACCAAATTTCTTAGCAAACTCCTGACGCCGCGCTGCTATCTCGACTGCAATGATTTCGCCAGCATTCATAGCTCGAAGACATTGGAGTACGGCAAGACCGATAGGCCCTGTGCCGAAGACTAGCGAAGCTTGACCAGCCTTGATGCCGGACTCACTGACGGCGTGCCAGGCGACTGCTAGAGGTTCTACAAGAGCTGCAGACAGGTCAGAACATCTTTACTCGGCGAGGGTCTTGGGTAGTTTGACTAACCGCCGAGTTCCAACGAGATGTTGTCTGCGAGCTTAAACACTGCCTCAGGTTGCACACAAAGAAAATCACCCAATCCACCACTCCCTGATAATCCTATGAACCCCTTCTTTACGCAGCAATTCAGATAACCATCTTTGCAGGGCAAACAGGTTCGACAATACAGGAGGGGAAACACTGCAACCCTATCCCCGACTTTCAAATCAGCGGAATTGGGAACCTCCGACCCAATCTCAATTATAGTCCCCGACAGCTCATGACCAAGAGTGACTGGCGCTGTCTCATTGGATAGCTCATGAGGCTCGCCGTGTTTGGGTATAAACGTCTGAGAGTGATATTCGTGGAGATCTGTCCCACAAATTCCCACGAACGCGGGTTGGATCTTGACCTGCGTCGGACCGCATTTGGGCTCGGGGAGAAGCTCCAAGCGCAAATCCTTGGGGCCGTGGTATCGAAGGGCGCGCATTAGTGCTAGGGTTGGAAGACGGGTTGTAATTATTGGGGTGCCCACGACGCTCGTGAGTCAAGGGAAGAAAGCGAATGATGTATATTGGACATCACCGAGCGTCTTCTCCAACGCACATCCTCCATGCCTAAGTACAGGGTTGCTTACCTGAAGGCAGTGTCTCAGAATCGATCAATACCCCTCATCTCGGGGAACTCGCGTCATCACCTACCTGGGGATCATGTGTTTGGTTGACCAACGAATCTCACGGCGTACCAATCCGGGGATGCCTATCAACCTAATCTGGCAAACCTCGTGAAGGAACAGGGCCATTTCCTTCCTACGTCCTCAGTACGTTGTTTGTGGAACTTCGCTTACTCGATTAAAGCGCGGGCTGCGCTGCGCTGCATCATAGAATTTCCAGCGCATCGGTCAAGAACCAACTTTAATCATAAACCTAATACTGAACACTTGGGTTACGATGTACATCAAGTATAAAAGGGGGAAAGGGGGAAATGGGAAATGGGAGCATGAGAACCAAGGCAAGGAAGCTCGTGACTTGATCAGTTGATTGGCGCTGATGGCCTTGTTAGTGGGATCTGGACTACCTCAGATACGGCCTAGGTACCCACCTGGTAGAGGGGCCGGGGGCCGGGGGCGGGGAGTGGGCAAGGAGGTACAGACTGCCCAGGGGGGTAAGTATGTAATGTACTGTAAGTACCGCGGGTTTCACTACAGCAGCGCCGATTCGTGTAACTTGTAGCCCCTTGACAGTGCCTAGACTGCTTGCAAGCCAGCTGTAGGGTACCTAGGTTAGTAGAGGGACCTAGGTAGCTCCACGCCAGAAGTTCCGCGGCCAACCTAGTGTAGGCACGCTAGCGCCTAAAAAGCCGGTTAGCAGCCCTTGAATCCATCTGTCTACCTAAGTACCTAGGTACCTAGTAGGTAACCCTGCCAGTCAAGCATTCTCTCCTTCAACAAACTCTCGTTTGCTCTGCATCCAGCCTAGAACAGTAATTCATTTCGCCGTCTTGAATTGTGTTTTCTTCTTCGCCCTGCGACATACACCATACTACGCCCGTTAATCATCTTACCTTGCCGAGATCTCACAGGATCCCCAGTCTGAAAGCCTGCGCAGCGATTCATCAACACTGGCGAATGCCGTCATTTGAAGGCGGACGCATGTGAACCATCCATCGCCCCTCGCAATATACCACGAACTCGACCGGACACCGAAACTACCACTTCTCCTCGAACATACATGTACATTGCCCTCGATAATCCTGCCTCTATCGTCCGGCCTGTTTTTGGCCGATGATGCTTCGCGTGGAGCCGCCCAGGACATAGTCTACCAAGTACTCAAAGAACAACCGCCATGCCTAATCATTACACGCCTAACCTCCACCCTAATGAACGGGACTCTCTCGAGCTTGCGTCCTTAGCCTCATCGAGTCATGGCCCCGATACATACTCAGAGACCGATTCAAGACCGTCAATATCGTCCTCCCGCAAGTTTTCCCTCGACCAGGACGACCCCTTAGACGACGGCAACCACGCCAGCTCCTTCGCGCTTGGTGGCGCCCGCGACAGATCTTACTCGACCACTTCCAATTTTGACTACTCAGCGAACCTCTTCCCGCTATCCTCCTCCACCGCGCCTGGCTATGCCCCCCTGGGCGCTCCTACTTCGGCTGCACAACATCACGGGGGATTAGGTGGCGCCTCGTTAGAAAAGCATAAAACATTGACTTATATGAATGGACTGGGCTTGATTGTTGGTCTGATTATCGGTTCCGGAATTTTCTCTTCACCAAGTCAGGTTAATGTGAATGTTGGCTCTCCAGGCGCGTCTTTGGTTGTGTGGGCCATAGCAGGTGTCTTAGCATGGACGGGCGCAGCCAGTTATGCTGAATTAGGGGGTGCTATCCCTCTTAACGGAGGAGCGCAAGCATACCTATCGAAAATTATGGGCGAGCTAGCCGGGTTTCTGTTTACGTGGGTGGCCGTTCTCGTTCTGAAGCCTGGGAGTGCTGCCATCATCGCTATCATCATGGGAGAATACTTGGTGCGGGCCTTCATTGGGGCCGAGGCAGAACACATAAACCCTTGGATCAGCAAGGGCGTCGGTTTTGTAGGATTGTTTATCATCACACTGCTGAACTGCGTCTCTACCCGGCTAGGAACGCGGATCAACGATGCACTCATGTTCCTCAAATTTATTGCTTTGATTGGCGTGACGATTGTTGGAATTGTGGTAGCCCTGACTGGGTTCTCTTCCTCCGGCGAGGCAAATACCGAGTGGAAGAATCACCAATGGTTTGAGGGCACGACGATGGACGGGAGTCACTGGGCTGTTGCCTTATATGCCGGCCTTTGGGCGTACGATGGCTGGGATAACGTAAGTTTCACGCTTGGGCACATCTATCCATTTTGTGGTGCTAACGGCAAATCAGACAAATTACGTTGTTGGTGAATTTCGTAACCCCTCGCGAGATCTCCCACGGGTTATCCACACAGCCATGCCCTTGGTAATCACCGGTTATCTGCTCGCCAACTTTTCGTATTTCCTTGTTCTACCTAAGGAAATCCTTAACAGCACCAATACTGTTGCGGTCGCATTCGGTAACAAAGTATTCGGTCCTGCAGGGTCGCTCGTTTTCGCGCTTATCGTTAGCGCCTCGTGCTTCGGATCGCTCAACTCTACAACATTTACAAGTAGTCGATTAGTGTATGCCGCTGCGAAAGAGGGATTTATTCCTTCGTTTGCCGGCCGCATCGGGATCGGCTCGGCAGAACCCAGGCTCACCACGAGAAGAAGTGGCTGGCTCTCTAATCGAATCCGAAAAATGGTTGGGGACGAAGAAACCGGTCTATTTTTCACACCCGTGAATGCGCTGATTCTGAACACCCTATTGACTACGGCCTACATGGCAGTTGGCGAATTCAGCGAGCTCCTTACCTTCTATGGTGTCGCGGGATATTCTTTCTACTTTCTCACGGTCCTCGGATTAATCATCCTACGAGTTAAAGAGCCGCAGCTCGAAAGACCTTATAAAACTTGGATAACTACGCCCATCATATTCTGCTGTGTAAGCTTATTCTTGCTCAGCAGAGCTGTTTTTTCACAGCCACTGAAGACACTCATTGTTGTCGCATTCGTCCTAACGGGAATCCCGTTCTTCTTCTGGCGGATACAGGGGCGCGACCAAGTAACTAAACGTGAGAATAGGGGGGCAGGGGCACCCGCTTGGCAATTCTGGAAACGCTGGGGTCGGACATGAGATCATGACAATCATACTTACTGAACAGCAAATAGAAAAATTTGATGGCCTTGATTTCTAACTATGTATCCTTTGGCTCGCTCCCTCTGGATATCAGGTTTGAATCGGATTGCCAAGGCGTTGATATATCACTGGGTCATAGAGCGTGAAGCTCCCCGAATGGTTGAACGACGTCCACATATGTACATCACGCCCCGTCTGTATATAGGAGCTATCAGCTTAATAGAATATTATTACTTAATGAATTTTAAGTTCTTCCCCCCCTGCAGTTTTTTTCCCTTTTGCATTTAAAAGATTCGAGGGTATACAATGGGCAACTCGGCTATCCTGAGTTTTTGAGAACCACTAGGATCTAAGAGCTTGACCCGGATTCTTATAACCTATGACTAGTGTATCTCTAGATTTCCACATATACATTGTTACGGGGCTCTAATACGTCGATGCACGGCAAAGGTGTAAAAGTCCTAACAGGTCGAGAGCATGCTTTGCCCACCAGCGTCAGAGTTGCAACGCCAAGCGCCTTACCAACAAGAATACCTAATATGCATAGCGAGGTCCAGAAGGCATTGCCCGAAGTTTGGGTTAGCTTGATAATGCCGGTCACTGGTATGATTTAATGCAACCACTGCTGGGAGCTTGAGAAAAGTTCCCTTCAATGATTTATTTTCATAAAGTGTTTGATTTTCCCTTAGTCTCGTTCTCAAGAAGTGCGCTATGGGAGAATTGTAAGATCTGACCTCGGTACTAACGTGCCCTATTGCAAGTAATATCCTATGGAATGTAGTATAAGTTCTCTGCATGGCAGTAACACGGGCACGTTGGAAGAGCAGATTCAAACGTATGTCGGTTCGGTGGGTGGTATTGGGGACCGGAGGGTTATGTTGATTGGCCCCCTTCAGCTTCAGAATGGCCAACAAGAATGCGCAGATAGCGAGGCAGACTGCCCGTCTGTTGCGCAACTGGCCTCTTGCTACAGTTCATGAGTGATTCTAACATAATGTAGCGCGTCAGACCGACATGACGTAGCCTCTGTTTCCTTTTCCTACCCGTGAGGAACGAATTCTTGGTGTCTCTTCATGACTCATGACTGTAGAGTTGGGAGTCCTACTTCAGCGATTCATCGTACTGTACTGGTTTAGTCCAATTCAAAGTCGGTCACGTAGGAGACCAACACGTCAAAAGGATGAAGCTAAATTGAAATAGAGAATAGTAGATAAGCGCATAATACACTGCTACGAACACATAAGCGTTCAATTTTTTTCACTTGACCAATCACGGATTGATTCCATTCCCATATACTGTTCCATATCCGTCATTCAAAGACGCTTATGGTCAGTCTTGTTCAAAGAACTCACGCGCGTCCTTAAGTGTGGTGGCTATCTCGGCTTCAGAGCCGAGAACTGAGTACGTTAGGAAACAGTCGTGAGGCATGTGCTTCGCAACATGGAGCCTAACCCGTGATCCCTTTACCCCCGACATCTGTTCTGCGAATTTACATAGAGTCAAGGAGCCCTCCTACCCCGCCGGCGGCAATAAAAATAGGCGTCTGGGTAGCGAAATGGTGATGCAGCGGCGAGATGGTAGCTGAAACCTCTTCTGAGAGCTCGCCACGGAGCGTGTAAGTTTTTGCTCCCCATGTTAGCAACGGACGGTCAAGAAGATCAACGCGTGACGCCGCCGATTGTGTGTACTTCAGGCCGGAGTCGAGAGTAACATGCACCCAAGGCGAAAAGCATAGCGCCCTACCCAAGGAATTGAATAAGTGTTAGGATCGTGCTCGAGGATCACCCCAGGCGTTTAAGGAGATGCTCTTGCCTGGCCTTGGGAATTGCGGTCGAGCAGTTTCTAGAAACCGCAGCAAGGCGAAGACGAGATTACCGCCGGCCGAGTCTCCTACTAAACTAATGTTCTGGGGAGGGATGCCCAGGCCGAGGAGGTAGTGGTAGGCGATCAGCGCATCCTGGACCGCGGCCGGGAACGGCGTCTGCGGACCTGCTGAGCGGTACTGGATGTAGAGAGAGTTGGTCACCCCTAAGTGCTTCGATAGGGCATCTTGGACAGAGCGGCCTGTCTCGTCGGGGTCCCAACCTAAGACGAATGCACCACCAGGGAGAAGGATGGCAACCTTGCGGGTGTCGAGACGAGCGTCTTCTTTGCGTAGGGGTGTGGGGTGCCAAACCGCGCCTACGGGATCCGGTCGCACTGTTCTATGATCCAAGACACCAGAGAATAGCTGTGCGTCAGGCGGCGTGCAGCATCGTATGCGCAATAATGCTGTTGGTACCTACTTGTTCCAGGTTATATGCCGTGTCACTTGTTAGCTGCTCCGCACCCCTGAAGTATGAAGGAGATATGTACGGTATTGAGTAAGAAAAAAACTAGTATATTTTTTTTATTGATTTTAGACTTGGATGCAAAAAAACCTTGCAACTTTACTAGGGCAGGACTCCTTAGTATATAAAGCAAGCCGGAATACTTAAGTGCCAATAGTAAATGCCTAGCAGCAAATAATGTTTCGGCGCTAGGCGTTGTCATGCTCGACTTGCTGCGCTTTATACCTTTGCCAGAACTTGGCTGGCCGGGAGCAGGCTGGCTGATTAAGCATGCAAGAGACCCGTCATTAGCAGCGAATAAGGAGATGAGGGAATGGCTAAATGTGGTTCAAACCGTTGCAGAAGAAAAGCTGGACGAATGCAACCAACTGCATAACGTTGTCAAAAGAATGCTAACACTTAGCCTACGACTTTGTATTAAACAGCAAAAAATCACCAAAGAATTATAGGTACAGCACACTGAGGTTTATCAAACTTAAAATAGCTACCATAATTGAATAACGAGGGACTAATCTGGCACAGGGTAGTCGGTCCTAGGCCTACTAGTTTGGTTTGTCCTTGTCTACGACCACCGCCCCCAAAAGGCAAGAAATTGTCAGATATAAGGGGTATGATCTTATTCGGTATGTTGACTAAATGGGTATCCTATAACGAACCCATATCCGTGCCTCAGTCCCTATAGGTCCAGACCCGTGGTGTTTTTGCATACAAATGTTGAAGTGCTGGTATGGAAGCCTCTAGGACTGGAGGTTGTGGCATCTGAAATTGAAGTCCCCTATACCACGTTTCCCCTATAGGGTGGAGACCTTCATATAAACCTTACCCTACGAAATTTGGACGACATCGTTAATTAACACCATTCTTACAGCATACACCACATAATTGACATAACAGCGGGACTTATTCTACGAATTCATAAACTCATATTTAACGAGTGAGAACCATTGAGGTATGGCTGGGGGGTGTTAACTTGTTAGTCTTGGCGTTAGGAACGATGCCCCTGGGCTAAAAAAGAAAGAAAGAAAAAACAAAACAATTGTAACACGCAGGCTGTCGGGAAAAGGCCGTTTGAAACAGATAGCTTTTCATTCATTGGTGGCTGCTTCCTAGCCGCACTGTAACTTTTATTTCAAAATATGGCTACATACGGTAGGTTATAGATGCGAAATTGCTGAGATTGAATACATCGGACAGTTACGTATCGCAGCATCTTGTTTCCTTCTAAAAATATCTATAAAATAAATTAATTTAATATCTAGCACAATAATACGAAGTTAGGGCTCCGATAGTAAGTGCTATATTGTACGAAAATCTACAGATGGGGGAAGAAAGTTATCTTTGTTTTAGTCAAAATGCCTGTGTTGTGGTGTGGCTAAAGTTGTGCGCACAGCCTCCACTAGCACCCAGCCGTGACTACGCGGGTACCTACCTGGTAGTGAGATACCTAGGTACGATGTGGTGGCTTGGAGGTACCATATAGTTCGCTACAGGATAGTTAAGCTTCCACCTTAATTATTCCACGTCCCTTTTGGGAGCCTTGGCACAGTGGGGTAGTGGACACTAGCCGGGCTATGACAAGAGCTTACTTGTGTGGCAGCGCTGAACTGGGGTTTTAGTTAGCAGAGACGCCTGCACTGGTG
Source organism: Xylaria sp. BCC 1067 (assembly GCA_005188305.1). Taxonomy (NCBI): domain Eukaryota; kingdom Fungi; phylum Ascomycota; class Sordariomycetes; order Xylariales; family Xylariaceae; genus Xylaria; species Xylaria sp. BCC 1067. The sequence goes on from SSCS01000001.1 coordinate 3,784,153, forward strand.
TTGGCCATTTTGCTTATAGCAGGATCGCCACTTCTAGGTACGACGACAAATAGCATGTAAAAACTTTTCGTGATTACTCTCTGGTGCCTGGTTGGCTATCTGCACTGGGAAATGGCCATAAAACACTAGTGACACTCAGTTGGAAGCAATCATGCACAAATGTTTATACCTTGCGATGAAGTTAAAGGAGGGGGGTCATCGTTCCCTTTTATAATTGCATTAATTGGTTTGGCTATACAAAATCCCGAGCCTGGCCCTCTTATGCTCAGTTCCATGACAGGTTGTCCGTGCCGAGAATACGTTGTAGCTAAACTGCAAGTAATGTGAAGGACCTGTCTAGATAGACGATGTAAGCCCGTAGTTGCGTGAAGGCCTTTTAGAAAGATATTCATGAGCCTAACCATCCGATTTGGCTACATACAAAGTGCTCTTTGTTGTATGGTTTCGAGTGTGCCTTGTGACTTAATGTAATCATTGGGTGTGATTTAGGAGACACTTGGACCCGAATGCTAAAGCGGCCCGAGCCCTATACTCGATATAGACCGGCCAACCAGTTTAGGTCCAAAACTCGCTGGTGCCTACTGACACAGCGAATGGGAGAGGGGGTTTGCTGTACAGATTACAAGGGTTTTCAATCATATGGTATGATCTTCGGAGAAGCGAGTGAATGAACCTGATTCTAGGCTGGACGGCCTCACGGGGACACTTGTCGCTCCGCCGTTTTCATAGGTTTTTTTTTTTTTTTGGGCGAAAAGGCTAAGAAGAAAAGGAGTACGTGAATCTATGAGATTACTCCCAATAATGAGCATGGACATGGCATGGATAAACCACTACCGCTATGGAGAGATTTAGATAACACCAGTAGAGCAGAAAAAACCAGTCGACACTGACCTAGCGACAGTAAGGGCAGGGTTAGCTAATTTGGGGGGGACTTCGACACGCCTTGACCTGCTGCCTAGCTATACTTATTGCTGTTTTTATTGGCCAAGGAGTCGCCTAGTATTATTTAGTGATTTCATACATCTAATAAAGACTATGGACAAGCCTACCTTCTTTTGGCGAGGCTTGGGCACTCCGCGTGACTTTTATATAGCAATCACCTTAAGCAAGTAGACTAACGGTATGGAAATCCCTCCGCCGGTGAGAGATCATAAAAACACGCAAAGCTGTATGAGACTGCTTAGAGCATTCAAAATCTACAACGTAGAGCAAGACACTAGGTATATCAACTGGGTTGACACAACTTGCAGCTATCTGGTAAGCTTACTTAGACGTACTATTCACCTTTCTAGAAGTCACCTGCCTGCGTTGGTAGCACATACTTAGGTAGTATAGCACCTTCGTATCGTAATGGATCAAATGAATGATATGGATTCGCTTCACAGTGAGATCGGCGCCGTAATATGCGGTTTTCCCTTTTTAGACACTCATGCGACCTGCGTCTTTCGACTAGCAACATGTCAGAAGCTGAATGGGCCACATGAAGGAGGATGCTGCCACGAGTGTCTGCCTGTGCCGCCTAGGATGTCATCATTATTTGCTGTCCGCTCAATTATTTCTCTTGTTCACGGCGCGGGAGAATGCAGAGTAGACGCCCAGGCTCTCAGCAGTCACCCATAAAGACTGATCAAGGGCTGAAATCTGTCGAGTGTGGTACCACAAGCCCCCCCAAAACCAGGTTACATGCATTCAGAAATTATGATTTGTCGTTTCCCCGCATGCCCAAGAATAGGATATAAGAGACCGACAAAATCGATATTATACCTGCTCCTAGTATTCTTGCTAGGCCCTTTATGTTTCTTGCTCTCCCTCACACTCTTCAGCTGATGGCATGCACCTAATTCCCTTCATTTCAGCAAGGCATTTGTATATACTGTAACGGCACATGAAATTCCATACAACCCTGTTGCGTCCAGGCATCGTCATGGCAAGGAAACAGCATAGATCTCCCGAGACATCATCGATGTACCCATCGAAGCATCTCGAGGTGTCTCGCCTCCTTGAGGAAGATAATCTCATATTCACATTCCACAATAGCGATGACAATACAGGATATACCAAATCACGAGACTCCGCTGTCATGGGCCGGTTCGTATGCCACAATCCCAAGTGCGGAGCCAATGGATGGAGTAGTAAGCGGATACCCATCATTGTTCGCATGTATTCTGGGCGCCGATACAATGCAAGAGTTTATCACCAGCGCTGTAGAAACTGCGGCAATCTCAGCAAACCTATATTGGACGACACATACCAAGAACGGGTGGCATACTGGCTCAAGACATGGAGTGGGATCCGTTTGGAAACACCCCCTCATTCGGAAAAGAAAACCAAGCCGCATGAGAGCAAATTCTGTGAGGGCGTGAGTGATCCTCGGAGTCGCCTTCTTCGTTCAGCGGGTCTTATGGAGCCAGCTTTCCTTCCTAGGTTAGCTGGTGGCCGGGAGCTTCTTAAACCTTTACAACTAACGCTTAACGGGGAACTGACTTCGAGTATCATAGTGTAAGGATCGCCATTGCTCACAGAGCAATAAGTATTAGTATAAATAATGAAGTGGATTCTATGAGCATGCGTTCCCTGCCTAACAGACCAACGGAGAATCGTGCTGGAGAGCTACTTCATGCCATATTATCAATATGACCAGCGATCGAAGGTTTTGATAATAGCAAGTTATGATGGAAATATTTCAAACAGTTCGTTGTGTTGCTGTTGTCAGACTTCTTAGAGAATTTAGTGGAAGGGCAGTGTGTTTAATATAATATTAACGGGATATTAAAGTGAATCGATATATTAATACACCGGTGCCTCTATGCCAACGAACAAGAACATACTTCCCCGTTTTGGTAGAACCAAATATTAAGGTTAAACATGCAGTATAAAACCGCCTGTTAACCTACATGACTAGTTGTATATAGCCTTGCGTGCTAAACCAATTGAAGTATGGCATCTTGATAAAGACAGGAAAAAATGCCCTACTACTACTATTAGGCAACCCTGTAGCCTGCGGTATGCTTAGAAGGTTTAGTTAGCTAATAAAACATTTTAGTACTAGATATTACGACGAATAGACCATAAGAGTGAAAATATTTATTGCTTCTATAAAAAACATTTATCGAGATGAGTTAAACAAAAGTAAAACATGCTTGGATTTTTTTTGCGATCAGTAATCTCCGCCACTACTCGAGCCACAACCTGGAAAGTATTAGTTTGGACCCTACTTTTGCCTGCGGCCGCCCAAGACCGTAATACACACAAAGACAAAACTAACTTAGATAGCTGGTTTTCTGCAATTCTTACATCGGGAAGGTAGCCCTTGCTCGTAACCCAACTTCATTGTCAAGCTCTTGTCCTTTGGCTCAAGCCTTTCAAGTGTCGCCAAGTGGCCACAACGACGATGCTTAGCAGAAGTGCCACAGGAAGGGCATCTAGCATAATGATCCGCTTGAAACAGGTTCCTTACACAGTCATGTCCAAAGGCATGCCCGCAGGGAAGAATGGTAAATGCTTCAAATTTATCGCCGGTTGGTTGGCCGTGGACATGAAGTCGGGAGTTGCAGAGAGAACACCTAGTCTTTATTGAGCCTCCTCCGATTAGGGCGCTAGCCCAATCAAATGTCTGATTTCCGTAGTGCGCCGCCATTGTTTAAATGGGTAAAATGGGTTTAAAAGCGATGAAGAAAAGGAGCAGGGAGAACTAGTATCTCTAAGGTCGTATGCTTGGATGTGGGCTAGGGCGATGACTTTGTCTAGTAGTTGCTGATGGAAGCTAAAGGAAAGAGAGAAATTGAGTTAAGACCGAGGAAGTCAGTGTTTAAGTAGATTTACAACCGACAAAACGGGCCCTTCATCTAAGAGCTCACAATGGGATAGCTACAGCTTGGGCTTTCGATTGCGTTTATTAGTCTATAACAAGGGCTATTATTTAGGGCTTGGATGAAAGGATGTATTACGTAATATTCTTTCTGTAGTTTTGATGACCGACCTTATGCAAAGGCAGCCTCTTGAGGTGTCCTTCAAGCCCTTCAGCCCTCCTTTATCTTTTAATACAAGAATAATACATTGGCTTTCTTTTGCCTGTTCTATAGTATGCGCGCACGGAATTTTACTTTTTGGCCTGGAGTAACCTAGACTAGCGTTTTTCATCTCAACTTGTTACATACAAACGAACATTGAAGATCTACCATGCCATCTACAACCTACATCAACGTGGCCCACACCTTATAGTAACGGAGCTAAATGATCGATTTTTATCGTTAATGTAGCCGGTACCTCATACCATATCTAATTCATTGAAGGTTGCTTTTATATATCACAATGAAATCCTAGAGATACCAATTTGTCGGACGGCTGAGTCCCAAGCCTGACAAAGTTCTATCCTTTAATAGTGTTGTGGTTTAGTGTTGCAATTTAGTTGTGTGGCAAGAAGCGGTTGCTCGGTGTGACTTCGAATGGCAGGGTCTGCTCTTGAGTTGGAAGCGACTACTTTAGTGAAGTTCTAGGTATACTAAAGCTGTTGCTCAACTACCGCGAACTTCTCAAACCTCATAATAACAACGGCAGTCGGGTTGAGGTAGAAGGTAAGGGGTTGGTGTGGCTGCACCTGGGGGACCCCGGAGGCCGCTCGGTTTGCGCATCGTGCCATGTACTGGCTACGTTAGTTGGCCCCTATCCTGCTCGTTCCCTGTGTCCCACTTAGATATAAGATTTACGGAGTGAGCATTACCTGGGTCTCTTATTAAAGAAGCCAATATCACATTCAAGTTGCATTCAGCATAATGGGAATTAGTGTATAACTTGAGTCTGAGATGCTCAAGTGTTACAACATCGTGGACTCAGTGATGATCAACGTCAAAGGCAATAATTAAGTAGACGTTACTAGATATTTGAAATATAATACTGTTGTTTGAACCCAGGAGCTTGGTGCACGACTAGGTGTCAATGGCATGATAGACTGGTTGAATGTTCGAGCAAGATGTGTTTCCAATAATTATAACCCTTTCTTCTTCTACTTCCTAGGTGGTTCCGCTGTAATGCATTTCCCATGGCGTTCTCTTTCTAATTCCCCTACCTTTCATCGCTAGTCGTGGTCGGAGCCTGTTTGTAGTTATCGAGGACCTCGACCTTGTCAACCCAACGGTCAGAGTAATTCGCTGCCATTCCCAAGTACCGTGTTTATTACAACAGCCATATTATTACAAGACTCGCCTTTGTCTACCCGTCTGCGACATATCGTTTATCATGATTTCGGTACCTTCGTTATGTGTACATCGACTCGGAGTCTAGATCTCTGATCCCTCTAGGTCTCTCGTACATTCCCTTATCGTAACGCCACTTGCTGTTCAACCCCACGGTACTCCGCCTACCCGCTGGGCTTGGACTCTCGGGGCCACTACCAAACACCGATCCTCCCGCGGGTAGGCCACCTCCAACGGGGCTTGGTGGCCCAATTGACCCACGGGAGGAATTACGAGCACCGAACATGGCTTTCTGAAGGAGATGATGGGTTGGTGATGTGACACCCGATCCGTTTCCTGCTGGCGTGGGGCTTCCTTGATTTGATGGACTGCGGTTCACAGTGGGCGAACCTGAAAAGCTGCGTCTGCTCGCAGCTGAGCCAGAGCCAGATGGTGTACGTGTGTATCGGGGTGGTGTGCTATACGCGGAACCGGGGGTCGGCGGTGCAGTGGACGGCGGTAGGCCTAGCAGTTTTCGCTGGCCAGGCGTGAGAGGGATGTCGGAAAGATCATCTTTGGCTCGGAGCAATGGCCATAGATTTACGACAATATTGTAGAGAGGCACTGCGAGCAGGGTGTAGTATGTGTACTTAACATAGATCCATACGCTATGTTGATGAAGTTAGCAGATTGTGTATCATCGGCGGTTGTGTCAGACATACTGGGGAGCTGAACGCCTAGCGGGCAACGCTTTCTTAACGAACGAATGTAGAACGCTCAACGCGATCAAGAGAACAAGGTTGATGAGTATGCGCTTGACGTTCTTCTCGCTGAAGGTGGATGCTTCCTGTCGTTTTGTGATCTCTCTGATGCGGGGATGTCGCCATGTCCCGGGACTCTCTGTGGTTGGTGTCGCGGGCGCCTTGGTAGGAGTGGACACTGCTGCCTTCACAGGGGTCGAAGCCATCTAGGCAGCCACAGAATCGTGTACCCGAAGTCCCAAAGTCCGAGGTCGTGCTTAAGAGAGTATGGCTGGCTGGTGATGTGCTATTGTTTGTTGACTTGGAGGGAGAGTAGAACGGGGATATCGACCTGTTACTGGATAGGCAATTCCCAAAGTCCAGTACTGAACTAGCCGCCTTGGATTAAGCTGTCTAAGGTTAGTAGGGACCGGTGTGCTGCAGAAGTAGCTTTGATTGTCGGGTTGGGCGATTGTGCTAGGAGTGTCATTGTTTTCTTTGGAGATGCTGCGACGGTTTCCAGGTCGCGCAAAAGAGACCCACCGGCTAGGACATGTACCTAGGTACTCCGTACCTGCTTTGGATACCTATCCTATGTACATACAGCACATAGAACATATTGTGGCTGACACTAAATATGTGTGGCTGAGCCCGAGTGCAGATCAACCCCATCTAGTAGGTATTGTTGTAGCAATAGGGTGGATATTGATGTTGTTGATGGGATGGAGTCAGTAACTTGGCCACAGCCGTAAGGAGTCACCTATATACACTGTAGACCGTACCTTCCCACACTCGGCCAAACCTCCCTCCCAACAAGCACCGCAAGAAAAAAAACCACTACTACAAAACCGTTCAATATCACCAGATTTCCCCCATTTCAACTATTCAAACGAAGTGATCTCTCAATATCCCATCAATATACTAAACAGCTAGCGTATACGCAATTCCAACCCTTACCACACGGCCCTAACACAGGTATCACCGGTATGTACGTAAATCAACGATCCATCCCGCTCCCGCAGCTTCAATTAAGTCAAATCTCCGACGATAATCTTCGTTGACTGTAGTCAAACATAATAAATTCATAAACAAAGGGGGTCTGTGTAGTTTTTCCCCAGGCCGGAGCCGTGGGAGGAATAGCGAGTTAATACAGCGAGCCGATTGCTCCAGCTGTGTACAGTAGTATCTAACGTGTATACTTTAACGGGGGAATTATCAACAGAGAAAATGTAGACCTTTTGCCGCAGCAAGCCCAGCGCTCAAGCTGTAGTGCATGCAAAGGAATTCCCCTAGGAGGACCGTGGCTATAGAGGACTCTTTATTATGATTATTGTGATAATTGATGTACTCCGCAGTGGGAAACCAAAAGAATAGCAGTTTAGGCCGCAGCCTCTCACCAATTGTTGTAGCAATAGGGTGGATATTGATGTTGTTAATGGGATGGAGTCAGTAACTTGGCCACAGCCGTGAGGAGTCACCTATATACACTGTAGACCGTACCTTCCCACAGTACCTAGGTAATGCCGCCCCTCCTTCCTCCTTCCTATACTACCCGCTCCGAGCACGAGCACCTGCCTCCTTGACTACGTATGTCAGGTAGCTATGTACCTACAGCACAGCGACAGCCCCGCCATTTGCTGCTACCCAAGCACAGCTCTTGGATCCATGTCAGCACCGAACCTCCGGCCGATTCCTTGTGCTTCTATCAACAATTAACAGACGCTCCTGGAGGCATTGCGTACTCTCTCCCTCTCTTCTGATGATTGATGTCGTCGATGCCCCAAAACGCCTGGTGCTCCTTTTGATGTGGCTTTCCCTTGGTAATTAAGTGCCTATAGTGCCTATAGCTCCGCAGCCAGCGACCAGCGACCATCGTCATTATGAGTTTCAGCGGCTTTCTCGCACAGCTCGATGACGGGCTGAGCTCCCTCGTCGGCCAATGGAATGTCTATTCCACCGCCATCGTGACCCTCTTGGTCCTTCTCACCACATACTCGATAACGAGCCGCGTAGAACCTGAGATCCACCCCATGCTCCTGGCCCGCCAGGGTCATGGCTCACCAGTTCGCCAGGAAGGGGAGTCCCCCATCTACCGATCCAACGCGGCGCCTCACAGCATGCCCCTCAACAGCGGCCTGAACGTCAAGGAGCCTGGAGCTTCAAAATGGGCACAAGGCCGCGATGGCGATTTGAGAGACATTTGGCGCAAGGCTATCGCAGGGTCGACCGAGGGAGACGGCGCCGGGGGCAAAGGCCGTTTTCTGACCGTCCTCGGCACCGAGAAAGTCCTTGAGCATAAGCTTGGTAGAGTTCATCTATACGCGTGCCTTTTCTACATGACTAATCTGATACAGATGATATAACTCGGCAGATTAATTTGATTGGCCAGCATATCTCCTCGCAGGGCGGAAGCAAGGTCGCTATCTATCTACCCAACTCCGTCGAGTACATTGCTACACTCTTCGCCTGCGCATTCTATAATGTGACTGCTATTCTATTGCCATATGATCAGTCGGATGCGTCCGTTATTTCTATGCTTCAGCAGTCCGGCGCTGATACCGTCGTCACGTGCCCGGGCACATTCCCCTTCGACAGTGTTGTGAAGAGCTATCCAGCCCTGCGCCAGTTGATCTGGGTTGTCGATGAGGGCAGCAAGCACCTTGATTGGAACGAAGTTCCGAAAGGCATGGGCGGAAAGGTGAATGTGTCTACATGGCAAGACATCTTGAATGATAATCCGCAAACCGCCGGTACCGAGCTTCCCTCAGCTGATAATAAGGCTGCTGCTCCCGACGTTATCATGTTCTGGACGCCTAAGACTAATTCGGTGGAGGAAATGGTGCGTTTCATTCAGGGAAACCTTGTGTCCGCCGTCTCGGCCCAGCTTGTTGCCATTCCGACGAAGGAGCGCTTTTCGCCAGCAGACCTTTTCCTACCTGCAGCATCACTGTCCTCCTCGTACACACTTGTTTTGGCCCTCGTGGCAATCTACAGCAACGCCTCTGTTGCCTTCACCGCAGTGGCAGGCAGGTCACCAGATCTAGCTATCGCCACTCAGGGTGTTGCTCCTACCGTCATCGTTGCAACTCCTGAGACGCTATCCAACACCCACGCCGAGACAAAGGGCAAAATCACATCTCTACTTGCCTCGTTGTCCCACTGGGTTCAGACCCGCAGTCTTGTGCAAAATGGTGTTATGCCTGCTGCATCGTTCCTCGCCTCGTATAATGACACCCTGCGTCCAAGTATCGGAACCAAGCCTGGTAAGCTCCGGCTGGTCTACGTTGCGCACCCGGCTAATAGTAGCACACCATTGTTATCTGAGCTCGCACTCTCGGATCTGCGCGCTTTCACCGGTGCGCGCGTGATCTACGCCCTTTCTGCGGCACCATGTGCTGGTGCCGTCGCGCAGACCCAGTTTCATGACTACCGCGTCTCAGGAGACGGGAAGGGCTCTCATTTTGGACCCCCTGTTAGCAGCACTGAGATATTGCTGCGTGACAGTGGCTCTCACAAGATCACGGACGAGAATTACACCGGCGGCGTTGTTGTCCGAGGCCCAGCCATCGTAGGAGGAGAGGCTGCGCTAGGTCTGGTGGCTACTATCCGGGATGATAATACGATTGCCGTCGTCTAAGCTCAGTTGCAGTTTCAGGGTGGGTCACTTCACCAAGATGGCAGAGAGCGATATGCCATCGACACGGGCAGGGGGAATGGGTCGGTATGATTAATGCGACTGATATGAAAGATTTTGTCACGCTTATTGATAGATGGCTGTCCATGTTCATCCCTGACGAGATATAGACAACTTTCCAACTGTTCCAGGCTCCTTGTTGTGCGCTAGAGTAGCGCGTATATACTTTATTTTATCTTGCAATTACCGTCCCATGTGCACTGAACGAATCAGTCGAATGTGACATGCTGTACTCCTAATGTTATATGGGCTCCATTAGGAATTCATCGCAACAAACAATGGACCAAACCTTTGACACTCCATAGACGCCCACCCATTCGTGAATCATTTTCCCAGCAGAAGTCCACTCATTGCACATATTCGCGATACCGCATCCAACCTAAGCACCGTTTCTGTACACTTGCGATCCTTGATTCCTGAACATGATCGTATCCCTCCTCTGTAGGATCATCAACGCCCTGTTGAGGCTCTGCTCACTAAATCCCTTACCCTCGACCATCTCGTGGCGCAGCGACGCCAGGCTGGTGCTCCAGCCGATGGGCAGCCTGCGCCTGAGCTCGGCCTCGATGCGCGAGGCCTCTTCGTTCAGCTCGCGACTGCCTTGGTTCGAGCCCTGGTTCACGGCATCCATGGTACTGCAGAGGAAAAGACGGATGGCCTCGTCGACGTGCTGCTCCGTCGCGACGGGAGAGAGCGTGAGCTTGGCTAGCGCCTCGGTGATGCGTACGATGGCCTCGAGCTGACGGACGGTGATAGGAATGCTAGAGCGCGTGTTTGCTTCGATCTCGGACGCGTGCACCTGCTTGCGGATGGATACGAAATGGGAAGAGAGCTTCTCGGCTGCTTCGGGCGAAAGGCGGGGCGCGCAGCGTCTGGGTTGTCCTGTTAGTTTGGCAATTCAGCATCAAGGGGATCTGTTCCGACTTACGACTTGCAGTATGATAGGTACCGCCGCATTTTCTCAACTGGTACCTCGCCTTCTACCTGCTCTTCAAGACCGCGCCCGCCCATGTGGATACCCATAACGTGTTTCGCGATCCGCTCGTCCTTATCTCGTGTGTGCTCATCCTTGACGATGAAGATCATGTCAAAACGTGACAGGATAGTCGTCTGGAAATCAATGTTCTCCCCGGGGGTTTTCATGTCGTCATAGCGGCCGAAGATGGGGTTAGCGGCCGCTAGAACTGATGTTCGCGCATTCAGGATCGTAGTAATGCCCGCTTTGGCGATTGAGATTGTCTGTTGTTCCATAGCTTCGTGGATAGCGACTCGATCTTCATCCCGCATCTTGTCGAACTCGTCTATACATACAACACCACCGTCTGCGAGCACCATGGCACCGCCTTCTAGATAAAATTCCCTTGTTGACTGGTCGCGCTGTACCGAAGCGGTCAAACCAGCTGCTGACGAACCTTTGCCTGAAGTGTAGATAGAGATGGGAGCGGCTTTCTCCACAAACTTCAATAATTGTGATTTTGCTGTACCCGGATCACCGAGAAGCAGGACGTTGATATCGCCTCTAAGTTTCATGCCGTCGGGAAGGATTTTTTTTGACCCGCCAAGAAGCAAACAAAGAATGGCTTTCTTGATATCTCTATTTCCATAGATCGAGGGGGCGATGCAATCGGTCATTACGTTGTAGAGATCAGGTCGTCTGCTCAGCTCAAGGAATTCCTGTTCCTCTTCTTCTGAGAAAACTGCGTTGCCCTTTGCGGTTGAATCTACATCTGTTTGGATTCCAACAGCTCGGAGGTACGGGGTTCGAATAGCTACCGCGCCGCCCGAGTTCTTCGATCCTTTACTCTGGTATATGGAAAAAATACCCATGACGGTACACCTCGAGCCAGGGACGACCCTGTTGGTTAAATAACGGTCTGCTGAGATTAGAACATGCCTTGGAAGCTCTCCAACGGGCACTTGGTCGGGTGCCTCCTGGAGCTTGATGATCTGTTGGTCGACAAACCGTGACTTTTCGTGAATAACAAAGTAAGGATCGAGAGGACACTTCTCAGCAGGATCGTTCGGCGCACGCTGTCGGCCGCACTGACGTGGTAAAGTGACACCGGTGAACCCGCCGAGAATGGGGACGACCTGGGTGTGTAAACAACTTCGACATTGGATGTGCAACTCGGTGGCTTTGGAGGACATGACGGAGGCGCCTATCACGATGCCTGAGACCCTAACCAGGCGCGCGATGGTCTCCGAGTCCAAATTCCGTATCGACACATCTTCGGCCGTGGAGTGTAGGAGGAGTTGGTGTTCTGGGATTTCGGCGGTAGGGTTGTGAGGGAAGACGATCCGGTGCGTACATTTCCTCAAAGCATTTTCGAACTGCTGCGAGTCAGCGGCGCACACTCAATATATAATACAGAGTTCTCAGACATACGAGCGGAATTATCTCTGCCGGCTCGGTTACTAGGCGATGCGCTAGCTCTTCATTGTATTTGATGAGGTCGGTGATATTGACATCGCAATAGAACTTTTTCAACAAAGCATTTTCGCGCAGCTGGTCTCTAATGATCCCAAGTCAGTCACAGCCTCGAGTCCCGTCCCATATGCGACGCACCTGTAAACGAAGATGTTGTCATGTCTGAATTGCAGGATAAAGTTGATGAGCTGCTCCTGCAGCTGGAGCCGGGTGTCCTCGTTCGGGCCTGAGCTGTTCTGGAACACAGAGACTGAATAGACAGACTGGCGATCCATAGTGCCGATGTCTTGGTACTGAAGAACACTGCAGCGATTCAATAGTGGCAAGATCTCTATCAGAACCTCGTCGGGCGCAGAGTGTTGGGTTCTGGGCAGTCAAGGATCGAGAATCGAGGGGTTGTTGAAAGGTGGGTAAGAATTAATTAGCCACGACGCGTGCTGGACCAGAAGACGCGGCCAAGACGCGCTCTCTAAACAGCGCGTTTAGTGGTTGCATTTGCGCTAGGCCTCGCAGGGTAGTAGCAGCAGCTCTCCCGCATTTTCCCCTGAGTGGACCCTGGGCTGGGCTATCCTCAGTCACGTGCTAGAGTGTACCTAGCATAGGTACTGCCTAAAGGTTACCTTCACTCCCAGGTAGCTCTGCTGGCAGCTCACTGTCGGCCTGGCCTACGACCCCTGTAGCCTGTAGCCTGGAACCTATTGGCAGCCGCAAGTGCTGAACAGCTCGAGACACCCTTTGCGACAGATGTTCACACAGAACAACAAACAACGAACAACCAAAACCAAGCACATCCAAGTCCTCGAGTCATTCCTCCTCCGGCCGAGAGCTATCCTACATCTACCGACTTCTCCACAGCTCAACTCCCGGTGATCTGGCCACTCCCGCCCGTCTCATACGCCCTCAAGAATCCGGTTCGCAAACAAACTGCTAAGTCCCCATCCCCATCGATCGACTCTGGGAATATTGCCGTTGCGCTCCGGGACGTCCTACAGTCAACAATTCTTTGCTCAGCTATGCTTCCTCGGTAGCCCTTCGCGAGCCTTCTCGATAAGCCGATCGGCTTCCCTCGCCCTAGTTACCTTGCTGCGACCCCCAGGGCCGCATGTCCAAGGACCATGTTCTCCAACACCGCAGCTCGCAAGTCTGTTGACAGCCTCTCACCTTGGTCCCCGACATCTCCGACCGAGTTCTCCTTCCACCGCCAATCAGTGGCATCTCACCCCAGAATTCGTCGAGGCTCGACTGCAAGCTCGATACATTCCATTGGTGGCCAGCTCGACACGTCCTCTAGTACCTGGTCTCATGCCGTCTTGGAGACAGGGCAAAATGCCATATCAACCTTGTTACAGCCACCCATCGTCCGGACGGGCCTACAGCCCCATACCGCAGCTCCGGCTTCGAGCACCCACAAACCTCCCACTGCCAAGGACATACCCCCCGTTACCTTGACCAACGTACCACATGTCGATGCTTCCGAGTTCAAGTCCTACCTTACAGAGGTCGGTGCGCTCTATGAACAGTTGCGGCGCATGCGAGAGAGCGACGATGACGTGAACGACCAAGTGTTTCGTCGCGGCAGGACCGATGAACTTACAAGTTTAAAGGACGATAGCCATCTGCGGCCAGGCAGTAGGCCGTCATCTTCGACGAGGACAATGTCGGCCGTTTCAGCGAGATCAGTATCCCCAATGGATTCACCCCCATCGAGGGCTCCTTTACGGAGGAGATCCAGCTCCGGATACAATCGAAAACAAACTCATGGGCCGCCTCCTCTATCTACCATTCCAAATGTTTACTTCGATGAAGACTTCCACCTCGAAAATCCTCGAACATTCGATATCGTAAGCGAGAAATCCGAGGTCGTTCCCCCAGCTTCCGGTTCCACGACGAATAACAAGATGGCAAATGGCAATGCCTCAGTACCTCGGAAGGCGTTAGCTACAAATGCAATACTGCAAGAGAAGCTCTCCTGGTATATGGACACTGTGGAGATGCATCTCATATCCTCGATATCCACTGCGTCTACAACATTTTTCACTGCTCTAGGATCTTTGAAAGAGCTGCACTCTGAAGCTTCGGACTCCGTTGAGCAGATCAAGACGCTACGGAAAGAATTGGATGCTCTTGACAACGAAATTGCCACCAGCGGACTAGAAATCGTACAAAAACAACGCCGCGGCGAAAATCTGCAGAAGTTGAACGACGCCGTGAGACAGTTGAAAGATATTGTGGAGTCCGTAGCAACGTGCGAAAGTCTAGTAGAAGCTGGCGATCTTGAAAGAGCACTGGACAGCATCGATAGCTCAGAGAATCTAATGGCAGGACGAGGGACACCCACTTCGACAGATAGTAGCAGCTCAAATCCGCAGCTGCGCGATCTGAGAGATGCCGTAGCGCTTCAAGGCGTCAATGACGACATCGCTACATTACGTTTCCGCATTGGCAAAGCGTTTGAGTCACGGTTCCTTGAAATTCTCTTGGGAGACTTGCGGCGACATGTAGATGACCTGTCAACCCAGGAAGTCCTACTACGCTGGAGCAGCGCCGCAATGCGATCCCGTGGGAGTCATAGTAGGGATCCATCGGCTTTCCCGGCTTATTTGGCTAAGACCGACGATCTTCGCTCTCAATTGATGCCGGTATTGGTTGGTTTGCATCGATCAAAGCATATTAGCATAGCCATTGCATCGTATCGGGAGGTGGTCTTACGAGAAATTCGAAATCTTGTTAAGCGGCCGCTGCCAACATCCCACGACGATGATAACGAGTCCATGGTGTCTGCCTCTACAATCAGTTCGAGGCGCTTATCTCAGCAGGAAAAGTCGAGCATCCTTGCACGCAATCTGCGGGCCTTGGACGAACAAGATGCGGAAAAGCTATTTACCAAGATGTACGTCAGTGTGACAGAAACATTAAGGAGGCTTACCACTCAGGTCAAGGTGCTATTCGATGTTGCGAGTTGTATTGGAGAGCCACCGACGTCCGCGAGTGACCGCTCATCATCTCAGTTAAAATCACCGCCCCTTAACAGTGCAAATCGTGACATCCAGGAGGACATTCACATGACTATGGATATGGCAAATCTTCTGGGCCAGGCTGTCGATACTTCCCAAGAAAAGATTGTGAAAGTCCTTCGCGTGCGATCAGAGCAGAGCACTCGGTTACCTCTTGTTTGGTTCTTGAGATACTTTACTCTCAACCTTTATTTTGCCAATGAGTGCGAATCTATATCCGGAAGGAGCGGGACGCCTTTGAAGACAGTAGTCAATGCCCAAATCAAAGATTTCATTCAGTCCCATGGCGATGCAGAAAAACAGAAGCTTGCGCAAGCTATGGAGTCTGATAAATGGGACGCGAAGGATTTCACGGAACGACACAATGCTGTCCTCGGTGGAATTCTAGAATGCAGCACAAAGGATAGTAAATCATGGACGGAGGGAAGTCAAATATGGTATCCGTTCTCCGAGTCTCAAAGCGACGAGGAAGCCAAAGCCAACGGACGACCGAGGGCAGAGTCCAATGGAACAACCAAGGAGAAAACCAGAAGTGCCATCATAGATTCGGAACCCTTCATATTACCCAACTCTGCTATTTTATGCCTCGAAGGTATGACTCACTTCTTACATCTCATCACAGGTATCCCTTCAATGGCCTCCGATATATCCGCCTCACTTATCGCTTATCTCCAGCTGTTCAATTCAAGATGTACCCAGCTCATCCTCGGAGCTGGGGCGACGAAGTCTGCTGGGCTTAAAAACATCACAACCAAGCACCTTGCTCTTGCTTCCCAGGCATTAGCATTCATATCAACGCTTATTCCACATGTTCGGGAGTTTGTGCGGCGGCACGCCGGGTCAGGCCCCAACGTCAATAACGCCGGTGTCGCCAGTCTCATGGGTGAATTCGACAAGGTTAAGCGCCTGTTCCAAGAACACCAAAATAACATCTACGATAAACTCGTTGAAATCATGACCGGCCGGGCTGTTGCACATGCCAAGACAATCAAGGGAATAACTTGGGAGCAAGAAAGTGAGTCGAAGGTGAACGTATACATGGAAATACTTGTCAAAGAGACGACCACTTTGCATAGAGTCCTTGCCAAACATTTACCAGAGAGCACGGTGCGATTCATTATGGACCCGGTATTCGGAAACTATAAGAGCCAAATTGGCAATGCCTTGGAGGCCCTTGAGGCAAAGAATGAGGTTTCCACTAATCGGTAAGTCACGCCAGGCAATTTATACTCTAGGAATAACCCTAACGCTAACCCTACCCCTGTAAACAGGATGGAATCAGACGTCAATTATCTCATTGCACGGCTTGGTAAAATTGACGGCTTTGGAGATACCGGCGACCATTTACTCAGCATTGTGAAGTCTAAGAAGGCAGGGCAAGCTACCACAGAGGGTGGCCAGGACGCACAACAAGAAAAGGATAGCGACAGCAAAGATCCAAATCCAGATGGCGCAGCCGATGAAGATGCCCAAAAGTCGTCAACAGATAACAATCCTTCGAATTAAGCGCTCAAAAACTCACTTCCTTTTAGTGCATAGCTTGGCGGCGGTGCAGGCGTTTTAGACAGAGACAGTTATCCTCCTCCGGTTAATGAGAAATTATGTTTTGCGCATTTATACTATTTATCACGATCTCGCAATCTTATTTGCTCGGGCGTATAAAATTAGGATCAGAGTTGGTTTGTTGACTAGGCTAGCTCGTGAATATATATTTATAATAATGTAACTATATGTCCTTTTCAAACAGAATGAAGGCTAGCTTAAGAGAAAAGAGGGCTTTATCTATGTGTATTTCCTATAAGAACTCATGGGCCTTTCTTGATTGCAACCATGACGTTTATTTGAGGTATGAAGGTCTGAAAGAGACGAGGTTTGGGCTAGTTAGGTTCTTAATTTCACTTCCACTGAGAGATAATGGACTCCTCCCTCGTGCGCACAATTCCTTTCCTCGACGTTCTATACCTCGGCATGGTCAAGAACCCACTCTACAAGGCTCTCCGCCTACAATACGCAAAGGGACTCTTCTCCACGGCCGCAATATTTCATTCTGCTAGAACTCATAATCTGCCCTGTCTTGCCACTTAAAAAAAGCCCGCATATTTATAATCCCATGCACACAGCTTATGCCTTCTGGAAGCAGCAACTCAGTTTCTCCATCGCAACTAAGGTGCTAGGTTCTGTATGATTAACTCGTTCCTAAACTAGTTCGCCGTCCTTTAATCGTCCTCACTCTATGAACTCTTCCTAATTTTGTAGCAAAACAGTACAGGGTTTCAAGGGTCTTGCTCTTTCGCCTAAGGCGCTGTGTGTATTATGGTGTTAAAAGAATAACTTATAAAACGTTTAAGTATTTACTTATAAGGTTATAGTACTATAGAAAGTTTACTGGAAGCAACTCGTAGAACATGTGGACGCTAATAAGCTAACCGTGGTAACACCCGAATAAACAGTTACCTCCCACATCTATAAGCACCATTGTCCCCTTGCTTCCTAAGCTATATATTTAAAACAAACACACTGCATTCCAACGACCCACAATGGTCTAGTTGGTTAGGGGTGAGAACAATCCCGTACCGGCAACTATAAGTCCGAAGTTACCTCTGAGTTTTGGGAGTTCCACAGCGCGAATATAAGACGATGTGCCCAAAACGAAGGGGTAGGGCGGTGAGTTCGATCCCCCGACCATGCATTTAAAGTACACTCTTTTTCTTCCTTATTTACTTACATTGTCGTAACTTTTTATTTTTCAATTCATTGTTTTAATTTCGGAGACATAAAAGGAATAGAGCGCACTTTTCAAATAACTCTCTCTTTTAATTTTGTGTCGACCTTATTATTATCCACGAATCTTTGTTACAGGATGAGTTAAACATGGTTCAGTTCATTACCTATCTATCGCTTGTTTTCCCTCTAATTCTTAGCATAACCTCTCTCCCCCTTTGAGTTTTGATTAAGCACCCGAAAGTGTCCCATGGGGCCAGCTCGCGTTAGCTGAATTTTTTACGCGTCATATATAATAGCCTACATAAATTATCATGCTTATCAATCCCTACTGCTCCATGAAGTTAAAATGCATAATAAACATATTCCATGAAAGTTTTAACTAGATTTTAGACATAGCCTTAGGCGTAGGATAAGTTGGCCTACTGCTTTTGTGATTCATACCTAGGTACCTTAGCTAGGTAAATGCAGGGTGCATGCATAGGTAGAGGCGCCCGTTCGCCTTTGGAGGATATGTTGATACCTACGGCAAGTGTAGTGTTGCCTACATCACAGGCCCTCTAAGCGCATGCATGCACTACATCGAAGCAACTAGTCTGTTCCTGTACCTCCGACGAGGCGCTCTTTTCTATCCTTACAATATATACATATTGGAAAAGCCGGGCTCTTCTCCGGGATGCAGACAAGGATGTAAGCAGGTAGGGCTATTCAGAAACCGACTTCGGAATTGCTCGAATCATGCGCAGAATAAACAACGGATGGACGACACGCCGTATTAGGTCCGACTACTGATACTATCCTTGTAATAGCCTGCATTATCTGTCCATGACTGAATGTTTAGAGCATTGAGGCCAGTACACTACCCCCAGGGTAGCGTGAGTAATGTACTTTCCCTTTGGAATCTGCGGCGATGGTGATACTGGTGTCTAAGTGAAGTGCCGACTTGTCTTTTCTTGTAAGCGGTTATGGCCGGAGGCAGATTTATTGAAGTGAATCAATCCTCAAGCCATCGGTGATATGGCTTCATTTGGCTGGCGATTCGGCGACCAGGCGACTAGTTGCACTCATGATATGTTCTCTCGTTTCCCGTCCTTTTCTTTTCTCTTTGCCCTCGTCGATCGTTGTTACACCTGCTAAGACACTGTCTTTCCACGGATGAGTTCTAGTCATCATCGCGTCATCAAGACCTCGGATTCTAGCAGGCGATCTATGCAGCATGTGGCGCTCGCGTGCGCCGCCAACCTTTATATAACAACACCCCACGGCAAGGTCGACGTTGCCCTGGGGCTCATATAACTAGGTTACCTAGTGGTGTGATTAGATGACATGCTAATACGTATCGCATGTCATGTATAGTACCTACATACGAAAGACCAAAATACGTGTTCAGTGAGTATGGATAAACCTGGGAGTTAGCTAAGGAATACGGTCAACGAAAAGGAGAGGGGGGAAGGGCTTATCGCCACGCCTTCGAGATCGATCTTCAATTTATGGTCGCAGTGGTTTCCTTCAGGGATCCCTGTTAGTGTAGTGGCACGAACACTTAACTTACACATCGATGTTCCAAGGGAATATGCACCGATAGTCTTCGCCATCCGTTCCTCAAACTTTCCCCAACATCTGACCGAGTATTCAAATGCCCCCTCCAACACCTACCTATAGGTACTGGCTCTATGTGATTCGCTACGTGGCTCTCAATCTACGTGAAGCGCAAGCCCGATGCTAGCTTTGCTGTCCCTACTCTTGTAACGCGTCGCATCCGACTGACGCCTTCTGACGTGTAATTGCGTGGCTCCTATTCCGGTTTCTCGACGCGTGGCGGTTTTCAATAAAGATAGTACGTCCACACTGGTCGGACTTGAGGTGCGCACTGGTGCATTGATTAACCCTGCTTCTACCCCAACGTGTCGTGGGACGTCTGTGTCCTACCTACAGTAGCTAGGGGACCAGTGTCTACCGTGCTCGAGTATGAAACGCTGACCCTCTTTCGACTCTAACAGATAGATGAACCTACCAGACTGATACACAAAAGCGATGAAGAGTTGAGCATGCACAGCTAAGTCGCTGTATTTTGACTAGTAGAGTATATGTGGAAATTAACATCGAGCGGCGCTTTTGGATTAAAAATCAGGGCGCGCACAGTCCAAGCGGGTGTTCCCGGCCCAAGCCACGAGGAGGGTGGAGATGGAGGGGTTGCTATTTTCGCCGCCGAGAATGCATGCGTGTCTTGCATCGCATCGTGACATCCAGAAGCCAAGAGAGCTTAGCGGCGGGTAGTGGCAGGGAGGAGGGGCTGCACATAAACTTCACAGGTAGCAGCCGGGCTCTACTGTAGAACGTTGGCGAAAATAAACATATTGAGAGGGAACGGACGACGAGAAGGATTTTCAAGCAGCATAGTAAGCATTGTGTAAAGATAGAGTTGTCGTAAGACAGTTGGGCCATTTTATTCGCTACCCTAGAGAAAGGACTAGGAAGATAAAAATACCCGTGAAAGAATTTCCCCACCATAGGTCCCCTTTAATGTATATACAAGAAAGGCAATGTTGAATGGTTTGAGCTAGAGAGCGTAGCAAGGTTAAAAGTGGTGCATGCCAACGAGCATAGCTACCAGCAAATGAAGAGCAATAAGCTTCTGTCCCTAAGACAATGTGACCTCGACTTCCGTGTCACCGAACACCATCGCCGTATCCCAAGTCTAAATCCCATAGGATAAATTCATAAACCGAACAAGCGTAAACGCTGATGTTGCGGGCTGTGAAGTATGGCCCTGCAAGGGCCGAAGGAAGTGAATGCGGGTATCTTGTCGTGTCTGTCGTTCATCGTGCTGAGCGCCCAGCGCGATAGATTCATCTAAATGCCAAATGGCAGCGAGGAGCACTTGCTCGCCTTTTTAAAACTTGCCCAGGACGAATTTACGGGCGACTAGCTCTGTCTCTACGTCGCGGGGAACCTTGGTGTTGGGAGGGTTGCCGAGAGTGCAGATGAAATCCTCCTCGAGGCTAGTGACGGTCTGGATGTCGTTGGGGTGGTAGTATACCTTGGGGCAAGGGAACAAGGTGCACCCGGAAACCGACTTCTTCTCCTCGGCCTCCCTTTCGCTGACTGGGTACAGTTCCTTCACACCTTCGTGGTCATTGGGGTTCACAATGGCGGACACGTCGAAGTACGTGAAGCCATTCCAGCCTTGGAAGGTAACCCTTGCATCAGTTAGTTCAGGGTGCGAATAGGTAGCGGCGACGATATGACTTACTCAGCTAACATGCCCGGGACCCTAGGTGCGCCCTCAGAGACAGAGTAGGCATTGCCGATCCAACCTTGAGGGAACTCGACCTTGGTCTCGTCGAAACCAGCGATGACAATATCGTCGATCTGCTGGAGTCCGGCATTGGGAGTGAAAACAATGGTGCGCTGGGTAGCATCCTGGTTAACGAAGGTAATAGAGTTGGCACTAGCCAGCGTGATGGCAGTGGCAGCGAAAGCAGCGAGCTGTTGTGAGAAATGCATGGTGGCTGTAAATGTGTGATGGGTTGGAAGGACTGTAAATAAGATAGTATAGTATGTGCTGCTGAATCCCTTGGAAAGGTGAGATCTTATGTACTATTCTTGTGTTGTTGAAGGAGAGTTCGGCTGCAGCTAGATCAATAGCACACGGCGTATAGTAGTTGAGGAGTAGTAGTCAAGGAGTGTGTATCACAGCCAAAAGGAAGGAACGATAAGTAGCTACGGATAGCCAAAGGAGTGAAACGTAAATCAACGGTGTGCTAATAGGGAGGACGTTGTGAAACTCGGGAAACACATGCGAGGACGGCGGGCTCTTATATGGTAGCCTGCAAGGGGGAAGAGGAGGACTACTGGGATAGGCGGCGGGATGTGACCATGCCACATTGTTGGTGCCAACACTTTGTGCTTACAGCTTACGCTAGATGCAGCAACTACCGAATAGATGGCAGCGAATATTGCTAAGAGCAGTATGCCCGAACGGTCCACTCAGAACCGGACCGGGGGCCATGAACGCGGGCCGTTGAGGGTAGCGAATCTGCGCCTAGGACTCGTCGGCGCTGGTGAGTGTTCTGGAGTCTGGACACATCAACTTGTGTCCAAGGCTCGATTGCCACGCACGCAAAGCCGTTGTCAACCCCGCTTGACCGGGGTGTTCGTTTACTAGTCGACATGTACTTGCTTACACTAAACAGCATTTTCGTCGGACGGCGTTGGGTACTAGCCCAGGCAACCTCGAGGTTCACGGATTCCAGAGAGTGTCAGACGATTCTCTCCTCTCCTCTCCGTTACGCTAGGATAAATAGATGCGTATGTAGCCATCAGCTGGGAAATGATCACTTAACTCCTGTGTGCAAAGAGAATGATTCACTATTGCGGGAGTCAACTCAAGCATGAGCACGCGTCCTTGGCACTACTAACGTGGTGCTATAAGGCTGACGCGATTGGACTTGAGCCGGAAGCGCGGGAAGTAGCGTAGTTGGATAGGTTTTAGGCTAGTCTAGACGAACACCAGTGGACTTTTCATCTCTCTATCCCGGGCAAACTGGGTACAGTACACACCTTGCTGAGGGGAAGGAGATGTGTAAGTACTTTGTAAGAAAAGACTTTGAGGGGTGGGGTTGCGCGGCGTGGTGCAGGTTTATGCTATTATAAGAGAAAGGAAAAAAAAAAAAAAAAAGAGGGCTAACAGTAAGTAGGATCAGAATCAAGGTTCAGATGCAGCTTCACACAATTGCGTACTCCGATTGGCCAGCATTGCGGCTGTTTATTCCGCGTGTGTGGTCGTGTGCCTGCCCAGACGCTGCCCAGGTGGTTTCGTGCCTGGTTCCTGACAGGATCTAGTCAGCTCCAACACAAACCATTGGTCCAGAGCGCGATGAGGACCTCTGTGCCTTGCAGCTGTCGCCACTGGCGTTGGTGGTCAGATAAATTGCGCGAGTAATCAAACCGCAAATGTTTTAGCCAGATGCCGGGACGGCTTTGGCCAACAAAAAGCCATCCAAATGGCAAACCGCGTCGCGGCTAGTTTGGGCTGGGCTGGGTCGCCTGTGGCTTGGTGGCACGACGTAGATGTCTGGGCTCTTTGTAAGAGGTGTTCTCCAATAAACGCCTTTGTACACGATAAGACGAAAACTTCCTGTGCATTTTGGATAACCTGTCGATAAGTAGATAGCTTCTTACTCTGCAGACATTTACTGCATGTGCATACAGTACAGTATAGTATAGTACAGTACGGGTGCCGTAGATCGCGACAGACTTTGTGGGCCAACAATTAAAATCCCTGCTCTTCACCGCTCCGATCGGACGTATCGAGCATGCAAGGACGGGCAAACGGCTGCGATCTCGATGTGCCTGATTTTTGGGCTACTCCGCTGCCTAATACTACGTACGTAGTGTATAGAGGGCCTGCCGAGTGTAGGTCGTGTACCTACTCCTCTCAGAACCTGGAGCTAAACCTATATCGCAACAAGCATACTAACAAGCATATCTTGGTGGGGTGGCATCGCGGCCATGGCATCTTGGCGACAACGACTTCCGATGATCACTAGGCACGATCTGGGTGACATGTAGACAGAGTAAATCGTTGTGAGCTCGGGTCGGCTACGCGACTCTCTACGCGTATGTACGGGATGGTCGGCATACAAAGAAATTTGGCAACTGTCAGCAAAACCAATTGGCATATTGGCATCGGAATTTTGGTGCTTGGGGGGATATGATCCGGTGGAGGCGGCCGCGCCGGCTCGTCGGCTAGTTCTCGGTGGTTTGTATGGGAAAAGTGTTCAACCTTGCAAGCACCTGAAAATTTGCCTCTGGTCTCGGCTCCTATGACTCGTAGATAGCCTCTGTGCTGCTGGTATCGCGCGTCTAGGGCGCGGCGTATTACTACACGGCTCTTTAGCATAGTCGGCAGCACTGCTTGGTTGCCACCGTACACCCATGAGACCAGCAAGACTTGTGGCGACTTGTCTAAATGCCTCTGACTACACCAAGTAATAAGTATGTTTAGGACCGCTGCAAATTCTTTTTGGTTCCAACATGTTTCTCCATGCTACTCTCCATGCTGCCTAGCAATCGGTGCTGTCTCGTGCAGTACACGGATTCCGTGTATTTCCGAGCCAACGGATTGGATTGTTGATAGGCATGTTCTGGAGCCGGTGTCTAGTGGGAGTTTGCCATGGACGATCGTTCGCACCTGTTACTGGTTGTATTCTGCTCTCACCTAGGTCTCGTCCTTATTCACACTCATGGTGTTGCCTGTAGCGTAACATAGTAAGAGCATAGTATAGCGGCTTCGACAGCATTGAGGACTATGATAGAAATCTCAAAGAGTCATACTCACGGCTCGTCTAAGAGACAGCCGGGGTGTTGATTAGCTTGGCTTCTTGAGTAGCAAGCGACCAAAACAATAGCACCCGGCGCCTACCGAGACCAATCCGCAAGTGTTTCTGTCGTATCGAAGGCGCGGGTCTTGAATGAACCTCATCTTATGCGTAACCTCACTAGGCATCCGCCCTGTGAGTCTGCGAGTTGCTCTGCGATGAACCATCCCGGCTGAATGCTAATGGAGTGCCAACGGCTGATAAGGACCAGTGCGCCGCTCCTGTAAGATGGTGCAGACGTTGAAGCATGCCTTTTGGAAAGGGGGACAAGAGTGTGTCGCGTGCTGCCCAAAGAGAAGAGAGCTATTAAACGACATTGACCGTTGCAATTCTGTGGCCAGAGACGGCGGCACCTTGTTGGTCAGTCTTATTGTGTGAGTAGTTAGGTGGTCCAACTGCGTTCACAATCCATGCAGGATATCTGCTTTCGGTGTTGTTGTTGGAATGTTGCTGAAAGAGCCGTACGCAATGAGCCATACGAACACGGTCGGCCGCGAGCTGTTTTGCGTCTGATGATGATGAGGAAGCGCAACAGTCGACAGAGTTGCTCATATCCGTCGCAGCTAGTGGTCAAAATGTGTCAACCGCTATCTACCTAAGATAAGACGCATTTGGAATGAAACGTAACAGAAGATGTGGCAAGCGAGGACATCATGGATGTACCAACCTAGCGATACAGTTTTCCATTTTCCAGCGAAACCCGAGAAAGAAATCAGATCATCTGGGTGAAATTAGTCATGCGCTCTCATGCGGCGGATACTACTAAGTACTAGTCCTATAAGTGCCATAAGATACGAGACACCTAGATACACTACGAACAGTTCGCGGGACTGATCTGGAAAGCGGCTAAATTTAGATCTCGTCTATAACTTGGACATCGTATTAATGGGTGTTCGAGTCATTTGTCTCGAAGTAGGCATGGATATCTACTTCGGCCTTCCCGTCGTAGAGGTACTTAGGTAAATGGATGAGTGCTTATATGCATATTTTAGTATACCATTATGAATCTGCCACTCAATACCCATTTACCGAGGTATCTTGATACATAGAAACCTTTGGAAGTATCCGGGTCCCTGGAGAGGCTAAGCAGCATTAGGACCACATTAAAAAGAAGGCCCCATTTTCTACTCTACTCCACTCCACTCCCCTCCCGACCACGAGAACCCACACAGCCCTTTTTTCCCACAGCCCTGCCCAGCTGCCCATTGACTATACATTGACTATACTGCACTATGCTATACTATCAGGTTTAGGTAGTATGCTAGAAACCACATACAGTGCTGTCGAGATTAGTATCACTACTGTCCGGCTCCTCTCTGGAATATACTGTAGCTGACCGATCAGGTCCGCCGCTCAGGATGTTCGCTCATTGAGACAATGGCGTCCCTCTCGACCAACCTCTCCTCTTGTCAGCTTGCTTATGGCGAGGGCAATATCGCATTAGCCCTGAGTACTGATTGGTCTTTCTGGATGCCCTCTTGTTGGCGAATAGGTCCGTCCAATGACGTACGCGAACGTGCCATTGTATACATCGCCGGGCCAAGACATTTGTCGGGGCAACACGAGGTTTCCAACTCGGCACTTTCGGTAGCAACGTGGTATTTGACCCCGAAAAGGGCAAAACGCCTTGGGCCAGCGCACGACAGCACAGAATCCTCCGCCTACTCCGCTTGTCATCTTTCGCCCTAGGCCCAAAATCGAAAGTCGAGTGCTTGATATGACGTTATCCGAAGCCCAGCGATTCCACCGCCTCTGTCCTTTGTCCTTTGTCCACGCAGTTGTACTTAGTGTACATGACATGAGACCATCACATCGGTTGCAGCCCTGCCAACAGGCGGCCAGCGACGTCTGCCCCGCAAGATCATCACGCATCTTCCGAGCGTGATAGCACGCTAGATACACTAGGTACCTCGCCAGCCCAGAAGCCAACCCAGAAGCCAGCCCAACCTCCCAGAATAGTGCTATACACTACTGTACAGCTCGGTACCTACGCCGTGACCTCGTATTACCGTGGAGCCTATGACGATGAATCGCTCCCTCTCATCAGCTCGCCATTCCTACCCACATAGTAGGTATTCCCATGGCAACACGGGGGCCATACTGCTGATACGACGTTGGCTGAGACGATTGGTACTTCCCACAGCCTCTGCTGTGTACATCTCCTGGTCAATGCCGGGCACCAATAAACTCGAACAGTGAAATAACACTATCCTGTATTTGAGCAGAGCTCCCATGCAGGGCTTGGCCAAAAGTACCGAGGCTCCTGGCTCGATCCAAGAGATCGTCACATACTACTACAATACGTTGCTACCTTGATTGTAGTGACCAGCACCGCTTTGTTAGGCTGCCTGTGAGGTGTGCTGCGTGCATTAGCTTGAACAAAGATATGATGGTAGATCTAAACCGAAACCGTATGTCACCACAGCCCACTGGTGGGTTGCTTAGCTGCCCCTCAGAACATAAATCAGTATATAGGTTGCTGAGTCGGAGCTCGTATTTCGAAATTTGATTTCTTCTTTCATCCAGTATATAATTACTCTTTACAGTCGCTTTTTCAATCGCTTGTCGGATTCTGTCGACATCGCAATCGTTTAATCCAAGCCGACCACTCGCTTCGGCTTTGACCTGAAAAGCACAACCACACATTACTCTTAATCTTAATCGTCGTTGGGATATATCACCATGAAGTTCACTCAGACGTTGGCGCCAGCTGTTGCGCTCTTTGCAACCGTCAACGCTGGAGAATACCCAGTGTACACACCTGAGTACCCTGTGTCGTACCCTGCCGAAACTCCCAGCTATCCCGTGGAGACTCCTACCTACCCTGCCGAGACTCCAAGCTATCCCGTGGAAACGCCTACTTATCCCACGGAGACGCCTACTTATCCTACAGAGACGCCTAGCTATCCCGTCGAAACTCCTAGCTACCCTGTAGAGACGCCAACTTATCCTGTCGAAACTCCTACTTATCCAGTGGAGACTCCCAGCTACCCAGTTGAGACGCCCAGCTATCCTGTCTCAACCCCCAGCTATCCCGTTGAGACTCCCAGCTATCCCGTTGAGACTCCTAGCTATCCTGTTGAGACTCCCACTTATCCCGTCTCGACTCCGAGCTACCCTGTTGAGACTCCTAGCTACCCCGTCTCGACTCCTACTTATCCAGTAGAGACTCCCAGCTATCCCGTCTCGACTCCTAGCTATCCAGTGGAGACTCCTACCTACCCCGTCTCGACTCCTAGCTATCCTGTTGAGACTCCTACCTACCCGGTAGAGACACCCAGTTATCCCGTCTCGACTCCTAGCTACCCTGTTGAGACTCCTACTTATCCAGTAGAGACTCCGAGCTACCCTGTTGAGACTCCCAGCTATCCCCCTCCTACCCACGGATATCCTACCAAGCCTGTCTCTACTCCTAGCTACCCCGTTGAGACTCCCAGCTACCCTGTCTCTACTCCTACCTATCCTGTTGAGACGTCTAGCTATCCTCCTCCTACCCACGGATACCCTACCAAGCCCGTCTCGACTCCTAGCCACCCCGTCTCAACTCCTAGCTATCCCGCAGAGACTCCCAGCTCTCCCGCGACTCACCCTGGTAGCTCGACTTTCGTCACATATCCCGCAACCAGCTCCTCCTCACGCCCGGCCCCTAGCTCCACGGGCCCCGTGGTTATTCCCACTGCTGCGGCTGCCAGGGTCGGCCCGGCCGGTGCTTTGATCGCCGTCGGTATTTTTGCCTTTGCGCTATAAGCGAATCTGGAGACTTGGCCAAGGTTAGAAGAAAGAGCAGAGATGTCCGGAAAAAACGAGAATCTGATGCCAGTTGATCGGAATCTAGCATTTTACTGTTACTGGGAGGAAGTATTACATAATAGGGTGGTTATTGTCGCTCATTTGAATAAGGACTCGATATGAATCCAATGGTGCTTTATTGGGACGGGGATATATGGATGGGTGGCATTTTGATTCATCGGCCGGGGGTCATGGCCTAATAGGCGCACTCTTTTCCCACGAAACGACCATATCAGGTAGTTGCAGTCACAAGGCTGGTTTAATGAGATAGAATAAACATGATTATCCCTCACCTTTCTCTCCCCATCGATCCATATGTCATGTTGCGGCGTCAGTCATACCATTTGGCCGGGCTAGCAGGCCGGCATCCGTCGGCTGTCGCTAAGAATTTTCGTGCCTCGTATTCACTAGTACACTCTTAGTATAGGTTTCTTTACGCCATCTGCCCGATAGGTCCCGCAAGCGGCTACTATTTCGCTTTCCCTATCTACTCGTTATAAGAGTCAGCGTACCAGTAGGTATCTGGTATTCAATGGTGACAACGTTGCGCGGCTCAGGCTGGGGTGACATGGGGCGATGAGTGAGGGGTAGGCCTGGACTAGGTCGCGTAGATCATGAGGCTTGGCTCCCGAAAATGGTAATGTTTTGCGACGATGGTCTTTGTCTCGGAGTTCGCATCAGTTTTTTTTTTTTTTAACTAGAATCCCCAATAATTCACTTGGACGACCAGCTGCAGAATACAGGGGTCGATAGTAGTGCGGATGGCACGACAGAGACGACGATTGATTGTTGCCGATTACCGTCCCAGTGTGCCTTATGTCGACATAACCATGGTTCCTTGTCACGCTCCCAGCCAAGCACTGCATGTACCTTATGTACCTAAAATGTAAGTAATAGTCGACTTCTAACGCCATATTTGTGACCTGCGACACCGGCTAGACTACTGGTTATCTATCTCGGTGTGGCGCTCCCCCTCCTAATGAGCAACGCTACCACTGCGCATATAGTTGCTCGTTACCAACCTCCCCAGCCATTCATCCATTTACAAGTGTCAGGGTAGCATCTCCGTCACGTCGCTAAAGGGACGGTTCGTTCGTCTGACACAATCAAAGAACTGATTGGCCCGGCCTCTGCTATTATGCGGGTAGATATTGGGCCGGCCCGAACGTTTCGTTCTGCGTGGTCTAGCCTCGACGGTCAATGCACGGTGTATTCAGCTGACTCAGATAGTAAATAGATGCTGCCTGCTACGTGCATAGCATTGATTCTATAGGTGGTATCGAGTATATGCAATCACCTTCTGCGAGATTGTATGATAGGCTGTGTGAGTAACAAGCGTTCTCAACATAAGCCCAGTGTTCCTGGTCGGTCACAACACTATAGACTAGGTCTAAATACAGCAGTGTAGGTAGGATAATATTTAGCATCGCTAATATGGTATCGTGCTGCGTATTCGGCAATTTAATGTTAAATAAAATACCCCCAATTGGGGTATCACATCACTGTATACCTAGGAGTGACCCTTTCTACGTCTGTAAGACTTGGGAGCTAGGCATAATTCAGCGCAGTCACCGTTTTGAGAAGGATAACGGGATATCTTCCATGCGAGGAGGAGTACCTGAAGAACCTTACTAGCTACGTTGAAGTATTGACTAACGAGAGCTCTACTACAGTATATGTAGACACATACAAGGCTATAGGGGTAACAGGAGGCGGGCAAATGGGCGACATGCAGCCCAAGACGAATAAGATCCCATTTCCATCCGTCCTGAGTCGCAATCAAATATATCTCTCGACTTCATATCCCCCCAAAGTTTCTAATGCTCAGGGGCCTGCCGACGACGAACGGTTTTGGGTCTGTACGGCGATGCACTCCGTCTTAAAGGCTTTAGTGGAGTTAAACTGATTAGTTACATACAAGATTACGTGGTTATGCAATTAAGTGGGTTAAAGGTAGCTAATAAGTAAAAGGTAGTAATAGTCACGGCTGGGTGGCCTGCGTGTAGAGACCTTCTTCTTTTCTCCTCATCTGTAGATTTTTCGTACAATATAGCACTTATTATCAGAGCCCTACCTTCTTTGTTGTGCCAGGCATCACATAGATCTAGACATAAATGCTAACCTACCACGATGCTAAATGGAACTTGCAGACCTTGTAGAGCTAACGCAGCTAATGAGTATCAAAATTTGGTAAGGACTGCAGGTGTTTTAAGAAAATTACTCAGGCCACAATTTAGAAAACGTCTTCATTGTCCGGTTCATGAACTGTATCATGCTTCTATACAACGCTTCGCCCCCTTATTAAACATGAGCCGCCAAGAAGGATGCTACGTTTCTCTTAAGGACAGCTTATATCAGAACTTGTATTTTCCTGGCTCGCAATTCCTTGTCCTTAATCTGTATCTTGGTGGCCGTAACTCAGCCTTGCTGTCAGTATCCTCATCAGAACTCGAGCTCCTTTCAGTTGACGAGTCGTTAGAGGATTGCTAAAGTGAAGAACTTCAGTGTCTGTCTAAAAGTAATGTAATGGGTGTTAGTGGGTTAAGTCATACCTCGGATTCGAATGGAAGATCTTGAGAAAATGATAAGCATATACGATCTTGGGATGTACCAGCCTTCATTCGCTTTTTAGAGTAAAGCTTTCCGGACCAAGGTCCCTCTGGCTCTATAGGCCGCTTTTTACGACCTTGATGCGACGTTCCTGCTTGAGTGCCCGGTAGAACAAGCTTTTCTTTATACAGTTCAGGATAACTGTTGAGGATCTGATGGTTATTTCCAGCGAGAATGTGGAGCACCCAGAGTGCAAGATTTACTGTCAGTTTGTTGTATTCAATCGTATTATCGTCTGTACCGCGTTTCCACGGAACAGAGACATATTCCATTAAACCACCCATTTTAACTGCTTCCTGAGGACTCATCTCCTTGGCAGAGCCATCTTTGGCTATTTCTCAACGTTCAGTCCTGGAGCTCTAACTTTGTGAAAAGAGTGGCACTCACTCGGATTTTCATCGCGCGGTCTGATACGGAAAATGAAGGCTTCCTCAGTTGTGAGGAGGCAGCCGTACCGACATTGAAACATGACACAGTAAGTGTACGCCTGACGGAGCGGCATGTTTTCGTTACGCCGGAGAGACCCGGGTCTCCATTCCCCTGTCTTTACATCGATGTGCTCCCCGTTACGTACTTTCGAGCTATTCCAACTGCGCGCATACTTATAATCTTTGGGGAATCTCTCTGTTTTTCTCCTGTGGTTTTCTCATGTACAGAATAAGCGCCAGCGTCGGGTCTGAGTGCTACTTTCGGTGCGTTGACTGAAAGATCCGGCTTGGAGGCTTTTTGGATCCAAATGGAAGGATTTAGTTCATCTTTGACGGCATCAAGAGCGGCCGAAACAATTTGATCGTTCCATTTCGATATCAAGCTTGTTGTCGTAGGCTCATCTTCAATCCGACAATCTTTATCGAGGATAGCAGGATAATGTGGAAGAGTGTCTCGGGAATTTCGCGCGGCATTCATCAATTGTCCTCCATAGATCTTCTCCAAGTTTTCAAAATGAAATTCCTCCCACTTTCTGACCTCGCGTGGCCAGAGGAATCGTACATTATGAGTGTTGGTACTGGCCTCTGGAGCTAGAATAACGTGAGGGTTTCTGTGCGTGAGAAGCTCCAAAATAGATCTTGCTCTTTGGTTCTCCATGGAAAATATGTGAATGAATATTAGAATTTGAAGTAGTATTATCTTAGCTTGGCCAAATCTCAGAGCGCCCTTCTGCTTCTTCTGGCTTCCGTTGCAGAAGTTCTCACGTGGGCTGCCGGAACTGGGTCTTCGGCCGTATCGATAGATATCTTGACAGTATGTCCAACATCAGATGCATTGTCAGCAAAAGCGATTGGCGCTCCCCCTCTTCATACAGCCACTCCCAAGCAGCATCGTACCCGAGAGCTCCGGGAACAAAAAGGCCTGGAAACTATGGAATGAAATTCCCCGCACAAATACAAATCAGATTGAAGTAAGGGAGAGCGAGACGCTCCACCCTCATACCTATATGTACCACCTTCGTCCTACAAATGTCCGACTTTACTCTTTCCCTTCTAATTATACTTAGCAAAAGCTATACAACTCATTGCCGCCGCAACAAGTAAGTGTCTCCCTCCACTTAATAATATCAAGGCTTATACGGGAGAAGCATGGTTAAGCGGAGACGAAAAACGGCCTCGTCACTAACGGCACTATTGCCACCATGCCGTGGGCCGAAATTGCAACCATTTCAGCCCCAGGATGCTTCGATCAAGTGGGGTCCGAGACTCGATAAAAGTCATGCACATAGCGACAGCCAAGGCTACGTTTTCCAAGCTGAGATCGCATCTCGACAATATGCCATAAAAGTTGTAAGTTTTGTATTACCTTGTCTCTACATATACCTTTGGAAGTAACGACGGTCGATTCAGTTCAAGTTCTACCACCCGGACATTGAGAAGTTCTACTGGGAAACATACCTTGGAAAGTCGTATCCTATTGAAAGGGCCATTTTTTACACCGACCCGTTCTACGCGGAATGCCGAGCGTATGGTAGAATAAAGCAAGCTTGCGACGAACGAAGAGTTACAACAAGAATTGCAACGCGCTGTCACGGTTACTTATTTTTAACTACGGAAGATATGAACTTCCTCGAACGACAGGAAGGAATAGATTTATGCACTAGTATCATCGACGAAAATCTACGGCGAGCGCTTGGAGGAGATATTCGAGCGCGGGCTATCGTCAAAGACCTCGAAATTGATACTACTCGCCTTCAAAAGAAGAACATTGACCAGGCGTGGAGAAACGTCAGCTTGCTGAATAGCTTGGGTATATATAACCAAGACATAAGGACCGAAAACTTCATGAACGGTCGGATCGTTGACTTTGGATCATCTTGGACCGAGCCTCATGCTATTTTAGACAAAGCAGACAAAGTAGACACCGATGAGGCTAGAGAGCAGAGACTAAGCGATTGCGCCCAGTTTGACGAAATGGCGGAACAGGAAGGGATAAAAACAACCAAGAAGACACCAACATCTCGGCACAATTTGCGGCCTAGGAAGAAATCATGGTGGCTAGACTAAAGGCAGCTTTGGGTGAAATACATTTCAAGTACTCACACTTCGGTACATATGTAATCTGACTAGTTTTCGTATTCAAAATTGTGTGATCCTATTCATCTTCGAGCCTAGTGATGAAACTGATGCCTCCATGGCTGGGATGGTTATCATTGTGACTAGTGCTAGAAACTCGAAGCAAGAAAGTATCGAAGAAGTATAAACTACGAAAACTCAATGCAATCTCAATAAGCCAGGCTAGATTCCCCTTTGGATCCTCTTACGGGCTAAAGCCTTACGGTAAACTCGACTAATTCTACAGGAAAATACATAGATGGATGGATGGATGGTATATTTAACGCCAAGGGGCACCTCCCTAGGGGTATGCGGCGTGGGAAGGCTATTTCTATATCTCTGTATAGTCCACACTTGCTCGATATCTTTTTAAATTAAACCCGAAGGCATGCGTGATAGTTAAGCCGTTCTTATTAGCTCTGCTTTCTGGGCTCGTGTTCGGTGCTGTATATAAAGAGGGTTTCTTTTTACGAGGGTTGCTTAAGCTTGTTTATAACGATGTTGTTAACTAGAGACCGGTTGCTTTGTTTGGTTGGTTGATTCTAGTTTACTGTAGTTAGTTAATGTCGTATTTATTGCGAGATTGCTACGTAAGGATACAATTGCGTATAGCTTTTTTAAGGAGTGTAGGCCTTTCTGTAACTATAATACGACGGTCTTGGTGTGTGCTGCAGTCGTTGAAGCTCGTGGCTAGAGGTCGGGAATTGCGAGGATTTTCGCTGTTAAAGTTTTCTTAGGCTAGCGGTGCGTTTTGTATGGGGGTTAAGTGCGCCATTTACGGTCGCGCTATTGCTGCACTAACAGGGGGCGCTAAGAAACAATAAATCAAGGTGAAGGTTGGAAAATGCATAGGAGACATCTGCTGGCACATTTATCTCAAGGAGAAGAATCTTGGAGCCATTGCTTTTCCCCCGGACGTAGATATCACGGCTGAGATTATGCCCAATTTATTATGCAGAATATTCACAACGACGTTGGCATTATAAATTTACCTCTCTTCCCTTTCATCCAGCACCCATGCCCTCGTTGTTCTTCTGATCATTATTATTGTTACTATATCTGAGCTGAGTGCTCAAATCTGCAATTCAATTTATACTTGCTCATTTTTTAATCTTACTCATCGCAATTGAAGGAGGTGTCT
The DNA here is from genome assembly GCA_005188305.1 of Xylaria sp. BCC 1067. Taxonomy (NCBI): domain Eukaryota; kingdom Fungi; phylum Ascomycota; class Sordariomycetes; order Xylariales; family Xylariaceae; genus Xylaria; species Xylaria sp. BCC 1067. The sequence goes on from SSCS01000001.1 coordinate 3,818,387, forward strand.
CGGCCTTGCCTGTAGTAGAGAACACCGACATAACCAACGGCCCGCGCCCGGGGGGGGGGGGGGGGGGGGGGGGTTAGACGCATAAGGAGAATCAGTCAAAAATGAAAGTATAAAAGCATCTAATTAACGTGTCTTACTAAGGGCTCATCTAGAAGTATGTATGGGACTCGAAACATAAACTAAAAACGTAAAATCAAAGATTAAGGCTAGTTAGACGACTTGGACTAACCATGGTGTAAACATCCTCATAGCTAGTTGTATTGCTCTTAAAATACCGCAGATAGTGGTCTTATTTTTCTCTTGCAAGATCTCATATACTCACGCCTAGCAGAGTGCAAATCCATCAAACCCTATCAAACTATATGTACCGAGACCTGCCAAGTATCGTGATAAGACGGGCGTCGGAGGTTAATTTAATGTCACTCTTCCAGGCAAGGGAGAACACTATTGATTTTGCTGTCCCCTTTTCGTATTCAAAAGGCGATGTGTGAAGCTGATGTGGCATCTTGACAATTCCCTGCGTTGAGTAAGACATTAATGAGCCTTAGACAATGCCGAATTTCCTGTAGCCGCCATAACCGTCTTAGTCTAGGGAGTGAAGACAACGTGGAACGTGGAGCGAATCCCTACAGTACCGCGGCGGCTCAAGGGAGGCTATACCAACCAATGAGATATCCTGCATTTGCTAAGTTGCAAGTTTCGAGTTCACACTATAGTGGATCGACAAGGGGGAGTAGCATGTCGCAACCTAAGACAATATTAACGAATCAGCAAGCGCGACAACGTTGCGTTAGTTAAGGGAAAAGAGCATCTATAAATTAGCACTATCGGCAGCAAGATGCAGTCTATGTAGCACACCTACGCCTTCCATTTTATAATAGCATAACATAACTATGTCTGCCTAAAGGCCGTATCCTTCTAGAAGACATAGTAGTAGACGCAAGACTAGGGTTTTCGTGCTACGTATATAATGATCATTGTTTTAAACCACCGTAGGGTTCATCCTCTTCCCTATCTGGAGGGTGTAAATTGGTGATCGGGTATTCCCAACAGATAGATAGGCTATAACAAATCAGTGTGTTTGCTAAGGGTAGCGAAGTTCCAAGGATCAACACACGTGACCAAAAGATGAATAGATATCCCTTGCCTGCCTGCATCGAGCGTCGTGGAATTGTGGCCACGTGGAAAGCCTCCCCCAAAGCATGTTTTGACTAGAAATATCCTATTCTCGGGTGTATCCGGGCACTTCTACTTGAGGAAAATCCCCCATTCAGCCAATTTGTTATTCACAACATACGTAGGGCATATTTCCATTACCCTCTTTACTAACTATTACTAGCCACTATTTTCCTTCAGCTAAACACGACTGCTTACAATATCAAAACATTTTATCGTTTCCCTCAAATCTCACAACCAAATATCAATGGCATTAACATCATTGCCTGATCTTCTTGATCGGATGGCGGATGGCCCTGCAGCAGAACCGCCGCCTGGCATTACCCCCGACTCTCACAACCCACCGAATGGCAACCAAATAGCTGTTGCCGTGATTTCAATTGCCACATCAGTAGCGGTTATAGCAGTTCTACTGAGATTCTGCGCTAAGGTCTTCTGCCCAGGAAAAATTAAGCTTGAAGATTGTTTGTTCTTCCTAGCCTACAAGAACTGTATTGGGAGTACACTAACTATTCCCTAGATCTCGGGCTTGTCTCATTTGTAACTACTCTCCCCTCTGTATTGCGTCTTGCTTAAATTCTTCTAACATGATTAGCCGTTCTTTCTTGCCGGGACCAGCGAGTTGATCCGAATTTATCTTAAGGCTGGATTCTTGGTCCACATGTGGAACCTTCAATCCGGGGCCCTAGAGAAGTTCATCTATGTGAGTACAGATCTAATCTAATGGGTAATACCTGGCTGCTCATATACCATAGTCCTACGTTCTTTCAACGATACTCTACTGCGTTTCACTTCTCCTGGCTAAGACAGCAATCCTTTTGGAGTTGACCCATATCTTTGTCGCCAGTCGCAATAGGTTCTACTGGATATGTTACGTGATGATAGTAGTCAATATTTCTCTATATATTGCTACAATCGTGACACTTACATTCGCTTGTAACCCGCGGGAACGACTTTGGAAACCATATATCCCTGGAACCTGCATCAACCTCAATGTCTTTAATATCTTTATTACAAGCTTTCATCTATTATCCAATCTTCTAATGCTTTTGCTACCGCAAACCGTTATTTGGAAGTTAGCTCTCACAAAACGACAAAAGGTCGGACTCTCAGTGGTATTCTCCGCGGGTGCATTGTTGGTGTCCCCCAATCCCAACCGAACCGACCAAGGGTTGCTTCGCTCTGATCTAACTTTGAGTTTAGGGCTTGTGTCTGGGCAGGTGGTCGGCTTATGTCTGCTATCGAAATCAGCGAGACAAGGGACGCAACCTATGCGTATTCAAAGCACAGCATTTGGGGTTTAGCAGAAGCCGCAACGGCAGAGCTAGTATTCTGTGTTCCGGCGTTTCCCCTCGCGTTTAAAGTATCAAGCCCCCCGCGTAGACTGTACGAGTTTCTACGATCAGAAACGAAATCGATCATTTCAAGAAGCTTTTCGGTAATTAGCAAACAGTCACAACCACCTCCAGGAATCTGTCCTCGAGCGACACCTCAATCCCGATATACTTCGCTCGAGAGCAACATTAGTGGTGCGACTATCGCGGAATTGGGAATGGTCAAAATAAGGAGCGACCGCACATTTGACCCAACTTCGGAAAATCCTGGGCAAATACTCGTTACAACGCATATTCATACTCGTTACACTTTGCGAGACGACGCATTACAAGTAATGCAAGGTGAATCTCGAGGGGAATCGGCACCCTAAAAATGATTCTCGAGTTCTGAGGTGAGAATCGTGCAAACAAGGTAGGTTATGAGGGTTACAGAGTTAGGATGGTACATCAAAGGAAAGATCATTAGAAGGACTGGCATGAGCAACGTAAAAATACGAGATGAACGACGTGATGATAGATAGGCTTTGCGTTCATTAGCTAGCCGCTGCGCTCTATATATTAATACACATCTTCTTATGCGCCTGGTGCGCATAAGCCTAGCCGCCGATTATTCATCACAGTGGTGACCACGGATGTGGCTGGCTACCTATTTCACCCTTCCGTCAAGAGCTCCAGAGCGTCTATTCGGCTTGTCTCTAGTCTAAACTGGATATTTACGGATTGCTTCCTGTATTATATATGAACATAGGTATTCACACACCCATGCCAAAGCTGTTCGGGCATCTATCCTCCCTAGCATACGCGAACGATCACCACACATTAGATTTCTGATGAGTAAATAACCACCGCAGGCAACCTATAGAGGGCATACTAACGCTAGGGATAGCCTAGTTGTAGAGGCAATCCATCTGCTTCCGAAACGTATCTACGTCTAGCCTCATGGTCACGCTGTGTGCTATTAGTTGGGAAGTACTGTGCCTAAGCTAGATAGCGAGAAATGTGTCGCGCCTAGCCGCCGTCGCAACGTAATGAGCGTTTCATTCCGCGGGCTTGGAGATCATCTGCGAGTGGACAAATGTTGAGCATTACCTGCGATCATTTTATCTTCAGGTTCCTGATCACCAGTACCCTACGGTATGAATATGGTGGTGGGAGTCAAGAGATTAGACTAAAGATGGAACGGCGTCTTGGTAAAAGTATATAAAACATAAAAGTAGTCCCCAAACAAACACGTCATCCATGGCTAAACTAGGCCTGAGATTTAAGTATAGTGTCTCGGACACGTGCAGAAAATGGACAAACTACATACAAGAACTAAAGTCATCACAATCGTTCGATAAAATGATAATCATCTCACGTGGCTTCCTCAGCATTGTCCAGTCTATCGACAATAGCACTCCTCAGTGCTCAGCCATAAGCTCAAAGGTGCGAGCGACATATCTTCTCATACTCTAATTGGGCCGCACTCCACTACTGGTGCTGACGGGCTCGCCTGCGCCGCCGTCCGCCACAATGGGGCTTTGGCTTTGATGTCTGCGTAGGCTGCGCGGTGCTCGTGGGCCTCGGCGTGAAATCCGGAATTGGCTCAAGCGACGAGGACGGGGAAGACGAAGATGTGGGAAACGCAGTCACTGTAACTGGCACCGAACTAGTTACCACAACACGGGTTGTGCTCGGCACTTCTGAGGACGATGACGTGTCCTTCGGCACATCCTCCGGCACATCATTAGCGTTGACGGCGGCCGGGATGGGTCCGGGTGCCGGGTAATCGTCACTCTTGAGCTTGTAAGCCGGCGGGCCGGTGAAGTCCTTCGCAGAACAATGCGCGTCGATGTCCTTGCACTTGTCTCCCCATACCTCACAATTACGCCCTCCGGATGGCTGCTGCTGGGCCCAACACGTGTCTGCCTATTCGAAACACAAGTTAGTAAGGTCCGCTTGTTAGAAGAACCGTTTAGAGCTTTGGAGGCTTGCAGGGATAGCAGGAGAAGAATACGTTTGCTTATAGAATCCGTCTCTGGTATATGAGGGGTTGGGTGTGCGGGCGGGCTAGCTGGCAAAGGCTTCAACAACTAACCTGGCTCCAGCAGTCTTTGACAGCGTTCCAGCAACCTGTCAGGTCGTCTTTGTATGATGGTACTTCGACACCGCACCAATTTCCGTTCACCAGGAGACACGAATCCGGGATAGCGCCTTCACTTTGCCGCGTTACTTCGCCACCGGATGCTTTCACAACGGCGGCGGGCACGAATGGCTTGGGGCCCATCATTGGATATGGCTTCTTGGGATCCGAGTACTCTTCGTCGCTGTATAGATTGTAGGTGACCGAAGGATCGCCCGCTTGCAAGTATCCTGGAATACTGACACTCTTCTCAGACGGTATGTTAAGGTCACCTTTGACCGAGCTCTCGATGAATACTTGGGCGCAGCCTATGTAAAACTGCGGTTCAACTTCTGGAGTCACGTTATGCATCGCCACAACTTCTGGCCTAAACAAGTAGTTTCCGGCTGGCAGCGCGGTCGGAATTTTAATCGAAAGCAAACCGTTGGTGTCAATAATTTTCTCTGTTGCCCACTTGTCGGCTTCCATGTCATAGCCCTCACCCCAGAGCTTGAACCAACCGGGTCCTGTCGCATCTGCGCCAGGATCCGAGAGCCGCTTGGCATACACGGCAACGGGTCCCTTGTGGCTGTCATCAATGAAGCCCTGGCCGGCTTTGCTCGGGTTCAGCCGATATTCGAAAGTCAGCTTACCACCGGCTGGCGCAGGGCAAGTGTAGCTCACTGGGATGGTGCCACCAGCGCCACAAGCCATATCATCACTGGACAAGTCGACGACGGGTGAGCTCGCACGCGACAGATCTGTGCTCTGTCGGACACATGTTCCGTCACCTTGCCCTTGCTTCACATCATTGATATACAGAGTTGTGAACAACGTGTGGGCCTGAGCCACACTTAACAGAGAGGCCGCTAAGCCGAGAATTGAAATTGCCTTCATCTTCAAAAGTGACCGTAACCAATTTAGGGAATCCCGGAGGTGGGTGTTGTTCGGTCCGAGGTTGAGTTTCGAGAAGGAAAAGAAGGTATTTGTTGATCGTTCAACGGTCAAGGAGAAACAAAATCAATGGCTCAACCTGAAGCCGTAAAGGAGTGTATAGAAATGGTGTTCGGGTGCCAGAAAGGAATGTGATGCTCGCAACAGAGCAGACGTCTCAATAAAGAGAAAGAAGGCTGGCCAAAAGAGGTGGACCGAACGAAAAGACAGAACAGAGAACGTAGGCCGCAAGAGAAGGCCGGCAAGATCTTAAGTCATATGTACGCGACGTCCTATCAAGCAACAAATTGGACAGGAGCATGCGACTATGAGTCGACTTGGCAGGAGTGCGTCGATGCGACCCAAACGCGGTGCTTTCGTCGCATTCTTGCTACTTGGGGGCGTTTATGGCCTCTCCTTCATCTAAACGCTTGTGGACCTTGCCAGTCGACTATTGGGACGGGAAAACAATAAGCGCTGAGGAATTGCGCCCCAACATTGGCGCGGTGTTTCAGAGAAAGTATGCCAAGACACAACCCGCATTCTGTTTTAAAACATGCAGCCCGGGTGCTGCGCGATTCAAGCGTTAGTTTGCGGCTGAGAAGATGTGGGACGGATGCACCCAGATCAAGAAGGTGTCAAAACAATCAACAGCGTCGTTATTTCAGCTTTCCGCTGCTTTTGCATCTCCTTTTTTTCTTCTAGATAGCTCAGGGCAACTTTGGGGCACTTCAGCCGTGGTGTTCCTGGGAAATACTCTTAACATTATGATTCGTTAGTCGAAAACTCCACGTTGAATCTCTGGTCTGAGAGGTTAAAGTTAACGAGGTTCGTAGCCTCAAAGATTCGTAGACAAACCTTGGTGACCGTTAGCTAGGACGCTCCCGGAGTCCGGCCCCTCATAGCACTCTCCCCACCTGCGGACTCCATTCTAGACCTAACCTCTCGGATAAGTGCTTTAGCTTCCTCGACCTCAACCCCATCTTGACATAATTCATTCGCCAGACGGCTAGCTGTCTCGTAATCTTCGGTTCTCATGGCAAAACGCGCAAGCCACATCCTCGCCTTACTGGTGGCAGCTGTGACCCCTGTGCCTTCGGTGCCTATTCCTCGGCCTCCTTCATCTCCGCCGTCATCTGAACCTCCGCCGGGTGAATCACGGTGTATGGCGATACTTTCGCCTTGACTCTCGCCCGTTGGGCCGACCTCCTGCGCAACACACATCTCCATATATGCCTTAGCATCCTCGACTTCGCCCAAGCTGTCGTACATGCCAGCGATCTGTAATAGTATCTCTGGATCACCGCGCATGCTATCTGCAGCGCTTTCAAAACTACTGCCTGCTTCATAGTAGTTATCGGCAAGTAAAGCGCGTTTAAGAGCTTTGATGCCGTCTTGATTTCTGCCCATCCGCTGGAGACAGGAACCGACTGCCATCCACATCTTCCCATCCCAGGGTCTTAGCCCCGCTGCCTTTTTATAGTACCAGAGTGCATAAGCATGCATCTCCAATACTTCATATGTTTGACCCAACCCATACCACGCGCGGTAGTCTCTGCGGTTGACGTCTACTGCTCGCCTGTACGACTCGATAGCTGCGTGTGTATTCTTTAGTTCAACATACTCATGACCCATGAGAGTCCAAGCTGAGAGGCAGGCACGGTCCAACGTAAGGGCGCGACGAAAGTATTGAACCGCCTTTTCGTGAAGAGAAAGTAATGAGTAATAATTGCCGATGACCACGCAGGATTCAGGGCGGAATTTATCGATATTGCTGCAGATATGAGCCAAGAATGCTAATTTCGGCCGTGAGTTCATGACGTAAAGGATATTGGAGTAATGGTCGAGCGAATCGAGGCGATACGGGTGGAGCGAGAGTAGATGGCTAAAGTTTTGCTCTGCAGCCACTAAATCTTTTGCGTGGTATGGGAGAAGCGCATTACATGTCAGTAGGAATGAAGATGATGGGAAAATGTTGAGAAGTTGCTCCAACGAGTTGGCGAGATTAGCATCGTGTTGGTAAAGCTCAAGAGACGTGTATATATGGAACATAAACGACACAATGTTTTGCGGAAGACGAGACATAACTCGGTTCAGCTGACATGATTAGTGAAAGTTTCAGGGCATGGGCTAGAAACTCACATCATCTACACGTGTCATAAGCGAGGCCATCTCCAACCAGCAACCCCAGTTCATGGGAAATAGATGAACACTGCGAACAAGCCAGAATAAGGCTAGCTCTTCATTCTTTTCCTTAGCAAGAGCCATTCCGTAGCTAGTAGACGAGTTAGTAGTTAGGACACCATATTAAGATCGTCAAGCCTACAGATACTCCAGCCAACCCTGGCCATCCATAATCTCGCCATCTTCCGTCTTACGGCTCTCAAACCACGCTTCAAGCACTCGAGTGACGGTAGTCAACTGCTTGTTCTTACAGGTACCAAGATCCTGAGGACCCATGACCATTTCGGTATCTTCATCTTTCCGCTTCTCACCCGATAAGAATTTGGCGTAGAGGGAGATGAACAAGCTGCGTTGGCTAATTTTGGGAATGACCTGTTCGTTGCTTGATCTAGTGCTACCGCTGGCAGCCTTTCCGTTGCCCTTTCCCTTTGGGGTAACGCTGGTTTCCTTGGGGGAGGCGATGCCCGTGAGAGTAGACTCGGGCAAGAAGACAGCAGCACATCGGTCGTACTCACGACAGTCGAAGAGAGACTTGGCGAGCAGATACTTGCTGAGCTCTTTGCCCTCTAGGAGAGCTTCATCCGGATCCGAATTCGGGGCTATCACGGTTGATGCGTATCCACTCGAGGCATCGGACAACCGAGAGTCGTCAAGCGATATCTCCGCCTCAGGAATGGCATTGAGGAGTTCGGCGGCCCTGTTTCATATCCCCAGCAATCAGTCTGATTGCTCATGGTCGTGCCTGCGCATAATTGAGGAGCAACATACCATTTCGACGACTGGTACAGGCATCGCTCGGAGCACTTGACCACGGCCTCTTGCAACGCACTTCGTAGTTGGGACCTCTCCCGGTCGTTCAAAGACATCGTAGCGTACTACTCCATAGATGCATGCAAACGAGAACCGGGGGCAGTGAGATAGGAATCGGACTATAACAGCGCACGATCCGCGCAGAATTCACCAAAGTGCTAGTGTAGTAGAGATTCTAGGAGGGAGCCGCATATGAGTGGGTTGATCTTCTGCCTGCACTCCAGGTGTTGATTTTCCAAAGCTGAAGCCGATTGAGCAGAGCGCAGAGCTTTACACGGTTGGTATCAGATTGTTCATCAAACAAGCTTCTCGCTTCTTCCCACTTTGATTCAAGTTCCTTGCAGTCCGAGATTCGGGTAATGTTGCTGCTGTTGCTTTAGCCGGGTTGAAGCATCGAGGACATGAACAGTGCACGTTGGTAGTTCTCAGTCTGCGCGCACCCGCCCCACCACAGAGTATCCTGCCTATGTAGGTACTTAAGTACCTACACTAGGTAGGCAGGCAGGTACCCACAGTACCTAGATAGGTAGTCTAGGGCGCATTCCTAGCAACTAACGGCTAATAGAAACACTTGCGATAGGACAAAACTCTATCGATAACGCAATCGATAAAGATGATGTCAGGTTTTGTGAAAAGCGACCAGTCGTACCCCATCGGCACCGGTATTTGAGTAGCGTAATCCTGCCATGCCTTAGGTACCTAAGTGTACAACGTACATACACTAGACCAGATGGACTACCTAAGTGCCTACTACCTACGTACCCGCCTTACGCAGCAGTACCCAGGTAGGTACCTAGGTAGCGTATCTACTAGAGGTAGTACGCGGGGGGAATATGGAATAGGTAAATAGTGCTACGAGAAGGACGGCAACTGCCGGAGATTTCCTATCTGGCCGCACCGGCAGGATTAGTCTACAGTCAGCGGCGCGTGTCAGCATCGGTGCACCGACCAGACTGCCACCCGTGCCACCCCGTGCCCTGCGTCCTGTGTCCTGCTGTGTCACCAAGCCTGAGCCGATAAGCACACCTGTACTGAAGATCGGTGTTTAGTACCTAGGTAGGTAGATACCTACCTATGTAGGTAGTTGCCGGTAGCAGTGTTAGTGTTTGGGCTCAGTATCGGGCACGGGCAGGAGCCGCTAGCAGCGCGCAACAGCCCATAGCACACCACACACCTGCGAAAACCGGCCCTACCACATTTGGATCGGACCCTACAACAAATACATTAGTGCAGTGGACCCCTGAGAGCACTGCTGCCCCTCAACACCAACATTCGCCGTTGCTCACAGACATCCCTCTCTCCCCAACCATCCCCAATTTCAATCTCACCTCTCTTGTTGTTCTCCCCGCGACGTTCTCTGCGAGTCCAACAAGCATAGACGTGACCCCATACCGCTCTGGACAAGGGAAAAGATGGCGACCAAAACCACACTGAAGGAGTTCGAGTCGGTCTTCCCAAAGCTTGAGGCAGATCTGCTCAGCTGGGCGAAGTCGTACAACCTGCCTCAGCAGTATCTAGAATGGTACCAAAAGGTGAGATGCAATATTCACTACCCCCTTAAATTCCATACAGCACATCACGAGCCATAAGCACACCTTACCAACCACTATGCTATGTACTTGCTATTGTTTTGCCGCGAATCCTGTTCGACAACACAATCTCACCAATCTCCCTCCTCTCACCTAAGACCCCTCCTAAAAAAGATTTAACAATAACAACAACCTCGGCACTAACAAAGAGTCCCAGTCGCTCCAAGTCAACGCCGTGGGCGGAAAATGTAACCGTGGCATGTCCGTTCCGGACTCAGTGTCCCTTCTTCTCGGTAGGGCCCTGACTGAGGAGGAGTACTTCCAAGCTGCCACGCTTGGCTGGATGGTTGAGCTTCTGCAAGCCTTCTTCCTGGTGTCCGATGATATCATGGATAGTAGCATCACCCGCCGTGGAAAGCCCTGTTGGTATCTCCAGGAGGGTGTCGGCATGATTGCCATTAACGACGCTTTCATGCTGGAGTCGGCTATCTACACTCTCCTGAAAAAGCACTTCAGATCACACCCCCGTTATGTTGATATGCTTGAGCTATTCCACGAGGTTACCTTACAAACTGAACTTGGGCAGCTATGCGATTTACTCACGGCCCCTGAGGACGTCGTAAATCTAGACAACTTCAGTCTCGAGAAGTACAGCTTCATCGTTATCTATAAAACCGCCTACTACAGCTTCTATCTTCCCGTTGCCCTTGCGCTATACATGCTAGACATCGCCACCCCCAAGAACCTAAAGCAGGCCGAGGACATTCTCATCCCCATGGGTGAGTACTTTCAGGTTCAGGACGACTACCTCGACAACTTCGGTCTCCCCGAGCACATCGGCAAAATCGGCACAGATATCATGGACAACAAGTGCTCGTGGTTAGTGAACCAGGCCCTCAAGATTGCCACTCCCGAGCAGCACAAGATTCTTGAGGAGCACTATGGCCGGAAAGATAGCGCTCATGAGGCCGAGGTCAAGAAATTGTACAACGACTTGAAGCTCGAGCAGTTATACCAGGACTATGAAGAGAAGTCCGTCAGTGACCTCAAGACGAAAGTCAACCAAATCGATGAAGGTGAAGGTTTGAAGAAGGGGGTTTTCGAGGCTTTCCTTTCCAAGATCTACAAGCGAAGCAAATAATGGATTATAGCAGCAAGATTTGGAACCAGAGGTTTCAGAAGCGCTACACTGCACTAGGCGAACATTCTGGGGACATGTTTGGTTTCGATTCTAAAAAACTAAGGCAGGCGATTAGATAGATACGGCTCTGGTAAAATGCAGCTAAAATAGATCCTAGAAACTGTGTCTAGAGGATCTATAGGAAACAGATATACCCCCTTCTCCCATGTTTGGTTTTCGTCCGTTGGCCTGCTAGCCGATAAATGACGCACGCCTATAGCCCTGGTGATCGAACCCGGGCTTTGAGTGCTTCTGGAAGCCGTCTGAACCGATATCACACCAGTTAAGATCAAGTAGCTAAATATACTCAGGAGGTCGACCAATTGTTTCGTCGCGTCAACCAAGACAAGATTCGGCTTCTGAAACAATGATGATAGTGGCAAAGTGAGTACCTTGTAATGACTCGGATATGAAGGGCAACGAAATTGAAATATACTTTACCAATGCGGCTTCCCAATCGAAGTGCAAGTAGATCAAAAAGCTTAGCTGTTGTTGGCCGCTACGTATAAAGTGTTCTCATATCAAACCACCAGTTATCTCGCTCCATGTAGTCGAGTTAAATAACGGGGTTGTGTATAGCAATTAATATATCCGAGATAATTAAAAGCCACAGAACTCGCACACGGTGAAATCTAGTAGACTCGAGAACGCCAAAAATTTCCCTGCGCCGAGAAACTCCGCGATCATCTTCTAGGGTACAATTAATAACTGATACATGAGTATCCGGATGCCAGACTAAGTCTAGTTACCCAAAAAAGAAAAGGAGGAGAGCTCCCTAGGGCCCATCAAAGGCGAATAATATTACCTAGCTTATGTACAGTTGAGGGTCTCCTAAGCTTGTACTATTCCCCTGTGGTCAGACGCACTTATCCTTTCGGAGGACGGTGTTAGGAGCGGTTCTAACTCGAGCAATGCCCGTTTCAGGAAATTCAACGATCATATATTGTGGATAGTACAGCATTAGAACTTCTTTTATCCCGTAATACGGCCCACCTCACGCGCTATAAAAGGTAATTGTAATAAGGGCTAGGATTCCAGGGCTTAGCTCAATGGCTATATTGGATAATATCTCCCAAAGGTTCCAAATAGTCTGTCCATTGGGTCCTCCAACCCCGTATTTGTAAGCGTTCAATGCGAGACATCTCAGATTCCGGCAGGAAATATACAGGCGTTGTGCAGATGCATGTGATGATGTTTCCTTATGTACCAAAACAGTCCGCCTGTCCCTTGTGGCTAGCAAATCACCCTATAGGAGGTAGAACTCAGTCGCATACTTTCTATCGTAACTGGGTTCGCACAATTTATTGGGGAAGCTGTTAATAAAAGGTAACAAAATTCAATTTTTAACAAAGGAAAGCATACAAATAACTCTGTTCTACATAATTACAAGCTCAAAAGTCTTTTAAACCCCTGAAATAAGGCCAGTGACCCCATTCTCCCCCTCTCATTGGTTAACCACCCCTTGTCATACCGCTTCAGCCGTAAGGTTCGCAAAGAACCTTCTAGAAGCCCAACTTCAATTTCCAGAAAGACTACGTAAAGGCTTTCATAAATGAATCAGTGGCAAAACTGCAAACATACAAAATTTGCCTGAACCCCCGGCCAGAATTCTGGCTCTTGGATTGGGCTAACGTTGAAGACCCCAAAGGAGGTATTATTGTCTAGTCTATCATGGAGTCGATGCAGAATCAAAGAAACAATACCTTGGTACTCTTGGTCAGATTCACGCATATATTCGCTTGTGATTAGGAAATTCCTAACCATCTCTACACACTGAGTACATATTGCTGTAGGAGTAAATTACAACGACCAAAGAAAGAAAGAGGAAAAGAGAAAAATAAATTGACTAATGAGAGTAACGTCCCTTAGAGGATATCTAAATACCTCTAGTGAACTGTAGGTGATAATCCGGAGTTTAAAACCCATTGGAGCTATATTTGTATTGATCCAGCCGTCTCGATGGATGAGGGAATAGCCGGCAAGAAATATGGTAAAGACAGGCATGGGTGTGCACCCAAAAAAGCGTGGTAGCATCTCATTGGTATAACGATATATATTGGCGGGTAATTTTGTTGTAGACAGGCTATTTCCGTGGTTTCACATGCGATTGACGTACGTGGCGCACATCGAGGTCTCACGGTTGTACGAGAACCAAGTCAGCGTATCATCACAAACAGTAGCACATTTTATCAACGAATAGGAACTCTCTGGGCTTTTTACTATGCGTGAGATGGGCCTCGGGAACAACGGAGATGTTTCTCACATTAGCTAATATAATGATTTGGGCTCCTCTGCGCTACACAAGTCTCTAGAACGTATCCTTATGTTAGATTGTCCATAACAATAGAACCATAGAACAATGACCCGCAAAGCTTGGACTTTATCTGCCCCTAGGCCTACAATCTAATGCATCTTACATTATTTCGGTCAGCGAAGCGTCACGCAGTTCTCAGGCATGACCCCCCCACGGCCCGCTGACGAATTAGGGACCAGGAATACGAGGCCGCACGTGAGACCATTAATGAGAGCCTTACGTTTATGAATCTAGACACATTCTTAGCGGAGATGCCGAGTGCCTAAAGGCTCGAAGCCTATTAAGCAACTTGATTGGGTTACTCCTAGTACGTCCACAACTTCTCAGCCCCTCCCCCTCCTGTCCCATACACACTCACACTGAAAAGGAGAAACGCCGTAGCAATTTTCGAGAATTATTGGAATCCGTTTTAGCCGCTGCTACATACGGTTGGAAAATGTAGTGGATCCTCCGGATGCTCGGTGTGATGTTCTTACCTGCCGCCCAAGCTGGTCCCCCATACTCACCGGCTCCGGTGATATTCGGCACCGAGAAGGGGTTGCGATTGACGAGTGATCATCCACTACACACCACCACCACGTGGCAACCATGCGGATGTAAGCGAAAACGCTAGTTTCAGTAGCGAGGTGTGGTAGCCTGCGGCATGTGCACAGCCTGAATGCTCACCGCGGTATGCGTTGAATATACGCCCTTCGCAATTGGTGGAACTGTTCGCTCGCTTATGACTCTGGAGCCTCGAGCGCGTGAGAGGCTCAAATCTTATAGTACTATTGGACTAGACCGTATTTACTTCTTCATACGTCACAATTGGTACAGGGTTTTTCCTTCACCCCAAATAGGGCGTTAGAATCTATTCCAGCATTGTTGTCGATCCTCTTAGTGTGGCTATAGCCTCGCCCTCCATGCAATCCATAACGTAAGCACCGGGCAGGTTCGTTATAAACGTGTGTGTAGGAAAATAGAAACAAGCGACATGGCGTTTCCATCAGTCTCGAATTGGCAATATCAACCGAACGTTGGACCTGCGCATCGTAAATCAGGCGCACATTCAGTTGGGGGTGAGCAGTCACGCCCCTCCTACGTTGCGGCGTATGCTACACTATATGGTGATATAATATCTCACGACAAAGCTATCTAAGGCTGCGGAGGAAGAGTCTAGTAGCCAACATGCACCCAACAGGGCGTCTTTTGCGGGTGGCTTGTTCATAGGTATGCCTAAATAGGTGGGCCAATAGGCCGTCAGCGTCGTATTGTTGGTAACACATAACGTATGTAGGCCCGCTTCTCTTCGATCCTTCTTCACAAGTCGCATTGTCTATCATTGACTAGTCTCGTAGAAACAAGCTGAAATGCAGCCCTATCACCTGGTGTGGAGCCATAGTCATTTCTTGGGAGGTGAGAGCTTGTGCACACTTACAATTGGCTCAGCGCCTGTCACGCCCTGCGCATGGTAAATCAACCTTGCCTCTAGCCGATAATTTTAGTTTTGTGTTGGTAGCTTCGGACCGACAATAATCTTCGAGGGACCCGGCCCATGGATGTAGATCTATGTAGTCTCGCTTGGAAAATAGTAAGTTTATGATGCCGTGGTAC
The DNA here is from genome assembly GCA_005188305.1 of Xylaria sp. BCC 1067. Taxonomy (NCBI): domain Eukaryota; kingdom Fungi; phylum Ascomycota; class Sordariomycetes; order Xylariales; family Xylariaceae; genus Xylaria; species Xylaria sp. BCC 1067. The sequence continues at coordinate 3,833,541 of SSCS01000001.1, forward strand.
GCTGGCGGTGTTGCCGAACCGAGAATCAGGCCCGCCCTGGCTGTTAGACGGAAATAACGCTAGTAGGTAGCCGCTACCTAGCCGGTCCTAAAGGACCTAGTATTTATATATATATAAAAAACAAATACTTCTTATTTATTTAAAGAAGTTTAAGAATTAATGCTATTAAAACCTACTTTATAACTATTATTTATTTTATAGCAACCTATTAGTAGCCGATTTTTACTTTAAAGTTTTTTTTATAATATGTTAATTCTTTTTTTTTTTTTAAACTATTAATTAAGCTGCTAAGTAGTAGCTATTTTTAAAATGTTTTATATTAGCATATTTATTAGTTTATAGTTTAACTTAAGCAAACTAAAAGATTTAGTTAAAGGAATATAACTTATAGTTGCTTTAAAAATACGCAATATTAATTGGTAGGCTTTAAATATTGTGAAAGGCATAATGTATTAATAACTACGTCTGAGTAGCTAAAACTATATGACTAGATATTCGGTCCGCCAGATGGCAGACAGTGTCTGCCAGACGCCCGCGTCTGGCAGACGAGATCTGCCAGACGAGATCCTCCGTCCAGCCGTCCAGCCGTGCTCATTGCATGTTAATCTGCCCTTTCCAAAGAAAGATAATCGTTCCGATTATTTTGCAGGTTTCTTAAAACTACAACCAAATCTATATTTTTTAATATAGCAATTAAAATTATAAACAAAAGCAATTTATTTTAAAAAAAAACAGTAGTAATTATTAGTAAGCTTTTTAAAAAAGTAAAAAACATTACTTATAAATATTTTAAATAAATATAAAAAAAAATTTTTTTGTTTTATTTATATATTATATATAAATATAAAAATTTAATTGCTAAAAATAAAATATAAAAATTTATTATATATATATAATATATTATATAAAAAACAAAAAAAATTAATTTAAAGTAATTAAATTAAAACTATTATATATAAATATTAAAAACTTATTTTATATTAATTAAATTAAGTTAGCAAAATATAATTAAATAAATATATTGTTTTTTTTTGTTATAAAAATAAACTTATATAAAAAAAATATTAAATTTAAACTAAGTTTTTTATTATATATTAATATAATTAATTTTATAATTATATATTTTATATATTAGTATTTTATTTTAATAATACTAATTTAATTATTTAAGTTTATAATTAAAAGCTAAAAATAATTGTTATTGTTTTTTTTTTATATTTTTTTAAGTTTTATTTTAAGCTTGCTAATTTTATATTTTATTTATTAATTTAAGTTTTAAAAATTATTTATTTTTTTATATAATTAAATTATATTTTTTACTATTTTAAATATAGCTATATTAGTTAAGCTAATTTATTTATTAAAGCTTTTGCTTTTATTTTAGTATATATTTTTAATAGCTTTTTATATTTTTTTAGCTTTTTTTATATTTTTTCTACTAAGTATTTTTTTATAAATTTATTTAATAATGCTATTTTTTTTTTATATATTAAGCATTTTTACTTTTTAAAATGCTTTTTTTAAAATATATTATATATAACTTTTAATTAAGCTATTAAATAATGCTTGCTTTATTATATATTTAAATGTTTTTTTTGTTTTATTATTTATATTTTTAGCTTAGTTAACTATAGCTACTATAAAATATTAAAAGTTTGCTTTAGTTATTATTTATATTTTTGCTAGGTTATTTTTATTTTTTAGTTATATAAAAAATATATTAAATAAATAAAAGTTTTATATTTTGTTTATAATTAAATTTTTTATTTTTTTTAATTTAGCTGCTTTTTTTGCTACTATATAATTAATATTAATAAATAAGTTTATATTAATTTAAATTATATTTAAATATTATATATTACTAAGTATTAGTATAATAATAGCTACTAATAATATTTTTTTATATTTTAAATTATATTTATTTATAAACTATTTTTAATATAATAAAATAATTTAAGTTTAAAAATTATAAACTAGCTAGTTTAAGTTTACTACTAATATTTTTTTTAAAATTGTTTTTAGTATTATATTTAATTTAAACATTATATTTTTAGCAATTTTAATAGCTTTTAATTATTTTAGTTTTATATTTTTAAAAATAATTTTAGTATTATTTTTTTATTTAGTATTACTATTAGCTTTTATAGTTTTATTAAGCTATTTTATTATTTATTATTATATTATATTATTTAATTATTTGCTATTTAAGTTATATTTTATTAAATACTTTATTATTTTGCTATATATTATTTATAGTTTTAAAGCTATTTATTTTTATATTTTTATTTAATATTTTTTTAAGTTAATTATATAACTATTAAATTAATATTTATTAATGTTTATATTGCTTTTTTTTTATATTATTTTTAGAAAATTACAAGCAATTAATATATAAAAGCTTTTTTAAACTTTTGTTTTTATATTAGCTGCTTAATATTTGTTTTTAAATAGCTATAATTAAATATTATTAATTTTATTTTTTTTTTATATATAAAAACTTATTATTTAAAAATATAATAATTATTATTATAAAATAATAATAAAAAGTTTTTATTAATTAAATTAAAATATAAAGTATATTAATAGTAATAAAATATAATAAAATAATAATAATATTTTACTATTAAAATTTTTAAAATTTTAAAAATTTAAATAGTTTAAAGGTATAAAAGCTAGTATTAAAGTTTTAGTTTAAACTATAGCTTTGTTTTTTTTTTTAGTATTTTTTTTTAGTATATATATATTTTAACGTTTGTTTTTAATATTATATTTACTACTTTTTATTTATTAATATTTAATTGCTTTAGCATTTTTAGTTTTTTTTTATTTTTGTTATATAGCTTTTTTTTTAATTTGTTTAAGTTTATTTTATTTTTTTTATTATAGTTATATACTAATATTTTTATATTTTATATAAATATTTTTTAAAAATATTAGCTATTATATATAGCTAAATATTTTTTTTATTTAACTAAATACTTTAGTATTAGTTTTTTATTTATTTTATTAACTTTTTTTTTAATAGTTTTTTAATTTTATATAACTTTTATTTTTTATTATTTTTATTTATTTATATTTAACTAAGTTTTAGTTGCTATTATTTATATAGGTTTTTTTTTTTTAGCCTAGCTTTAAATTATATAACTAATACTACTTAATAAACTTTTTAATAACGTAAAAAATTTAGCTTATATATAAGCTTTTTAACTTTTTTAACTATTATTAATAAGCTAATTTATTATTATAACTATTTTTTTGCTAGTTTTTTAAACAAATAATATTTTTTATAAAATTTTAAATATATTTTTTTACTAATATTAAATTTTTATAGCTTATATTTTATATTATATTTTATTTTTATATTTATTATAATAAAGTTAATTACTATTTTAGCTTTTTTTTAGTATATTTTTTTAATGCTTTATAATTAATTATATTTTATAATATATTTATAATTAATATTAGCAAAATAGTTTTAAATTTTAAAATTATTTTGTTTAGCAATTTATTTAATATTACTTATTATAAATTGTTTAGTATATATTATAATAAAATAACTATTTATATTTATAAAATATTAAATATATTATAATAATATTTAATTGTTATTTTAATGTTTTAATTTTGCTTTTTAAATTATTTATTTGTTTATAAATAATATACTATTAAAAATGCAAGTTTTGTTTTTATTTTTATAAATAAGGTTTTTTAAAATATTAATATAAATTTAGCGTTTTTATTTAATATAAATTTTTAAGGTATTTTTTAATTATATAATTATAAAAACTTTATAAAAACTATTACTTAGTTTAAAGCTATATAAATTATATACTTTAATATTAAAATTATTTTTTTGTTAAACTTATATATTACTATTATTATATAGTTAAATTTTTTAAATTTAAATATATATTATAGCGTATTTTTTAAATTTACTTTTAGTATTTTTATAATAAAGTTTATTATAATAATATAATATAGCTAAAGTTTTATTAATATTAGTTATATTAAGCTAAGCGTTTTTTTTTGTTTGTTTAGTTTATTAAGCAGTTTAAGTAATAGCTAATATATTTTTTTATTTTTTTGTTATTTTTTTTATATAAAAACTATTAAAATTTTATATTATTTTAGCCTTTTTAAAATAGTATTTTTAATTATATACTATTTTTAAAATTTTACTAATATATAATTTTAATATAATAAAGCGTTTTTTTTTATATATAAAAATATATTTTTTTAACTTTATTTTTATTTTTTAAAGCAGCTATTATTTTTATAAAGCTTTTATTATAGTTATACTTTTTTTAAATTTTATTTTATAAATTATTTTTTATTTATACTAATAATATAATATATTTAAATTTATTAGCTATATTGTTTAGTTTGTTATTTTTAATTTTATTTTTATTTAATATGTTTTTTTTTAAGTTTACTATTAATAATTTAAAAAATATATTAAATATTAAATTAACTTTTTTTAGTATATATTTTATATTTAAATTATATTATTTTAAATAAACTAATACTATTATTAATTTAAAGTTTATTTTTATAACGTTTATTATTATTAAGTTTTTTTAGTTAACTATTTTTTTTATAGCTTAATAGTTTATTAGTATTATAATTGCTTATTAGTTAAATTATAGCTATAGTTAAATTTATTTATAAAGCTATACTAGGTAAGCTACTTTTAATTTTATTATTTAATATTTTTTTTTAGCTTTAGTAAAAATTTTATTTAAGTATATTATAAATTGTACTTAATTAATTAATATAAATTTTTTATTTTAAAAATTTTATAAATAAAAAATTATTACTTTAAATTTTTTTTTATAAAAAGCGTTAATTTTTAAAAAAACTTTTTAAATATAATTTTAGTAAATTAAATAATTATTATTAATAAAGTTTTGCTAAATAATATAAAAGCTATTTAGCTTTATTTATATTAGCTTAAATATTTTTTTAAAAGTTTATTTTTTATAGCTTGTTATTATTTTTGTTAGTAGGTTTTTTATTTTGTATTTTTTAGCTAATATTTTTATTTTTTGCTTTTGTAGTAGTTTTATTTTTTGCTTTTATAGTAGTTTTATTTTAAGCTAAAACTAAAGGATATATTTTTATAGCTATATTGCTATACCAATATATATTTTAAAATCTTTTAGAATTTTTAGAAATTTTATTTTTTATATTGTTTTAGTTTTATACTTTATAATAGCTATTTTTTGTTTATTAATTTTAAAGCTTAGTAGTTTTATTAAACTATAACTATAAAATAACTTATATAGTAATAATATAAAGCTTATATTTTAAAATATTTTTAAAACTTTTTTAAAATATAATAAATATTTTTGCTTTAAGTTATTAAATATAACTATATTATTAATATATGCTTTATAAAACGCTTTATAATTTTTAAGCTTTAAATTTATAAATTGCTAAACGTACGCTAAGCTATTTTTAAATTTTATTAATATAACTTTAAAAACTTTTAGTTTTTTAAATAATATTATAATTATTTTGTTTTAGTGCTTGCTATATACTAGCAGTTAATAAAAAAAAATACTAATATTTAAAACTATTATTATTATTTTTTTAACTATATTAGCTATTATATTTTTTTAATAAAATATTAAATATATATTTAGTATTACTATATTATTTAAAAATTTTAAATTAATAACTACTTTAGCTTTTTGTTTTTTTTTAATTATATGCTAAATAACAAAAATAAAACATTTAAATAAAGTAAGCTTTTTTATTTAGTTTATTTTATTTTTATTATATAATTTATTAAATGTTTTATTTAAGATTTTTTTATTTTTAACTTTTAGTTTATATAGCTTTATTTTTGTTTTTTGCTACTACTATTTAAATATAAAGTTAACTTTTATTTTTTTATTTTTTAGCAATTATATTATATTTTTTAATAACTAAATATTAAATTTTTTAAAAGTTTTAATTTTTTGTTTTATAAATTTAGAATTTTTATTAAATATATAAATTTTTTAGCAAATTAAATAATTTAGTTTATTTAAAGGTTTTTTTAGTTTTATAGTTATTTTTAAGTTTTTAGCTTATATTATAAGCTTATTTTTTACTTTTATTATTATTATTTGCTAAGTATATAAATTAGTATACTTTATTATATTTACTAAATTAAAAATTATATTTAAAAGATTAAATTTTTTAATAAAAAATAATACTTTAGTATTTAAGTTTTTAAATATTTGTTTAGCTTATAAAATATTTGTTTTTGTTTAAAATATTTTTATTGCTTTATTTATTTAAAAATTTTTTATTAAGCTTACTTTAAGGTTTTTTTAAACTTTAACTAGCTTATTAAATTTATTTATATATAAAACTACTTTTAGCATTTAAGCATTTAACATTATATTTATAAGTTTTTTTATTTTTATTTAAAATATATATATTTTTAACAGTTTATATTTATTTAATTAAAGTAGTACTATATATAATACTAAAATTATAGCTATTAATTTTAAAGCTATTATTATTGTTTAAAATATAATTATCTTTTGTTTTAAAAGTATACTTTTTTGTTATATATTTATAAATATTATTATATTAATTATAAACTTTATTATTAGTATTTATTATAATATATTTATTATTATTTTATTTTTATTAAACTAAAAAGTTTTAAAAAGTATGTTTAATTTTAGTTTATTTATTATTTATGCTTTAATTATTATTTTAACGTTTATAAGTTTATTGTTTTGCTTTTTTTTAACGTAAATTTTAAATATTGCTTTTTTTGTTAAATTTAGCGTTTTTTTAATTTTTTTTATATTAAGTTTAGTTTTGCTTAGCATAATTAATACGATCGCACAGGGGTGCGGTGTTATACGCCACGTGTGGCGCGTAAGCGTAAGGATTGCGCCACGAGCGTTGCTCGGTTAAAATGCAGGGACCCATAGGGTCCGTGCCTTCCGCGCAAACACACACCTACACAAAAGGAAAGATTTCTAATCCTTCCTCTTTTTTCCTCCTTCCTTTTAGTTCATTAATTCTATTACTTTACTTTTACCCGTATAGCCCGCTATTAATAATTTAGTGGAAAAAGCAATTATTATATAGCTATTTATAATTAACTATTTAATTTAATGCTTTAAGATTTATATAAATTATATAAAACTAGCTTAAACTAGCAAAGCATATTTTTATTTTAATATAAATATATTTTATATTATTTATATATTTTATATTTAAATAAAGCTTTACTTTTATAATTTATATTATTTTTAGTTTAAAATTTTTTATTATTAGTTTATTAAAGTTTATTTTTATATTTTAATAGCTATTTATTATTATATTATTTAACAATTATAGTATTATTAGTTTATTTATTATATTTATTACGTTAGCGTTTATTTACTTTATTTTTTTATTACTGCTTTTGTTTTATAATAGTTTTAATATATATAATTTATATATTTGTTTTTTAACAAAAATACTTTTTTATATTTTTAATATATATGTTTTACTTTTAACGCTATTAAGTTAAAACGTAATAAATAAGCAAAAATTTTTAATTATTTAGTTTTTAGTTTTATTAATAGTATATTTTAAACTTATCTTTTAAAATTTTTTTTAAAAAAAAATAGCTATTTTTAAATAAATAGGCTTTTTTATTTTTTTTATTTTTATTATTATTAGTAAAATAATATTATAACTAAAAAAATTAACTTTAATTTTTTTTTTTAATTTAATTTATTATGCTTATTTATATTTATTTAAATAAAACTAACTTGTATGTTTGCTATATATATATTTTTAACTATATTTTTTGTTTTACTTTTTATATTTATAGCTATTATTATATTTTTTTTAAAAGTAATATAATAAGCTTTAATTAAAAAAGCTATAATATTTAAACTATTTTTTTTAAATTAATTATTTTAGCTTTTTTAGCAGTTTAAATAACTATTATTATTTTAATATTTACTTATATTGTTGCTTTTAAGTTTTGCTTTATTATTTTTAATTTTTTACTATTTATTTACTAAATATATAAGCAATAAAATTAATATAGTAAAAAATATTAAAGTTTAGTTTTAAAGTTATATATTTATTATTATTTAATTAATTATAGGTTATATAAAGTTTTTTAAAATACTAATAATATTTTTATAAACTATAGCTTTTTTTTTAATATAAGTTAAAAATTTGTTTAAATAAAAGCTTAAGTTATTATTTAGTTTAATAATTAATTACTATAAGCTAAAATATATTATATTATAAATTTCTAATATTTGTTTTGCTAGCATATTTTGCTTTGCTATATAATATAATTAAACTATATTAAATGCTTAATTATAAATTAAAACTTTAGCTGCTAATTTTTTTAGTTTAAATTAATTTTTAAGCTTTTTAAGTTTAGCAAAAATATTTCCTATTAGTATTTTAAATTTTTTAATAAGTTTTATTAAAACAAGTTTATTATTGTTTAATATTTATTACTATAGCTTATTTTTATATTTTTTTGTTTATTATACTAAAGCATTTTTTTTAAAAAATTAAAAGAAATTATATTTAATTATATTTTAGCAATATATATTTTTAAAATACTTTTTAATGCTATTAATAAATAAATAAACGTTATACTAATAAATATTTAATTTAATTTATATATAATTATTTTAACTAAAAAAATAGTTTAAGTATAAATTAAACAGTTTTATATATTAAATCTTTTATTTATTTTTTATATTTTATATTTAAAACATTAATAGTATTATTTAAGCTTGCTATTTTTTTATAAACGTTATTAAAGCGTTTATAAAACTTTATAAAAAATTTTCTAATTTATTATTATTATAATTATTATTTTTTAGCTTATTTATAAATATTTAAGCTATATTGTTTTTTATTTAGTTTAATATTTTAAAGGTATATTATTTTAATAAAGGTATATTTTTTTTTTAGTTTTATTATTTTAGTATTTATTGTTTTAATATTTGCTATTTTATTAAAGGTATATTATATTTAGCTATTAGTAAATTAAAAAAATTATTTGCTAAACTTTTTATTTAAGTTAGTTTTTTTTTTAGTAATATAGCTTTTATTGCTATTTATATTTTATTTTAAACTTTTAATAGTAAGTTTTTTAGTTTTGTTTATTCGAATTTTTTTTTTTTAAACGTTTCTAGGATTAAAGTTTAACTAACTAAAAATAGTATACTATTATAAAGTATTATAACGTGTTTATTTAGCATATTTAGTATTATAGGTTTATTTTTTTAAAACGTTTTAATGCTAGCTTATACTTTTTTATAAATTTATTATATAATTTGCTTTTAATTTTAAGCTTTATATATAAAGGTATATATTTAAGCTTAAAAATTTATAACTTAAAGTTAAAAAATAATTTAAGTTTAAAAGTTAACTTAATATTAAAGCTAATTAAATATAAGTTATTTTTAGCTAAACTTAACAGCTTAAGCAAAACAGTAAAAAAAAAACTATTTATTAATTTATTAATATATAAAGTATTATAGTAATATATTAAAAGCTTTAGTAATTTGTTTAAGCTATTGTTATTTTTGTTATATATTTAGCTTTTTTATTGCATTATATTAAGTTTTATATATAAAAGCAATAAAAAAAAGTTAAAGTTTATAATTTAAAAAATATATTTATTTTTTAGATTATTTAAAAAAGAAATAATTGCTAAATAGTTAAAAGTTTTAGTTTTATATACAAGGTTTTTTATTAATTATGCTATTAGCTTTTAGTATTTAAATTAAAGTTTAAAACTATAGCATATTAACGTTTAGTAGTTTTAAAAGCTTTAATTATAACGTTATATGCTTTAACTATAATATTATATACTATAAAAAAGCAAAAAAAGTATAAAACTAAAAATAAAAGCAGCTTTTTACTTTTTTAGTATATAGTTTTAAATAATTCTATATTTAAATAATTTAAAATATATAAATAGTAATTATAAAGTAATTAATAAAATTATAAGTTAAAATAATAAATAATAAATAACAAATAATAAAAAACTAATTTAAATAATATTAAGCTAGTTTTTAATAAAAGTAAATAATTAAGTTTTATAAGTTTTTATAAATCTAGTTTAATAAATATAATTTTATAAACATAATTAAATATAATTTTATAAATTTAGTTTAAAAGATCGTATAATGCTTTAAGCAAGTTAGTTAAAACTTAGTTTATAATACTGCTTAATAATAATAGTATAATATATATAGTATAAAGTAATCTATTAAATCGCTAGCTACTAAATTAGTAGGCTTTAAATATTATAAAAAGCATAATGTATTAATAACTACGTTTAAGTAGCTAAAACTATATAACTAAATATCCGGTCCGCTAAATGGCAGACAGTATTTGCTAAACGCCCGCGTCTAGCAAACGAGATCTGCTAAACGAGATCCTCCGTCCAGCCGTCTAGCCGTGCCTATCGCATGTCATTAATAATATAATAAAAAAGTAACTAAACTATAAATTAGCAGTAGCTAAACAGCAGTAGGCCTTACGTAAAAAAAAAAATAGTTAATTAAACTATTAGCTAATAAAAATAAAAAAATTAAAATAAATAGTTTAGCTATAGTACTTTTAAAGCAATTTAAAAAAAAGCTTTTTTTTAAAGTATTTTTATTAGCTTTTAAATATAAAAGTAAATTATAAATAAAAATAAATATATTTTTAATTAGCTTAAACTTATATTTTTATATTATAAAAAATAAACTATAAAATAAAGCAATTTAAATTATTTATATTAATAGCTTTTTTAAAAGTATAACAAAAAAAAAGTAAACTTTTTATTTAGTTTTAAAATATTATAGCAATTTTATTATAGTTATATAAATATAGTTTAAATAATAAATATATATTAATATATTAAATAATATTATTAGTAATTTAGCTAGTATTTTTATATTAGCTAAGCTATAGTAAAAAAATAACAAATTATTTAATAACTTTTTAAAAAAATATAAAAAAATAAAAGCTAAAAATTTTAATACTTTTTTTAATAAGTTTTAAGTTATATATTTATTAATAAAGCTAAATATTAACTTAAAAAAAATTATTTAAAAAATAGTACTAAAAATATATAGCAATTTTATAATAACTGTTTAAAAGATTAAAGCTTTAATTAAATTGTTTAAATTAATTTTTAAAGCAATAAACTAGCAAACAAAATTTTATTAGTTATAAAATAGCTATTATACTAAAACTACTAAGTTACTAAATAGTATTTTTATTTAACTTTTAATAAAAAAAATATAAAATAAAAGGTTTTATTTTAAATGTTTAGTTTTAGTTTAAGCTTTTATTATAACTATAAAAAACTTAGTTATTTAATATTTAGCTATAATAATACTAAATATTACTAGCATTATAAATAGAAAAATTATAAAGCTAAAAATTATAAGCTTATATTTATTTAGTTTAATTTGCTATTATTATAGTTTAAGCTAAAAAAGTTTAATTTTTAATAAATTAGCTTAGTTTTATTTATTTATTTTAAAATAATAGTAAAATTATAATTAAATAAAAAGTAAGTTATATTTAAAAAATTAATTAATAATAATATAAACTAAAATTTAATTAAGTATAGTACTATTTTTTTATAGCTAAAATATAAATAAAATTTAATAAAATTATATTTTAAAAAATGTTTAAAATAAAACAGTTAAAAAAAAAATATTTTTATAAAAGCTTAAAATAACTTTAAATAAATAAAGCAAGTATTAACTTTTTTTAAAATACTAGCTAACTTTTTTTATAATATTATTTTTAGTATTTTTTAAAAAAAAAAAGCAAACTTTAATTTAAACTAAATAATAAAAAAATAAGTATATTATTTTAAAAATAAAAATATTAGTTTAATAATTACTATAAAATAATAAAAAAAAGCTTTAAAAAAGTTATAAATAATAATTATTTTAATATTAAGCAATATTTTAATATTTAATATTATATTAAAGCTATATAGCAATAATTTTATACTTTTTAAGCTAGTAAAATTTTAAAACTTAAAAAATATAAAAAAAGCAAAAGCTTTATTAGCTTATTATTATTTAAAGTATAATATTAACTTAAAAAATAAAAAAATGTTTTTTTTTAAGTTTATTTATTTTTTAAATAAAAAAAAATAAAAAGTTTTATAAAAATATATTGCTATAGCTTTAAATAAAAAATAAATTAAATATTTTATTAGTTTAATAAAAACTTTAATTTTTTTTATATTAAAAATAAAAAAAAAGCTATATTTTTATATTAATTATAAAAAGTTAAATTAACTAACTAAAAAAAATTATATTTTTTTATTTTTTATTAAAAAAATTTTTAATTAGCTATTTAATATTAAAATATATACTAAAATAAACTTTAAAAATATATATTACTAGTTATATATTAAAAAAAATAAATAAATAAAAAATAGCTTTTTATATAAAATATAAACATTTTAAATATTTAGTTATATTATTTAAACTTATTAATATATTAATAACTTTTTAATGTTATATTAATAATATTTTAGTTAGCTTAGTAAATAATTTATATATTATTTATTTAAACAATATTATAATTTATAGCTAAATTTAAAAAATATATTTTAAAATAATATATAGTATTTTTATTAAACTTTACTAGTAAAGTTTTTATATTAATTTAAAAAAATATAACTAGTTTATAAATAAAGTTTTATTTTTAAAGTTTATAGTTATTTTTAAAAGTATTAATATAAACTAAATAAAAATTAAAACTATTAAAAAATAGCTATTATTTTATAGTATTTATAAAATATAAGTTTTTTTTAGCTTTATAAAGTTTTATTAGTAATTTATTAAAAAATATATAAAAATAATAATAGTTTTTATAAAAAAACTTAAAAAAAACTTTTTATTTAGTTTTAATTTAATAGTAAAAAAATAGCTAGCTTTTAAAAAGCTATAACTTTTATTTATTTAAGCTTTTATTTTATAATATTTTAATTTTATTTTTTTTATATAAATAAAAACAAATGCTTTAAATTTTACTATTAAAGCTATTATTTTTTAGCTATATAAAAGTTATTAGTATTTTATTATATATTATTTATATAAGCTATAAAAAGCAAAACTTTAATATTATATTTTAAATATAAAATTATTAGCTATAGTAAAGTTTTTTTTATAATAAAAGTATTATTTATATTATTTTTAATACTAAATAGTTATTTTAATTAATTATTTAAACTATAGCTATTTTGCTATTAAGCTATAGCTAAATATATAATAAGCTTTAAAGCTATAAATATTAATAAAGTTTAATTTTAAAATAAAATATTGCTTAAAAAAATAAAACTTTATAAATAGGTTATTTTAGCGCTTTAATTATTTTAATAAAAAAGTTAAATAAAAAGTATATAAAAAACTAGTTTTTTAGTTTTTAAAAAATTTTTTAAAACTTTAAAATAAAAAATATAAATAAAAAAATAATATTATAAAAGTAGCTATTAGCTATTTATATATTTATAAAATATTATAAACTAGCTAGTAGCTTTAAAAATATTAAAAATTTTATTTATATAAAACTTTTTAAAAACTTTGCTTTTAATAGCAAAAAGTAAAAAGCTTTTAAAATATATATTATAAAAAAACTAATAACTAATAGCTTAAAAAAAAGCATATAAAATAATAAATATAAAAACTATTTAGCTATTATTAAAATAATAAATAGCTAACTATAACTTTTTATATTATTATTAATAATAATAATACTTAAAAGCTTAAAATATTTATTAATAAATATAATTTAAAAAGTTTAATAAAAAAATAAGTTTATAATTTTTAAAACATAAAAATAATAACGTTTTAAAAAACTAAAAGCTAAACTTATATAATATAAAAAAAAAATAAACTGCTTTATTATAAAAAATAAATATATTTTTTTTAATATAGTTAATTAGTTAAAAAACTATTATATAATTATTATAATATATTTATATTAAAATACTAAAAAGTTTTAAAAATTATTAAAAAATTAGCTATAAGTTATATTTAAAATAGTTTTTAAAAAAATATAAAAATATATATTATTTTTTATATAATATACTAAAAAATAAAAATAAAAACTTATTAATTTTATAATAAGTTAATATTACTATTTATTTTAATATATTTTTTTATTAATAGCAAACAAATAATATAATAATATTTTTATAATAATAAACTAATTAATAAAATATATAATATATATATTTACTATTATTATTTTTAAAGCTAAAAGTTTAATAAATTTATTATTTAAATATATATTTATATATTTTAAGCTACTAAATAATATTATATTAAATAAAAGGTTTTTATTTATAAGCTATTTTTAAACTATAATATATTACTAGCTAATTATTAGCAAAAAACTTAGTATAGCTTTTTATTTATAAACTAATAAATAAACTAAGTAATAAAATTAAATATTAAAATATTACTTATATATTTATTATAGCTTAAAATAAACTAATTAAGCTAAAAAACTAGTTATAATTAAATAAATATATAATACTTTAGTTTATATAGCATATAATAAAATATTAGCAAAAGTTTTATTTAAATATTTTTTATAAAGTTTTTTTAATTAGCTAGTAAAGCTTTTAAAATATAATTTATAAAACATAGCTATTAAAATTATATAAATTTAATAAAACTATTAAAAAATAGCTTAGCTATTATAATATAATAATAAAGCTTACGTTAAATAGTATAATAAAAAAAAAAGTTATATATTTTTAAAATTAAAAATTTAGTAATATTTTTTATAAAAAATATTAACTAATAATAGCTTAGCTTAAAGCTAGCAAATAAATATTTAAGTTTTTTTAAAATAGTAATAGTAATAAAAAATAGGTTTATAGCTTACTAATTTAAACTACTATTTATATATAAAATATATAACATTTTTTTAATTAGTTTATTAAAGCTTTATAAATTAATAGGATCCACGAGGGTGGCCACACAGCCATAGGCTGTGTGTGCCACGGCCGTGTGGCTGGAGACCCGCCGGTCTCCACAGGGTTGTTTGCTACAGCATATAAAGGTCTGCTTCGCGGACCTGTGCTACGCACACCTCCTCTCTTAATTCGACATCTTACTTTTTTACTAAATACCTTTACACTTATAACTGCACTTATTATAAATACTATAAAAAAAAGTTGCTACTACTACTTTAAAAGCTTACTATATAATAAAAAAATAATATTTATATAATAAAAAAGATTTTAATATATAAAAAATCTTTAAAAAAAAAAGTAGTACTTAATACGCTAATAAAAATATAGTAGCAAAAATAATTTGTAGGTTTTATATAAAAATATTAGTATAAATATAAAAAATAAATATAAAGCAGTAGTTAAATAGCTTTAAGCTATAGTTAATTAAATAATTTAAAAAATAATAATAAAAATAAATTTTTTAAAATATAATAGCTTAGCAACCTTTTAATAACCTTTTAATAACTTTTTTTTTTATTTTTTTTTATTTTTTTTTTTTAACTTTAAAAGCGTTTATAAAATAGCTTAATACTATAAATATATTAGCTATTACTATATATTAGTTATATAAATATTATACTACTATTTATAACTTTATTATAAAATTTTAAAAGTTTTTTAACTATTTTTTAAAAAAAATAGTACTTTTAAATAAAAGCTTTTTAAGCTATTATTTAGTGCTTTAAAAATATTAAATAGCATTTTTATTATTTAGTAATAGCTTTAGTAATAATAGTAATAAATTTTTTAATAAATATATTAGCTATATTTTTTTTATTTTAAAAAGCTTTTTAAACTACTAGTTAAATAGCTAAAAATAACTAATATATAGTTAATATATAGTTAATATATTAAAAGTTAATAAAAGTTTAGCTATTTATTTTATTTTAGCTATTAATAGCTAAAAACTAAGCTAGCTTTAATTTATAAATATAAAAAATATTTAAAAGCTAGCAATATATTAGTATTAAAAATACTAGTATTTTATAGCTATAAAACAGCTATTAAGCAAAAAAAAAATAAACTTATTAGTATATATATTTTAAAATAGCTATAGCAATAAATATATTTAATATTGCTAGCTATATAAACTATTAATAAATTATAGCTATTAATATACTAGCTACTATTTATTAATATATTACTAATATATAATAAACAAAAAAAAAGCAAAAAATAATAGTTATTTATAGTTAGTTTTTATATAAATAAAAAAAACTAATATTTTAAATATAAAAGCTTACTTAGCTATAGTAGCTAAATAATAGCAATATAAAATAACGTAACTAAATATATAGTTAATAAAAATAATATTATTATTATGCTATTATAATATTTATATAAATATAATAATAATAGTAATAATAGTAATAGTAGTAATATTATTATTATTATTATTATTACTATTAATTATTAGTTACTAGCGTACTATTTATATATTATTAGTAATTTATTTATATTATATTAATATACTTTTTATAACTAAAGCAAGTATTACTAAAAAAAAAAAAGCTAAAAAAATATTTATAAAAAACTAAAAAATTCTAATTGTTTTAAGTTAGTAGTAGTAACTTAACTATAACTTAATAAAACTTACTTAATATAGCAAAGCTAAAAAAAAAAAAAAAAAAAAAAAACCAAATAATAAAAAAAAAAAAAGGTATTTATATTTAATAAGTTATAAAAAATTTATAAAAGCAAAAATGCTAAATATAAAAGTTTATATATTTTTTATTTTATTTTTATTTAATAATACCTTTGCTTTATACTAGTTATTTATTTATAAAATATTTATTTAATAATTAAGTTAAATATATTTTTATTTAGCGTATATTTATTAATATAGCTAAAAACTTATTTAATAATAGTTTAAAGCAAAATTATTTAAAGTTTGCTTTATATAATAAGCTTTTTTTACTAGCGTTTTATTTATAAAGCTAATATAATTATACTAGCTATTTTATGCTTTTAAGCTAACTAATATATTTATAAAATAAAAAGTTTTAAAGCTAAAAAAAAAAAAACTTTATAAA
This sequence comes from Xylaria sp. BCC 1067, assembly GCA_005188305.1. Classification (NCBI taxonomy): domain Eukaryota; kingdom Fungi; phylum Ascomycota; class Sordariomycetes; order Xylariales; family Xylariaceae; genus Xylaria; species Xylaria sp. BCC 1067. The sequence goes on from SSCS01000001.1 coordinate 3,850,602, forward strand.
CTAAAAAATATATATACTTTAAAAACAAATTACTAAAAAAAGAAATATTTTATTAAACAAAAATAACGCTAATAAATAGCTGCTATTTAACTAGTTCTAAAAAACCTAGTATTTATATATATATAAAAAACAAACACTTTTTACTTATTTAAAGAAGTTTAGGAATTAATGCTATTAAAACCTACCCTATAACTATTATCTACCTTATAGCGACCTACCGGTGGCCGATCTTTACTCTGGAGTCTTTCTTGTGACACTGGCGGTTGGTAAGGCGGAACTGACCGCTCATTATCAACACTAGGACCCCATTATCTCTGGCTTGTGTCATGGCCCGAAATCCCGGGAACTGCCTAACTTTTAAGGGATCAAGATCATGGGATTAGGCTCCGCCGTTAAAGAACATTGCTACCCTCAGCTTGGAAAATGTTGGTATGGAGCTAGCGGGATCTTGGTATCTCGATAGGACTTATATCTGTCTATTTAGTGTCTATTTCCATGCCTTTTCAGTTCCAATTATGCCCTCCATTAGTTGAGGGGGGGCGATGGCTTTGCGGATACCAGGCCAGATATATTGAGGGTGAAGTAGATTTTGTTGCTAAGCGAGAGTGATGCAGTAACTTGTCTGGAATTTACATACAGTCGTCGAACTCAGACAAACAGCGCGCGATTTCTATGCATGAGATTGTCTAATAGATTACCCGCGTCTGTTTTGTTGCAAGGAAACCCGCCCTTGCCGAGTGGGGGTTTGGTATAAGGGTTCGTAGGTTCGCCAACGTTGACCAATCGCGACTGCAAATTATCATAATATTCAGACGGTGGATGTGTGATTTCTAGACCAGTTGGTTATGCGTTCGCTTCGCCATTCATAGCTAAGCCGCCGTAAGCACTCACAATAATGTTTAGCGCTGGTTTGCATCGGGTTGTGGAATTTTGCGCAGCTAATGTGGCATATGACTTGCACTTAGACTAGACAGACTACGATGTATGATAGGCTCAGAGAAAATGCTTGTTGGCTCCTATCCTTTAATTAGAAAGGCTTCAATAGTGGCTGGCGATGGCGTTACTTCATTCGCTCCGGCACGCACTCAGAATCAGAACTCGAGGGTGTGTGATAACGTCGTGTGGATTCTGTCGACCTCGAAGTCCTTCATAGCGACATCCGTGTCTGAAGTGGCCCCTCCACCGAATACAAAAGACGCAATCCCCCCCAAGCCCTTTATTTACCAAAGTACGGCATTACGACACTGGGCTTGCCATAAAAATGAGCAGCTATTGTTCGAGCCGCCCCTCAACAGCTAAACGGTATCACGGAGCTGTCGATATAGTAGTGTTTTCGCGAGCTGTTGGGCCCGGGAGTGGATAGCTGGTGTTGTCCTGGGAACTTTCTTTCCTGCTTTTTACCTCCTATACAAACTTCAAAGGGAGCAACTTGTCAGCCATGGCATTGCTCGAGGCCATTTCGACGCTTGCCACAGCTACATTGCTGGGTTATCTCTCCGTGGCGGTACGCTGCCTTTTTTGTATTCTTGGGACATAACTGACGTGGCACAGGGAATTCTGTGTTCCTTCGTTGGTTGGTGCGTGTATAGCCTCTACTTTCACCCCCTGGCGAAGTATCCGGGACCGAAGCTCGCTGCTATAACGCAAGTCAGTGTACTCATGCACGTCCAAGCACGCGCAGCTCACTAACCTATCTTTATGCTTAGGCATGGCCGATCTGGGTCTGGCTTAGTGGACGCTATCCAAGCATCATACAGAATGCCCACCGGAAATATGGTTCAGTCCTTTCGAGCTTTACTTGGTAGTTCTGGCATCACTGACATGTTTTCAGGTAACGTCGTTCGAGTGGCGCCGAACGAGCTAAGCTTCAATACAATCCAAGCATATCGAGACATCTATGCAGCACCATCACGGGGCCAGAGACCATTTACCAAAGATGCCACTTTTTACAATAATGGCGACTCCGTGAGAGTATTGTTCTACGAGCTTGATGTGAACGAGCACGCATGGCAACGAAAGCTGCTTGCCCCAGGCTTCAGCGCCGCGGCGATGCGTAATCAAGAACATCTAGTTCATCAATATGTGGACTTGTTTGTGCAGAAGATGGGGGAATTGTCTGTTGCTTCGCATGATGGCGGAGTCAACGTTGCAGAGACGATAATGTGGCTTGGATTTGATATCATGGGTCCGTTGTTATTTTTTTTTTCGTAACCCCTCCTCGTTCCCCTCGATGCTCTGAGAGTTCCCCCTCAACTAGCATGTTATAGGAAAAGGGAGAAATAAAGTGTATGAGAAGACAGATATTAACAAAGGCTAGGCGAGATGACTTTCAGTGAATCCTTTGGCGCCGTCAAGGCCGCTAAGGCACACTTTTGGATTTCACTGCTTCGCGATGGTGCGCATGCGGCTATGCTTCCGTCACTGGCGTGAGTAACTCCTGGAGTCATTTTCTTCCCATTGTAGTAATTTGAGGGCTCCCGCCATGCATGTCTCGGGAGTAGAACTCAGTGCGAGCAATAAAATTACCAAAAAGAGTAATTACTGACTCTAGCGGTTACAGTGAGCGGTTGCCGTTCCTGCGTCACGTCGTGACGCACATGATTTCCAAGTCTGCCATAGAAAACCGCGCGAAGCATTATGCGTACACTGAAGAGACAGTTCGCAAACGCGTGCAGCTCCAAGAGGAACGGCCTGATATGGCGACAGCGGATCTTTTTGGTCCGGTCATCGCGAGCGGCAAGTTAGATTTGGCCTCGCTCGTATCACTCGCCCAGGCGATGGTAATCGCTGGCGCAGGTTAGTGCTTTCGAATCTTTGCGTGTACCGTTTCGAAGGGATCTGAGAGCAAGAGTTGCGTAGTCAAATTCGCCTACTCCCGTTGACCTCACCAAGCTCCTGAAGTCTTTGATATTATTTATCGTTGAAGCGATTACTAACGCCGGGTCTGTTAAAAGATACTGTCTCACATACCTTAACGGGTGCTACATACTTCTTATGCGCCAACCCCGTGTGTTTAAAGACGCTACAGGATGAGATTCGCGGGCTTGGAAGTTATGGTGAGTTGACGGGCGCTAGACTCGCCTCCCTCCAATACCTTAACGCGGTGATCGAGGAGACGTTGCGCGCGTTCCCGCCAATTGCATTCGGGCTTCCGCGCGTGTCGCCAGGTGCTTACGTCGATGGTCACTTCGTCTCAGCAGGGGTTGCCGTGTCAGCGCCACACTGGGCGATCACGCACAATGAGAGCGAGTGGGAGGACCCGTACGAGTTCCGACCCGAGCGCTGGCTGGCGGAGGTCGGAGTGCGTCAGCCAAGGAACCTGGCGTTCAGTACGGGCTCCAGGTCCTGTCTCGGCATTGGACAGGCGTGGCTCGAGATCCGCATTGCGCTTGCGAAGCTCGTCTACACGTACGACTTGCAATTGGCGCGGAATCACGGCAATTGGCTCGATGATGCTGAGATGTATATGATGTGGAGAGAGGCGCCGCTCATGGTGAAGTTCATGCCCCGGAAAGATTGATGCGCCGAGGTGGAGAGGCCGCAAGCACTGGGTCGGCAGTGCGGAAGCTTGTGACGAATGAGCCTGGTTGTTTCTGCAAGGTGAACTGTGAGGGATCGGTCATAGTCATAACATAACCATGTCATGGATGTCATGGATGTCATGGACTATAGATTGAGGTCGTGCGCTAGGTGCCGAGCGACCGAGATGACGCAGAGAGAAGCACGCGGGTGGTAAGTATGCGTACTACCTAGCGTAGTACTGTAGGTTTACAAAGTACCGCGCTACCTCGTCTTCCGATTGTCTATATTTAAAAATGTACTGTACCTCCCTAGTCTAGGTACCTAAGTCTAGGTATCGGGTGAATTGGAACAAATGACTCTAAGACATGCATTTACACGTGTAATTAAGGGAGCCAGCCATTCAATGTTAAGATTTCAGGGGTTTCAGGATCGCTGGCCAAGAGGCACCCTGACCTAAGGTTCACCGCGGCCGGCAGATTTGGGGAGATCTGTGTTATGTAGGCCCGCCGGAGCGCAAGCGCTATACCACCCGAGTGGCCTACCCGGGCATATGTAGATACTATCCACCTGATAGTTGTCTGGTGTACATACTGTCCAGGTAGGTACTGTATGTGCTAGACTACTTAGTACCTACCTCCTAGTTAAGTACTTACTTAAGTAGGTAGGTACAGGGGGACGTACGTAGGGCCAGCTGTCTCCGCCGCATCATTATCTAGGTACATACACGTAGATATGTACTTACACCAATGCCTGCCATCTCCAGTTTTGCCCAGGCGTTCCCCTGTCTACCTAGGTACCTCTAGGTACCTGTCCACCTACAGCACCTATCGGTAGGGAGGAATCCAGGGAGCTGAAGTGTACCTACAGGAAGGCGGGCGCCACAATGTCTACGCCCCCCCAGATGTCTGGAATGCCCCTTGCAGCACCCTTTATTTTGCATTTCACCCTTCGTCTTTCACATTTCCAGACCAATTGAATTGAATTGGCGTTTCTTCCACAGCTGATTTGGATCCTCTGGCCCGAGTCGGGACCAGATTCGCACGAAACCGTTGTCGCCGCCGAGACTGTCGGCTTCGCTAGCGGCTGTTTAGATATTTAGGTTAGATTAAACTTTCCCATCCTCCTCCACCCTCCTGTATTAGCTTTTCCGGCCGCTGATCCATCCGCTGGCTGCACTTTTTGGTGGGGGCTAGACTCCCCATAACTCGTCCTTCCCCACCAGATCTCAGTCGGTGCACACGACCTTGTCTCATCCATGATAATCACATCACCAGCAGCTTCCGGCTTAGCCTACGCAAGTGAGAGTCAGTGAGGGTCCGTGAGAGTCCCCGTCTGCTTGAGCCCGTCGCATAGATCGTGTCCTTTTCTTTGTTTGACGCTTTGACCGGCTCTAGAAAAACAACGCTGGGATTCGGGGAATGGTAATGTCGGAAGAAGACGAGCAGGCCGCAAGGCCCTCGAGATATCGTAGCCTGCGAAAGCAGTCCGCCTCTGCGCCCGCTCCTTCAGGCGCCAGAAGGACCACCAGCGGCAATCGCGAGCCCGACCAACATCATGGGAACACGGCGGCTAACTCTATATCGCGGTCCATGTCTCGTTATCGACGTCGTGCTACCAGCGTCACTGGCGATGTGGACAATCATATGGCCCAAACAACGACGAATCCGGACCTGAACAACACGCCTCCCGTCCCAGCCATCCCGCGCTTGCTAAAGACTGCCAGCCCTCATGCTCTTACAGGCGGCCAAACTGGCCACGTACTCCAGTCTTCTGTGCAGCATCAATTGCGCCATACCGACACACAATGGAGAACCATGGACCAAACAATCGACGATTCTGGCCGTAGTTTTGACATACCGCCTGACAGCACTCGTGGCCGAACTCTCAGTTCTGACCGAAACATGCAACACGGATCGCTTGAACCGCGCGACGTCAGCTGGGAGGCAGAACGGGATCGTCTACTTGAGGAGCAGAAGAGGAAAGACTTGCAGAGATTAGAGGAAGAACTCGAAAACAGCCGGAAAGCCAAAACCCAGTTGCATAAACTCAGAAGCCCGGTTGTTGAGAAATTTGTGCTTCTGGCGAAAGGAAGCAAGAGTAATAAGGATGGGGTGTCGCCCGCATCTCCGACGAACACTCCCACCAGATCTAGCACCCGGAGATCCGCCCAGGAGCACGTGAAAACCCTGCCAGCCCACATTGAACCCGGTGGGAAGGGAATTGTGCCGCAGAAGGATGCCCCAACATCGGCTATCAATGCTGGAGATCGCGTGCGTATATCAGAGACAATTTGTCATTAGGCGCTGACAGCTAATTGTGGGTACAGAACGTGACGGTCCGTTACCGACATCACACTTTTAGCTTACCTGTGACCCCCGAGACTACCGCAATGGACATCATTGCACAGACCTCGAGCAAAATGACATATGATCACGAAGCCAGCCCCGAAAGCTGTATTGCTGTTGAACAATATAGCGTATTAGGACTTGAGCGTCGATTACGCCGTTACGAATGTATTCGAGACGTCATGAACTCATGGGATAGGGATGCACAGAATCAATTGGCAATTGTATTAACAGATGGAAATGATAACCACGATGATCTCGCTGTTGGTGCAGTTGCCAAGGGCGACGACACCCCCCCAGGATGCCAGTTCTACATGTACCACTCGAATCGTCCTGGGAAGTGGAACAAGAGATGGGTCACGCTCCTTGAAAGTGGTCAGATTGTGTGTGCAAAAAAGCCGAATGCAAAACCTACGGATAAAGACGCAGTCAGCTTGTGTCATCTTTCCGACTATGATCTTTACACACCGACTGAGTCGCAAATGAGGAGGCATATCAAACCGCCTAAACGCTTCTGTTTTGCCATCAAATCTCAACACAAAACAACGTTCTTTTTAAACACGGATAACTATGTCCAATATTTCAGCACAGAGGATCCTCAAGTAGCACGGGAATTTAAGCAAAAGGCTCATGGTTGGCGGAGTTGGTATCTAGTCGGCCGCAATCCGGACATTCGAAAGAAGGAAGGTAGTTCAGGCGCAGGAACATATGAAAGATCTGCAGGGCCACCGCCTACTGAATTTGCTCCAATAAAATCAGACAATGTGGTTTCTGTCGACGGACATCGCTTGCGAGTATCTATTGACGAATCGCCTTACTCTATTGGGCGGTTCGAGCCGCTCCTTGATATGAAGCGATTTGACAAGCGATTGTCACAATTTGGTCGTGACTCTCTACCGCCAGAGTCAGATCCTCCTTCTAAACATATCGCCGATCACGGCATTCGTCGACGTCTTTCAAAGAGAGAGAAACCTGATACCAAGCCGCCCAATACCTTAAAGCGAGAAAGCGAGGAGGGTTTTACTGGTGGTCTACTCGGAGAAGAATACGACAACCGAAAGCAGGTATTAGCTAATTTGGAAATGGACAAGAAGAAACGACCACAGGATCTGGCATTTACCGAAGGACCGTCATTACTGAACAGCCAACAGGACCCAGAATCATCAACAGACAAGCCTGAATCGTCCTCCTGGTTTCCTTCTGCACTAGAACATACTGCTAAACAGCTCACTGGACATCAGACTACTTCTGTTGGTGGCGCCAATGACCGTCATTTTTCTCTTAATTCAGCGACTCAGCGACCAGCTGGGCTTTTTTCATCAGCCCCGCGGCCACCCACTCAACACTCTTCGCGGCATCCACACTCACATACTTACACACAACCCCATCCTAACCCCCTCGGATCACAACCTACCGAGCTAGCTCATTCGGACGGCCGTGTACCTCCTAAGCCCCTAGTTGATCTCACACCTACGATCTATGAACCGCCTCAGTGGTCAAAAGAAAAGACGGGCCATGGCGTGAAACCGCCGGAAGGTGTCGGTCATCTGATCAATCTTATCTCTGTTGGAAACGGATCTGGCAATACAACTAGCGGCCATCTAGAGCCCCCACCGCGTACCGTGATGCGCCGACCCACTACGTCTGGATCCGCCTCGCTGGGGCGAACAAGGAGTATGAGCGCAGCGACATCATCCGGAAGACCTTTGCTAGACGATGTCCCACCTGTGCCGGTCTTGCCACCCCGACATGGCCTAGAGAGTGGTGATAATAGTAGGAGACTGGCTGGTGCACCTGTCTCTCGTGACGATAGGATCGATCGCCGAGAGACCGTACAATACAAAGAAAAAGAGCGCGAGCGGGAACAGCGCGGCCGTGACTACCGGGAAAGAGAGGCAGCTTATAATGCAGTGCCCGGCCGTAGAGGGACGCTCAAGGTTGTTTGATCTTTAGCCGTCACCATAGTGGCTTGACTAATGGATAATACTGGGCGACTCACTGCGTCCTAAGCAATTTCGCCTTTTATCTGTACGTTTAACGTGCAACGGCGTTAGCGCACTTCAGGACAGCCATATACACATCTCAAATTACTGTAAATGAACTTCGGCATGTTTTACGACTTGATGAGAGGACGGTGGAATTTAGTTTGTCAAAAGTCATTTAGATCACCATTACATACCTTCCGCGACGCAGGAAGCTTCTTACAGGGTATCAAGATGCTAGAAACGATTGGCGATTGGTGTCGGGAATTCCCCTGGCTTTGGAAGACTTGACTTTTGGTTGTTGATATAGCTGTACTTGGGCAAGCTGCTGCTATGGTTTTAGTTACGAGGTCGCAACGCATTATGAGACGTTCGGCTTGGTTAGCAGGCTGACTTCGGCGGTTTATATGATATAGATTGCGAGCTTGAGTAAGTCTCTACCAACGCAACAATTAAATATCCTATCTTAGGCCACATAGACAAGTCTACCAGATGCTATGTACCTATACTGTCGCCAGCTCTGCGTGTTGTCAAACGTCGTTCCGGAGCTGACGATAAATAGAACCATATTGCTATGCAGAGCAGTCACCTTGCGAGTCGATAGGAATAGAATCTTTTAATAGAGTTCTACGTTTAAGCTTTCGTTAACTAACTTGTTTGGCTATTCCTCTCCCTCCTCCGGTCCCTGCCCCCCCCCTAGATGTAGTGCACACAAGCTTTCACCAGTTCAACTACCAAAAGGGAAAAACTTTTCACTACCAGAAATTGCAGAGCTTCCATGCTCGGAGGTGGTTAACACGCCTTTCCATAGCTATCCCGTCTCAACTATGGACACCGACAAGACCGTCTTCTATTAGGGAAGGGTCTACATCTCGAAAGGCTATGCTGCTTCATTTTCTGAAAGCACGAACATGCCACCTCCACCACCCGACAAAGTCCTGTGTCGACACATCGATGCCTATTTGCTTCAAAGCTGCGGTACCAAGGTGGCAATCATAGGGCCTCTGAACCGCGGCATTCGGGTCGTTCCCCTCAGTGTTAGGTTCAATACCCGTGATTGGCAGGCCCATAATCTCGCCAAAAGCTTGACAAATCTCGTACTTGGTAAACTTGTCCTCGGAGGAGAACTGGAGGATCCGTGGCAGCGCGGGGCGGTCTTGGGCATCGAGATATTTCGTAGCCACGTCTTCACAGATATCAGCAACGTTGGCAACAATACATCGGGAGCTGGAAGTTAAGTACCGTAGCAAACCCGCCCTACATCCTCTGTATTCGTCGGGTACCGCAGCGCCCAGTGATCCATCTTGATCCTGGCACCAGGCTCCTGCGCTTTCCAGACGCTCTCCATGAGGACGTTGACGGCACTCTCGGCGGGCACTTCTGCGTCGCCATAGAGAACTGGGACCCTAAGTATGATACCAAGCCCGGTCTTATTGTCTCTTTCAAAAACACGCAACACAGCGTGTTCACCATCTAGCTTCGTTTGTCCATAGAGGTTTGTCGGCTGGGGCGTCGCGTCTGCGGCATACGGAGCATCGCCGGGCTTGCCCGGAAAGACATAGTCAGTCGAGATGTAAATGAGGAGAATGTTACGCGCGGCGCAGAGCGAAGCGAGGCTCTCTGTGGCGGTGACGTTCAATGCTCGGGTACCCTCGGGATCCTTGTCACATTTGTCGGGGAACCGGTTCGCGGCGCCTAAGCACCCAGCCAATGTTAGCTGAGCGCGCGGTCGGTCGGTAACTATATATCTCGGCACGGGTCTTTCTCACAATGAACAACAACATTTGGCCTGTGGTGCGAGTGCGTCAGTTTTGACGGGCTTCAGAATCATAATCTGTGCATGAATGAGGTGCGACGAACTTTACGTTGCCTAGCATGGCTTCGACTTCATTCGGCTTGGCCAAGTCGACCTTGAGGACGGTTGAGCCATCTGCACGTGAATGTCCTGTGCCTTTCACATTCCAATCTGCCCTCTCGAAGGCTCTCAAGACCTGTCTGCCGAGTAGACCGGTTGCGCCGGTGACGAGTGCTGTTTTCGTTGACATGGTCTGTGTGGAACGGCCTGTTGAGAAGACGTGGTGGCGCGCAATATGAGAGAAAAAAAAAGCGAGATGTTGCAGTGGGTTTGAACTCAGGGATGCACCCGATGACACCGAAGTCTGCCAATAGACAGACTAGGTACCTAATCGAGTGGGCAGGGTAGAGAGAGCGAGCTGTGGAGGGGTACCTACAATCCAGCGCGGATTGCGGGGTTGAATGGGGAGAGCGGGACCCGACCACTCACTCTGAGCTTGCAAAGCGACCTGGAAAGCCGCTCCATTTTCACTTCACCAAATGATACCCCCGGGTGCAGACCAGTTCATGCACCGCAACGAAATGGGCCAGAGAAATCAAGACAGAAAAGTTGAAAATTGCTCAATACCCTATACATGCATCTACCATCGCTTTCTTGTGGCGGCTTTTAGGTCATCCGCGTTCAGAATATCGACACCCTCTGCGACCAAGGTATGCCAGATCTGGTTTCTCAGGCCGACCGGCCATGCCGGCGTGTTCCAGTACCGGACCTTCAGTCCCCTTTTGTGCGCGCCCTTGATCTGCCCCCGGATGAGCCCAAGTTGTCTGTCGTCGAGATGGGTCCAAACAGACCCTACCGCTTGCTTGAAATTGACACTGGCGTAGAATGAGTTGGTGTTGTTGTAAACGAATGGCCCATTATCGCCGTGCACGTCAGCGATATTCGGGTTCTCGTAGAATTCGTCCAGTGGTGCGTCAAAAAATATGTCTCGATATGTCGAGTTCTGCACAAGCGTGGCGAATGGCGTGAGCCCGGTACCTACGACGGTAATCTGGCGTTCGTGAACAACACCGTCTTTCACATACGTCAACCAGTTCCTCGCTCGGAGGGGCTCGAGCTGAGCCTCAACCTGCGCGAATGTTTTGGCTCCGTCTGTCTTCAGATCAACTAATAGGACAAGGGTTTGATCGGGGTCGGTGTCGAATACACCGCGGCGGGTGCCATTGTAGAATGATGTTCGGGGGTTATTCTTGGCTAGAATCTCCACGAGAGGATTCACGTAGAGAGACTGAAAAGTGCGATGTGGTGTTAGGGCCGCTTTGTCGTGTCCGACGTAAAGTTCCGAGTCGTTGTCAAATAGCCATACATCCGCCTCAACTCCCGTACAGCCCGCATGGAGAGCTGAAAGAAGAGGGACCTTACGCCAATAGTCATTATGTGAGTGACACGGCACTGGTATCACATCGCGGAGAAAGTCTGTCGGATACCAAGCCAAGCTCCCCGTTCCGGTCCCAGGTTTGCCCCAGTCGGCAAATATATAGTCGGGATCATCCTCTATGCCCCAAAGACTTTTCGCAATGGAGAGAGCTATACTTGTAAGTAATAACGTAGCTCTAGAGGCCCTAGTTAGTGGTGGGGAAAGCGCATCGCCGAGAGCGACAAGCACTCACAAGATTGTTGAGCCCCATAATGTGCTGCAGGTCATATACTTGGCGAGACGTCCACTACTCCGTGGTACCCGGAATGTCTTTTCATCGGCCTTCTCAAGCTCAAGAAATGGTTCGTGGCAATCTTCGCAATCCTCGGAATCCTCAGAATCATCGACGGCGGGACGATTTTGAGGGCTCTTCGCAAACCACATCCTACTTGTGCTTGCCAGTATTTCCGACAACAGAAAACACAATGGTTGGGCGAGTGGTGACTATTGAATGCAAGACCGTCTTTCTAGTGAGGAGGGAAATGTCTAGGTTTAGTCTGAACCAACGTCGAGCATACAAGAGAACGAGAATGTCAAAGCCGCCGCATCGATCGGGTGGAATGTGAATCTAGGCGACACTATCGCTTTGTTTTGTCTGCCAGGGGCCACAGATAAGAGCACGAGAACACGGATGGGGCTGAATGCTCTTCGTGACAAATGAAAGCCAGGGTGACGTGTTTGTAGCGTACGTATATACGAAATGAGCTTCATGAACAAGGAAGCAAGGAACGCATCTTGATGGGCCTACAAGCATAAAAGACAAATAGAATAAATCCTTCGCATGACAATACCACAACCTCATGACCAGAGGCTGGGTTACTTAGGTACTAGTCTTAAGTAATATGAGGGATGCTGACCGCTTAAAAGCATCGTTCGGTACCAGCAGAGAGCCCCCGACAGGCCAATGGCTACGGCAGATGCTGAAGGAGGTTCGACTTTAGTGTAGAAATATGTATAGAAATAGCAACCCCCCGTGAAAGCTGCCGGATTTCCTATTGGCCAGTTGCGAGAGATTGCGGCGGCCGGCGTCGCAATGGCTACCTAACTTAGTGTAGCAATGACGATCGGGAAAGGATCGTTGATGGTGTGCACTTAGCAGGTCCCTGCAGGAAAAGCCGTGACAACTCGACAGATCACCCAGTGGATCTAGCGTGCACTATATTAATCACGTCAATCATTGCCAGCAACACGAACAAGATGCCCTTTATGGGCGCCACTAAGATGGTCTATGGCGTACCCGAGTCGGGCCGCCTACGTAGGCACAGGTCGGGGGACGGGTCTAGACCTCTGGTGTTAGCGAGAGAGGTACTATACGCAGTAAAGCGCTGGTGCAATTCCCCAGGCAGCACCCAGGGTCCAGTCCAGGCATCCACGAAGGCGCCACGAAGGAGCTGAACAGGCTATCCCAAAGGAGTTATTCGGTATCTTGGTAGGTAAGCTAAGAACAGGCAGGGGACAACTTGAGGCTTCTACTACAGTAGATCTCACATCCAAAACATCACTGATGGTTATAGGCTAGACGATTCACCCCGCAGGCTGGCATTCATTTTAGCTTCGCATCAATTTTAGCCCATTATCGGAGATCTTTGGAGACTTGAGAGCGCAGCCTTCGCTAAGTACGTATTATGTATTCTCCGCTCCCTGCGCAGGGAAAAATAAAGGCAAAAGATGCGTACTAGTGTAGGAACCCCGCACCCCACCTACACTGGTAACAATAGACTTACCTATCTGGGCACTATCTATCGAGTCGAAGCTAGCGCTGTTTGGTCGCCCGCAGGCTACGCGGCCTTATCTACAACCATGCAAAATATTCCACTATCAACCCGTCTGCAAGTTCGAAGCCAGAATATTTGCAGAAAGTGTCTTCAATTGCGAGCCGAAAACTAGGTACTTGCGTAGCACGGAACCGGGAAGCGCTGTCAAGCCAACTGACGAACGCTAGCAAGTACAGAATCGCCCCCGCCTTGGCTTTCGCGTCTTCATGAAAAGCCCACCACTATGCCGCACAAACACACTCGCAGACTTCAGGACGAATCAACGTAAGTTGATTTCCTCGGTTTTATCTCAGACCGCTATGTAAATACTAATTTCGTGCTCGTCTTATTAGTTTTGATCTCCCACCAACGCAGATTGCCAAATCGCTACCGGTAACACAGCCCGGTCCTAAGGACAATGACCGGCGCGGTGTGAAGACGAAGGGGACGCCTGTACAGGCAGCCAACAATCTAAAAAGGAAGCGTGTAGCAACACCAAAAGACGATGCACCCCGGGCATTCAAGAGGCTGATGGCTTATGCTGGCGGTAAGAAGCCACGGTCTGGTCTAGATAATGGCGACGGGCCACGAGGCGCCAAGAGCAAAAAACGAAACAATGCTCGGGGAGCGAATTCTACTGAACCAAAAGACGAAACGAAGCTAGCTGAATCAAAGCCAGCCGCGCCTGCAATCCCTACCATCCGTCCCGGTGAACGTATGTCCGAGTTTTCAGCCCGAGTCGACGCTGCGCTGCCTCTCGCTGGCCTAGTCAGCAAGTCCATGACAGGGAACAAGGACCCCTTGGGATTGAAGGTGTGGCGTACCCATAAGGAGAAGAAAATGCACAAAATGTATGATGAATGGCGGGAGCAAGACCGCAAAGTTAAAGAGAAGCGCGAGGAGGAGTTAGAGCTCGCGGCAGAAAGGGAGCTTGAAGAGGAAGAGAGTGGTGTATCCTGGAAGCTAAATATCGGAAACCAAGTATCGGGAAAGCGGAAGAAGAAGGCCAAGGACGATGAGGATCCTTGGGAAATCCTGAGAAAGAAACGCGGAGAGACTCGCCCTGGTCTTCGTGATGTGGCTGTTGCACCACCTGAGCTGACGGCAAAACCGTCGAAGCAGCTGCTTGTCCGAGGCGCAGCAGTGCAGGTGAATGACATTCCGAAAGCAGCGGGTAGTTTAAAACGGAGAGAAGAATTGCAGGCCGCCAGGAACGACATTGTCGCAGCATATCGAAAGAAGATGAGCAAAAAGCGGCCGTCTTTGCATGCGCTTTGATTGGGGATGGGGTTTTCAGACCATTTATAGCCACCCTAATTTGTGATACCCTTGAATAAAGTATGCAGTGGTTACGGAGAGCCATTCTTTGCTCTAAGAAGCCTTGTGATATTGAATGCATCTTAGTAGGTTGCTCACCCATCTACCCAGGTATTTTAATGTTTGTTAAGCAAGGCGTTCAGGTTGCTGCACTTAAACTGGTTGCATTATCTGACTACCTACCTACCTACCTACCTCTAGGTACCTAGGTAGCTCACATTATCTATGCCAGCACCTAAGTACATACCTACAGTACTTATATATACCTCTCAGCAGGTGAAGCAAACACAGTGCGTAGAAGTAGGTGATTTCAACTGAACGCTGCCAGATTTGATGGCAGAGCCAACAGTGCAAGATAGTATCCGCACTGTACTTACCTTGTGCTCAAACATAGATAGTTCCCCCCCCACAACCCCACCACTCGGCACCGGCCAAAGCCAAGCTTCCTTTCCTCCCCGACTCCCTCATCCACAATGACAATTCTACTACGCACCGACATCAGCGAAGCACCACCATTCGAGTCTTGACGGTGACAAACGGAAGCCCATCTTTTTCTCGTCCCTCATGCATCCATAACTCCCGTCAATATGGGCGCAGGACTCGATGAGTTAATCGAGTCGCTTCTGACTGAGATCGCCTTTTCCGGTGTCCGGGGTGAGTCGCTGTCCCATTTCGCAAAGCTCCCAGCTATTCACGCCCTATGATTGGCCGTCACCAAGTGTTGGTATTCATCTTCAGGGAACCAACGAGCTAACACAGAACTAGGCTGCTCGGTTCCCAACTTGCTTATTGCAATCGACTCTTTCTACAAGTGTTCAGGTAGAGGCGTCGGGTATGAGAATGTTGACTTGGCTCAAGGAGTTACGGTTTATGGCGGCGGTATAAAATCTGAGCAAGCCGCAGAGAGACACGACCTTGCAGTTGCCTCTAAGGTATGGAGATGGCTGGCCAACAGATCAGATGTGTCTGTTGGTGTCAACAGAGCGTGTAATCACTTGTCTCTGGAACAGGTACTGGCCTTGCCAGAAGAAGAAGAATCTTCATCACCTGGTGTCGCAGTCGAATCTTCAAACAAGCCCGACGCCGGTAAAGACGCCTCGCCCCGCTCTAGGCTAAACCTACCTCTGTCCAAAGACGAGATCCCGGCAGTGAGGCCGAGACTTCATGTGTCTGAAGAGCGCCAATGGAGGACGATCGCAGGTCATGGGCTAGATTTAAAACGAGTACCACTCTTTGAATGGCGAGCGCTTGTCGACATTGCTTCTGTCAAGGAAAAAGGAATTCTCCAAGGCGACCTTGTCCGACTTACCGGCCAAGACAAGAGGTCGCTGCCAACTCGAACTGATGCACTAGCAAGGAAAGGATATATAATCAAACAGCCTGTCGTTCTCCGTGGTGGCAAATCTAGTAAGCTTTGGCTTTCTCAATTCTCAGAATATGCGAAAGAACACCAAGAACGAGAAGGTCTAGATTACGATAAGCTCGACCTCTCTAGAGCGGCTCTTACCAGCGATCTACATCCGGTCCCCTTCTGCGATAAGTGGAACGGGGAGACGATCGATTACCTTGCTCTTGCCCAGGCATTTGTGGCTATCGTGAAGGCCTGGATTCTAATCCGCTACTGCGATGCTCGCGCAAAGTTGGGCGTCGAAGAGCGCGTTCGCCAAATGCGTGCCCTAGCGAAGACGTGCCGTTGGCTTACTAACATCGGCGCCTTGTCTTTTGTCGGGGCCAAGTTTGCTGGGAGCAACAGACTTTTCAAGGACTGTGTCAAATTCATCCGTGATCCATCTCCAGCGGAATGGTCTCATTTTCGTGCTACTCCCAAGACGCGAATGGTGGTCCCATCTGGCCGTATCGGAAAGCGTGGAGAAGCATCTCGTGCGGTTCATGCGTCTCAGCCAGGCGGATCTCGAGGTAAAGCAGCCGGGAAGAAGCCACAAGGTACGAAGTCCCGAGGCGAACCTACGCCGCACGCTAGCATTATTCCTTCGCCATGGAAGCCACAGAAGCCAGTACCAAACACCGCTTTCGAGATCATCAAACGAGCGGGTCCTCAAGGTACCTCAAACGCAGCGATTTGTCGACAAACCCTGGGGCATAATTATCGAAGGCTCACTGCAGCGATGACTGGATCAATTTCCATGCCTACCAATTCACAGCCATCACACCTAAAACACCTCAGCTCAACCTCGCAACTGAGCCGCATTGGTAAAACTATGACATACACATTCTATGCCAGCAGTGAAATCGCAGAGAGTGGTCCTAATGGACAGCAGGCGCAAACCTCCAGTATAGGCACTGGCAAGGTGATTTTAGCGAGCACAGAAGACGATATGACGGCTAGGCAAAATGAAATTTTGTTTTCACAGCCTGACTTAAGTCGGTTCTCGGATAATCCTAATTTATCACTCACCGAGATCGCCCAAGCCAAGCAGCCAAACCGAATGCTCTCAAGGAGGCCGAAGCGTAATGCCTCGGTAGATGACGAGTTAGATGACCAACCACCAGCCAAATTGCCTAGACGCCTAGGCCGTCCACCAGCAAAACGCAGAACAGATATATCAACCTCAGGGCTAGGTGAGGAGCATCCGCCTTTTGAAATAAACGACCTGTCGTTCGCAATCCCACGAGGGACTACTACATACCAGCAGCCCGAACCAGAGACAGATCAGCCGGCGACCAGGCCACCCGGAGTCTACCGCGGTCCTCCAAACTCGTTAGACCCAGTCACGAAACGCAAAGGTAGACGACGGAGGTCATTGGTTCTCATATTCAGATCTGATAGACTCAAAGATCCATCGTTTTTAGGGGCTCCCTTACCCATACCTGAACTAAATGGTACGGATACCTTAAGCCATGAAATTGCAACAGAAGGCGCTCCAGGAAGGTCCTCTATTCACTTTCAAAACACAAACTCGACAGATAACTTGTCCTCTACCGTGACAACGCCAAGAGGTACCCCCGGCGGTTCGCACGCTCAACTGAAGACGCCGAAAGCCGGGAAAAACGGATTATTTTGGTGCGAGAATTGTGGCAACAGTTGGAGGAACTCGAATGGCCTGGAATATCATCTCACCAAATCTAGGACCGTTTGTAATCCAGACTTTGTCCCGCCTCCGTCAGGCATCATCAATCACCGGAAACGTAAATCCACTCAACCTCAAGTTATAGAGCATTCGCCTATTCCACGCCTAGTGTCTGAAGAGCATGGGCAATCTCGGCAGTCCCTGACTCCAAAAGAACAAATGGAGTCACGATTCGAAAGAAAGAAGCGCACCCGATCGCCTCTTTCAAACAACCGCCCTTCTTCGGTGACCTCCGTAATAGGAAGGGATTCAGCTTACGTACCACATATTGGAGATACCCTTCAGTCTCAGGCTCCCCAAAGTAGCATTGTATTGAAGGATCTAGAAGTATTCGATGCAACTGACCATCGTCGGCTCCTGCGTCAGCGAAAAGCCGGTGTTGGTAGGGATAATCATGCCAACGACGAAATCAGATCAGTGGCAGGTCCCCTACCACCCAACACTACTTCCACCCCCAGCACCAAGACTCGCAACGCCGATGCCCGCCACCGAGATGAACAAGACGACCATTTCAACCATCTTCCCGATGCTAGCACGGAGCAAACGAAACGCCTTAGCAACAATCAAGCCAGTCCTATGACAAGAGATAACTCCGTCACCGAAAATAGTCACACATCCAGAGACAGCTTCCTTGTTTCAATGTCTACAGATCGCCCTAGCGCCCGTAGACCTCTTCCAAGTATGCCACCCAACAAGTCCGCAAATTCTAGCATTGCGGCTCCAAGGCTCACTCCACAGCCCCATGGTACACAACGAACTGAAGCCACACTGGAAGAATTTGGCATACCTACACTGCACTCAATGACTCAGCCCGATAACGCGGTGGCCCAGCAGCCAATAAATAAATCACTAGCCTTTTTTGCAAAGCCAACAAGACCAAACGCATCCTTTGGCGCCCGGCGTCGAGATCGCACTATGCAGATCATAGAGTATCTCCTTGAACAAAATCAGGGTGTTTTCCCGGGGCTCCGGTCATTGTTCATGGCAGTCATCTCTGTATGGGCCAAAGAATTCAGTGATCTCGCCCCTCCTGATCGAAGAATCTGCCAAAATACTGTCAACCAAATGGAAAGAGACGGCACCCTGAAACAGATGCACTTTTTCTTCTTCGATGATCAGTCTAAGATGCAGGAATGCGTTGTGTTAGCAAAAGCTACTACGAAAAGTGAGCTAGCGATAGATTCATCCGATGACCCCCGTGTGATAGCTGTGAAGGAGAAAATGAGGGAAATGTTTCCCGAAGCTTACGTTCCCCACGCTTTTTCACTCTCGCCAGACGAGGCCAAACTATTTGACGAACTTGCATCGCAAGGGAAAGAACACAACCAGACGCGAAGCCTAAGGGCTCCCAAACATTTAAAGAAGGTACAGGATATAGAGACCCTCAGATATGAGAACTCGGTGATGGGCGATATCTCAATCCACAGGAGCAATGCGAAACGGTTGGGGGATGAGGTACACATCGAAGCCCAAACCCCATCGAAACGGCCCCGTACCGACGTCGAGCAACCGGAATCGCTCGAAAGGGTCCGAAAGCCACGCAAACGGCCTGACAAACATGAAATGTGGGATAGCGGCAAGTTGGCTGTCTATATTTGGAGCCAGAGACAAAAGCCGGGCAACATGTGGGACCAGCACCATTCCTGCCTTCAAGACCCTATGACTGGAGCTTGGTCCTGGGCGCCAGACACTGACCCTGCCCAATCGGGTAGTATAACTACGATTCTATCTTCCGTGAAGAGCGCCAGGCATATTGATGCATCTCTCAAGCGAAAGGGCCGCAGAGCATGGGAAAACATCAATTCGATTCCCGGGAGCAACAGGCGACATGACAACCAAAAGAACAGAGAAATTCCAATCGTCGCCGACGACATACCGACAGCAGAAGCCAGTCAGCACAACAGTCCAAATCGTCTTATTTCCAGAGCACAGACTTCCGTTTCACTTGCAGCAAATAGTTTAGCATCCAACAATGATACCGACGACATGTATGAAGATAGCAGCGGCATGTCCGACGATGGAAGTACACATTCCGGTACTTCCATGGTAGGAATTGCAGCAACTGAAGAATTTCATAACAGCAACAAGGAACCGTGGACCGACGCCCAAAGCCCTCCTTTTGAGTTTCGGGGTGCAACGACCTCTGCCATCACTAGATCAACGCCAAACACATCCCAGCTTTCGAAAGAGAGGCTTCCATCCAATGTTCAAAAAATTCTAAAGAGTACACGTCCTATCCATCCACGCAAAAGTCGGGCCAACCCAGACTATGACGAATTCTTACGAAACGTCAGGGCTATTAGAAAGTGGGAGCAATCAACCGACGGCTGCCGAGTTTTCAGTCACAAAACATACACGTCCGACCACATGTACATATCTCTCACGCTTGATGAAACCAAAGCCAACCTGAAGTCTACCAATTTAGAGTGGCTCGCGTCTAATCAATTCACCACGGACAACATACCCGACGAAGTCAAGAATATGCCCTCAGAGGATGAGGAATATGGGCTGCCATATTCACTTACAGAAAGTCAAAAGATGAGCGAAAAGGACCGCAATGTTAGAAAGGCAGGACACAAGATAACGGGTGATCGGGTTATCAACAAACCTGATTCAAGGCAGAAAACAGCCTCGCAAAAGCCGTCTAACCAGGCTCAACCCAGCATAGCTCAATCTTCAACGTTATCTGCACAGCCTGAAGGATTTATTGAATACAAGACCCGCGATCTTACTGTCATTCCAAGACAGCCTAGAGGTCGTTTTAATAAACCTGCAGCGCATGATGACAAACTGGGCTCAAAAAGGGAGGATGAGCTTCTTGCTGCCTGTGTTGTCTTCAGAACACTTCTTGGGGGGCTTGATAGGAACTTGGATATAGGCTTAATACTCAAGCACTTCCCGGGAATGTCTCTATCTGCCATCAAGAAGTTCTGGCCTAGGATTAGTAGGGAGCGAACGTCGTACGTTCAAGCGTTGACCGCAAAATTTCAATCAGCATTTTTGGCGGCCTATGAGAGTGGCAAGTTGCCACCACTCGATTACGACGATATTGAGAATTACGATTGGCCAAGGCTAATATTGTGGGCGACCCAACTTGAAACGCATGAAGAGGTAGATCTACCAGAATCACGAGCAACACTACATCAGAAAAATTACATTGAGGATGTAGTCAACGAGGCTGCTGATTGGAGAGAAACTTGGTTTGCCACGACTTCAACGTACAACCGAATCGAAGCCGTCGCTAGCGAGACGATGTCAATCCCTCTGCCACCCAAGGATGGGCAGGACAAGGCGATATTAGAACGTGCCCGAACGTGGGTTCGCTCAATATGCTGCACTCCGCTTAAGGGTGTAAATGTTAGAGATAAACTTGTGCCAAGGCTTCTTGAGCTGGGCAACGGCGATGCCGCTGAAACGAACCAGATACTCGAAAAGGCAGTCGCAGAACTCAACAGAGAAAAGGTGATTACAAAAACCAAAGGAAAAGACCTTGGGGGCAACTTCAGGATACATGGAATGTTCTCAAAGCAACTTGAAAAAATGGCTGGCACACCAAAATTCAGGCAAGCTATCGCCTTCAAAGCCCAACTTGATGAGGCCTTCCGCCATGACGAAGAATATATGATGCCATATGCTTCTGATGACGGCTCAGTTATGGCCGTGTTAAACCTGCAAGCTCACGGCCGAATACGCATGGATACGGTCGATATGCCCAATATCCCGTTTGGCTTCGAGCCTGGCAACTACGAGGGCCGAACCTTTCCCAAGAGTTACTATCACTTCAAGGTCCGTCTTGTGCCAACTGATACCTACTTATTCAACGAAGATATGGCGCTTCTCAAGCAGGCTCAACGCATGGAACCTCCGACTTCAGGGCCCAAAGGGAAAATGCCTATCTGGATCGACTTTTTCGGGAAGTTGAATGCAGCCCGCTGGGCCGACTATGTCAGCATGATTGTTTTCACCCTGGCAATCAAGGGTCCAATAGTACCCAAAATGTGCGTCACTTTGCTAAAGCCCATGATCGAAGAATTCGAAGTTCAGTTGATTATAGACTGGCTTGATGGCCTTGGTCTTATACAACGAGCTGTGAATGGCTGCGGCGTAACGGTGGCGGAGTGGTGGTGGCTTGTTGCTGGACACATTGCCCAAGTGAGTGATGAAAGCGCAGGGAAGAACAGAGCACTCTAGGTACCCACATGACCATGTATGATTCTTTGATATACATTGCGGTGTCGTTGACACGAGGACGCGAACATTGGAGAGGCCATCCATAACCTTGCATAAATGCGAAGTTGGCTTAAACCCGCAATTGCGTATTAGTCTAACCTTGCATATATATGTTATGGCATGTTAATCTGGGCGATGTCGTTACCCGGAGTAGCTAGCCGAAAACGATCTCGAGATGTCTCACCTCTACAGCAAGTTCACTACTACAACTCAGTGGATAGCTGCAGCAACTTGCAGCGCCTCAGGCACTAAGAAAAGGAAGGAAATCTCATTGCCATATTAAAGTCACGTACATATGTATCACATTCGGCCCCATACAAGGTTGTGTAAAACTTAGAACTCTTGTCTCGCATGTCAATCAAACAGCCCGTCAACCTGTAGTGTACACCAACGCGAGCCAGCTCAATATCTTGTTGGCATATGGAGAGCACGGGGCAAGATGAGAACTTAAAATTAATATTAAAACAACGAGTACTGCTAAAAAGGCTTCGCAAATTCGCATACGATCGTGACCCTATCTTTTGTCCTTATCGGTCCTTGCGCCACAAGACATCCGCACCACACCCCTCCTTATAAAGCAAGGGAAGAGAGGAACGATACCAGCAGAGTAAACCAGAGGAGACCTAGGCCTCCATGAAGCACATACAGACAACTAGAATGAACCCGAAGCGGGAATAATAACAAGAGAAACACTACATTAGCCGTCGCAGCCCCTCACCGTCTTCCTCATTACGCCCCGGTGTGAATTCCAGTCGACAACCACATTTAACCGACTTCAGGGTTGGCTTTCCTTTTTCTTCTCGCGGGATTCAAGGGGGTTTTGAGGCCCCGATGATCTTTACTTCCGTTTCCCTGAGGGCTTTTTCTTGCTCGAACTGCCACTCGCCTTCGGCACTCCCCCGTAGTTATGTACTTCCCTGTAGGTAGATTGACGGTGAAGCCAAGCACGGTAGGAGTCATTGCCTCTAGCTCTAGGTCTGGCTCCTTCTTCAGGTTCGTAAACAATGGGAGCAGTACTAGGAGTAGCACGAGGACGAGAAGCAGGAGTATAAGCAGGAGCAGGAGCAGGAGCAGGAGCAGGAGCAGGAGCAGGAGCAGGAGCAGGGGCTGGGGCCGGGGCGGGATGGAAGACTTCAGCAGGGGCAGTAGACGGTAACAACGGTCGTAGTGTTCCCGGATTGTTCAACCCAACTTCTTCGCTGGCAAAATGCAGTGGATTGTTCAGAGATGTGCCATGTCCTTGGTCGTGAGTGACCCCTCCTCCAGGGAAGGGAACCGCCTCGAGAGCATAGGATGAATCGAATGGTATAGTGTCGTTCCCTTGCATCCATAGCTGATCTGGCGCATACATTGCGAGGGGGTCCGGTGATATCTCAGAGAATAAGTTTGGATCGAGCGCCATGTACTCCTCTCCGTAAGTCTGGTTCTGCATGAAGCCTCCCTCAGGGTTGGACATTGTCATATCAAAGTTGGACATTGCCATATCAAAGTTGGACACATCCAACGACATGCCGTAGCCCTGTTGCCATACTTGGCTTGGCATTGGCATACATCCTCCTGGAACGCCGGTCGCCATCCCGGGAGAAATATCTGGATTGGGCATTGCCCCATATTCCTGTCCATACAGTTGGTACTGCGAATTGCTCAACTGCATATCCTCTGCTGCTGGTAAGTCAAGCAATGAAGATGTGCTGGGTGCTCCCGGTGTGATCTCTGTACGCTGCACGGTTGGCATTGATGTCGAGGCGCCTTCCTGATAGTCAATTCCGTTAGACATACACGTGGTGAGAGTATAGAAATTCCTATTGGATCACACTTACGGATGAGCCTTGCGGTTCTTCTTCCAAGCACAGGTGGCACAGTGTGCGTTCTGGGTCAAAAGAGTCGAACCACCATTGACAGCGGCGACATTGGTGTTCTATGTTGTAACCCCCGCGTTTAAGAGGCCACCTCCTCTCTGACACCAACTCTTTACCTTTGCCTTTATCTTTCTTCGTCGGCTTGCCTGGCGGTGGTGGCGAAGGGGGAGGTTGGTGCGACATTTCCGATTCCTCTTACGCACGAGGGAATCGTACAATGTATCATAGATACTACTGCGAGGTAACATACTAGGGTGGAAGTGTGTGTGCGAGAGTGTGTTTAAATATCCTCAAGTGCCAAAGCCGGGACCACATAGATACAAGGTGTTCAATAATCCGAAGGTACATTGAATGTTGGGTGCCATGAGGCAATTGCCTTGAATGAATTTGCATGACGTCGCATACGTTGTTAATATATATTCTAACCACGTGCAGCGGAATCATGGCAATCACAAGGGTCCAAAGCGTCGCCCACCATTGCTAGTACAGACTTTTGTGTAGTACTACTAAGACGAAGAACACATGGTGTTTGTGACCATGCTGCATTCAAATGCCGTGTTTAGACACTCAGTGTTTGCTCGAGAGATGTTGCACAAACAAATACGTATGAATCTGCGACACACTCGCACTTTATGGGATAGCGGTATCCATTCTTCATAATACCGTTCCAAGTATCAGTCGCCCTATAGGCAAAGGTGCTTGAAACATTCTATTAGGCGTATTATCCTTCGTTTAAAGTCCCTGCTCGAGTTTAATCTCTGTAACACGAAGGTTTTGCCACATCACCCATCCCTTGCTTATCATCCCTCCACGTTGAATCTGGTGGAACCAACAGGTGGCAGGAGTACATGTGCACCTTCGTGATCACTTTGTTATCGCTGCCGTCATTACCTATATTTAGGAACATGTTGTATTAAAGAGACTTGAGCCGTACTGATTACCTAAGCGTTCAATCGTTTGTTTGTTGTTTGCTTTTAACTTTCAGATAACCGTATAAGATAACCCTCTGCGTTTCATTGTCTAGTAATAGCAGGAAATACAACACATCATTCTTAAAATGGGACCAGACTTTGCTTCTAGATATGCGGTCCTCTGCTGTATTGTTGCAAATATGATATCAATAACTTAAAGGCTAGTGACTTTCTGTACGAAATCCCATGCTCATGGAGATGCCAGGCAGAACGGCCTCGCCTCAACATTCTCGCCTAGGTGCTTGTGAACCAATCAACCTCATATACCATCGAGATTATACGAGCAGTATACATAGGCTTTCACATTATGAGATTCCGTTACTCCTTGGTTTCTTAATACATTCTAAAAAACCGGAACACTAGACCTTTCCAAGGCCCTCGTCGACAATACAAGAACATATTTCAACAGCATTGAGGCTTCCTTATAGTTAGGGTACGAAGCATATACACTCGGGCGCTGCATCTGAGGGTATAAACTATTAAGCACTAGTGCAAGGATCCAAATGGCAGTTAACATCACCTGTGGGACTTCAAGGCCCAACATCGGCCAGATACTCCTAGCGGTAGCAAAGACAACGGACATGTAAACACGTATTCGGGTAGCGCGTGTGGACTTTGTGCCACATTAGGATTCATTCAGCCCCGTTGTCTCCAACACGCGTAATGGCGGGTATCTTGTTTTTCGGCCTCATTCCCATTAAGATCCTGTTGACCATGCGTTGGATACTCGCGCGCGTTCTTCCGAATTGGCCGCAACATTTTCGGCGAGTTCTGCGCCAGGTCTTTTAACCTTGCCCGTCTCTAAAATATCTTCCGTGAACTCCGGAACACTGCCCTGCAAGAGGGCAGGTGATGCCACGCATCAAATCATCACAATCATTAGCGCAATTCCCTAACTAGACCCGCTACCCTAGAGCTTGTGTTCGGACCGGCCTCTTTGTCCTAACTCATCTGAAACTCCCAACCAACCGTAAGCCTGAGGTTTGTCAACATAATAAATTATCAATCACAGTGTCAATATCTGATATAATTCAAGAGCACTTTTCTGAGTTCCCCGGAACAAGGCTTCTACGCCCCACGGCCGCTGCCGATGCTGTGCTACGTACTGGTGCACAGGGCAGTCAGGTGGCAAGAGCTTATTAATAAATGGAACTGTCAGATCTTAGGGATCTTCAACCCCGTACAGTAGGCCACCCGAAGATCAGACGACAAAATGCTCCAGACCGCCTGCTGTGCAATTGCTCGCGGTTTTGGCTGTGGCCGTGCTCACCTTCGCAATACGATTCGTGCGCTCTCTGACGTACGAGTAGCCCATGTTCTCAAACGATCAAGCTAGGTCATCTATGATCGACTACTGCCCTCTCTAGCAGTAAAGTCAGTGCCAGAGCCTGACTCTAGAGTGAAGATAGGTTGGCGGTAGGTTAATGCTAGGCAGAAGGTAGTTGTGGGTTAGGTCTGAATAGCAATAATTCCTAGCCTTCTCTTAACTACTTGGTAGGCATTAGGTTCTTATATAGATACAGCTTCCTAATATTGGCGCCCTAGGGGTGGCTCTTATCCTCTAGAGCCTTTAGTCCTTGACATAGGGTTTTCATATCTTCACTAGCATCATCGTATCATTCCGGCTCTATGTCGCCAAACCAAACTGGAACCGCTTCGAAGCATAGTGAATGCGGACTCTACTGATATGTATTACTCGGGCGAATATCCTAATACAGCACTATAGTATAGTGCTACCTTGAATGCTCTAGAGTCTGAGTTAACGTTACAGCGCCACGTCAGCGAGTCAACCGCAACTCCTAAACTTGCCACCGGAGACCCCGGAAACCGGCTATCTCGATAAGAAGGGACTGGTTGCTAGATTCGCGAGACCGGAGGATCGACGCCGCAGCTAGCCGTTTGTTTGGAAGTGCGCTTGCCTTTCTCGAGTGATTAATCACCGGTAACAAGTTTCTCTCTTTTGGCTCTAGGGCTAGTACTCGGTAGCTATTACCAGCTGGACTCTGTATCAATAGTAAGTCCAGTGTTTTTCGCGCGAAGCACGGTGGGTATTATTGGGAAGATCAATTTGAAGAACATGCCTCGTCTCCTGCTTGGCAACCAGTCACATTATCTTGGTTGCTCTCACAAAGCTGGAACTACCAAGCCTATCTAAGGGCTCAGGTATCGTTATTAAGACAACACTGCTACTGGCTGACAACAGGAGGGCCTTCAGTATGTTATCAGGCGCTGGGCCAGTATCCCTCCCTGCGCTTAGGATTCGACTTCACTCTCGATCTTCGAACCAAAGTCAACCACAGACTCAGACTCTCCTGTTGAATTTCGCATTTCCGTAGGGCTGAGGGCGCACCTTGGAGCTACACTATCTCTATGCTCATAGCCATAGCATGGAGACCTATATAGTCCGCAATCCAATCTTCACAATTAGTATGCAACTCATTATGGACTATTGTTCTGGAAGTGATTCTTTCTTTGTGTTTTACATTAGTGGACTCCAAAAACTGCTCTTTAACCCGGGTTTTCAATTCAAGCAAAGATAGCTCGATATCTAGGCTAGATCTCCTTAAATGGGTCAACACATGACGTCGAGATTCCACTCGAGCGGAGCCCTCTCTAACTGGGTACCCGGTATTAGCGAGAACTCTCAAGGACAATAGTGGTTTCATCTGGTGCTCAGGCAACATCTCTACCTTTGGGGTCGCGAGACGCGTTCGGCTGACAGCTCCCAGAGACATGCCGCTGCATTGGGACGTAACAAGCCCATCGAAGCGGCAGACGCGTTCGCGATGTCCCTTAAGCCTGAGCTACGCGCCGGCCCGGTCCTTACAGATATCTAGCGGAGGGGTTCAGACACCTGGACTTTACTTGTGCCCCCCTTCCCTCAACTTCCTTAGTATATCCCTATACAGCCTTCTTTTTGATGACTTGGATGATCCGGGGAAGGACGACTCGATTGCACGCGATTGCGTTGCGGCATGGCACCTTTCGCACGCAGCTCCGACCAAAAAAGCCCCATGGCTAAGCCAACGCGACGAACGCGATAAACAAGACGCTTGTAAATCCACACGCTAACCTAGAGGCGGCACCGCGCGCAACGTGGGGGCCGCTACTAGTTAGCTCATGAGCCGGCGACAATGCGTATCCTCGAAGCGCTTTTCGTTGCAATGTTCCGTCGATCATGCAGGTGTAGTAGCTGGATGCTCGTGTTGAGAAGCCTTGTTACGATCCAGGAAATGGCAATGCTCAGGTTAGCTCAGGGCCTGTAGTAAATTTTATGATATCATATAGCACCGATTTCGGAAGAAGCCCAGCCTAAGTAAGTCAGAAAGCGGTACCATCGAGCGGAGGAAGCACAGCGACTGACTCTAAAAGGAAAGCAAAGAGGGAGTGTTGCATAAACACGAGTTTGTAACAGTCTTTTCTGGACGTCTGGCAAGAAAGTTCGAAGCTGAATCTGTATATCAAGTATATTTATGCTGCCTAATCCAAAACGCCATACTCCATGCGTTCTCATGTCTCATCCGTTTCGTAAAGATGTATCAAAGCATTATACAATTCATTGCCTATCGTAGCATAATCTTAAGGATAATAGCCACTAGCATCATCACCAGTGACATGATAGCGTAGTCGAGCCATGGAGGCACGCCGCCATTCGGATCGATATGCGCTGGCCGTTGAGTGCCGGCAGTGACCGGTCCCATCGGATCCGGCAATGGTACCCTCGTTGGTGTCGGGGCTGGCACTCCTTGAACAGGTCGTGCGGGTGGTGGCGCAGCAGCAATTGGTGCATTCTGTATCCGTTCCGGGACAGTCTGCACGAAGCCCTCGGCTAGCTCTGCGCTCTCGGAATCTTCCTTCAGGCCCTCATTCGCACCGGCCTTTGCTTTCTTCTCCATCTCGTCGCGAAATGCCATTCTGAGCTCAGTAGGAACCTCAACATCTTTTGTCTGGGAAGACTCGCCGGCCTCGCGACATCGCTCCTCGCATTCAGCAATGATCTCCTCGTTGGTCCGTGCGCATACACCGCAGCGCCAGGAACGACTGGACGCAGCAAGTCGCGCCCTTACAGCGTCACTAGTATCAAGTCCGCCGATCTGTCCACTCGCGCCGGTTTCCATGAAACTGCGCAGAGCAACCAGGGCGGTGCGGACACCCCATGCTGGCTGCCATGTCTCCTCATGGTGGCCGGATATACTGAGGCAGATCTCGCGGTTCGGTTCGAAGCGACCACTGGGCGTCGTGAAGCGAAAGGAGGGCGGACTGAGCGGGTATGTAGGCGGGAGAACGATGCGCCCATGATAGATACCTTCGGCGAAGGCGGATTTGGGAGGACCCCGCAACGTGAAATGCCACTCGAAGAGGTCGGATTCTAGCGGCGACGCAGTATATTCGGGAGATGGCGAATTGGAGAGCTCGGCTGCTTCACGCACTACGAAAGACAGTCAGCCGATAACACGCACTTAGTCGAGACGAAGGGGGCGTACATATGCGCTTGATGGTAGGCGACTTGGTGTTAAATTTCGGGGTGGCCATCTTGGACTGCTCGCAATCAAGGGGCCAGGTCGGGGCGAAGAGGGTACTCGCATTCGCGTTCCACTCAGGAGCAGCGGCACGTAAAGTAAAGCAAGGAGCGGGGGGGTTTGTTGAAAAGGTGCGCTATATTGCCAGTGAATAGCTATGCTCAAAAAGGACGAAAGATGTAGGGAGATTAGTAGTGGTGTGCAGTGTAGGCAATGAGTAATCTTGAGGTAGGTGAGTGAATGTTAGATGCGTACATGTATACACAGCAGGCCTATGTCATTGGTGGTGCTCCAGGCACATGCGGTTTGGCCAAGCTGGCTAGATGGAAATGGCAGCGGGAGCCCCCAGTGGCTCAGAGGGGGTTTCAAAGGGGGATATGCACCGCCTCGCTTGCACCGCCACATATACTCTCTCTTTCATCCTGCTTCTCCTCCTCTCTTCATCGTCACAAGTTGCCGGGGATCATCTCTACAAGCTTCCATTCCTTTGGATACCTCACAGGTATAACAGATGTACGCACATTTAATGTAGTGCCGAGTAAAATTCCCGTCATTGAGTCGACAGCACATCAATAAAAGCAAGACTAGAAGGTCAGCGTAGATGTGAAGGTAGCTTAAGTGCATCCTTCTCACCTACAGAACATATACCGAATGCCCCGTCGACTAGGTTAAGTACTTACCTAGTAGGTTGGTAATTGGCGCTTGGCTTGGAAGATAATGCGTGTATATACCTAGATATTTGGTAAATCATGAGCAATGCGATGTACCTAGGTACTTGTCTTGCCATCATAGATGCATTGAGGAAGGCACCTCCCTCGGCACTCACCTCCTTAGGTAGTTGTACGTACCTCACTACCTTAGGTAGTACCAGTAAGTTGCACGTAATACGCCTCTATTTTCAACACCCTCCTCCTTTCCTCCTTTCTTCCCTCATCTCTTCTTTTGTCGAGACTTTGTTTTCTATTTTCCCGACCACCTCTTTTCTCCGGGCCTTCGAAATTCACTGGTATTGCAATTGTCATCTCCTCTACGCAACCATTTGCAACCCGGCCATAGTTTGGCCAGAACTGCTATATAAAGAATACGTCAAACGCCCTATATTCATACGGTACGCCATGGCATCCCTCGCGGCCTGAATCGGGTTATCTACTAAGTACCTAGAGAGCCTTAGATCTCTCATGTTCTTCCCCGGACTACTACTCATCTTCAGTCGTTCTTCATTACCTCTTCCATTCTCGCTGTTTTCGAAAGCCGGTGGTCGTAGTTAATCAACGTCCTATCGCATTGACTTGGACGGTTCGACCTTTCGCGATCCCAATCAAATTAAAATCGAGCGCTTCTGCCCTCTTCCGTAACATGAGCACCAAAACGTTGAGCACGGGGAGCAACGGCTCTTGCACAAACGAGTCTCTTCAAACCCTCGTCTGCTCCAAATGCAACGTGAAGTATCCAAATATCCATGAGCTACTGACACACCAAGGATCCGAAAAGCATTTTGCCTGCAACCAATGCGACTCGTGTTTCTGGACCGACGACGGCCTTCAGGATCATAGGCGTAAGGTGTGTATCAAGTCACTACTCTATGGCTGTATCTGATCGAGGTTATATCCGCAGAACCATCGTCCTGCCCTTGACCTTGTATGCTTCGGCTGCCAATCCCACTTCAGTCGCGCCGCCATATTTTGGCAACATCTTGAGAGTAATGAGTGTAAAGTTATCTTTCCAAGCGACATAGCCAGACTACGGGACAAAAACCTCGAGTTTGCCAAACAGCTTGAGCTTCGGAAACAAACCCTCGATGATAGTAAGTAGTACTAAAATTTTATTGAGTTCCCCCGATTCTATAACGGTTGACGGAAGATTCCGTCTAGATTTCATGCCTCGGATGGGATTCATTCACCCTTCTACGCAGCTACGTGCTTTTTTCCAAAAAAGAACACTACTAACTATAAGACTAAAGTAATCAAGGATCAAGAAAGCCACATTAAGGGAGACGATACATGGGCGCCACAGTCTGAGGGAACTACTCCGTCTACTGAGCCAGTAGTGGCCCCAGACATTCCCTCCCAACCCAGCTCCATTTCGCCGGGCAACGCTCACCCATTACACTACCGGAGTGAAGACTTTCCAGTACTACCCATCAAGCAGAGAGTTCCGACAACCCATAGGTCCCGCAGAGAGCCGAAAGGAAATATCTGGTCAAATCATAAAGTGAACAGTCCTCAGGTATCAAACAGTACTCCAGCTTCTTATAACGCTGTGCCTCCTCCTGCTTTTTATGACAATAAACTGGCCCTTACTTCTAAGAATACCATGCGAGATCCCGCACCGAATAGTAAAATCCGAACAATCCAAGCCACCGTGAACCCGACAGAGAACGGGCCGCATAGCACCACTTCCAGTGGGCGAATCATCGACCCCAACGACCCTGATTATAACCCGGCTGTATTTCACAACGAGATTCTCGAGAAGTTTGTATGCCCGTACAAGAGCTGTGGGTAAGTTTTCCCCCGTCCATTTAATAGTCATAGGCATTCCGTATTCATTGGCTATCTTAGGAAGAAGTTTCACAATGCATTTACCCTAACTCAACACCTTCGGTCTCCTGCCCACAACGGCGGGCGTATTTCTTGTATCTGCTGCAAAAAGATCTGTACAACTGTAGCAACCTTGATTGGCCATATGGAGACAGCGACAAATTGTCCAATTCGCGACACCGATAGTTTTCAAAGGGCCCTCGGTCAGATCACTGGCGGCATCATGGGCTACCATAGACGCTCAGGTATGTTCTACATCGATAAGAGCTCGGTCGAAGAACTTTTCAACCTTCGCTCTAAATCGTTGACGGAGTCGAAGAGAGAAATCAAGAAACCCGAAGCCTACATCCCGAAACCCCTCAAGTCTTTGGAAGACTCTCACGGTCACTGGTAACCGGCCCGCATGACTGGTGGTACCGCAAATTAGCTTCATAGTTTGGCGAATTGGCAAAAAAGGGTTTTTTTTTGGAGGACGAGGAGGAGAAGCGGATGGTCGGGCAGTGCTCATGTAGGAGACAAGCTCAGCAATAGAGCTAGAAGTCACGTAAGTTCAGTACTGCGATACACAACAATAAAATGTCATACAAGATCTGGGTGCGGCGATGCCACATAGGAGTGTTGTTCCTCGCTAACTGGCTCAACGCTAGCTCAGGAGCCAAGATTTCATCAGTCGCTATAAGGTATACTAATAAGCAAGTTTGGCATATTTTACCACTATCAGGCTACAGACAAGTTAGTTTGCTTAAGTATGGCAATACTAGATGGCCAAAGTTATAGGTATGATGCCATTAACAAGGGGAGAGTATCTCATTCAGCCTTGATAGCGGACCTCGATCAAGATCGGTGGGGGATTGCTACCTAATTAGCAGATATACTTATAGGGGTATTTCGTGGTAGTTTTGCGCCTGCGCCACATCGCCCATACCTGGTCGGTATTAGCGTATACCTAGGTAGGTACCTAGGGAGTCCCTGACAAGCTAAGGCTAGGTACACTAGTGCATTAATTTGTGTGCATGCAGGAAGCGTCTTGCGCGTGCTCTCAACTACAGGCATGTACCTTCTGTCCTTACCTCGCCTAGGCAGTACCTGGGTATTACGCGGCGTGCTCGACGATGCCAGACAACCAAGGGGCACTGCAAATCGTCAATTCCTACCAATCCCGTCCCTCAGTCCTCCCCATCACGTTCGTTCGTGCCACGGCCACCACTCCCTCGTCGAAACTCGGATCGGCATCACGACAGTAGACGCCGCCGTCCGCTCATGATGCGACGTTCCGGCCCGTCCTGCACAACAGCCCTCACGTTCTTTCGCCCGCAGCTCGCTGCACACCACGTCGCATCTTTCTCTGCCTCATCCCATGGATAGAGCCTCGTCGCCTTCGCTGCCATCATCTAACATGTCTCGACGGTGGGCGCGTCGAATCGAGCGTTATTGCTGCGGCTGTCTTACATATTTTCCTCTTGCTTTCGTCTATGGGCTCACGACTTGGGCCGTATGGGTTGTCGTGAGTATAGGATCCTTCCCGGCTTCCGAGAAGAACAAGACCAGTTGGACCGGTAAGTCTCTTCTCCCTCCTTCGTCCGTAGCCCTCAGGTCAAGCGCGTCGGGGCCATAAACAGACGTACCGCCCTCTCCTGACTATGGGAAACCGGCATTGACCGTGCAACGGGTGACAGGAACGGGTTCTTCCACCGGCGGCCTCGTCCTCTATGCCATGCTCAACTGGTGCTACACCACGGCTGTTTTCACCGATCCCGGCAGCACGACAAATAGCATGGGCTATTCGACTCTGCCCACCGTCGCCACCCCAAGCGCATCGTCCTTCACCGTGAAGTCGAATGGAGACCTCCGGTTCTGCAAAAAATGCCAAGCACGGAAACCTGATCGCGCCCATCACTGCTCGACATGTCAACGCTGTGTGCTGAAGATGGACCACCACTGCCCTTGGCTGGCCACCTGCATTGGACTCCGAAATCACAAGGCCTTCTTGTTGTTCTTGATATACACCACCTTCTTCTGCCTGTACAGTTTCGCTGTGTCTGGGACATGGGTCTACGAGGAATTGTTGTCCCAGACACAATACACGAACACTGTAATGCCCATCAACTTCATTCTGCTGGCCGTTGTCTCGGGGATCATCGGTCTCGTTGTGGGTGCCTTCACCGGTTGGCATATCATGTTGGCCACGCGCGGGCAGACGACTATTGAATGTCTTGAGAAGACACGATATCTTAGCCCGCTACGAAAAACCCTGCAGCACCAGTTTGTGGCCCAACACAATGGTGAAGGCATCCCGCTGCCGAAATATGGGCAGCAGTTCCTAGACATGCACGCAAATGCCTTACCAGGAATTACCCGCCCTGAAGAAGGCGAAGTTACCTTGTCCGGAAACGACGGGATGCCTTCCCATGCATCGTATGCAGAAATGGAACGGTACCGTGCTCGTAAGCGGTACGAAGAGTATATGGATGAGCAAGATTCGGAGAAATTGCCAAACGCTTTCGATCTAGGAGCGAAAAGAAATCTGTTGCATTTATTTGGCCCCCGCCCATTACTTTGGGCCTTTCCTGTTGTCACTACGACTTCAGATGGTTGGATGTGGGAGCCAAGTCCTAAATGGCTGGCGGCACGAGAGCGACTAGCGAATGAGCGTCAGGCCCAACGAGAACGAGAACGCGCTGCTGGCTGGGGAGAGCCCGACACGCCTGTCGTTTCCTCCTACCCGGATCAACCTCAAGGCGCCGGAAGACACTACCTGGCATCTCCAGTGCCATCAAGTGGCCGACGGACACCGTCTAAAGCAGATCGTATCCTTGGTCGAGACCCCAACCTTTACGCTGACGAGCCGGCGAGTTCTGTATCAATGAAGACGTTGGACCGGAATGGCCGCGCTCTCAAAGATGAGTTGGACATGATAAGTGATGACGACGAAGAAGAAGTTAAAGTAGAAGCAGAACACAGAGCGATGGACGTCGTTACAAATGGCGCTTGGGCTCGGAATGGAGCTAGCGGCTTGCTAAGAAAACCCTCGAGAAATATCAACAAGACTCCTCCGAAATATACTCCCCGAGAAGATGAAGGTGTAGACTGAGCGCGTTTTGGCTGTCGCTTTATTTTGGGGGCGGGAGGTACGATATGTAAGAATCGGGTGCGCTTTTAGGGTTTATTACTTGTTACTAGAGAAACGAAACTGCATGGCCACGGCGTTCGGACAATTTGTGATTCATCATAACCCTTTATAGACCTAGCATCATTTTAACGCACTAGTGATACTCATGATGCGCTCCACTGCTGGCATGGTCCAGGACCTCGGCAGCGTTTCATTCAGACACTACACGCTGTACATACGCCAGATATTTCGCCGGTGACAATAATCACCTATCACTGTACAAATGAATATAATTATCGCTTCGCTTGAACCACCCTGGGTTTACTAGGCATTCGGCCATCTATGCTGACAAGGCTCTTCGTTCGTAAGGATATGCTTAAACTAGACCACCGTTGAAGTTCAACAAGATCTACGTGAAAGGCCCTGACCCAAAGTCTACTTCTAAATATTTAAAATTTCCTTTGTATGTATTCTACTTCGTTTGCGGCTCAACTTATAACACAAGGGTGGCCTTCCATATAGGTGAGATGTTTACAATTAAACTGCAACTGTAGCTGATGTTTAATAGACTCTAGAGGCATTCTGTATTATCAACCACATGGCTCTTAGAGTCGGGTTTTCAGCCCTGCACATCCCTATGTTATTGGAGGCTAGGTGGCATTATTCGGCCGCCGAGGATCCCTACCAGCCAAGCCGACCTTTGTCGATTCCCAGACCTCACGTACGAGTATTCTAATAGGTAACAGGGCTTCGGCGTATCTCAGAGTCCGTAAGAGTTGAGTAGCCCGCCTGAAAATATCCTAGGCAACTATAGAAGTTGCGCATTAAGATCTGCTAATAGGACTGCTAGGCCTCACTCTTATGCTTACAACGCCTGCCTACTAAAGAACCTCACATCAATATGGAACTCGGGTGTAAGCGATCCCGTAATTCTATACTTTGTTGGATTGTAATCATCACATATGTCTCATATGTCCTGGGTACGTGTTCCTATGCCACCACGTACTTAGCCACGAGGCACAGACAATGAAGCAGAACACAGATTCACCTAAATATAGTATACCACACAAAACACATGCGTCCGGTTACTTGTGCTATGGCGGGAGTTAACTATAGCTCTGTTTCATTACAACGCCCCTAAATTCGGGGTGCAAGCTCTATTAGGTGCGTCTACAGAACGCAGTCTTCGCCTACTCAAGACGCCCCAAACGTATAGGATCCCAGTCATACTATAATACGAATTCCCATCGCTCACTCCTTCCTGTAGGACTTCCCTTCCATAGAATTCGCTCCGGCCCTCGGGCCATTGATACTAGGCCCTATTCACCGCTTGTTGGGGTCAGTGAAGGCCGCAAACGCTCAGAGGCTTAAAGAACAAGGCGTCCAAGTTCCACAGCGTTATGCACGTGGTAACCTACTTGGTATGCCGCGCCATAGAGCACTACATGAGCCTACTTCACGCGCTGCATGGGTCGTATAAGAGTATTTCAAATTTAGCACCTTGCATCAATAGTGTGTTGGGCCAGAGATCAGAATTCAATGTCCAACACGAAGTTGGACATACAACTGTGGAGTTCCAGACAACCCGAACCGACGTTCCTCGACTCTTCGCTTTTTCCTGACTCTGGTGCTATGGATGCGCCCCGTAATCGGATCGGGTTCACGCATTTACGATCTTGCATGTTCTATTATCTCGTACCATCTTACTGCCCATTTAATCAGCGCAATGGGCCGTCGACCTATAAGATTCCTGGCAAGTGAGCCCACCTTTGTCTAGATATATAGCGTCCGTGTGCGAGTCCTATGCGGGTAGCCGACAGTAGCAGACATTCATGTTTGGCTGGCGGCGAGTGCAGGGATTGAATGGCAGATTGCAGGATCAGTGGCATTGCGGGTGGTTGCATCTTGCTTTTCGATTGCCTGATTTCCTCCATTCATTGTAGAAATTTTTCAAGGCTTGTGGATTGGACGCCTAAGACCTGCGGGTCTGGTCAGTCGGCACGCATTGTTCGTCATGATTTCGTCGTTTGACTGTCTCGTGCAGAACATCACGGTACCGTTTCGACGTTTCAGACATGGGCGTATTCTTAGTCACCGAAATGAGCCCGTTCGCCGGTTAGTTCAGTTCTATAATACACACGCTTAGATTAGTTCACGGCTCTCCATCTTGGAACCTGCTATGAGAACCAATAGAATTACTGTCAGCTATATCCTGGCATATGTTGTGCGAAATAGACCTTCTCAATTGGCACAATATGACCCACGAAAATCAGGAAGGGGCCCGTTCCACTGCGTCGGGGATGGAAAGACATGACCACAACGGAGAATTTCTGTATGGCACGAGCTCCCATCATGGGTCCGGTTGTCAGACATTCAGACAACCGTTTCGACACAGGGGATTTGACATCAATGAGTGGTGCCTGTCGACAAGTGGTGGGAACGCAAAGAGGCAACAATAGGATACTAAGCACTGGCAAACAGCCAAAACAACATCGTTTTCCCCGACGCACCATACCGTCGTCTTATTAAGTGTGCCTGGTGCCATGTATAACGTAGCACGAAAAAGCCGGTATTCGACATATTGCCTAGCAGCTAGAGAGGAGTAAAGCAGCAATGAGGCAAATACGATGTGTAATGCGTAGAGCCAAGCAAAGTGAGGCACCACATCTGGAAACAATAGACACATGCGAATTAGAATATGTGATGGAGAATCGAGGCGGAGGAGGCAGCAAAAGTAACCAACCGCCTGCTCTTGACACATTGCATGCGAGTTTCGTAGCCTTGTCATACCAAGGCGGTGAGGCTTCTAGATCAGAAATACCTCGTGTGTTCCCGGCCGCATGAGCTCCAGTTCCAAAAAGGGAGCAATGTACTTCGGTGTACATTTTTGCCGCATATACGGTATCCGATTCGAGAATCTAGTGGGTGGCGCTCGACCACGGACGCCCCTTGAGTAGACCGTTGGATTCTCGGGGCCGAGACAGCTAGAACGCCACGACCAGATCCCAATCGACTAGGGATGTGGGCCGGCGGCAATGGCAATGGCAATTGGCTTCACTCTCAAACCGTCTCAATCCAAGTTGGGGTTGACATGGTAAGACGGCAGTGGCATGCCACTAGTGATGTCGTCTATGGCGACATTCGGGCCGCTGATTCAGACCAAAGTGGGATGATGTACGTGGTTTGGGTAAATATTAGAAACCGTTTTCACATGGTTCGCTCTCATTGAACATTTATCTTCTCTTAGCACCTATCCAAGTTCCTCCCGGCGCCGGGGGGCAGAGTAAATTGCAGGCATCGATAGTCCGTTCGCCGTTGCGACCTACCACTTTCGAAAGCTGGCTTATCGCTCGCTTCACTATGGGCGACGGACAGGGCAGAGTTCGGGTGCAGGGCGAAGGTATGGGGCGGCTGATATCATCAATCCATCCAATGGAACCCTCATGACTTCCGGGACGTCATTTGTTGCTGCAGGCTATATCAAGTTGCAGCTAACAACTTATATAATGAACCTATCACCAATATCACCTATGCTAGGCGGCATTCAGAAGGTCAGACGACCAAGATAACCGACAGCTAGATCTGACTACATTATAGCCGTTCTAGATATAGACATGACTGCAGTGCAAAACGGGTCTTAGACTCATTCTTCTCGGCCACATCCTGCGACAATTTCAGGTGTCTCGAATCAGAACTCCCTAAACTAGATTTACGCACATCCACACCTGTAAAGACGTGATCGTTTCGGATAGCCGGGGCCAAATACGGAAATGTGGCTGCACGGGCTGAGTCAGACTTGACGGAGGCTCTGCGTGTTTGGTCAGTGGCTTCCAAGCGAACGGAACGTAAACTCCGCCTAAACGGGCGCGCAGCAGGGCGCAAAACTCTACGAATGGCTCGAGATGCACACCGTGGTGGAGGTTTATTTCTCACTCTCAAATTCAAGGGGCCTGGAGAAGGGACAAGGTGAAGCCGCGAACCGAGCACTCGTATCATGAGGGCACTCAGAAAGGTCGATAATACCGAGTGTATGGATCCGCTGGGATCTCATTTGTAGGGCTGAGCGTATATATCCTACCTACCTAATCGATTCTGCAAGTGACCGTTTCTGGCTGGTGCTGAATCCCATTTTGGCACGAATACGTCCACGTGAGATGAGCGGGAGACTATATTGGGGACTGCCGCTCAGTCGCGGAAATGGGGCGTGGATTATCGGCATTGCATTCATGCTGACCGCCCATCCACACCTTAAAGCGAGCGCGATCAGGTACACAAAGTTGTTGGAAGTATCGCGGGTCCATGCATCGTAGCAAATCCTGTTTTCCAAAGTACCTCTACGCAGTCGATACCTTCGCGATGGGTAGCACCGTTCCAGCATTCTGCTTCAGCAGGGACGCGCAATTCCCGAGCGAGGCAATCATCCTGCAGCAAGCAGAGCATAGCGGGTAGAAACATGCTACGAAATATGACCTATCGTCTGATATGGTATCAGCGAGGCACGGCCATTACAAATCACGAGACTGCCATTCAAGTGCCGCTCGTATGATAAGAGCAACTCTAGAATAGAGAGCCATTAATTTCGAAGAGGTGATTTGCCGTGTATGTAGATGAGTGTGCATATGAGGACTGCACGGCGCGGCCGCGCCGGGGACGCGGGTGGCCGTCGTTATCGGTGGGTGATAACGATGACGATATGATGCCACTGAAGGATTTGGGGTTAATCCACCCGTGGGCAGAACCATGGACGTACCAACGAGGTTCAATCGGGGGTCCGTGACATTGATGAGTGGTGAGTTGACGGGTCAGGTCGCACCAATAGTGCCTCTGCGACTCTGCGGGAGCGGAAGCGAGGCTGTCTACGGTGAGGATTGGTGTAATTCACCGAGCGACCTGTTACCAGACCTTGCTCGTTATAGCGGTGTGTCGAGAAAAAGAAAGAAGACATCTGCCGTTGGGCGGTTGATTGGCCGCGAAGATGCCGCAAGCCACGGACGAGACGCCGCAATCTAGCATCGATGACCGCAGGCGTTGAAGATTAACGATTAAAGCAGCAAGCTCCATGCCATGCACTGCTTCGCGCAATAATAAATAAACTAAGCTAGGCAGGCGGTAATTGGACGTGCCCGTCATTGCAGCACCCAACCTGTGGTAGGCAATACTACACCTCCGGAGTGCGCCATCCATGCCATCAACTCGGCTCGGCTCGTTTCGCCACACTTATCGAGTGAAAGCTGGGTTGTGATAGTTCACGGCAGGCCTGCAGAAAAGTGACAAATCACGAGTGATAGGGGTGCCAGCCACTGAGGAGCTTAGACGGGAGAGAAATCCTAACCCAGGGTACTTGTGTTGGTTGGTATGCGTCTGACGGCTTCTTGTTAGTGATGATGACTCGAAATGCCATTGGGTACAGTGGCGACACCTGTTCAGCTACGATGCCCATGCCAGACGAACGTTCGAAGTATCGCGGCGCCCACCCCTGGGCTTTCCACCATAGCCAGGCTATCCGTGGCTTGGGCTGGCCTCAGCACTCTTTTCTGTCGACGTGGGTGATGCGACGCCACGGACATGGCGGCATCGCCATGCATACTGCATCGCAGCAACTCGTGTGCTGCTGTACGCTCTTACCAATTGCAGGTCGCGGAGAGTCGCACAGAGATCCTGAGGACGGCAGCTGAAAACGCCACATGCGAGTCATGGTGGTTCATCACGGATGCCCTTCACGGTTCTCTCTGCAGGACCTGAACGCCGTGGAACGTGGGATTCATGCGGCCCGTTACACTCTTGGACTGTGAAGCTCGCCCGATCTACATTGGTAGTCTGTGGGGTAGCATGCTGCGAGGTATGCTCTTGCGAGGGGACCTTGGCTCGCGCAGGTATTGATTTTGGCAAGCGAGTGATACGTAGCCTTGACTACTGTCGGCCTTTATGTCGGCATCTCTTCTTTCATTCGGTAGCACACGACGGTTGGTCTTCACGTACGACGAGATCCCCAGGATAGTAGGCCAGTCAGAAAACAAGTCGCTCCTCAACTATGGTATGTGTGATTGACTACGTTGACGCGTTATTGCTAGGGGGGCTAACCACGCCAGGGAGACGATCAATGAACCCTGCTTGGGTATAGCGACGAGACTCGCCGTTTGACGGCGTCGTTGATCATCGCAGAGACATTGTGGCTGGCTGGAATATTGGCCGTGGCCGTTCTTCCACTATCGATCGCATGTGTACGATTCGGCGTCGATGCACAGATCAGTTGCTACAGCTGTAATACAATTAATTTCCCATCCCGAATATTGTATATAGGCCAGTTCCCCAGAACCAGCCTGATGGATCCGATGGCTGGGCTGAGACAATAGGTATACCTAGGTACCTGTGTGTTTCCCCTTACCTTGCTGGCTTGGGGGATCTACTGGGATGCGTGCCGAAAATAGCGAGATGGTGGGTAGTATGTCTGTTAGTGTACTGAAAGGCCCTTGAAGATCTATTTTCCCGACCCCTGGAAATCTTCTAGAAGCCTGTCAAGCCTGCGTTCTTGAATTACCTACACCTACACCCCCCCCCACAAACCCCCTCCTCTCTCTTTCAAACCCTTGTCAACTTGGCTTTATTTTCCGTCCAGTGAGTATCTCCAAAAGCCTGCACGCTGCTGCGTACTTACTGGACCCAGCAATGCATGGTCGCTAAGCGCCCCCGGGGCCCGCTGCTGCTTAAGACGTAAAAAGAATTCGCAAGACTTTCTCAACCGCGAACTTTGACCTGACGGAGACTCGACGATCCTCGCACTCGGCCTTATCGCATACATGCCACCGAGCCTTGGCTGCGCTGTCGATACGGGTAGAAGTGCGGGCTTGATGTCGGTGATGTGGGGAACGATCCAACGAACCACATGCGCGAAAGGAGATACGAGGTTATCGATCTGTAGACGGACGCACTAGAACTGCCTTAAGGTCCGCGACAGTGTGGAGGTGACAACTCATCGCGTGGAATCTTTCCTCATGTGATCTGCGAGCTCCTGCAAGAACCACAACACGGAGTGGGGGTTCGGTTTGCCCGTGCTGATATACTACTGCATGTGTGGCTTTGCCGTGAGATCTTCTGTAGCCCGAAATTCTGCAAGCGAAATGATACCCTAATAGCGCCTCTTGCGAAGAGTGTGGTGCGCTTGCGGTGATGGTGATAGGACCAGAGCTAGGTTTCATTCTAACCCACCCTCGCGTGTTCCTCATTGTCGAGGGACTTGGGAGGGCCGGGATAGAGGCGGGGCGTGCTTTCAATCAAAAAATTTATCCCAGATAGGCGCTGACACTGGCATCGTCATTGTTCACCCCCCTGCACTAAACCCTCCCAATCTCGTACTAGAGCCGTGAAACAGATAGCTTGATGGTTTTCGACGGAAAAGGATGTATTTTTCTAACCCCTAAAGTAACGTAGCGCTAGAGGCCCAAAGCACCGGGAAATTGGTATCAACTTCTCCCCGCAACTAGTCGGTTCTGAAGGGGACATGAAACTGCCAAACTACCATATCACGGCGCGATGCTGAGCATGGACGGCGAGAATAGGGGGATTCGCGAGTCCTCGTGTTTGGGAACACTGGGCGATCGAGATAAAGACTACCTAGACTAGCTAGGTCAAGGTTTCGTTTGCGTGTGCCGGATTGATTACCCTTGGCGAAGTGAGAGGCACCTTGAGCCGACATGCCAAATGTGCACTAGACAGGCACATGATGTGCATGACTGCTGGAGTCCCAAGGTCCGAGCATCGAAAGCCTGCCGGTGTCTGGCGCTATACGCATTACCAGAACGAAGGCTTCGTGAGAGCACTGGGTGTGACATTATGCCTTTTGGTTGCTTGTTACCTTAGTGTCACGAAAAGTATTGGCTGGGGTGACGGGTCTGGCCGCGGCGCCAGAGCTAGGTCTAGGTTGGTGTTGGGTGGGAGTATCACTTGAGAAAGTTTGTCGAACCTCGCGTGCTCGAGACATAGAATGATGTGGTGCTATTACTAGAAACACGGGTTCGATTAAGCGAGCGATTTGGATGTATGTGGAGAAGATCCATCTGGTGTTCTTTCTTGAAGGTTGTAGGCCAGTTTGCCCATAAGTCTGGTCGAAGTGGGCGTATCAGGTACAGAGCACCATTTCCCGTTTGGTCGTGTCTTACTGTGTGTTGGTTACTGACGGGTCACCCGTTAGTGAAGCGTAGCAAGCCTAGCTCTGAGTCTATCTTCGCTCGAATCAAGACTGCGCCAAGGGCAAATCTTTGCCGCCGTCCTTTTTTTTTTTTTGTGGTTTTCTCTCCCTTCCCGCTCTCCTGTTGTCCCGCGTTATAGCGACACAATTCACGTGTACCTACTAAGCAGGTAGTGAGTACATTAAATTGTCGGTCCGTTTGACGTATCGTATGTCCGCATTGGGTCCTTAGGCACAAGAAACTAAGGTAATTTCGGGGCCGAGGGACTTTTTCTGCTCGTCTTCGAATGTGTCGAACGATGATTTTGAGCCTTCCTATTGGCCAATCGAGCCCAAATGGTCCGCTTGTGGTAATCTTTCGTGGTGGCTGCATCCAGCTCCAAGTACCCCTCTCCATTAAATACCTGGTTAATGTATCTAAGGTCAGACCAATTTCATAGACACAGTGGGAAACAAGGTCCGAAACAGAGAGATAGAAGCAAAGCAATTGACATAAAAGTTTTGACAGTAACGCGATAGTAGCGTTTTAAAAACAAGAATACTTTCGTCCTTCAAGGTTTGTTCCCGAGCGTGCTTGCCACCAGCGATTGCGTGAATCTCCTTTTGGACAATGCAAAAACAAGTTAGCTGCCGGAGACTGAGGTGGCGCAAATGGGCGTTTTCTGCAGCTCTTCTGATTGATTGACTATGCAAGCCGTAAACGGCCGTACCGCTTTTGCCTCGTAAGAATTAAATGTACTGCTGGGATATGCACGGCACAATCGACTAGCCGACTTGGTAAAGGTGCAGTTATTTAAGGGCTGATCGTGAGGTCAGCAAGCTAGCTGGCGTATACCGATACAATACGGCTGGAGCATCCAGGTGAGTTGAACATTCGAACTTGCTCGTTCTTTCTCTATTATAATGAGACACCCCCTATGTCGGTAGCTGCCAGATCCTAATAACCATATGCGGGACGTAGATACGCCGTCTCATTCGGATTATTGAGATCTCGTCTGGTACATATACACAGCCCACAGATCGAGTGCTGTGATGCTGGCTCCTGTCTCATTCTGTCGTAGCAGTGCGTCTGAGCCCCGGGTCCTATAGGGCCTTCAGATACATGCTAGTGGTTTGGTTGCAACCGTAGGTAGTAATGCGCACGGCGGGCACTCCCGTCCCACGCTGTTGTCATTCAGAGAGAGGCATGTTAAGCGGGAATCAAGATAACTCATTGTAACGTCGTGGGGGGAGGGAGACCAGGTTGGGACGGTATCACTCGCGGAAGTCATCCGACGTTAGTGATCAACCTGAGTCGTTGTCCAGCGCCCGTGGTGAACCGGCATTTCTCTGGCATATTGGATAGAGCCTGGCTATAGGGCAGTAGCATAAGCTCAGTTCCGGATAGAGTGACTGTAAAGAGGAGTGATGACACGCGCTGGACCTGGGGTAAGGGGTCCTGCACACCCCGAATGTTCATCCTGACACATAGATATGTGCTTGTATTGGCCCTGTTTGGGGGCCGACCTCCGCTTCGAACCTTTCCAAGCTAGGAAAGGAGGATAGACAACATACACTCCCTGATGGCCTGGATGTCATGCATTTAGTTCGAGCCGCAATAGGCGAGAATGTTGTGTGACAATACTTGGCAAAAACGTGGTTGATCAACACTGACGAAAGAAACGGGACGGCTAAGTAAAGGCGTCTCGCTTGCTTGTGTATGCTTCTCGCGGCCCCCCAAAAGCAGTTCAAATTCGAACCTTTCGCACGGAATAGATCCTGGGCCCGGACGCATAGCAAGTAGAAACGTGTATATCACATCCCGTGGAAAAATTTCGTGCTCTTTGAAACTTGACGATCACAGACTATACGCCCAAGCAAGATCGATCTGCCGGGCGGAGAAAAGTGTACGCGGGGAATAATCTCGAGGTGCATACTGTAGCATCGTCTCTCGGGCACTTGCCAGTGGAATTGCTAGACTGTGGCCGTATAAGAGGCACCTTAGCCGGTGTGCAATTCAAGAGAGGCGTACTAATGCTATATTGGCCTTGTGATATTCTCGATTTAGAAGTGCATACATGCACTAGTCTCGTGACCTCCAGGATGGTGCAAGCTACCTGGATAGGTAGGGCAGACGCAGTCAATAGCA
Source organism: Xylaria sp. BCC 1067 (assembly GCA_005188305.1). Classification (NCBI taxonomy): domain Eukaryota; kingdom Fungi; phylum Ascomycota; class Sordariomycetes; order Xylariales; family Xylariaceae; genus Xylaria; species Xylaria sp. BCC 1067. The sequence continues at coordinate 3,895,422 of SSCS01000001.1, forward strand.
CTGCGCTAATCAAACTAAATAATAATAATAATAATACGGGAGGTACCGATTGTAAGGAGCTCTTGAACGTCGGCCCAGTCTATTCGGAGGTCGTATTCAATGTCGCATCGCTCGCGTTGTATCAGGACGGGGTATCAGAACGGGGAGAAACAATCAATAGGAAACAGTAACAACAGGCACAGGCTAGTGGTTGAACTAGGGAGGTAGTATCTGGTAACCCACTGAGCAGGAGTATCTTACATACGGTAGTGGGCCGTATTCCTGTTGGTGCGGTGGCAGAGGTAGGTCGTATAGATAGATAGGCATCGCATCTTACGGCCAATAGCCCAAAGAAACCCCTTCGATTGCGGATTTTGGAGAAAACAAGCCGAAGTTGCCGTATGCCCTCTCGATTCCAATGTGAGTCATGCGAACGGGTCCTACGAGCTTTGCGCCGGGCGATTGGCTCGAATGTCGGTGGACTACATCTCCCATTGTGGTGAACTCTGAGAGGGAAAAAAGTAAAAATAAAAATCGAAAATTGTCAGGGGTTAGGCTTCAGCGATTGGAGCGCAACTTCACATATCTTGGGTGGCACCATACAACTTGTTCCAATCGTACCTGTGGGGAGAAGGGAGGGAAATTAAGAACACAATTTCACAGCAACGTCAGGTCACGCTGTCCAGCGTCACATTCATGATTTGGAAGATGAGTGAGACCACTGGCTGGCTTCGAAACGGCTCCGTTGGCATCGCCGGAATGACGCTGTACCCACTAGCTGTTTCTCCTCTTCTAAAACTTAATGCTCACTCAACCCTGTGGTCGCATGGGTACCGATGGAGCGAGCGCGCCGAGACTGAGCATCCGCACACCAATTGAACAGCACTTTGTTCCAGGGAGCCATGATGACTAATGACACAAGGCTAGGTTGTATGCGAGACTGCGCTGGAGGCTATTTGACAGCGGCTCGGGGCGGGAATTGATTGGCACAGGATGGGTGATCTGCATGTCGGGTTGCCTCGGGTTCCATTCAGAACAACACGTATAGATGCCAATACGTGTTTCTGGTATCTAGGGGCACGCGCTACGGGATGTCGATAATGAGGATAAGCACGACATGTCCTCGTCCGTTGTCGCAAGTCGATGGAGCCCGATCGATCATGTGGGGGAGAAAAAAAAAGGAAAATCAGTGCAGTGGAACAATGAGGGACCCAGAAGGACCCTTTGACGTAATGGACGCCAATTACCGTGTTTCAAGCTCTCGGGGCATTTCTGGGGAATCGTGTCCATCTCAATACGAAAATACTATACCGCATATAGTACATATAGTACATATAGTACATACTTCTGCACATACTACCTAGGTAGTGGGCAGAGGCGGACTCGGAGTGTAGTATACATAGGACGGTACGTATGTGGCTAAGCCTTCTGGCTAAGGCCTCTCTGGCTAAGGCCCATTGTGCTTGAAGGAGATCGTATGATAGTGACGACTTGCGCAACGTAAGTAGGCGTTGATTTCAGCTCCACACTGGCCTGGCCCGGGTTCTGCCCGGGGACAGTGCTCGAGTCTGCTTTGGTCCTGTGTCTCTGTCTGTGATGAGTCTGTGATGAGTCTGATGACGCCCCGATACGTCTTCTGTAGCCTCTCCTCTTCATGCCAACGATGATACGCGGAAGTGGCCAGCATGCCATGAGAAGTCGGTGAGCAATGGAGGATGACAGCCTAAGAAGGATCTCTCAGAGTAAGAGACAGCGCACGACACCGTTGATCACGTTGTGCATGTCGACGATCTTCACGGTGACAACCAGCATTCCGCCCTCGGAATGGCCAGTGGCCAGTGGCCAGTTCAAAAGCCAGCATGAAACAAAGAACCATGCCATCTTGGCCGTGTAACGGGTTGTTTTTAGCTATCGGATTGGCACCGGGGCCACCCCACATTCGGTGCTGTCCCTGGGCAGACTGGGGGCCTCTCTCTACCTACCTAGGTACTAAGTACGGAGGTACCTGCCTAGCGGGAAGTAGGTGGTGTAAGTATTGGTCTGTTTGGCCTGTTTGGCGTGTTAGGCATGCTGGCGCTTCCCGGAACAACGCTGCCGTTGCCAATGCCAACGCCACTGCCACTGCCACTGCCACGGCCACGACCACAATGGAAGAGGGGTGAGAAGACGGGCGCAAGATTGTAATGTGCAAGTGGACTAGACTTGACTAGACTAAGGAGGCTAGACTAAGCTGCTAAATACCTCCCAAACAAGCTACCGTGTTCTATGGCACCTGCAGTATAACCCGAGCGCGGGACTGGGTAAGTTAGGTAGGGTAAGTACGTCAGAGCTTGATCATTAGTTTAGTGTCGGGTTGCGAATCCGCCTACTGATGCATGTTTTGCATTCGTTGGGTCGAGGCATGTTCCGCAGGTACAGCTCGCACGCTCCATGGCCATGTTGGGTACCTAGGCAGAACCTTCTTAGGTAGGTACCTACCTATTTGACGCCGAGCAGAGCTTCTAGGTGAGAGGCAGACACTGTACCTATACTTAGATACCTTCTGTCCCTCCCCTCCCCCTACGCCGTCCATGCGTCGTTTAGCTTCGGCCCTTTCTTTTGCCTTGACACTCAATGGTAGGCGGCCTGTTGAGCGGCTGATAGGTCCGCGATGAACTACTAGCCGCTTGCCGTCGTCGCCGCAGGGGATTTGGGGTTCTCGATGATGTTTTTATGGGTCTCCTCCAGACCCCTGCTCTTCCGCGTATGGGTACCTCTGCTAGTACATATGGACGACCGATGTCACATGTGCCGTTATTGCGACCCAGGGTTCACTGATTCTATTCTTTCTATTTCGCTCTGGCTACAGTGACGCGAGTCTTTAGCAACTAGCGCGAGATACGCCCTAAAGCCTCAAAGTCGGGCGTGCTTCATCGGGGCGGCCGGCCTGTGGTACATGTGCCGTAAACTACCTAGGTAGAGTTCGACGGCCTGCAGCTCCACCGGTGCATCTAGCTTGATATGGATCGGGCTGATGTCGATGTTGTCATAGCAGGCTAGTCTAACGGTGACCTTGAACACGTGTTGCTGTATGCAAGTGTATGATAAGCGCTCGATAAGATTCCTGTATTTTGCCCTTCCCGGGGCGCCTTGGTCGAGGTACACAACCTCTTCTAGGTAGGTACCTGCCTATACCACATGCGCACGGAAATGGGAATGTGAGCAGGTAGTATACTACAATTGCCTAGGTAGCCTTGGTATTTTACTGTAGGTACCCCTAGGTAGTAAAGTTTCTCGGGACCCGGCATCTTGCATGCATAAAGTGGACCATCCAATACCCTCGTTAGAATTGCCTGTTCCAACATATAAAACGTACAACAGCAAAGCCGTAAGTACAGTAGTGCGCCGACATAGTAAGTATCCGGTATCGTAGTTTATTCTGCCTAGCTTTTTTAATACGCGCCTATGCCTTCAAACCCAACACTATGGCGCTCATTAAGCATTAGTTGGCTGGTGTTACACTAGCTCTGGTCCTTGGAGAGGACCTACAGCAATGATCATCGGCAAGAGAGAGACCAAACAACAAATGACAGGAGCAATCTAGGACTGGGAGGGAGCCTATGTCCGCATACCTACGTCGCCCTACGTAACCCGATTTCGAAGCCCTGGCCAATGACTGCGAGTTGCTAGATTGCGAGGGAATGCTACGATAGCCTCGATAGCCTATTGGCCGCGGTCCCGGCCCTCGTGGCCTGGGATTAAGGTACCCGGTCGACGGTAGGCCAAGTACCCACACTTCTGTCCATGCCAATTGTATACTCGTTGGCATGTGTAATGTACGTAGTATGTGTAAGTATGTGTATGTTTCCTTGCCCTTGCCCCTGGGACTCTGCGGCTCCAAGACGCCAGGCACCTTGACTTGACGTTGTTGGATGGGTGACCATTCTCCAAATTAATCCATCGATGTGGCGATGCCTGAAGAGCTGGAGTGTGCGTACGTGAAATGCAGTTTCGATCTGTCCATACAGATTCTCACTGGGCCCTTTCCTTCCCCTGTTCACCATCAGTATCATCGTCATCCTCTTTCATGTCACGGTGTCACGCGGTGGACTGTCACCCTGCCCGAATGTTGACCGCTCCGGCAGAACAACTCCCAAGCAGGGCACGCGACAAGAATCCTGAGCCTTCGGGCAGAGTTTGATGTCCCCTCCTAGGTGCCCACCACGAGCCCGAGCTGCGATATAGCCTTTACCGCCAGATACACTCGTTGTGAGTCAACAAAATGGAGTCATTGGTGATGTACCCCGCGGCTGGCTTGCAATCTACCACCGGCCTTAACCCTTACCTCCCCTGTCTCAACTCCAACGGGCAAACTCTTGATACAGGGCGTTCTAAGACAAGCTTCTGCCCAGGGTTGGATAATAAAAAGTGCTCATGCTTGTGCCAAGCCTCGTTGTGTATGTGACAGAGCTGAGAGAGGAGACTAACAACTGTCTTTTTGTTGAGTCGGCCGAAGATCGAATATGCAGGGCAGGCCCCATGCGCTCACTCTGTAGCCCAGACGGTCACGCAATGGCTGTCGTAGTTTCGAACGCCCGGTTGCTATGCTTGCTCCAATCGGACTTGCAAGGCTACCTACGTAACCTAAGGCTAGAATGTTGTTCCTGGCTGTGGAGAGTCATCAATGCCCATTCGAGTCTACATGCCTAAGCCGGCTCCGCTGAGTGCCCTATCGCCTTACATTTAGCAGTGTTGCGCTAGGGTGTGGTGACCCAAGTCCCGCTGAACTTTACCTACCCAGGTACTTAGCGACTTCTATACAATTAGCACCTGCCTTACCCAGACAGGCAATATGTACTGTACTTGCCGTACTGTAGGTATGGTGACTGCTTGTACAATCAGCGCATGTAGTGATTGATGTGCGTCTCTAAGAGGGTCGTACTGATTGAAGCCTACTGCAACTTCGGTTTTTGGAGTCCTGCGTACCTGCGTAGGTACTTACGGCCTACAACGTCTAATGGTACGCACTTCTGGCTTGAGATTGTAGACAGGCAATTTGCGATTCCTGACTATTGTGAAACCTAATTCTCCCTTAATATCTGTCTTAACCCCCCCCAAAGACTCCGGGTCTGTTGCTTGTACCTACTTGGTTTGTGTGTATACTTGCCCAGGTATATGTGTACTTAGATAAATGAATGCATCGAGACGAAGACAGCATAAACCCTGAATTGTAGGCTTGAAATGCGCCGGACTTCAATGTACATAGCATCTTTGACTCCTTTTTCAATTTCTGCAACTTCTTCTCGGGGTACGGGCGTACTGGTACATGTTCTTTTTCTGAGCGTGGTGCCCTCTCGCATACTACGTCCCATTGGGTCTCTCTGTCCCTCTTTTTATTTTATTTTTGTTTTATTACTATTTCTCGTCCTCGGCCGCCCTGGGTCCCTTGGTTTTAGGTTTTAGGCACCTACGATCTGTACCCTCTAGCAACTACGTGCTAGAAGATTGACGCTAACCCAACAGCTGATACTTGCCGACCCCGTCCTGCCAGCCAGCCCGCCCGCCCGCCTCCCCATCCTCACCGCACTTCTCCAGGTCCAGCCAAGTCAGCCAGTCATCGCCTCGGTCGTAAATTTTGGGTCCCCATGGATTTTTTTTTTCCCTCCCTGCAACGCACCAACGCTGGCTTTGTCGCTACTACTAGAAAAGCCGCCTGCGCACGCACGCCGTCTCGCTAACACAGTCCGGGCACTCTTTTCTCAGCATATACATACATCCATATATCCCATCTCATCTCACAACTCACACTTCACGTTGCACCGCAGGACACACTTGGCGCTTTTCCAGAGCAACGAGCAGCCGGGCATATACGAACAGAGACAGACAGACATACAAGCAGACAGACAGACAGACAGACAGACGGGCGGACGGACGGACAGGCGGACAGACAGGCAGTGTGCAACGACAGTCCTTGCAAAATTGCTGCCGCTAACGGCCCTCAATATTGTCCTGTCCTGTCCTGGCCTTCACAATCCCTATCACTCGCCGCGAAGTTTATCCCGGCCCGGCTGTTGCTATTTCTTGGGCCAGACCTCCTCGCTGCATTGGAGCAGGTTGTTGATCGAGGCGAGCAGACAAACTCTTTGTTTCCCGGGGCGTGGTTTTATTTTCCAATTTCTTAGATTTCTGATAGTCTTCGTCGAGGCTCTTTTGCGTGTTAAACAAGCTACGCCAGCCCCTGCACACAGCTCGGGTGGTGCAGGCCCGTCATCAAATCGGGCACGCGCACAGGTTAATACACGAAATATAAGACAAAGTCTCGAGAGGTTCCCCCCCGTCCTCCCAAGGGCCCTCAAGGGGTTTTTGAGACATAACCGTAGTTCTGTGCACTGCGGGGGCCAGTATTCCCTACATCAGCTTCCTCTGGTGCGCAACTGGGATCCAAGGCTTGGAAGCGAATCCCCCAACTTTGCATGCCCAAACCAGCGACCTGCATGCTACCTACCTGCCACCTCATTCTCGAGCTATTGCAAGATCGGCCCATCGTCCGTCCCAGACAGGTCCTGGTCCCCGTGCTGCTGCACGCCAGACGCAGTCTTCTCCCAAATCTCGCCTGGTGTACCTCGACGTACCTCTGTCAAAGGTCCGTACTGAGGACTGCACTATACATCGATCTTGGGACACACCCTTGCAGGCACCGCCTGCCGTCAACATCGTGGAAACCACAGATATGGTCTGCAGCCTTGAACCCGCTCTTGGTTATTAACAAGCTCTTCCCAAGTCGTGCGCTCACGTAAGGAACGGTGTCTCACCTCACCACACGGTTCTTACACCACTACCACCACCCTCATTCTCCCCCCCGGGGGTGTGAATCGAAAGATTAGTATCCAGGAAAATGAAGCCAACATTACCAACCATCTCTTGATAATCACAAGGTTCTGATCCCCTCTTCTCCAACGCATGACAGCTGCTCCGCCGCTGCTACACCTTATTTCCCATTTAGGACACCATGCCTTCACCCAGGAATCCTGCACTCCCCAGCCCTGGGACCCGGCCCTCGTCAGGCACACCCGTCATGGCTGGCCAGGCCACTGTGGTGCGGAGGACGCGTCCCAGCCATGTGCAAACCAACCATCAGCCCAGCATACAAGCTGGCACAGGCGTTGCCTCGGCTATAAGTGCGTCGACTGTAGCATCGAGTTTCCACGTCTCTCCCTTGATGTCCCCAGAAATCTCTGCTTTGACCACAAGTAGCTCTGTCCAGCCTTCTCCAGACTCGTTACGTAACCGAGATGTTGAGATATTCCCCCCTCCTCCACCACTTCATCTAGGCGATCCCCTTCTTAGCCGCAAGCCCAGCATTAGCTCTATTAGTGCCGGCATACTAAACGGTAGTAATGGCACCATGCTTCCAGAGGTTGTGAACACAGGTTCTGCTGGGAAAGGGTTGATGAGACGACTCTCTAATAAGTTCGCAAGGACACGGCGGCAGTCGTCGGCTGCAACAAATAGTCGGGATGTTAGCGTCGGGCCTAACATTCTTCGACGCAGAAGCGATAGCACCAATGCGGCACCTACTAACGTTATTTCATTAACCGACTCTGACGAGGAGATACACGATGATATCGTCGAAGCTGCCATTGGCCCCGACATCATTTCGCAGGATTCATCATACGGTAGTAGTTTGCATTCCATCACAGGATTGTACTCTGACGGCGATGCCCATGGTGGCCCAATCTTGCCTCGTGCTCTCGTTCAGGGTACGATGCTGACGAAGGTCTCGAAGAAAAAGAAGTATAAGCGTATGCTATTCACTATCGAGTCAAACGCTGGCAAGATCTCCTGGGACAAAGGACGGTCTTCGAAATGCATCTATATCGATGATATCAAAGATGTCAGAATAGGTTCGGATACCCGGCAATACCGGATTGATTACGGTATTCCCGATTCCGATGAAGGGCGCTTCTTCACCATTTTCTACGCATTGCCGGATGCTTCTCGGAGCAAGCAAATGCATCTTATCGCTGAAGACGGGGAAACGTTTACACAGTGGGTGACGACACTTGATTCAATCTCCAAGCACCGAGAGCTTCACATGGCCTCATTGATGGCATTCAATGAGAATGCTGTTCGCAACTTCTGGAATAAGGAGATGGCAAAACAATTTGGCAACAAACCACATTCCACAGACGAAGAGACGATAGACTTCTCTAGCGTTGAACGAGTTTGTCAAAATTTGCACATACACATCGCAACAAGAGATCTCAAAGCCAAATTCATGACCGCCAATACGAGCAGATCAGGAAAACTCAACTTTGCCGAGTTTCAAGTTTTCGTCCGCGAAATGAAACGAAGAAAGGATGTCCAAGCAATCTATCGTCAAATAACCTCAGACCTAGCCAATGGAATCACATGGCCAGAGTTTCGGAATTTCCTTCGCGACAGTCAAGGGGAGGATGTCGACCAAAACCCCGGCTTATGGGAATCAAAGTTCATTCGTTATGCTCAGCGGGGCAAGGTGAAGGACACGTCAGCTACTCGGTCTATGATCCATTCGATCGCCATGACAGAAGAGGCTCTGGCTAGCTACCTCGTGTCCAAGGACAACGAACATATTATCCGTGAGCCCGTCGAACCGGTGCTCGATCGCCCCTTAAACGAATACTTCATTTCTAGCTCACATAATACGTACCTTATCGGCCGACAAGTAGCCGATGTATCTTCTGTCGAAGGCTACATTATGACGCTTCTCAGGGGGTGTCGCAGTGTTGAGATTGATTGCTGGGATGGCTCCGATGGGCAGCCAGTGGTCAAACATGGACGTGCTCTTACCAATGCCATCTCATTCCGAGAGGTAATTAATACGGTGAATAAATATGCCTTCTTTGCGAGCCACTTCCCTCTCTTTGTCTCTCTTGAGGTTCATTGCAACGCCACTCAGCAAGAAATAATGACGGAAACAATGAAGGAAATATTTGGCTCCCGCCTTGTCACCGAACCTTTGGATCCATCCGCTGACAGGCTTCCATCTCCTTCGGAGCTCAAGGATCGTATCTTGATTAAAGTGAAAGGGACGCATCCCAGCCACCAGCAACGGAATGGGGGCGAGACAAATGGCCGACGACGAGGAAATAGCCTAACATCACCTTTCTCTAAACCTGTGACGACTGATAACGGAAATATTCCTCCTCAGTACCTCGCTTCCAGCCCACTCCTTGGCCCCAGCCAACAACCCCGCCGCGTGATTGGAAAAAGAGTAGATACTATAACGGAAGGCGAGGTGCATGGTGCTATCAGCAGCAGTACCAGTGATTGTGAGACCGAAGAAGAGAGTAACAAGCGAAAAACGAGCAAGATTGTCAAATCACTAGGCGATCTCGGCGTATATTGCAGCGGAATAAAATTCCATGGGTTTGAATCTGCTGAATGCAAGAAAACAAACCACATCTTATCCTTCATGGAAGGGACATTCCGGAGGCACTCGAAAGCGCCTGAATCGAAGAAGTTACTGGCACGCCACAACATGCGTTACATGATGCGAGTTTACCCGCAGTATTCACGGCTCACGTCCGATAACTTCAATCCTCTCATGTATTGGCGAAAAGGGGTGCAGATGGCTGCACTAAATTGGCAAACTTTCGACCTTGGCATGCAGTTGAATCAAGCCATGTTCGCTGGCGGCAAAGACCAATCAGGCTACGTTCTAAAACCTGAATCTATGCGAACGATTCGAATACTGCCTGGCGGTCTCCCAGATGAGGCCTACGAGAAACTGGAGCATCAAAATATGACGTTTACCATTGATATTATCTCGGCGCAGCGGCTCATGCGGCCTGCCAGTCTACCCCCTCACCGTTCACTAGATCCGTATGTCGAGATGGAATTTTTCCATGCTAATGACAAGAGAGACAAACATGATAGTACAAGCGGTGTGCCTATCCAAACCGACACTCCGGTCAAGGTTAGAACCAATATCGTCAGGGGAAACGGTTTTGATCCCGAATTCATCTGCGCAGGCGATCACCAAGTTACCACCAAATACCCTGAATTAGTCTTCGTCCGATTTAGCGTCAAACTCTCTTCGGATGGAGAGACAACCAGTGGCCGCAATCCAACCATGGCAACCTACACAGTAAAGCTGAGTAACTTGAAGCAGGGTTACCGTACTGTACCATTGTGGGATCCTAATGGAGACCAATTCTTGTTCTCGACATTGTTTTGCCGCATCAGGGTTCACCCTGCTACGAGTGTTTACATACCCAGCCCTAGAATGGCTGATTCCTCCGTTGGGAAACTGAAGCACATTAGCAAAAATGTCTTCGGTCGGTCAGTCCCAAATACCAAGGCTGGTAGTTTCGAGAAAACCAGCATAGACAGCGGCTATGGGGAGGCTATTACCCAGCCAACGTCCAATCCTGTACAACATCACGTCCCTTCGATCTAGTAACGTTGGACGTAAAACAACGTCTATCTTTTTGATGGACCTGCGGTCACTCAGCCACGATCTTATGAGTTTCTCAGTCGATTCAAGTCATCAGCGAATACCCCCATCGGATCAATGTTGGGCAGGCGTAGAAGGCAAACGGGATCATTTTATTTTGTTTTATTTTCTCTTTTCTCTATTTGATTTGGTTTTATTTTTATTTTTATTTGATATTTCGTTTTGAAGCGTTCACGAATTTCGGACCTTGTCTCAACAGAGGAGGCAGCAAGCATGAAACGGGTGTCAAAGGGGTTCTATGACTATAGATCGGGAAATGACGAAAAATTGCGTCTTTTTTTGTTTTCCTTTTTTTCCTCTTGGAGAAGGCAGGTTCCTGTTCCTAAATCAGATGAAAGCTACAGCTTTCTGGTTGTGTCACTATGTTCACCATTCACTTGCTTTCGGTGGGGTATCGGGATGCACATGGACTGGGATCAAATTTGGGCTGGAAAGGGCTCTTGTGGGAGTGATACTTTGTTTGAACATAGGCCGTCCTATTAAGGAGAACTAGCGAAAGTGATGCAAGTCATCAAGATACCGGATGAATCGCTCCGGTTTTGGTACATCGCGCCTGAAGTAGCATGGATAACAGGCGGTTTCTGCATCTACGCAATCTCCAATGAAAGAATATTAGCGGCTCACGCTGCATATGATTCAGCATCGTTTCCCTAATAATGGTAATAGCGACACGCTAGGGAACGACAAGGCGATGGAGGGATGAAAATCCAGCCGCCTACTACTATCATGGGATGATGTTCAAGTAAGAACTATGTCAAGAGATAAGCTGGCCCTTCTTCCTGGGGGGTGCAACATGAGATTTTGCTTCGACTTCGGCGTTCAATGGTGACCCGGCACTCTGGGATCATGTACCAATGGCGAGAAGCGAACCCCGTGAATGGGGTAAGGTCTCATTTGATTGCACGCCAAGAAGATCTGCGGGCAACATGAAGATGCATGCTGGCCTGTCTAGTCACAAACTGCTAGCATGGATAAGGCTTGATGGGTAGCTAACAAGGACTAGATACACTCGATACCGTACCTTTTCAACACCCAGCCAGCCTTAGGTAGCAAGGTTGCAGTACCATACGATATCTATGCCAAATACCGACCACGACGGTAGGACCAACAAGCACATGTATGCTAATATGCCTTACGACCGCTCTGCCATGTACTTCGGCACAACCAGTAGACCGGACTGGCATGAATAGCCTCCTTCCATGGTTGAGGAAACCATCAGAGCGAGCCCACACTTGCTGGACCATGGACGGATACTAAACTATATGTGCGCTGTCCGTATCGTGGCACCATGCTTATTGAATGCAAGACATTAATTGGGTACCTAGGCAGTCCGGAATACTGTAGATGCTACAGACGCGGATAAAGCGTCGCTCGGTAGAACGGCAAAGTCTCTTTACATAGCAGGATGGCGTACGTTCTCCGCCTCCCGCCCCCCTCCCACCGCTCACATGATGCCCATACAGTACCCGTATTCGTGATGTCTCCAACTCTAGCGGTATCCTTGCCTATACCTTCGCTAGAGTTGTATTCCTAACGGCCTAGGATTCGCGTGACAGTACGCCGGACCTGGTATGGTCTGCCAATACTGTTGGATGTCCAAAGTTCCTTTTTCAGGGCGTGGTCCAATGACCGAGCACGTAAGGATACGGGCAAGGTTCCGTCTTCATGCTCTGCCATGGAGAGGACATGAGTCCGTATGGATAGGTAGTATGATGCGCAGTGGGTTCGCCGTTTTATCAAGTATTTCTAGGTACACCTTGTACCAGACGCAACGAGGTACACGCAGGTACTCTCCGTAGCGGCGGCACACCATAGAAGACCAGAAGACCTAGGCCAAGCCATTCCAGATTGAGCACCGCCCAGCTCCCCCGGGCAGACCCGGGTACAGCACTGCCCAGGCCCTTGGGGGCCTCCCCCTCTCCACCACAGTACGTACAGTGTGTATGCCACACATTGCCATGCACTATCATATGCTATGTATAGCAGTGTACCTAGAAAATACGCTGTGTATACGCCTACACCCACGCCTACACCTACACCATGCACGGTCATGATTGTCGCAAGGATCGCTCACAGCGTAGCCGAGCTCGTTGACCTAGGTGAACGAGCAGCTGCTGCGGGCGAGCCAGAAAAGCAAGCCCCTATCTAACGGTGTGGTCTCACAAGCCAGGGCGGAGCCAGGGGACGCTTGCGCTGCTTATCACAACCAAGCTCACCGGGGCTGACGTCCATCCGACAATGAGCCAATTGAAGCCGTGGGGTACCTCACCTAGCCTATATGGAGATGGAGGATGATGACATTGCTGACTCGGAGAAGTCGAGGGGGGGGGCTCGGCCCGCTACCGACACCGCTCCACTCGCACGCCCAAGTCCACGCCCACGCCCACGCCCGCACCGCCGGTGCGCGAATGCATGCACTCTCAATCCTGCGTGCTGATGGGCAAGGCCGTGCAGCCGAGACCGAGTGTGGACGGAAGCACTATGTATGTAAGTATACATGGTCGTGGTTGCCTACAGAGACGCCCCCCTTGCCGCCCCATGAGCAGACCGCAGGTGGCCGTCTAACGACAGAAGGGTTAAGGATGAATGGCGAAAGGCGAAGGGCGAAGAAAAGAGTGATGGTGGGACGGCCACTTGATGTCAAAGTGCCCGGGCCGGTGCCCGACCTAGCACAACATGATGTGGTGGTATACGCCGTTGCCTGCAGATGGGATGAGAAGAGAGATGGGAATGTGGATAGGGATGCGGATGGGAATGGGGGATGGCTGCGTGCAATGCCGAAGCTTCCAATGGGAAAATCTCCAAGACCGCTCTCTGTCCGGGTGGCCAATGGTGTAGCTGCCACCATCCCGGAGCCACGTTGTCGGGTACATCGCCAACCCCCTGCTGTCGATTGCCACACCTGTCCTTTCTTGTTGCCTGGTCGTTCACCTGTGCCCGTATTCATCTGCCCGCAGCGACGGGAGGGCTTTTTTGAGACCTTCTTGCAGCCACCATAGTCTAAGGCCTCGCTAGGTCCCGTGGAGCATCTACACGGCTGGCTGACGCATTACCACATCCCCCTCGGGACCCTATCTATGTAGGGCCAAGCTATCCTTCCAGGCACGCCGATATTGAGCCATGATTGGCCTAGCTGCCAAGCTGGGGTCATAAGCAGGGTGGCGCCCCCGAGCTTGTTGTTGTCGTCCCTGGTGGCTTGGATAGATAGGTACCCCTGATCGGTTTCTTTGCATACAACGTCCTGCAGCAGGAATATGGCTACGTTGTCTGCTTATGGTCCAACGCGCGTCAGAGGTCAGAATCCCTCATCGGCCTTGTTCAAATTCCCCATAGTTTTGATCTGATGTTGGCTCGTGTTTCTCCCTGGACCCAGCCAGCCGAGTTCAGCTCTTTAGCGAGTTGCACCCTTTGCCATTTCCACTGTCAATAGATTCCCAATATTCCTTCCCATTATTATTTCCCCCGAGAAGATGCCCGGTTGCCTCTCTGCAAGCCCCCTAGATGCCCAACAACTGCGTCGTGCTCCCCACTGCTGCTGCAGCCAGACCTACAGTAGGCGGCGTTTTCTGATAATCTTACACCCCTCATACGTCTCTTACCCCAAAGCTCACCGATCCGACTCGCTGCATATAGTACGTCAGTCAGTTCCCCTTAGCCTTGACGTCCTTAACCGTCTGGTTTCTCACGTCCGTGCGTGATATCAGGGGATCGAGAGCATCCCAGCTCCACCACACCGGTTCAGAATTTGTGACAGTGCGATTCCCATCATGCCATCACCCGCCTCATCGGATTGCTCGGTGCAGATTAATTCGCGCTCAGCCTACGAGCCGCCGCCTTGATTGCCAATGAACCAAGTTGCGGCGTCATGTTCCGTGCGCGGTGTTCTAGCTCTAGGCCGGCTGTCCTTGCAAGGTTACATCTCCGAAAAGCCATCATATGATTGGCCACTAGATTGGTCAGACGAACTTTAGGATGGGATTTTCGGTATGAGTATTATACGCAATTTTTAACGGTCGAGATGATGAAGAGTATAGTTTTCCTTTTTTTTTTTTCCCCTTTTCTTACCCCGTAGATATGTCATGACCGTAGCATCACTAGCTATGTCCGAAACCCAAGTAGACTTACTGCCCTTGCTAAAACGATATTAGTACTAAATTTCTGAAGCCCCGCGCCTTCGCCGCGGCCGAGTTGACCGAGGAGTGGGAATGGTGGCTGTTATCCTGCATATCATGACTTTGTCGTACTGTATCCAATGCTGAAACCCTCAACGTTGGTGTGCGGTTATCATTGATCGGACAATACAACGATTAGGTCAATGCCACTCTCGTTGACTTGTGATCTGGGGTCGCTGCCCGGTGTAAGTGGACTAGGCTCTCGCCGTCACCATCCATACATCCTGCATGCAATTTCATATCCAACTTTAAACTTGGCTGTCCACTAGGCCCCGAGTGCCATCTCCTACGTGGCGACATAAACATAAAGCTTTCAACTCTGGTTGCGGTAGAGCGGTGAGGGCCAAGAAAGGTGTTGGGGTACAGGTATCAGGCGCTTAGGATAAGATAAGCGGTTTTCAGGGTTCAAAACATCTAGCGGTGAGTCAGGTGAGGTGTCAGAAAGTGATATATCATATAATGTAGGTGCTCGAGTGTTGATCGCGAGTGGGTGCTAGGTGTGATATATCATATAGAAACGCACGCGCCTACGTGACGTCCCAGCTTGGGATGGGCACGGCCGCATCATCAGGGGTAGAGTGGTCCACGGTCTAGAATGTGGACCTTAGAATGTCGAAACGCGGATCAGGAAAATTTTCCCCGAGGAAACTCCCAAATCTGCACGTCGTCTGCACGTACGTCGTGGAGACTCGCCAAAGAAACCACAGCATGTGATAGTATGGTAGGCCCGCGGCTCTTCCCGGTAGAGTAACCCAAATTTGATACCCCGAAATGCAAGGCTTCTTGGAATCATGTACGCTGGCTGGCTTCGCCCAGTGTTGCACCTCGTATTCGCGAGCTAGCAATTCCATTAAGCACGTTTGGATGCTTCCCTGCTTGTAATTGTCTCTACACGTCTGCATACCAACACTCTTTAGCGGGGAATTGTTGCATGCGACATTGCGCGGATAGGCTGACGAACCCTGTCTTTCATCAGTCATTTTCTACAGTTGGGAGCAGCATGTGGTGTGACTAACAGCAGAGCAAGCATTTTAAACTTGACCTTCCCCCGGCAATGCTGCGGGGGAGAGAAAAAAAAAGAAAAAGAAATCCGCTACCAGTCACTTTGAGCTTCCACCGCCCGCGCAATATCCGTCCCAAGCTATCCGCAACGTTGTGCATCAGCCATGCGGGACGTGATCGGCGGGTCATTCTCGAAATTCGCGTCCGCTATGTTGTACGTATACCAGGTCTCACAGGATCAGCCTACAGCCATTAAATCCGGTTTTTAGAACCGGGGAGACTAGTTCAGGCTAAGTGAAGGCGACCATGCTTCAACCGCACTGAGGGAATATTGAAGTAAGTGACACGTCGCTTTGTAGTCCTCGGTGCCCAGTTTCCGTTTGTTGGAGGGTTGACTGCTGAGTAGAGGAATCTGAACGATACGGTGATAACAACTGCTATGTACTTACCAGCCAAACATAGCTTCTCGTGCCGTAGTGTCCACGGGCGTTCAATTCCTCGACTAGTGCCATTCTATTCCACCGACACCTGGAAGAGTTGTTGTGCCGCAATTGGAGAAGTTGAAAGGGTTATCATAACAACCCAGGGTAATAAACAAGGTTTGTGAAATTTTATCTAAATGAGCGTGATCGAAGTAAAACCTAGAATATTAAGGAAGCCGAGATATGCACAGTTATAAACTTCAAAAGCTCACACTCAAGTCGCGCCTAGGCATTTATACTCAAGTGTTATTAATACTATCCTCTATCCCACTATCCACAAAACTCAAGATTGTTTAAAAATACAATTGCCTCGTCCTATAAACCCCGCGTGTCTAAAACGCTTAAGATTCGGCAGCAAGTGCTGTCAGATTTTTGTTGCCAGGTTTTATGAGAGTCTTGTCCTTAGGCTGGGCGTCGAGGACCTCGTCAGTCAAGTTCAGCGTATCCTTGACGACCTGGCGAGGAGTGAGGGCAAGCCACTGCGAAGCGCTGATGTCGCCGAACTTCTTTGCCTGTAGGACTTCAAGGAATATCACATCATCAGTACCAGTGTTCTCGACATAGTGTCCTTGTGCTTGCGGAATATATCCCACGTCGCCAGCGGTGAAATCGAAGGTCCTGGAAGCCACAGGGGCTTTGTAGATGGTGATACGCGCTGACCCCTGAAGGAAGTACGACCACTCGTCCGACGTTGTGTGCCAGTGAACCTCACGCATAGCACCTGGTTCCAGAACGACTAGCGCGGCCGAGAACATGTCCGCTATGGGAAATGTAACGGGATCCAAGATCTTGACGCTGCCTCCAGTCGTGTTGTGGAATTCTTGCTGCGACCAGTGGTATGTGTAACTATTAGGTCCTGATAAAGCACCTGCTGATCCTGTGATGTTCTGCTTGCTGATATCCGCCGGCACCGGAGTACCATTAAAGATCTGTCCATGAATTTTAGTTCAGCCAGCTCTGACAAAGTTCGTAGAACGAGTAAATAGTGACAACTTACGTATTTCTGATCCTGCGGTATGTTGTCTAACGCGCTGACATCCACTTGCAAGTTCTTAGCCCAGACCTCCTTTGGTGCCCGTATCATCATCTCGGTGGCGAGGAACGTTTCTTCCTCTGAGAAGGCACCGTCGTCAAAGACGAGAAGAAACTCGCAACCTTCCTCAAGCGCCTGTAGACTGTGTGGGATACCCGGGGGAAAGAACCACACATCACCAGCCGTCACATCGTCTACGAACGACTCTCCATCCTCATTCATTGCAGCAACGCGCACGCCTCCCTTCAAAACTAACGCCCTAAAGCCACGGTTGTCAGTACTCAAATTTAATTCAGGAAACCATACAATGTTAAGAAAAGTAAGCAATGTCAAACTCACCATTCGGCCGAAGTGTGCCAGTGTAGTTCTCGATACGCGCTATTAAAAACTAAGAGTTAGAGATTGCTAGCCATAGAGAGAATTAAGCCCAAGTTAGAGGGCTAGGTAAGGCGTTTTGGCGCGTGCGACAAATAGTTGACACGTAAGAGCGAAGGCTTTTTTGATATGAGAGATGGACATGGAAATACGTACTGAGGTGCTAATCGCATGTCTACGCCAGCCATCGCCTTAGCAGAGGGCAAGACATCTATGTTCTGTTGCCGCGCCCATCCCGATTGATTTCCAATACCAGGGCGATTGTGGCTAAGGCCAAGCGGCCACATGGCTTGGGGGACTATACGGCTCAGGGTCAGTCATCGTCACTCTAGGCATGATGAGTAGGTGTCTCAGAAGCGCCGAAAACTTCTAGAATATGACCTAGGCTCAAAAAGGAGCTTCGATACTCTTAAAATAACTGGGAGAAAAAAAAGAAGCCGCTCCAGTCGCTGCTTACCATCGCCTTGGTCTGTCCCTGGTGGCGCATAGATGTCCGGGTTCAGCTTCTCATACTCGTACGTACGCGGTCCGGGGTCTGTGCCACCCAGGCCGCCGCGTATCGGCTGCGGTCCATTCGGGTACTTCGCGCTGTTGAAATCAAGATACAAGCCCAAGTCGGCGTCGGCTTCTTGCCCATTCACGAGTTCCGGATCGGGCACCACTGCCGAATCGCCTCCCGACACTGGCGGGCGCGAGGCGATACCACCTTGCAAGTCCGTGGATCCGCGTAGATCACCCGCAGTGGCAGTGAACGTTGGGAAAGGGGGAGTCACGCCGCCAACAGGACCAGTGTTCTCCTCGTAAGTCAGCCTGGACCGACTTAGTTAGATTCTACGTTGGATAGCAGCCGTAGGGACATGCTCACTGGGGCTTGGGTAGGCCGTAGGCCATGGGCAAAAGCCCAGCGGTGAGGAGAGTGGTTTGGATATGCATCTCGCAAAGTTGTACGGTCGATGATGCCACGAGGAAGGCCGGGTTGAAGCTTGATGGGATGAGGATGGGAAAGGAGGTTGTGTAGTAGACATGACGTCTCTACTTATACTTATGGCTGGACGTCATCGTGCTGGCACGCAACGTCTCACCGTCGTGTTTCCGAGATGCCTCTCAAGCACCGAGGACGTTACGATCTCCTCGAGCAACACAGCATAGATCGAGAGACCTCCCACTCCTGTGAATAAGCAACGTTTGGGTATTTCCGAAAGCGGAATATAATGATTATCAACGGTCCGGGTTCAGGGCTGCAGGCGATTCCACAGAAACGCCCCGTTATGCAACTATCAGGGAACGGAGCAAGCCGATGGTAAGCTAGCGTGTAGACACTAAACCGAAGACAGACTAGGCGGCTGCATCGAACGCCCTATGGATTCGCTATGGACTACAACAGGCATCGAGCACCCTAGCGGGCCCTAGCGATTCCCTAGCAGCTCCTGAACAATACCTACCTACCTAGGTAGGCACAATGCCTGTTGAACAGCAGGCACTTACAGTACTTACAGTCCAGTACTTAGGTAACTGTAAGTATACCGTTTCTCCTTATAGACCTTTGATGAAGCGCACAAAGAGGTAAAGTATGTAGTCAACTTTCGTGTCTGCGACCAACCTCCCATCTACATCATGGCCGTGGAGAACAACCTTGGCAGCCATGTGTCCGATCCCACCCCCATTGCTTTTGCATATCCCCCCCCCCAGGAGGCCGGCAAGACGTAGCCGCAATCGGTCACGAACCGCGGTGTTGCCGTCCCTCCCGATGTCGAGAGCCCTGAGCTTCGATCGTGAAATCCGCTAGACCAAAGCAAGGCCGCTTTCGTCACCTCTCTTCACATTAGGGTTTAGCGAGTGTGAACGACGTCTTATGATACGTGTGACGAAATTGGGGGTTAATTCGGGCCAACTCGGTATCTCGGACTTCGTGATTGGTCGCATTGTCAGCAGGTTGCTTACACATCATCATCTTGCCCCGTACCAGCCCTAGCCGGTAAGCAGTTATGTTGTAGTATACCTACTATTATAGTGCTATACAATCGACTATCTCGGTTGAACTACTGTGGAAAACGTCATGGAGCAGATACTCCATCGGCCATGCCGAGTTGCCTGGTGTACCTAGGTAGTGTAGGTTATAGGGATTCCCTATCTGGTGTAGCATACTGCTACGTGTGGTTACGTCTCATGCGGCTTAATTTGGCGTGTCCGTAACTAAGACAGCCCTACCATTGGTCTAGGATTCGAGCTGGTTTGCAACCCATGTACCATTACATCAGCCGAACCAACTGCATGCAACCCATGGCTCTACCTAAAACGAAGCATCAAGGCAGTTAAAATATCTTGACTTCGTATACGTATAGGTATGTAATGGGCGCACCAGTAAGATCCCAAACGAAGAGTCTATTAATTTGTAGTTGCATTTTATGAAAAAGCACATTTACTACAGAATCTCCGGAAGACCACGTGCCATTCCGGTACTATTTGAAGACCATAGACATTAACCTAGGATAGATTGCGAGAGATGGGAATAAGCCCTATGCCATCGTTGAGGCAGACGATGGTATGAGAGTGGTGCAGATTCCGCACGCAGCCGAGGTTCCGGGATCCCAAATACCTGGTTCCAGATACCTTATTCCCCAAAAAGGAAGACCATTCAGCCAATCAACCAATTGCCAACCTCTTGCTGCCTGGAAAGACAATCGGAATTTCGTTTACTCATCACCACCTTCTGCTTTTCCTCCACATATTTGTGAATCGTATTTAGTTGCGCAGGGCTGATGTAATTCTAGGTGTAATTCTATTTTGTCATTACATTCTCATTTATGCCCCCGAGGTAAATGAGTGTGCCTCTCTATCTAAAACTGGGCGTTACACTAGATAATTCCCGTCCTTTGGCCTAAGTAGGTGTTACAAGCGAGAGTTCAGATCTGCCTAAGTTCTCTCACTTAACAGGCTCGCTTAAATTTACCTTGAGTAACCAACCAAGAAGTTCAAAGGAGAACAAGGCAGAGTTATTCTCTATTTACACGAACATAAGCGTATTGATTCTCACTTAGAGGGTCAGAAAGCGTGACTCCATCTCGAACTATTTCGAATTTCATTGCAGAATGGAGATGGCAAGGATAGCTAGTTCTTGAATAAGAATCCGCAAATTAAATTTTCAATTACTAACTTAAAGCAACCAGGATAATATGTTAACTAATGGCGGACTACTGGTTTTACTCCCTGTCCCGCCCTTAAGTTGCTTACTCTAGGAAACCTGGCATCAGCTCGGACTCAGGTCTTTCTTGTCATAGTCACTTAGAATCTCAAGGCTAGTCCTGTACCCCCCGCGAGAGCCTCGCTAATGGACTTTTGAGAGAAGCTTAGGTTCCCTTCCTTCCGTTGAGGATAAGGGCTAGTATTCTAGGGCTTGGCTCAAAGGCTGTATTAGATAATAACCTTTCTAGTCTCTCAAAGGTCCGTGGCCTTTAACAGAGACTGTATCTATCGAGGCCTCAGGCCTCCTATTTATACACGATTAACGGAGGTATTTCCTCACATTTCAGTTCCTTCGATACCAGGCCAAATCTTGTATATATCAGTCTGTAGGCGGCCGGAGGCTTCGTGAATTTATAAGGTCTATTCAATATATTACAGCTGAAGAGGAGAGAGGCCCGAGGCCTCCGGTTTGTTTGTCGGCTTTCCCTAGCTCGGCGACTAGATGTGACACCCTTATACCGTGTGGCATCTTCCCAGGCTCTGAAAAGCGGCCGGTTTCCGGCATGCATCTCAAACTTAAGCGATAATAATTCGGGCCAAAAACTCTTCCTCTAGATTCTCATTGAAGTGGTCGCACCTGCAACGCTGAGACTGACACAGCCTAGGCCGAACATAGCCTCATACGCCCGGAACAAGATATCGAAGCCATCTCCCGCACGTAGTTCTTAACCTCGGAAATTTAGGCAAGATTATATATTTAAGTTGTTGTTCGTGTCCCTATTTTTATTAAGCTAATGGCATATATATCCATAAAAGGCTTGTAGAAGTTGGAAGAGAGGGGTAGCTAGCAACCTCTTACGCATCGACCACAAGGGGGACAGAAATGGCTCTGGCGGTGTGATTATTAACAAAACAAAACGGTCAAACTAGCTGAATACGTATAAACGACGGTTATGTTTTTCAATTCAATACGGAACAAGATACCCTACCCTACGGGGTATACTTAAGGATGTTTGGTTTGAATGCTGTCACCTTGTATATACACCCCCGTTAAATACACGAACACACCACAGACAGGCTAATACCACAGTCGTATGGAGAGCTTACGCACCTTTGGCGACCGGCCAACCAGGGCAGGTCTGCGCCTTCGCTAGTAGGCCAACAAAGAACAGCTGGTTCTAAAAATAGCCGTACGGATATAGACGGCGGTAGCCACAAGTGATGGTGTGCGGTATATTTGGTGGTTGGTTAATTGGAAAGTAGACATCCGTTGAGCCGGTGGGCGGCGGCCGCGCCCCTTGGGCTATAATATAAAATATTATCTAGTCGTCTAATTAAAAGATGGTATATCCAAGCCGAGAAACGCGTACGGGGTAAAGGCGTATGAATGCCTTGGGCATAAGGCTGGATTCTGGCTGAAGCCGGAGATTCGAGCTGCCTATGCGTGTCTAGGTTAGCTAGGTTACGTGTGACTAAGTTAAGCTACCTTCCCCGGGGGGCCTAGGGACCCAGGTACATGAAAAACCAGTAACGTGAGGGTGATTGTATTGTACTCGATTCACGAGGGCTAGGATGAATGAAGCTAGCTAATTCCATATAGAATATGCGGTACGTAGTGGAGGTGGAGGAATGGCTTAGCCCCCAGTGGTAGGTTGGGTTGCATTTCCCGCATTTATAGTATCAAGCGGGTTATTGCCCCGTGTCATCAGGTCTGCCTAGCAAAAGATTATAAAAAAAGCTAGACCAATCCATAGCCCCTTTACATTAGCAACGAATTCGAGACCCGCGAGCGGTATTGGTAGCATCCGCAACACAACCAGCTTTAACAAAAAAGGAAGCAACGAAATAGCTTGGCCACCTAAGTCAAGGCTCACCCAATGCCAGCCTACTAGTGCAACACATTCCTTTCCCTCTCTTCGGAATTCTTCCCCCTTATTTATACGCTAGCCGTCGATATCCACGACTTTAAAGTTGACTCTAGTAAGGGTGTCTTTGAAGTAACAATTAGCTGTAGGAGGAGATTGGTAGGGGAAATTGGCGCTTGTGCCGTCAATAATCGAGAGGGCGTGGACAATGAAGTGGATCCATCAACTGATATCAAAGAGCCAGTTACACACGTTTATATTACACAGGCGTACCCTCTTACAGTTGTCATTGTTGAGAGCGGTGTTATGGCGACTGTATCTTCTGATAGCTTGGTAGACACCAACGCCGGGGACGTAGGTTGGAGTGTGCCAATGGTTGTTGGAGCATCGGACTCTTCTAGGGTGGTTGTAAAGGGTTCTGGTGTCCATGTATAGGCTAGGGAGGCATGGGGGACAAAGGATCATACGTCCTCATGATATTAGCTCATATTCTCCAACAGCAACGGAGTTAATTTCTGTTTGTGGCCAAAGGGCCTGAACCCGAGCATCACTGACCGAGCTTAAGTTCTAAGGTGGCGTAACGGCCGCACGATGTAAGGTGCCGCTTTTGGACACTGAGTGGTGTAGATCGATAGACTGGCCAGTGGCATTAGGTACTCTCCCATTTTAGTTATTAGTATAGAGGACAGACTTGATAAGTCCACGAGACTTTAGGCTACCTACAGACTGAGACATACGATATCTAGTCCCGTATCGAGAGGACTAGAATATGAGGGAATATCTAGATCGATTGTATATTATTATAAATAGGAGGCTTAAAGGCCCGACAGATAGATTATTCGAAGGCCACGGACCCCTGACAACTTAAGGAGATTATTATCTAATACAGCCATTGAACTCAGCTCTAGAATACCAGCCCTTGTTACGACAACATTAGCTGCGACTGAGTACACTGTCGGACTACCTATGTTTACTAGAGTCTGAGAGCTACACAACGATACTGGCATGACTAAAGTCCCCTATCTTACATAAAAAATGCAACTGTGACTTCTCGTTATGCCTGTATGGTTAGAAAGAATCTAAGTTAAATGTAACAAGGGCTAGTGTTCTAGGGCTTGGCTCAATTGGCTGTATTAGATAATAATCAATCTAGGCTCTCAAAGGTCCTGAACCTTCAAGATCGATTGAATCTATCGAGGCCGAAGGCCTCCTATTTATATACAGAGTATTGAGGCCATTTCCTCGCAATCGCTCTCGGTACGAGGTGTCTCGGCCTGTAGGCGAATTGCAGGTTCATGGCCTGATAAATATTATGATAAATATATTGCAGCTGAAAAAGGTGAGTCAAGGTGACCCGAAGTGGCAATCCGTGTGACATTAAAGGACTAATGGATTAGTTAAAATTAAAACGATGGAATAAAATTAGGGGCTTAGCTCTTGTGAAAAAAAAAAAAAAATAAATAAATAAAAATTAAAAAAAAAAATAAGTAAGTCGTTTATTCGAAAGTAAAGGCCCGATATTGTTGATTACATTTTTCTTTCCTAACATTTAGGGAAAACCCAGCCTATTATTACCCTTATTATGCTGTATCCCACGCGGATGGTAGTTTCCTGTTAGATAGAATTAGCGCTAGGGGGTAGCCGTTACCTAGCCGGGTGGAAAACCCAAGGATTTGTATAAATATAAGGACTGGGATCCTCCTACTGGGGGAAAGGGTTCAAGAATTAATACCACCTAACCCTACACCCTACCTACGCCCTACTCTACGGCTACATACTGGCATCCTACTAGCAGTCGGTCTCCACCCTGGAGTTTAATCCCATGGCATTTCCATACATAACGTCTGCAAGCCCCCTAGTCGCCGCCGTCGTTAACACAAAGCGGCTCTACGTAGGCCAGATAAATACCCCTAATCGTAGCACCAAGCCACATGTCTCTCGAACAGAAACTAAATTGGCACCACAGAGATCTAGGCCCGCATAGCAAATACTGCGGAAGCTTTTCGTTAGCCATGCATTTAATAGCTCGGTCCGTAGTAGGCTGTAGAGAAATGCGTCAATCGTCTTTAAGGAATATGAATATTAAGTGTTTTGTAGCGGTTTGTAAAGTTAGATACCGATCGCGGCATAACTAATATTCGGCGGTATGCTTATTTCGGCCACTCCCACCGCCATACTTTAATTATAGATAAGAATCGTTTTAATTACACTCGGCTAGTGCTTACAAGTAAATACTAGTAGCTTAATTAGTGTTAAAGTTAAATTTTAAAGTAAAGCAAGGTTGCGAGTAAGTTATCACTAAAATAAAAGGTAGTTATAAAATTAAGGTTTAATAGCATTAATTTTTAAAACCCCTTTAACTAGTTAAAAGCTCCTAAGTTTTTATATAAATACAATCTTTAATTTTAGCACTTTATAGTAAACCTGCTACCTTTTAACGCTATTATTGTTTAACAATTAGCTACTTTGTTTACGTAGCATTTAACTAAGCTACTATAAAGTGCTTAACGATATAATTAAAACTAAACAAACACTTAAATACTTAATTACTACCATTAATAAACTTTAAGTGCTTAGCATTTTTCCTAGTGGTGTGTTAAAATAAATAGCTTGAGCGGCTAAGGAAGCTATAGACATAGTATTACATCACGCAGTTTTTCCTTTTTAATGAGTCTGGTAAACTGGGAGCGATGAAAATTGTTCACTGCAATGAACGAAGGCATCTCTCATCTTGGGGTTATGCTCCCCTCTTTCCGACTTCCCGATGGGTCGACTAATGACTATGTTACCGTTACGCGGTGAAACCTGTCACCCGGACCACCCTGCCTGGTGTAGACAACTCTCACCTATCGGTGCACTAACAAGAAGACTACTTATACAGATAAGATAGTTCTGAGGGGGATGATTGACCAACGAAGGCGAAGACGTAGACGCGCCCTACGAAAGTTACCGTAAACAACCAAGTAGGGAGATGGTTACTGATGGGTTCAGGGGTTGGCCATTTCAGGAGTGCCTGTCTCGTGGTGGTATATGGGGATGGAAGATCCAGCCCAACTCAGAGGCGGCTATTCAAGTAAATATATTTTGTTTCATTTATCGGGTATTAACTGTAGACGTTCCCAATGTGCATTCTTTTATTAGTAACCATGTTCGTAGCATATGAATCATTTTTCACAAAAAGGGCAGAGGATCAGCGGATGTCGTAGACCGAATGGGAAGACGTACGAACCTGGAGGTTTTGTTATCCTTATCTTTGAAAGTATATTACATCCCGCATCTTAACTATACTCTAAAATTTGAGCTAAAATAACCTGGAAACTCTAGCCGTAATTTGAACGTTCAGTCACTAGATATTCATCCATCACCCATACCTCTAAGGAATGAAACAAAGAATAGGGTTTTGCTGTGCTGTCTTACAATTCGGTCTCACGGGAACACTATCAAGGGAGCAGCTAGAGCTGGCGTAAAGTGAAAATAACGTGTATATAGGCAGGGCGAGCCGTCGGGGTACCCCCACATAGCACGAACGACGATCTTCGTACACGCATATTTATTCCTCGGGTGGCTGGCGGGCCGATCAAACTTTCCAGCAGAGACAAACGCAAGGCCCGTGACGCCCCGCATATTGACGGAATACCCAGCTAGGTATGTAGTAATGCAGATTACGGTCCCTTGGGCCACCAACTGCTTTATCATAATTGACGTCGTATTGGGCGAGGCGCCGTGGGGGGAAGTCCCAAACTTTATTCCTACAAGATCCTCATCCGGGGAACACGGAATGGGAACCATCGGCTTTCTTTACTCTATAGTAATTGTTACTTGCCGCTAAGTGATTAAAGGGGAGAGGGTTGACGCAAGCAATAGATACATGACGATGATAGTGGATGAGAGGGAGGTAGCGATTCAAACCTAGTACATCCAGTACGTAGGTGGCTGTGCACCAAAATCGCATTTTCTAGATACCTAGTCCCTGGTTAGCACCTGGCCCAAAGAACATGCGATCACAGGCCCCTTGGCGGACGAGACCTTTGCAGATGAGAGGTCAATCAATGTGGCGGATCCAGCAGTTCGCCTTAGACATAAGGTTCCTACGCGACGGCCGGATAGAGATCATGAAAAGAAAGGGCGAAAAAGTCCAGCCTTGGCCAATTATTTTGTCGATCTTCAATCAGATGATATACTACGTAGACAAGAGGTGCGGGGAATTTGGGCATTCGTCAGCACGGGAAGCGATGGGGCCGACCCCCGATCTGTGTCGTCTCCTGCTAAGGAAATAGTTCACGCTTAGCTAAGGAACTCTTCTTCGTCGCCTGGCTTCGTTGCTTCGGCTTTCATACAGTAGGCAGTGGGCAGTGGAAAGTAGACAATGGACGTTCTGGTTCATGTCGACGGCGCCAACCGGCTTGTCCGAGACTCCACGAAGCTCTAGATCCGGGTTTTTAGTCAGCGAATCATTCTTCTGAGACATTGGCGCAGCTGCCATAGACCGACAGCCCGAGACCCTACTTAAGTAAATAATACTAAGTAAGATATGTAGAGCTTACCGGAGGGAGAAGGGCGTACAGTGTCGCCCAGTGTCCCGTCCACGCTCCCACACACCCCAAAGCACTGTCCCTGTCCCTGTCATGTTGTTATAGGCTATAGGCGCCTGGGCAGGGCCGGGGCTCGATGGTTTGCCTCATACATGTAATGTACCAGTATCTCATAGGTACGCCACCGACGTGGCTTGCTGTGGCCGGAGCTCACTACTCCGTCATTGTGCGAATGTCGGGGCCCATCATCTGCGCCTAGGGGCGTGCTACCAGTACGTAGGCAACAGACGCACGCCTCGTTTTCTTCACTCGTCACCCGGACCGCGTACGTAGTCATTTGCGTAGCCGTTTGCTGGCTCGCGTTGTCCGCGTTGACGGGAGACGGGCGACGGGCGACGGGCGACTTCGTCCCCGCTGCCGCTCCAAAGCCTGATCGTGCGGTGTTCATTGGCATTGATCTCTGACTGTCTTACTAAGTACCGGTCTCTGGCCATGGCAGTACCATGGTACCGACCATGCGACAGCTGCAGCTGGTCGCCTGTCCCATACGGTAAGGTATCTCTACTGTAGCTGGGTCCGAAGTATGCATTGTTGTTTCTGCCACCCTCGCCACACCCTGTCTCTCAGACCCTTGGACCCCAATGTTCTCTCCCAGACAGTCGGTGCGATAAAGCAGCGAGGTGTCGTGGGAGGACGACACCGCCCAGCTTACTACGACAGCAGAAGCAGCAAAAGGTATACCTATCCCTATCCGTATATAAACTAACCCTCCTCGCATATATTGCCATGGCGTTTGTGTTTTCTCCGTTCATAGTAATCCGACCCCTTGTACCCACCATTTGCCAATTTTTTTCTAATTGCTCATAGTTACACTACATCTTCTGTCGCTTAGCTCGAGAAGTAACCCCCTTTCGGCTTGACATCATACCGGGCGACACAGCCCTTCTTAATGACCTATATAATGATGCTTTGGCACCTATAGTGGCGAGCTTGAATTTGCTGTCCACAGACTACTCCATCCCGCAACCGCCTCCATATAATCAGCCCCTTGCACGCTCGACACGGCCATGGAGTCAATTCTACAACACCCCGTCAACCTCCAGGGAGAGGCTAGCTTCACCAAGTTCGGGGCTCTGCCTCCTGAGCTACGCATCGTTATCTGGCAGTCCGCCCTGCCAGAAGCAAGGACAGTGGCGATTGTATCGCCATACAAGAAACACAAGCACACACTTAATTCCCTGGAGGAAGTCTTTACGCGAACTCTCGACCTTGAAGAGTCGTGGCGGTCCACAGCACAGATCCCAGCGCTGTTACACGTCAATATCGAGGCCCGGAACGAAGCACTGAGGCACTACACGTTGGCGTTTGGTGTCGGTAGAACACAGCCGAGGGTGTACATAGACTTCAACCGCGATACTGTGTTCTTTGGGCACACAGAGCTAGAGACAGAGTGCTGGCCACTTTGGACCCGGACCCAAGACCTCGACAAGATAAGACGACTAGCTGTAGTGCCCGAAGGCGCGTGGAGAGTTTTACGGCTGAAGAACTTCAATCTCGAGCATCTGGAGAAGCTGGTCTTCGTCCATGATTCTGAGAAGGTTAAGCCGGGGCACGTGCCTCAACTCGTAGAAGACGAGGAACCAGAACTTGAGCTGCGCCTCGAGCTTAAACAACATACCCATCAGTCAGAGGCAACCACGATGGCGTCACAGCTTGAACTTGCCAGCCTGAAGAAGAAACGTATGGAAGAAGCGAGGAGTGAGCTCTCTACGCTGAAGCTGGTACTACCAACAGAGTGGGAGAAGGGGCCTGTCGTATCAACCGCCGTGTTCAGGGATAATATGGACTAAGTAGCTGGGCGTGCTAGCTTGCATACACAAACACGATGTCCTGCATGTTTAAACAAGCGCCTCATACAATTCCTTCCACCCCTTTTCCACTTGCTCTGTATTCTTAGCCAGTTATATACATTGATATCAACGTGTTTCACCTGTCCCTTAAGCGCCAATAAAATGCAAAGCCCTCGGTGACACAGCCATAAGCATGGAAACGCATGACCGCGCGGGTTGGGCCATCAGTCCAATCGTGACAACAGGACTCGGCTCTGTCCTCGCATCGCTGCTCGCCCCATGAAATCCAGCTCAGAGCGCATCTATGGTCCGATTCGGGTCGCGTGACGCCTGTACGCGATCGTGAGACTAAACGCTTACAGAGCAGACTCCTCGGTAACCACTTTGGACCTTTTTTTCCTTGTTCTCTTCCCACGCTGACGTGGTCTGGAGCTTGGCCATACTGTGTATCTCCTCCGCATAAGGAACGCAGAAGCAAGCGCCCGCTTTCCCCGCACGCGACGAGCCGTTCGCCCCCTTTCCTGCGCATCAGCCATGCATTGTATCCCAATCTCAATATGATGAGACGCAGGTGAGATGCAGACTTGTGGCGCGCCACCAAGCTGTTTCCCATGCTCACACCGTTCTTTAGCTTGAAAAAGCTCATACTGATCTATCATAGACGAGGTGCCCGGCAGGCGCGCCGCTACAAAGGAGGCTTTTCTGATTACTGCAAGGGAGGGAGGTCATGCCGTGAGGAGGCGTGTGACTGGGGGCGTAGTTGGACGCAGACCTAACACTAGATAATCTGAAACGCGTG
This sequence comes from Xylaria sp. BCC 1067, assembly GCA_005188305.1. Lineage (NCBI taxonomy): Eukaryota > Fungi > Ascomycota > Sordariomycetes > Xylariales > Xylariaceae > Xylaria > Xylaria sp. BCC 1067. The sequence goes on from SSCS01000001.1 coordinate 3,925,174, forward strand.
GCTAAGGCGCCGGATCCTCAATGCACGACCTCTCCACGCGTCCCAGGCTGGATGCAGAGCAAGGCTCGTAGGAGTTGAGAGACGACTAGGGAGACGATGTGATATTGTGACCGGCTGTCTAGGGCGCACACTGTCTTTCGTCATATATCCCTCGCGACCGAACGAACAAAATGTCTCATTCTGTATTAGGGCACGGGTAAAATAGCAAGGCTACCTACTAGGCATGTACAAGATGCACAGGAGCACAGCGTAGAAGGGCGGGAGTAGGGCGGAAAAAACTTGATTCACTTAGAGTTTAGAGCTTAAGTAATACTGCGCTTTCCGGAACCTAACGTAGCAATTGATGTCTGGTACATCTTCCAAGTTACGATATCGGAGATCTGCAGCGAGCCGCTCTGATGATGATTACTATGAGACTCCTGTCGTGTTCGCGATACAAGCCACACGATCCCTAGATGCAGTGAGAAGAGCGGAGTGGTGTTTTGCATGATTAGGAATCTTGGATATCGCATACCCATCCTTCTCCTGCATATACCAAGACCAGGCTGAGCGGCGAGTCATAGGTGCAGGTCGCTGCTATCCTGTGACATTAGAAACCCGTTATGCATGACGCACGACTTCGTTAGCGTAATAACGTTGGAAATGAAGCTCGTAGCCGCAATCGTCTTCCCCCCCTCCCCCTGGACCAACCTAGTACCTAGCCTACTATTCATGCCAACTGCTGCGACCGTCAGGTCAACATAAATCCATTATGCGGGGAACCGGTATATATTCCGGGCCCGAAAGACGGCTTTAGTGGCTCGGGGTTCGGTCCATTTCAGTATTCCAACCAAGAAATAAAATGCGATCCGAGTTCACCTTAGTAAGCTCACCTGAGTCCAGCTGACCTGTCAATACGACTCCTCAGCTAGCCTTTCGAAGGTAACGACGAATTAGCGGTCGTTGTCTTTATAGCAAGAAAGCTACTAATCATGTAGGAGACCGGCGGCTTCGAGGGGGCTGGGAAATTTTTCTAGAATACGTCAGTACATAGCAGCAAGCCGCAGGTTGCTTGCATCATTCTTTGACTTTCATCTCCTTCGTAGTATTCTCGTCCAAACTATTTGATAACCATGTCTCATTAGACTTACTAATACTCCAGACTAACGCTTCATATCTCGCTTCCTCGCTCGCAAACTTGAGGCCGGAAAGTAGTTGTACGACCCAGGAGCTGCACTCACATATAGGACTAAGAATTAATAATAGGGAAAATTGACGTTTGCCGAATATCATTTTAGTCACTAGCAAATCAAATTGCAGAGTGTGTTGCTCGCACTTTTTTCTTTTTTGGAGTCACTACGTCGCTACATCCTACTGCGGTTATCACGGCACGCCGGCTGGCAGCTGGGTAGAGGGTCTCCCGTAAATCCGCTTAGTTTTCTTCATTCCTACCTTTGCATTATTTTAAAAGCCTATCTTGACTGCCCCTATAACCTATGTATCCTCAAAATCTAGTTTGCCTGTGTCATGGACCCGGTATATGGGGGCCTTGAATACTTATTATTGCGCGAGGATCTCTAGGGTACCTTCGAGAACGTAACTATCTATATACAGGATAGGAGTCACGTATCGCGTCGTACAGACTTTTGGGGCTTGTACCACCAGAGGAACATATGAAGCTGACCTCCGTACGGTGGCTGAGCGGCGTAAATGGCTTGGTCGGTTGTTCTTAGTGCTTGCATGAACCGGGATGCCAAATCGTGCGAGTTGCGGCATTCTCATTCTCGTAGCATAAAAAAACGTTCAAGTTCGTACTATGTTTGGATGTCGGATGTCGAACGAGTTTTGATACTTCAGTAGTAACTACCGTCGAGTGTGGCGGTCTGCCGTGTTGCCCGCTGTAATAATGGTTAGCCTTCAGGCGGCATCTATCTCACTCGACGAGTGAACGAACTCGGAAGAGAAACAACGGGCAGACTCGCATACTCTCGGTCGCAAAGCGTATCTCGCCGAGCCTCGGTATTTCCGGCGCCCCGGCCCCATGAGCACGCCGCCCAAACGTAATTTAAAAAGGAAGATTTCCTCTAGAGCCGACGTAATCGGTTGCGTAGCGGATAGCTATCCGTATAACTCTCTGTTACCTCTTCTAGTATAGTGCAATTTTTTTTGAAAGGTGTCATCGGTTCATCACGCTCAAACTGTAAAACGGCTACCGCGAAGTACAATTGACTGAAAATTTATGAAAATAAAGACATGGATGAAATGCCTAGCGTGTGCTATTAAATCCCACGTGTTTTTATGAGATTCTAACGTGGCCCAAGTTGGACGGAGGTTGGTTGGGGATTTCCCAGAAACTCTAAACCTAAAGTCTATGGTATTAAAGTATAGTCTTGATCGGTGATCTCTTGCTAGTAGCGATACGTCCGTCTAACGACATCTACCACGTGTAATGCTTGAAATGGCTGGCTTCTAACTATGATCTGCTGATAAAAGTAAGCATTTAGATGGTTCGTCTCTATCACTATACGACAGTAATGCTAGGCCAATCCTGGCTTTGCAATCGTCTCGACAGACGACCTGACTAATCTGGGCTTGCCAACGAAGTTTCCGTTAAGTCGGATGAATTTCTCCCAGTTCTTAGTTGGATGTGTTTTCGATCGCCTGGCCACCACTTGGATCGGGCAAATGCCATATACGAGTGTGTCTAGTATAATCCATGTGACGGAGATCTATCACGCCTATGTCACCGAATGGACTAGCACAGGGAGATACAACAAGAACTTGATTTCCCCTTCAAGGTATGTTATCGAGAGTTTCTGTTTTGTAGTAAAAAATGAAGGTAATATAAAATCTAAACTACGAGATAAATATTCAATCCAAAACAGCCCAGGGAACGCGAGTTATTGGTGTCATCTCTTGGGCATTCCTGGATGTTGCCGTTGGGCTGTGGCATGATCGATTAGCCGTGAAACAGCCGCTATCTACAGATCATCGAACTGCTACCTGAAGCAGCCCCGAAGCATATTTTCATTAGCCCTCCCTGGGTAACCTCGAAGGACACGACGATGCTTAGTATGGAGTCCTTCAAGACTCAAGCAAAACCCTTGCTTCGAACACCGCACCGGGACCTTGGAAAAGACCGACGCAGCAACGAGAGAGAAAAAGGGACCAGGAAAAAAAGGGACAAAAAGAAATAAAATGAAACGTACAACACCAAGGATTCGCTGGTCGTCACCGACCCAACTACTGACTTGGCTCTCACTGGCTTATCTATGGGAGAGCGGACGGGATCCCGAGTTCTCCAGTGGATATGGTCGTACGTGACAATTTTGCAAGGTATTCAGTTTTATAACGCCGTGCCGGTGTGGACTTTTGGCATGAGGTCCATGATATCCGCTTTCGATGGCAAGTCACTATATCGATACATGTATGGTCTCGGTCTTGTCCACGCCTACACTTTATACACACACAGTTACTACCCTCGTCTACCTGTTTATGATTAGAGTTTACTGCTCGCGGCGCTGCTATTAAGATACGTGTTGCCAAGCTTGAGCATTGTTGTCGCCTCGGCGACCATCTCATCGACAATCTCCTGCGCCGGCTGGATCTTCTGGATTAAGCCTGCGACTTGTCCCTATTTTGTTGTTGGGGTCAGTACTTGTCGTTTAATGTAAGTAGTCTTGCAATTTTTGAGAGTTTCGGGCGCTTGCTAGAGCAACAAGAGTCTAAACTCCCCTGACCAGGCAACTCCGTATTCCTGAGACAAACACCGAGACGGGCAGAAGATTGTGCAGATTACTGACCATTAGGTGTGGTGGGTCTACTTCATTCCCCTGCTCGAAGTCGTACTCGATAGGCACGATACCCTTATCACACAGTTCCTTGATCTTGTCCGGCTGGCTGTGCCAGTTGGCGATATACTCGTTCGTGCGCATGCGGAGAGGGCGACCAGATAGCACGAGCGTGCGCTCAGTCTCCGTAAACCCGCATTCCACGACGCTGCGCTTGTGCTCCTCGGAGCAGTTGGCCTCCTCTGAAGCTACGAACCGCGTCCCCACCCACACGCCGACGGCACCTTGCATCAAGCTCGAAGCGAGCGCGCGTCCGTTACTGATTCCGCCAGCCGCTACCACGAGCGCGGGAGACCCCTTTAGCATTGGGGGCTTGTAACGGCGCGCGACGTCCACAACGGCGGGGATGAGGACCGAGTTGGCGATCTCGCCGGTGTGTCCGCCCCCCTCGCCCCCCTGGGGACACACCATATCGACGCCGAGATCTAGCGCTTTTATGGCGTGCTTGGGATGTCCGACCATGTTCATGATCAGGATGCCGGCAGCGTGTAGTCGGTCAATGACGGGTTGGGGTGGCACGCCAACTGCGCTGACAAAGAGCTTTGCGCCGCTCTCGATCGTGATGTCGATTAGCTCGTCTAGCTTCCCCTGTGTGTAGTCGTGGTTCGTCTTGCGGGCGCTGCCGCCGATTTGCGGCAGCGCAAGATCTACACCGAAAGGCAGGTCAGGCGACTTCAAGTTGGCCTTCATCTCCGCGACGATTGAGCGAAGCTGATCCGGTGTGTACATGAAGCCCCCGATCACGCCTAGGCCGCCCGCGTTGGACACGGCTGCGGCGAGCAAACCGCCAGAGGTCCGCGCCATGCCGGCGAGGATTATTGGGTGTGAGATCCCCAATAGCTGGGTGAGCGGCGTCGTGATGGGGCCTTGGTTTTGGGGCGCCATTGTTGTGATTGTGTTCTGGGCCCGAGCTTTGTGGAATGGGTGTTGAAGTGACCGCTCAATGGGAGATCACAAGATACGGATTGCCCGGGAGTGAGTCTCAACGCATCTCAAGCTGGCTGAATACGCCGATCGATCACCTGGCTAGGCCCGCAATGTAACAGACCTTTGTAGGGTGTATCGAAGCCTTCAATTGGTAATGGGATGAAAAGGAAAAGGAGCCGATATCATGGTAACGAGAGCTTGCCATGGTATCGATGCTCGTCTGGTTGTCAACACAATGTTCTAACCTGATGTAGCGATTACACAAGAGACAAAAGCGTGGAGGTGGGGTCTCTGGGGTATTGCGGAGAGAGATGCCGAGGCAACTTTGCACTATGTAGGTGCGTGGTGTGGTGTAGCGACCCCAACAAGGGACTACCGGCAATTCGGGAGCCTGTTTGTGCCCCTCGGGAGCAACTTTCGTAAAGTGGCTGGAGGGTCTGTCATCAAAGGCTTACCTGGCATACGGCGAGGAGGCATCAACCGTTAGCTAACATAGATTGGACTTCGCTTGATTGTTCGAGAAATAGGTGCGTTGTTGGGGTACAACAGACTCTTGCTGAAGACACATTCCTGTCGGAATGGCTTATTAGGGCCACCTGCCTTGTTGGCTTCTAAGCTGTTAGACTATATAGTTGATTGTTGCTGAGTCAAGACATTCCAAGGCACGCCCATTTTCAAAATTGGCCCAAAATTAATCTTCAGATAAAGTTACTTTCATTTCCGAAAACGCCACGCTCGTGATTCTACAGTAAATATCCCAAAGTTCGACCAGATGGGGATACGGGTTATCTGAAGTGAGGCAATCGCGCCGGTATAAATTCATCCTCTGAGTCTTGGGATATCGTTGTGGCCGCTAGGTGAGCCTCCCCTACTCTTCCCGTAGCCTCGGACCCGTTGTCATCCAACGATATATCGTCTAATATCGCCGAGTTTGGGACCGGAACATGGTTAATTGCCACGAGTTCTGATTTTACCTCGGGTACAGATTCAATCTGCAGGTTCTCTCGACTCAACCCCCGGTGGAGAGCTAAGTTGGCCGCAGCTTGACGCTTCTTCTCTATGGCCTCATCTTCTTCCAATTCCAGTCGTAATTCTTCACGTTGCAGGTCCTCAAGAGACGGCGCTGGGAGTAAGGTAGGGCTTGGGGGACCGGAACTTGAATGTCGACTTTGCTGTATCGACGGCCTCGTCGAATCCATCGTCGTCCGTGACTCACTTCGCGATATCTTGTAACTCGCTGCGCGTTTGCCTTTGCTACTCTTGGTCCGGCTGCTTGAGCGGTCATCATGGTCTAGTGCGATAGTAAACTCGTCGTCTAGCGGCACAGCATCTTCTTCTCCTTCTTCATCGCTAGGAAAGAGATCACCGCGTGACCGAAACGAATCGCTAGTATCTCCGCTGCCCGCCGTACCACTTCGCTTCCTAGTCTGTGTTGGTATGTCGTGGGAACGTGTTTCACCATGGCTGTCAGTGCCTAGTAATGGTTCACGCTCGCCGTCCCCAGGGTGTTTCGTAGATCCGGGATGCTCCTGTAAATTGGCTGCGCTAGGTTTATACCTCAAGGTACCTCCTATTTTGAATGGGAGACGACCAAGAAAGCCAAGAGGTGCGGTACTTGGAATGATGGTAGGGTCTTCGTGGCCACTAGCTCTTCTCCGGGAACCCCTTGTGCCATAATTCATACCGCGAGCTCTGGTCCTCGGTTGCTCTTGTACTTCGGCAGTCTGACCTCTCCGCTTCCCCGAGCCGGCTACTAAGCGATCCCAATCCTCGGCGCGCCAACCGCCCAGGAGGCCACCGTCATGGTCGCCGAACTCCTCATCCCAATCGTCGTAGAAATCGAAGCTAAACTCAGCCGCCCCTCGTGCCCGTTGGCGTTCTCTCGCTCGTCGGGCACGCTCTTCACGGTCACCCAAGCACACGGCAGTACAACTATCAAATGCAGAAGCGACGGACCCGAGGCAAGGCGTAACGTAGGTATGCCCGAAGCTCCAGATACCCGCTGCGGCGTTCTCGGTAACGGTTTCGGTCGTTTGCGAAATCTGGTTCCAGCGTTGGCGAAGGCGCGGATCTTCGAGAAAAGTCGCCATATTGAACGAGTCGCGAATTGCGCTTTTCTAGTCAAACGATGGCGGACAAGGCGGATGAAATTGGGGGCTTCGGCGAAAGGAGGTCCGAACGGGGTTGATGCACGACGTGGCGGAATTGTAGGTGGCCTCGCCCGACAAGAGCCGGTTGTTGTTCTGCGCACCACGCAGAATATTAGCGATTCATGCAGCGCAGCACAACACAGGGTCCGCAGCGATCATAGGTCGTTCATCTGGGTAATGGAGGCGGGTAAAGAAGAATCGAAATGAAAGGCAAGAAAGGACAGTAGGGACAGTAAGCAATAGCTGAAGAAGGTTCTAAGAAGCGGTTGTCGAGCGCCTAAATGCCGACCATGATTCAATTGGCAAGCCTTACCTTGTCACGGGTTTGAAGGCACAGTAAAAGAATCAGGCTTTAGAGGATCCTAGGGATTGGTATTGGGTGGACTCCCATTGGGGAAATTCCAAATGTCTCTCATGCAGGATGCGCGAGTCGACGGTTATCCAAAACAACAAGTGTTCAGGGTTGGGACCAGCGGAGCTGCAGCGGGAGGCACGTTGAAATGCAGGGTCTTGGACTATTTAGGGTATATTTAGGTAAGATAAGCGACAGGAAATCAGGTAGGGAATTGAAGGTAGCGTCTACTAAGTACAGTACCTACCTCTAGCCTAGGTAGTGCCAGGAGGTTAGGTAGTGAGGATTGGGAGGTAGGTAATTAAGGTAATTAAGATAGGTACAGTGAGTTGGAAGATAACTTGGATAAGTAAGAATGTGATGCTGAATGGAGAGGGGGGAAAGAGTTCGATACCTTATAGGTAAGTACTTATAGTCAATGCTATCTAGTCTAGTAGTGACCGTCAATGTTAGGTAGATATCTTGGGTATCTTGGGTATAAGTAAGTAGGTAAATTAGAAAAGAGTTGCAATGACCTCATCCCCCTTATAGCCTATAGAGAGATTGTTAGGTACCTGCTGCACGGGTCTAGGTAGGTAGTTGACTGGCGGCGCTGTCGCTAGAGGTTCCCGCCCCGTACCTAAGTAGGTATCGGCCTGGGACCTGAACCCCACCTTAACACGGCTAGCCATTTTCGGACCATCCAAAGCGGTGAGCCGTGGCATGAAGCGCAAGCTCGCCGGTTGCGAACCTCTCTTCCCTTATAGTCCCATTGAATGTCGGCCCCGACCACCTGTGCCATCATCAAAGACTGCATTTCGCATGTACAAACCGACACCAACACGTGGCTTGGCAATCGTTCTTTGAATAACCCTCCCAAGCGGTATCATCTCATTCCTATCATCATCCACCATTGCTCGACTTATCCTCCAACCTCACGTACTCCCAATAGCAACACGCGCGCGTCTGCCCACTTTCCTCTCCATACACCCTGTTCAAACAAGACCAACTATACCATCTCCAACGTTACTACATATATATCGATGACAAATCTCCATTCCGTGCGCGATGCTTAGGACGGGGCCCCAAGGTGGTTGGGGCGCCGGTGCAACCTCTGCTCCTCCCAACCGTAAGTCCATGGATTTCCTTTCATCGACAATGAGCAGCAAGCGTTCGACTCGCCACGTGGGAACATACCGATCTTCGACGAGCACATTATCTAGAGCACTGGGCGACTGAGCTAGCCCACTTCGGACCCAAAGCATCTCGCGGTCTAGACCGCCTCTCCTCTCTTCAACGTCGAAACGCTCGTCGTACTACAAGTGAGCGGTTAGGCGTATGATTGCGCGGTGCTATCCTACGTCTACAAGGCAGTTCGGTACAGAAGTCTTAAGCGCTTTATCCTCAATGCAACCTAGGGAGGCTTTAGTCGATGTCTACACGGGACTCCAACAACGCAAGAACCCGGAACTAACATGTCTTTTCACCCGTAGCATTCAACCCGGCACCACCTCCACCTGGAAATCCGTTCGCTAAGCCGCCGTCGAACCCATTCTTTCAAAATAACGAAACCACTCAAACGCCTATAAAGAACCCGTTTGCCGCACCGACTGTTAAGGCCAATCCTTTCTCCGCCGTAGCAACTTCTTCTCTCAAGCGATCAGTATCGCCATCGCCAACACAAACAGCAAAACGGACCGCTGATACCCGCAACCCATTTGACCCTGTTAACAGAGGAAGCTCTACGGGCGGGTTGCAATCTGGACTAAATACCAATCATCAACGAAATGTAGCTACATTCGTCCAACCAGCGTGGCCTAATGGATCCGATGCGTCCACGGCCTTGGAATTAGGTGCCGCGAACTCCAAGAGACGAAAAGGTGGTCTAGGTGCACTGAGCAACGGACAACATGGGGCAAGTTTACTCGCTCCTAAGGGCCTGGCTGGAAAACATGGTTTAGCCTCTGGGTTTGGTGCGAATGGTCAAAATGCAATTCCCCGTGGGGTTCCGAATAGTATTCCCAATAAACATAGCGGTCGTTCCGATGAACTAGCGAGCAAAATTCAGCAGCAACTCTCCAAAGATCGAATCAAACCTCCCCCATGGCCCGCCAACCCGGGGAGTCACGCACAGCGCCAGGAAATGGAAAACTTTCGGGAGTCTTACAAAGTATACAGAGAAAAAGCTAGGAAGTCGTTAATAAGGGCAGGGCTAATTGACGACCCCGATCAGAGACGCACCTTGCAGCAAGCACTCGATTTCCGAGGGATATCCGAAGAGATGTGCCCCGAATGGGAGAAGATTACCAGAATCATCGAGTATGATGTTAGACAACCAGAAAAGGCAACTGATAGCTCAGGCGATCTCGTTGCAATACCTTCCTTGATGGTGAAGAGGCTGGCGCGATCGGCCGCTGGCCAGGACGCTCCGCTTCCGATGGATGTTCGCTCTTTTGCCACTCTCCGAAAAACTCTGGACTACCTTATCGACGATCTCATACCAGATGATAGTTTCCTACCGTCGAAGCATAATTTTCTTTGGGATCGAACGCGAGCTATCCGAATCGATTTGTCTGTGCAGAAGTACAATTTGACTCCAGACGAGCGAACGGATCTCGTATATTGCCTAGAGACAATTGCTCGTTTCCATGTGACAGCATTACATCTTCTCTCACAGAATGGCTTCGCCGCCGAGGACTTCTCTGAACAACAAGAGATTGAACAGCTAGGAAAGACCCTTATTTCCTTGAAGGAGATGTACGATGACTGTGTTGAGCAAGGGATCGAATGTGCAAATGAGGCCGAATTCCGGGGTTATTATATTGTTTTTAACGCGCGCAATCCATCTATCAAAGAGACTGTAGAGGGCTGGGGCACTCGGCTCTGGAATTCTAGTGGAATTCGCACCGCGCTGTGTTTGGTAGAGTCTCTGCAAAATACATGGACCCTCCAAGGACCTCTAAACCCATACGCACCCACAGAAGTTGCGTGGGGTGCTGCAGCAATTTTCTTTTCAATCGTCTCTTCGTCCGAAATCTCTTATACCATGGCCTGCTTCGCAGAAATTCATTTCAACGATGTTCGAAAGTCGATACTTCAGATATTGAGAAGGTCTTACACCAGGCCAAGGGACGGCCCAAAGGATATTACACCAACATTCTTGAAAGAGCGGCTGCGCTTCGATACGGAAGACGAAGCCGTTGACTTTGCGCAAAAACATGGTATTGTTTTTGGCCATGACGGAACTCATCAGTATGCAATTCTTAACACTCGACAATCGATCGGGGATCCACGGATTCGCCACGCATTTTCTCGGAGTATTGTCGAACGTAAACGCTCAGGCCATTCTCTTCCTGATGTCATCCACGAAACTGTATACCAAGAGGATAAAGACGAAGCCAAGACCGCGAGCCAAGATGCAAGCTTATTCGTCCCAGATATAGAAAACACTACTTTTGACACTTCAGGTGGGCTTGCACATGACAGCGAGACAGACGGCGCCGGCTCAGCCATATCATCCAGCCCTTCAGCCACTATTAACGGCCAGTCGTCTGGCATAGGGGTTGCTAGTTGGTCGCAACCTCAAGTTGCGAGTATTTTTTCGTCCTCCGAGGCTAGTCAACCATCTGCTCAAACATCCAAGGCAACAGCAAGCACAGCTCCCTTTGTCTTTGGGTCTGCACCAACACATAATCCAAACCTTCAAACGACTAGCAGTATCTTCGACCGGACGCTTGGCTCGTCATTAGGGACGGCCCCGGATACCGCAAGCAATAACAAGACGAGGAGTCAACCCAACGCAAATACGTCAACATCAGTTCGAAATAACGAGGACAATGCCAGAAGCAACACGTTTATTTCACCGAGCAGCACGACTTCTCAAGGCACATTTTCCTTTCCAAAGAATCAGACCAATCTAGGAAAGCCGGATTCAGCAGGCCAATCAACGCCAACTTCTCCCTTTACTACCTCACCGAGGAGTATATTTTCCGCCAATATGAATGCCGAAGGCAACACACCCAACGTTGTAGCCTCCACGCCGACTACCGTATCACACCCAGGAGCCGTAGAATCTTCCAGTACTGGCGTCCATACTCAGATATCCAACATACCACGCGGCCAGACCTTGTTCGAAGCAACAGCATCTCCAGTCATCCTGAACAATAATGCTGTGTCCGCTTCGGGTAAGTGATTCCTCTCATTTCCGGGTGGTTATCCGACAGTAACTCTGCAGCGCTTGGTGACCGCAACTAACACTAATACAGGCCCAAATCCCTCAGTCTCGCCGCCAAAGCTTAATCCAAGTTTCCCGCCGTCTGAGAAAGGCACAGGTACTCTAAATCAGCCAGAATCGTCTCCACGTTTGCCATCAACATTATCTAGGCCAGGAGAGAAATCAACATCTAATCAAAAGACACCAAGCGTTGCTGTTCCTACTACCATGATTCCCGAAATGGACCCAATGGCTGACTTCACTCGATGGTTTGTCCTTGCTGATAAAGGCTTAATGGAAGACAAACTGCAAGCGTTTGCAATTGAACACATATTAAAAAGTACGTGGAAAGATTTCGAGGCTACCGAAAAGGAGCGAATACGACAAGAAGAAGATGAAAGATCATGGGCAGAAGCACTCGAATATCGCCAGTATAGCCTCAAAATCACTTTCTTCTACCGTTGGCTTAACATCACCCGTAAACGAAGGGTTATCAAGCGTATTCAGCTCGAGAAGGAAAAGGCTAGAAAATGGAACTTGCCTCAGAATATCAAAGAACGCGAGATTGCCGAGGGGGTAAAGAGGCGAAGGGCCATCCAAGAGGCGAAAGAACTTGTTGGGAAAAGGACCAAAGAGCATGCACGAGAAGCCGGGAGGATGCGAGAGTCAACTCAGTCGGAACAGAGCATTGAAGAAGCTCTATTGGCTACAGGTGTCTTCAGCGGTATGCAAAATGCAAGAGCAGCCGCACGCCACGCTGCTCGGGATGATGACGTCGAACACGAGGATGGCATGTCCCCATCAGAGAATTTACGATTACGATCCGAGAATCAGCGGCGACGAACACGGGGGCTGCCACCCCTAAAACAATTTCCAGAAGCAAAAGCCTATAGGCAAGGTTCGAAAACCGCTATGCTTCGGGCGATTTCGAGCGGCGCAGGTCGGGACACGTTGTCAATGTCAACTGGTAGCCTACGGAATTCGACATTCAGCTCCAGCTATCGGTCAAGTCTCGGTTTTAATCATAACCGAGTTGGTAAATCCCGACCAAGTATCACCGATCCGTATTGGCGAATGAAGGCGAACGGGCTAGTACAAATGCCCAATGGGGAATACCTTCATGAAACGCTTGCACTGCCTATGCTACGAGAAGGGAAAAGGTTTCCAGGACTAGGGGACTACGGACTACCACCTGAAGAATCTTTTACTCCAAGCCAATCACCGCCCGCTGGTTTGCTAGTGGCGGACTCGGTTTCGCCTACTCCAGCTAGATTTCCAGGCGGTAATCGAGCAAGCAGATCACCATCCATTCTTGACGGGGCTACGCAGAAGCGCAAGCGCAATGAAGCCGAAGACGAGGATCTTGCTGCGTATCGAAAGGAGGTGCCCGTAAGTCGGAAAAGAGCTAAGAGCAACGACTGTGCTACTCCAGTGACTCCAAGCGCAGATCAGGATTTCCTTGACGGCATCGCGGATCTGCTCAGCAAGGTGAATGCAGCAACCAAGACCTCATCATAGCGAGATCGGAGGTCAGCGAATACCCGTCTATGGTTGATCATGATAAGTAGAGCCTGCTACATTCTCTAGATAAGAATATCGAGAAGTCAGAATGCATCAGTTTTTCAAACAGCACATTTTGCATTGATTGGCGTTCTCTGTGGGGCTGTCATTCAATTGGAAAAGCACCCTTTGATTATCAGCACATCGCTTTAGCGAGTGCAAACCAAATGGAAGCGAGAGGGAATCAACACAACAGATCTAGTAGCGAGGCGAGAGGCGTTGGTCTTCTCCTTTTGCTCTACCTTTTTTTTTTTTTCAATTCCTGTCTAAATACAGTTTTTGGGTCAGCAGCGCTGTCCAATCGGTAATACGATGATGAATAATGATACCCCGGATACATACGCAGCAAACAGGGCAGTCAAGCTTGGAACCTTGGAATAATGCCATGCTGTGAGGATAAAGGATATGGGCAGGAATGTAAAGAAATGTATAGCAGCTAGTCTAGACTAGGTGACAAATGGGCTGACCGTCTTGGTCAATACAGGATGCAAAGGCACTTAACACGGATTGCTTCCTGCACCAACTCTCACCCCCCCCCATATCTTTCGTGACATGTAAACATGTCGATGCCCTCTATTAAGCTCACAGAATCGAGAAAACACTATAACAGCACTAACATGTTCAAAAGCGACGGTGAGTTTTGACCAACGTGCAACTTTATTCTCCGCCGCGTAATCCAAGCCTTGATTTGAGTAACAAACCCAAGGAACGTATCCAACCAAATTCCATCCCTTCGTCTATCTGGGTATACCCTCAAAGCTCTTTCAAGCACATGATCAATCACCTACTAGCAGGCATCATGTTCTATCTCTATGTATAATTCGTTCGCTCATCTAAGCCAAATGATCGGTGTCTTCTTCGCTGTGTCGTTATTCATTACTACTTTCAAACCAGGTATCAAAGACCCAGACCGGCTGCTCTCTGATACGCCATGTACCACCAAAAGCTTAGCCTACATGTCACAAAATCCAATACCCTATTACACCATATCCCTGTCTCTGTCGACGCGGTCATTAGAGCGATCCCTCGACGAATGATTAGTCGTCCGCCGGAGCGTGCCCATTGAACGGCTGAATAGTCCTTTGGTGCTGCCCCTACCAGTTCCGTTGGTTGGGGGGCGCTCAAGATTCAAACTGGTTCTCGCGCCAGTAGTTGATCCAGATGCCGGCTCTTCATTGATTCGTGGCGGGAGCTGTGTGGTTGGGATGTTGTTGTTGGCCATCTTACGACTAGCGAATACATCCTGAAACATATCGCTCGCATCGCCAGCCCGAGAGTTAGCTCGTCGTCGCGTTGCAGCAAGCAATGAAGGATCCACTGATGGCTGCTGGCTCTGATCTTGATACGACGGAGGCGAAATGTTAGTTTGGTAAATGGGAAAGTCCCTCCCTGAAACTTGAAATTGCTTCCGCGGTTGTTCAATGCCTAGCGCCACCATCTGATTCATCAACTCAATAGCAAACTTGTTATGGCGGGTCAGTCGTAATAGCTCATTTTGAAAGCTCGACTTGTGGAAGCAAATGAAGTTGACCGTCATGCTACAGGCTTGCTCAAAGCTGACAAGCTCGGTGATAATTTTGCTGGTGTAGTCGCGTTTGTTCTCTAGAACATATTCGGTCATGCGGGCCTCGAGCTCGGTGATCACCGAGGAAGGCGTCCCGTATTTGATTTGAAGCGAAAATACGTCGGCTAGTGAGCCACTTCGTCGATGATTCAAGATGAAAAGGGTGTTCAATACAGAGTTAGGCGCCTGAACAATGTGACCCTGCATCTTCTTGAACTCCGTATAGAGCAAGGAGATTTCAGTAACGTAATAGTCATCACCTTGCAAAGTCGATCCAGTATTGCCATAGATTGTAACACGATCGCCAACATCGAATGGGTGCTTGACAAAAACGAAAATGATCGACTGGAGGAATTCCTGAGCCGTAGCTTGCAAAACCCAGGCGAGGCCGAGAACCGCAGTGCCGGCCGAAGCTAGAGCAGCGGCCGTATATGGAGAGATTGTAGAGATAAAAACAATAACGGAAATGATGAAGATAATAACGAAGAAGACTCGGTCCAACTTTGTAATGACCGAATCTAGATCTTTGACGGAGGCGGCAATTGCCTTCTTCTCGCGATGAACCTCATCAACAAATGCTTCTAGTTCTTCGATAGAAACATCGCCATTAAGATCGCGATCAAAAACCATGAAAGCCGCTTCAGCGGACTCGGGATTCGGGAACGCAGGATTGAGATCTGAGGGCATGAGAACATCATTGCCGGGCTGGACATATGTACGGAATAGGCGGCGAGCTAACGCTTGGGCCGAAAGCGAATTACGTAGCAACTCGGAAACCACCTTGCGAGGATGATTACTAAGTTTGACTTGGCGGCCGGTAAAGTCGCCCGCTACGCGGTTGGTTATATCACCAATCTTGGTGGCAACCTCTCGTGCATTGTTGGCAATTAGGCCCAACGGCGTCCTGATTCCCGAACCAGGTTGGCCTCCCATGACTGACTC
Source organism: Xylaria sp. BCC 1067 (assembly GCA_005188305.1). Lineage (NCBI taxonomy): Eukaryota > Fungi > Ascomycota > Sordariomycetes > Xylariales > Xylariaceae > Xylaria > Xylaria sp. BCC 1067. The sequence goes on from SSCS01000001.1 coordinate 3,940,691, forward strand.
TTCCGAGACCAGCCTATCTTTCGAATGCTCATAGAGATGGACAAGATACCTGATATACTGTAAGAAAGAGACAGCATGATAGGGCAGACTACTTACGCAATACTTTGCTTGTTCACCTCAATTCGATTCGAGTAGGTGCGCATATGAAAAGAAGCGGCAATCCATTGAATCAAAACTTTCTCGACGAAGTTCAAGACAGCCAGAACGAAGAGAGCGATGATAATTTTGTCAACGACATCGATCCATTTGATTTCGGGAAATGGCGTGTCAGCCTCTTCCGGAACACGTGCCCTGACCTTGTGGTTATCCGTAATAGGACGAAAGGAGATCAGGATGGCAAGCAACCATAGAAATAGGCCCAGAGGGAGCTCGAGTTGGCGACCAATGTCTCTCCACTTCGAGAAGTTCCCAGAACTGACGATCTTAGCAGCGAGGCCTAGAACATACGGCATGATCGAGGTTGCGATCCTCGCAGCCCAGAGGGATAGCCAAACAACCTCAAGCCATATCCCAAACCACAAGAGCTCGACACCGCCAGGCCCGCCGATGACAGCCTGCGAACCAGGGTCCAAGAAGATGCCCAGGAAAATTGGGACAAGTAAAATAGCAGTCACAGGCAAGCTGTAGAGGAAATACCTGACGATGCGCGGCAGGTTCCTGACGATCTTGAAAACTTTGATGAGTGTACTTGGGGGTTCGAGCGTCTGAGGCACGGCAGAGCTCGGGATAGGCTGGTTGAACACGTCCTCCTTAGAGGACCCATTTGTGCGTGCCCTCGAGTGAGAGCGACGGATGCCACACTCCTCCTCATTACTAACAGCACGCTCGGCCTGGAGCAAGGTCAAGTTATCGACTAGCCGAGTGGCCTCGTCCCGCGATCCGGCCGGCGACAGGTAGTGAGAGCCCGGAAAATGGCGATCTGCCTCATGGGGGACCTCCAGATGCCTGGGTCGCTCATCAGCAGCTTTTTCGGGATCACTGGGGTCCGAGTGCGTGAGAGCATGTGTAAGTGGGGGCGAGCTCTTCTCATCCAACTCGTGATAGGCTCGAGAATCAGCCATTCTAATGGAGTGACAGCATTGATAGCTACTAGGAGCACTCTGCTGCTAAGCCTTGACGGTGTTTAGAGAGAATCTTTGCCTAGCAACGTGCTCGGAGCAGGACTAGGAGGAAACAGGAGCGAGGACCTGTAGGGCTTGGGGATACTGTATCTGATGAGTCGATATAACGAATGTAGGCGCACGCGGATGCGTGTTTCGTTTTGGGAGGAGGCCGATGAAGGGTAATTAAGGAAGAGGGTAATAGTACGAGAACGAGAACGAGCGAATATATTGTACGGAAAACGATGCTAGCCAAACTTCTGTCAGGTAGGAAGAAGCGACGCCGATCTGGAAGGCTAAAGGCAGCAGCAGCACAACGGCTTCCCCTAAACTGCCTCCCAGTTCCCAGGCTACTTGCATACTTAGTGTAGCCTACCTACTGTAGGTAGTGTACTACCTAGGTAGTAGGTGCTGTCCCGGGTACCGCCCGGGTGCCGTTCCAAGTAGCCCAGCTTCTGGTCCAGCGGCCGAGCAGCAGCCGAACAGCAGCATGACGCGCTTCTCTGACTCCGCGACCCACACACCGTACCCACGCAGGACCCACAGAGGGGATACTATAAAGTAGTGCACGTAAGTAGACGATAGCTACTCACCTTTACATGAGTATACCTGTTGGTACTGTCTCGCACGTGCAATAGAAGAGGTAACAGAGGTAACCTAAAAGTTGTTCCAACATAGGTACATACCGTACAATGCCATACGAATCAGGAGCTCGGCCTATCTCGTCTAGCCTTTGCGGCCAGACCACCCGATTCGTGGATCCTGCCACGAAGTTACTGAATTATGATGTGCTATGTACCTAGTCACCGGGGGATTCCTGGTGGTCTACTGATAGCTCCCAGTAGCATTAAATCTTTATCGTTTGAGATAACTTGAGAATAAAAAATAAAAATACCCCCACCCCTTAGTACGCTTATTCTTACGATTGCCCAAGATTGCCCAGCTACAGGTACGCGTACGCCCGCTGGGGAGACGCCCCTTGCATCAACGCCACTGGTGCCAGTGCCGCCGCCTTGGCTACGCTTGGAAGATTCATGTGCGGGGCAGATCCACATAAGTGCCCCATATGGTACCCATATATAGCGGGAACACATACTGTGCCGATATCTGGCCTATTCGCACATTATTTGGATCTACACTTGCTGCTTCCCTCCCTGTCACCCTATCCCAGATGCCTACAGGTAGGGACTTTCGCTTCGATCCTTTAGGTGCTTACCGTAGTACTGTCATAGGTAGGTGTAGTTAATCCTTATCGGCCCTACATACGGTATTGACCCTTGACGCGTGCGGGTAGCTGCTTTGTGTAAAACGTAGGACTTGCACTTGGGTACGAATACTGTGAGTACATGATATCAGAGTAGATCGCCGAGATAAGGCAGCACTAGCGCAGTAGAATCACTTGGGTGCTGCAATCAGTGAACTGCAGTATCGAGCTTCTTGATTCAAGGAAACCTTATACTATACACATGTATTCTAGGCTTGCTCTTGTCCGTTCGCCTTCGAATCGTGTATTGCTCAGAAAATGACTCGACCACGTTGAAATATTGGCGCCCGGCTTTCCTTCCCTTGGCGGGATACCTAGTGTAAATCACAAAACATGTAGATCCCTGCAAAAAACATTGTTTTCCTTCAGGGGGTCTAGCTACGCCACCGACGTCATATCACGTTTCCCGAGTGCCACTCAGGGACCCCGATTCTTCAGCACCAAAATTCTGCGTATATGTAAGTCCAGGCAGAGCCGATACAGTATTGTCCACCACGCGCTAGCACGGACTTATCGAGTATCAGTCAATACCCCCCGTCATACAGTACAATATTAGATGGAGAAAATAAAAGCAAGACTAAAATTACTAAAGCCGAGGAACGCCGCGTTTGCGTTTAAACTTCTTGTGCTCTCCCACGCTGATCACTTCTCGTGGGGGGGAAATCGTAAGAGCTAATGCAAGGGTGCCCCCTACCATAGCTAGAGTGACAACTATTACTACACAGTCCAGGTGGATTGTAAAAAGTCAACAACTGTTAGATCGTGGAGAGATCTCTACAATCTAGCGAGAGTTCCCTGTGCTACGAGCTTCTGCTATAAAGCCTAGAACAGTTTATATCCACTATTAAATCTCTGGCACTACTTCGACTTTTATATACGGAGAAGCCCTAAATCCCGTTTTCTCTTTATGTAATGCAATCCGAAGACGTCTTTTAAGCACCGCTCGAGCCCCTACTATATATGTTAGCACCTGTTGCAGGATTTCCACAATAATTTACTCCCGCTACACTATTATTTGCTGTCATTCACAAAGATAGTGCCTCATTTTCAAGCTTGTAACTATACAGTTCTCCCATTTTTTCAACATCTTTATGTTTTACGTCTAATACAACCCTCCTGTTAATGGTCGGTCAGTTATGTACTTCAACCTCCGCAACTCATAACCTACAATCCCTAAACTTATCGCTAGTACCTACAATGTTTATTAAGTCATTGTACCAGAAACGCACTAACACTATACGCAACGCCATTGCTGACAATCAATCCGACGTAGTTATTCCCGTACTCCGATTGATTGTGACAAGTGCTCATTTTGTTTTATTCTAATGGGGTTTAACAGATTGCCTCTAACTCTAACCGGAAAACGTCGTCATGGGACTAGGCCTCCGAGAATTCGGTTATTTTTACCAGTCAAGCCACCATGCTACAGTACACTAAAGGTTATTCTTGACACTTAAGTATACATGAAAGGGGCCATACCTATATTAAAGCTTAATGTTAAGAATAATCACCCGTTTTCATTATGTGATATCTAGCTTGGAGATCTTGAAGATCTCGGGTTATTTTCCCATCAAGCCACTAGAAAACGATTGTTTCCTTGTTCTCCATACATACATTACGGCCTTCTGCTATGTCTTTTTACCAAGCTCCACCACCGCCCTTCTAGTTCCTCGTCACACTTTCTAATACTTATACCGCTTGGCTCTCCTTAATACATGCAGAATGGCCCGCTTCTGATTTCCTTTGCTGGGAAAAGAGCTATATCTTCTACAAAAGCGTCTGAGAGTGGAGGTTTGAGATTTGCGACACAAACTAGAGGATACAATGGTATGCTCAGTGATGGGCAAGTATATAAGAGGCATAATCAGGGAGTTTCGTGCGAAAAACAATGCTGCGTCTGTTTCAATTCACACAAAAGCGTACGGTTTAATCCTTTAAACTTCCTTTATCCTATTCTCTTCCCGCTCAACTCCGAGATGTTGATTTCAACCGAACGTGAGGGACAGTGTAGTTGCCCCCAGCCACCGCATGCTGAAGGCTTTATTTATACATATGCTTTGTGCGTATGTGTTGTGAATCTCTAACTCCTCCAAACACTTTATAATGATCCTAATTTATCAGCTTCCAAGCCAAGCTCTATGGCTTCCCGTTCTATATATAATTGGTGAACCCTAAGCTGAGGTACAAGCCAAGTAGTTGACACTTAGACATCAACACCTAATATTAACGACTAATATAATCTAGGAATCTAAGTGACTGCTAACATAAACCCTGAAAGTCTGCGCAGTAGAGAATATCCCCGGAACATCCGTTGTTTGCCTCATTAGCCTATGATGGACAATAATGAATTGAAGCATATAATATCCAACCTGGCCAAGGTCGTAGTAAGCTTCAAAACCTGGGGGCGCATCAAAAATTGCGCAAGCTTCGTTGCACTAACGGGAGTGCTCATATTGTCTGTTTGGAAAATAGGCCACGTCCCATAAGATATTATCTTAAAGATACCTTACTATCGCAGGCGAGTTGCAAATTGCAGCCTTGAGAATATCGAAAGTCCTCCTAACTGCCATAACGACATTATACTTCCTGTCCCTTAAGGGAAGTTTAGCCTAAAATCTCCTGCTAGGTACTAGTGTGTGTGCCAGGAAACAGCGCTTCCTACCAGATGCTTACAAGAAGCATCTAGAAGACATTGACTTTAAGCAAATATGGCGAGCGGTACTGCCGTTCTAGGGTTTGTAGGGCCCGATATCCCAAATAATAGGGAAGTTTAGAAGACCGTATTGCTATAGCGATCTCGAAGCCTTAAGAGACTTAATTGTATTATATACAGCCAACGTAGGGAACTGTTTCTTGCCTGGGAGCCTGGGGAGCATCAATCTTCGTTCCTACTCGCTAAGGGCAGAATAGGGTTAGTTGGATTGGAAAATTGTCAATAGTTGTTTCGGTCTGGGATATTTTGTATATATATTACGTATATATCTCTCCTGCATCTAATGATATGAATTATACGTATTCTACCCCCTGCAGTCCCGCGGCTCCGGCAAATACTATATAGCTAATCGGTTGTACTAGGTTGGCTTGCATGGAGTAGGTTATGATCTTTATATGTTGTTTGGAAGTAGATTGAAAGGCAAAGAATTGATAAATAAGTCCTCAATATGCATTATGCTGGGAGTATTTATTCAACTCAAGTCGCGTCCACTAATAACGGAACCAGAAGCGAACATTTTCCGGGCCACTTTCGGAGTGAAGGAGCAGCACACAGTTATCGTTAACTCTTAGGGCCTGGAGGATCAAAAACTCTAGGGAGAAGCTTGGGCTTCCAACACTGAAGCATCTCAACCTAGGCTAGTTATTTCATATATAAGTATTGTCACACGGCTTAAAAGTGCCACCTTTGGTCACCGAGTTGGTAAGAGTCAACGAACCAATCAAAGGCCAGGGACCTCTCACCTTTTTCAGCTGCGATATATCGAATACACCTTATAGGTCCACGAAGCCTCTAAATCGCCTACAGGCTGAGACATACACGATATGGTCTCGTATCGAAGGATATAGAGCGTGAGGAAGTACCTTAACCATCGTGTATAAATAGAAGGCCTGAGGCCTCGATAGATACAGTCTATTTTAAAGGTTATGAACCTTTAAGGGCCTAGAAGGATTAATATCTAATACAGCCATTAAGTCAAGCCCTAGAATACTAGCCCTTGTCATAGGCATATAACTAAACGAACACTAGTACGTATCTGTTCATGTATTTTGCTGTGGAAACTTCGGTATGAGATTGACTCTCTGCTCTATCTTTCCAATGCAGTATTCAGTTCAATTACAGTACACTTTCCCAGAATCCTTATATTGATGACAATATGATTGTGAAACCTATGCTATCAAATGTTTGCCAACTGTACGGTTCATTACGATTTACTAGATTGACAGGTTGTTTTTCTTCCTGCCTCCACGGCTCACTCACGTTACGTTATCCCTCAATATACTGAGTACTTGGTAGGCAGATCTCTTCTCGGACTCTTCCAGTCCCCAAGACCCGTCATTCTTTTGTGCTTTCCTCATTCACATGTCCGTAGGGGTTGTGGAACATCAACCAATCAGAGGGTTCAATAGTGTAGTGGTTATCACGTGAGTCTCACACACTCAAGGTCCCCGGTTCGATCCCGGGTTGAACCAGGTGTCGGATATCTGGCAATATAATTTTTGTATTTTTCTTGTTCGATTATGGCAGCCTTTCTCCCGAGAGTGAGATTACGGTTGTGCTTAGGTATTTGGATTGTAAAAATCTGCATAGATTCTGACTTTCTAGGGTAAACTTCGCCAGATTCGGGACACTAGGCCCCAGTTCTTGTTCTCTCACCCACCCACACATTGCCCAGGTAAGTAACACGGTAAACGTCTACTCACTTCCCCTGATAGCTCTCTTGGTTTTTTACGTACTATAGTATCCGTGAAGCAACCAGCGAATTAGTCTTTGCTCAATTACTTGACTACCATGAGGCAGCGATGGGGTGTTGCATCTGGCCTGGTGCCAAGAACCAACTGAGTCTGATATGTAATCCTTGAACTAAGAGTGCAACATTCGGTACAGCCTCGAGAATGTGATAGAGTATTCGCTTGATTTGATTATCTTTTTTAGTATAGTCCCCATCTCGGTGATTTGCATAATGGACTAAGTATCTACGCTCCTCGGCTCTGCTTCGTTGTAGCACGCCAATCGGTTACATAACGCGTACTGGGCTAGAAAGGTAGTGTGATATTCAGCGAGGGTGGCTTCGGATCGGGACGTGCTTCGGGGCTTATGACGTAGCTTGGAGATGCACATCTGGCACACCATTTGTATTCGTGTATCACAACCAGCCAAGCGTTATATAATGGTCGCATTTGTTGGCGGTAAATGGGCTTTGTATGTACCTAGAATGATATAGATATGACATCAAGATCGAGATCTGATTAGATGATTGGGTTGTCGCCTGATACCGAGCCCCGTCCTCTGTTCCTTTACGGGAACCAACTTGCCATGAGACGCAGCATCACAGCATGACGAGTGTTGTGCGCCTTGTGGGAGGGACTAAAGTTATATAATAGCCTATAGAAGGGTACCGTTGGAGCTTCCTTTTCCCAATGATTTATTCGGTCAAAACCAAACCACCTAGCTGTAGAGCCCTTTGCTTGCAGCGTCACTACTCAACCTTAGAGGAAAGAAGCAAACACGTCCAGTCTCGAACCTACCAAGATGAACTCTGCGGGGGCAAAGTCAGTTGTCTCGAAAGACATGCAAGAGATTACCCAGGGCAAGGAGACAATTTCACGCGAGGTGCAAGGGCATAAAGCGAATCTGACAAATCCGAGTGAGTAATAGTTCCCTTGTGGTTATTACCAGGAAACACGCCGGCTGACAAGCTGCTCTAAAAGATACGAGCGAGACATCTAAAGAGCACAGCCGCCAGGTTATCGAACATCTCGGCGGGGATGCTGCGCACTACAGTGGCGAAGATAAGCCGCGTTCGAAGACCGCGGCTGAAGAACTCGATGGGAGCCGAGCAATGTCGCATTGAGGTTATCTTATCACTATCAGAACATGGCACGGGGTAGGCGGCGTAGACACCCAGTGAGACGAAATGATTTAGAAGTATTTGGGTCAAGACCACAGTACTGTGACTGGGAATCCCTCAAATAGTGAGCAGCCTGAGATTACCCTTGGGGATGCTAAAGAAAGTATTTAAGGATAAGGCTAAACAAATTTGATTGATTACGTATAGTCGCTCTTAATGTTGGCCAGATTCATCGGAGAGTTCGTGGAATCGTGTTGTAGATGATGGGGCTTTCATAGAGGAAGTGCGATGACGAACCCTCGTATACTCAAGTTATACCTAGGCGGGTTGACCTCAATGCTTAAATTTGCCTAGATGGGCTCGTCCGCGCTATATATAGTACCTATATCGGAGTGGGTTACAGAGCTAAGATGTCACCATCTCTGGTACCCAATCGCCCCATATTACCTAGTGCAGTACCAGAACAGCATTAGCTCGCCGAGCTGAAAACATGGGGGGGCCATAAGAAGCATGCGTGCTTGTTCTGTTCATCTACCTACTCTAAGGGCCTCATCTTCCACGATTGCTGTCGCAACACGCTTAATCGGCCTTGGCCTCATGATCCGGTAAAAGAATTATGCTACGTCGCACGCGGAAAATTGGACATGAATACTTAGACCAAGGACCTGGTGAGTGAAGAAATGTTCGGCGTTTGTCGTGAGCCCGCGATGGGTCTGCCCAAGTTCAGCTTCTGCATCCTAGCGCAGAAGCCGTCGCCTAATTGCCCCTATACCTGCGCCACTTGAGACATGATGGTCCTTTGTGTGGGATGTGATTGGCGCTACTGCTGGGCTCTCTTCACCAAGCATGACTTCTCCCTGTCAACGGCTGAAGAGGGTTAAGAGTCGAGCCTAGGCCAAGGCCTAGGCTTCGATGGTCTCTACCACCGTGCTGCTGTTGTCCACGTGTTGTGTGGTCGTAGCTTGGCCCCTTACCCTGGGGTATGAGGCTGGACCCGAATCTACCGATCTCTCGAATCTTTGGGGCTCTGACGAGTGAATCACCTCTTGGCATTACACCCGCCGCATCTCGCAGTCGCTTAGACTAGACGTCTCGACTTCTTTGCCTGATGGTTAGGTTCGCTTTGTATTCGATATCGGAGTGCTCGAATAATCGGACGACTCGCTTGGGAGGGACTTATTTGCGGGGTCTTGGACTATCACTGAACAATGTTGTGTATTGACAGGACTACGATAACACCAAGCACCGCCCTATGTTAAGGGGAAACAGGCTTCTTAACAGGTGAATGCTCTCGCGGTGCCCTCGAATCGGTTCGCCAACGCCTACCCCTCTCCGATCCACGTCCTATACGAGTAATTAGCATAGACGGCATGATGATGGGTCTTCCAGAAGGATGGGAGTCCGATTACGATGGGGCGAGGTGGTTTTACCGATACAAGGCCACGGGCATAACGCAATACCATTTCCCACAACCAGGAGATGAGTTCGCAGAATTCTTGCTTGATGCTGGGACTGGGCCCCTTGTGCTCAGCCCAGAAGAGAGCTTGGCAATTGAGCAACAAGCCAAGCGAAGGAGTATATCTGGGTTGAATAATGATACAAAAAGCGCCGCTAAAACAAGCGGGAGTAAAAGGGAGAAGAAAAAGATTGAGGCTATCGAGGAAGAAGATGGTATGAGCGCTACTGGCTATTTTGATTCCAGTAGCTTCATGTATTTTCCGGGAGCCTACACCAACGTTAGCCCGCTTGGGGACGACAACGGCGACGAGGGCGCTTCTAGCCAGAAACCAAAAAACGACACGCGCAATGTAGTCCTAGGAATGACCCCTGAGGTAGCCCCTCCGATTACCCAAAGCGAACCAATTTTCAACCTGCCTGCGAACCATGATGGGGTCTCTGGAAATAGGGACCAGACTACAAGCATATCGGTCTCAAATATTCAGCCGGTTGCTGTTGAGCTCCCTGAAGGTGGCCGACAAATGTGGTCACCCGTCGGATATGTCGCCGAACTTGCTACATGGGAGACAGTTAAGTGTGCCGAGGAACTCGCACCAGTCGAACTTGACGCAACATCGTCCACACCGGTGCCGATTCAGACGAATATAGCGCGTGAATCAGCTGAACTCTTTGAACTTCCCACACACCGGACTCCTGTAGAGGAGAAGGCCCCCGACGTGAAACCCACGCAGCCTATCATCCAGCCAGTGGATTCAATTCCACTTGTCTCTGCTTCTTTCGCCTATCCACCATTGAAATCCAATATGACTTCGGATAATGGCGTCTCACCGGCCACCTCGTCAACGGCAAGAATACAGGTCTCGTCGATTACAAACTCGGCCGACTTGGGGCAGAACAAGTACCAGTCATGGAATCCAACGCAAGGGATTGTGGAGAAACAATCCCAGATGCATAACAAGGCTTCCGAAGCCTTGCCACAAACATCTGTGCTTCAAAATCAAGATAGTGAACTTGGAAATATCGGCTGGAAAACTTCTGGAAATATTGAGTCGCCAATACCCGGAGAAGTGCCTAGCACTTTGGCACAGCCCTCAAAGCCTAGTAAAGCTACACCTGTCGAACCTGCTACAAATCCCGAGACTGTGTCTATTCCGGCGGTCCTACAACCGGCTCATCGCCCGGCGAAGGAACCAACCCCTATTACAGCTACTAACCAGCATTCTATGCCAGGAATGCAAGGGAGACATGATAGCATCTCGGATCCGGTTGCAAGCCACGGCCCATCAGTTACACCATATGCATTAAAACCTGGTGGCAGTCTGTTAAATGGCAACCTTCAGGAGAACGCAGGGAACGTGTCATCATCATCTTCTAGCCACTACCCTCAAGGGAGCGCGCCCTCTCAACCACCTTCTCAGGTAGTCCAAGCTTCACCCGGGCACGGTGGTCAACCCGGTGATACGAGAGTTCATACCCTACCCCATCATCCACCATCTACGAACCCGTCGCCTCCCAAAATGAACGGTTCTCCAGGGTTTTTGTTATTTCATGAGATACCCAGTACGTCGAACCTCTCGACTCATGGCATCACCAAATATCCAGAACAATTCGAAAGCTCCGCTGGAACACCCAATTCCTCTGGCTCTGGCCGGATACACTCACAGTCAGCCAATAGTCTTGAGGAACAGATACCCGTCGTTGCGCCTTTAAGCTTTGTCAAACGGCACTCTTCGAAGAGTTCCGGGGTGTCTTCGATTACCCCTGATACCCAGGGCTCGAGCCTTCACTCGGACAAGCCGACCGTGGCTCCACCTGACGAGATCTCTGATGAGATCTCTGAAGTAATCTCCGTTATCAGTAGCTTCACACCTCAAGGGACTCCCGCACCAAGCTTGCGGCCTTCTCAATATCCGACTCATACAGGCCTCGGAGGTAATCATACGCCAAGCTCCACATCGACGAGTAACGGAGCGTGTGCACCTACGAATGCCACCAATGCAACAACACCACCGATGAACGCGCAATCGCCATTGCCAGGCATAGGGGTGCAGAAGCCTAGTGCATTTCCTCAAGTATCCGAACAAGCAACTCCTGCTGCTGTGAACATTTCTGTACCCATTTCTGCTACAGCGACAGCCCCTGTGGCCCAAAACAACATAATTTCGTCACCAGGCGGTGTTGGAATTTCGACCATGCAAATCACGCCAGCTACACAGGCAACTCATCGTCCATCCCCGCCCGTTCAAGGCTCGTTAAATCAACACCAGAAACCCCTTCCATTGCCGTCGTCTCAGGCCGTGAATCCGAGTAAAATCTCAGAACCTCCGGGGCCATTGAAGCCTCAAGGCAATGCTCCGAATCCCTTTCCACAGACGTCAGCGACCATTGCAGCTAGTCGTCCGCCTGCTCAAGCAAGCAGCGGTATTACGCACCCAAATCCGGCTCACCAGGTTGGATCCCATGGCAACCCAATTAACCACACGGTCACTGCGACTCAGCAACCACAGGTGAACATGTCTACTTCCACTATAAATAGGCCTACTCAATTCCCCACCACAGCACCCGCACAGCAAGCGCTTCATCAACCTTACGGGCAACCCAATATGCCACCCCACTCGACAGCTAGGCCGCCCACAGCTGGTCATTCACACGTCGCCACCCAAAAACCAAATTCGCAGTACCCTCCCATGGCAGGGCCATTGAATCAACAACCAACGACTCAACCTCCCGCCGGATATCAGTTTTCAGGCCCGGCTACAGGACAAAGTCCAGTACAATCATCTCAGCAACACCCTTCGCCTGTGACACAATCTGTTTCGCCGCTACAGGTTAGTGATCGTAGTTTTTGATCCCTCCTTCTAGTGTGTCTCAGTGAATTGAGTTGCCGAAGCAGGCAAATTCTATTCCTGCGATTTTTACAAACATCAGAAACTCTAGAGTTCTTACTATAAGTGGATATTACTAACCCTGATATTATACATAGAGCCAAGTATCATCTCCAGCCCAGTCAATAGCATCTCTTCATATCTCACAGGCATCTACCCCTTCGAACACGTTCGCCACCGTGAATAATCTCCCAGGCCCTCCGAGCGGACCGAGTGTTAATAGTAACCCAACAGCAACTCCACCAGTTAGACCGCCATCGGTAACGTCCCATTCACCCCCCGTAGCAAACCCACCGGTTAAGCCATATCCAATGCTTCCCGGCCAGGTAACCCCCCTTCCCTCACAAGTTGGATCAGCCCCTGTTCCGCCACCTACACAGCAGTCGATGTTTAACAGCCATGCCAAGCCCACAGTCAATACACCAGCTGCGAGTGGGCCAAAGCCGACACAAACAGCAGCAGCAGGCCCGAACCAGCTTCACACAACGCCAGCTCAATCAAATCCAGTGTTAAACCCGGTTCTAAATGCGCCTCAGGGCAGTATGATATATGGGCCAGCCCCTTCCCAGGTGTCAATGAAGCCGCCACAGCAGCAGACTCACTCTCCCTTGCCTCACTCAGGAGGGCACCAGTCTGCGCCAAACCAACCACAACCGCAACAAACAACATCTTTTCCCTTGCAAACAACCACTATTCAGCCTCACAACCCGCAAATGGTATTGCCGCACCCCACAGGCGGCGCACCGGTTGTTGGCCAACACACCTTTCCACCACCACCAGTGGCGCCAACACAACAGCTCACGCAAAGCACACAGGGAGTCACCTCTCCGGTTGCTACCACTCAAGGGAAACCGTTCACCTCCGCACAGGCCACTGCCGCTCTCACAGATGCAGGAAAAGGAATGAAGAAATGGGCAAAGAAAATGTTGAAAAATCCCACGATTAAGCAGACGGCGGTTGGAATTGGCGGTGCTGTCAGTAAGTGCTACCCTGTGCCACTTTCTTTGTGCTAGCATCAGGGCAAGGCTCTTCTACTTAGGTGGAGATTAAATCTTTGGAGTTCTACCGGCTTTCAGAACCCTTGCACATCGTTTCATAAGGAAAATTGCTAATACTTGCTAAAAGTGGCTGAGTCTATGGGAGTTAATGGTGTTGCTGGCGCTCAGCTTGCAAGCAGTCTCTACGCAAGTGCAAACCGTCCCCCATTGGCTCATGCTCAAACGGCGCCTCCTCATACCCATGGCGCTCCAGGCACCGTGCCTCAGCTTCAGTCCATGCAAGCGGGCCAGCCTTACCAGCCAGGTAAAATACAACCACTACAACCGCAGCTAACCCATCAGCTACACACCCAACCTGGACCTCCACACCTAAGTCAACATCAATTAGGCCAGCCTCAACCCGGGCGTCCCCAAATCGGGCACCCCCAGGCTGGCCAGTCTTTACCGGTACACGCTCAACCAATACACCAGCCGGTCGGGGTTCAAACACCAGGGCGACCTCCCGTTCTTCAGAATCCTGCTCTGGCCGCCGGGGTAGCTGTTAATTTCAATGCTCAAGCCCAGGCGCAAGCTAGTTTTATGCAGCAACAGCAATACCCCCTAGTAAGACCGGTCATGGTTGGTATTCCGCCGCCGCCACCACCCCCGATGTTCAACGCGGGGCCGCCTGGTCCACAAGGTCCGGCGCGGTCCGACGTTGACCCCAATCTGGCGGCGGCGGCTACTGTAGTGGCCGGCTCTGCTGTTGCGGCCGCTTTCCGTCAAGACAATGCCCAGTCACAACAGGCACACGGTAATGCCGGGGGGCATGCTCAACCGGCTCACGCGACGAATGCTGAACCACACCATGAGCAGGCATATGGTTCATCTATCCCACCTCAGGCGCCCGTAGCATACGGGGATAACAATTATGCGGCAGCTGACACGACTCACTCTGTGAACAATACCTACGTCGAAAATACAGAAGTCGTAAATAACACTATTTACATCGACAACTCAACATCAGTGGTTACAGATACGACGTTCAATAGTACAGGCTATGCCGATACTACGTCGTTCGGCGGTATAGATGTCACTGCTAGCGCAAGTGTGGATGCTAGTATGAACTCGACGTTCTACGCTGATAGTAGTGCGACAGCATTCAGTATGGATGAGAGTATGAATGTAGCATCGACTAGCGGCTTTGCGATGGCGTCGGTTGATTACTCCGGTAGCGGTTATGGCGATTTCGATTTTTGATCGCAAGTTATCGTCTTGATGATAAACCTAAACGCATCCCTTGACTTTTTGTTTTTCGATTCGACACGACCGAGTTTGGAGGAGGTCTCGTGCGGGCGGCTATCACGTTGAAGCATTGCGATTCCAGCGTTACAGATTTTGCATATATATTGTGATGATACCAGCATTGTTAGCAAGATTCCGAAGGTTAAGAAGTGGGTGTTAGTTTGGTCATGGTGATACATAAACGACATGTTTTTTCCCGTTCCTAGTGCAAGTGGATATGAAATACATTTATCTAGGTCTGGCCATTTACATAGGATAGTAACATATCATACAGGCGTATCTGGGGAGGTAAACGTACCCTAGTGCCAAGCTTACAATTCATAACGAGAGGTCATACCTTCAATGAAGTCGCCCCTCTCTTACCTCGAAGTGACCGGGTGGTAAAGTAGTTGGGGGGGATAGCTCTTATGTCGAAGGCAGGGCCATAGGCAGCAAGTATTTTCCCGTCGACGGATGTTGAGTTCGCCTTAAGCCTTCGATTCAGTTTGCAGGAGAGGCGTCCAAGCCCAGTCAATAGCACTCACGTATTTCCTTTCATATTGTCCTCTGCCCATCTCACCTTTCTAGACTCTTGTATATACGTACCAATGAAACACCTGATGTATGAGATTTGAAACAGCCTTTTTTTCTCGCCATTGAAGTGTTTCCTGGAAGTAACCATCGGCCATTCCTCAATAGCTCGTCTAAGCCGGGTGTGCTAGAGTAGCCTCCTAATTACGGTAGGTAATTTAAAGTATGAAAAAGGTTGACAAGAAAGAAATAACGATATAGCCCTCGCACAAATCAGTGTATATCATCAACAGTAGTGAACGACGCCTCATATCGAAGCAGTAATTTTTGTTGCATTGGAGATTGATTAATACGAGAATCCCTCGAATTCTGCTACAACGTTACACTATTCTTCTCGTAATCAGTGCCAACAGATATATAATACGGCCACCTATCGTGATTAGACGAACTGACTACGTGTTGGTTACAAGCCCTGCATGGCACTTAACATTCGTATCATATTGCCACGATCGTTGCCTCTCATCCGCGAATGCCGAGAGGCGGTGTCCATGACTTGGCTGTCCATTTGATATTGGTAACGAGGTTAGATAACATTCGTGCTCGTAATTGATGGCAGATTGACAAATAGTTCTACAAATGGACGAACAGCGTTAAATTAATATACCGCACATCCCATCCATTACTGAATGCCGTGCCGGCCAATAGGTCGTGGATGTAATACACCCAGACGGGCCACTGTCCAATGATTCAATGCGGCCGTAAAACTCTTAGATAATACTATAATTAGACCTCGTACGAAGAATTGCGGGCTGGAACAGTCGCCCCCCGGGTACACTTGCGCGCACGCGTTGGTCTTGAAGCCCGGCGACTCGATTAGACTAGAGGGGCGTTGCTGACGGCATCGGCACAAGAGCCGCACGACCCAACAGCCAGCAAGCCACACACAGCTGATCTGCCGTCGGCGAGCCGATTCGCGGGGCCTTCCCCTTCGTAAGAATGACAGTCTGCATCCAGCTGGACACCTGCATCCAATCATCGCCTCTCTCGTCTGATGTCGTAACGTGTCACACGGTCTACAGGCGGTGAGTCGTCCTAGACTAGGTATGCTTGTCTTGTAAGCCATGCGAGGAAGAGGGAGTAAAAATGAAAAATGAAAAATAAATGAATAAGTAAAAAAAAAATGAGCTATTGGCAAAGAATTGTTTGATTCATATTCCCAAATATCTCAGACTAACAACATACATGCGCACGCTATGCACCGAACTAGGTAGTAGTACAAGTAGTACATACCTACTAGTTACCCGTGGTGGGTGGAGCGTGTGTAAGGCGGGGGATAATTCATTGGGCTAATTGGTTTTTTTTTAGAGGGCTGCAGGTTTGCTGGGGTTATACTTACTACCTAAGTAGGTAGGGTACATGATCCATTAGAATCAGAGCTTTTGTATGGCAGTTACCGGAATGAGTTTACGGCCGTCTTTGGATTGCTACACTAGAACATCGTTTCCGAAACTTTGAGGCGTCAAACGTTGGACTAAGCACTCAAAGCTCAAAGCTTAGAGCTCAAAAGCTACTTACAGCGAGCGACATGCACCGCCCCGCGCTGCGCTGTTAGTCCACGCTGTCGGGACGGCGGCATCTGCGGGTGTCGATCACTTCGTATTCCCAGGGCTTCCCAGTCGGCACCTTTCGCAGAGTTACGTGATGACAATGCGATCTACGTCAACGTCAGCCAGAGGAGCAGAGATCGCCTCTCGATCGCAGTCTGTACGCTCGAGTGCTATCCATCCCTTACAGCCTTAGTCCAGCTAGGAGCTGAGCTGGGGCTGAGGCAGTACTGGGTTCGTGTTCATTGTTGTCAAATGTCGTCACTCTATAAATACATGCGGTAGCCGCTTTGTTCTCGTCTGATATAACAACATGGTACCAAACCAGCACTGCACACTGACTCATCTCACTCACCATCCACAAACACGCGCAGTCGGCTAGACAAGACACCATATCCGCCACACACCAGCCAGCTCGAGAAGCAGAACAGCCACCATCACCGCCAACATGGTCTCCGTCAAGTCCCTTACAGCAGCCGCTGTGGCCGGCTTACTGCCACTCGCCTCAGCATCGCCAATGATCAGCAAGCTCAGCACCGTGCCGAGCGTAGTCGCCGGCGAGAACATCACAGCAACGCTCAACACGTCCATCTACATCCAAAACTGGGAGGATTTCAGCATCATCTGGGGATTGGCACCCAAGCAGTTCGGCGGCCAGGGCCCGGATGGCAACATTTACATCGGCACTCAAATTGGCTACACGCCCTTATACGGGACAAACACCGCGAAGCTCAACAGCTTCACTGTCCAAGTCACCATACCCGAGAACCAGCCTGCAGGTGACTGGCTGCTCGTTGCCGCTGTGCCTTACCTTGTTGGCGTAAGTAGCCTCGCCTCGTCTACCTTGTTTTTGCATTGGTGCTGATCTACCATATATATAGGCTTCTGGCTCGACAAATCTTCGCGCGTTCAATACCACCATCAACGTCACTGCCTAAGAGTTTGGGATTTCGACAAGAGACATGCGGGGGCTTGGCGCTGCAGCCTCCGGCACACCTCGTAATAACGTGATGTACGGTGGATTAAATCGTATATGGTCAGCGGTCATGGTGAGCACCCGCCAGTAGGAGATTGTGCAGTATTGCCATCATATAAAATCTGGTTTGGACGTGGATAAGTAGCGCTAGCCTTTAGTATAATAGACATGATTCGCAAGAACCATTCAACTCGCTACCACGCCCAGCATACTTCGTATTCTGTAATCCCTAAACAACAAATATTGAGGATTCCGTCCCATCAAAGTTTATGAGTGTCGAACTCCTCGCTATGCTATGATTATTTTTTAATAAAAGTGTCAGTGTTGTTGGTGCTCCAATGGACTTGTCTGACGATTCATGCCAAGCCAAAATAGACATTTCCGTCTAGGAGAGGGGCCATTTCATGCCTACCATCCTTTTTTGCCATAGTTCGAGCTCGGCTTCAATTCATCCCCGACTGCATTCCGGCTCTTTTGGTCGATGGGGGTGGAGGGTGTGAAGAGGACGGGCCTGGGTCTAGATAGTCACCCTCTAAGCCTGTGGACGATGAAATCAAAGACGGCATCTCAGGTATCCCTGAAAGATGAGAAGATTTTCCATATCTCCGTTCGCTTTCCACATCGACTTCTTCCGGCTCAAACAGGACCACACGCATGGCGTCACTCAGCTCCTCGATATCCTGATGCGAAGGCAATGACCGTACAATCATCTGTGTGATGCCGCGTGGGTCACAATCGAGAATAAGACGTGACAGGTTCGGAGGTCGCTGCTGGTTCTACTAGAGTCCCAACATCCGGCGTACGCCATCGCGCACCCGCTGCTCATACTCGGCGCGATTTTCTCGCCACATCTTGGCGGCCTCTATGTTTGCCGGGCTCTCGTCGTTGGGCTCAGCTAGCATGCTCATAACGGATATGAGGATCTTTTCGACGGACTGGATTGGGCTCCATCGCTCGGAAGCGTGCTCGTATTGATTAGGATCATCACCGGGCGGGTGAAGGATTGATATGCAAACCACACCATTGACGTAGACTATAATACCAATACAATTGTCAGCTGACGATCCGCGCCCGGGCCTGCTGGAACGGGCAACACGGACCGTTTGGATGGAAGATCTCGCCAAGAAAGGTCATCTTGGGCGGCGCCAGAGGGTAATCTCTCGGAAATCTGAGTTCGGCAGGGAAAATGCCACCCTCGAAGGGAGTGCCCTCTGGTCCCTGGATAAGGGCTTCCCACACAAACATGTCATCTTCGCTGACAGGGCCGGCGGTGATGCCCTCTGGAGGATTGGTGGACAGCGCCTTGTACTCTCCAAGAAGCCGACGATGGGCTGTTGTTTGCGCCATGGTTGTGAGACGTGTCGGATTAGGGCGCGGGGGGGAGAGAGAAGCGGAGAGGGGAGACTATTCAGTAATAAGGTAGTAAAGCTGTACAGATAGATGCACAACAGAAAAATACCAGCCAAGAGTGACACCTGAGGGATACGATATGATATTATAGATTCTCCTGATGGGATCAAAGAATGAAGCTGTTAATGACTGGGTACGAAAGATTGTCTTAAAGAATGATGACATACCTAACTAGACAAGGAGTGGGGAGGTGGGATGGGATGGGGTGGCCCACCTGTCTCAAATGATTACATAATGAACCTCTCCAGATACCTCATATTAAGTAGGTAAGTACAATAGATGGTATGTGGTAGGTAGACTTCCAACGACAATAGGTGCTAGGTACCTCCCTTCCTTGAAGGTTTCAGTTAAGATCTAGTACTTGTCTACTTAGTCTACCTACCTACCTAGGTATATAGAGTATGGGTACTTACAGTACAGTAGGTAGGGACTACCTAGGTACGTTCCTAAAGTGAGGAGGTGGATACATAGTGACCCGGATTTTACCCGCCCAATATCCTGGGTATCGGTACGTACCGAACAAACCTCCGGTGATCTATCCGCAGTCCTGTTCGCGCCAACGGCATTTTCGAAGATTCTGAGCTTCCAGCTTTTTTTGCTCACCCAACTCCCAATGCTCGCCAGACCGCGTGACAGGTGACATGCCTCCCAGGTTGCCTGCCCAATTGAGGCCATACGCACGCCATGGTGCCATTTTCAAAAGGTACACACGTCCTGGGAGACAGTCACCTTGCTTCTTCTGTTCGCTCTCGTCCGATTTCAACCGAGGGGGCCCTGCGCCGCGGTCCAACAAGAGAGCGCCCCTCGGCCATGCCCAGCGCTTCGAGACGACCATTGCGACAACTCCTGTAGATGCAAAGATTGACCCCCGCAAGGAACTCGAATCCATCCTCCTGAACCTTCAAAAGCATGGCGCGAATTATGTGAACCTCTCCCGTCTCCAGCTCGCCCTCAACGGCCTACGACAGAAGCCGGGCGACGAGTCGATCCGCGTCGCGATACTCGGCCTCATCGACAAGTCTACGCCAACCAACACTGCCAAAGATGTCCTCAAACTCTTGCTAGCAGACCCTCTGAAAGACCCCGAAGCTTGGGAACAAGAAGTTGAGCAGCATGATCTAGCGGAACCTGTGATAATCCGCATCGGTACTGCGACTCGTGGAACGGAGCCGGCAGTTTCACTTGCTAAGGGAAACCTTTTGCGAGAGATCCATGTTTCGTCCGCTGCTCTCGATGGTCATAACCTCGAAATTTTGGTTGCGAATACCAACCCTTTTCCGCCTGCGTCAGATGAGAGCGCACTCCATAGAGCCGAAGAAAGGGTGCTGGTTCCGACCGTTGATATTCCGACATCAAATACTGGCCGATATAGCCCTATAACCACTCCTGTCCACAAAGCATTGGTTGTGGCTGATGGAATTCATGGCGCAGCGTCTGTGATTTCGATGCCAACTTCGGAATACCCGGGTGTGCTCAAATATGCGGTCAATATTCCAGATTACAAACCCACCGAGGCAAGTCCGTTGCCGTTCATCTCGGTTGACACAGGCATAGCGAGAATTGGTTTGGGCCTAGTGCGCAAGAATATCGCCAACGGCATAGAGTTTGAACGGCTATGGTTCCAAAGCAATATCCCCAAACTAGTGGAATGGTTGAAGGCGGATATTCTAACAACGCCTGACGACGCAACAAAACCACCAGTTCGAGAGCTTATCGCCTCACTTTTGAGGAACGCGTCAGCTTCCATTCAAGCAGAGGAGAACAGGATGCTTAAACTCACTATGTCCTCCGCCGGAACACAGGGATCATCGAAAACGATCGAGAGTGGCTTGTCTGAGTGGGCTGAGAGTGCTCATTCGGAGCTGCAGGAGCAGCTTGACATAGCATTTTCTAGCACAAGGTGGCGGAAATTAGGCTGGTGGAAGTTGTTCTGGCGTGTGGATGATGTAGGCATGCTCACAAACGACATCCTCACCCAGAAGTTCCTTCCCGAGGCTGAAAGGAGTTCCATCTTCCTCGCTGGACGAATGAAGGAAGCGGGTATCAATTTGTTGGAGCCTCGTCCCTACAAAACGGCCGTCGCTGGTACCCAGCTTAGCAATATAGTCACGAATGAGGCATTGAGACCTCAGCCGCATTGGCCAACGAACGTACCTGATACCCGGAATTACTTACAAACTGAAACAGTGCCAGCTCTACAGGCACTTGCTCAGAAGCTCGTGCTTCAAACTCTTAGTACATCAGGACTGATGACCGCTCTAGGTGCCCTGGCTTATATTGGCACCCTCACTACGACCCTATACGAGGCGGGTGCAGTTGCTGCTCTTGGGATCGTCTGGAGTATGAGACGAATGCAGCAACAGTGGGAAACGGCACGAGACTTTTGGGAAGGTGAAGTGAGAGAAGAAGGCCGAAAGGCGGTTAGAGGCGTTGAAGAGACTATAACCTCGGCCCTAGTGAATGGCAGGAACCAAAGACGGGACACGGGAGCAGCCGATGCGCAAGATAACCTAATGAAGGCCAAAGACTTGGTCACAAAAGCCAAAAGACTTTTGGAGGTACTAAAGTAAGAAAGCCACATACCTTGGCTTGTGCCTATGTATATAGATACTGTAACATTCAAATGTATTAGAAGACATATCTCTTGTCTTTGTATTACTGGAAGGTACATTGAGCAAGCACACTGGGTGGTGTCCGGGAAACGGTTGCCCTGTAAGTAGCATTAGAGATCCGCGTTGCCTAGATACTTACTTACTACCTATTGTGTCTTGCATGATTTCAACACTTGATCATTGATCACTGATACATATACCTTGCCGTCCGTAGCTGGTTTCAACTCGACACCCATACTTCTCTTGTCTTCTTTCCTACAGTACGCACTCCTCGTTCTCACTCATCAGCCGCTTCGTTCAAGTAATTACATACCTAGCTGGGCTGCAACAACATAACCAGCCCACACAAAGGCAAGCACTCGACTTGTATTGAAGCAACCATAACTTTCTTACCCGCCCGTACCTAGTACACCTCCTACGTTCTTCTCCTAAAGATTAGCTTCGCCTGGCTGCCAACAGGTTGCAAGTTGAAGATACAACACCAGCACCCACGTTATCTACGTCGGCTAGGCAATTTCAACAGCAAAACAAGGTAATAGTTTACTGTTTACTCTATACTCGACGCCCTTCTCTCTTCTTTCTCCTTAAGCCGAACCCTCTTATTTCGTCATCTCCCACCTCACCGCAGTCCTACCCATCAACACACATCTCCTACCTATGTGTTCATCCTCTGAACGTATCACCCCTCTCGACTACCCTGATACTCAAGGATAACTACTCCGTTATTCAGGGAGCCAAGGTGTGTTCCTTAATCCCCGTTGCCTACACATGTGCACGCGCCCCCGGCCGACCGCTCCTTCCACATCTCACAACACACCCAAATCATCTCAACAATGTATCATTTTCTTCCTAATATTCCTCGGCTACTACACTAGTTAACTCACTCTTCTACTATTGCACAGCAAATCTTCTATCTTGACCATCAACACAGTCAACCGACAATGTCTACTGCTCAGAAAACTGAGACTTCCGCCACTTCCGCCACTTCCGCCTCTCCCGCCTCTCCCGCCCCTCACGAAAACATGTCGGCTGCCGACTCCAAGTTCTCAGCCGCCTTGTTCACGCTCCTCCCGAAGGGCATGGACATCGACTGGACGGAGCTTGCTCACAAGGTGGGGTTAAAGAATGCTAGTGTTGCAAAGGTATAGCCCCATTCGCCCACTTCCCGTCTTCCTTTCTCTTCTTGAGAGTTAACTTACCTCTTTCATATTAGACCCGATACTCCCAAATCCGCTCCAAGCTCGGCATAGGCAACCCCGCCGTTGATCAATCTTCTGGCGAGTCCAAGGCAACCAAGCCCAACAATTCGAAGAACAGGGTCACCAAAGCTCGCAAGCCGGCCAAGACTAAGCAGACGAAGTCCGCTTCCAAGGTCGCCAACGACGCCGTAGACGACGAAGAGATGAATAGCGTCGCCTAAGGATGGTGCTACCGATGTTTCACCTTGATGCCGTACCTACGTGAGCATATGCCGATGGGACGTCGATGGGCGAGTTGCTACTCATTGCATTGCATTACACCGAGAGTCGTATTTGACCAGAGAATTGATATGGAGATGGCTCGTTGCCACGGGGAAGTTACACGATACTTGAAAGTCTAGGGATTTGCTCATACGTATTGCTGGCATCGCAACTCAGAGGCCATCTAGGGCATATATGCCCAGGTAGTGTAGTCAATACACTCCATATCGTCACATCATATGCGAGCCCTGAGTAGTTCATGAAAATCTGAAATCTTGGGAGCTCCGTTACTCACTCCTTCCAATGCTTAGTAACCCTATCCCAAAGACGTAGCATATGCACTACCTACATATGTGCATGGAGCCAGGACATAAACACATTCAAGATAAGGCCCAACGATTTGTAGTTTAGGACAGTTCGTAACACCATATCCTCTACTGCCTAGGATCGCGAAGTGTAGAGGCACCAGCACTACACCCTGAATCATGCAGTGTCGCCCGTTGAATTTAGCGACAACTTAGGCAGCATTGAGATACCCAGAGCCTGCTATGATTATGTTAGACGAGCTTCGTATTTTCAATTGATGCAACATCAAGCCAAATCTGTTCGATAGTACTGCGCTCGCTTCGCTCAATTCCACATATGAATCAACACACTTTCGCTTATTCTCTTACACGAAGTGCTATTTCCTAGCTAAGAAATAACTAAGGGGATCGAGCAGGTCAGTCAGAGAAGCGCGGCGAGTGCATGAATGGGATTGGGTTTGGGGGTGTGGTTCATTTTGCCGCTCTATCTGTGCATAGAGTCTTCAGGCATGATTAGATGGAGATATTAAAAAGGCAGGTGAATACGTCGCGCTCGGCGTAAGTAACATAAACAGCTTACCTTCGGGCATACTACAAACACTAGGCAACTCCCAAGTCACTTTCCGCATTGTAACATTTATTTCCTTTCTTCTGGCCGCTCGATTTCCGGCTATCTGAAATAAATATGTAAAGACCTTGAGCGACATACCTCTCAGCATACTTTATTTCGCCAACTCGTCCTTCTGCCCCTGCAGGATCCAGCCACGGTTTTCAGCGGCTTTCTTCTCGAAATCCTCCTCGGTCATTTTCTGGATATTTTCGTAGGAGTGAGGCGATGGCACGTGACGGCCCTTCTCGACTCCAGGTCGCTTCAGCAGCCGTTGAACCCACTCTTCCAGGACCGGGAACCCCTTAGGGTCCACACCAGACGACTCTATGAAGCTGTCAGTTTCTTACCCATCGCCGAATATTGAGATACCGGTACGTACTCCCTACAGCAACCCAGCCCCAGGCGGAGATATCAGCAATTGTCAGCCGATCGCCCACGAGGTAGCCTGACGTTGACTGTTTCAACGCATCTTCCAGTGTGCGGTACAACCGGCGTGTCTCTGCCTTGTAGCGGTCGATTCCGTACTGGATCTTCTCAGGGGCATAGCCTAAGTAGTTTGAGTAAGTATGGAGATCTGAGGTTCTAGACCAGTCTTGGAACATACGGTTGAAGTGGTTTAGTTGGCCCTGCATGGGTCCAAGACCGCCCATCTGCCACATGAGCTTGTTCGTGTGAGCTTCATCTCATAAGCCAATTGTATCATGCATAGCTTACCCAACTATTCGTCTCATAGTATTCGGGAGTCCCAAATGGGTACGACACCTTGTGGTCCTTGTCATATTGATCGACGAGGTACTGCAACATGGCACCGCTCTCGAAGACTTCAGCATTGTAGTTAGCCATGTTCATTCTTCCAGGTATGATGTATGAACACTCATGGGGTATATATAGCCCGGAGCGCGTGAATACGGCCAGAGCCAAAGATTGCTACTCCTAAGACAGGGCCTAACGCCTAGATACCCGGGCACGGAGAGAGTCATTCTTTAAATTACTCACTTCGGATCTGCTTCCCATTGAGCGTGTCCGTCAGAGCAGGTATACGTCCATTAGGGTTGATTTCTAAGAACCACGGCTCCTGCACTAGCATTAGCGTACCCGCACCTCTTCAGGGTAGCCAAGACTCGGTACCTTTTGCGTGTTCTTGGTGAAGTCGATGGTAGTAACCTTCAGGAGGTGAGCATCACAGTTCGGGAAATGCCTCGTGCGAATATCAAACCTTATATTGCAAGTTGAGCTCCTCCAGCAAGATGGAGACCTTGATACCGTTGGGCGTCTGCGCGGTGTAGAGGTGGATGTCTGTTGGGATGGCCATGATGGATGAGACTTGGTTTGCGATCTGGTCGATCCTTGCGGACATCAACAGGATTCGAGGGAAGCTTTAGCTACTATATGACCACTTGCGGCAGTGGTGCTCTTTTATATAAGCAAGACTGGCTGGCTGGAAAAGACCGGGTGGACTGGCAGAATTTAAAGTGAACCCTAGTGAGTCCAATGATTAGAAATCAGATGTTGTCATGGTGAGGGGGCAATCCATTTCCCCTCGATTTCTAAGACAGCACCAACCCAATCATAATGATGGCGCAATACACCTTCCCGGCGCCTGTTGCATCTTGATTTTTAATACAGATGCTCTCGTGGAAGCTGCAGGAGTGAGACACGAGTATCTTCAAGGTTGCTTGTAGGTACCTAGATACCTTCATGTTAGCATTAGCGGACCTTACAGTGCCCGTACTACATACACAGCGCAACCCCGCTCTTGCTCAGCGCTCCGCGTCCCGCCTTCTACACCGGCAGTAGTCCCGGCGGTTGTGGGCCAACCCGTGAAGTACCGATGACAGAGTTCTAAGCGAAACCGTCAAGTAGGTCTTGTCTTCCGCTACGGCGCAGATTATGCCTGAATGGTATTCAAAATGCATTTATGTACAATAGTACTTTGGTGCTAGATGTTCATCCCGTATAATCCCACTAAAATATAGCACTGGCAGGGATCTGGCCATGAGTGCGCGAGATTCGTTTCGACGGTGACTTGAACGGTACCCCGAGAGCTATTGTTGCATTCTATGAGTTTTGTATGATTCTTTTATTTCCGTGTGCATTGAGCGTTAGGAAACTGCCTGAGGGGAGGAGTGTATAATCTAACAACTCCCTAGTGAGAAGATACAAGGGAGACTTGTAGGCAAGGGATTTCTACAATGCTCGCAATTAAAATTTCAGCAACAAACTAAATGCTGGAAGACGTCAGCAGCATAATAGAAAAAGTCCGCAATTCTTCGTAAACTCCCAGGATAGAATGTTTAGTGTAGTTCGTGATTTACGGCGGACTCAGTCCTACCCAGGAGAAGCAGTAAATGAATACTGGTGTTTATACATATTGAGGTGATTACGAATGCCTACTTGATGCTTAAATTAGGCTCTGGGAAATTTCTAAAATTAATCCAAGAGAGTTTAGTGATTTTATTCCGCACCGACAGATTAGAGGAACTGGTAATAAGCAGCCTGTACTTGCCCTCGTTAATAACCTTTAACTTCTAACTGCTTTTGTTGAGAAAGCACTATGATATTGAAGTGGAATAAACATGTGCATAAATACTAAGTACCTACTAGGGGCCCAAGCATGGTGCTTGAAAACTTCTCTTGATTCTCTATTTCCCCCTTGCACCCACAAGTACGTTACAAGGACCGCGTCTCTAAATACACAGCTCACCATCCTCTCTCTTCACCACATGCTTCTTTCAAGCCTTATCTGTCCTGTCAATCCAACTGCTGATACAAATTTATTTTCTACATACCGCCTTCTCAACAATGACTGACTGTAATCGTTTTGCTATGTCGTACAAGTCTGATGTCAGCATGTCAACCAAGCCATCGCAGGCATACCAAGTGCCGACTTCAAGGAGCTTCAACTTTTCCATCCCTGATTTCTGGAAGCCAGCCAAGGAGCCTATCCTGCAGTGGATACGAGATCTACCTGGCCCCGTGAAGCACGATAAACCTCTTCAACCAGCTAAATATCACACTCTTAAACACTCTCTTGTACGTACCCCCGTTGCCTGGTAATTGGGCTCCAGTCTTTGCCTGCCTGTATGGGGTGCTGCTAGTTGGTGAAAATTGACTTAGTTTCTAGGACTGCGATGACTCCGACGATTGCTCTAGTTTCGGAGACCACCGCCACAAGCGAGCAAGGACGAACTCATCAGCGGGACGCCGACCTGCTGTAGAGTCACGCCGCAGCGCGCTGGCAAACTCTAGCCGTAGCCTCGCCCGTCGTGTTTCGAATGTCTATCAGCGTGTCGTTACTCCAAACCGCCACTACACTGTCTCGAAAAGACCCGACTCATTTATGTCTCGTGGTGCAACTCCAGCTCCGGAGCCAACCCCATCGCCGGGGACCCCAAGCTTCATGCTCATTGACCGTCCTAAGATGCGCTTTGTATTCGTGGGCGATGCCGAGTGCGGAAAGTCCAGCATCCTTCTGTACGTCGTCTCGTCGTCGAGATACTTCAACTACCATGTTATTGACCTATGTTCCTAATCAAATTGTTGCGTCCAGGCGTTTCTACCGTGATACCTTCACTCCGGTATTTCTCCCGACGCGCTACACTTACGCTGTAAGGTTGCAACTCACTAATGTAACGCTATGTTTAGCATTACAGCCCTACCCAATATGAGTTCTTTCACAAGGTCGTCGCAATTGATGAACAGGATGCCGATATAGAGCTGTGGGATACAGCCGGCGACGTTTCGCTGGAGCAACTTGCGCGCTTAAGTTATCTGGCTTGGGATGCGGTGTTCCTCTGCTTCAGCGTCAACAGCATGCGGTCCTTCGAGACTGCTCGTACCCAGGTTAGTGATTTCTATGAATTCAATATGCCACATCTTTCACGATTAGGAGCCACGGGCTGACGAGATGACGTGAACACGGACTTAGTGGATCGCTCAGATTCGCCGTTATACCCGAGGTGCTCCCCTCATCCTAGTCGGGACGAAGACCGACCAACGTGTTGGCGCTAGCCTATGGGCACCGCTTTATCCGAATCTCGAGACTCGCATCACTGCTACGGAGGTTCGTGTCTTGCTTCATCTCTATACTGGGTGTCGGTATACAGTAACCGACTCTGACCATATATAGGGTACTATGGCAGCGACTGAGATTGGCGCTACTAGATATATCGAGTGTTCTGCCAAAACGGGCCAGGGCATCATTGGCGTCTTCGAGGAGGGCGTGCGAGCAGTATTCGACCGACGTGAGAAGCTCGAGAAGTTCGAGAAGAAGAAAGCCGACCATCTCTCTGGCCTGGCGGAGTTCCTCTGTTTCAAATAGGCGATCAAGCGGTGCGGCCTATATGTCATTACTTGTGTACACTGGGTATGCAGCGTTGGACTGTTCAGCCGGAGGCGCATATAGTGAGTGTCAAACAGCCCGACGAAAAAATGTAGGTGCCCTATTGAAGGATACTATGCTTTGATTCAAAATCCGGCGCGCAAAATGCTGGGCAATGCGACGGTTCGTATTACGAAAAACAAAAAGCCCCGAAACGGCCCCCGATGGAGACATCGACGTCTGTATAATAGCTTGCGATTCTGCTTCGTCGCCTAAAATTGATGGTGGGTGTGATAATAAAGACTATTCCACAGGTTCAAGATTATTACAACACCGATGACACGAGTGCAGATTCTTAGTGAATTGGGTGCTTGGCTTCTATGGCACATTTGTTGACGCCGATGCTTCGCTGCTCCGGGGCAACCATAGTGTATTCTGGTAGCGGTGTATACATATCAGGGACTTTACTTGAACATATGTCTCTTTTCAGCGATTGAACCGAATAGAACAGATACTACACTTGGCTTAGGCTAGATAACCCAAATGGCAAAAGAGAGCCAAAGGGGGGGGGGGGGGAAACCGCAGCTGGAGGTGGGCAAGAGAACGGAATTTACCAATTTTGGTAATCCTAAGTTGGGTAAGACAATAACAGCTGATCTTAGATGCGCGCCGATGGGTGTAAGTCACTGTTTAGGGGACCCGTTGTTCTGTGGTTGTGAGTATCTAATTAACTTGGTCATATTAAAATAAAGCATTGATGGTAACAAGAATTGCATCGATTTAAGTAGGTTAATTGATATTCATCAGGTTTAGTTGATGTCATTGATACCGACTCTACTGTAGTATAACGAAGATGTCGCTAAGTCGTCTATCTAGGTAGGATGTAGCTAGATATCTACTGTAGCTCTTGTCCCGCAATACTTTAAGCATGTGATTCACTCTTGGCGCCCAGCTTTGTACGATGTACCCGCGCGGGCGTGAACTATGTTTTACGCATTTGGAGTAAAAAACACAATGCCCACCAGAGCCTCGCCGTATATATTTCGCTAGCACAAAAAACCAACCAATATGTGTGCAGCGCCGTACGATAGGGAAAGAGAGATTAAAATGGCCGTGTCTGATATGAGGGGTGCTGAACACCGAGGAAGTAAAGTGGAGTTAGCCGAGGTGCCGTACACCAGAGACAAGCGTACCTAGGTAACCTAAACCTAGGTACATTGATTACTGGTTCTGTTATTAAGTATGTGCATTCATTGTCAACCAGCTGCCTTTGCTTTAGTTTCCATTCAGCAAATTGTCTATCTACAAGTCGTCTTATCATCTTAAAATCAAGACGTTGTCCTTTGATATCGAGTACGTAGTTCACGTCTCAATTATTTGTTACCATGGCGTCAACCGAGCTATTCTCAGTCCCTATTCCGGCGCGGCCATCACATCCAGGAGGCAGCATCGTGTGCACAACGCCGGCGCCTCAAGTCTACCTTCTCACCTTCACCTCGCCCGACGATAATCGGCTGACGCCCGAATTCTGCGCCGCGTTTCTCAATGCGCTGGACGTAATCGAGTTCGGGTACGAGCCGGGCGTCGTGGTTACAACGTCCGGGATCAAGAAGTTCTACTCCAATGGCTTGGACCTCGGCCTCGCCACGTCGACGCCCGGGTTCTGGGAAAACAGCCTGTACCCGCTCTACCGGAGGCTTCTGACATACCCCATGCCCACCGTGGCCCTGATCAACGGCCACGCTTTCGCCGGGGGTATCATGCTGGCAATGCATCATGACTACAGGGTCTTTACGGGGAGCGGCCGCGGCTTCGCGTGTGTGAACGAGCTCGAGTTCGGCGCGCCGCTGCCCCCGCCCATGTCGAGCATCTTCCGCATGAAGACCACGCCGCTCGTCTACCGGTCACTTGTGCTCGAGGCGAAGCGCTTCGACGGCAAGGCTGCGCTCGAGGCCGGGCTTGTCGACGCTGTGGGTGAATTGGATGCTGTGTTGAAGTTGATTCAGGATCGGGGATTGGTCACTAAGGGCACTAAGGGCTCGTACGGGTTGATGAAAGAGGAAATGTACAGGGAGTCCATTGCCTTCCTGGATGCGAAGGGTGAGGACGTCATGCCGTTGTCCCGGCTTCGGGATGCTAGTAAGAAGAGGAAAGCAGAGGGGCAGAAGTGGCTCAAGCAATGGAAAGAGAGCCAAGGCGACAAGGCGAAGCTGTAAATAAACCAGTTTACGGGCATAGTTGTAAGTTCTTGTTTGGCTACCTGGAAGTCGGTTGGAAGTTTCTAATGCCACCTTTGGCGGGTCGGGAGTGTATGTGGATAGAATGAGACTGGAGGTGAACCAGGATCACTAGGCAAGAGTTCATAATGTGTACTTCAATAGCTGATTTATGTCTAGCTATTTCTAATACATGTGGATGACTCCAAAGTACACAGGGCGGCGCCTTTCATACAGCTCTCGCTCTGGAATCCCTGAGTCGTTGAGGCCAAATTCCCATTTTCCCAGGAGACAATATGCCATTGGGATCCAAAGAGTCCTACTCAAAGTCAGTGTATGGGCTTAAATGTCGAGGGGCTGACATGTGCTCACCTTTAACGTCTCGATAAAGCGCCGATAGGCATGGTTGTTGAAATCGAATAGCTCGGCGTTGTGATCTGTCAGCACACCAATTAGCCTCGGGCGCCGTGGATCAGAGCTTGATAGCTATACCCATATGTTTAATATGTGCCCTGTACTTGGCGAAGCCCCTTACTGAACCTTCTTTGAAAAGGTCATAGAAGATCTTGTCAACGCCAACCCGTTGTTCCGCGTCTGTCTTATCAAAGCAAAGCATACAGACGAACACCGCGTGCCGCTCATGCATGAAGAAGTCGCACAACAAGTCAAACCCCTGGGATTCATAGACTTCTTTCGCAGCCTTGACCCAGTCGAGCAAGAGTTTTCCCTCGAGGGGCACGATGGGGGAGTACGCTCCATGCGCTCCGATAGAATCCTCGCGGGCGTTATAAAAGTTCACCATCGGTATACTCCACATGCTCGGGACGCCTACTCTGATTCCACCATGAGGCTGAGGAACTGACGTTGCCTCAAGAAGCTCTCCGTCTTTTCCACTAAACACAGACCGCTGCAATTTTCCCGTCGGTGCCTTCTCTGTCACAACTCGCAAGACCTCGGCGTATTGAGCCTCAAGTATGGCGGTAGGGCCGTACAGACCGAACTTGACGCTCCAGTTACCGACTCCCAGCTCTTCCTGCAGTTCTTTCGTTCGCCACGCCGGAATCGGTCCTTCGCCTTTCCACCAGTCCGACCGCTTGCCGAAAAGAGCGGCCCACTCATTGATGTGGAATACGTAGACCATGACCGGGAGGGTGCCGTTGCGCCGCATTTCACCAAAGACGTCTACAATAGTAGCCACGTCGTCGAACTCAGGCATGTCGAAAGAACACGCCATGTAAGACTGAGGTTGCGGTGTCAAGTAGATGCCCATTTTCGTCACTATTCCCAAATTGCTCTGGAGGAACAGCCCGTCGATGGTAGGGCCGAAGGAGAGTTTCGTAAGATGAGCTGATGGCGACTTGGTCATGGCGTATTGGCCTGTACGAACAACGTCGCCATTCGCGAGGACGACTTCCATTCCTGCGATATTCTCATGATGTACTGCCGTTGGGATGAAGCCCATACCTCTATCTAATGTCTGTTCGAGTTAATATGATTTTGAGCTGTATCTACGGCAGGCAGGGAACACACGTTACCAACGACACTGCCCCATCCTAGTGATGCCACGCTAGGCCAAAGTTTCAGTTTTTTCTCTGCGCAGTAGGTGTAGAGGTCTCCGAAGGTGACGCCGGGCTCGACCACGACATATCCGAACTTCTCGCTGACTTCGATGACCTTGTTCATGCGGTGAAGATCTAACGCGATGCAGCCTGGAACACATGGCGCCGGCCCACCATATCTGTTGTTTCTCGTCAGCACGGGGAGTCTAGCAGAATACTATATCATTCATAGTAACCCGAGAGGCTGCATACCCCAGATTCTTTCCCCGGGAAAATGTCCACACCGGGATCTTGTATTCATTTACCACTTTTAGAAGCGCCTGGAGCTCCTCGACCGAGGAAGGGCTATTTTAGTTAGCCATGGTATTTCAACCCTCTTTACTGTTCCGTTTGGGGAAATGACGTCTCACCAAACAGCAGCGCTTGGTATGTTTCTTAATTCTCCTGCTTCTGGAATATCGTAGGGGTCGACGTAGTACTTCAGGTCGTTGCCCGTGAAAACGGCATTTTTTCCCAGCACACCGATGACTTTTTCGATAGCTTGAGAAAATTTTTCTTGTGAGACGCCAGGCGGTAGGATAACCTCAATGTTTTCCGTCAATGGTGTCGAGAAAACATCTTCATGAGCGGCCTGATAAGTAGAGTCAGCATATGCAGGTGGAAGCCCAGGCACTACAGCCATATTGATAGTAGCTATTAAGCACTTTGAAAGAACACAATGTATAGAATGAAAAAGATTTTAAATAATTGATACTACGGAAGCTTTCATGTGCCCGAGCGTTTAGATATATTAGTAAACGTTTCTCCTCATTGTCCTTGAACATCCTGGTTCAAGTGCGGAGATGGGTTTCCATTTATGCTATCGGCTGCCGGTAATATAGATGCTCCTGCCACTTGCACCCGGCTCGGCAGTTACAATAAACGAGACGTGACCATCGTCGTAACCTGGTGTAAGAACGGAAGCTCTGAATCTGGAGTATGCTCCACGTCGCAATGGTGGTCTCTTATACCCCTCATCGAATTCATTCTTCTCCCATATCCAAGGAGCGTCGTTCTAAACCAGGATATAACAAAAGCGATCAGTGTACCACATTGGGCTGCATTACACTCAGGTCGCTACCTAGGTAATTTCTACTTCCCTTTCGACGGCGCAATTTGAGTTTCGATCTTCACTTCAAGGCTTCAATTGGGTTGGTACCCCGCGAGAGAAGCTTCAAAGCCTTCTCTGGGTGTCCACCTAAGATGGCGGCGACACCGCAGGTGTGCCAATTGCAATGAGGGCCAGACTTTTCCTGCCCCCATATTCAAAAGAGTCAGATAGTCAACCTCTTCACAACAAAGGGGGTGGGGTATGGTTCCCTAGTTTACCATATCAAAGGGCCGCAATTACTAGACAGAGTGACTGCGTCGATAATAAAGTACTATTTCCACGATACGTAGAGCAGCTGCCGGCGCCTTCGCCGTACTTCATGCCGCGTCCTAGGGTACTCAGCCTCCCTCGCTGCTATTGTGGAACGTTGGTCGTTACTTTCGGTCACCCGCCGGCAAGCAATTGATCGTGAGACACGTACTCAAATATGATCATCGGGACCCCGTGTTGAAAGCTATGGTGACTTTCTAGCTTGTGGCATTGGTCGAAGTCCTCAAGGGACGAAAGCGGGTGGGACATTCTAATCCAGCAGGCGCTACTAGCCTCCAGGTCTGAATGAACTGGCGAGATTGACGTGCGTATGGGCTTGGGTTTGCATACTACATAATACCCACCGTCATTGACATCACAGCGTGAGGCTTCGTTCGCACCGGATGTGGGCAAGTGGTAGAACAGGAGACGGACCGTCGCAGATTGAATAGCTAATGCGCCGCCGGTTGAGAATCAGCGAACGGCATAACTATGCTAAATAGGGAATAAAACCTAGCTAGAAAGAAAGTCAAGACAAGACTTGTATCTGCTAGGTTTCTTGCGGGGAAGTACTGTAAACAGTGTACAAAGTGGGATGCAGGAGAAGCCAATCCAGCTTCATAAGATTGTCAAACGCTGTGGATTCGATGTTATTGAATGTGGATAGTCAACCAGACTCACCGAGTGAGTGGCGTTTGGTGATCTTTTGCGAGGTCAACGGGCGGGTTTGGCTGTCCCCATCGTAAAGTAGAAAAGGGGGAAGCCAACCGTTCGTTCCTCTTGATGCTGCGTGTGTTTGTATTGGTGAATAGCTTGATTTGTTGTAGGATTCTCGATGGAGCTTTATACTCTGCTTCGATATGTATAGGGCTGACGATGTTCTAGTGCTCGCATGGCTATTATTACTTGGGTACCGATGCAGATCGGTGCTGTTCAGTTGCGCGATGCGTGGGTACGTATGGGTATTTTCCTGGCTGTTGTTTGTGTAAACTTTTATGGGCCGGTTTCGTTGAATAGGTTAGTAGTTAGGTAATTGTGTAAGTGGCACGTTGGGTTGGCATTTCGCGAGACTTCCCACGCACCTAATGTGAAATCTGACTCAAAAAAAAACTTTTGTTGCATCCGTCTTTGTAACGGGTCATTCAGCTCGAGTCCAACAAATAGGCATTGCTTTTGTGAGTAGCCAAGGCAGAAAGTGGCTTGCTTGCAGGGGTGCGACAGGACAAGAGAACCCGAGAGAGCCTCTCATCGGGCATTGATAGGTCAGGTGGTAAGGGGCTACCGTGCATCCCATCGGCCAACATACGAGTAGCCAGCCGAGATGGGCTGGAACATCATTAAGACTGATTCGATTCGATGTTGAAAAACGAGACAAAAGCTTTGTGGCCTGTATCGTCTTACTTACACATACTTACAGGTGGTCTCCGATGTACACTAAGTTGAGTAGTGTCTCTACTAGTAGGGATGTACAAGCTAGACTTACAGTAGACTATCCGACGAAGTGTACTACATAGTGTACTCTAGACTAGGTCTAGGAGCCGCTTGAACAGGCAATCCCCCATTAAGCATCAATCCCGCCGACAGGACAGGGTCCCACTTCCACTTCCACCCCACCCCACCCATTCAGGACCTTGACTGATACTCAGCGTGTTCCAGCCAACCCACGCATTGTTTACCTCGCACAGCCCACCACTGGTTGCTAGGGGAGCAGCAGCTCCCGCCCCGCAGCCCGAGGTAGCACCTAAGGTGGTACCCAAGGCACAGTACCTACCCACGAGGTACTTACGGACAGGCACCTAATCTACCTAATCTAGCCACAACGCAACTGATGACGATGGTGGTACGGGAACTCTCACATGTATACGTGCAGATTGGAATTAGGTGCGGAACCGACAACCAGACAATCCTGTTCTTGCGCGCTGCACCAACAGCAAACCACCAAACCACCAAACCACCAAACCCTCCCACCACTTCCTGCTGCAATGCTGTAATGCTTCCCAACAACAAACAACTGCGAGCACAACCACAAGGAGCTGCACACGTCAGCCACAGTGACGTGACCGACCGACCGGGTTTCCCTAAAAGTTTCTCACTCGTTGCAGTTGGCGTGTATAGTAGCCAATCCTTTGCCAGAGCGCTCGCAGACTCGAACAGCAATCTGGAGCGCTGAGTTGGTCGGATCCTCGGTCCTCCGCTCAGTGCGAACCAGCAGCCAACGAGCTGGACATCTACTGGGCGGTCAACTTCCCCCCCATTGCTGAATGGAAATCCAGGCAAGGCGAGACAAGCAAGTCAATCCCCGTGCCTTGAGTATAGATAGAACTGGGATTACGATGCGGCTAGGTAAGTGTCTTGACAATCTCCAACCCCTGGGCATGTTGCTCTCGTGTCTTTCCACACGCCACGAGGTCCCATGCCGATCCCGACTCTCTATATCAACCAAGACCCCCAGGAATGTTACTGAGCCTTACACCAACGCCTCTCACAGGCCATGACAGCCCCGAAATCAACCGACGAAGAAACTGACCCCTCGGGTCCCCAATGCCCCCAGCCTGATACCGCCGTCCAGAGTGATGCCCCCAGCACCAGTGCAGGCGATACCGTGGCCACCGGCACCACGGCAACCGCCGAAAATGACACGTCTAAGAAGACGCCCGCTGCTGCCCGTCGTCGGGCGACGACGATGAAACAACACCCTACGCTTCTAGGTGATTTCCTACTTGGTCGTCCATCGCCGGCTCGTATTGCAGCGGATAAGAAAGCGGCCAGAGAAATCGTCCGGCAACGGCGAATGAGCCTCGAAGCAGTCAAGCAAGAGATGCGCGAAGCCACGGTGCAGCGGATCCAAGCGCCTGGCGGCGTGCGTGATAGAGTTACAAAATGGCAGAAGGCAAATGCAGAGGCAATGGCTCGGGCCGATCCATTTGCCACCCCAACCGAGCCTAGCGAAGTCAATGTACAAGTGGACGAGGAAAGCGTTACGGAGGAGGACCGCGTGAAGATAAAGATGCGGCAAAAGAAACGACCACCGCTGAATGTGCTACCAGTCGCAAAAAGCACGGATAGTGGCGAATCGAATAAGGAGGTGCAGGAGAAACCCGTGCTTGCAAGCCCGCCTAAGAAGCGCGTTGTAAGTGACACAAATTGGGTTAAGGACCACAAATCAAAGAGCTCTGCGAAAGACGCTACACCAAAGGCAAAACATGAAAGTAGCGGTTCTCCTCTGCCCAAGGATTTCCTATCGCGGCCCAGCCCAAATCCACCAGTCTCCAAGAAAATTCAAGAATGGGCGAGCAGAGTGGAAATGCCCGACGAACCCCTCAAGCGTTCTCACACGCCCAGATCAGCTGGTAGTAGGTCGGTTGGTGGTGGCGACGGAATTCGAGTACGGGCTATACCCAGCGAAATCCTAAGCGAAAGCGATGTTACAGGCAGCAGATCAAGCACGACGCATAGCACCAGTATATCCGAACCAAAGAAGTCAAGGACGGTGGAAGACGATGGTATCCGTGTCAAGCCTCTCCCTATCAACGAAACACACGTAAATGACAACAAGGCGAAGCCTCAGCCGAAAACTCTCCCCGATGACGGCATTCGAGTCCGACCCACCCGTCCATCATCGAGAGACTCTAGCACTGTTCGAGCGCCTTCGACAGCACGCGCTCGGAGTACAGCAAGTCCAAAAGCGACAAACGTCTCTCGTCGTCGATCACAGTCAGCTGGGAAAGATTTTACTGAAGGACAAGAGTCTAGCGGATACAAGGAGCCCAGACAAGTGAGAACGCCAACCAAGGTAGCCTCAAAAAAACCGTACAACACCGGCCAAAGGCGCGCAAAGAGCTTGGTCGAAACAGAAATTACATCTAGTTACATATCCGATAGTGACTCAATGAGCAGTGGTTCCGAGATCGAGTCAGATGTGCCATCCAGTATACCACAGAAGCCACTTGCAGACATTCCATTCGGATATTCTGCTTTCAGCGAATTAGAACTACCGCGAGGGCAGGGAGGCCGTCCAGGGATGAAACCGAAGGCGAATCGACAGTCCAGCTTCAAGGGTGCTACTAACGTCCTCAAGAAAGCGTTGACTGAAGGCAAGAAGATCTTGACAGAGAAGGTCGACCCTCCAAAACCTGTCGCCAACCAACCGCCGAATATTGAGAACTGGTTAAAGGATACTGTAGACCCATTCATTGAAGTTCAAGGCGAGGACAACGATGAGCCTCAGAGGAGATCAATTGAGAAAGAGTGGGCACATGAAAGCAAGACACGGCGCTCAGCCTCGTCCTCGCGGCACCTACCTACAGACTCCAGCGAGAACGATGATACCTATCATAAGGGGAATGAACCAAAGCCTACAACAAAGCCGGCGCATGGGAGTCATCGCGATGAACCAGCAACAACTCCACCACCAGTCGGGCTCCGAAGAAGCCAAGCGACCAGAGACTCGTCATCTCCTGGGAAAAGCGCCACTAAGAGGGGGCTAAAGGAGAAGATTCGAGACGCATTTCGTGGAGAGTCTACAGTCCATACTCCCAGTCGAACGGATTACTCGAGCTACGATGAGATGATTGACGATGAGAGTGATCGGACCGTAGAGTATCAAGAGCGGCGCCGGTCTTCTGGCACAAAACGAAGCTTAACCCCATCTGATGAAGATGATTCGACTTTATCAGCAGAGTCCATAAAGCCAAAACCAAACCATCTCAACCCAAAACGACGCCCGCCCACAAATGGTATACATGAGCTTTCTACAATCATTTCCGATCCCGAAACACTGAGTACACTCGAATCTGAATTATCTTCAAAAGTCTCCGACACGACAGTTACCCAGACTACAACGACCCGGAGTACAGGCCTGACCAGAACCACAGCTATTTCCCGTAAACGAAGCCAAAAGCCTGGGTTGAAGAGACGGCTCACTAAACATTCCGATCTAGTGTCAGTACTCTCGTTGCCTGACGACACTACAACTCCCAGCCGTAGTCGAAGTCTTCGTTCCGCCCATAGCGTAAGACGGGTATCTAATCATCTCCATGATGCCACCATCGATAATCTTCTACGAGAGTTCGCGAGAGATGAGAACTTGTACTCCCGAGAACTTAAAACGCTTGTGGACGGTGTTATTCCAGTCCTTCTGTCTCAGTTTGTCCATGGCAAACGAGATTCCTCAGGAGATCTCTTCACATCCCCAAATATGGCAGACAGGGAAGACCCTCTACCAAAGGCAGTTATGAATATGGGCATAGTTCTTGAGAAGCTAAAGAATCACCATCGGCGATGTCCATTGACCGATATACATAGGCTGCCGCAGTGGCTTGAAACTGTTACCCCAATCTATGGAAATTATCTTGACGTATGGCGCCTGGGCTTTCAAGGTATTATCGTTAATCTAGCGCCAGCGTCACCCGATGACGAAGACTCACTAATAAACGCGATGCCTCGCAACGCACAAGGCGATATTCTTAACGAACACGGAGAACGTATAGATGTAGCACACCTCCTAAAACGCCCTCTAGTCCGTACGAAATGGATAAGCAAATTTATTCAGGTACCTAACTTTTTCCCCAATTTCACGCCGAAAAACTAAATATATTAGGGATATCGAGCCGTCGCGGGGACGCCACAATATGA
The DNA here is from genome assembly GCA_005188305.1 of Xylaria sp. BCC 1067. NCBI lineage: Eukaryota > Fungi > Ascomycota > Sordariomycetes > Xylariales > Xylariaceae > Xylaria > Xylaria sp. BCC 1067. Next base: position 3,979,860 of record SSCS01000001.1, read on the forward strand.
ATCTCTCTCAAAAAGGTGGGAAGCACTTCAGGAGAAAGCTCGTAAAAGATACAAAGAAGAAACCGCAAGAATTGTGGATGATGATGCGAGAAAAACCGATACAAGCCGGACTCGCGACTTGAAGACGATGACAGCCGCCGACCACGTTAGAATTGACCGATTCCGACAAGTATATGCAAAGGATTCGTTTTCTCTTGATCTTCGACACTCGAACGGCCAGCGACTTATTTGTCAAGTCGAACTAGTCTATAGAGACAATCCGCTCTTTAAATCTGATCCCGGCGATCTGCTGATTAGGGAAATCGGGAGTGGTGGTCGCTCGTGGTTGCTTTTTGCCCCTATTACCGGCAACCATCTTTCTGCTCGGATAGGGGACGACAAACACAAGTTAGTCGTCATGATTAGGGGCTATAAAGATGAATGGTTTGAGCTTGTTACCTTAGCCACAGACAATAAGGAACAGGTTTTGGACTGGCTAAAAATTATCGGTAAGGACCCAATACCACCAGCTCTCAAGGAAATGGGCACATCCAACTCCACAGCTTTGGTATCTGCGCCAAGCTCTATGACTTCAGACACACCAGTAGGGGAGAGAAAGCGGTACTCACAGAAATATTCCCCGTCGTCGCCGATTTCTTCTCCTAGTGACTTCGAGAAAGAACTTGGAACACCCAAGGCATATCAAGAATCACATCCTAGTTCACCAACCAGGCCACCTCCGGCTATCCCATCTTCGGAGAAGACGCCGACTCGGGACTTCTATACGAAATCTCGACATGAGCGATCGACCACCCCTACACAAGAAACACACGAAGAACACGGGCAGCAGGAGGATCTGCACCCTGATCTCCCAGCTCATGATGAAGTGATTCAAGACGATACCCCGTATGAAGATGATGGCCCGCCACCCCCGCCAGTACATCGAACTCTGGACGCAAAGAAATCATCAGCACTTGGGCCTCCTGCAGAAGCGTATTCCAGCCTTAAACGGCGAAACTCATCACCTCTCAAACACGAGTATTATCCTTCCGATGTATCATCTGAGAGCTCCTTCTCCACTTCAGCATCAGAGGATGAATACTCGTACTCCGACGAATCTTCAGAAGATGAGCTTGAGGCAGCTGATATGCCTGATTCTGCGCCTGCTATCAGCATAAAGAAAGAGAGCGAATCCCAAATAGACTCCGGTATTTCTGGAAGCTCAAGGAGCCCTACGCCTTCTACCTCGGCTTCACATATAGAAATGGCCGAAGCTAGTAGTGCACAACCGGAATATCTCTACAGGTCTCTTGCCGCAATCTCTTACTGGGACAATAAACGTGGATGTTGGAAAGACCTCTGGCCTGATATCTGTTCCATCGTAACAACACCAGGTCTCATCGAAGCTTATCCTTTCCGACGAACACACACCTCATCAGAAGAGTCCAGCCACGAGGAAGAACGTCCCCTCATCGCGTTGGATCTTACTCCTCTGGTCATGCTGCGCACCAGCACAGCTCTCGATCTCGAAATAAGGTCTCCGGTCTTGAGCTATGCTCGATTATACACAAAAGTGAACAAGATCGAGACTTCGTTCTTCCGTTTCAGAGCGCCTTCGCTCCAAGAATGTGAATCTCTATATATGGCGGTTCACCGTGCTCGTCTGGACAACGCGAAATACAAGGCGCTTGAGGAGGAGACCCGTATTCGGGCATTTGGGCAGAGTCAAGTTGCACAGAATAATGGTGACGGGAGTAGCCACGGACGGAGTTGGTTCGGTCGCAAAAATAGTTACCGGGCCTCAGCCCGCGCCCCTTCACAATCTGCAGGCAGTACATCCCACTCCAGTGTATCAGCTTCCTCGTTCCTCAAGAAACTCATGGGTGGTGGTGGCCAGTTCAATATCGCCATGTCCTCCGTCCACCGCCAATCCCGATTCGGCAGTGGCGAGAACTCGCTGTACGCATCATCCTCGGGCACACCACCTCGTTCACCATCCGTTAGCGCTGCCAACAGCGGGACAATTGCAAAGATGAGTCTAACAACAAACAACCTCAAAATTCGGTTGCACCTCCTCGTGTCGGCTAGTAAATGGGAGGACTATGGCAACTGTTACCTCGAGGTGACGCGTCCAGACCAGGGAACTCGGCAAAACTTGAGAAAATATCAGGGCATGGAGAAGCGGATTATAGTGACTACTATTCCGAAAAAATCTGCAGACAAGGCCCGCACAGTCTTAGATGTCGTGCTAGGTAGTCGCTGTTTCTCACGCCTCGGAAGCCGAGGTATTCTGCTGAATGTTTGGGAAGAAGTCCGCGACGAGCGCGGTGAAACGGGCGTCGCACCCCAGGGGGGTGGGAGTGGTGGTAATGTTAACAAATGGTGCTTCCAGTGCGTTTCCGTTATGGAAGCAAGTTGGATCTATGGACTCGTTACGCAAGAAGTTGTTCTTAGCTGATTTTCTTTATTTTATTTTCTTGATACCCTTCTGTCAATTTCTATTTTCTTAGCATTTTGCAAGGGCGTCCGGAATGCACTTACATAGCGGGGCATCTTGTACATGTATCTGCGTCATTTCCTTTTGTGTCATTTAAGGAGCATAGATCAGCGACGGCCAAGGTGTTACTGGGCAAACGGTTGCATTTGGGCGAGCGGTGGGATTTGGAGACGGTATCATAAAGCGGACGGAATAGAGTTGGTGCAATACTCGGATTTGTTGAACGAATTCTGCTTACATACCCAGGAGACGAAGTCGACCTTCCGTCCTCGTATGCTGATATTCTTACGCAGACATGGGTGCTAAAAACACACCAACTTAAGATACGACATTTTAATAATAATCAAAATACCACTTATCAATTCGAAGTTTGGAATTTGAAGTATCACTCTGGTCAAGAAACAAACGCGGCTGCAAGGGACAACCCTTGGTTCGAACGAGACTAGCCCTTTTGAAAGTGGGTTAAAGAAGCTCGTGTCCAAAATGATATCCAAACACGACCAAAAGCAACAAACTATAGTCTAGAAGAAACAGTACAAGATTGGGAGGTACTTGTTATTAGTTACCCTAGCAGTGTATGCTACACTAAGAAGAAAAAAGAACGGCCAGTTATGGTAGAAACAACTATCTTCTCTTAGAACTTCATCGCTTCATTCAGGGGGTGGAAACCAGGATCACGCTAAGAGTACACTAGACTAGGTCTGAACTCCAACAGGTCGTGGATATTGCCAACGCGGAACTGCGCTCTGTTCCATGTTAGGTGGCACTCTTCTTCCACGACTGTCCATCAGCGTCTATAAGTCTAGACACGCAGCGCGATGCTGGCGGGCGGGCACTTTGGATGCTTTGGGGGTCCTTGCGCCAGTAGTGAACGACTACAGGCCCTTGTGTGAGTGACTCGTAACCGCCGGTTACCCTAGGGAGTGGTTATATAGCAGATATGCGCATTATATTGTATACGAGTAGCCTCTTTAAGTCCGGGAGGGGGGACTCAAGAGAGTTTGTCTCTTGGCGCTGGTTATGGCGTTTGCTCACTTGGGAGATGATCAGCAGATGATTTACTGTCGTTAAATGAAGTTATTATTTATACTATAACCTAAAGCTTATTAACTAAGATACTATTTGTGTTAGATATGTCTTGAGGATGCCTAGATGCATTAAGCTCAAGTTTAAGCATCACTGCTTTACGTACGCAGAGCGCCAATGTCAAGTCACCGGATTCCCCAACCAACTCCGAAATCCGCACAACGCTGGGACCCGGATTTAAACACAGCCCATCAACTCCGTCTCCCAGCTTCGGTTATATCCGTGCCGAGCGCACCATGCCTACATATGCTGTATGTGGTAAATACTTTACACATTAGTAAAGTTGCGCGGAATCCCGTGTTGCATCCTATTTACTACATACCGTAAAACGCACTTCTGATTTATGTTGCAGCTGGAGCGATCAGCTTCCGGAAGCTAGTCTAAGGCATCTTGGATTTACGTATACGTAGTATTTGGACTGCCCAGGTGGTATCATCGACACCAACCCAAACCAAACACAGCCACGTCAACACCAATTAGCCCAGCAATAAACGACGTCCTTGGTATTGCGGTGAGTAGATCTAATCCCCGCATTATGACAGATCCGCACACCCTCTTTTCATACTGTATTTATATACTATAACCTTGTTTTCAAAATGATAAGAGTTGCATTCGATAGCCCAGAGACAACAAAAGTGCAACATTTCTAATAGGCACGTCAAGCTATAGCGACGATCATGCCCATTCATAGAGAAGTTGGCCAATCAGACGGAGGGTGTGATCTACCTATCAGCCCGTCCAATCGGCAGCTTTTACATCTAACGGCGTTGAATTCACGTGCCGGCATGTATACTTACTTAGTGTGCTGTTTGTTTTTGTATGCACAGGGGTTCGGTAAAACCAGAGAGCAGGTTGTATTAGTGTAGACTAGAAGAGGAAATTGACTAACCTTCCAGCCAGGCAACCAGCCGGCCGGCCAGCCATTTCTCCTCTTCTAAGTAGAACGGGGTTCGCAGCCCTCGCGCTTGTCCGCGTACGCCGTACGATTATCGTGTGTCTCCAGGTACACTATTATCCGCATACTTACTTAACAGTAGATAGACGGTCCGTCCCGCCACACCGGTTGACCCCATCCTACACTAGTAATACCTATAAGTACGTATCTGATTACCCACTTCTACATATGCGGATAAGCCCTGGTTTTTATATTTTATTTTATTTTTTATTTCCACTGCCTGGATACTGTCTAGGCGTCTATGGTGAGGAGAGATCGTCCTAATTCCGCTCGTCTATCTAGTCCACATAGTACAGCTGAACGGCACGCACGGACCGTGTATGAAGTCAGCATGGGTATAACAGACGGGCCTGTTCCTCTTTTCAACGGCTAGAACGTCTCGGCATTGGCTGTCAATGGCTAGGTTGAGCTAAGGTGTGTAGTATATGCTACTATACTATGTACGTTTTCTGTATGTGTACGCTCCCCGCGTGTCCACGCGCAGGACGAGAACGACGACAACTCTTGGGATGTTATTCTCGTTGACGACGAACCTGGTCATTATAAGGTCGATCAATCGAATCACATGCGCCCCCAAGCGAGCGGACTTTGATGGCATCAGACAGTCTGCATCTGCCTCCCGGCCGCCGCACCCCGGCGGAGTTGACAACCCGGCCACGACTCCACACTGCCCTCGAGCGTGGCAGCTGAACTGGGACAATGTGCGTAATCAACGAGATGCGGAGGGTCGGACGTTGAAGTGGTGGATCAATAGGGGAAACGCAACTCACAAAGGCTCCAACGACTTCAGGTCACAGGCTAGACTAGGTGAACCACGGCTAAACATGCCAACTCACAATTAAGTCTCCGAACTTCTATCCGAACCCCCATAAGCAAGTGAGTTACGGTGGAGGCGGAGCGGAACTCCACAGACCATGCTGGCCCATGTTGGCCCATGTTGGCTCATGTTGGCTCATACTGCTTGCTCTATGCCCGTTCTATGCATACGTCCCACCACCAGATCCCGGTTTCGAGATGCTCAACGCTGCCGCCGTTGCCATCCCTACCCATCTGCCCAACGCCCAACTCAGACGACTGCTAGCTGCCACCACCAATAACACGTGTGTACGGCTCGGTAGTTTGCTGAATTCCGGCCTCCCGAACACGGCTGGTCGGGTCTGTGGCTCAAAGCCGTTCCAGCGGGCTGCGCTCAGCCGTAATGCTCAACCCGTGCACCGTTACACGTCTCTGGCCTCTATGGTTGGCAAGCAATTCGTGCCGTAATAGTATAGTCCCCCGCCTAAACCACCCCGTAGACACGACTAGAGTAGCGTAGGCCCGGCTCGGATATATATCTACCTGGGCCCGTCACCCACTGCTTGAACTTCGAGGGACCGACTCATTACACACACCAGTATACAATTACACAGCGTATCTATCTTACATTTCTACATTGTTTAACAACGCTATCTTTCACAAGGTCCACACAAAATCGACATATCCTACCGCAGAGTGTACACCACTAGCATCAGCAAATATGGTTGGTCTAGTCGAGCTAGCCCGGAACGGCCTTGTGCTTGTATGTTCATTCTTCCAAATCGTAGTGTAATGCGCTCGCGGCTTTGAATTACTACTACGTCATTGAAGCGAACCCATCGACTAACAATAAGCATCACCAAAGGGGGCCGTGTACGTCATAGGACAAATCTTATATAATCTGTTCTTGCATCCATTGCGGAAATACCCCGGACCCCTTGCGTATCGAATGTCAGTTATTCCCCGGAGTTGGTACCAGCTACAAGGCCTTCTACCCTTTGAAGTGGACAAATTGCACAAGCGATACGGCCCTGTCGTTCGCGTCGCTCCCAATGAGCTTGCTTTCAGCAGTCCTCAAGCCTGGCGTGATATCTACGGCCACAAGAAGTCTGGGGAGGAAGAGTTCCCAAAGTACGATGGCGTTTACAAAATATTTGATTGGTTGCCAACTTCGGTAATCAACGCGGATCGCCAGGATCACGGTACATTGCGGCGACAGATGTCTCACGGCTTTAGCGATCGCTCTATGCGCGAACAGGAACCCATCATCGGTTCATACGTCGACTTGCTCGTGTCGCGTTTGAGGGACGCCGTAAAAGTCAACAGCAGCCAGAACCTGCGCGAGTGGTATAACTACACAACCTTCGACATAATCGGCGATCTTAGCTTCGGCGTCGACGGCGGGTTTGGTTGCCTCGCAAACTCTGATTACCACCCCTGGATAAAGCTGATCAGCAAAGCAATCCACCAGAACGCGATCATCCAGGGCTTGATACGGCTCGGATTGCGGCGGCCTATAGGATGGATTGGCAAGTCGGGAATGCTCGCCGAAAACAGGAACCGCGCCATCGTATGGGAGAAAGTTGGCCAGCGCATGCAAGGTGGCGAGCGACCAGACTTCTTGGAAGGACTGCTCCGCAAAAAGGAAGAACTCAAGCTCGATCAGGCCGCCGTGACCGTGAACGCTACCCTATTGATCATTGCGGGCTCCGAAACCACGGCGACATTGTTGTCCGGGGCTACTTTCCTCCTTACAACCCATCCCGAGGTGTTACACAAGCTAGAGCAAGAAGTTCGGTCTGCCTTTAAGAGCGACGAAGAAATAACCCTGTCGAGCGTTAGCAACCTCACATACGTAAGTCCCTGCACCTTTAACACGAAGGGTAATATGCTAACCCATGACGCTCGTAGATGTTGGCTTGTTTGAACGAATCGCTGCGCCGCTACCCTCCGGTTGCGGGAAGTCTACCCCGACAGGCACCCAAGGGTGGCGCAATGGTCGACGGCAAGTTTGTGCCAGAAGGTGTAAGTTGCGCATCACCACGCTGTTTGCCGCTTCTATTCTCCCTAAATGATTTGTCCGGCTTCCTTCATGCCATTACGCCTCTGTCTTTCTAGACGCTCTGTTTTTGGGTTTCATTTCTGCCTTGATTGTCCTATCTCGCGAAGTGATACACAGAAAGTGTGAAGAGGTCACTAATTGGATCAACTCCGGTGCAGAATATCGTTTCGCTCTATCAATATGCCGTAAACCATGACGCCCACTATTGGAACGAACCCTATAAATTCGCACCCGAGCGATGGTTGGGTGACTCCAACTATAAGAGCGACCAGCTTGGTAAGTGGTTACCTGTGCCTTGAATTCTCCTTCCAGCGGGCCTTGGGCGTATTCGAGGTCTATCCCTCGCTCCTACGACCATTAGGACTTATTGATCTCAAAAACCAAACGCTTTCGCTAATTATTGTTAAAGATGCTATGCAATCGTTTAGTGTTGGACCGCGCAACTGCATTGGTAAAAAGTAAGCTTCCCCGCCTTTTTTACCCCCCGAGAAATCTCGCATAAATTAACCCGCTGCCTGCTAACCTGTCATTCGTCATATTTAGTCTTGCCTACGCCGAGATGCGCTTGATCCTCGCCAAAATTGTCTACAACTTCGACATGACCCTGGCTGACGACAGCCGCGGCTGGCTTGACGACCAGAGGGCCTATATAGTTTGGGAAAAGCCTGCCCTAAACGTCCATCTCAAGCCCGTTGTACGATAAATGAAGGCACATACGACGACATGTCAACCCACGAGTTACGCGCCTCAGGACGCGAATTCGATGTGAATGACCGAGAAGCTTAAGGCACTAGGATCAGCCTGATGGACTTGTTAGGGAATTGGAACCTATGAAAAATACTGGATGTATGAGATGGATAATGACTTAGTCTGTCTAGGAGGCGGCGGGGTACATATAACCCTCCATTCAGTATCATATTTTAGCAATTTGTAAATAACGATCCTCAACGGGTTTTCTTTCCCCTCTTTTTTATGTTTGACCCAACACGAAATGCTCGCTTTTCTTCTGTTCAATTTTGATCGAATCACTCACGCACCTGGCAGCATTGAATAAAATCTGATTTTTAAGAACTATTCGCGCTGTCTGTTTAGGTATATATCTCGTCGTGGGCAAGCCACCAGTGTTTTCTACCTTCCATTTTCATTTGATTGGTTCCAGTGCTTGCTAACAAACGGACGTAGATTACATGATAAAGAAACTGCAGATTTCTAACACCCATGGACATTTATTTTCCAGAAGACAACCTGAGGAGATACCAGCACTAAGCTAAGAAAGAGACCTTCAGAGCACCACGGCTCTATGGCCGGTCATGAGGAAGAGAAGGCAACTCTAAGGCATCCGCATCTCCGAGAGATTTGTAGCTGTTATCAACAACTTCATTAGTCGATAACTTCGGTGCCCACTTAGTAGCATCGCCCAGACGATCCGCAGTCACTAGAACACTCAAAATTAGTCATCGCCTCGTTAGACGCGACTTGTAAGTCTTTTGGAAGAATACAAGACTTCAGGGAAAAGAGAGTATGAGCACTAAGGATTACTCACAGCCAGCTCTGCCAGGATTCTTCATACCCGCTTCAATTTGGCGTTGGTAAGACACATTCCTGAGACGCTCGTGCTCCGCAGGTGTGAGGCGAAGCTATTAGAGTATTAGCACCGCATTATTATAGCCGACTTTTGAACGAATTTATCCCTTACGTATAACTCAGCTCCGACCATATGAAGTGCTATCGCCAGCCACGCCGCAGGACCGAACGCTGCGTTGAGCGCAGCACCCGCCTCCATAACGTTATTCCCTCTGAAGTCTGCTGTAACTACGGCGTGCTGATCTAGGTTCTCGCCGGAGAAAAAAGGTGCGCATTCGGGGTATAGCTTCATCGTGGCGTTTTGGCCATGGAGAGCGAAATTGATTTTGTCGCATGGCTGCGCGACGTAGTGACCGCCAACCGCAGAGACGACCATAGCACCAATGATCAGACCGATACGAAGCGTGATGATAACGCCTCCCTTATTCACCCAATGTCAGTATGGCTTTTTCGAAAACATATCTCTTCTTGATAACTTACAGCGGCCCAGGCTCGAATCATCCAAGCTCTGTGTTGTTCGATCTGCAAGCGCTTCACGTTGATTATCGCCATAACCATTGAACCTAAGAAGATGATAGCCAGTAGGCCAACGGCAACCTGAACGTCCACTCCGCCTCCTGCCGAATGGCGTGCTATTACCAGCGCACTAGCAGTTCCAACAATACTCAGAAGTACAACGAGATATCCGTTGATGCGATGTACGAGAATGACTTTGTGTCGAATAACGGGGACGAATTGCAGGCACGCGAGCAAGCTGCCGGGCACGACTGAGGCAAGGTGAAGTATGATGCCGACCTGATAGCGCCCTGGCTGCGTGTAGTAAAAACACTCTCCCGGCAACGCACCGGACGACTTTTGATTGCAAAAAACACCCCAAAAGTCAAGATACTGAAGCCGTGCGAGGGCGAACCCGAAGAGGGCGCCAACAAAGATGAACCATAGAATGAAGTTGTAACCTTTTGAGAAACCGATCGGGTTATAGACCTTTCGAGCATGGGCTACAAAAGCATTCCGGGGTGGTTTACTCGAGGTCGCCATCTTAAAAGACAAGGGGGGGGTCTCGAAAGCCAAGGCCGAGAAAGTGGTCCAAAGGCTTGTTGAGGGAGTCCAAAGTTGCAGCAGTTTCTATCCAAAAAGGCAAGACAAATAGATTGAAAGACAAACCAAGCAGGTGTAGAAGATGTTGTGCACGAAGATAGAAAGTAAGTCAAACCGATGTAACCGAGAATAGTGAAAGAAGCCAGTCATTTGGGGCATTTTCCCATCCTATATATATTTCGATATACTACATGATGAAGACGATGTCTACTGTTCATTTTGATTTCGTCTTCTTTGAGGCGCAATGCACGCTGTCGAGTGTTAGCTGCTTTGTACTGCACTGTGGTGGTATGATGGTGGTGGTCTTGAGCGCCAAGAAAATGCGAGGGAGTTGTCGCAACTCTCGCATTTATCCCTGCAACGCTTTGTCACTGAGAGAATGCGAGCCTGCTTAATCACGAAAGCGAGTATTAGTTGCTGTTGCCTCCAATAGGACTCCTTCCCCACCCCCAAGTCTCGGTGGGTTATCCGTCCGAGCTGGGAGCGACATGACGAAGCTGAAGCCCAAGCTGGGCTCCGAGCGCTGTCCGAGGAATACCCGATCTTCCACGAAATTTAGGTATCTATTGAGTCTGCGTCTATGCTCCAGCAATGGTGGAGCGCCGAGAAGAACGCGATGACAACAATCGACCGATGGTTCCAATTGTGGATTATGCTAATACTTCTCCCCGGATTACCCCCACCTGCTATAAGTGCTCGCATTCGCAAAATGAGTTTAAGCCTCGTTGTAATCAATAATCAATAACCAATTGAGTAATGCATCCATCACCATCACAATAGCTGACAAGCAACACCGTCTGCGCCACTATTCATAGTGTATACAAAGTGCATTCATAGGATCCCCACCATCCCAAGTTCTTTATCTACGACATTAGCCAACCGCATAATTGTATTATTATACAGCATAAAGAAGAATAGATCTATTTTCAATCACTGCGGCATGCCGCATGCGACAGTATCGCCAAGCATCGAATACTAGCGCCGTCGGGGCACTACAACCCCCAGAGCCTTACAAGCACCATAATATCCTAAGCACCACACGACATACGAACAATCTCACGAGATGGAAGAATTCTCCCGAGTTCTACAGGAGTACACGGCATCTTTCTTGCGACTTGACCCATCCCTGTTCCCAGAAATAGTTTCTGTCTTCACAGGAGGAGCCCGGCTATTCCGTCAAGAGGGGCCAGAGTCAGCACACAACCTCAGACACCCCTACGATGGCGTCGTTGTTGTCCTCAAGTCGAATTATGACATACATTCGCTTGTTGGCGAAAAACATCAGCGGCGACGCTTTTTCGATATGATCGGCATTAAGTATAAGACAGTGAGAGATTCCTACGTTCCCTCACCATCTCGCCCCTCTATGCTGAATTCGATGGTATCGAATTTTCAAGTTATGATAACGATCTCGTCTGCAAGTCAAATAAAAAGTCAGTTAAGATTTTGAGTCTAGAGTGTTTTTCTGGAAATATTATATCTCTCAATATTCTATCTTGCCAAGATTTACGAGTACCGTCTCCATACGGAACAATGAGCCGAAAAGCGATGCCAGTATTCCAGACGTTCTACTCTATTGCCGTGTTTTGGGCAGAAGTCCCATGTCTTAGCCAAGTTATTAATGAAGGACGGCTGGGCGGTCGAGCGTGTGCCGAAGAATACGGATATTAGTTATTATTTTGAAGTACTGATTATAGTTATGTCACAATCTTGTTGTTTTTATCGTTCGTTGTAAACGACAACGTGTGCTCGCGTTTGGACACGTTTGGCGGAGTGTAGGGTCTACAACCTTGGAAACAAATACAGTCAAGCTACAGAGCGGTTGCGCCACCCCCACTTGCCACATGAGCAATGGTGCTGAGACGAAAGTCTTCGAAGTCTTTTTCGATCTTGGTCAATTCCATTGTCCAAGTGGCGTTTTCCACCATATTCATGCATTAAACGTGGAACTATGAGTTGCTGTTTTAAACGTTCTACCTGGCATGGGTATAAATAGGTAAGATCCGGGGTCAAAGCGAAATCCATCGACTTTATTGGCTCATGGACCTAGCCTAGTGCTTGCACAAGGCTATGGTGGTTAAGGTTAAGCAATAAATTGGTCCTGTAGGGTAGTGCCAATTTACTTGCCTTTTTTTTAAACCACTTTTCCCACCTACAATTAATAGTCGGCCGTTTCGCCTCAGCATTAGAAGAAGAAGAAGAAATGAGGAAAGCAGGAGGAGAGCCACCTAATCAGATATCCGGCTTTCTCTCATCCAGAATAGTGCAGTTCCGGACAGAGAGATTGCGCAAATTTGCCCTGGCAACCAAAAAACAGCCAATGCTGAGAGCATGGACAAACTAAAAAGAGAGATGTAGTAGATCAATTGTTGTATGTGGAGCTTGTGAAGGCTGAAGATACACTTCGCGCTTATCGGCGCCTTCTATCTTTGAGAACAAATGTCACAGGCCACCGCCAAAATATCTAGAGATTTTTCCATGATTGGCTATTCGATGGCCAAAGAATTCACGGTTATTACAGTCAGGGCATGACCCTGATAGGGGAGAGCCTCTCTTTTGATGAAGTGCTTTCGTTTCACTGGCTAATAAACGGCGAACACCACCCTTGCTTACGTGAAGCACTCAATGAATCCGAAAGAGTAATCGCCCCTGGCTCGGCATAAATGGCCTCCTGCCCAACAGCTTTCGGGTTAGGAAATTGCCACGGGGGCAATGTAATTTTCTCGGACAAGCGATCTAATAACCCGGCGAGGTGCGCTTCATTGACTACGAGGTGGCGGGCTTTCAACCCGTTATACTAGATCTTGCTGAGCCCTTATACAACGACGTGTTCTTCGAGACACGATATCAGGCGCTCATGCCAGGGAAGGTCAATCTAAGCTTACAATGCCGGGTGAGCAGAGAAACCAATACCATTGTTATTGAGTTTTCGCCCAGGATTAGCTCCTTGGCACAGGCAATCCTCGATATCGAGCTGCGTTATCTGGTCGGACCACTCTACGAGGAGGTTAGGAAACTAGGGGCGAACTTGGAAGATCACATACCTCTTCCACCCAATGCGCTATTTCTCTGCGCGGCCGTGGCCAAAGACTTCTCAAATGATGAGGAAGCACTCTTGAGCAATTTTGCTACCGGTATGATACTCCGACGGGCTCAAAACTGGCCGCAATACGTCTCCCGACTAGCGGAGTTAGGATTCAACCCCCGAAGCGCGTTAGATATCTGATACTTCTACTTTGCGTCTACCGCCCGGCGGGAGTACGTCACGACTATTACTTAGACTCGGTTTCCATAGAGACCAGCAATAACAACAATAACGAACTGACATTTTAATATTATCGTTTACGATCTATTAATTTCCACTCCATCTGAAAATGAATTTATTACACCTTTTTCTCTCTACTGCCCGGGTAGCATATACAACCAGCCACGGCTTAATCAGAACAACCTGAACGATTTCGGTACTCAATTTTACAGTTATCCTGTCAAAAGTATTGTTAGTTTATTCTTGCACCAAACCAGCGACAGTGGACTTATACAACCAAACAAATTGTTGAGTTTTTTTGTCCAAGTGTTTTCTAACATCAGGGTAGTTTCGAAACGCCTCCGGGGGGCGTCCATGCCATAAATACCCGCAACATCACGTTTATCGGAAGCTCGCTTTTCCAGAATCAGCCAACCCAGGAAATAACAATCACACCAGTCCATCAGATTTCAAGGCGAGGAGCAACCTAAGAGCAATTAGCTCAGAATCAACAAGCCCAGAAGCAACCGGCTCAGAAGCAACCGGCTCAGAAGCAACCGGCTCAGAAGCAACCGGCTCAGAAGCAACCGGCTCAGAAGCAACCGGCTCAGAAGCAACCGGCTCAGAAGCAACCGGCTCAGAAGCAACCAGCCCACAAGCGACCAGCTCATAAGAACAAACACACAAGTCCGTCAACTTTCAAAGGTCGGAACCCGAGCAATACCACAACATGCCTCTGTTTAAATTTATCTCCAACGCTGTTACGGCTACTAGCGATGCCATTACGGATTCCACCGACCGAGCACTCCAGTTTGTAATTATCTCAGGACTAGTTGCCCACTTTGTTCGCAACAGAGATAGACAAAGGGAAGACGCAGCTGCAGCAAACGAAGAGGAGTGGATGTTGATAGAAAAGGAGGAAGAGGAGAAGTCCTAAGCTAAAGATTAGAAACTACCTTAGTAGGCAGTTAATCTAGACGCCTTGAATCAATTATAAAACTCATATAAACCCATAATCCTTAATTCAGAATATTGTAGCGTTACCGTTCCAAGTCTGTGTCTGTGTCTGTGTCTGTGTCTCTGTCTGTTTATGTCTGTCTATGTCTGTCTATGTCTATAAGTATAAGATAGATACTCTACTATGGTATACTACCTAGGTATATATGCTGGTCTATGCCTAAGGCAGACTGTTACACTCAGGTAACCTACCTAGGTAGTGGGTAACCTAGTGGGTAGCCTAGTGGATACCCAGATAGGTATAGCCCAATGAAGGCTCCGTCGCGCGCGTACAGTACGGTCCCGACCTGCCAATACCCCCTAGTGCACGGTTGACGCGCTTTTCGCATTGTCCCTGTTTTCATCATACCTTCGACTTGCTGAGGTCGCACGCAGCACAAAGCCACAGCCAAAGCCCACGCCCACGTCCACATCCCCTTCACCGCGCTGCTCCCGTCAACGACCTTTGGAGGCGGCGAGCTATCAACACCGACATCTAGGTCACCTGCAACATCGCACATAAAATACATACTTATACCCATACTGACATACTTATACATCTGAACCCCCAGCGCTGCCAAGACTCGATTCTCTTGTCGGCTGTTGCCCTGGGGAACGCCGCAAACTTGCGACTATCCTTCACGCCCTCACCTCTCTATCCGCCCTTCATCCCTTCATCTCAATCCAAATAGCCCATCGCCATGGCCGACTACGCATCGCTGAAAGTTCCAGAGCTGAAGAAGTTGCTCCAAGAAAAGCAGCTTCCTGTCACTGGTAACAAGGCCGATCTGATTGCGCGCCTGCAGGAGCACGACAAGGCGAACGAGGAGCCTAAGCCTGCTGCTGCTGCTGCACCGGGTGAGTCCAGCCCCATTCTCTCTGGCTTATGGGATACGACTCTGTTTAATAAAAGCATGACAAGCCTGGCTAATAATAGATCGTAGTGTCCGCCGAAGAAGACCCCATCGACTACTCAGACGACGATGTCCCAGCCTCCAAGCCCGAGCCCGCCGCGGAGCCTGCACCCGCAGAAGAGAAACCTTCTGAGCCCGCCGCTGCCGCGATAGAACCCGCTGCCGAAGCCCCAGCGGCCAGCAGCGGGGACAAGCCCGCCGAGACAGCCGCAAGTGATGCGCAGCCGGCCGAAGCAGACGCCGCGCCCAAGACGGATTTCTCAGCACATCTGCCCGCCAGCACCGCAGACGACGAGGCCCGCAAGCGCGCCGAGCGCGCCAAGCGGTTCGGCATCGTAGAGGACGCCGACGAGGAGGCCAAGAAGAAGGCTACGCGCGCGCAGCGGTTCGGCGCCGACCAGTCTGCCCTAGTTTCGGGTCTCGACTCCGCGCTGCCCGAGAAGCGGGAGCGGAAGCGTGGACGCGAGGGCGCTTCGAACGCGAACGCCAACGCCAACGCGAACGCGGAGGGCGAGCGCGGCGCCAAGCGACAGCAGAACGGCCAGGGCCGACGACGACAGGGCAGGGATACTCGCAGCAGCCGGGGTGGGCGTCCCGGCGGTGGCGATCGGGGCCCGCCGCGGAAGGAAGGCGGTGGCGGTGGCGGTGGCAGGCCGAGACGTATTCTCGATGATCCCTCAGAGCGCGCGAAGGCTGACGCCAGAGCCAAACGGTTTGGCGGCGGCGCTTAGGAGAACTCGGCGCTTCGGGCACGAAACGGGCTTTATAGGCCTGGTAGAACGGGATGGGATGGGGGGCACGATTACGGCGCTTCAGGACAGGTTGATCAAAGGATGGACCGGAGACGGCAGCCGACAGTGAATGACAAAGACATAGTGGAAAAGTCGGTTTCACCGTCGGCTTCAAAACAAGACACGGCCGCCCCCCTGCTGTACATCACCATCGTACTTCATTATCTCAGCTACTACTGGAGTTTGTGGCGTACTTCTCTTCTTCCTTGTCGCTATGTCTCGCTGGATCCAATCGTCTACGTTTTTTTTTTTTTTTCACCTTGAGAATGTTGCGCACGGGTTAATACAGACAGGTCCACTACAGGAGAGTGGATGGTTTATTGGGCGCTTTGGTCTGTTCAGGGACGAGAACCAACAAAGGCAAATGCCTAGATTAGAAGATAGGCTGTGTGATATGGCATGACAGGTACTCAGAGGCACAATTAGCTGCGTCCTGCCCAGAGACGGGATAGAATGAGCCCTGTGGACTGCTTAATGGCATGCGAATAATTGAGCAACAAGGTTCCCAAATCGATCGCCTGTACCATCACAGTGAGGCGTGGCCGTGGCCGTGGTCACATGTTAGGCTTTTGAATCATTGCTAGATCATAGGGCCTTATGAGGTTGTGTCAGTGACCCATGGCGCGGATCTGTGAACTATATCTAATGTATGTCACCATGTATTGTGTTTGCTAGTCCGTGATTCTGAACACAAGCTGGTAACCGTCACACCGCATCCCACCATATCGAACAACAATAATCGCGTTCTCTCGAATAATCACGTAATGTTTGAAGTAATTTGAAGTGATTTGAAGTAATTTGAAATTCTTATGCTACTTTGAATAAAACCTTTGCCTGGGTATCGCCCGCAATGCTTGTTCTACTTTTCTACTTCATCGTCTTGCTTGTCTCGATGCATGCTTCCGCCCCAGTCTCTGATGTCTTTCTTTCCTGGCGTATTGCATCACCAGGTTTCCCACATCCACACGATAAACGCGTCCGAGCCTCAGATCCTATCTATAGAGGCATCCGAGGCCAGTGGGAATTTCATGATATTATGTACAAGCAACATCTCGTAGAACGCGCCAGAATAAGAAGACAAGGATAAGAAAAGAAGAGAGCAGTGTGTTGGTAAAATGCACTTATTACAATAATATCATGGTACGGGAATGAGAAGGCTTGACAAGACAAGGAAGACAGACAGGCAGACAGACAGACAGGATAGCAGGAGGCAGGGAAACAAACACATGTATTAAAGCAAGAAAAAGGCTAGCTAAGCTGGTGTTGGTACGGCACTGTAGCGAGCTACCGAAAACCCCCACCCGCTCGCTTGCTGTGTTGTTTTTGCCTCCCTTCCTTTTTGTCTTTCATCATTGTTCTCTGCACTCCGTCCGCTGAGCTGTCATGTCTGCTGCCTATACTCCCGAAGAATCATATGATCACCTCGCGAGGAGAGAAGAGCGACTTTAATAGATGTGATGTCTATGACTTGCCCTCCAAGGTGGGGCAGCCCCGGGAAAGACGTGTTGAACTTGATCACGTAGTGAACGTTTAGCTCAACTGCATCACCATGGGCCCAGCAACGGTGATGTCGTCTGTCAAAACGCCGGTAGCGGGTGCGTTGCTCGTGAGCGTGACGTAGACGATGCCAGCTAGGTTAGGCGGCAACGCGCAGCCGTTAGCGGCATCGAAGGGCGTGAAGGCGGTGCCGCCGGGCGCAGCCGAGTTCGTGAAACCGCAGAATGACGCGCCGGACGCGGCATCGCTCTGTACTTTGATGTTGGTGCCGGCGGCGAGGTTCATGACGCCCGCGACGGGAGCGGGCTCCGTCATGGTGAGGGCGGGGAAGGCCGTGAGAATCAGGTTGGATCCAGCAGGGCATGCCGTGATGAAGGGAGCGGCGAGCGAGAAGATTGCCTTGGGGCCCAGCGGCGTGTCGAGGGGCGATGGTGATACTGCGACGCCCGAGGCGCCACGAATGAAAGACTGGTGGCGCGCCTCGACGGTCAGAATCGAAGCTGCGGTGCTGAGGATCCCGCCGTCCGACACCAGTGGCGCCGCGCCTAGATACGCCGAGACGCCGACACTCTCAAGGATCGCGGCCGTGGCCACCATACCCGCAGCGTCCGTGAAGCCGAAGTTGTACGTGCATGGCTGCACGGGCTGGACACCGGCCTGGGCGATGGCGCCCTGTAGCAGACCGACGTGAGC
The DNA here is from genome assembly GCA_005188305.1 of Xylaria sp. BCC 1067. Classification (NCBI taxonomy): domain Eukaryota; kingdom Fungi; phylum Ascomycota; class Sordariomycetes; order Xylariales; family Xylariaceae; genus Xylaria; species Xylaria sp. BCC 1067. Next base: position 3,998,051 of record SSCS01000001.1, read on the forward strand.
TGACTCACTCGTTCCGATGCCCTTGAGGTCCTGCAGTTGAACCTGGTTCAAGCCGAGAGCAAGGAACTGGTCGTCGGGGAACTGGGCGAAGCCTTGCTGGTAGAAGGTGGCCTCGAGCCACTCTAGAGTCAAGGCACTAAATGATATCCATGTAAGCGGCTGGCCCTATACGAAAGACAGCCAGAGTCACTTACAATTGGAGGATATCAACGTCTGCTAAACCAAGCGCCGTCGCGGCCGCATTCTGCCGTTTCGCCAAGTGATAGATGTTGTTCTGCCTTTCCGAGAGTTTGGGTTGAGCTGGAAGGGCCGAGGCGACTGCCACCAATCCTGCCAAAGCCCCCGCTGTCTTTATAATAGAAGGCATCCTGGCTACTATTATGTTGTTCTCGTCGAAATAGTCTTGTCTTGTCCCTTCTTTTCTATTGGTCCCCTTTTCCGAGCCTTTTAATAGCAACGGCCGTGGCTAGATTAAAAGGAAGCTTGTGGTTGGCGATGAAATAAAAGCAAGAACCAGCCTGGCTGTTCTATAGATGTATAAGTTCCCACCTGGGTATTAGACGAAGAGAATTAGACGTAAAGGAGAGTCGAAGTCGTTGATCCCAGGGAAGCAGACCAGCGCTTATGGAGTAGGATTGATGCACACGAACGACGGAATAGGGATAAAGAAGAGAATGGAAAAAAAATAAAAAAGAATCGATCAGGAGGTGGGAAACATGGCCGCATTAAAACCAAACCCGCCCATGCAGCGTGGGCCAGCGTGGGCCAGCGCAGAGCACGGAATCAAAACGCCACGGGGGATGCTTCTCGGAAAGAAGGCTGGCCGGGCGTGGGTACGGATGATCCCTAACAGTCAGCACCTTGCGGCCCTCGCTCCTTGACCTCATCCCGTCGGCATTGGCAGTTCCCTATCGAGGATTCGCTTCCGAACAGAGATATGTGCCAGGGTACGTACACACTTAGACACATACATACATACATACATACAGTACTGTACAGTAGTGTAATGGAAGGGGGAATAGATGGGACGGCACTTGCTGGGATTCTTGCAGCCGCCTTGTCGTGTGTAGTGTAGTGTAGTGTAGTGTAGTGTAGTGTAGTGTGGTGTAGTCGCGCGTGGCATGGCATGGCATGGCGACCAGGGTCGAATCACAGAAGTCGGCGGCGGATGAGGAAACGAAACAAACTCGAAGCAGCGCTCCCGGCCAGCCAATGGGCGGGCTTCCATGCCTCTCAAAGGTCCGGATGGAGCAATGATGGAGCAGTGATGAAGTTGAAGCCCCGACTGCGCTAACCCCAGGCAGTATGCTGTGCGAGACGGGCACCCGAGATCTGGGTATAGTGGCAGTTGTGTTATCTGGCACGGAGGTCCCAGGGTAGCTCCTAGGGTAGTACCCAGGGGTGGCTTGGCGTTCCGGGTCCCGCACTTACAGTGTAGGGCACCTAAGAGTCTACTGCTACCGTACTGTAGTGCTACTACTATCTACTACTAACTTCTACAGTGCAATACAGTGCAATACAGTAGTATATGCCTATGCGCTAGAGACCACCACCCCCCGGCCCGCGGGGATTCCCAGGAGCAGGGGCTGACGGCCAATCTGCCTCAGATACTGTTTCACGGGGCTCGAGCCGACGGCGCTTTTTTGCACGGGCGAGCGCCAACCCGAACGCTGAAACTACTTTGCGGTGTTTTCTCCTATTGTGCCGACGATGGATCGAGCTCGTGATCTCTCGGAATCCTGGCCCAACCCCACAACGGTTATGTATAGTATGTGACGCGAGAGTCTTGCGCTGCGACACGGTATCCTTGGATTCTGCTTGGGGCAACCCTCTGCACCCGTTGAAGGCGATCTGCCGTTGGCATGTTTGTGCGAAGCAACTTCAAGCACGGATGTGCAGTCAATGAGACCCAGCCGTCTGCAGGTCACCCTCCTTACATCTACAGTACTATGTAGATAGGTCGCATAGGACGGAATTAGAAATGCCCTCCGTCGATCCCAGATCTTCGCAGATTAGCCTACTGTATCTGGTCAGCATGAATCGCACCGAGCAGTCCGTGTAATACCATACTTGCAGAGAGCTGCAGAATCCCCCCCCGGTGCCGACGTGACCAACACAGCCAGCAGTGGGACAATTCCAAGTTGTTTCTGAAAATTAGCCATTTATGCTGCGAATTCCATCAGAGACACACCCTCTCCCGCAGAGCCTACGTGGGAATTACTCAAACTAAAACAGAAAGCGGGTGAACTACCACGGGTCTTGGAGCCTCCGGCCAAGTTCGTACCCGAGCGCGAACAAGGGTTGGCGGACGAAACATCCATAGCTGGCAAATTCAAACATAAGTATTTACCGAGGCAATGATTAGTTTAGAAGAGGTGGTTGCGCTCGACTACTAACCTGCCTGGCTCTTGAGGTTGATTTAACTATACTTAGACCCGCGATATCTTCTCCCATCGGTTGATCGAAGGGTAATGGTGTCATATTATCGTGACATGGACCAGTCAAGTAACACGCCGCATGGGAAATATTTTAAGGGACGTATTTTTTTCCTAATATTAATCTGCCGTCCGAATGAAGGAGCCGTTAACGAGTCGCCGGCCGTCCATATCCCGGTCCCAGCGCCCCAGCTAAAGCACATCATGCCGCAGCTAACCACAGCAAACTCCTTACATACATCTTCTATTTAATCCCACGATAACAGCTTTTGACAACGCACCAAGAAGATGCTGCTCGAATACATTCTACCTTTGCCTTGCGCCCTTTGGCCTTCGTTTAGCAAATCCAGATGATACCATGCTCCATCCATTCCTTCGCTCCAAAACCTCAAGTACTGCAAGCAATTCTTGTCACCTCACCCTGGCACTCAGAGAGCATAAGGATTGAGTGAGCGGATAGTTAAGCAACTGCCGTGGCATTAGCAATCTAGATCCCATGTGGGGAGACTGGGCTTCGGTATCGACTTACGGTGGGCTCTTGGTTAGATCCGTCTTGAGAATGATGGGCACTCTCGTCATTTCCGTCACGTCCTGGATATACTCACCACCCTCTTCTCTCAGCGTGAATAACTTGAGATATTTTTCCTTATTTGTGAGACGAGTTTCAACAGCCTCGGCCTTAGGCACCTTCGAGTCCGACCTGGTGCGATGCAGCACACCTGCCGCGCTCGAGGAGGATCGGTTTGGCGATCCTGGGACACTCTGGGTAGGGCGTTCAGCCAATGATGCACCTGCCATGGCCTCAGTGACATCAGAAACATTATCGTCATCGTCGTCGAACAATGCATCCACGTCATCTGTTGACATAGTGCCAGTGTCTGTCTGCTTTCGTGCAGCCTCCTCGCGCTCCTTTTTGACCCGCTCGGCTTCTTCAGCTTGCCGCGCGGCCGCCATCGCATTTGAGACCCGCTGTGAAGCGGCCGCCTTAGGCCGCTCATCTTCAGGCACGTATGCCGAACTTGGGACGCCTTTCTCCCAATACAATTCTAATACTCTCTTCTCTTTTCTAAACTCCGCCTTCTTGAGTGGTAACTGGTCGCAGTGTACTCGTTTTTCGAATCCCCATTCGGGTATTAGGACATCAAATGCAGATTCGTAAACACACAGGACAATACCTTCGCTAATTAGGTCACCATTGACCTCCTGTCGCTTCTTGTCCATAATCCGGCAGGATTCGATATGGATACTTTGTTCTTGAGCATTTTGGGCCGATTCCTTCTTGATGTTACATGATTCAATCGTCTTCACCAAGGTTTCAATATCATCATTGTACTCGATCGCACCTCCTGACAAGACGGCTTCTAATTGGCGATGCACAACAATATCCGCATATCGTCTCGTGGGGCTCGTAAAGTGAGTGTAAAGAGGAAGATTCAAGGCATAATGAGGGCGTAATTGCTGGTTCATCTTGCCGGCAATGAAATACTTCGCATGGTGCATACTCTTGATAAGTAAGGTCTCCATGCCTTTGCGGATACCAGCATCGTCAACTTTGAAAAAGCTATTTTGAAGAGTCCCACTGCTAGTCGTGTCGATGTCATGTCCCAGGGCTCCCATACGCTCAACAAATGTTTGTAAACGTCGAGCATTAGGCGGACCTTGACGTCGAAGGAGTGCCTTCTCAGGAAGTCCACTAGCTAGATGTTGAGCAACGTAGGCATTCGCCTTGTGCAGGAGCTCTTCGACGAGCTCAGTTCCTGGTGTTGTATCGAATATATTGTGCTGGATGGAGATGTTTTCGTCATCAAGTTGATGAAGCAAACGAAGGGGTGCTATGACCTCGCCGTCTGAACCAAGACGAGCCTCCTGGAATTTTTGCGCAATAACCTATAGAATGTGAGCGAAATTCACGGTCCGGGACATATGAACTTACGTTAAGAATTTGAATGTCCTTAATTTCAGCACTCTCGTGTTGGAAGTTGGCTCCGCCCGCCAATGCCTCATCGATATCCTTTAGAGACAACTTCGCACTGCTTTTGACAATACTCTTGCCAATCCAGGCATCGCCTTCCGCAACAGCACCTGTATGAGGGTTGACTTTAAAAACAACACTAACAGTAAGCCTGTCTTGCCCCGGGGTAAGAGTACAAAGCTCGGACGCAATTTTGGGTGGAAGCAATGCACACGTGCGATTCACTAAATGAACAGCAGTTCCGCGCTTCTTGGCTTCACGATCAACCAGCGAGTTGGGCTTAACAAAATGAGTGACGTCAGGAACGTGAATACCAATTTCAATCTTGCCATCGGACTGAGTCTTGATGTGAACAGCGTCGCCTAGTTCACCGGTGCCGGCCAAGTCAAAGGTGAAAACCTTATCACCCCGGAAATCTCGTCGGGCACTTATTGCGGCCTCGTCCTCCTTAGCAACAGACCAATCTTGGAGACCAACGCTCCTCATGACAGCTTCAGAAAATTCATCCGAGGAAAAATTGTTGTCGCGGAGAAGGGCATCTGTCTCGACTTTCAAATCACCCATTTTCCCAAGTTGCTCAACGAGAGTACCAAATGGATGGAGCGACGTGATAGGCCACCGTTTGATGCACGCAACAAAGATTCGGTCCGCGTAATCTTGATGTTTCTCTACAAAATCTCGGGGTGCCTGCTCGGTAGGGATCGCAATAAGCGGTACCCGCTTGTCAGTAGGTTTGAACCAGACGATCTTAGGCTTGTCTTGCTGTCGATGATCGTGAGGACGGCCACCGTCCCGGGCAGCTCGCTCAGCTTCTTGCTTCTCTTTAGTTGCTTGGCTACTCGGCCGCAGAAGACCCAGGGTGCCCGAAAACATCTGACCGGCAACACGTTCAATGACAGCAACAATGTGACCCGCATAGAGAGGCTTCGATTCATCGTTAATCTCCTCCTCCTCGACGAGCAGAAGGCTTTGCCCCTCCACTTCCACATCATCGTTTTTCTTCTGAGTGGGCCGTTGGCGTAGACTACCTTTTCTACGAATGCCTCCATCGCCCGTAGTGGAATCATCTCCATTGGTTGCATTTGTTGTGCCATTTCCGTTCGTAGAGCCTGTTCTAGTGTCGGTGATGTCTTTTCTTTTCTTTTTCTCTTCCTTTTCTCTTTTTTGTCCCCAAACCTCGTCGACGTCAAGCAGCTCAACTGCAACTAGATCTCCTTCCAACGCTCGATTCCGATCCTTGCTTCCGCAAATGAAGATGTCGGCATCCAGAAGGCCGTCTGAAGTCGCGACGTACGCATCACTACGATTCTTCTTGTTTACACGTAGAATTCCGGAAACGAGCTGACCATCGCCAAGTAAAGCAGGCAAGGTAGCCTGAGGTAAATAAGGAGTGAATAGCGTCTTTCTTTGTTGTTGCTGAGATTGCTGGCCGCCAAGCTGGGGAGCATGCTGGCTAGCTTGAAGACCAACCATGTGCTGGCCATTCATCTGAGCAGCTTGAAGCGCCTGAAGTTGATTAATCTGCATAGGGTTGAGCTGTTGCCCTGGGTACATCTGCATCATAGGAATTTGACCTGGGATTTGCATAAGAGGTTGGCCAGGGTACTGGAAAGTACCAATCGAAGAGATAGACTGATTGATCGAACCGCGCGAGCGGTGGCTAGGTTGGAAACCCTGCTGGCCCTGGGCAGACTGATCCTGGCTTTGGCTTTGATTACGCCAGTTGCTCTCGAAGTTGCGCGAGGATGTCCGAGCGTGGCCACCACGACGTGCGAAATCGCCACCATCACTTGGTGCACCACTTCGCGCGCCTCCGCGGCCATGCACAGCCATACTCTGACTACGCCCATGTCCGCCTCGTCCGCCGCGGGTGGAGGACCCTTGTGCTATAGGGGTCTCAACAACACCACTTTTAGACTCTTCGGCGGGGGAGGTCGCATCGGCGCTGGGGCCGGGAAATTGGAACCCGGAGGTAGTTCGCTTCTGTTGAGCAATCTCAGCAGCTTTTTTGGCATCGGCTAGGGCTAATGAATGCCTGCGCTGGTGGCCGCCGCCACCGCCACCACCACCGCTACCGCCCCCTCGCCCGCCTCGTGGCGCATTTTCCCGGTTCTGACCGGACATATTTTCAAAGTGGCCAAAGACAGAGCCAGCAGCTCCGGTAGACGGTGCAGGGGGCGGGCCCATATTCATGTTAGGAAGGGCGGACTGGTTTCGACGGTGTGACATTGGTTGGTTCGGTGTTCCCATCTGAATGTTTTGTTGCTGTGGAAGCGGGTTGGGAAACTGAAAGGCCGTCTGTGGCGACATGTTGGCCATATTTGGTTGCAAAGGATTGAACTGACCACCAGCGCCGAGCTGGCCGGCCTGCATCATTCCCATATTCATGTATTGGTGGGTAGCTTGGATTTGCTGTTGCTGTTGCTGTAGCAGCTCGATCTGCTGTTGAATAGCAAGTTGCTCCACTAACGAAGAAACACAAAACAATTAGCTAACCTAAAAGTACGACGACCACAACACCGACGGCTTTGTGCGATCAAAGCACGAGAAGTGGCCAATGGCTCAAGTGAGAAAGGGGAGGGGTTGAGCTTACTTCCAGGAGTTTGGAACATACTCATCAGGGGGGTCAGCTCCGAAGGGCTCCGACGATGAGCAATGTGAAGACGACGTCCAGCGGGCCCAGGAACACCTCCAGTTGGGGGAGGCTGCTGCTGTTGCTGCTGCTGGTCCATGATGGGCGCTAGTTGCACGTCCAGGTGCAGCAGGCTATAATGTAGTCTAGTAACAATATCCTAACGAGGTGGATAGATGGGATGGGCCAAGTCGGATGCCGTCTGGGGCTCCGGTGATGGTGATAGGATAGAGTGGTGTCTTGTTGGTTTCGGGATGCGCAGTATCACTAGAACGCTCGGTAATGGATGGCGGTGATGGCAACGGATTGCGTCGACGCCTTTTGCGACTGGAAAAGGAGTAGCTAAATGAGAGAATGAAAAGGATGATGCTGGTGGTGGAGAGTGATGCTGGGATTCCCGGAGGAAGGAGTGTGCAAGCAAACCCAAGAGAGTAGTGATTAGAAGAGATGAGACGAGGTGAAGCGGATCGAGGTGGAAGTTGAGGTTGAGAAAGAGAGAGGATGTCGGGGGACGTTGTCGTTGAGAAATGGTGAAGGAGGGAGCTTGGAGGCTTGGAAGATACCTAGGTAGATGCTAGATGTCCTGTCCTTTCACTGCCCAGGAGTCTGGCCGCCTCTCTCCACACGCTGGCCGTATTGAGACAGTGGTTGTCAGGTTGGTGAGGTCAGGGCGGGGCCCACCCAGGGCCTTGAAGCGTTGAAGCGTTGAAGCGTTGAACGGTTGAACGGTTGAACGGGCGTCGAGCAGGCATCGAACAGGCAAGGTACCTCGCGTTAGGCAGTGGAGGCACAATCCCTCCTCCCTACGCTAGCGCTCAGGTGGCTAGACTACCTACATGTACCTACCTACGCTATACAGTACACTAGTAGGTACCTAGGTAGGTGCCCATTGTAGGCGTCTAGGTGGGGTTAGATTGGGGTGAGGGGGACACAGGATGGGGCGAAAGTCGGGAGCTACCTACAGTACTTACGCACATACAGTACTGTGACCTAAGTACTAGGTACTTACTTACTTAGCTCAGGTAGTGGACGCCTGCTTCTAAGCGCTGGAGGATTATAGGTGACCAGTACACAAGAGCAACACCTTTGTTCTGTAGGTGGTTTAGTCGAAGTGGGATCTAGCTGCTTAGGCTGGGCCAACTAAAGAACTACACTAAAGTACTTAGGTACTTAAGGTATCCAAGGCAACGGTATATGTGCTGGTTGCAATAATACACTTACCTAGGTATCTATACATGTAGCCTAAAGTTAAGGTTTCTACATTGTTTCTATCAAATAACAATTACAGCAATCATTGATGCGGACCACAGTAGTTTAAGCATGCGAAAGAGTATACATTTAGGTATCTATCCAAGTACCTATACTGTATGGGTAGGCATTTTTAGTCTATGGCCACAGCGCTGGTTAAGCGTACTCTGACAAGAGAGCAGTACACACCACTTTGGGTTGGAAAAAAGCATTTTCAAGCCCCCGAGTTTTCAAATCCTGTAAGAAAAACATGTTCCATCAAACAGCCCATACTTCTTCCTACCTATATGAGAACGCGTCAAAAATGAATCATTAGAGCTTATTATTCAGACAAAGCAAAATGATTGTTGACTGAAGTATCATTAAGTAGAAAGAGAGTAAAACATGTTTGCTTCGAAATATACCGAACGACCAAGCGTGCGCCGAGATACCTGCTCCTGCAACGCAAAGTACTTACCTAGGTACACATTTAAATTAAGGCTTCCGCGCTGCCATCCCGCTGGTTGTCTACTTATCTTCATAGGCGCCTTTACTCTTATCTCATTGGTTCTGCTGCCCAGATTCATTGCCATCTTAGATACATGTTTAACTATGAGACTACAGTACCTAGGTTCGAGCGAATGCCTTCATTACCAATTCTCATGCAACAGCGTATGTATACATCTCGAGCGCTTACTATTTAAAGGGAGGTTCGGGACCACAAAACCAAGGACTTCCGGCATCAAATTCGCTCGAAGCCCCAATGTTTAACCTCGCGCCGTCAAACCCTTACAGGTGGTGGTTCTCGGGAAGCATGAAACGAAGTTCAGTCTAGGGTCCATCAACTAATTTCGATTCGCTGCTAACAAGCTATGCTTGGGGAAAACAATGGGTCTATGACGAGCGAGATAGTAATTCAGTCTGGTGGGAAGCCAGTTGAATTCTATGCGTGCGGCTCCCGGGCATATCCCGAGTCAGGTCATCTAGCTGCAACAGGGAGCTAAACCTGGTCGACCGTGGAAGCTATAACTCTACCTGATATCGAACCAGACGACAAAGCTCCGTATGCTCACGAGTACCAGTAATAAGTTAACTCTACAAGGAGCACCAATTCAAATGTGTACCTTCGAGCGATCTACGTCTATCTCCACATGGATATACTTTACTCATACACCGAATATACAATGTCGGCTAAGGTTGGGTGGCATTACAGGTACAGAGTCCCAAGACTCTTTCGCAGAATCTAGTTCAATCTTCGCAACGTATCCCTTACCACCCTCGGCTCGATCATCACCGCAATCCCATTGGCGTCGAAATGAACCACAAAGTCATCCACACCAATCCCCCCATACACAATCGAATCAGTTGCGCTCCATTGATGTGCTCCCGGGTCCAGAATACGAGGTAGTCTGCCGTGGTCCTCATTTAGGGTATCGAAAATCACCCGGTATGCCACAGAACGAATACCCGGTGTTTTAGATACCTCGTAGAGACTTGTGGCCTGCAACCGGGCATATTTGATAGGCGGGCTTCCAGTTTGCTTCGCATACGCCTGTGTGACCGCTTTGATGTCGACACCACGGTTAATCCATTGGCATAAGTATAAGCCACCCGCATCCGAAGAGATCTTGATACTCGAATTTACATTGGGTTGCGACGACTCGTACGTACCACAGAGACCGTTGCATGCCTGATCTACGGTAATATCCTCAAGAATCGGGATGAGGGACTGGAGTACCATCTCAGTCGCGATAGTTATGACTGAACCACTGCTAGGTCCAGCGGCTAGGACAGATAGTGCCACACCATAATCTGGCAGAAGCATCAGCTGTGAGCTGTACTGGCCAACACTGCCAGATTTAGTGTAGAGATCGACAACCCGGCCACTAGTGATTCGGCTGTGTGTCCTCCATATCTCCCAGGGACTGCCGACAGAGAAGAACGGGCTTGACGTATGGGACGAGGGCTTCATCCATCTTCTGGTGTCGATAGCAGAGAGTTGCTTATTTAGTAAGATACTACGTCCTAGCCTAGCTAAGTCATCTGATGATGAGTATATCCCTGCTGTCCTGTGCGTTTATACTGAGGTCAGCCGAAATCACCCCTCAACTTCGTGTTTCCCAAATATGGGTATTGTCACAAAGTACTCACGGTGTTTCATCGCCATAATTATCGTGGAAGCCACTTTCGTTCCCGGTAGGAATTACCCAAGAACCTCGTCTTGGCGGCAGCTTCGCCGACGTATCCTTTAGCGCAAGAGGTTCGAGGACTTGAGACTGTATGAGAGCGGCGTATGATTCGCCACTCATGGCCTCGAGTACGTATCCAAGTATTCTAAATCCGAGGTTGGAATAGACTGGGGTTGTCTGCGGCGCGAATATAGGGTGTCGTTGAACTATACCCTGGAAATACTCTAAAACAGAAGTCAGCATGGTTTACTACTATGAAGACCAACGACCTCTTACCTTCGCGATTACATGGAAGTAAGCTAGAGTTAGCACCGCAACGGGGGATGTCTCTGGGCGATAACTCTGGGAGGCCGGCTTCCATCCAAGGAAAGTCTTGGCTGGCTAAATCCCCGTGGGCATCTATTTAGTAGCGTCAGTATTATAGTGATACGCTCAACTACGATAGTTTGGCATATCTAGGCTCACGCCAAGTATTACTTACAGTCTCTTCCAATACCAGATAAGTGAGAAGTTAAAGCACCGATCGTGATCTTGTCCCAATCGACGTCCGCAATTGAAAAACTAGCCTGTGACGAACTTGCCTCTCGGAGCTCAGGTATATAGCGTGTAATCGTATGATCCCAGCTCTCCCATCCGTATCCGACCAATAGCGTGTAGGCAGTGATGAGTTTGGAGATGCTTCCGATACGGTAAATCGAGTTTTTTGTGACGTGGTCGGTGCTACCAGCTGAATCGTTAAGGAAGGGTGAAGTGTAATGAAAGTCGAAGAAGGGAACATTCTCGTTATCTTCCGTCGATACAATAGTAATAGAGACCGAAGAAGTGTTCGCTTCAAAATCTCCAAAACTACTGTGGCCGGATTGCAAAACCTGGTTCAGGGTTCCTGGTAGACGAGAAGCCCAGGAGCCCACAACACTGGATGCTAGCAACCCAGTAGGTGGATTATACACCGACCCAAGCAGGAACGATGTCATGTTGGTTAAAGCCAAGGGCAGATATTCCAAGTACCGACTTTGTAAGTTCAAATTAGTTGCCTACAATGAATTTTTATTCAAGGACGATATTCCAAGTTAAGTAGTTTTGAGTATGGTGATTATAGAGCGGCTGAGCCCGCAACTTTGTAGGACACGCGGGACCTAAACGGGACCTGAGCGGGACCTGAACGGACCTTTAGCGGGACTTTTACGGTGTATTTGCAATTCGTATTGAGAAGCAGGCAATGAGAAACTTAGCAATCAGACTATTCTATTTCATACATGTTAAACTAGCTCGTTGAGAGTCTCTAACTGCCGATTCAACCGTTTGATAAGAAGTTCGGTGTCCTTGTGTGAAGTGGCTGTGGAAACGATATCCCGTAATGTGGTTAATGATACCGTCCAGCTTTTCACTTGTTCCTTCGATAGTCCCAAATTATCCTCGTGATCAAATGCACAGCTAGATCTACTTACTATAGGTTCTAGTTCGCCATGTGTTATTGAATGGAAGTTTTCCCTAGCTCTTAGGGATATCCAAGTGGAAGCACCCGCAAAAATGTTGCGTATTATTCCCGGTGCCAGATCCGTCATGGCATACGAAATTGTGGCGTCGGGCGTCTTCACGCCGATAGTGAGCTTCCCAACCCACCGAGCTACCTCTACTATCTTATAGGCGGCTTGTAGAGTCTCGTATTTAACTCGCAGGCTCATAATTTGTCCCATGAAAGAGCCGTGTTCCTCTATACCGTACTGTGAGACACAGGCTTCTAGTTGCATGAAACAATTCAGTTCCAGTAGCATGACTACTACTTGTTGTAGTGGAAGAAAGTCTTGTATTCCCGTACCTGGGAATAGAGTTATTTCTCCTGGGGAGCTGTCATGACTGGAAGACTGGATCTTCAAAGCAGGTGGGCAGATGGTCCT